>JAPTHN010000014.1:19245485-21645485 GCA_026936325.1 Platynereis dumerilii | reverse complement strand
CTTTTGTGGTTGATGTTAACGTACTTTCGTGTTAAGACACTAGTATAAAATTTTGCTCTTCGATCAAAATTTTCCTTTTTAGAGGGGAGGTGTGATGTATGACAAATTTTGAAAATGACATTGTAAATGCAGTATGGATATTTTATATCGTTCCTACTGTATACAGTTATTATCATATGAATATTACTAATATAATGGTATGTGTATTTTATGTCAATCATACTGTATATTTCATGTAGTTCTGTATATTATCATTGTTTACAATGATTTGCTATTGTGTATGATTGTTTACATTAACATTGCATGGTTATTATGTAACACCAATTAGCACTGAATTGCTCTTCTATTATGATTACATAATCAGTTGATAAACAATTGTGTTGAAATTGTGACCCAGTTAAGTTGTTTATTTGAATGTGGAAACAAATGGAATGTTCTGTAGAAGAAATAATATTTCTGGAAAACGCTGGATAATGAGTCATGCATCCCAGAAGGACTGGAACTTGCTAGAAGGTTTTGATGCATATAAAAATGCCTGGGAGCTGACATAGTCAGTCACTTTCTACCAAATCGCTGAACGGTGTATATCATAGACTGGACATTGAGGATCACCCTGTTGGGCACTACTACACTGGATATTATACTGGATTTACGGGATTACACCATACAAGGACTCAGGACTCTGGATTATTTTTATACGGACGCTATTTTCAGTGGATTATAGTTCACACGGACTTCATTGGACATTTCGAAACACCATCGGACCTCTGGCTTCCGGAACTTTCTCTACGGAAGTTTAGCCATAGGATAACACAGATAAGTGGTTAAAATTACTTTGGGTCACAAATAGATAAATTTGAGTAAATTTCAACTTGTGAAGATTGTAACTGTAAATATTTTTATTGTTTTATTAAAATTGTAAACTTTAACTATCTGTGTTTGTTGTTCATTGCTGCTGACCCGTAACAATACTTATCAGTCAAGGAAATTACCATCTGCTCATGACAACCAATGTCTTCAGCAACCCATGACAATCACCCCCAGCACTGTCATCTCTCTCCCGTGACCATTTCAAAGTGTCATGGTCCAGCCATGACTTAAGCAGTACTCAAAATCATCTTTGACAGGCTATTTAAAAATAACTGTTGCTTCTATCACTTCCAAACTTGGCATAAAGTTGTATCACAGTATCAACTAACTCCATAAATTTTGGCAGGCTTATCCATTACATAATGAGGAAAAGAACCCGAAGGCTCCAGAGAAATTAGGAAACTGTCATCAGCTGCTGATGACTTTGCGGTACCTCGCGAAATGGGATAGAATATGTCCTGCTACTGTCATGCTGCTGTGTGATGAGGATGGGTGCACAGAGATCAGACTTCCTTTTGATACCCAACTGATCAACCCCACACACTCAATCATCCTGTCAGGGCCAGGACTTAGCAGGAATTGAAATTGTCATGACGTGATGGTAATTTCCCAGACTGCTTATAAATAAGTTAAATAAAATAGGTATATAGATCTATGTCAGCACAAGTCTTATGATAGTTTCATGGCTCGCCAAAGAGATTTTCATAAAAGAAGACCAGAACATTGCAGAACAAGCATTTATTCAAAGGTCGGTCTCATTGCTGGCAAGAATCAAATCCCCACTGCTGATTGCCGGAACTTCTGCAGCCTGCAGATCTATAGATGCAACATGCCAAACTTCACATCTGAAACTTGCAGGTCTACATTGAAGGTCTAGCTATAATACTGAAAGAAGATTCTTAAGATTTTCACTTGGAGGGGCTGAGTGAAAAATAGAATCCAGTTAAATTAATTTCTTTCTGTATCATCAATTGATCATGTAAATGATCTAAAGGGTATTATCTAAATGCAACAGCATTTAAGCAATAGCCTGACTGCAGGTTTTCTTTTGACAAATCAGTCAAGCATTTTCACTACAGCAGCAAAGTGGTCTCAACATCCTTAGGGAACTTCCAACACTGTCCATTGCACATGCAATTGCTCAATAGTTTTTAACCCTCACTGTCTGTGCTCAATTGTCCTATGCACATCATTCATAGCATGATCAGAATCATGCACACACATGCATAGCAATCACTGTCAAATTAATTTCTACATCTTAACATTACAGCTCAAATTGGATTCAAATCGTATTACAGTTCAGTCTTAGCACACACTCAAAAGATTCGTACAATGGCACTCCGATGGATGATTAACCCTTCATTTTAGTATTTTACCATAACTAAATTAGGTCAATAATTCGATGGAGCTTCAGGTCGGATTTAATAATATACATTGTACTGGTAAATGTGACTCAGACTTTCAATAATAAAACAGTCCTGTATATGTTATGTTCATTTCGCATCAACATACATATATATGAGAGATTCAAAGCTATTCCATGTATATTTTTTTCTCTATTGGGCCATTTTGCTCTTTACTTTTAAGGCCAACAGTTTTGTTGTTGCAAATGTTTTGAAATCTTTCTCAATATGTTCCCATGGATATCATAATATTAATGAGCTTCACTTTCGAAGTTCAAAAAGTCCTAGTGTCACATATATCATGTATATGCCAGACAGTCACAGTTATGTACATGAACATGATAGTATGACTGGTCATACAATGGCTCACACATAATGATACATGATATATGATACCCAGAGATGTGACATGCCCTCAGGGCTTAGGCTCAAGTCAACCTGGAGGCATCAGAACTTTTAACATACAGTGTTAATTGTACAGTTGTTTAGCAGTTGCATGGTATGTGGTGCTAAAGAATCGGAGTATAGATGGATGGATGGGGTTTTACATCATGTATTCAAGCACTGTGAGAGGCAAATTAGGATAGGATCGAGGGTCTTCAAGGGGGACAAAGCAATGAGCTGAAGGATGACTGAAACTGCTGCCCAAGACAAGCCCATGGGACCCAGTAGTTGAAAGGCACATTATGCAACGAACTGAGCTTACCTCCTCCCCATATGTAGTGGTATGAACTTGTCCTCTGTCACTTTTAGATTAAGCTATAACTAAAAGAAATTACTATATCGAGAGAATGAAGAGATATGGCTCTACTTTAGTTACTTAATCCTGAAGACCACAACTATTAAGAATGCACTCATGGAACCGTCCGAACCGAGGTATAGTTTAGAATTGTCAGAATGAAAGTATACCATGCAAGGAGTGGTGCAAGGCAGCATTGAATTTGATCTGTAGATACAATTCTACATGCATACACAGTGATGCACTGATCATAAATCTTCACGCACCACAAACATTAAAACTCTTTACTTCGGTATTGTCACAACTTTTACTTTCTTGCAAAATTATATTAGATTAATCGAAACATCCTCTCACTGGCTAAATTCAGCAAATTTAAGGGAAAAATATTGCAAGGACATAAATTGATAATAGCTAGGGGCGCTTATCTTGCACCAATATATTGAAAACAGTACCCCTATTAAAATTCAGTGCATGTATATGTACCACCTACCAGATGGAACAAGACAGGACGAATATAAGGACGATAATAAGGTGCCGACGAATGTCACGTTTTTGACTAAGACCTAAATTTTTCTCATTTTTTTTGCAATTTTTTGGTATAAGTTAAAATCGTGACATTCGTCGCCAACCCACAGAAACGGCCGACTTCCGGCGATCTGACCAATCAGAGAGCCGTATTTTTGACACATTAAACTGCTTGAAGGGTTGCAACGATGCAAACGGAACCCAGAGATATTCATAGTGCAAGAAGGTGTGCAACAAGAACGGAGGGGGGGGGGAGTGGGGAAGAGACCAGTTTTGCCCCCCCCCCCCGATGAGAATCTGGGGTGGGGGGTGAAATGTCGTTATTCGTGATTATACAAAAGTGAACACGCAAAATGAATTAGCACACATATTCATTTAATTAAGATACGTAAATCAATTAAATACTTCATTAAAACCTTTTAAAAGCCAAACTGACATCAGTGACAAACAATAGTATACTCACCCATAGCGCGCTGAAGTAGCCGAGGAAGTCATAGACGAGGAAAAAGGCGGCGTAGAGAATTTCCAGGATTTGTTTGAGGGGTCCAAAATAATAGAGCAGGTAAGATGCAGGTAGGCCAATGCACACTGCAATAATTGTCTTGAAATATTCTGAGATCATGGAGCCAACAGCTTCTGACATGTGGTCTGCAACCTTGAATGGTAAGAGTATTGTCCCCAGGACTAGGGGGGTATGTGAGTCCTTGATGCCATACAGCCATCCTTCAACAGCTCGTGTGAGAGTATTTTTGAAGGGGTGCAAAAAAGTCCCACAAAGGACAGCCCACAAGAGCGGTCGCAAAAAGGCTTCCAAAATGTAGTATACAGCAACGGCAGCCACACAGACGACAATTGCAAATATGTTAGCGGCTGTGTTGTAGAATGCTTGGTTCAAAGCCTTCTCGTGGCCCTCTGGTAACATGTGTAAGACGTTTCTAATCGGAGTTTTCGCCTCACTGGTAGCTGGAGACGCCATGTTTACATCTTCCATACGAAATGATAACGAGGTCAGGGAATCCCCTTGAGGGAATCCCCATCGGTCTAGCCATCTGGTGGGAGTTTGTCACACTACGCGCATCTGCCCGAGGCGGGAGTTACCTGCACAGGTGAGTTCTTGGATGCATAAGCCAAGACATTTAAGGGTTCAAGTTGAATAAACATTCTTCCCAAATTTAGTAAACAGATCAGTTCTTCCTGGGCAGTCTTGCAAAAATTTCTGGTTGGGGTATTTCTCAACATGTTGCAGGGGCATATCTAGGTAGCCCGGGGGGGGGGGGCATTACATGGGGCGAATACGGGGGGTTCAACCCCCTTGGCCTGTAGCTTTAAAGAAAAATAAATTAATTTTTATTACATTTCTAGTACTTGGCTAATTGGCTCGAGTCAGTGGCGTATTTAAGGGGGGGGGGGCAACTGGGCCCCCTCAGGCCCAAGATTAACATGGAAAAGATAGGAAAAGCCACTAGACTTCCCGTATTGATCATGTTATGGCCCCTTAGGCCATTTCTAGATACGTCCCTGGCTCGAGTAAAAAAATGAATTTTTGGAGGGTTTTACAGGATCAGGATCATCATGCCAAACAACCAATCTACTTTTTTTTTGTCTCAAAATTTTGCATTGTACATGTATCATTTATTGCAAGAACTTAGCCATCAATTGTATGTCGAAACTTGAATGGCGTAACTCATTACCTTGTGAACTAGAATTTTGATTGTCCCATCGGGACGAGAGATTGCCCATTATGTGCACACCTGACTTCATAAGCCTTGACAGACTTGCCAATTGTCCTTTGAAGAGCCAAGAGGCTGCAGGTGTTGTGGACGACAATTTTTGCGGACGACAATTTTTGCGGACGACATAATTGTGGACGCAATGACGTCGATTGATGACAGGATGACATCAATATGTAACATTACACCCATTTGCAACATTACACCCATTTGCAACATTACATCATTTGCAACATTACATTATTTGCAACATTACATCCATTGGCAACATTACACCATTTGCAACATAACACCATTGGCAACATTACACCTATTGCCAACATTACACCCATAGGCAACATTACACCATTGGCAACATTTCACCCATTGGCAACATTACACCCATTGGCAACCTTACACCCATTGGCAACATTACACCATTGGCAACATTACACCATTGGCAACATTACACCGTATGGCAACATTACACCCATTGGCAACATTACACCCATTTGCAACATTACACCCATTGGCAACATTGTATCCATTGGCAACATTACACCCATTGGCAACATTACACCCAATGGCAACATTACAGACATTGGCAACATTACACCCATTGGCAACATTACACTATATGGCAACATTACAACGTATGGCAACATTTCACCGTATGGCAACATTACACCGTATAGCAACATTACACCCACTGGCAACATTACACTCATTGGCAACATTACACCGTAGGGCAAAATTACACCGTATGACAACATAACACCGTATGGCAACATTACACCCATTGGCAACATTACACCCATTGGCAACATTACACCCAATCGCAACATTACACCCATTGGCAACATTACACCTATTGGCAACATTACACCTTATGGCAACATTACATCCATTGGCAACATTACACCCATTGGCAACATTACAGACATTGGCAACATTACACCGTATGGCAACATTACACCATATGGCAACATTACACTCAATGGCAACATTACACCCAATGGCAACATTACACAGTATGGCAACATTACACCATATGGCAACATTACACCTATAGCAACATTACACCGTAGGGCAACATTACACCATATGGCAACATTACACCGTATGGCAACATTACACCCAATGGTAACATTACATACATTGGCAACATTACACCATATGGCAACATTACACCATATGGCAACATTACACCGTATGGCAACATTACACCCAATGGTAACATTACACTCATTGGCAACTTTACCCCGTATGGTAACTTTACACCGTATGGCAACATAACACCCATAAGCAACATTACACCAATTGGCAACATTACAACCATTGGCAACATTACGCCCATTGGCAACATTACACCCATAGGCAACATTACACCCACAGGCAACATTACACCCACAGGCAACATTACACCCATTGGCAACATTACACCCATTGACAACATTACACCCATTTGCAACATTATACCTTATGGCAACATTACACCATTGGCAACATTACACCCAATGGCAACATTACACCCTTGGCAACATTACGCCATTGGCAACATTACACCCATTGGCAACATTACACCCACTGACATTACACCGTATGGCAACATTACACTGTATGGCAACATTACACCATTGGCAACATTACACCCATTGGCAAAATTACACCCACTGGCAACATTACACCCATTGGCAACATTACACCCATTGGCAACATTACACCCATTGGCAACATTACACCAATTGGCAACATTACACCCATTGGTAACATTACACCCGTTGGCAACATTACACCCATTGGCAACATTAAACCCATTGGCAACATTACACCCATTGGAGCTGCAGGTGTTGTGGACGACATTTATTGTGGACGACAATTTTTGCGGACGACATATGTGTGGACGCAATGACGTGGATTGATGACAGGATGACTGCAGAGATTGCCCCATATGAATATGGGCAATCAAAAACATGATAAAATGCCAAAGTAATTGCTCAATTATTATATTTTTTGCTATAACTTCTATATAACAACACAGGCAAGCACCATAATAGCATGCGCTGAACATTAAAATGTTATTACTTCTTTAAAAAGGATCAACAATTTCAGAATCTTATCTGATGACTTATGATCAGTATATAGACCTACTTTTCAGTATTGTTGATTTTTCATTAATGTACATGTGTATATCCCCCCTCCTTTTTATGCATAAAATAATAATAATCCAATGTAACCTGATTTTGTAATAATCCAATCTAATCTTATCCTATCTAATTGAATCAATGAATATGGAAAAGTAAATTTAAAATCTCAGTCAAAACTCAAATCTATGGAATCAGATTAATAAATCTGATCCAGTCATACCTTCTTTCCCCCCCCCCCCCCCATGCAGCTCTCTTGCCTCAGCCTAATCTTGGTGGTAACCCAACCTAATTATTCAGCACAATGCCTGATTCTGGGCACGTGCTTGGCCTAGTACAGGTACTGCCTCTGGCGGGCAGGTAAGGAACCACCTGTGACCTCATTTCAGTTTGTCATACTCAGGTGTGCTGACAGTTGTCACGCCCTGGTTAACCTGTGAAAACTTCAATGCTTTGCTTGGGAAACCAACTGTGACATGATTGAGGCATGACTCACCTGAGAAGTCCTTTTAAATTTTGAAAAAAAAGGACAAAATCTACAATGGGCTCCTGACAGGTATGGTAATCTTATTGTATTCAATCCATATTTATTGATTGTGTAGAAAGTCATTGGATATGACCAGATATTTTCCCTAAGGTTTAATGTCAGTTTTAAAATGTAGACATGACTGAATTATAGTCAGCACAGATAATTTGCCTGTAAATTACAATTGTCTTCCTGAATCTAAAACATTGAAGCTCAAGTGTAGAAAGTTCCTGAACACTAGACCTACATCAGAAATTTTAAAGCATTTATATTTGGAAACAGTATACGTAATTTATGTCATAAAATAGGAAGGTTATTCCAGGAAATTCCAATATCTCAAGTGTGATTTTTGGAATTCACTAAATAAACTTCTCATTAGATTTCTAATTAATTTAATAATTTTTTAGACAAATAGATGACATGGGATAATAATTCAGTTTTAAAAATAGTACTACATTTTAATAAATTTTTACACCTAAAATTAGTTTAAAACAAATTTTTTATTGATTCGCAACAAATACTACAAATTTAAAACATTTGAATTTAAATGATAACAAAACATATTTCAAACATTCGCACCGCAGTAAAATTGAAAGAACTCCTGATAAGAACTTCTAAATTTAGACTTGAGGAGAGCAACAATTATCATTTGAGGGGATTTCTTTTTCCGGTAGCGCCAAAGCGTTACAGGTACTTTGATGTGAGTCACCAAGTAGTTTCAAAATGTCATATGAAGCGTAGGCCACCACATATATAAGGCACAAGCCGACATGCATATGGTCAGTGTGCGTGTAACCATTGGTGAAGCGATAGCAAAAACGAAAAGGCTGTTTTACGCAAGTAAATATCGTTAACTTTTTATCTTTTGAAATGTTGATTTAGGCAGCACAATTCACTTTCCTAGGGAAAAAAAGTGTTTAGTGTTTTTTTTTTAAACAAACAATTGCATGAATATTTTAAGAATTTTGTTGGTATAAAAACATGTTAAGGAACAGATTAATTATTTCTAATGTTATGGAAAATAATCTTAAGTCAGTTTCTTATCTAAATATTATCTGGCAGAATTTTTTTTAATCATGCATTTTTTATCACACATTAAGCACCTTAAAAAATGTGGTGTCTAAATGATTAATTACACTAAAGATTTATTAAGAACTGGTTTCATAATGACCCAATTGAATGATCAATGTAACTTCTCACAGGCAATTAAATTGATTGCTGTTTATAAACCTTCTTTTTTTTCACTTTTTGTCAAAACTCCTAAAAACTGATGCTCAGAATAAAGCAATATTAACCAATTTTAAGAAAAAACTTAGCCAGTGTTCTCCCCCTTCTCACAGGTCTTATTTTTCTTTTGGAATATAAAATCAGATTTTTAAAAATTGCCAAACTTGAAAGAACACTTTCCAAAATGTCCTGTTAGGAAAGATTGTTACGTAGGTGGTCAAACGCGTTTAACAACATAAGCAATTAAGCACGTCAGAATATTTACATTATGATACCACCATCCTGTACATTTCATAATATTTGCATTGATAACACATCCCACCTGGTCAATATTAAATATACACCTAACATTGCAGGATCCTATGCAGGAAAAACATTTCAGCTGCTGTATTCTATTGCGAGTAATCCTGGATATAAAATAAATCATATTTATGTTACATGCTCCCGAATCATTATACGTAAACATTATTGACTTTTAATCCCCAGTAACATTATTTCTTTTATATAATTATACAAAATATTTTCTGACTTTGACTTTAAATTAAATCCAATTTTTTTATGCTAGTAATATTTAAAAATTTAATAAATTTATGCAAATTTTCTTTTTTAGACGTAGTTCACAAAATATTCTTCCTAATAATATATAATAATGATAATAACTTAATATAACGCTAATTCCAGAAAAACCTAAAACCTAAAATTTTTCCTAAATTATATACACAAAATTTACTGATTAGTAACTTTATATTAAACATTTGTCATGAATTACATCTCACATTTTGATGTCAGTAAAAAATTAATATTATGTATGTTTCTTCTTCTTTCAATATTTTTAATACATTTTTGTAAACTTTCCAGGTACCTTCTAACCTCTTCAACTGAAATACAACTGGACATTTTATATATTGGCAAACGGCAGAACAAAGTCTTGCTACTTTACGAAAACTGAACGAACCACCATGGGTCAGGAGGAGAGTCACATGGCGTCGGAATCGGCAAGCCACTTGATGTCGCCGGTGGACAACAAAACAGCCACCAGGGGGCAACCAGTGAAGCAGGACGCGAAGGTCACCAACCAAGCGCGAAGTATGATCAAATCGTGCATCGCAAGAAACGACATAAAACTACTCGACGAACTGTTGTCGGAGGATATTTACGATATTAATCAAATCGATAAAGAAAAATGGCTCCATAAAGCTGTTACGACGGGACAATTTGATGTTGTCAAGACTCTCGTCAGCCACGGGATTAATATAAACAGTCAGGATAAACGTGGTCATACTCCTATGCATATCGCTACTCAGTTTAAAGAACATGAAGCCATCAGAGCTATCAAAGAACTCGTAAAATACGGTGCTGATATCGATAGCCTTGGAAGTAAATCTTGTGGTAAGACTCCTCTTCATTTTGCCATAGAAAAAGAAGCTGTCCAAGTGGTGAATACCCTTTTAGAATGCGGATGTGATCCTGATAAGATATCCGAATGTGACAAGGGTATATCGCCCCTTGTGTTAGCAGCGAAAGGTAACAACGTTGAGATATTCCGACTCCTTCTTCTCCACGGTGCTAATATTCACAAATGCAAAGTCTGGAAAGTGACCTTTAACCCCCCAATAGACATACTCACTCACCGCTTGAAGGATAAAAACTCAGACTCAGAAAAGTGCCTTGCTATGATAAAGCTGCTCCTCCAAGCCGACTGTGACCTTGAACAGACCTTAACCTTGATGCCGCAAGGAAACCACTCCAGGGGTACAGGTCAGGGATCTAAACTCAACGCCGTAAAGACAATCGTCCGACGTCTTGAAGCCTACAGCAAAACACACGCCCTTTGTTTTCTTCATCTATTAATGCACAACGGTCACTATCCGAGGGGCGAAGAGGCTCTCGCATTTGCCTCCACCTTCGATCCAGTCGTTTCGAAATGGCTTCAAGACGCACAACGACCCAAATCTCAAATTGACCAGTCGGTCATTGTCATGCGTAAGAACTTCAAAACAAATTGTCACGCAGCTGTCGCAAAACTTTCTGCTAACAACGACTTGAAACATTTAATACTGAATGCTGGAGCTCTCGAATCATGGTGACGGACATGTTGACCAAAGAGTTCAGTGGAGGATCAAGAGGAATATGGCACAAATTAGCTTTTAATAAATGCAGGAGGGCTAGAGTTTCTGTAAATTCACGTTAACTTTATTTATACATATCTTATTAAGGTGGTCATTTTTTTATTTATTGTGTATGTAAATTCTTCTGGTCTTCGTGCACTTTGTGTCAGGCAATTTGTAACAATTTTTACAAACTATTAATGTTACTCGCGTATATATGTATGCCAGATGGCACAAATCTAGTTAAATAGCAAAATGTCAAAATTTCTAACTGCATACATGTATAGCATTCATAAACACTGACACCAAATGACAATTAATCCAATCTAAATATAAATATTTGATTTAATGTTAATTTTACGAGTGACAAACTTGATCTAGAATGTTCTCTTTTTTGCATCCATCTTAAACTAGGCCTATTGGTCAAACAGGTGTGGTCAACATGTGATGCTTCAATTGAACTATTTTTAGTCAATTTTTTTTTCTATTTTTCATCCCACACTCTAATCATTGGTCATTGGTACCAAAGTCATTAAAGTTCCACTAATCCAAAAATACTTACAAATATTTATTATAATTTATATACATACCTACGTAATGAGTGCTTATACATGGCATCTCACTTTATATTGTCTTTAATCCTTATCATCTCATTTTATTAATTTCATATTAACTGTGAGCAATGATCAATCATATTGATTGTATGCAATTGTTTTAATGCATCAATTTTGTAGTCAAATTTGAAAATGTTTGCAATACTTGCAAATTGTAAAAGATGTGGTCACCTTTGCACTGTGATAGTAAGTAACACCTTCCAATGAAGTTTTCATAACTGCTACAGTGAAATTATTTATTGCACATGCGTTTCGTGTCCCAATTATGCAGCGCTGCATCAGTGGTACACGGATAATTACAAATTTATGTAAATTTTTGCTAATTTTGCTGACATATTCTATTCCTTAGTTCACTAAAGCAATGTGTGGCAAAGAATGTTCTCTCATCATCATAACTTATTTTCTCTGGTC
Source organism: Platynereis dumerilii (assembly GCA_026936325.1). Taxonomy (NCBI): domain Eukaryota; kingdom Metazoa; phylum Annelida; class Polychaeta; order Phyllodocida; family Nereididae; genus Platynereis; species Platynereis dumerilii. The sequence continues at coordinate 21,633,209 of JAPTHN010000014.1, read as the reverse complement.
ACTTGGTCATTGTAGTCACTGTTACATTGTGGTCATTTGTGTCTTTTCGATACTATCACCATTTTTCAAACATTTATTTAAAATACACATTCTTTCTGAGTCATCACATTATACACATGTACAGTATACCTTATTTATCTATTGCTACATTATTATTTTGATTAATTGACAAACTGGTCATTTTGTGGCGAGAATGTTTATTTAATTGTTACGCTGTTGAATTGTCCAGTTGTTTTTATCAATAAATCAGTTACCACTTAAGTTACAAATATAATGTCTTTTTATTGATGTGTTGAAAATATTTGTATCAGACTCTTTATTTACATGATCATTTGTCATCAAAACAATAGTAAATTTTTACTAACTTAACATTCACAGGAATTGTGAATTAAATAAAAATTTATCGTTGACTTAATTTTGTTGAAAAATTACAATATAAATTCCATGATTTATTAGCATAGATTTGTTTTCCTATTTTAATAGAACTGCGTATAGAATATCAACAATAAGGAACCTAAAATCGACTGAGTACATCTGTCGGTTTGGAAGACAAAAGCAAAAAAAAAAGCAAACATTCAGTTTGTGTTTGAAATGTTTTGTACTGTATAAAAAAAACCAAATATATATATAATAATTAAAATAAATGTTAAAAAAAATAAGAAATTCAGAATTGATGAAATTTGCAGTTTTGAACCGAAAATAAAATGTCTAATTTGTATCAAAAGAACTTTTTTTTTAAATCGAAAGGAGACGGTATGGACTACGAGGTTGAAACTGTAAATATAAGTTGATATGAAGTTTGCTCTTCGTTTTTTCATAATTAATCAAATTCATAGTCACAGTACGGGCTTTCTTCTTCAATCTGACACACTACACTGTCTGGATGGCCGGTTGGTTTTCTCTTAGATGCCGTTTCATTGACGACATTGTAATTTGTTTGAAACGACGTTTTGTTGCTTTCTGCCTGAAAAGAACCGTCAAAATTTGATCAATGAAATTAATATTCATATACATTGTACCACATGACTTATGTTGACGAATGCAACCATGAAACTTCAGGTGACTGCTTAGAATTTATATTATTATTGATTAATTCAAGAGTTAATGCTGCAGCCAATCTCTAAATCGCGGCCAATTTTACAATCTGATATGGATACTTCTCCTATTGGCACACTAAACTATTGGCAAATTATTTCTTCTTTTGGCAATATTGGCCTCACCTTACGCAAAGCAAATGTCCTATTTCTCCTTTTTTCATTGAATTAAAAGTATTATATTTTGCTTCCGAAAGACTACTATTGTGACCAGAGTCCGCGAAAAGTGCTTTTGGTGTACAGGACATTCGGGCAGGTAGAACCTGAATTTTACCTGCCCGAATAAGATTTTGTCTGCCCGAAATTAAATAAGTTCAACTGGAATTGAGTCACAGCGTGCCGTCTGCTTCAGAATACCCCAGTGTAGAGAATTTTAAATTAACATAATTCTAATAAATTAATAAATTATGAAGCAATTGAATTGAGACATCATGTAGGCCTACTATAGATCTATATTTCTGCTCCCATGTTAATAGGGCCTCCTAGTAAACTCATTGCTGGGGGAAATTAAGTCTGGAATTATATGATTTCAAAATCCTAGCATTGACCAGGTTAGGTAAATAATGACACTTAGGTTCATCATTAAAATTGATCCAGAATGTATTTATGGTGGGCTACACATGCATATAATCCGCTTGGTATAATGGCCAGCTGGATCATTGCAACATCAAATTATATGTGCAGATAAAAACTTGAGCTTGAGCTGAAGATGGCTATTGGCCTATTGCACTTTGTTGCAAATTGTAATAAGGTGGGGGTATTGACCATTGTAGTATTAATTGCAATCCAATTGACACAAGTTTCTGACATTCACTTCTCAATTCAATTGCTTCATAATTTATTAATTTATCTTAGACATGTTCTTAGACTGTTTTTAACCATGCACATTTTACTCAAAACTGATTTTATTGAACATTATGGATTTTAAAGCTACTCCGAAGAGGAGGTTTGCCTAAGAGAGGCAGGATTTAAAAAGAAGAAGAAGAAGACATGAATTTGTGACATCGATGTTTGTCAATTGCACCTGAGATTTCAAAGGCCTGTAGTAATTGCATTGATTGCTGCATGAACTCACCACTGCTCATTCACTCTCCCAACTCATCCATCGGACATTTGGGCAGGTAACCACTTTATTTTTGCCGGACAAACGCTATTTTTGCCGGTTTTGACCGGCAAACCGGCACTTTTCGCGGACTCTTATTGTGCCGTAATTAATATTCTTTCACTGACCTGCATGAATTTCTCGAAGTAATTATACAGATTTTTGATTTCCGATTCACACTTGTCCGCAAACGTTGTCATTGCCTCAATTCCCCACGTTAGTACATCTTCCGTCAGATTTGGGGGTATGCTGTTCTTCTTCTCTCTGTTGTGTGTATTTGCTGAGAAATTGACGTTTTTGAGTAGTTTTTGTTGAGATTTTTCCGTCAATTTGTTCAACTGGTTCTGTTTCATTTCCAAGTCACCTTTGGTAAAACGCTTCTCGTTTTGTTTCTCGTTTTGTTTCTCGTTTTGTTTCTCGTAAGACGCCTGGTGGTACGATTCCGGAAAGAGGTTGTCATCCGAGTCGTTATCATCATCATCATCATTATCCGAGTTTGAAATACTTTCTTCTTCTTCTTCTTCTTCTTTGTGACTGTAAGGGATGAGTTGCAAGGACTGGAAAAGAAAAAAAAAGAATTAATTCGATTTTGCGACTACCTAGTAAAAGTTATACATCTCGGCTTGAGCTATCCAGACACCACTTTCTCACAATACCAAGAAATATGAAGCTAATGCAGAGCCACATTAAAAAAGAGAAAAGTTCAAGAAACTGTGCAAAAGAGATCAAATTTTTTGCAGATGCACCATTGGCAGAACCAGGAAACGTTCTATCTTCACTCCTTGGCCAGCTGTACAGTTATCCAAACCTGGAATGGCCATATTGAGCTATATCATGCTACTTTAGGCCAGGTGAAGTACTTGACATTTACACTCTCTAGTGGACAAGAGCTAAAAGATCGAATAAGGTCTTTAAATGTGTGACAAAACTCTTTGTAACTTTAGTAAGACATAAACAGCATGAAGAAAAATCATCAAATTGCAAAAAGATAAAATAATTGAATCCATAATTTTAGAGTCTCTTAAAAAATATATCCCGTTTACCTTCACAGCTCCTGCGTAATCTGAAACCCCAGCGAGTGGCGTGGACACGATCGGTGATCCATCGGCAGGAATCGTTTGGATGAAGTTAACTTTGCAGGGAGGAGGCTTGACCATGGAACAGAAGGATGTAGTGTTGGTCGTTACTGTTTCGGTGCTGGCAGACTTCACGGCAATGCCTTGTTTGCTGTTTTGTTTGTTGTTTTGTATCTTCTCTTGTGATGTATTAATCCCAACCGATTTTTGTTTTGGATGAGGAGTGTTAGGAGGAGCGTTCAAAGAACTCCTTGTCCTTTTCCTGACATTCTTCGGTCTTGATATGGATGGGGATGACTGGCTGTGAGATTCGAGGCTCAGAGGTCCAGCGTCACAGTTGTTCGTTTGTGTGAATGCCGTTCTTGTTATTTCAAGGGCCTGAGGCTGAATTATATACCGTTATATATTTTTTAAATTGGAGATATATGCATGATTAAGCTATTTGCACATGTATGAAGAAAAGAAAAGCCTTGACAAAACTTGGTACTTTTCTTATTATTACACAATCATGTGCTTTGATCATACTGTTTGGAAAATGCCCATGATTAAAATTTACTGTATAGATTTCAACTTTCAAAGAAAATACTTTTAAGTGCAGTGCATTGTGCATAGAGTCCTAGCTGTCTTCATTTATTAGTTAGCTTAAAACATATACATATATGATCAAAAAGGTTTCAGAAATTTCAGAAATCAATAAAGTTATTATTCCTCATCTTCTTGAGCAGATTAAAAAAAAAGAATTTTACCATGATCTTTCTACTCTGCAGGTTGACAGTCTCAGACAGAAACGAGTTGATCTTCTCCAACTCAGCAAGTTTTTCTTTCAATTCTTTCTTGTCATCTTCCGATTTCTGGAAATCAAAGAGTAAGAAAAAGATCTTCAATCTGGCTCGAAAATTAAAACTTTGTTGGACTGCACATCCTTTGGCTCATTTATTTGTCAGGCTTCTCTTGTCATAATTACGGGTAGCCTACCACTCCAGGCTACCACATAAGTCTCACACCCCCATACACCTGACTCTGGTTTGTTTTGGGTCTTACTTCCTCTGCCCTTTGCCAGGTCAGGTTCTGGGATCTCAACACTTAGTAATGCGCCCAACAATATGTTATCTTTTCTCTTGTAATTTTATATGTAATGTAACATAAATTAAGTACAGGATGAAAAGCGTCAAGCATTCATCCATCTATACTTTTCCGACACATCCATATTTTTTCTGAGGATTCGGGGAATTTTAAAAATTCCAAGCAAGTCAATCTATTGACTGTAGCATATTATTGTTGAAAGTGGCGCTCGATCTGACCAACTTAGGAGTCTCTCTTTGCTAAGGCTATCCACAAGAATCAAGTCAAGACCCGACTGATTTCAATTTATGGTCGACGTCTTGACCTTCAAGCGAGAGTCTGCAAAAATTGATTTTCATGTACACTACATGTACACAAAATTTTGGGCAGACACATCTTGAATTTTCCTTGGCCAAATGAAATCTTAGCCTGAAATGCATTAATTCATTTGACCAGATATGAGTTTTTGTGCCTTCAAAAAAATAAATTACTCAAAATTTCTCGAAATGATAAGAGCTACTAACTAATTGCTGAGGAACTGCTGGTTAAACTGAAAAATATTTTACCTTCAGCTGCCTTTTCAAATCAGTGGACGACACCTGTTCCTTCTTTAGTTTTCCTTTCAACTCCTCTTGTTCAATGACCAAACTCTCTATCTTCTCCTGCTGTCTATCTATCATCCTCATCTGTTTGGCTGACCGACTGCTCTGGACGTTTCTCCAATTTTGTATCTCCACCATCTTTCCGTTATTAGCTTGCACACCTCCTGAAGTAACGTTGAAAGAATCTGTCTTCTTTCCTGTGGAGATGATTGTCATGTTTCCTGTGCAATTTTGGATCAGCAGAAAATTAATTTTAGCTATCAGTAAAAATGGAGATTTTAGCCGTCAGAAAAAGGAGATCAATTCATCAGAAAAAAGAGTTTTCGGTCATCAGAAAACAGATTTGTTACCAGAGAAAAAGGAGAATCGGTCATCAGAAAAAAGATATATAATTATATTAGTAATCAGAAAAAGGAGATTTTGGTCATCAGAAAAAGCTGATTCCGTTCATTGCAAAAAGGAGATTTTTATTGTCAGAAGAGGAGATTTAGGTCTTCAGAAAATGAGGTTTTTGATGATCAGAAAAAATGTTATGGTCATTAGAGAAACTGGATTTGGTTACTCGAAGAAGGACATTTTGATCATCAGAAAAATGGGATAACAGCCATCAGAAAAAGGAGGCTTTTGTCATTAGAGAAAGACGATTTGTTCATAAGGCAAAGGAGATTATTGTCATCAGGCACAATTACATTATGATCACCAGAAAAAGGAGATTTTCATCTTCAAAAAAGAGAGGTTTTGCTTATCAGAAAAAAGTGGTATTCATCATCGGAACATTGAGATTTTGGTCATCAGAAAAGAAGGAGATTTGGGTCATAAAAAAAGTTTTGGTAATCAGAAAAAGCTGATTTTGGTTATTAGAAAAAATATCATGATCATCAAAGAAAGAAGATCAAGGTCGTCAGAAAACAAGAGATTTTGGTCATGGTCCGACTCATCAGAAAACGTGGTTTTGGTGACCAGAATATGGAGATTTTGACTGCAGGAAAAGTAGATTTTGATCATCAAAAAAGGAGATTATGGTCACCAGGATAAGGAGATTTTCGTCATCAAATAAAGACATCATCACAAAAATGAGGCTTTCATCACCAGAATATGGATATTTTGGTATTCAGAAGAAAACTGAGGTTTTTGGTCACAAAAAAGCAGATTTTGGTCATCAGAGATAGACTGTGATAGCAGATTCAGGTCACTAGAGAAAGAAGATCATGGTCTTCAGGTACGGAGATTATGGTCATGAGAACAGGAGATTTTCGTCACCAGAAAAAGAAGATTTATGTAAATGTGATTGCGATTGGCATAAAATGGATTGACTCAAATAACTAATTGATTGAAAGTTAGACTTTATTTTTCAAATTGCTAAAGCTACCCTTGGCGACAAACAATGCGACAGTCCATGCAAAGTAAGAGTGTAAGTAATAAGACATCTCATTGATTGACTCACCATTGCTGTTTTTCTTGACTAATCCTGTCACTCCATTGTGAAACAAAGATTGGAGAATATCCTCATACTGGTTTTGTAGTTCATTTTGTTGTTTCTTGAGATCTGCCAACTCTCTTCGCAATTTCTCATTATCTTTCTCCACCTCAGGCAGTTTTCCATTGTTACTTTTGTTTTCTTTGTTTTCCGTTAGAGCCTCAATTTGTTCTTTCAAGGTTGCAATCTCCTGCAAATATTTAGGAGCCATTGAAGCTGACGTAGCAAGGCGGACTCGTTCTTTTTTCTTCATTGCTGCATTCTTCTGAAAATGAATATTTAGAAGATGTGACAAGAAGAATCTGAATGCTCTCTTATAATAGTGTTTTTGCATAACATCATCATGTTATTACTACCAAGGTAAACATATTATCGTGACTTAATCAAACTTGAGTTCTCATGCAGCTCACCCAGAGAATCTACCCCGAAAGAACCCCTCAGAAACTGTATATTATCATAGATTTACATCACAGGCGTCTAGTCTTAGCCAATCAGCATGCAGTATTTCTCTCAACTTCAAAAGTTTAATGGCAAAATTTTTGCTTAAAGACTATTGACTCTTCAGAGACGTAATACGTACCTATCATTTTAAAGCTCTTGAAAAGATATGTCTGTTGCTGACAGAATCACAGCTGTGCGATATACATGTATAATAGCCTATTATAGGGCAGTGATCGAAACAGCAAAATCGGCCTCATTTGCATAACATGTGTGAAGGCCTGCTCATTGGCTATCTTAAGGGGTGTGTGTGATTTATTCAAAGATTATAGTTTTAGTTTCACAGCAAAGCATGCACTGCGATACCAAAATGTGGAACTGACCTCCAAGCGGCCATTTCTTTCGCTGAGCATATCATTAGCTGTTTGTAGACTTCTTCGTTCATTTTCCGTGGAGGCCAATATGTCTGTTATCCCCTCCAGCAAAATTTTCTGAAATTTAACCAGATCAGTTCACATATAATACATATGAGTTGGAAATTCTGTCATTTGTTGCATCAATGTATCATTACTAACACAAAGAGTAACGAGTCAGCCGAAATGTGGTGTACAGCAATTTTTTATCAAGCAAAAACTGACTGCATCAGGAGAATTTCAAGGTATGCAACATTGCAGCAAGTAGACCAGTCATTTTTCACGAAGATCAATTCAGTTTGGTCAATAAAAGTGGTTCTGCCATACCATCCCTACATACACAAGTAACTGACAGAAGGAGAATTTGATAGTTACATGGATAGGCACCACATTTTGGCCGATTCCTTCTCATTCGTTTTCACAATGGCAATTCTAGTCCTTCAATATCTCAGTTGAAGAGTCAGATTCATTCGAATGTAGGAAATAGGAATATCCAAATATTGCAAACAAGTCTGAGCGTCAATTTCTAGTTATTAATACCTGCTATATATTATGAGATCTGGTTACTTCTACTAATAAATAAAAGTAGGCCTAATTTCCAACTTACTCTGAATTCACTTATCTCCTCTTCTTCCTTTAGTTCCTTCTCCAGATCGTTCAATTTATTCGCCATTTCATTTTTCTTCTTGGTCAATTTTTTATTCTTATTTGTCATTTTCTGCAGTTTTTCTTCGAGGCTAGACTTCTGCACCATCAATTCTTTATTCTCCTCTTCCCATATTCCTTGGACGCTCGTTATCCCGCACAAAACGGCACAGGTGATGTCGGGGTTCGGTGGAAGGTTGTCCAGGCACGTCTGAGCCGTATCGTAAACCTTCTTTACTTGAGGCGGTTGCATCTTTCCCAACTCCATGCAAAGTTCATGACAGAGTACGTCAAGCTGATGCTACAAAGTATAAAATAATGTATAAAAATAACGTTCAAGCGCCTTAATTAATTAAGCAACACAGAAAGAGGTTCCAACACAGCTATAGGCAGTGTTAAGCAAGGATATACAAATGAGAAGAAGAAGAAGGCATGATTGACCTTTGACCCATTAAAACCAGTCCATTTACTTTCTTTGTTATTTAGGCCACTCATAATTGATTCTTAGTTTCAAGGACCCGCCGACACAATAGATTTGCTGCCGATGGAAAAAAAAACAACTATTTTTTTGACATTATAAAAAAAAAATTTTCACCTTTTTATTTTTTCGTCCTACCGACCTACCCTAGAAAAAGTGCCTTGAGAGGATCCGAGAAGCTAAAGATCAATTATGTGTGGCCTTATCCCATCACAGAAAGGCACCAAAACTTGAAAAGTGACTGGTCGAAAGTTAAGTTGCAGAGAATGTATAGTAAATTTTAAGCAGATTAGCGAAGAGAGTAACCTTAGGGCGTTTCATTTTTCGGAAAGTTTCTCCGATCAAGTTCTTATTTAAACCTGTGGTTCTCCCATGCCAGATAAGCATTCTGTGCGAATTTCGGCCAAATCCATCAAGTCCTGACCCCCCCCTACCGCCATCTTTGTTTTGCCCTCCAAAAACGCTATTTTCGCCTAAAAAAATTGAATTTAGACCTGAGGTACCCCACCTGAAATAGTAGGAGGTTTGATGATGATTCTACTTGGCTCTAAAATACTTAAAGAAACACATACTAAAAATTCAGGAAAGTCCATGTGCCAGATCAGCCTCAAATTTGCATAAAATCCAATATGGCGGCCGAAAAATCGACGTTTTTTAAAATAACTCGGAAACTATCAGTGATAGAGCACATATTTGTATGAAACATCAATATAAACTTGGGTATTGCAGACATTTTGACATTATTCCCATCTCTCTATCTTTAGTAGTTATTGAGATATGGTATATTTGCATATCTTTCACTCCATGAAAATCACCCAAATATGTTGACGCAAATATTTCACCCATGACTTTTTCTAAGACACATGTTTCATGGGGGAAACAAGTTCCAGACTGTACTGTTTTCACTTTTACTCAAGATGTATACAATGTAATAAGATTTTGCTGTATTCACATACAACAAATATCAATGTTTTATGTCAGAGCTTATCCGGAAAATGTAAAACAGTGTATTTTAGATCAATTCTAATGAATCATTTTATGTCATGAGATCTAATTAAAATACAGATTTTATTTGTTGTTTCAAAACATGTGGTTTTTCTACAGAGCAGTCACTATATTTTTCCAGGCATGACAAGAATGTATACATCAATACGTGAAAGCCTATGAACAAAAATAGATATTGGTGGTCAATCATTGATAATAGTCGATTACTTATATTATAAAAGATCAAAACATTGCTGTCTAAGTATTGAGACCTATGGAAAGCAGCGATTTGCTACACACAGTATTACTAGTTGCTTACCTTTTACTTAAATTCAAGGCACTCAGTGGCACACAAATTTCCAATGAGGAATCGAGGATGATTAAAAAATCAATGCTACCCCCAATTGCAATTTACAAGTAATATGATGTTGATTAAGCCATGGGATACATTGAAGTGATATAAATTAGAATAAACCAGAACATCTTAAATTGTTAATCTTTTCACCAATCATACTGTTTCTGCCTAATGTACAATATTGCTGGTCTTTCATGGATGAATCATTACACCACTAAGGTGATGCAATGTATCATGTATATGTTTTGTATGATTTCTTCCTTGAAGCAGTCTGTCTAATTTCAAAAGAAAAAGAAAACATACTGTTGCTGGTTTGCTATCATTGTTTCTTTCCTCCTTGTTTATTTTTCTTTCTTCAAGTTAAATCATTTTACAGGCAGGTGACAGGTGATGTGTCACTATTGTCTCTACCTGGGATTCATTGCAAGGCACTACCTGGGATTCATTGCAAGACATTCGTTTTATTAAAACTTGGACGCCAATTACCAGATGAGCTTTTAATGGTAGCCTGTGCATGTGCTATTAAATGAACTATTTTTAAGGAGACAGAAGAGAAATTTCTGACAAAACTAGAGCATATTCCACATAATGCTTCCCATTTAGTCACAAGATTGATTCTAATCCGAAATTCAGTTTGTCAGACGATAAAAGTTTTCAGTGGAACCGAAACTTAATCCTGTGTTACTGTCTTTAGCAGTGTTTATCACTGTGAGTAAAATTTTGACATATTTGTTTCCATCAGTCTTTAATCAGTCTTTTCTTTATTGTGAATGCAAAATAAGTCTGCTTATTTCACTCTTAATTGCTGTCTTAGCAGTTTTAAAATGCTGTACATTCTGGTGAAGAAAGATATTTATTTCGTCAGGAAATCACTGCATGCATGGAAGAGAATATGATTTATATCTACTATTGGACTTTTCCCAAATAGTTGGGGGAAAAATCTAGACACCTGGAACACTAGGCAACATCAATCAAAGCTAAGGAATTTATTTTGCGAAATGAAACTTCAGAAATATAATGGAATTTTCTTAGATATTTTTCCAGACACAACAATATTATTTTGTGAGTGAATAGAGAAACCTTCATGACTTGGAGGTTGAATTGACATCATTCTGAGACTAGTAAATTCCAAAATAGCCCATTTGTGGCATTGTAGGTAAAAAAATGTCAAGTATTAAATACTAGTGGTCCTGAGTTATTTAAAAAAACGTTGATTTTTCGGCTGCCATATTGGATTTTATGCAAATTTGAGGCTGTTCTGGCACATGGATTTTCCTGAATTTTTAGTATGTGTTTCTTTAAGTATTTTAGAGCCAAGTAGAATCATCATCAAACCTCCTACTATTTCAGGTGGGGTACCTCAGGTCTAAATTCAATTTTTTTTAGGGGAAAATAGCGTTTTTGGAGGGCAAAACAAAGATGGCGGTAGGGGGGGGGTCAGGACTTGATGGATTTGGCCAAAATTCGCACCGAATGCTTATCTGGCACGGGAGACCCACTGGTTTAAATAAGAACTTGATCGGAGAAACTTTCCGAAAAATGAAACGCCCTAAGTAACCTCTACAGAGTCAACAAGATATGCATAACATTATTGGGGTAAAAAACCAGTAGCCATGGGCATGTCAAAAAAAGAAAAAAAAAAGTTTTAAAAATAGAACACCAAAGTTATTTTCACCTGCCGGAAAAAAGTTTTTCATAAACTTTTACCAGAATCTTTTTTCAAAAATTTGTAGGACGTGATCAAACTCGCAACCACAGATGCGTAAGTCAGAACTTCAGGCATAAGATACTGATTTATATTTATCTGTATTTACATTATCTTGGCATGTACTAGACTGTAAATTCTTAGGCTAAACCATCTCTAAGGATAAAGATAATTTCTAGTTACCTCGGATATAGACAGACTCGGCAAATCCTCCAAACAGCATGTTGAGTATGGCAGATTTGGGTTTGAGAATACTGGATTCTGCAAGAATAAAAACATTATTTCCTAAATCCGGGACCAGACTGCTTCTTCCCCCTTTCAACAATGAGATTACCAGAAGCTCCCTTATAAAAACTAATATATGATTCCAAGAATCATTTGTGAATGCAGTGAGCATTCTGGATGATTTCATCACGAAATACAGTCCATCCAGTTAGATATGAAATAAAGAGTTCATATATAAAATAAGACAATTATAAAGTTATTTTGAAGACATGAAAACGTAAAGATCTTCTTTTTTTTTTTTTGCTTACCTCGCGTCAGTGTGTCAATGAATACAAGCAACACAGAAATAACTTTAACACCCATGAAAGTCCACCTATGTCCACCTTGTTATTTAAACAGCGTTTGATCTTCTTTGTTCACATGTATGGCCCAAAATATTGAAAATTAATGATTTGAGACAATTTCATTTAAATGGTATTAAACTTAGATCTTGAAATTATGTCGCCCTCTCCCCAAAATTGCACGCACCATACGCCTATGTCTACCATTATAATAAAAATAAATGTATCTGTCATATTCACATTGTTGTCATCTACGTCGATCTTCCTCTTTAAAACATTAAATGACATGTGGTTATCTGTCTTGACCTCATGTTGGCCCTTCTTTTCTTCTTCTTTCCTCACTTCTCCCTCTTCGTCCTTTCCTTCTTCTTTTTTCTCTTCTTTTTTCTCTTCTTCTTCTTCCCCTTCGGCACATTCCTCTTTTTCTATATCTTTCAGCCAATTGTAAATACTTTCGCCAGCGGGTGTGACAGTGTCCGCCAGAGTAATGGGGTCTGATGCCTTCGTAGTTGCATCATCTTCTTCAAGAGTCCTCTGGTAAGGAGTGGGCAGGTCGTTGAATTTCCAGACAGTACTTTTCTTCTCTTCGCAGGACTCTGTTTCTGAGCAGTAGGAGCATAGTTCATCACAAGGATCCAGTAGTTCGAAGGAACCGTCTGAATCTGGAAAAAAAAAAAAACAATACAGAAGGTAGCCTACTGTGTAAAGTCGGCTGAGCATGCAATTGCAAATTCCAGCGTGGAAGCAGATTACAAACCCCCACATCTACCTTTACAGATTTGTGAAAAGATGAAAAGAATCGTATAATTTGCACTATCAAGGAACTAATCAGATAATTGTGATATAATAATGCTGTCATCTTGGTTATTCGGCTACTCAGCTTCTAATATCATTACGAACACCTCAAATTACAAAATATAGAACAGCCACACTTCTAACAAATTCGCAATTAAACATATTAAATCACGCATTGGTCGAAAATAAATCTTTCAAATCCATTACATAAACAAAATTAAATTAAAACTTTTCACAACTCTAACAAAAGGTATCATTTAAGAGATCGAGGCCTATTAATATGACTTTATGTCAGACATTGTGTCTATAAATAGCTCTTTGTCACCCAGGATGCAGCCCGGTTCTCCACCATATTATACTTGACACCAGTAAAAGCTTTTAACAATTAAAAGGTTCAACAACTACCTGTTGGAACAACGGAATTGCTACTGGGTCCAGCAGCTTCATCGACAAATTCTGGGAATAACTCTTGGCTTTCATATTCGCATTTGCACTTGTCCGGTTGGCGTATTTCAAAGACGTCACTCCCTCCGATAACACAGTTTTCGCTGACATACAGAAATTGGAATTTTTCATTGGCGGGTACCTGAAATCACAAAAAATAGCAAGCAAGCAATTTAAGTGGCGTTAATAGAATTTCTTACTGATGAAGTGGTCTCCTGAGTAATAGGTGGAACATTTATAAAAAAGAAGAAGGCTGCCTCATTTTCGTAATTAAATTAAATAGCATGGTAGGCCATCAAAAGACGATGGAAGCAAGTTAAATTATAGCGGAGATTGTACGCTACGTTTGAATGAGATTGTTGTGATAGGACGACCTACAAAGTGTTCACAAGATTAAAAGAAGATCATTTTGTTAAAAGCTCGGGCTACGCATCGCCAATAAAAAATTAAAATCACAATTTATAAACCTTACATTGAGTACAGCAGGATACTTGTGTATTAGAAATTAATATCAGACCCATTCTCAGCTAAATTTTAAAATTGACAATAAAATATCATGTGGCTACCCACCAAGGGTGGAGCTGCAGCCTGCAGTATGTCTGTGTCGAAAAATAGCACTCTCCCACCCTGCACCCCGGTTCTCCACCATGTTAAACTTTTGACAAAAGCTTGCAAAAACAATGTTATTTTAAGACACTCTAAAGTTACCAAGGAATTGTGGGCAGAAACATGACTGGAATAAAAAAAAATTTAACTCTTAAGATATCTCTGTCTGCTACTGATAAATTGACTACAAAGTTTCTTTATTCCACAATAACATATTGTTTATATAATCTACATATTTTCAGAACATTAAACACCACAAAATTTTGGATAATAGTGCAGTGTCTAGTGTAATTCCGTAGGCTATGTTTGCTAAAATTGATTTTTTTGCAGATTTGGGTTCATTGGGCATCCCATAACAAAATATTGCGGGGTACGAATTTTCCCGCGATTTTTTCCCCTCCTGTGGGGGTAATTTCAAAATGGCCGCCAAAACCACGGACAAATATGCTTTTTCTCATATTTCACTCTCTAATTAAGATAGAGTGACAAGTGAAAGATCATTTTCTATGTTTTTTAGGCCAGTGAAGTCATTCTGATGGGTTTCAAAGCCATACATGCAATATTTGATGGGCTAAATCCAAGATGGCCGCCAAAATGGTTGCCCAATCGTCGACAACTCCTATCTCAGCCCCTAATTGTCATAGAGTAACAATTGAAAGGTCATTTTCTATGTTTCTTGGGTCAAGGAACTCAAATATGTACTTTTTAAAGCTGTAAATATGATATATGATTCAATAAATTCAGGGTGGATATTAATGAGTGGCTAAAGTATGAAACTTAGTACAGGGATGTTTATAAGCCCAGTGAATAGAATTATAGTGGTGTCAATATGTTTATATTCAAGGAGGTGAGAAATTTGAGGCTTCTGGAATGGCCCCCAAACCTAATATCCTTGACATCTTTGCCTATAGTAATCTGATTATAAAATGTTGTACTGAATTGAATTTTCAGTGATTTGGCACTCATTTAGTAGAGTGAGTTTGGTACACATAACTAGTATAACAAATGCAAGTGTATGACAACTGCAATGGCTGTTGTTTTTCGGATATTGAGAAAACGCAAGAAATTGAAAAATATGGTGCATGAAATAGATCTATGTTGGAAGTTCCTCATTTTGGATGTACACTGAAGGACTAATCACAAATTTGTTTATTAACTTTTTTCCTTTCTGTTTGGACCATTTTCACAAAACTGTTGTGCAACAGTACAGAAAACCAATGATGTAAAATGCAGGTCAGCTCATGACCTCACAGCAGTCCTTCGGACCAATATTGACAATAACAAAGACTGAGACCACCCCAGTGACGGCATGACCTTCAAAAATTGAGAGAAAAAAGGCATTGTAATATTTCAATCATGGACAACACGAAGATTTGTAAGTAACTTTGCACTTTGGAGAGAGTGGACCATGGGGTTAGCACAGTGGTAGCGCACTGGGCTGCAAATCCCTGGGTGCCAGGTACGAATCCAGCTCTTGCTGATCACCTGGGCCTATGTTGAACGGCTGTTTCACCCATCCCTTCCTTGTACCCTCATGTCCTATTAGCCTACGAAGTGCATTAATACAGGATGTAAAACCCCAACCATCCATCTATCCATGTGGCACTTGCACTCAAGAATCCAACAGGCAGCTGCTTCAGAGCTTCTAGCACTTTATCAAGAGACAAACTTGTTTTTTAAAAAAGATAGTTTCCAACCATCCTGGCCAAGGATGACAATCCGAGTTCCTGACAATCACATGTCCTGAAATTTTTTGGTGATATGCTTTTGAAGTAAATCAGTTTACAATGTTAGTTTGACATAATGAATGATTAAGTATAAAATGTGTAGAATATCTATCTATGACAGAGGACTCAGGAGGTCCATAAGGAAGTGGTACTATTACCAGATTAATGGAAGTAGTAGGGAGAGAGGAAGCTAGCAAGAGAGCAGTAGACACAGAGGGGGATATTTTCAAGGGGAATCTGTGATGCGATGAAGAGATAATACAGTAAGGTCACAAGTAGACTACGAGAACACGGAGACTAGGAAAAAGAAGAATGGGGAAGATGTATCCAGGAGAAACAAAATGAGGAAGGGAAGAGGAGGCAAGGAAAAAATAGGTATTTGAGACAGGGGAATGGCAGGAAAAAACTACGAAGGAGGAAGCCTGGGTAGAAAGATGATTTTCCTTCACCTGTTTCTTCGTGAACTTTGGTGGACTAATCAGGAGGTCACAACAACGAGGAGAAGGATTGAAGATGCTATGTAAAAAAGTCGTGTCCCCATCTAGCCTAGTCCTATACCAAGTCACCTTCATCCCCTCCCACCCCCTAGCCTCCCTGAGTCCCTGCCCCTGTCCATGTTCTGTGCCTAGGAGGCTAGGATTTCCAATGTCTTCGACCAGCATCAAAGATTACGGGTGTATCTCCCCCCCCCCCCAGTCTCCACTCTCCAGTCTACCTCTGTGCAACTTCTTGTCTCCTCTCTAGCCACCGCCTGCTTCTCTACAACCCTTTAGTAGTTTCCCTAGGCTCCTTTCCTGCTCCAATCCTCCATGCCTTTTCCCTCCATATATTTTTCTTCTTGTTCTCGGCTCCTCCCAGAATTCCTCCTCCATACAACCCTCCCTGCCCGTCCTCTTTCACTCTACATGCCTCTGTATATATACTGTTGGGTGTCTCCTTCTTCCATATACCCTCTCTATCTACCTCCTGATCCCTATAGAGAAATCCCTGCCTCCATATTTGCCTGTTCTAATATGGTGGAACCTCATTTCCAGTCTCCCTTCTTTCCTGCCTTTTCTCTCCATTGATTGTCAGTGACTCTGTCTGTACCTCATCTCTTTCTTCTTTGAGGTCTCCTGCCGGCTCATCTATCCTTGTCCCTTTGCCACCTTCTTTCTGTCTTTAATATTACGTTATGTCTCCTCCTTCGACAGCTGGGTGGATGTGTGGTTAGAGGCCAGTGCCTGGGCTGCTCTACTGAAGCGGGGAACCAAAGATTTTTTCAGTGGACCTTCAATGTCTTTCATGAGCAAAACCCAGCTGAATGTCGTTAGGATTAGATGTTAAATCGGCAGCCCCTTGTATCAGTGTCTATGCTTGGCAAGTGAAAGATCTGTCACATGTTGGGGGCTCCTGCTCTCTTTCATGCCTCAGCAAAACATGGGTAAAAATCGACACAGAGAAATGGACTTTTTAAAGAGTGACAAGGGACCCTTCAACTCGCGACAGACACTGGCATGATTTTCTCATGAAAAATTACATGTATGACATTGCAAGTATTTCTTTACGTCCATGCATAGAGAAAACAACTTTGAAATTCCTCTCAGATCTGACTTTAGATAACCTACAGTGGCAGATCCAGACAAGATAGTCTAAGGGGGCCCGGACATGTTTTGGCATTCGCAGGCCCGCGTTATCGCATTTTTTCTTCAAAATGCTACTATTTACATGTATCATGTGTATCTTGGTGGTCTGGGGGGGGCTGGCCCCCTACCCCCCCCCCCCTGTATCTGCCACTGAACTACCTGTTACTTAGTATTCATGTACACCCCCTATCAATCAACCCTCGTGAGTACCCAGAAGTGGGCATGGAGAGTTGCACTTACCACGTCTATTTATCTATATCTATCTTCCACCGCACATCCACCTTTGAGTCTTATCACCTGCCATCTTTTTAATAGTTTCATCTTCCCCTGCCTCTTCCATGGATATTATACTACCAGTATCATTCACCTGTGTCTCCCGAGTCCTCTGGGAGTCACACTTAGAAAAATTATACAATAGTATTCATCCACAACAAATAAACTCCCATCCATGTTCATCTATTACAGGAACAATCTCATGCATAGAGTGCTCAAGGTAATACAATAGTAATTTTCATAAAGTGTCATCTACATGTCATTGCGATTAAATAAGCAAGTATATGCTGGAGAAAAAATTGTACTTGAACTGGCCAAATATGTAAATTGGAGGTAAACTTGGTCTACATTTTTTGCAAAATATTGTGTAATAATAGCATTCCCCGCGGGGAAGATAATCGGATAAGATTTTGACCGGGCAACTGAAGGTTAATATATTTTGGTGTTTACCAAATTGAAAGATAATTACATTTTTTGGTGTTTACCAATGTCTACTAAGTGGGTTCCAAACCAATGCAACTTTTTTCCAAGGCACGGATATCAATAATATTAGGTCTTTGAGCAATTATTGGTGCCTTAGATTTCTCACCTCCTTGAATGTTAAAATCTGTGCTGACACTCTAATTCTATTCACTGGTCGTATAAACAACTCTGTACTAAGTTTCATACTTTAGCTACACTTTGATATCAATAACTCTTCCACTCTTTGTGATAGGACTAGTCAAGTTCCAAGACCTGGAAAAATACATGAAGTTACACGGTTTTGACAAAGCGCTTGATGATATGTTTGGCCAATTTTGTCGACCACCCTGGAATAATTGTATCATATATCATATTTACAGCTTTAAAAAGTACATATTTGAGTTCCTTGCTTATAAACATCCCTGTACTAAGTTTCATACTTTAGCCACTCATTAATATCAATAATTCTTCTATTCTTTGTGATAGGATTAGTTAATATACAAAAGACGGTAAAAATCCATGAAGTTACATGGTTTTAACTAAGCTCTAGGAAGAATGTTTGGTCCACCTTCTTGGCCACCCTGAATTTATTGAATCATATATCATATTTACAGCTTTAAAAAGTACATATTTGAGTTCCTTGACCCAAGAAACATAGAAAATGACCTTTCAATTGTTACTCTATGACAATTAGGGGCTGAGATAGGAGTTGTCGACGATTGGGCAACCATTTTGGCAGCCATCTTGGATTTAGCCCATCAAATATTGCATCTATGGCTTTGAAACCCATCAAAATGACTTCCCTGGCCTGAAAAACATAGAAAATGATCTTTCAATTGTCACTCTATCTTAATTAGGGAGTGAAATATGAGAAAAAGCATATTTGTCCGTTGTTTTGGCGGCCATTTTGAAATTACCTCCCCAGGAGGGGAAAAAATCGCGGGAAAATTCGTACCCCGCAATTTTTTTTTATTGGATGCCCAATGAACCCAAATCTGCAAAAAAATAAATTTTAGCAAAGAAGTCCTACGGAATCCATATATTGGACATATCGAACCGCACTATAACAGAGAACACAGCATGATAAACGGATGGATGGATCATAGGGGCTTTACGTCAGACATTTAATAACACACTTGGCAGGCTAATTAGGACAGAATGAGGATACGGCAATGAGGGGAAGGATGATTGAAACAGCCGTTCAACATAGGCCCAGATGATCGGGCAAGAGCTGCATGGATTCGAACCCTGGACCCAGCGATTGGCAGCCGGGCACCCTACTACAAGACCAACCCTCCCCAGCCTGCAGAAAAGTTATAATTTATAAAAATAAAATAAACGTCACCCTGATTTTATCCAGTTGTAGTTCAATCTCTTTCAAATGTCGATCTGTGTTAACGTCTGCCCATTCAAAAGTGATGTAATGGAAGGAGCTTGCCCAATCGCAAGGGAAGAGCCCGATCCAATCGGAGGAGTTTTGGACGAAATTTGGGTGAAATTCATAATAAACTTTGACTTTTTCGTTTTTGTATATTTTCTGGCATCTTTGGAACTTGACTAAGTAGTCCCTGTCATCATTTATGGCGTCTTCAATCATTGAGATTTGCCGTTCTTCCTGGGGGGTGAATCCAGGCCATATCATGGCACTTGTGGGGTTATCCTCTTCACTCAGTTAATGGTTAAAGTTACCCTGAATGATAAAATTCTTCGCTGAATATTGGAGGAATTACGATATGTTATAAACTTGTGATATTTAACAGTGCTGCACGGATGGTGAAAATAGCCGGATACCGGATAATCCGGCCGGACCATCTGCCGGATAGGAACCGGATAGTAGAAACCGGATAATTAACACACGAAAAAGGAAGTTTTTCAACATTTGCGGATGATTATAAATATTTTTTCTGATAGCCGAGAGATACCATATCTGGCAGGAGGACTGTTCTCTGGTGGAATGTTTCTCGTAATGTTCTGTGACTGAATTTTATATTGGAGATGATTGTATCATGTTATTGGCTCTGTTCTTGTACCATTCTTTATTAATTTGTTATCAAAATTTTAGCATTTCATTAAATTTTGACCATGAAAAATATCAAGTTCAGATATCCGGTTCAGATACCCTTATTATGCCGGATACTGTATATCCTGCAAATTTCAATATCCGGCCGGATACTGGATACTGTGCCTGATATCCGTGCATCCCTAATATTTAAAGCTTCTGAATTATTTAATATAGTTTCAGAGTCCGCGAAAAGTGCTTTTGTCATACAGGACATTCGGGCAGGTAGATCCTTAATTTTACCTGCCCGAATAAAATTCTAGCTGCCCGAAATTCTGCCTTCATTAATTTCAACAGGTTTTCCGGAGTTAGTTATATCTTCCAAAATGTAATGTTACTCCAACTTCTAAAATGTAATGTTACTCCAACTTCTCCCAGTATTAATGGAGCCGACATATTGATTGCTAATAATAAAATAGGAGCATTAAACCTGCATTTATTGCCCTGGAAAGTTTCAAAAATTGTATATTTAACATACATGTGTAATTGTATTGCTATCATTGGACCATGTTAGGTTTATTTCAAAGTGGTTATAATAATTTATTTCTAGGTTCATTAGTACAGGGAACTTTTCTACTAAGTCCATGATTAGTATTCATTCCTTTCTGTTTTCATCATTTTATGGTGTGCATAACTCATTTCGCATTTTACAGAAAACCCGTCAGCACTCCTGCCATAATGTTGTCTTACTTGCAGGGCCTCAAATTGTGAATAGATACTCTGTTAAATTGCAATCCATCTGACACTTCTGTCACCAATTTGTGTCATTGGTGTTTGCTAATAGCACTTGAGATTTCAAAGGCCTGCAATCATTGCATTGATTGCTATGTCAGCTCACTGACTCTCCAGCTTATCTGTCGGACATTTGGGCAGGTAACCACTTTATTTTTACAGGTCAGACGCTATTTTTGCCGGTTTTGACCGGCAAACCGGCACTTTTCGCGGACTCTGTAGTTATTACATTAATCTTTTTACCTTGCCAAACTTGTGTATCAACTACTGAACTAAAGACTTGGAACGTTTGAAGTGAATCCATGCATTTTTCACAGAGCCAGACAAGCATGTGTCACAACATGTCAAATTTGGAATTTTCAAAGTTAAACGAGCATCAGGAGACCGGATTACGGACCAAGATTATAGACGCGACAGAGCCACCGGCTCACCGAGCAGAGCAAGGTGTCTCGTGTCTTATGGCAAACATGCGAGGAGCGAACCAGATGGTTCAATCAAAAGAAGTGATTCAGACATCCCATAATAATGAGCCTGGCACTTTTTCCTCATCACGCGTGACTACCAAAAATGTGCGGAAAAAAAAGAATGTTCGAAAAAAAAAAATTTCAAAAAAATAATAAATGTTCGAAAAAACACAATTTTTCCCCCCCAAAAAATAAAAATGTTAGAAAAAAAATGTTGGAAAAATAAAAATTATTTGAAAAAAAAAATAAAAATTTTCCCCAAAAAAAAATTATATAGGCCTATAAAATTTTCCCAAACAAAAAAAATGTTCGAAAAAAAACAATTCTTCCCAAAAAAAAAAAGAATTTCGAGAAATAATTTACACAAAATTTTACAATTTATAGTCTTTAAAATATATTTTTTTGCGTTCAGGCGGTCAGTCTTCATGCTTTGGCACATTAACTCAAAAGTTTGTCACAATCAGGAAAATTGTCAATGTTTATGATGAAAAATATGGAAAATTATGCGACAAACAAATGTGATAAACACCAACTGGCACTGAAGTCGAAAGGCACGCGAACCTCCCTAGCACCTTCATTATTTCCACTATACGCAAGTATTAAGTTGTGACAGACATGAGAAATTGTTTTTGAGCCAATTTGCATTGATTGTTATTTTGGTTTTTGAACATGTTGCTCTAAAAGTGGCCTTAATTATCTAGTCATTTCATTTATTTTCTTTATGAAACTTTCCGGACTCTCACAATGAATGTGTAAAATTACATATTATATGGGTCAAGCCATAAAGGTGCTGCTGCTGAGCAGTAAAACATGTCCTGTAAGTTCGGAGGTGGCTGGCTAGAAGGGTATTTAATTGAGGCAATCCTATAATAGTATTCTGCGTGGCCATCTTGTGTGGCAGTTTTTACACTCACTCATAAGGCTTTCTCATTTTTCCACTTACAGTTATGAAATTTGGTACAGGTATGGGGCTATGGGTATAATTTTGCAAGTTGTCGAGAAATCCAAGATGGCGGCCGTTTTGTGGCGGCCATTTTGGCAGCCATCTTTCTTCATTCTTGAACTGCCCATTGTGACCTTAATATTTCACTTACAGTTACAAAATTTGGTACAGGCATTGGCCTGTGGTTATCGATCAGGAACATGTTGAGAAATCCAAGATGGCGGCCATTTTGGAAATCCAAGATGGCGTCCATTTCGGTAGCCATCTTTCTTCATTGTTCAACTTCCCATTGTGACCTTAATATTTCACTTACACTCATGACGTTTGGCACAGGTATTGGCCTGGTGGTATGGATCAGGAAAATGTTGAGAAATCCAAGATGGCAGCCATTTTGGCAGCCATCTTTCTTCATTTTGTTAACTGCCCATTCTGACCTTAATATTTCGCTTAGAGTTATGCAATTTCGGACAGGTATTGGCCTGTGGGTATTGATCTGGAACATGTTCAGAAATCCAAGATGGCAGCCATTTTGTGGTGGCCATTTTGGCAGCCATATTTCTTCATTTCTTGAACTGCCCATTGTGACTTTAATATTTCACTTACACTTATGACATTTGGCACAGGAATTGCCCTGTGCGTATCGATCAGGAACATGTTGAGAAATCCAGTTGGCGGCTTAGATGGCGGACATTTTGTGGCAGCCCTTTTGGCAGCCATCTTTCTTCATTTCTTGAACTGCCCAATGTGACCTTAATAGTTCACTTACAGTTATAAAATTTGGTACAGGTATTGACCTGTGGGTATAGATCTGGAAAATGTTGAGCAATCCAAGATGTCGGCCATTTTGGCAGCCATCTTTCTTCATTTCTTGAACTGCCCATTGTCATCTAAAAATTTCGCTTACAGTTATGAAATTTGGTACAGATATTGGCCTGTGGGTATGACTCGGGAACATGTTGAGACATCCAAGCTGGCCACCAAATGGCCACTTCAGAATGGCTGACATCCTTGAACTGCCCATTGTGACCTTCCTATTTCACTGTGGGTTATGAAATTAGGTAAAGTTATTGGCCTGTAGGATGGATCAGGAAAATGTCGATAAATCCACATAGATTGATAGATTGATAGATACATAGATACATAGATACATAGATCTATACCCACATTGATTGATTGCTTCATTCATTCACTCATTCTCCACACTGCCAAAGTATATCCTTTATCACGGGTGAATGCTAGTATTAAGGAATGCCATACTAAAGTGTTCATATAAGTTGTGTGAAAATTTGAGGTTAAAATCACAAAAAATGAAGAAGCTGTACCACTTTTTTGTCATGAAAACAGGCCAAAAATGTTTTTGCCATGGCCAAATGATGACTTCACTGGCTGAAGGAAATTCTTTCTTGTCTATTTTTTAAGTTAAAAATGATAACCCATGTCTTGAACTTTTATTTCATACATAATCAACTCCTGGGACCTCTTATTTGATGAGATATACGCAAATCTTCCAGAGTAACATCTTTTAATGTTTTCCGTTACTCGCCATTAGATTGTGATAACTTTTTATTTTATAACAATATATATTTAGCTCAAAACAGTGTATATCTATAGGCTAAAGTGATGCCAACAGGATACAATCCAGTTTTGAGGATATATTCAAACAGAAATAGGGAATAAGTATATTTTACGCAATGTCCTTGCATGTATGTCCCTGTGACATGGCTAAAATTTTACCCCCTGTCCTTTCATATTTTTGTTATTAAGAGGTTATTAACACGTCCACGGTATAGCCATATTTTTTTGTTATTTATCCAGATCCAGACCAAGTGATATAGGCTAAATTTAATAAAAATTGAATGATTTCAATATAAACCTGTATGATAGCCTGATGACTGGCGAACTTCGTGTATTACGCCAGACATTGGGCTCTCCCGCACTCAATCTGATCTGACGCAAAACTCAATCCGATCGACGCTGATTGGTCGGCTCGATCATGTGACCACAATGTCGTTCCAAATGCAACGGCCCATCGTTTTTCACTGTCGGACATTGTTGCTGTTTATTTCCAGTATGATGATGCTTCATTCGATGCCTTTTGCCCACAAATACATAGCTAATGATTGTTGTCGGGCGAGATCTTGCTGCAAACTGAGAATAAAGTGACGCCAAGCTTCGCGCCGAAAGTATGCATAATTTCTAGGTCAACTTGATCACGTGACACAGAATGGACGATGTGCATTATTTTGACAAAACCGCGCTGGAAAATGGATAAAATTGACAGAACATCCTGTGTGCACCCGGCAGAATTGTCAATTGGACTCTTTTCTTGCATATGTGGACGTTTCAGGACGATTGGTTACTCAGGGAAAAAGGTGCACCACATTTCCCGGAGCGTTGTCAGTAAATCCTTATACATTCATGTTTAATTTCATGGCGGCGTCATGCAGTCGAGCTGAAACGGTCGCCCCTGAAGATCGAATTTAAAGCGGATCCTTTGCACCTTTTTTTTGGAGGTCAGTAAACATGTTTTCTTGATTGTGTACAAATTTTGTTGCGATCGGTTTGTAAACAAAAAAGGTGCACGGGCTTTTGTGAATGAAAGTCGGATCGTTTTGGAATGCGTCGCTCGTTCCGATGCTGATCCTGGATAAAATATGGATTGTCACGCATTGAAACTTGACTGGCAATGTAGATCTATTAAATTTCGACAAGTTTTGGTGGTTGTGTAGTGTTGCATATCTTTAAAACTTTCCGTAACGATTGTCAAAAAGTTGTCGTCTGGCTCTGTCAAGGCCGCCAAAACGTAAACAAATACCACGTGACCAGGACGCTGAATGAAGCCCAATGTTCGGCCTAAAACATCAGGTAGGCCGAGCGTTTGGGCTACCTGTATGACCCCTCGTCCTACAATTGGAACATTTTCCAACATTTGCGACAGCGTTCGTAGTTACCTACACGTGGAACCGCAACAACACTCAGTGCTCAGTCTCAAAACTGCATCAAAATTCAACACAACATTAAAATAAAATAGTCAAAGGTGTCCATTTACAACCAGCAACATTTCTTGATCTCCCTAAACATGTCCTCAAACATTTTTAGATACCTGTGAGAAGTATAGCTGTCTTTTTACCGCGATGTTACTTGCGGTCTTCCCACTTCGGACTTCTTCACACGAAATTTCTGCTGATGTGTTGTTTACGTCACGGCATTTTCGGCCAATCAAAATGCATCAAATTGGTCACATGACACCAGATTGACCTAGATTTCCCAGTTGCTCGGCGACGACACATGGCATTGCTATAGCAACTAAGTTAAAACACGAGTTAAAATGAGGCTTGGACCAAAGATTACACTGGATCGTCAGTCTAAAATGACATTCAAGATTTTATTTGACAATTTAGGTCACATCAAACCCATAGTCATATCAAACAATAATTTAAATAACATTAACAAAAAAAGAGTAAATCAAAATGTACATAATTTACAACAAACGTTATTTACAAAAAGCAGTAGTATACCGGTAATGTTAAAATTTCTATTTAGTATTTATACAATTTTCAATGAGTTTCCATTATATGAGGTAATGTGCACAAGTTAAAAAATGTTAATTTTAGATCTCTCTGTTCAACTTGGTAAGTATATGATATAGGCCTACTAAATTTCATTATAAAATTTACATAGTAATATTTATAGTACACAAATATAAATTTCTTATTCTCGCAGTTTCATACAGTTATATATATATCGACCCAATGCATTTATGATCACTTTTTCTTTTGAAGTCATAATCGCAATGAATTTTTCTTCGTCATTCATAGTATACAAATTAGGTATATTTTTTCGAATTTTGTTGAATAGAATATTTCTTTCTTCTGCATATAGTGTACAGTTAATTAAGAAATGGGATTCATCTTCAACACTATTTTGTGTACATTGTATGCAAATTCGTTCATTTGCAGGTGTTTTTGGTAGAGTATATCTACCAGTCTCAATTCTTAAGTTATGAGAACTTGCACGAAATTTGAATACAGAAATAACCTGATGTAAATTTTGATTTGAGGTTAAATATGACAGGGGAGGATCCAGAAAATTCCGGTAGGCGGGGGTCTATCGAGCTATCATGTCGTGGAACGCATAGCTCACGACATAACGTGACGGCACGGTGATAAAATTAAAATGTAAATATATATTAATTTTGGTCCGGTGGGGGGGGATGCATCCCCCCCATCCCCCCCCTGCGTCCGTCCCTGAAATATGATTCCAGACAGAATTCATCTTTGAACAGTTTGTATGTTCTTAACTTTGGATTTTCATCAGAGTTATTAATCTTATCCATACAAGTGCTCATATATGTTTTATGTAACCGTTCTTTAGCCAATAATAATTGTACTTTATTTATCGTATTTATTTCACAAGAATTTGATAAATTTGTTTCTTTTAGAATTTCAAATACATGACTACACCAGTTTTTTTGACCCAAATTGTGTAATTCTAAAAGCGAATGATATGATTGTTTTAATATATGGTTATCACTTAATGTAGTAATGCGTTTCCAAAGGTTAAGTAATTTCATTTTAATCCTTAAAAACAAAGGAAACCTTCCAAGTTCAGAATAAACTACTACATTGGATGTTGAAATCTTGGTTCTTAAAATACTTTTCATATAAGCTAGATGTATCAATTCTAAATCTTTAATTTCATTATTTTCATACCATATATCAGAAGCATATTCAATAATTGGTAAAATTTGTGCATCGAACATCTTGATTGCAAGATGTGGCTGTAATTGTCCTATACCTGCTTTGATGTGTGCTTTAAGCGCAAAGATCGCTATATATTAGCTTTATTTTTTATGTTTGTGCAGTTTGCTTTAAATATTTTATTTTTGTTTGTTAATATAGTACCTAAATACTTATATTCATTTGTTTTTGACACTTCATTATTTCCAAACTTGAATGAATAGTTTTTAATTTTATTATCAAATATCATGATTTTGGTTTTGACCAAACTGACAATCAAATGCCACTTGCTACAAAAGTTAAACAGTCCATCAAGTAAACTTTGTAAACCTTCTGGTGAATCAGAGCAAAGAACCATATCATCTGCATAAAGGATATATGTAAGGAGACTTTTTTTTAACTAAGATACCACAAGTTTGATCTAAGTATTGTTTTAAATCTGTTAAAAATTCAGTCAAGAGTTTGGGACTGAGCATTAACCACCCTGTAGTACACCATACTCACTTTCAATTTCATCTCCTATTTTGTTCTTCCATTTTACTCGACAGTTTGCTTTCTTATACATATCTATAATGATATTGAGCATTTTACCTTGAATACCCCTTTTAATTAATTTATAATATAAAGCCAGTCTGTTTATGTAATCAAAAGCCTTCGTAAAATCAATAAAACAAAGGTATAAAGGTTTCTTTTTAAAACGTTGTCGCATAATCATTGAGTACAGTATAAAAATATTAAATATCTGTTGTGCGACATCCTTCTTTAAAACCAAATTGCATTGGATCATCTATGTCAACTACAACATTATGGTATACTAATCTTGCATTCAAAATTGATTCTAACAATTTCCCTATAACTGGCATTACTGTTATCTTTCTATAATTATCTGTTACATTAATAGAATCTTTTTTATGAACTGGACTGATAAGACCAGTTGCCCAATTGCTAGGCCAATCCCCTTTCTCAAAGATGAAATTAAAAACAACAAATAAAATATTAACAATTTCATCGGGAGCATATTTTATAAATTCTGAGCTAATTCCATCATATCCCGCTGCTTTATTATTTTTAAGTCTTTTTAAGGTGGCTCGATACTCGTGAACTTTCCAAGATAGGATTTCTTAAAAATAGTTTAAAATGATCCAAAATATAGTTTATAGCAAGGATATACAAACCAAAGTGGTCGCTACCAGCCTTTCTTTCAAAATACTTGAGGTTATGTAAAAGAAAGTCAGTCGACGCAAATCTGAAAAACTAAATTTTTTTCTTAATTTTTTTAATGTGAAGTTTTCCCTGCCATTCAGTGGCCATTCATCCTATGTTATTAAATGAAGCAGGGAATTAAAGAGGACAGTTTTATGGAAAAGCTGATTAAAATTCCAGAAAGATATATTTAGTTTAAGGAACTTTTCTGGGGGTTCGGATCAAAAGTTATAATTTTGAAAAAAAAATTTTTTTATGAACCATGGCGCTAAAAAAAAAACGACGAGATAGGATTTTTTATTTCTTTGTCATTTGCTTCCATATGAAGTAAGGA
Organism: Platynereis dumerilii; assembly: GCA_026936325.1. Lineage (NCBI taxonomy): Eukaryota > Metazoa > Annelida > Polychaeta > Phyllodocida > Nereididae > Platynereis > Platynereis dumerilii. The sequence goes on along the minus strand of JAPTHN010000014.1, from coordinate 21,604,806 downwards.
ACAATATTATGATACGGACATACGGCCAAACGGGCCTGGAAATTGATATAAAAATTTATTTATGACACAAAGTCATTTTTGAGAAATTCAACATGCTTGCCGAAAATCGCCAGCAGAAATTTTCTACTAAGAGTAGAGAGCTGAAAGTCCGGCTGATTATAGAAGTTTTCATAGCGCATCTAATGCTCCAAACGAGAAGTTTCTAGCCCTAATAGAAGTGGCGCAAATTGCAAACGAAGCGGCCGACACACGAAATTCTCAGAATTAAAAAAAGATGACAGCAGAGGCCAGCTGCAATGGTGACGTTACCAGAGATAGGGCCTGCCTGGCTGCGGAAATATGTGCAGGTGACGTAATTTCGTGGGTAGCGAGCCACCTTAAGTGTTTTTGAATTTCTTCTGTACTTATTACACTATTACAGATGTCATGTGACAATCCCTTACTAGAATTATTTGTATTTTCATTCAAATAATTAATGACATGACTATGAATTTCTGACATGAATTTCTTGTCAAAGTAATCATTATCAGGAGGAATAACCTGATTTATAAAATATTGTTCAAATTCTTGTATACTGAGACTGCTATTATTTATAATAATGAGGCTCTACTGTTGCTTGTTGCCTAGGACTCGAATTACGTCACTAACATGACTAGAGCAAACATGGTAGTATACCGGTAGGAGTTATATTTTCTTAAACAAGAATCCGCGGATTCAAAGCCTGGCTCAAGTGGCAGTGACTACGGCAAAATATGTAGCAATGCTGATGAAATAGTTACCGGTAAGTCTACTTTATGGTTTGGAAATGGCAGAGAAAGGTGGTTCTGAATTACGGCAAGTGAAGTGTTGTTATTGTAGTTGTTCCATGTACAAAATAATATCCAAATAACCACGAAAAGAATGTGTACAATTTTTTCAAATCTTGAAGTGGCCCAATTTCCTCCTTTGAAAAAATTAGCGAAATTGAAAAAAACTTGGAACAAAAAAAATTGTTTTTTTTTAATCTAGGAAAACAATTTTTTTCTTTTTTTTTTAATTTAAGGAAAAAATTGTAAATCTTGGAACAAAAAAAGTTTAAATTTGAAAAACAGAAGTTGCCCGAATTCCTCTTTAAAAAAAAAAAAAATTAGTGTAATTGAAAAAAAGTTGAAATTTTTTATTTTTTTTTCAAATCTTGGGAAAAAAAATTTTTTGAAATTGAAAAAAGAAGTAATTTCCATACATCTAGCTACCCTAAAAAACCAATAAAACACAAAAACAGATATATTGAACCTATAGTTATTGAACAGTAGAGTTGACAGACAATACTTTCAGACCATTACTCCTGAATTAGCCTGGCGAGCCAGGCTAAAAAAGCATAGATCGAGATCCTGTAGCCCCTTTCCTTCAGGTATTTCAATCCTTCGGGGGATGGGGTTGACTGACAGCTGTGGCACTTCTTCAAGTCTTCAAGCACCGATGGAAATTTTTGTGGGGTGAGCTTTCGGTCCGTGCGGCAGCGGCTCGCCATTCCAAAATTTTAAAATGGAAAGGATTCCTCCACCAGAGTATAATTTTGGCTAAAAATACCATGAAGATTGAAAAAGTAATACGATAATTGTAATTTTACCACTGATCATTGGGGGAGTCGTAGCAGGGTACAGCTCCCCGTTTTTTGGTCAAGGGAGCTAATTAAGCTCCCCCGAGTTCCCCCCCCCCCCATCAGTGCCATCACTGTCTTCAAGTATAAGCTCTGGTTCAAGCTTGTCTGCACAACACTTCACCATGCATGTTCACAGTCACAGCTGCCAACAGCTTTTTTTAATTTAAGGAAAAAATTGTAAATCTTGGAACAAAAAAAGTTTAAATTTGAAAAACAGAAGTTGCCCGAATTCCTCTTGAAAAAAAAAAAAAAAATTAGTGTAATTGAAAAAAAGTTGAAATTTATCTTTTATTTTATTTTATCAAATCTTGGAAAAAAAAAATTGGGAAAAAAAATTTTTTGAAATTGAAAAAAGAAGTAATTTCCATACATCTAGCTACCCTAACAAACCAATAAAACACAAAAACAGATATATTGAACCTATAGTTATTGAACAGTAGAGTTGACAGACAATACTTTCAGACCATTACTCCTGAATTAGCCTGGCGAGCCAGGCTAAAAAAGCATAGATCGAGATCCTGTAGCCCCTTTCCTTCAGGTATTTCAATCCTTCGGGGGATGGGGTTGACTGACAGCTGTGGCACTTCTTCAAGTCTTCAAGCACCGATGGAAATTTTTGTGGGGTGAGCTTTCGGTCCGTGCGGCAGCGGCTCGCCATTCCAAAATTTTAAAATGGAAAGGATTCCTCCACCAGAGTATAATTTTGGCTAAAAATACCATGAAGATTGAAAAAGTAATATGATAATTGTAATTTTACCACTGATCATTGGGGGAGTCGTAGCAGGGTACAGCTCCCCGTTTTTTGGTCAAGGGAGCTAATTAAGCTCCCCCGAGTTCCCCCCCCCCCCATCAGTGCCATCACTGTCTTCAAGTATAAGCTCTGGTTCAAGCTTGTCTGCACAACACTTCACCATGCATGTTCACAGTCACAGCTGCCAACAGGAGAGACTTGTTTACTTACTTTAGAAGTTAGAGGAGTACATATGCAGTACACAATTATTCAAATTCAGAGCCTCATGTCCGTTCTATGTATTTCTATGGTTTCAGGTGCCCCAATATTTTCTGATCATGCTTAACCTTGGTCTTGTATTGCAGTTTATAGTAGAAGTCACATGTAAAAATGTGGCCCATTCTATAAATACTTACCTTTACGATAATTCACTTGAAGTTTATAATGTAATTCCCCATTGGAGAACTTGCGAATCCTGAAGATATTGCAAAAATCAATGAAGGAATAAATATTTTTTCCTCAGTTCATAGATTCTGAGTGAGTTTTGGGAGGGCGATTCAAAATCTGGCATTGTAAAAAGGACAATATTAGGGCACCAAAAAAGTTGGTCCCGTTAAATATTCAGACGGGTGCAGGGGGACCCCTCTGATCTGCCGGACTAATCAGAGCTTTATTTTACAGCAGGTCTTCCTAATGAGCTAGGAAGTGTTGAATTCCTAAAATTCTGCCATTTTATGCAGATTTTCACAAATTTGATAGCTTCTGGCAGCTTGGCAAATGGGGTTATACAAAAAATAACATATCAGATTTGAATTTACCTCCCAAAACTTACTCAGGACTGTCTGAGAAAAAAATATTGATTTCTTCATTGGTTTTTTAAATATCTTGAGAATTTGAATTTTCGCCAATGGGGAATTACATCAAAAACTTCAAGTGAATTCTGGTAAAGGTAGGTATTTTTATATATAGAATGGGCTAAAATTTTACATGTGACTTTTAGGCCACACATATTTTCTTCTCGGGCATTGGAGTCACAATTCACTGGATGCAAAAAACATGTGACAGTAACTAAATTGCCCGTTCGTGGTCACAGACTTTGTCACTGTCTTTAATTAACTATTGCATAACAATTTAACAAACTACTAACCTTTATGCAGCATTCATGCTATTTAACATGACTATGAGTTGCGCAAGTGCAAAGTGCAAATTTAATTGGCAATCAGTGCAAAATGCAAAGGAAAAGCCACCTCCCTAAATTGCGGAGAACCCAGTGATGGATCCAGGAAAACGAAAATGTGCTAATAATTTGATTTCAATTTTTTTGACATTAAAATGTACAGGCCCAAAGGGGGGCTTTGAAGCCGCTTTGAACCTCCTAAACCCCCCCCCCCCCCCCCCCCTGGATCTGCTACTGGGTTGCACTTTGGGGAAGTTTTTGTGGAAGTGCCCAGCACTGCTTAAGCTACATTGCTGCTTGTTTTAGATTTCCAAAATTTTTTTTTCCCAACATTTTTTCTTCCAAATTCCCCCCCCCCAAAAAAAAAATCACGCTGAGAATCTTTTCTGAAGTGCCCCAAATATGTTTTTTTTTCCCCCCAATTTGTTTTCCCCACTTCCCCCCCCCCCAAAAAAAGTTATTCCGTCATATGTATTGCAAGTCTAAATTCAGGGTTGGAAAAAAACCGGGTTTTATTCATTTTGCCCGGGCCACCGGTCAAAACCTGGTTTAAACCGGGGTTTTTTCCCAAAATTCGGGTTAAAAGCGGGTTTTATTGATTTGAACGCCCATTACATCTTAGAAAATCTACTTTTTCAACTCTGAGCAAGGAAAGCAACATTGCTCCATCTTTGTCAATTCAATATTAGACCTACACAAACAGCAGAGATGACTATAGCTGTGTACTTCTTGCTTTTTACTAAAAAAAGTCAAAATTCCGAAAACTTGCAAAGTGGCTTCTTAGTTTGCCGGCCAGCTCAACATTTATTGAAAGAATCTTCTCTAATTTTGGTTGGACATTCAAGCTGACACCCTGAGAATTTAAACCCGACGAATCACCCTTAAATTGTATATTTTCATGAATTTACTATTAGTTCCTCAGAGGCGTAACACAGTCTAACATCTAGATGGACAAGACCATATTGGGGTGAATGCATCAATTGGCTTTTGCGTTGTTGCCTGATAGCACGGTGCAATAGTGGTAAAATAACAAAGAAAAGAGATTTGGTTGATGTTAATGTTAGTTCTGCTTCCTTGCTCCCCAATTTCTGCTATTTGTCATGCTAATTGCAAGACAATTTGCCATTTTACCCGGATTTTGACCACTTTTTGGGAAATATCCCATTTTGCCCAGTCCGGGTTAAACCCGGGTTTAATCCGGGTTAAACCCGGGGGGTGGGTTTTTTGTGCCAACCCTGAGTCTAATCCATGGATGGATAACTATAGACCTATTAATATGCCTATAGATGTAACAGTGCATGTGCCCCAACAGGCTTTTCTTGTCTTCTATAGACTAATTCATAATTTATTTATACTTCCTTCAATTTCAACCACCAAAAGTTCATGAATCTGGGTCAATTAAAAACACCGCAAAATTGCATGTTCATGATAATATGTCATTGAGAATGAGAGTTCTCTTAAAACCCTTACTGGACTGAAAGGACATTTATGGCATCCCTAGCTAGCTGCCTGAGGGACCATTTATGTCCCTAAACAACAGCTTGTGACGTCACAATCGTCCTGGGAGATTGTTTAGTTTGAACAGCCCAGTCCAGTAAGGGTTAACCACCAGAGACTATCAACAGTTCACAATTGTTTTTTAACTACCCAACAAAGAATCATCGAGATATATATATATATATATATATATACATGTATTTTGGCCACTTGGTTGACGAAAAACCACCAGACAAATAAATCTTTCTTAGAAAAGAATTTTACAGTTTATTATCACTTTGTATACAAATGCAGTTAAGATCAGTAGTACAAGATATCTGGCACCTGGATAACGAGGTACCAAAAAAGATGTTAGTCGCATAGGACTGTAGAAAAGCGATCAGAAATTCGCCACAGAATTGAGGGACTCAATTAGGTACAGTGTATTGCAAACCTGAAGTTGCAAACTAACAATTCACAGTTTGAAGTTCACATGATTAAAAGTAAAGGAAAACATAGATCTTGTCATGTTCATGCAACACAATCAACACCATTTGGTTCACTTCAACTTTGGAAAAATTCGGGGGAAAAAACTGCAATAACAAATTAAAGCTGATTAAAAGGAAATTGATAAAACTGCACAATATTTGATGTCATGGATAAACCTAGTTTCTCCTATTAATATTAAAAGTATAATCAACATAAATTAATTAAAGAGATTTCAACTGATGACATATTAAATTAGTCCATTTTTCCATTCTATGAAAACACAACAATACTTTTTTCTAAGTAGTCATACAAATTTACTCTTTTACTATTAATTTTCAAAAAGCAACCTTTGAGGGCACTTAGAACGCAATTGCTGGCATAACCAAAAATTTGTTTTGAGTCAGCCTTGTCGGAATGGAGGGCGCTAACAAATCTGGCTCAGAATCTTTCAATTTCAATCTCATTACAATATTTCCATTCATCACAAGTTTATCATAATTTCTGTTCTCTCAATTATCTTACGTAGTATTTCCGATCTCCTCTTCATTTCCAAGAAAAAATTACAAAACTTTCAGTTCCTCGATCATCTTTTACTTCAGACCTCCCAACCTCAGGAACGTCAGTTCCAGGGTTCAGCATTATTTTTACTGGGTTTTCATCAATAAATCGGGGTCCATTTACACAAAATTTCTGTACTGAGAAATCGCAATTATAGTAAAAGCTTCCTGTGGATATGGTTGTGCTTCCTGTGTTTTATTAATTTGAGGCTAAATTATAGTGTATGACAAATGATAGCATCTCAGTATCCTCATCAAGCTTCGTTCTAGGCAGTGTTTACTGGCACTCACTAATAGTATTACTGGGTACCATTACTAGCCCAACACAATTTTACAACATAGAATGGAAAACTGGACAAATATAAAGTGCCGGTTTCTTTAAAATTATTATAATTGTGGTCCTCCCCTATCGGGATAGGACCTGTCTCTATGAGCTCATGGCCCACAGACTTATTGTCATTCTATAAGAGAATGACAACGTTAACATACGCATATTACTTCTAGAACAAGCGTTCATGCTTGTTCCGGCTGAGAAAATCAAATTTGGCACCACATCAGACCACATGACCATGACATCATCCATCCCACAATGCATTGCAACTTCCTCTTTTCGACGAAGCGAGAAGCATCGACAAGGTCCACCGCGGGGAGGCGGGTGGGATACTATGTTATAAGTCTGTGGGCCATGAGCTCATAGAGACAGGTCCTATCCCGATAGGGGAGGACCACAACTCTATGTCACTCATGGCCCACAGACTTATTGTCATTCTATAAGAGAATGACAACGTTAACATACGCAGATGTAGAAAAGCGGTAGGCGGGGGTGGACCCCGGCTGCCAAAGAGGCATTGTCACCCCATACAGAGCGAAGCGCTGCTGGTTAGGGAAGCCTCATGGTGGTCTGGCTTGTGCTGAACTAATGACTGCTACCTGACAAAACTCCCATCTCAGAGCACCAGAAGGGGTGAGAGGAAGGGACAACAGGAAGGACCCATTGCAGTACCACGGCCGGGACTGGAAACTAGGACCAGAGCAGGGCGCCCGAGCCGGAGCTGCGGGGCGGACAAGGCATCGGCAAGAGGAGGTACAACCGAGGGAGACGGGTACCGAAGGACCTAACCCAGCCAGAACAGGCGGAAAGGCAGCAGATGCAGAAGAAGGCCCAAGGGACGCTGTGACAGGACAGGACACAGGGCCAGAGCCCAGGCACCCAAGAGCCCAGAGGCTGTGGGACCAAGAGCCGGAGGCGACGGGGCAAACGAAGGCAGGCTGCAGAGGGGCAGCCGGCAGGAGACGGAAAGGGGATCAGGAGATGCCCCAAAAGGCCAGCGGTGATCCCACCAGTCGTTGGAGGGCCCCGCTGCGAATCCAAGGGGCAGGCAAACCGAAGACAGCCAGTGCAAGCGGAAGAGTCCCACTGCAGTCCCAAAACACCAGGATCGCCGCAGGCCAAGAAGAGGAGATCCAACAGATGATCCAAACAGGTGAAGGGAAGGGCCGACCAGGGCACCCGACCGATCCACAGATGGAAGAAGCAGGGGGTGTCCCCACGGATGGGAGACCACCACCAGTGGAAGAGCGAGGGAAGTCTGCTCAAGGAGAGACACCCGCTCAAGAAGCAGGCTAGGGCCAGATGGAAGACAGATGTCCTGTGGCCCAACCAATGGCAAAACTGTACGACGAGCAGCGAACGAGGCCGAAGTGACGCCGTGAGGAGGCGATGTTGGACCAACTCCCAGCAGATGGCTGGTAGAAATCCCACTACCGCAGTCCAGTCCAGGCCGCGAGGCAAGGGTGCTCCCCCCCCTTCCAGAGACCAGACAGGCAGGAAACGACGAGAGACAAAGGAGGTCCGCACAAGCTTGGGGGACATGGCTAGGAGCCAGGGTCCACCCAAACAGCAATGAAGAAGCCCCGGAGCCAGGAGGAGGCGATGGCAGAGCAGGAGACCAACCAGCGCACGCAGGAGGACGGACGGGTCCATCCAAGGCGCACAGGTACATAGGAGGGCCTGGCCAAGGCAACACACGCAGGAGCGGAGGACCACACACAAGGAAACGGCCGAAGGAGAGCAGGCAGGCCATGCGTACGAGGCAAGAGCCAGGACCGACAGGGGCAGATGCATGTCCCGGGAAGGAACCCTGGAGACAGAAACCCAGAACAGGGGAGGCAAAGGAGAAAGCCGGAGCCCACACCGCACACCCCAAGGGACTCGCAAGCCACCGGAGTAGCCCGAGTCCCGAGGAAAACACAACCTGGGAAAGCCAACAGGTCACCCCGGCAGAAGCTAGGCCAAGGCAGACCACCAGAGACTGCCACGGCCGAGAAGGCAACCCCAGAAGGGCGTAGATGAGGGGTCTAAGGTCCAGGGACCCAGAACACTACCCAGGAAAGACAGAGGTCGGCCAGAGCCAGACCTCAGACAGAGACGAAGAGCCGAAGGTGAAAGGCTGGACGTCCACCAGGAACCAGGCGAAGGGGCTGACTGCAGACAGCCAGCACAGCCGCAGGAGCAGAGACCACGGCACACAGGTCCGCCGGACAGCCAGGAGAAGCCCAGACACGGACGAGGGCAGGCCAATGGAGTCCACAAACACCCAGGGAGGAACAGGATGAGGCCAACCAGCCAGGTCCGACAGGTGAGGCGGCCAGGCAGCCGCCAAGGTGAATCTGACGCTGGAAGGCAGGAAAAGGAGGCCAGACAGAAGACGGCAGGCCAGGCGGCAGCTACAGAAGGACCGGACACAGCAAGCCACCCCGGAGGAGAGCGATGTCCACCCAGTGAAGGTGCAGAGGGACGCTGTGAAAAGCGGAGAATAGCCCACCACCAGGCAGCAGCAGCAGCCCGGCACAAGGACGGTCCAAAGTAGAATCAATGCTCAGCCAACACAGACCCCCGGAGGAGATGTAGGCTGAAAGTGTACCAGGGCCAGCCGGAGAGTGGGTGCCGGAGCAGCCCTAATGAGAAGAGCGCCGAGAAGCCAGAGGCGGCCAAGGGATCACAAACCCGCAAGCGGGAAGAGGACCACCGGGGTGCGGACACACCGGAAGGACCAATCGGGCAAGAAAATGGTGCAGGCCAAAGCTCAAGGGAAGAGCCAAGCCAGGACGACGCAAGGGCCGAAGCCCGCGACACCACAAGGTGAAGTCTCATCGGGAGATTCATCAAGGCCCCAAGGGCCCCAGACTGGCAAAGCCAGGGCCCACAGCCCAGCCGACGAAGATGACAAACATGCCCCAGAGACATGGCTCATCAAGGGGCGAATGGCAGCCGGTCCAGCGGAAGAGGCCCAGAGTGATGATGAAGGACCAGGGAAGGAGCAGCCTGAGCTGCCAAAAGGTCCAAGGTGAAGTAAGGGCAATGCAGGACCCGCAAGCCGATGCACAGGGTCCAGAGGTCCAGAAAACGGGTGCCTCAGTCGAAGACCCACGAGAGCCACACATGGTCCGGAGACCCAGGAAAGCCACACACAGGCGGGAGACCAAGGAGACCCAGGACAACAGCACAGGGTCCGGAGACCCAGGAAAAACTTGGTATGGTCCAGATACCCAGGAAACTCAACACACTCCGGAGACCCAGGAAACTCCACACGGTCCGGAGACCCAGGAAACTCCACACGGTCCGGAGACCCAGGAAAAGTCAACGAGAAGCGCAGCTTCAGGCGGAGGAAGCGGCACGAGAGGCAACCAGGTCCAGAGACCCAGGAACAGCATACCAGGTCCGGAGACCCAGCCCACGACAACGCACCAACTCCAGCGACCCAGGAGTGCCAGGTAAGGTCCGGAGACCCAGACGGGCCAAGCTAAGGGCCCTGGAAGTGTCCCAAAAGGGGGCAACCCAAGGCCCAAAGCCAAGAGACACAACGCGCCCAGCACCCAGTGTGGAGGAGAGGTAACAACCACAGGACCACCTGGAGGGAAAGAGAAGTGGAAGGGTCCGGAGACACAAACCAAAGGCGTCCAGGCCGGAGGCCAGGGACCAGACAAGGCCAGCCAGCAGATGGACGCTGAGAGGATGACCATCCCAAGAGGCCACCAGGAGAATGGAGACTAAGCCGGCATGAAGACTACAGATGGAGAGAAGGAGGCAGTGCACAGCGGCACTGGCAGAGGGAGACAGCCCCCCCCCCCCCCCCAGTGTCAAAAGAGACCCAAAGGTCGCAACTGCAGAGCACCACAACGAGCCAGGAGGGCGGAACGGCTGGGAGGTCCAACAGGCTCGCATATCACAGCAACCATGCCGGAGCATGTAGAGCAGGTAACGGGTAGGGGCAGGAAGCCTAACGGCAGCTGCCAAAAGGTAGACCGGAGGCAAAAAAGCTGGACCCCGGAGGTCCAAAGGAGAGAAAAGGTGATACGAAGAGCAGTGTGGAATCCAGGGATTCTTGTTGGCAAGTCAACAAAAATAGTCACCAAACGAATGGTCATGGGGGATGACCAAAAACAGCAAGACCAGGTGCTCCCAACAGCCGCCGGAGAGGAGAGAAAGCCCGGTGGGGAAGAGGACTCCGGAGAGCCCCTGCAAACCGGAAAATCGCTGAAAAGTAGCAGTGCGAGGCAGGTTGAAGGGAACTTGACGGAGGCCTGGTCGATCCTGACAGCGGGCGAGTTGACCCGGACGAGCCGGGGAGGGGAAACAACGTCTGTGAAGGCCAAAACCGGAGGTTTGGGGCCGACAACAAGGAGAACCAAGTAGTCCAGAACGAATCCGGACCCCAGGGAAGCAGGAAAGGGTGAAACCGAGTCCGGACACCCCAGAAAAGCATCACAATGTGACGAGTTCAGCCCGACCGGAGCGGGTAGAGCAAGTCAAACCGGGCGGCCACGATGTTGACGACGAAGAAACGTCGTCTTTGCAGGCCAAGTTCGTCGATTTTGCGGACCAAAAACAACGAAATAGAAGTCCGTACGACATACCAGACAGGAATGGATCCGGGAATGATGGAAGGGGGTCCAGGAAGACCATCCACGGCCTGTACAACAACCAAAACGTCCCGCCAGAGCGGGAAAAGCATATGGCAGGCCGGGCGGCCTGACCGAGAAACCAGACGAACGAAATACCGTCGTCTTTCCAGGTCGAAAACGTCGAATTGGCGGGCCAAAAACGACGAAATACCAGTGGAGAAGCCAGTCCAGAAAGGATTGAAGCAAGGAACCACTCCAGAAGGTCCAGAAAGCTTGTCCAAGTAGCCGAAAACCAGCCATTTAGCCCGCCGGAGCGGGAAGGCCAGGCAGCCATGACAGTCAGAGAAATACAGTAGAGTGGACACAAGACGAGCGAGGAAACGGCGTCTTTGCAGGTCAAGAACTACAATGTAGTCTCTTTCCAGAGCAGTCCGGAGACTGTAGTCGATGGAATGGTAGTCCGGGATCCGGGGAACCCAACATGACGGTGGAAATTGGAGAATTTCGCCCGCAAACCAAGCGGACAAGTCGGCGTGGTCAGGCCAGCGCCATGACAGTCATTGAAATACAGTAGTAGAGTGGACGCTAGACGAGCCAGGAAGCGTCGTCGTTGCAGGCCAAAAAATACAACATTTTCATAATCCCAACGTGGTCCGGAGACCACAGCAGTTGACAGGGTGTTCTGGGTTCCGGAGAACCCAACACGACGGTGGAAATTAGAGAATTTCGCCCGTGAAGAAGCTGAAATGTCGGCGTGGTCAGACCGCCGCCATGCACATTTTGACAGCTATGTGTATTGAACAAGTCCGGGGACTTGCACGGTCAAGTTCGACAAGCAAAATGACCAAAATGACACAAAAGTAAAGAGAATCGTTCAGCAAGGGCACCAAGATACGAAAGAAATTAGTATTAGAGCTTGCCAGAGCGTCTAAATAACCAAAATCACTCGAAAAAGTCCATGAGTGGAACGCTGGCAGCCCTGACAAAGGGGGAGCGGCCACACCCATGAACTTGAGGCAAGGAAAAAGGAACAAAAGCAACTTACCTGGACATGTTTAGCTCAGTAAACATGGTACATACCTACAAAGAAACATTAAACAAGGTTCCCAATCCATTGTCAATGCCTCAATCAACCGAAACAAGCAGCTCCAAAAAACATGTCTGATGCCTTTGGAGCTGAGAAGAAAAGAGGAAGTTGCAATGCATTGTGGGATGGATGATGTCATGGTCATGTGGTCTGATGTGGTGCCAAATTTGATTTTCTCAGCCGGAACAAGCATGAACGCTTGTTCTAGAAGTAATATGCGTATGTTAACGTTGTCATTCTCTTATAGAATGACAATAAGTCTGTGGGCCATGAGTGACATAGAGTTTAGAGACTTCTAATAATGAATGCAATTCAAACCACTACAATTTATTGTACCCTAAAATCAAATTAGGAGAAATATCTCCTTATATATATATTATATATATCGCTCTGTTCAGCAGTAACAGCAGTAAGGATAATTATTTATGCAAAGTCTGATTTAGGTCAATACAATGTAAAGGTAAAACTATTTGGTAATTTCTAAAGCAAATTATGTATGAGTATTGGAAATAACTAATTAGTCTCGCAGTAAAATAATGGCGCAAAAAGTAAAATAAAACAGCGCAAAAAAATTTAAAAAAAGCTATCACATGATTGATAAAATATTATAACAACTAGCTCCGAAAGGCTAAGCCAATTAATTCTTGTCTAAGGCCAAGCCAATTTAAAGCAAGTTTTACAACTTAAAGCAATAAACACATAAAAGATATACAATGGAAGATACTATAAGATAGTCAAGTAGGAGAAAATACCCTGTTCACCTTTTTGTACACAGACTAAGCACTTATATGTAACAGACCATTATAAATGCATCGATAAAATAAAAGTATTACGGTATCAAGTCACAGGAAAATATACAAAAGATACGTTGCACTTGTAAGGAAATGAAGGAAATGTTTAGATATACAAGCAAAATAGTTCACTGCATTCAAAATACAACAATAGAATCAAAATTCAATACAACAAGAAAAACATCAATGAATTATTAATTGGTTCATAAAATTGAACGTAATATGGTAAAGCAAAATGGTGGTACTTGCACTTTGAACGTTAAAGTTGCCCTGAATGATAAAATCAATCTCTAAATCCGGGCAAATGTCTATGTATTATAATGTGAACTTTTGATCCATAATATTTCTGAATAATTTTTTTAAGTGTTTCTTTCAATACACAAATTATATAGTTATTTCCCTTTCTTTTTCTTGATAGTGCCTCCCACCTCCAGCACATCCATTATAGATGACGTCACAATGACCATTGTTATCAGCATATCGTTATAAGTTAACAAATTCATACAATGGTGATGACGTCACAAAGGTTATAGCAAGTGAGACTCGTGATTATTTCCGTGCGTACCCGAAATAAATCTAGGGGTCATTTAGTGCATTTGTTGGGTCATTTCAATAAGAAAAAATAATCCTACAGTAAAAATATTTTACACACTTGACAAGACAAGCACGCTGCACAAGATTCTGTAAAAATTAAAGAAAGTTTTGGTCCAATCCCACCTATCATTCTGGGTAACTTTAAGGCTGAATTCTTTAAGTCTAGTTTTTCCAACTTTTTCCATCATTCTCTTACATCAAAGAAGCTATGAAATTCAGAAAATCAGACTTGCAGAATAAAGCCTTAACTTGTAAGTCTCACTTAAAATATATTGTAGTCAATTACACTGATAAAATAGCACCAAACACACATTTAATAACATAGGAAAATACATTTATCACTGTATGATAAAATCAAACAGTTAAGAAAAATATACACATGCAAAGAAGTAACGAAGATCTATACATGTAAGGAAATGTCTTGACTGTCATCCAAACATGGGAGTGTTGAAATCCTAAAAATTATTTTGATTTTGCTTTTTCCCGCCTGTTCAATATCACTTTAAAACAGTTTTGACCCATGTTTCTCTCAAGATTATCGTTCTAGCACCAGTCTTTAAAGAAAAGTATTTTTCCTAATATTTTTGAATATGCATTACAAATATTTTTGAGTGCCAGTCTTTGTATGGTACACACTGACTGCCTCTTAGTATTCCAGATCTAAGCGTCTCATAAAAATACCTCTAAAAGTTCTATCATCTTCAAATCTTTTTTAACAACCCCAACAAATGACAGTTTTCAACAGCTAAAACAAATGATCAAACTTCATGACATAGAAGCTTTAAGCAATGGCAATGAGCAAATAGAATATTTGAAAATCATGCTCATCGATATAAATTTATAAACAGCAAACACGATAAATGAACATGGTAACGGTTAAGTCTTAATTTTAAGTCGGTTGATAGCAAGCAAAAGGCATTGTACTATTTAATAACAGCAATAACAGGATAACTATTATGATTTAATATTAGCAATTATGCTAATTAGATCATCATTAATTGATACCAGCAATTAAAATCTCAGAAGTTCAAAAATCTTCAAACAAGATCAAGCAAAAATTCACAAAAAAAAACATTTCAAAATAATTTTCAACAACCATTAACAAACAACATATGGCACAAGGACAATATCAAAGATGACAAAATAATAATAAAAGTTTACAATTTGTAATTCTTAACAATATATGAATTGAATATTATCATCATCATATCTATAGAGAGAATGGCACCTTATAACGTCAGTGTAGAAACATTAATAGTATTTAATACTGAACTCAGAAATGAAAAATTTCATATAATCTCGAAAATTATGTATAACAAGTATTATTAACAAAATTTATTATGATTGTCAGTTGAATTATAGAACAATTATTAAGGTGTGTATCTTATATCGATCATAAATACCCAAAGACAAATGTAAAACATAGTCAACAAAAAAAGTATTAGTACATTTATCCACTTTACTTTGGGTTATAACTTTAATAAGTGTTTTGTACATTTTTAAAAATTGGATACAATAACTGGGAATTTCTTCATCTACATGTTACAAAGTAGTATCGACAAAATTGAAAATTGACTTCTTTTTTAAAGGAAATTATCGTTTTGGAAATTATTGCAGTTTAAAAATGTATACTTCTATCTCAAAATCTATTTGTAAATTTATAAATCACTACAGGCAATACAGAATTCTTTTTTATTTGACTACATCTTTAATTTTAATTAATGAACTTTTAAAACCAGTAATCGCTTAAAATGTGTAGCTATTATATTAATTGGTATTAAATATACCTTGTATTCAACAGTACTGTAAATGACACTGTACTAATACTGTTCATTTTTCTATGATTGCTTTTTGAATCTCATGTCTTAATATAAATGATATATACCTATCTAATTGTATATCTAATTGAATATCTAATTGTATATCTATGTTATTCAGATCATACTAGTTAGCATTTTTATATATTCTATATTTAGACCAAGCAGCAATGCGTTCGCATCATGTGCACATTGTAAAATTGTCACATGACACATTAATAGCAGAATAACAGTGTAAAATATGGATCAGCAATAATACAACATATATATATATATAGATATGACAAATATATAATATATGAAAAATAAATATATAAACAGACATATCAAATTCTCATAAACCCTGTATCCTTAATTGGTATTATAATTTACTCATTAAACTGGTAAAATCACATGGAAATTACCACGGTAGTAAATGTTACATTTTTACAATTTTTAGTCATAACAAGAATCCATGGATTCAAAGCCGAGCCCAAAAATGTCTCGGACAGTAACACAACACTTCATAAACATCACCATTCGACTATCACATAGCGGGACTGCAACCACATTTAACAATGCCATAAACAATATTAAAATGTACGTCATAAAATAGAGCACATCTCCAAAATTTAATGAAGGCCCAGACTCCGGAAATTTAACGGGGACCTACAATGCTACAACGGTGAGGCTCTTCCTTAATTTGGAAAGACATGAAATATTTTTGAAACAAAACAATTTTAAAAAATTTCTGAAAATAAAAAATGTTGACTATTTAAATGGATTTCTTAGTAAACATGGTGAATGAGTCTGACAACATTTAGCTATTTGGCAGTCAGAATGTATGTCTGGATTTCTTCTATAATCAAACTAAGCACCTGTATCTGCTATTAAAACAATGAACAGACTTATATAACCATAAGTGCGTAGGATTTCTTAAGCTGGAGCTCTCTTAAGTGATGCAACTTAGTCAAGATTTATTAATATTGCTCAACAATTAATTTCGTTTTGGGAAAATAACTTTTTGCAAAAAAAAAAATTTCAGTCTCAAGCTAAAATGCAGCTATGGATTTCACAGTCATGGATATAAAATTTAGTTTGGATAAACTCAACTGGATTTCAAAATTCTTCCAAGAAACATCACCAACCGCAGAATGCAGAAATGTTATAATATATATTGTAATGACATCATCATTAAATAAGGCTTGTGTATGTTTAGTTGCAAATATATACCCAGACTCAAAACTATAGGAGTATTATTTTAACAGCAGCATAATAAGTATTCACACGTATATATTATGGAAATTTGAAGTACCGAAATGATGTATATAACTCATATTTGGTGGGTTAATTCAATAATTGCTTCAGGTAAATCCATTATAATTATTATCACCATGCAAAACATTTAATAACAAGATACTGTAATGTAATACAGGATAATACAGGATAAAAGAAGTTTAAATACCTATTATAAATTCAGGATAACTCTATTGCGCCAAGTTGTGTCCCTCAATTATCTTTTGATTTCGGTGGTATAAAGGCTAGGCCAATTAATAACCAATTTCGAGCAATTCAGTCGTTTTGATAATAAGTAAAATATTCTCTACTTGAAGTCTTTAGTGAATTCTACACTAATTTACTGTCAGTATCAGTATATATTTGGTCGGCTCTCGTCATTTCATTAGATGAATACAAAAATATTTTTCACCTAATTATTATCACAAAGTGACAAATTTGTACATTCAACAGTGGTTGATCACATTCACAAGTCAAAAACTCAGAACAACAAACTCAGAAGCCAGCGAAGCTAAACATTATTACCCTGCTTTGCAACGTATACATAATTCCTAAAGCCTTCAGCATTCCTTATTACACAATATCGCCATGGTTACGTGGCATAAACAATATTAAACATAAACAGACGAGTAAATTACATGCAATGACAAACTCATAAATCGTATGCAGTGTGAACATAGTAAAAACATTGGCTGAAAGGTTACCATAAATAAAACCTTGAAATAAAGCCTTCCTAACTTTTGCAAATTACATTTTGACATAACTGATGGTACTTCCTTTCATTATCTAATGACTCCGACCCGTAACGTCTGAAAACATCAGAAATAGTGGGCCCTCCAAAATTATTTTTTGGAAATATTATTTCAGCCACTTTTAACAATGTTTAGCCAATCTCTTAAAATCTTAAGTCTTAAATTTTATCAAAGCACCAACATATCATCAGATGATAATAGTATCATAATACCTAGCCAATATCAGCCATCAAATCTTTATCATGCAGCAGCAACGCATACAATCGACAACGTCAGAAGTAGACAAAAGACACCTGTACATGTCACACACAATAACAACTAAACTTAATGAAAGACGAAAAATGCAGCCTGGCGTATAAATCACTTAAAATCAGGCTCTTATAGACGGCACGTAACTCAGTGGTGTACAATGTACCAGCACTACATCTGTACATAATTTCATCAATGAATTGAGAAAAAAAAAAGTTTGAATATCAACAATGGCTTAAGAAGTTTGAGCACTTATAGATTGGGGTGACCACTCAACATGTAATGTCATGAAAAATACTTTTAGAACAAAGTTAACAACCCACAAATTAAGACGGAAAAAGATCCGTTTCTGACTTCATCTTGATGAACCCTAAACGCTAAATAAAAGGAAATGTAAGCTACACAGCAGCAAAACCTCGACATGCAACAGTGGCCAAAAGAGTCAATTAAATTTAAACATCTGGATAAACCAGGTGTAAAATAGAAATGATGATCAATGGCTTCTATGAGACCTAAAGTCTTTAGATGTTAATTTAGAAGCCAGAAACACTAAAGAAAAAGTTTTTTGGAAATCAGAAACAGAACTTTTTGTTGACCCAATTTGACACATATATATATCATTCCGACATGAGCACCATACGTAAAACTTTCACTGCACCATCAAATATCAAAAATACCTGTTAAAACTATAACAGACGTCAGATGGAGTCTTCGCATAATTTCCTAAGTTGTTGACAGACCACTAGGAGCGCTGTTGTTATTGTTATGACCTTGAAGCAATGACATCATGGTTTCTGAAGATACCTGGATGTTGTCTGCACCTTGGGTCGTCTCGTCTTGGTCTATTCCATTCTCATTTTGCGTTTCTTGTCGTTCGTTGCCATCGGCAACCACGTTAGTAACGGACGTAGGCGATTCCCCATCATTCTTTCTTTCTTCCTCATCTTCTTCATCCAAGTCTTCTTCTCTCACTTCCACTATTTCTTCTTCCTCCAAGTCCTTGCCTGGATATCCAGGGGCCTCTTCAGCAAATCCAGGGCCTTCTGCAAATCCAGGGCCCTCTGAATTCCCAGGGGCCTGCTCTGCGTCTGCTGTGCCTGCAGAATCTGGAGCAACGTAATGCAAACGACTGTAGGCCGCAGCCCTACGTCTCCTCCTCTGATTCTGGAACCAAATCTGAATATTCTTTTCTGTTAAACTCAGCTTCCTCGCTAACTCAGCTCGTCTCTCTGCACAGGTGGACAGAAACGGGTCGCTCTGGTAAGCGTCTTCTAAGGACCGTAGCTGCTCTGGCGAAAATTTAGTCTTCGGTTTTCGGACCCAACTGTTGGCTGGCCAGTCTGAAAAAGGAATTATAATCTCTACTATGAGTTTGCAATCTTATAATCAGTCTCAAGTTCTCAACTTTAGAAACTCAACACTCTTTATTTTATCAAGCAGCCCCTCCTACATTTTAACATGGGATGTCATCTGCAGTCCTGCGCACCACACAACAAACCTACAAAGATCTTGACATAGAGTATTTAGAGGAACCATTCCGTGTCCAGAACAACTTATACTTTAAGTAATTACTTACTATACGCACATACAGTGTGTTACGGGTATAATCTATGAATTTAGAAAAGTGCTGCCAAAAATGTTTCCATAAAGAGCTAAAAGCAAGTCAAATATTTGTAAAACAATCATTAGTGTTAAGCAAGGCATCATTTGCATTGAGACAAGTTAAGAAGGAACAAACTTGACAACAATTTTGAAAGTTTGCATACCTGAGAGCGACGCATGTCCATCAGGGGGACTGGCCAGTTGCCATGGGAAGTCAGCTGCACTTTGTAGGTCGCCACTCATGCCAGATCCAGGGCCGAGGCCGTGGGTGCCTGGCGAGGTCGCGACCCTGAGGTCAACGCCCCCTAGGTCATCGACCTTTTCTTGCTTAATGGATGGATTAAGGGCAAACTGTCTTTCCGGATTTCCAGGGAAAATCGGGGTTAGGATTGGATTAACGGGCAGCAGAGGGCGGGAGGAAAGCCAAGCTTCCATTTTAGAAGGGCGGGGGCTACTGCTGGTTGTGGTGACGGCCATCGTTTTCTTGGTTAAGTTCAACGCAGCTTGAGCACTTAGAACTTTATTCTCTTCATCCGCGTTAACGTCATTTTTTGGCTTTTTGTTCACCGGTTGTTGGCTGGTTGAGCAAGAGCTGGTTGGATGGGAGTGTTTGTTTTGGCGTGACGGTTGGACGATGACGCACCCTTCTAGACTGTTCTCACTGTCGTCGCTCATACAGTCTTCTGTGGTCGTAATCCTGTGATCCGACTTTCCATCTGTAATCAACTTGTCCTGGACACCAAAACTATTGCGTATTGTGTCCGTGTACGTAAATTTTGGCATTTGCTCGTAAGTCTGAAAGTTTGAAATAGCACCGGAGGGAGGTTGACCATCAGCAGTGGCCGTCAGAGTGACTTGACTTAACGCTGGCGAGTTCATGAGATGATTAAAACCAGCAGTTGGCAAGTTGTTGTGATCAGTTTTAGACTTGAAAGGTTTAGAGTGGGATTTCTTGACCTTCAAAGACGTCTGTAGGGGTTCTTTGATGACCACGGTGGATATCGGCAGTTGTAGGTCATTATCGTCTTCACGGATGCTGTCTGAGACCGCATGCTCGGGATCAGTGATGGTTTCTGTTATTTGGGTCACAAAAATGGCGTTCTTGTCCGCTGTGATGCACACGGTACCCTGGATCTGCAGCTCATCACAATACAAGTCTTCTTGAGAAAAGAAGTTAACGATGGCCCTGGTGAGCGCCAGGCGAAGCTTCACCTGTTTCGACACCATCTTGAACCAGTCACGCCACCAACTTATAGGCCATCCTTAAACCTGGAATTAAAAATCGGAGAAATAAATTATTACAACTATAAAAGTCAGGAAGGCCACCCTCCCCCAATTTATCAGCAACATCTCGACAATCTACTATATTCACTCTACACTCTAGCTGAACCTTTGGCCCAAGCGACAAGCCCTATTCCCTGGGGACCAAAGGCGTAACTAGGGGGTCTCGAGCGGCGGGGCACCTGGGGGGCAGTGCGGGGGACCCATAATACTAACTGTATATTTTAGCCAAAGTTGGAAAGTTCATATGGGGGGGCACCTGGGGGGGGCACAGGTCCAATATGGGGGCACGTGTCCCCCGTGCCCCCCCCCCATAGGGACGCCACTGCTGGGGACCAAATTTAATGAAGAAAAGTGGAATACTACCATAGGCCTATATATGCATAAGAAGGGGGGAGAGGGGGGAGCAGCCCCGCTAGAAATTTTGGAAAAGTGATTTCTCCGAGTTTCGGGCAGAAATAGTGTGAATTCAGGTTTTTGGGGGCAATTATGGCAATAATTTTTGACCTCCTAAACCAATGTATATAGGCGGCCTTTAGGCTTTACCACTAAGCACACACTGGGCAGAGGCAGTGACTGGAAGATGAATTGCAACACACGCCTCGTACCACACAGGTCTGTTTGAATCCACAGGCGGAATGATCACAATGGCTTAGCAGTTCTAGAGATAGAGAGGAAGGTGTATGGCTCAAGTGCCGCCTGGTGGAGTGCAAATATAGAAAATTGATTAAAATTGCTCAAGGAGCAGCCTTTCACAACATTCTTGTTGGTTCTGTGAGATAATAGTCTCTCAGCTTCACTTAGAGATGATTTTCAGCCACTACACTGCATTTAGACTCGCATTAGACCTTGTTTGGCCAATCTTACCTATGTGTGCACCCATATCAGCATACATCACAAGGGAATTCTCTTTGACCGCCAATCAGAATTTAGGAGACCACAGTGCCATCTCTTGATTAAATTGGAACCTCAGTCTGCCCTTTGGTGAGCATACTATAGCCTGTTTCCCAGCCACCACAAAACAGGCCTGGTGGCCATGGGATATCCTAAGAATACTATTTATGGCAACTTCCGCAAATATGACTGCACACGACGACTGTCATTTTCCCATAGGGGGAGCTTGAGCAATACACCTTGGTATAATATAACAGAATAAGGGCAAAGCATGTGAACTCTGCCTGTGTTGAATCTTTGGGTCTCTGACCGCTGACGCGGAATGTTGGAGATAATTGCAAAATATGTCACCACAACTGGCACAAGCTATACTGGTCACAATAAAATGTTGAATGATGGTAAATTACTTAAGTGTAATGCCAAAAGAATCAACATTCACTGATTAGCATTACTAAAGCCAAGAATTCCCCTCAGGGTTCAAGACAGGCAGAAGATCCAAAAGGATCAATTAGGGATCAACCTTCATTATCGCTCATTGGCAATTTCAACGCCCACTTGCACCCATAAACGCATCACAATGCATCGTTTATTCCACGCCAATTAACGTCCAAACATCATTGCACTTTATCTAAAAAATTATTTTCGTCAAATACCTGCTTTGGACGATGTAAACAGGTCGGAATCTGGCAGGCAAATTGCCTCTCTCAAATGTAGGCCACCATTTGGATCTTGTCCTGCAACACAGCCCACTCAACCACCAGCGCCCCTAGTGGTGGATCCCAAATCCAGTTAATGCATATTAAGGGTATTAAGGGTATTCAAGGCTTTTCAAGCCACTACCTACAGACCAAATGAAGTAGAATAGCATTATTTATAAATATTTAGGAATATATGGTCTAATTATGAAGTAATTCTTCAATCCCGGGCTGCATTAAAAATATATTTTTTAAAATCTTGTTCTGCCTGGCCAAAATGGGAATGGAGACCAAGTGCACTTTCACCACGGAGTTTCATTGGATTAATCATTAGGGACACTAATAAAAATCCTAACAGCTAATCAATTAAATGATCTATAGAGTGAAGTGAATTAACAAATCATCTAACAATAGAACATCATTTATAAATGCTTTATTTCTTAATTTTTACAAAACATAAAAATACCATTTACAAGTGTAAAAATATAAATCCATGTGTATATATATATCAGCTGTTTTTAAAGATCCTAAATGTATAATACTTCCATAATTACAAATTGCAAAATAAAGCAGACCGGTGAAATTCAAAATAGATAGGCCTATTATTGCACAGAAAGTTTAAGAAGAGATCAGGTATAAGGAAAAAACAATAATGAATACAGTTATTAAAGAACATAGATCTTGAGAAAATTTACGGCCCAATTGTGTACAATGTGTGAAGGGCAGAAATAATTTTTTCGCGCAAATAGACACAATTTCAATTTTGTCACACAGATCAAGATATATATGCATTTCATTAACATTATGTCTGAGTGAAAATTCTCAAGATTGATAATTATCAAAATACACATCCAACATTTTACAATTTATACCAGTATCACACAATTTCCCTGACAATTGAACAATATAATCCAAGGGCAAGAGATAGACTTTAAATATATATAATAAGTGTTTCCTTTAAAAATCAATTAATTTGTTAATTAATTAATTAATTAATTCAAATACTTTTTTTTTCTATGATAAATCAACTTTAGCTAAACTGAGGATACAAGCAATTGAAATGCAATTTTAGTGACAATACACGCTATGTGGAGAAACAGAAATTGTCAAACAGTAAAAAGATACACACAACCAAACATGATGAAACATGCAATACTTTATCACAGTTTATAATAATAATCTCAATGTGGTAGGCCTACATCTTCCAAGTTAATCGCATCATAAACCCACATAACCATGTTGTAGTATAAACCCATTTTGAAATATTTACAAAAATATCCGAGGTTTTAGTTCTAATATTAATTGTTTAATACCAACCCAAAATTTTTTGAAGGTTTTCAAACAGCCTAATTCATATTTTTCCAGCTCATCAAAACAATACTGAGGTTAAATGTAAATTTTCATTTAATTTTTGGCCCTGTCGGAGCCCCCAAAAAGACAAATCAAATATCTCTTCTTAACTAATTAACATAACTGTGAAAAATTCAATGACTCTTAATTGCTTCACAAATAAAATTTGCAACTCCTGGCATAAGAAGTTGGCCTAAACATACATTTTTAGTTAGCTCCGCTTTAAAGTCAATGAATTGTTTGCAATTATTTCAAAGCATTCAAATCCTATTATGCATGCATTGAGGTGTATCATTATACAGAATTACACAGTAGTGGTATTAATCCAGGGCCCCCATGTCCAATTGTGATAAACTGGAAATCCTTTAGGATCTGGTGCCAACCCTTTGTTTTTAGGAGTGATCATATTTTCTTCATATAATTCTAATCTCTTCTTTAATTCTCGCACGATGTGAGGATATTTATCAGCGAGGTTATTATATTCACAAGGATCATTTTCAATATCAAATAGGCACGGAGCTTTCTTTGAATTGCAGTTAGTGGTCCTATTAGCCACAGCAGGCCCGCAGTCAACAACAACAGGGTCGGAACTTCTGACAGTACGTCCCAGTGATTTTAGAATGTCCACCATTTTTTCACTCAATTCATGTTTCACAGACATTGTATCTAATGAAATATAATTTTCATCAACTGCTATACTCTTTCGTTCACTATCAGTAGGTTTAAGAACTTCATATTCATCTCGAGTCCCGTTAAAATCTTCTTTACCGTAATCGACGCCTTCTACGCCATGTTGACCTGGTTTATACCACCCGGCCCAATATTTAGGATTTTCTCCAATCAACAATTTATAATTAGCAACTCGCAAACTTTTCTGTTTTGAAATTGGGTCAATGTTATGCAACATTTCTGTCCTGGGTGATGTGTCGTTGATCGTTAGGGCGCGCCACATGTCCATTCCATCTAATTTTGACGGGTCCAGTGATGACATGTCATAGCCAGCAATGCTCAAGAGTGTCGGGTACCAGTCAAAGATCTGCATCATGTGATTAGAAACGTAACCCGATTTCTTCAGTAATGGACTCCAAAGAAATGACGACCCTCGGACTCCGCCCTCCCAAACCAGCGATTTCACTCCCCTAGAAAAGAACATTTACATAATCTTTTTTTTCAATTAATCAATTTCAAGCCACACAGTCAGAGAGACCTGGAGACACTCTCACATTTCAATGATTTCATGCAATTAAATTAATAGTTAAATTAGTCAGTGAAGTTACTTTCATTCGCTCCAAGACTAAAATATTCTCCAATGAAAAGACACTCATCCTCTATTTGAATGGTTTTCAAAAACTTCCAAAAATAAATTTATAATATTTCAAATTTCATTCAGGACTGCAGACAGCAACTTAGCTTAAATAGATCATGAGATAGGCCTGAAGTAGAATACTGTCGTGTGCGACAAACTATGCCCCACATACTTCGTAAGGGGGGGTTGGGCATAATGGACCCATCAATTCTAGTTACCTCAAGGGCCAATTGCAGGCCATATTGACGTCAAATCCTCCAGCGGGACCGCCGTTGTCAGTTGTGAAGACAATCACAGAATTATCCAACATTCCACGACGGTATAAGGACTCTGTGACATTCTGGATGGCATTATCCAGGGCGGACACCATTCCTGAAAGAAAGTTCAATGAAATGGACTTCAATATATATGTATGTCGAGTAAGTTATGTCTACGCATTCTGGTGATATTTTCCCTGTTGGCTTTGGGTAGCCTACATTGTGACTATATGGCAATTAACGAAAGTAATAACTAGTCCACGACATTTTTTGGTAGGGAAAATCTTACAAGAGACAGCTTTCAAATAGACTTCCAAACTTTCAACAGCTCCAGTAGCCTACTCAGCATAATTCCAATTAGATTAGACTAGATTAAATCATTCAAATTTGAATTTATTGACCAATAGACAAATGTTCATAAACTTATTGAAACAGAAAATCAACGCAAGTTTGGTTGGCGGATGCCTCAAGGGCACATGTGCCATTACCAATACATAAATATTATACATGTATTAATTGTGAATAAGTTCATTTATATAAAAAAAATATTAAGCTGTAAGAAAAATCAAATTAATATATCAGAAACAGTTCTAATTACAATAATACGCCAGGAAGTTAAATTAATTAGGTAAAAGTTAACAAAGAAGACTCATACTGCACATTCCGCATGAATAAGGCAACACACCTGCAAATATCCTTCTGTTCTCGTTTGGAATGTATTTGAACTGATCAATGTAACGCTGAGGAGCTTCTAATGGCGTCTGTGAATTTGCACTGTGCACCGATTGGAACGGCAGATACAGGAATAAAGGCTGCAAAGATAAAACAACTTTGAAGTTATAATTAGTTCTTGTATTTTGTGCTTGCATCAATATTATAAGATGGACGGATGGATGGATGATTGGGCTTTACGTCCTGTATTTATGCAATTGGTAGGCTAATTAGGACAGCTACGAGGAGGACACGACAATGAGGCAAAGAATGATTGAAACAGCCATCCAACATAGGCCCAGGTGACCCGACAAGACCTGGATTCGAACCCTGGACCCAGCGATTGGCAGTCCAGCATGCTACCACTAGACCAACCCTCCCCCCCACTCAATATTATAAGAACTAATGTCATTATATTAGTTTTTCTGCATGTGTAACAGTTCCATCAGACAAAGAAACAGGACCTTTTTGATCGTTAGACACCATCGACTGAGGGCAATTAGGTCAATCAGAAATGGAAGACCTGGACAGGACACTGTTACTAGATTCTGATACTCCGTCTTGAGATGAGAATAATTTCAGGAGATCAGAGGATAGACGTCCAGTCCGTGACCATAGTTTGAATTTATTCTGGAATTTCTGTTACACAAGATTTTCACTGGCGTTTGCTGGTCCAGGACCACTTATGTAGCAACCCTTCTGGACAACTTCCTTTGAGGAACGTTGTTCTAAGGAAGCATTAAACCTCCCATTCACATCAGACCCAACGTTTGAAATCTACGTATTTTGTCGACAGCTGGTTACGAGGTTACTACGTACGTATATATCGTAAATAATGCGTATTTCTCCAACCTCCCTTCACTACGTACCCCCCACGTTGAAGAATCGGTCGTTATACGCCTCTGGGGCGTCAGGCCAAAGATTATGTACCCAAGATGTGACGCCACCATTGGGCTCCATGGGAATCCTCATATTGCGACGTCACCTGGGGAGTGGGCGCGAAACTATTAGGCAGCTCCACAGGCAGCTCAACTTCATGCAAGGAAGACGTCACGTTGAGAACAGGGCCGTCAGGCTCACAGTGCTGGCTGCAGTGTATGGGCCAGATGGGGTCAAGAATTAGGACAATACACTGCACCTTCATGCTGCAACTTTTAATTGGCCTATTTTTAAAATATGCTATTTTATTCATAGATCTTCATACCAGAAAAGATACGTGTGCACAAAACATGATTAAAATCAAATATCTACAACATAAAGAATGGTATAATACTCATTTGTATTTATTCTGTTGCTTTATGGAGAGTTGCTATAGCTATATATATATATATATAGAGGACAACAATATAATTTACAATTTCATAAAAGCCGTGTAACACTCAACAAAATGGGTGACCCCCAACGAGTCTTGGCAACGACTAGTTTAAAAAAAATTTTAGGAGTACCCCATGGTAACCCCAGCCTAGAACTTTATTTAACCCACGAAAAAATATTGGTCAATCATTATTACTATCTTAGCGGAGTGCTCTGATTATCTAACGGTCACCCCTTAAAACCTATTTCACAAATGCAACTATGAACTTTTGAATATATATTAATGCAAATGGAGGAAATTTATTATTTTCTGGCTCCCAAATGAAAATAAACAAAAAGTATAACTGTTTTTTCTATATGTTTAATTTTGGCTTTTGTAATTTTTTGGTGAGGGGCATGGTCCGTTAAATGCTTGAAATAGGCAAAACTAGCAATAAAATAACCTCGGTTAGCTTCAGTTTCCCCATCCTTCAAATTATTTCTGATGTGAGTTTCCCCATCCTCGGGAATGAGTTTCCAATCCCTGCGAAATTGAAACTTGTAAATCTATTAATTAAAAGACAATTTTCCAGTCAGTTCAACACACTGGTCCCGTTTTTATAGAAAACAGAATATTCTTATTAACTTTCCCAGTCCACATTAACTTTCCCAGTCCACATTATGTTTGGCAAATATTTAATCAACGTGATTCATCTGTTTAGCCCCAGTGAAGATAGATAGATAGATGGATAAGGTGATAAATCTGTCCACACCTGCATTTTTATCAGTCTTTAAAACAATGAAAGAAATACTTCCAACTCATGCAGCAATTTCTGTGATTGTATAATTATATATTTAACAAGCACAAAACCCAGGTAAAAACTTTGCGGGAATATATATAGAACTTACAGCAGCTGCAGCTGAACATTGCAAGCATGGATAACTGGGCAATCAGCAGTTTGGCAGGAGTAGCGTCAGGAGTCCGTGAATTTGTAGTACTTACCAACATGATACTGGTGAAATGGCGGTATGGGGGGTGGGGGCAAAATATCAAGTATATAAATTGAACATAAGACCCCAGCCTACATTTTATGAAGGTCTAAAACGTTTCATAGAACTAAAAAATAACGTGCAAGCACTTTAACAGCTGCTTGGACTATCTACCTACCTGCCCATCTATTCATATTTATCTATCTATCTAACAATCTATATTTGTCTTCCTTCCTTCCTTCCTTCCTTCCTTCCTTCCTTCCTTCCTTCCTTCCTTCGTTCCTTCCTTCCTTCCTTCCTTCGTTCCTTCCTTCCTTTCTTCCTTCCTTCGTTCCTTTCTTCCTTCCTTCCTTCCTTCCTTCCTTTGTTCCTTCTTTCCTTCCTTCCTTTGTAGTTTTAAGCTTTTAATGAATTTGCAAACAACACCCCTGGCTGGCACCCAGAGAATCTACCCTAGACGAATCCCTCAATCATAGAACATTATCATAAGATTTTGCGTCAGAGCGTCACAGCCAATCAGCGTGCAGTATTTCTCTTCACTTCAAAACTTTACCGGCAATTTACGAAGCAACTATTCACTTCTGAGAGACATATTGCATATAATTTTTAACGTCTCAGAGAGATCTATCTACTCATATAAGAATGACACCTCTAACTCTGACGGGAATGTGCGGAACAGCGAAATCGGCCTCATTTGCATAACATGCTTGAGGCATGTTCATTGGTCAGTTTTGTGGGTGTGTCTGACTAAATCACTGAAGGCTTTGCTGAAGTGCTGGCTGGCACTTGGCTGCCGTTGTTGCTGCTGCTACCACTGCAGCAGGACATTTGAAATTCGCGCCAAAAACGAACATTTTAGCTTCGTAAATTAAAGGTTTAATGTCATGAAACTTTACCAAAAGTTGATGGAAGCAAGATAAAATTATTTTGAGACCCTATGCCAAGTTTCAAAGTGATAGGTGTAACAGTGCGATCTCCTATATGGTCAAAGCAGCTGTACAGATTCCTCTAGCAATACAGGCTGCAAGCAGCTGTAAAAACGTTGCAGGAGCATTTTAGGTTAGGCTTATGCCTTGCACAACAATCAAATACATTAAATATGCTAATTTAACAAATTAATTAATTTGTGAAACATGTTCAATCTCCACAAGTCAACTTTAATGCAATCTCCAGTAAGCCATGCCACGTTTATCAGTCTGCTAAGCCTGTGGGTGCAGGCCTGCTGAGATCACAAGTCTGCACTCTGCAATCAGATTTTTTCGCGCCATGCAGGGCTGAGCAGGCAGGCAGATCTTTATGACGTCATTGCTCTGCTAACGAGCCATTACAACTTTCGTGTCGCCACGGTCGTTTAGTGCAGTTTGATAACCTGATCCAGCCCAACAATAATTTTGGTTGAGTATTATTTGTTTGAATAAAGAAACTATCATATTTAGTGTTGGTACTTCTGATATTTTTCACATCTAACAAAAAATAAACAAAACCAGGTGCTGCCACCTGAGTTTTGGGCGCGAACTAAGTTGATTCCCGTTTTCGGCTTGGCTTCCCCCATGTGGTCAGGCGTAGCAGGCCAGCCCAGCGCGCTGTCTCTTGCGCATGCGCAAACATCGGACAAGAAGCCAGCAATGGCGGCCGCTCTGTGTCGATTCGATTTATATCGGTCAAGAACACCATTTATAGGCCCGTAATGATTTATTTAACCATGGCCGATTGATTCTAGGATGTGTATGGATCAAATGACTCCTTCGGATGGACTCTAGCTACTGTGTATGCTTCACAATCAGCCTGTGAATCGGCGATGTGGAATATGTGGATTCATTATAGTCGGCCAGGGGCGGATCCGCCGGGGGGACTGCCGCATTGCTTCAGGCGGCCCAGCCTCCGGCCAGGCTGCTGCCCCGGCCAGGCTGCTGCCCCCGTGGAATAAAAATGATAAATAAAATAAAGCCCTTGAATATTGACCGTCATTACGATTGAATGAAGTTCTCATCTGATTTTACTGCAGGATTTTTTTTGGGGGAGGGGATTTCAAGATTTTTTTATTTCAGGTCTTGAGGGGATGGGTGCTTGGTGGACTTTTTGTTGGGAGATCTGCAAAGAGAAAACATGGTTTAAAACAGTGAAGAGAAGAAAAAAAAAACAGAGCAAGATAGAGAGAGCAGAGCCAGGCAGCAAGCACTGAAGGTGGCTCCAAAATTAGTAGACTTTTCTTCCTTGTTTTACCAAGCAGTCTACAGTCCATTTAAGGACTATAATAAATAATAAATAAGAATATTCACTTACCTTGTAAGGGATTAATGCTGCAACTCTGAAGAGTTGGAAAAATCCCAATCCAAATTGGCCTGCTGGATAGGTGGCATTCAGTTGCAAGTAGGCTCAGTTCAACTCCGGTCTTAACTGATTCTCTCTTGCTCGTTTGTGGTTGAGCAGTACTTCAGAATTTTTTTTTTTGGCCTATGTAATCTTTCATATTTTAAGAGATATTTATTTGGTAATTTTTGTTACTTTTGTAGCTACTATTTCTTTATGGCTTCATCCAATTATCACCAGCAAGCATCCTGTTGGAGGTTTTATATGCTCAAAGTTACCAGATAGCTTGGAATAGGTATGGGAATAGATGGCGCTACAAGGTTCTCTGTGACTTAGGATCCCAGGTTCTGCAACTTTGTGCAAACCTTCAACAAACCTTTAGCAGATACGTATGATCAGATGTTTGCCCTGAACGTTACTTTCAAACGTTTTCCATACATATCAAAAACACGTTGGAGAAACCTTGGAACTTACGTATTGCCAAATGTGCGACCATACCTTTGATAAACCTATGAATCAAAGGTATGGTCATACGTAATAGTCTAAGGTTGTAAAAACCTCTCAAATGAATGTTCAACAAACCTATGAATCAAAGGTATGGTCATACGTAATCGTCAAATGTTCTTCAAACCTCTCATCCAAAGGTATGACTTACGTAATAGTCTAAGGTTTTAAAAACCTCTCAAATTAATGTTCGACAAACCTATGAATCAAAGGTATGGTCATACGTAATAGTCAAACGTTCTTCAAACCTCTCAACCAAAGGTATGATTTACGAATGACTGACACGTTTAGCCAAACGTTACAACCAAACGTTCTTCCAACCTCTCAACCAAAGGTATGACTTATGTGTGACTCGAACGTTCGGCCAAACTATAAAACAAACTATCTGCCAACCTCTTACTAAGGTTGCGACCTACGTTTGGTTTTCCATCTGAGTGCAACGTTTTGAAATTACCTTTGTCCTACCTTTGTCATACGTTGTTTGGCCCAACGTTTGATTCTAACCCAAATAATTACGTAGCGAAAGGTTTGATTTACGTTGCTGCTCGGGAGGGAAGAGTTAATAAATATATTACACCAAAAACAACTAACCTTCTCAATATCATGTTCCTTGATGATATTATTAGCTCGTTTAGCGTACAGTTCTGCTGAGTATTGTCCAAATTCGTCCTTCACCAAATCTTTGTTGTCACGGAAGTCCAGACCCCAGCAACATGGCTTCTTAGAAAAACATGGAAAGATATAAATTTACAATTATTTTAACAAATTGTATATTTTCCTAACTTTTATAAAGAAATTTATCATGTACCTAAGCCAGTTTTTTTTAAGGAACCCATCTAAGGCTGCATCTCAATCCAAACTTTAGAATATCAGATCCCAAAATTTTTCAATAGGTCTAATCGATAAGATAGATCACAGGTGTTAGCCTTCACAGTTACTGTTTGGTTTTGCAACAGGAGATTATACCTAAACATACCTAAATATATGACAAGGTGTAGCAGTAGCCAAAAACTAATTGTTCTCTACGATCTTATCAGAAGCCCAAGGTCACCTTTGACCCTGAAAGCCCTGAAGGGATTTTCTTGGATTTAATTATAAGAGCATGTTGTTTTCTGTTTCAAGTTTTGTTGGCTCCAGTTTGTTGTTATCTCTTTGTGTGTAATAGCAATTGCTTAATCCTGTGTTTTTTTTATTACCACAGTTGTGTAAATTGGCAACCTCAAATTCTGAGATTTGCTGGAGCTTGTTTTGGATGAATGCATACTAATACCCTTAACTGCAAACATAAACACCAAAACAGCCCCTTAATCATGTTAATACAAAAACATTGTCATTATGGTGCAACCCTTTGAGGCCATTATCTCAACCTTCTCAGCGAATCACAGACGCTCAGAGAATTGGGTCAGGTCAGTTTGAGGTTATGCTGGGCTCCAGGTGGAAAACTCAGCCAAGTGAGGAGTGAGCAACCTTGTTTCATTTTACTATCAAAGGTATATAGCGGCTACGGCCTATGGATAGATATGGTAAGTGCAGCCCTCTAAGCCCAGTTCTGGGCACTCAGGAGGGTTGATTGATGAGATGGGAGAGAGCGTTGGAGTCCTCAACATGTAACATGTTACACATTTACCCCATGTGAGGGATCTTTTATTTGCCCAGCAGACACTAACAGAAGGGACCGCCAATTTAATGTCTCACCGGAACGACATGAAGTTGGGATTTCTGAACTTTATACCACATACTATCAGGCAGCACTTGAGGATGGACCTGATAATTTGGGGGGGGGGGGCTATGGATTCTACCCCGGGGACAAACTTTTTTTACGCTTGTGAAGTATTGATGAAAAAAAAAATTTTTTCGCATGTGAACGTGTGACAAACTTTTTTGTTGTGATTTTAACATTATAGTAACCTAGCTGCAGATAGAAGCAAACTTCTTTTTCTTTGATGTGCTGAACAAAATTAGTTATTAATTTTTTAGTGTCAAATGGGAAACAAACTTTTTTTTTCACCAAAAATCCATCTTTTTTTGTTTGTTTGTGTTTTACGCCTCTGCAGCACCTTAGTGGGCTATATCGAGGCAGGCGATCGCCGTATGCTGATGAGATGAGAAGACTGTGAGTCTCGTACATGCCCTATTAATTCAGGGATGCCCAGGGTCTTTCATTGCCCCAGCACAGATCACTGGATACAACCCGCCTCCATTTAACAGCCCATGGGCTCGGACTAAATTGAGTTCCGGGGTGGGCCAAAAATCCATCTGTTCGGCCCCTTACACATATATAACAAGAATCCCCACATACAATTTGTGCACATGTAAGCCAAATTTAATGCCAAGGGATTAAATTATTAAACCTAATCCCTTCATTCCTCACCCCTTGCTCATCGTCAGTGTGATCCCAGTAGTCCTGCTTGCCCATGTAGTATCCGTAATGCGAGTCAAATCCTCGGTAGGTCGGCGTGTAATTCCAAGATACCATTCCTAAGTGCCACTGTTGATGAAATGGTACATTGAACATTAGATATAGGTCTTTATACTAGTTTATAGAATATAATTTTGTTTGTGAAGTTTTGAACTTGAGGTAGCGGAGAAGCGATACATCTTTAATTGTCAAAAATACTTTAAAGTTAATTCAATATTGGATACGAATGAATATCTATTTGTCAATAGCAGAATGGAGTCAGCACAGCACCCTGCTCATCCAGTCTGCCTTTTTTTTTTTTAATGGACCATACATTATACAAAGACTTATTTGTAATCCAGATAGTTTTTCAGTGCAGTTTTCTACATTACATAATTTTGTGATGACTTTATAGCACAAAGGTCCAAGTTTTTGACTCACCAGAGCTTTCATGCATCTCTCATGGACTTCCTTTGTGATATGAAATCATCACAAAATTATTGAATACCAAAGGTTGTTAAACCTTCATAGTTATGCATTAAATTGTTTTAAGTATGAGCTGGTTTTGTCAAATGAGAGACAAAACAATTGAAGTTCTGAGTGCAGCTGAAATACTGAATAAATATTTCAATATTTTTAAAAGGGCAAAAAGGGCAAAGACATTAGTATAATCACACAACAACAAACACATCCATTAAACATGTTAAAGTGCAAAATTATAACAGCAATTAAAGAAATGGGTCAGTGTGTTAAAAAAACAAACGTGCACTAAAATATATGTGTGTGTTATTACAGCCAAGAAAACATGAGTGATTAATTCTCCAAAGGACATAAGTGATAGTATGAGTATAATCATGTCAGTGAGTGATGACTCATAGCCCTCTTGAGTTGAGTGACTGACTGCCTCTACTTAGGCCACGCATAATTGATTCTTAGCTTCGCGGACCCGCCGACACAATAGATTTCCTGTCGATGGAAAAAAAATTTTTTTTTTTGTCCTACCGACCGACCCTAGAGAAGTGCCTTGAGAGGATCCGAGAAGCTAAAGATCAATTATGTGTGGCCTTAATATCATGATGTAAGCACATGATCATGAAGGAGTCATATCAAAAGTCATGTGACATGTCTCTCTGTGACGTAAGTCTCTCTGTGATGTCACTCATTAACAAATTGACCACTAATTTAAATGGAAAAGACAGAACTGGCAGTGACATCACGGACAGTGTCAATTTATCAAAGAACGAAAAGTTATCATTCATGTATCCTTGGTTGTAGCAGAGACAACTAAATCAGTGTGAACTTCTTGTGAATGTAAGTGAACTAAGTAGCATAATTTGTGTAATTAGTGCTATACAATAGGGGGTGTACGTGGAACTCTCCTTTCTATTGCTCTCTGGCGTCTCGGCGCACAAATAAACTTTTTCCGGGAACCTCCACCATTTTGTAGGCCAGTACAATGCAATGGGGCCGGGTTTTTCCGAGGTCCATAACATTGTTTAATCAGCCTGACATCACTGGATTAGCCCAAACAATTCGAGTTCTGTATCTAATCAATGGATCCCGCCAGTTTTACGAGACATACTTATGATTAATCTGGATATTTCGCCCGATGAAGACCGTCAGGCCCATTCCCGCCACATTTTTCTACCTTGGTCAGGCCATAACTGAAGATACACGTCGTCAATCGACTGGATAATGGTCGGAAGCCATGGTAAACATTCCATATAAGGCTCGGCGATACAATCCGGAGTGTTTTAGTGGTTTTACAAGTGTCCTGGAGCCCTGAATCCAAGCGTCCATTGACTTCGTAATGGTACAAAATGGCGGCGTGTTCCCGGAAAAAGTTTATTTCTGCACGGCGACGTCAGAGAGCAGTAAAAAGGAGAGTTCCACTATCCGAGCCTATAGATTACTAAACTAGTAAGATAAATTGCAAAATGGAAAATAGTTGTTAATACCTTCCCAACCATGTGAGTGGCATAACCAATTTCTTTCAAGCGGTCAGGTAGCAACTTGAAACTCAAGTCTAAGCCATAGGGTTGTGAACTTAAAATTGTAGAATGCTGCAAACCTACAAAATAATAACAAATGCATGCAAAAAACTACAAACTATATAAACTATGACACTACAGTGTTCAAGAAGAATGTCTTTGAGCATGGCACAATTTAATGAATATTTCTTGAGAAAACTTGTACAGATCATTAAAATATTCCTTGGAAACCTAAGTTGCCTAAATAGGCCATGCACTCTTTGACATGCCCCATCATAAGGAATTAAGGGATGTAAAATACCAATTTCTGATGTTGGTATCAGAATAATGTGTTCAACAGAAAGTAGGACTTCAGATACAATTGTACATTCTTGTTTGGCTTATCCGAATTCTTTTATTTTTTAAAACAAAGGCCAAGCCCAAGGAATTTTTTGAAGAACACTGTAAGTAATAGTACGCAGTACAATAACTTCCGTGACC
Organism: Platynereis dumerilii; assembly: GCA_026936325.1. NCBI lineage: Eukaryota > Metazoa > Annelida > Polychaeta > Phyllodocida > Nereididae > Platynereis > Platynereis dumerilii. The sequence goes on along the minus strand of JAPTHN010000014.1, from coordinate 21,569,203 downwards.
AACCTTCCCAACTATGTGAGTTTTATAACCGAGTTCTTTCAGTCTTTGGGGCAACAGGACATTTTCCAACCCAAGTCCGTAGGGTTTTGTTGATGAAATTACTCCATGCTGAAGACCTGAGGTTATTAAATGTTTGCAAATATATTGTAGAAAGACTTGCAAGTAAGCCAAGTAAAGAAGTTTTTTTTTTACGAAAGAGTGTTTTTATGATTGTGTCCTTTACAGCAAACAACACAAGAATTTTACAGGCTCTGGAATTTTTTGTGAGTTGGACCTTGTCCAATAAATGCAATTTATTGACAGTTCTATCACTTTCTTCTTTTTGGCCTGAGGCCAGAGCTACTCTTACATATCTCGGAATACAACATTTTGTTTAGGACTTCACATCGACAAACAAGGCTATTTTTTTTACATCAAAATGCAAATCATATAAATTTAACAACACCAAAATTTCTGCCATCAATATTATACACAGTGAATGTATTATAAGAATCCTTACCTGTGTGAATAGGATGCCTTCCTGACAACAAGGCACTTCTCGAAGGAGTACAAATTGGTTGGACGTAATAGTTGTTCAAGATGATGCCATCGTAGGCCAGTGCATCTATGTTTGGAGTCTTTATTTCCGATCCATGAAAACCAACATCATCCCAACCCTAGAAAAGAGCAGAAGCATATATGATGGATCAGTTGAGTTAGAAGGAGACGTATTTAATATGATGATATGATGAGATATTATATATATATAATACGTAATGAAACTATGATACGGAAATACAGAACAAGATTTATCAGAAATGAAGTTACAGTTCTGTGCACATTCCACGTGCCTTCTAGTAGTTCTAGTTCATTACCACAAAAGTGATCGGAGGCACCAGTTGAAAGTTTGAAGCATTGAAACTACATTGAAACTAATTCAAAAGCTCAGAAGCTCCAATAACAACTAACAAGATCCCTGCCCTTCTGGCAGAGACCACAACTAAATTTGAATCACAATCGAAACATTTTTTTGCAATAAAATAAATTATAAAATACATTATGTAGGCCTACCATAAAGTGAATCATTTGTAGAACTTTGTAGTAATTTAACAGAGTTGCTTACCAAGTCATCTGCGACAATCAGAATGATATTTGGAGGTTTGGAATTTACTTCAGACACAAACATGAACAGCAGCAACCCGACGATAACGTGATGCTCCATGACCAAGACGATTCACGTTTTTCTGAAATATGCAAAATTAGACCACCATATATACACAGGACATCACATCATCTACAGACTCTACATGGAAAACATCTGAACATCAGACTAGCAGTGTTTCTAAATCAACTTTATCATGTTTATGTGATCTCAACTTTGCGGCGTAGATTATATTTGTTCAGACCTAATAACATATTGATCAAGTTAACAAAAATATTTGCACAGATATTCTAATTGGCATATTCCTGGGTAAATATTACAACTAGTATTCCCACGTCTTCTCAATAGAACAGCCAAACACTGTATGCTTATATATATCCATTGCAGTTACAGTACATTTAAATGTTGGTCTGTACTCATCAAATTACTTTTTCATCATGTTATTTATGAATCACATGAGCTACAGTTGGTATCATGTGACATCTATGTTGGCCTATTTAAAACTACCAAAGAAATACTTAATCAATATTATAAATCAATTAAAAAAATTTATAATACACTTACATGGTAACAATTTCTGGATCAATAGTTTGTTGATGTCGCTAATCTATAATAATTCTTATCAATGATATTAATCATGTCAATAGATATGATATCATAACATCAGGTCATCAACAAAGCATTTTTCTTTAGAATAACAAATTTATTTTTCAACATTTCAGCATGCCAGCACCTTGTAACATTATATTTGTAATAGAGAACAAAACATTAGCAACCAAATAATATGAAGCTCCTTTTTTGATAAGATATCCTTCCATTGAGTTAAATGACAATCACAACAGTTTGATACATTGTTCAGCAATTAAATTCTTTGATTTACAACGAAAATAGTAGGAATTATAAGGAAAGTAGTTAATGTTAGTTAAACATTCATAACCTTATAACCAGCACTTCACCAGAGAGTCATGCATTCAAGTACTTCCATATTGAGTGAGTGAGTGATTTTGTGTTTTATGCCCCATCAGCACCGGTGTGGGCTATTTAGAGGCAAACTTCCATATTGAAAGAGAAAGAATTTGTCTATTTGTGTAGACCTATTTTGAAAGGCTCAAAATAAATACTAATGGACAATTTTTTTCTCAAAATATTGTCAGTTTGACTTTAGAGCCAACTAACTTCATATGCCAGGAACATCAATATTAACGTTGGGCAGTAATTTGCTATCAGCAATAATGTTCAGTTTGTCTTCTAAATGAAACAGATCATTCGTCAAAAGTCGCATTGTGTGAGAGATGTCTTGCACAGCAAGTTGAGCCTTCGTTGAATGAGCTGTTGTGTTTTTTATTTCTTTGGCCGAAGTCAAGTAGACTTGGCCAACAGCTTCGCACAGATTTCTCCGGAAGTCCGAGTTCTTTTCAATTAATTTCCAATGTAACACAGAGCCGTATTTGGGTTTAATTCTGACTTCAGATTTAACGGGACTCGACTGCTCCTTAATAGCTCCAATCTGATTGGACGAGGCACTGGGAGCTGACGTATCAATCGTTAATTTCATTCCAAAATCCGACGTATCAATCTCTTCATCTGATTCTGAAGCTTCTCCTGATACGACTGTACTTTGCTGACGAGTGACTGTTACTCTCTTGACTCGATTGTCAACTTCATTTTCTTCGTCCGATTCAGATGCTTCTCCTGCCACTATGTGTCTTTGGTCCATCTTGGAAATTCTGAAACGAAAGATACAAAATATTTACAAAGACCATATTTAACTAAAAAACATCATTTGTTGCATAATATAATTCTGGTATCTTATATTCAGAACTCACCTAGTAGAAGGGAATGTCTTGAAATAATCCGCAAATTCAGACGTTGCATCAAAACTTAAAAAATCATGCTTGTCCAACTTAGTGTAATTTAATAATTGTAGCGCAAGAACTTTACTGATTTCTGCGAAAAATATTATTGAGATCCGTTTACTTGACTAATTACGAAGTTAATATAATAATTTTGGCCGGGTTGAAATGAAAGGATCAGCTATCGGTAAAGATAAACTTTAGTCTTTAGAGCAAAAATGAATTTGCAGCCTGCAGGAACAGGCCTACATTTTTCATGACTTCTCATGTGATAGCTAGCTAAGCACATGATCCCAAACATCAAGCTTCACCCTAAATCTCTGAATTGATCTGCAATTTTGCAAAATCAACAGGTTGCAACGTTTAACAACATTGCCAACAACACTCAACAGATAGACTTTCTGAGAAATTCTTCTTGCAAGCTTTATTTACTGGCCTTCACACGCACCAAACTCAATTGAACAAGTGGCTACACTATCTTCAGAACATTCCTGCACCACTTCACTGCATACTTACCAATTACTAACAGGGAAAATTGCAAATTCCGTGCAGCATCTGAACTTCTTAACTTGTTTTCTCAGCTGCCACCTGACATGCCTGATCATGTGACGAAATTTCTAGTCACATGACCCAAATTGAGCTGGTGGCGGCCTCTGGAGTTGTTTTCTTGATTTTTAGCGCCGCCTTGTGAGAAGTGAGCGCAAAGTGATGCTCAGAAAAAGGAGTTGCAAACAAATTTGCTGTTTATAACTCAAAATGGAAGCGCCAGTGAGTTGTTTTTGGTTTTATGGGAAGTTATAATTGTAGTTCAAGTGTAGGACTAACTGTCTGCAAAATATAGCTGGTTGATTTGGTGTGAACAGTCCTTGAACACTGAAGCTGCAGTCACCTTTGGCATTGCTCTGCAGTCACCTGTCATATGTAAGATTTTAAAGTAGCGGTTCAGGCTACACAATACCTCTTAGTCTTAGGGGGTGACCATTTAATTATCCGGGGGGGGGGGGCTTGAAGTTTTCCTCGGCGGGTAATTAATTATATCACTGTAACGGTGGCCATAATATTAATTTTTTTTAAAGTGCGCAAAGTCCCCGAATATCCATTCTCCTAAATCAAGCAACATCTTCTTGAGAAATACCCCCCATCAGAATTTATTTTTCAAGACTGCCTAGAAAGAATTTCTATATTTCACCAAAACTGAGGCAGAAATTATTATTTCAAAAGATCTCCTAGCCCCCCTCATTAAGGTTATATAGCCACACTGTCACGGTGACACTAATTGACTCTTCATTAATCTCTTTCAGCCAAAAAGGAAAAGTAAAAACCAACCTCAGCCGCAAGAAGTGCGACTGCCAGATGGAACGGTACGTTTTTTTACTGCTATTCTTTTTTTTTTTAAAAAGGTGCCATTAGCTAATTGCGTTCTTTACCCTGTAATTGTAATTCAGAGATAAAGCATCACTCTGTGATATTTCATTTCAGAAAGTCGTATTTCCGGCTCCACCGAAGAAGCCGCTTAGTCCATATATGGCGTTTCAGATGGAGGTAAGATATGTCATGCAATATTACGTATTTTGATTTAGGCCAGACATAATTGATCTTTAGCTTCTCGGTCGATAGAACGAAAAAAAAGGTAAAATCTCAATTTTGTATAGGGCCCTAATGTCAATTTGATAGCAATTCTGGTTATGCTCAATTTTTTAAAATAATTATGTTATAAATCTGGATTATCTGGTAATAATCTCAAAAGTATCTTCATAATTAATTTCGGAAAAAAGGAGAAGACTATTCACAAATTTATTTCTAAAAATTTGCAGAAACGGCAGGATTTACTGGCAAAAGAACCAAACTTACAATTTACGGCAATCGGATCCAAATTAGGAGAGTGTTGGCAGAAATTGACCCAGGAAGAAAAGAAAGGCTATACACTGAGATACAGGGAGGAGTATGTAAGTAATGGCAGGTCATTGAACAGTCAGGGAAATTACCAGCATATGAGGACAATTGCAATTCCAGCCAAGTCCTGGCCCTCACAGGATGATTGAGTGTATGGGGTTGATCAGTTGGGTCTCAGAAGAAAGTCTGATCGCTTTGCAGCCATCCTCACCACACAGCAGCATGTCAGTTGCGGGACTTAATTCTATCCAATTTCACGAAATATTGCAAAGTCATCAGCAGCTGATGACAATTTCCTAATTTCTCTGGAGCCTTCAGTTCTTTTCCTCATTATGTAATGGATAGGTCTGGCAAAATTCATAGAGTTAGTTGACACTGTGATACAACTTTATACCAAGTTTGGAAGTGATAGTTGCAGTAGTTCTTTTTAAATAGCCAGTCAAAGATGATTTTGAGCACTGCCAAAGTCATGGATAGGCCATGACACCGTGAGAGTGTCCTTGGAGGGTGATGACAGTGCTTGGGTGATTGTCATGTGGGGCTGAGGACATTGATTGTCATGAGCTGGTGATAATTTCCCTGACTGTTGAACTTTTTAAACAATAAATATTTTTGTTATATTTTTTTAACTATGAACTGAAGCTGTGAAAGACTTATGCTAAATAAGTGAGCTTTCCATAAGTTTGTTTTAAATTGAGTATTTAAAATTAAAAGATTTTAGCAGTTAAATTTTTAGAAAATCTCAAAAATTATAATTAAAGAATATTAATTACAATTCAGGAATTCGTACCTTGGAAGTTTTAAAGCCATTACGACGCACTTGCCTATTTTATTAACAAGTTTGCGCATGCGCAAACTGGTTATACCAGTCGATCTGGAGAGAGCGACAGACCAGACGTAATTGACGCAGCCTTATTATACGAATTATAAGGTAGTTATGATGTAGCAAGTCGTTTTAATGAATAACATAAACATCGTAGATGTGGGCCACAAACGCTTTGTTGTTATGAAGCTTTGTGGCAAAAGATATCAATTGTTTTGTCTGAAAATCGTCTGCCATGGTGGTCATCACAATGTTTTGACTGGAGAAAAATGATGTCAAAATGGTTATCACTCTTCACTGAGGCATTGTATCAAGAATTCCAGAAAAATGTATTCGAGACACCTAACAGGAAATCACTACATAAACATTTAAGGCCCAGACAACAACATACCAATGCTCTACCCCCGATTACAGTGTCTGAGAAACACTGTTTTTGTCACAAAGCCATTTCCATTTCTTCTTGGATGTTTAGGCCCACATGCATGTAACTGCTGGGGAGAGTCAAAATGGACAAATCCATGAGGCCAATCATTTAGGACTAGGACAGATGGCCTATGTACTTTTTAAAATTAAAATTTATCCTTCATAGCTGTTTCATCCATTGTTGGTTGTACATTGTTCATGACCTTTCTTATGTCGCGCAACAAAATGTAACAATTTATTGCATTATTTCCAGACATAAGATCGCCAAACTAAATGTAGCAAAGAGTATAACCAGACATCAACAAACTGTCTGCATTTCATTGCACTCAACTGTGACCTTTCATGAGACGTTATAAAATGATAACCTGTTAATCAATTAACTTTATTAAATTTACCTGATCATTGGAAAATGAATTAATGCATCATCTCTGCTTCTGTGTGTCACAGAAACATGTAGTTTTTTGCTGCTAAGATCATTTTGTGTTACAAGAGCATAGCATTATATTGCTAGATGCCCATTTCTGTACTTTTACCAGTGTGAATATAGGCCTATATTTTCTGTTTACTTTGAGAGAAGGAGACTACTTGATGAGCCACAGTTTACAGTTGTCTGATAACTTTCATAACTGGTTAATGATGCATACAGCAGTGTGCAAAAACGGCTGCCCGATCAGTCAATGCCACTGCTCTGATAGCAATTAGAAGGGTAGGCTACTGGGCCTTCTGTTTAATCACAATAGATAGGAGTTTAGTTCTCCTTTGGTCAAGGTGTGAAGTGCAATTAGCCATTAATCAGCCAATTCAGTTAATCTATTGTCTGTTGTCTCATGCTTATTAGCCTATGGCATTATAATAGGAGAGTAAATAAAAACAGTTTGTTGTGAATTTCACTTTTATTACCCGCTTAGTAAATTGCTGCAGTTGATTGAGCTTTTAAGATTGCATTTGAGAAAAAAATAAAACTAAATTGTGTACTGTCTGTCTATCTACTGAGCACTGTAGCTTGGCTTCTCTAACAGATAAAGGGGTTATCTATATATAGCCCTGGTGAGGCATGTAACCAAACAAGAATCTGTTGATTCAATAGGCGGCAAAACGGCTGCAAAGAGTTTTGATTAAGCTTATCATAATATAGAAGAGCAGAACAGTAACATGATTAATGGAGGAACAGCAAAGGAAGGTTTGTAAACAGCTTAGTAACATACTACAATCCACAAGTTTCAGGCAATATGACTAGCAAGGCAATCTGTTTTTTTTTAATGAATTTCAGCATCACAAAAAACCCTATTACTTTTTTCTTTCACAATGACAAGAAACTGTTTTTCTTGTTGTCAATAAAAAGAAAACAAAGCCCGCACGCAGATAAAAAACCCCAGTGTAGCAATATAACGATTTAAACCACCTCCAAAAAATTTGTAACAAAAATTATTATCATTATTACATGTTACCTTTACAAAACAAACACATTTCTACAAATTGGCTAGAAATCTAGTTAAGAGAACTACTTTTGTTGACTAGGGGTGGTATTGAGAATCTTGACTAAAATCGGTAACACAGCAAAAAGCCATAGTTCCTATCTATTGACCAATCAGAAGGGGTTATTCTGGCAGGAACCAGTCAGGAATAGACACAAAAAACGCCACAAGGTAACTTTTCATAGTGGGAACCAAAAATTATCTGGACACTCTTCACAAAGTTAGAGAGAGTGAACTATTGAATCTGCAGATTCCATTGCTGGTTAAGCATATTGAAATATTAAGGCCAGTTAAGAACTTTATGAGATAGGTACAGGTATTGGCCTATGGATATGAATTAAATTGGCTTCTTGGTCATAATCAATAATTAGAGATTTGGCCACAATCAATCAGGGGCCCTACATTTCATAGTATCACAAAAACATGGGAAACGATGGATTAACAGAAGTTTTCAACAATGTAATTGACAAAATTCTAAATAATCTGATCCATTTCAACTATTTTTAGAATTGATTAAAAAATTCAATCAACAAATTGCTCAAAATGACTGGTTATCGACTTGAACAATCAACGAAGCCATCACTAAAGTAAAACAGACATGGCATAGACAAACTTGTTTTGCAATCCGCGGATTCTTGTTGACCAAAATTACTACTGATACTCCGATACCGATATTGGATATCGGTGGTATCAACAAGAAAATCCAGTATCGGGTATCAAAATTATTGCATTAATAGTTCGAGCTGTCTCTTATAATAAATATCTGTGGTATGATTCTCTAACGTAATTTTGAAATTTCAGGATGGCTACAGAAAGAGGAGAGAGGCATACGAAAAGGAAGTTTCAGATTTAATGAGGAAACATAACATTTGTGAGTACTTGAAGTTTGTTCTAAATTTGTTCAGTGGGTTGCAAAGAGTAGAATTTGAATATTTGTTTTCATACTTCCCCCAACTATCATCTGCCTACCCCCCCCCCTCCCAAATCTCATCTGTTCAGCCCCTCATAACTAATAGACATAAACATAATCGAAAATTTCTCTTCTTTGCAGCTGAAGCCCAGTTGAAGGCAGCGTCAGGGCATGCTGTTCCACAGAACAATTCTAATAATTCTAACCGCCCAAATATTATTAATCTTTCAAATCACACAAATTGGAAGGTAGGTTCTTAATTATTGTGTAATTTGTGTTTGCACCATTGCTTAAAGGTTTCGATTTTGACTCACCAGGGCTTAACCAATCTCTCACTGAATGACTCAGCCGGAATGCTTTAACACAGTCTCATATGGATTGTACAAATCAAGTAGACGTTACACCTCTAACTATGATATATATCATTGTGTGATTTTGCTTTGCTATTTCAGAGTCCATTCCAGTTGTTCAGAGACAAGGTAAGTCACTTTATGGAAATAAAAAATTTGAATTTCATAAATATTTTGCAAATCAAAAGCAATTACAGGGCTCTCCCACATTTCTTTGCAATATAGTAATTGCAGGACTCCCGGTTCTTTTCGTTGGAGTAATTGCAGGGCTCTCCCACATTTCTTTTCATTGGAGTAATTGCAGGGCTCTCCCACAGTTCTTTTCAATAGAGTAATTGCAGGGCTCTCCCGGTTCTTTTCGTTGGATTAATTGCAGGGCTCTACCACATTTCTTTTCATTAGAGTAATTACAGCTCTCTCCCACAGTTCTTTTCCATAGAGTAATTGCAGGGCTCTCCCGGTTCTTTTCGTTGGATTAATTGCAGGGCTCTCCCACATTTCTTTTCATTGGAGTAATTGCAGGGCTCTCACACAGTTCTTTTCAATAGAGTAATTGCAGGACTCCCGGTTCTTTTCGTTGGAGTAATTGCAGCGCTCTCCCACAGTTCTTTTCAATAGAGTTATTGCAGGGCTCTCCCACATTTCTTTTCATTGGAGTAATTGCAGGGCTCTCCCACATTTCTTTACTTTGGAGCAATTGCAGGGTCTCCTACATTTCTTTTTGTCAGAGGAATTGCAGGGCTCTCCCACATTTCTTTTCAATAGAGTAATTGCAGGGCTCTCCCACATTTCTTTTCATTGGAGTAATTGCAGGGTCTCCTACATTTCTTTTCGATGGAGGAATTGCAGGGCTCTTCCACATTTCTTTGCAATAGAGTAATTGCAGGGCTCTCCCGGTTCTTTTCGTTGGAGTAATTGCAGCGCTCTCCCACAGTTCTTTTCAATAGAGTTATTGCAGGGCTCTACCACATTTCTTTTCATTAGAGTAATTACAGCTCTCTCCCACAGTTCTTTTCCATAGAGTAATTGCAGGGGTCTACCACATTTCTTTTCGTTGGAGTAATTGCGGGGTCTCCTACATTTCTTTTCGTCAGAGGAATTTCAGGGCCCTCCCACATTTCTTTGCAATAGAGTAATTGCAGGGCTCTCCCGGTTCTTTTCGTTGGAGTAATTGCAGGGCTCTCCCACATTTCTTTTCATTAGAGTAATTGCAGGGCTCTCCCACATTTCTTTTCATTGGAGTAATTGCAGGGCTCTCCTGTATTTCTTTTCATTGGAGTAATTGCAGGGCTCTCCCACAGTTCTTTTCAATAGAGTAATTGCAGGACTCCCGGTTCTTTTCGTTGGAGTAATTGCAGCGCTCTCCCACAGTTCTTTTCAATAGAGTTATTGCAGGGCTCTCCCACATTTCTTTTCATTGGAGTAATTGCAGGGTCTCCTACATTTCTTTTCGTCAGAGGAATTTCAGGGCCCTCCCACATTTCTTTGCAATAGAGTAATTGCAGGGCTCTCCCGGTTCTTTTCGTTGGAGTAATTGCAGTGCTCTCCCACAGTTCTTTTCTATAGAGTAATAGCAGGGCTCTCCCACATTTCTTTACTTTGGAGCAATTGCAGGGTCTCCTACATTTCTTTTTGTCAGAGGAATTGCAGGGCTCTCCCACATTTCTTTTCATTGGAGTAATTGCAGGGCTCTCCTGCATTTATTTTCATTAGGGGTAATTGCAGGGCTCTCTTGCATTCTTTTCATCAGGTTAATTGCTGGGGTCTCCTACATTTCTTTTTGTCAGAGGAATTGCAGGGCTCCTCCACATTTCTTTTCATTGGAGTAATTGCAGGGCTCTCCCACATTTCTTTTCATTGGAGTAATTGCAGGGCTCTCCTGCATTTCTTTTCTTTGGGGTAATTGCAGGGCTCTCCTGCATTTCATTTCTTTAATTGCAGGGCTCTCCCATATTGCTTTTCGTTGGGATAATGTCAGGGCTCTCCTGCATTTCTTTGCAAGGAGTAATTGCAGGGCTCTCCCACATCTCTTTTCATTGGAGTAATTTCTGGGCTCTCCCACGTCTCCACAATAGAGTAATTGCAGGGCTCTCTAATGTCTCGCAATAGAGTAATTGCAGAGCTCTCCCGCATTTCTTTCTTTTCATTATTAGAGTAATTGCTGGGCTCTACCACATCTCTGCAATAGAGTAAATGTAGGGCTCTTTTAAATTTCTTTTTATTGGAATTATTGCAGGGCTGTGATCCTAGAAATAATCTTTTTATTTCAACAGATGGTGAGACAGTTTGACACAATGAACATTGCCGTCGGGGACTTTGATAAAATTGTTCAAAACATGTGGGATGGATTTTTACCGCAAGAAAAAATGTTGTATGTCAATTTAGCGAAGAGATTATATGAAAACAAAAGTCAGGTATGTTTTAAAATATTGATGAATATTTTCTTAATTGTCAGGTTCTTTTATAGCCTGCATCTCCTCTTTTAAGTGTTTTAAAAAGTCTTGTGTTTTATTCAATGTTTCGCCTAGGTCTCTCAACAACAAAAACGCCCCCAGGCCTCATCTTCGTCCTCTTCCCGTGCGTCCTGGCCTCCTTCCTCGGGTTACTCCATGGCGGCGCCACAGTCTCGTTCAGTGCAAAGTCCCCCTAGTGGTATGGAACGGTACCATGCTATTATGAATACTCAGGTATTTTTATTGTTTTATAAAAATGATAAAATAAAGTGATTCTATTTGTAATGCTGGCCTATCTTGCAATTAAGGTCTTACATTATACAATGCAAATTTATTGTGCCTTCCAATTGCTACTGTTTCTTAATTTAATTTTTTTCTCTTCAGAGATCTCCGTCAGTTCCCGTCAGTCCCTTTGCTGTCTATCAAGAGGAGGTAAGAAATTATAAATAAAACATTTTTTGTACGTAGTAAGCAGTGGTCTCTATGTCACTCATGGCCCACAGACTTATCGTCATTCTAAATAGAAAGAATGACGACGTTAACAGTGCATATTCATCTCTTGAACTTGAGTTCAAGCCTATTTTAGCTGAGAAGATCAAATTTGGCGCCACACCAGACCACGTGACCTATGATGTCATATCCTACCCACAATGCCTCACATCTGCCTCTTTTCTTCTCAGCTCCAAAGGCATCAGACATGTTTTTTGGAGCTGCCTGTTTTGGCTGATTGAGGCATTGACAATGGGTTAGGTTGTTGTCAAATGTTTCCTTTCAGGTTTCTTTCCATGTTTACAGAGCTAAGCATGGGTAAGGTAAGTAATTTTATTAGTTTTCTTGCCTCAAAGATCGTCGGTAGGACCGCTCACCTCAGCGTCCAACTCTCCGACTTTGCAAGTGATTCCGAGTGCTTTAGACGCTTTTCCAAGCTCTAACACTAATTTTCCTTGCTTCTTGGTGCCACTGCTGATTGATTTCCATCATTTCTGCTGATTTTCTGGCTTGTTCCTCGTCAGAATCGCCCGTCGAAGTCCCCGGACTTCGGCCGGCCGTGGACTGTCAAATCTGTCATGGCGCTGGTCTGCCCACGCCGACTTTCCAGCTTCGTTTACGGACGAAATTCTCCAATTTCTACCGTCAGGTTGGGGTTTCCGGACCCCAGACTACCCTTCCATCGATTGCAGTCTCCGGGCTGCTTTAGGAATGCCTAAATTTTTCGTTTTAGGCCTGCAAAGACGACGTCTTCTCGCTCGTCTTCGTCTCTTGACAACTGTCATGGCGCTGGTCTGACCCCGCCGCAATCTCTGCTCGTTTTCGGGCTCCAATCTCCCATTACGGCCGTCATCTGGGGTTCCCCGGCACCCCGGACTTCCATCCCTGGTGTTCCTGTCTCTGGCTACCTTTGGGAGTTCGTTATTTTTTCATTGTTTACGGGCGAAATTCGCTCATTTCCACCATCATATGAGGTTCCCCGGAACCTCGGACACCCATCCCTTGTGTTCCTGTCACTGGACCACTTTGGTTGTCGTTAATTTCTTTATATTTGGACTGCCAAGTCGCCTTTTTCGGGCGTCTTGTGTGGACTGTCATGGCCGCCCGACCTGACTCGTGCTTTCCCGCTCCGGCCGGGCTGTTTGCGTCGCTTTTAGACGCTTTTAGGGGCTCTCCGGAACCCCAGATTCAATCCTCCGGTTCAATCCTTTCTGGATTGGCTTTAGGACTACTTTATCGTCGTTTTTGGCCCGCCAAATCGACGCTTCTGGCCTGGGAAGACGACGGTTCGCCGTTCGTCTGGTGTATTGGTCAGCCCGCCCGCCCTGACGCACGGCCTGCCACGTGCTTTTGCCGCCCCGGGCGGGCACTTTGGACCCTGTACGGTCCTCTTTTTGGACCTCCTGGACCTTTCACTGCTCCATTCCTTCCTAGTGTGTATTCTGGACGCTTTTTTCGTCGTTTTTGGTCCGCCAAATCGACGATCTTGGCCTGTACAGACGACGTTAGTTGCTCTTCGTCTGGTCAACTCGGCCCCTGTCATGGCCGCCCCCGTCGATCACGAGCGTCGAACCTGCCCCGAGCAGGCGTTTTGCGGCGTTTCAGGCTCTTGGATGGGCTCTCCAGCTCCCCCCTTCGCCATCCCGGCTTCCGTCCGGTTCTCGCGGCCCTGTGGCTGGCTTGATCCTGGGTTTGGCCCGATCCTTCCAGGTTCTGGTCCCTTGATGGTGATCTTTACTGACTGGCCAACAAGAATCCGTGGATTCCAAGTTGGTCTTCCTCTGCCTCAGTGCCTTTGCACTCAGGGCATCGGGCCTGATTTTCCTGCCTTCCGGGATTATGGGCTCCCCGGAGTCCCCTTTCTTCGCCATCCTTCTACCCTCGCTGGTCTCTTGAGGGATTGGTACTTTACTCCTTGTTGCCTGGCTGTTTTGCGCCCGGCAGTTTGACGGTCCCCAGTTCCTGTACTGGGCACTTTCCTCTGTGTTGCCTGCCCCTTTCTGGCCTGGCAAGTTTTTGCGGTTCTCACTTCCTGTTCTTGGGATTTTGGCGGTTGCCCTTGGGCTCCCGACCTCTCGCTGGTTGGCAGCCTTCCTCCTGGAGGTATTCTTCGCCTGCATGCTCCGGCATCAGTTTTTCATCCGGCACAGCCTCCCTGCTGGACCGGCCTCCGGGCTGGTTCGGCTGCCCTTCCGTAGGCCTCCAGGGTCTACCTTATCTGGCACTTTCTCGCTACTCCTCTGCGGTAGGCGTTGCTGACTTGGGATCCGCTTGCTCTTGGCTATCTGGTTCTTCAGATACCCTCCACTTGACTTGCCCATCTGGCCTTAGTCTTGTCCATCCATCCCGGGCTTCCAGCTTGTTATGGGGTCCCCGGACCCTGTGGCTTCCCTTTGCCGTCTCCAGGGTGATGCTCCTGTCCCCGTGCCCCTGGGCTTTGGCCTTGGGGCACTACGCCAGCCTTTTCCGGCCCTTCTGTGGGTTTCTTGGGTCTAGGCTTCCTTGGGCTTCCTGGTTTTGCTGGACCCTTTGTGGAACGACTGGGTCTCCGGACCTCGTGTCTTCACTGGCAGTTTCCTCCTCTGGTCTCCTGCGGTGAGCCGTGTGCGTCTGCACAAGGCTTCTCCTGACATATGTGTGGCTTCTTTAGGATCCGACCCTTTTCCCTAGTCTCCGGATTAGGTGCCTTTGCTTCTGCTTCTGGCCGTCTGCCGGCCCTCAGTGGCTCTCCGGCCTCCCCGGGCCATGGTGACTTCTTGGGCCACGCAGCCTTGGTGTGCTGCTTCTGGGTCACTTGACCTTAACTTTCTGTCTGGGTCTCCGGACCTCCACTTTCTGTCGGGGTCTCCGGACCTCATGGGTCTCTGGCCTTTGCCCAGCCCCCCTTCTGTCTGGGGGCGTGGCTGCTCCTTGGTCGTCTCAACTTTCTCCTCCCAGCCGGAGTATCTCGGGCTGTAGGTCCGGCTGGCTGGGTCTCCCGTTTCCTCCCCCTGGGCTTCGGGAATCCGGCCTTGCCTGTACGCAGTCGTCACCTGGGACTCTTGGTAGTTCCGGCTGCTCCTGTCCTGGGTTCTCCTGCCTTTAGCATCTTTCTGCCCTGGCTGCCGTCTCCCTCCTTTCTCCGGCTTGGGCCAGGCTTTGTTCTGCCTCCGCGATTTCCTCCGGTGGTCTTGCACCCCCTCGGGCTCCGGCCCGGGGCTATGCAGTTAGGGAGGCTCCCCGTCCTGACTGCTGTCGACGCAACACTTGCTGGTGGACCGGCTCCTTCCGGTGTGTCTGCACCTGGCGGTTCCCGCCTCCTTTGTGTCTTGCTGTTTCCTCGGGCCGCTTCCGACCCGTCGTATGTTCTCTCTCGGGTGGCTGCTCCGGCACCACCTAGTTGGTTGGCCTGGTTGTCCCTGGTGGGCTCCCCTCCAGGGCTCTGCCGTTTTTCCCGGGTCCTCTCTGCGGTTCTGTCCGCTCACTGGCTGGTCTGGTGCTGAGGACTCTGGGCCTCGGCCTGCCCAGTCTCCCTATGCGGCTTGCCTGGGTGGCTCTATTTTCTCCTCCGGGAGTTGTTGGTCGGTTGGGTCCTTCGGCTGTCTTCCCACCAGCCTCAGCTGTCTGCTTGTCCGGGTCAGCTTCTCCTTGGCTTACCAGCCAGGTTGCCTTGGCTGGTCTTCCTCCCCATGCTCCGGCATGGTTGGTCGTGGCCTCAGCATGCCCCTTTGGCCTTGCTATCGGCTCGGTCTGGGGTTTTCATTGCTGTGTTTCTGGCCTTTCGGGCGTCGTCTCCGCTGCAGCTGTTCAGCTGCTTCCTCCGACTCTTCCTTCCTGGACGTTGTCAGGGACATCACCCTCTCCTCGTCCTGTCTCCCTTGGGCAGGCTCCGGCTGCCTTCTGCTTGCGGTGTGTGTGGTCCGTCCGCCTGGACCTTTCACCTATCCACTTTGGATTTGCTGTCTTGGGGCCTCTGCCATCCTTGGCATTATGCCCTGGGCTTGGTTCTGCTGGGGTTGCCCGTACCAGTACGGTCGTTCTCCCAGGTGGCCTTTACTCCTGGCCTCCAGCTCTTCCTGCGGGCTGCTCGTCCATTTGGGTCTGCGGTGCGGGCTCAGGCCTTGTGCTTTTGCCCCACCTTTGACCGTCTGGCATGTTTCCAGTTACCTTTCTTTCCTGGAATGTGCCTTTCTGCCTGAGCCGTGATGCCCCGTCTTCGCCTGCCGCTGCTGGGTCACGCCCTCTTGCCTCCGGAGCTCGGCATACCCGTCCTCCTTCGGCTTGCTCCCTGGGTGTTGTCCTTCACTCCAGCCTTGGTCGCCGCGGACTACCATCCCTTTGATCCTGTAGGTCCTCGGAAGGCTCCTTCCTTCCTCCTGCGTGCCTTGGTTCATCTCCTGCTGGACCGTCGGCCTCTCCGGTTGGCTGGGCTTGGAGGATCCTGGCTCCTTCCCATCTCCCCTGGCCCTGGTTGTGGCCCTGTGGGAGACTCCTTTGCCTCCTGTTCTTTCTGGCCGGTCCCGGCTCTGAAAAAGGGGGGGGAGCGCGCTTGCCTCGCGGCCTCGACTTGGCCGCACCAGTGGGATCTCGGCCAGCCATATCCTGGGGGTCCTGGCAACATTGCCTCCTCACAGGTCCATTTCTGCTTGGCTGGCTGCTTCTCAGCCAATTTGCATCTGGTTTGGCCACAGGCCACCACGGTCTGCCATTGTGGCCCCAGCCAACTTCTTGGGTGGGTGTCTTGCCTGGCGCAAGCACTCCTTGGTTCTTCAACCAGTATTGGTCTCCCATCCGTGGTGACACCACCTGTTTCTTCCTCCTCCGAATCAGTTGGGCGACTCTGTCGGCCTTCCCTTTCACCAGTAGGGGTTCGTCTGCGGGTTCTCTTCTCCCTGGACTGCCCTGCTCCTTGTGTCTTGGGACTGCATCGGGACTCTTCCGCTTGCAATGGCTGTCTTCAGTTCGCCTATCCCTTGGATTCGGAGCGGGGCTCCCCGCCGATTGGGATCGCTCCGCTGCTCCTTGGGCATCTCTGGATTCCCTATGTGTTCTCCTGCTGTCTGCCCCTCTGCAGCCTGACCAGGATTTTCTCGTTGCCTCCAGCTCTTGCTCCCACAGCTTCCGGGCTTGGGCAGCTGGTCTCTGGCCCTGTGGTCTGTCATAGCACAGCGTGGGGCTCTCTTCTACAGCTACCTCCTTTCCACCCTGCTTGGCCGGGTTTTGAGGTCCTTGGGTACCCGTCTTCCTCGGTTGTACCTCCTCCTGCAGCTTCCATGGCCGTTCCACAGCCTTGGCTCGGCCGAACCACTTCTTCCCCTTTCCAGTCCCACCAGTGGCACTGCTTGGGGTCCTTTCTGTTGCCCACTTCATCTCACCCCTTGTGGGCTCTGAGTTGGTTTTTCTGCTTGGGTATCAGTCATTTGTTCAGCACAAACCGGACCACCATGAGGCCTCCCTAACCAGCAGCGCTTTCGCTCTGTCTGGGGTGTCAATGCCTCCCAGGCATGTGGGTTCCATCCCCACCGCCGTTTTGCTACATCTGCACTGTTAACGTCGTCATTCTTTCTATTTAGAATGACGATAAGTCTGTGGGCCATGAGTGACATAGAGTTGAGGTCCTCCCCTATCGGGATAGGACCAGTCTCTATGAGCTCATGGCCCACAGACTTATACCGTAGTGCTCCCACCCAACCATCCCCGCGATGGAACGTGTCTATGCGTCTCGCTTCGTAGAAAAGAGGCAGATGTGAGGCATTGTGGGTAGGATATGACATCATAGGTCATGTGGTCTGGTGTGGCGCCAAATTTGATCTTCTCAGCTAAAATAGGCTTGAACTCAAGTTCAAGAGATGAATATGCACTGTTAACGTCGTCATTCTTTCTATTTAGAATGACGATAAGTCTGTGGGCCATGAGCTCATAGAGACTGGTCCTATCCCGATAGGGGAGGACCTCAATTGTGTAATCCTTGGTTTGTGCGCTATGTGCTGTTTTTGCATGATAAATCTTTGTTGATATTCATTTTGTTGGCCTATGTTTCAATTTTGCAAAGATGATATATTATGCTTGTGGTTAGTTCCCAACTGAATGTCTGCATGTTGTGTCTGTGACACGTACATAATTATTATAACCTTTACATTTAATTAGTAGATTTTGCTATTGCAATATTCAAACGATTGGTTTGCCATAGTTGTATGTCTCGGTCATGTCAATATAAATGAACAATGAAGAGCATCTGCTGTTGACTTTTTCAGTTCAATTGTTCATTCTTGCACCAGTGATTTATGATATTATTATAGTGCCATTAATACAGAAATGTATATTATTTTTCCTTGTTCTGAAGAAGAAATCTGAACCCAGTACCACACAATGCGGTGGTGTGTCGGTGATGGGGCTTATATTCAAATTACTAAAACTTTTTGGACACATGATGAATTTTTTTGCAGATGAAACATCAAATATGTGACCTTAACCTTCAAATGGCAAATTTCCAACAAACCACCCAAGAATTATGGAATTCTTTCTCTAAAAAGGACAAGGCCGTCTACTTTCGCATTTACAATGAGAGGCTTGTGCGTTGATTTTAATGTTTGATTAATATTTATAAGTATTCTGAAACTAATTAAATATGCAAATCGAGGCCGAAACAGAATTGAATCTGGGAGTCAATCCAATAAGATTCCAAATTGAGTTTGGTTGACATCAGAAATTACAATTGGTTGAAATTTATACAAACATCAGGAATTTTTGCGTTTTTTGTTAATGCCTAAAAATTTGTGTCGTCACCTGGTAATATGCATGTGGATGATAGTAAGGCCACACATAATTGATTCTTAGCTTCGCGGACCCACCGACACAATAGATTTGACATTATTAAAAAAAATTGTTCACCTTTTTTTTTTTGTCCTACCGACCCGACCTACCCTAGAAAAAGTGCCTTGAGAGGATCCGAGAAGCGAAAGATCAATTACGTGTGGCCTAAAAATAGAAATTTGCATGTTTTAGGCCTAGTCAATTTTAGTTTTTGTGTTGTTAGTGTATTAGAAAATTTGAAGAATAACTTTTTGAATTATTTCTCAATTTGTCATTGTCTAATATCAATGGCACATTGATTGATAAAGTATATAAGATAGAATTGCAGAGTGTGATGTAATGGACCCGAGTCACAATTTGAAAAAATTAAAAATACAAAAATGAAGTAGCCTACCTAAAATATTTAGACAGATGGAATGTCAAATTTGTATTAAATAAATTGAAAATGACATGTTTTTAAATTTTGCATTTTCTTACTTCAGGCTTTAGCCAGGTGCCAGCAGACTCAGAAAGGTTAGTTTTGAAGTTTTCTTTAATTTATAAATCAACTTAAGGTTTAATTTTTCAGAATTTTATCCTTAACAAATTTGAAATAATATGATTTTACAGCCTAGGAAAGTGAGTGATACTTTCGGCTGTTTGAAAATAACGGTGATGTCTTATCTTTTAAATTGAAATACACTGTAAGAGGTAAATTTGTCATTGGGATATAATATTATTTGACCTCAATTGCAAGTCAATGACTCATTCACTGACATGCGCTCAATACACCGTGAAGTTATGAAAAGTTTAAATCTAAGATGGCGCATCATAAATATTTTTATTTCTTGGAAGAGTTTCAACTTGACAATGTGTGCTTTGCACTTTTAGCTTCCCCAAAAGAAAAAACAAAAGAGAGACAATCAGAGAGCCCGTCTTTCCATGCTACAGGAAGTGCCGGTTACTATGGAAACAAAAGAACATATTCTGATGTTGGTACGACCTCCTTAGACTCCGTGAGTAATGTTTTCTTCTGTTCAGAAATCAGAATTCCCAAAACTTACCAAATTTTTAGCAGAACTAACCAAAATAAGAATTCCAGTCTCGTTACAACTCAATATTGTGATCAGTTTGTAGAGTTACAAATAATTTAATAAATTTAATTTCAGTTGATAATCTGCCCTGGAGACAACATGAACGAACAGCAGAAGAATTCTCTGAAGAGGATCAAAGTTCCGATGTTCAATTTTGAGGTTGCTGACGTCCTTGGCAACGGGGTGGGACAAGTTCTTGAATTCACTTGGAAGCAAGGTAAGACGATGTATTTTGGAGAAGCAGAAAAGGTTTTGATTGTATGTCATTCTTTGAACTGACACTTAGATTGGACTGTGTCTGCCGCAGTCTGCGTAAGGGGAATGGAGGTTTGCTCTTGGCTTAATTGCAATTGCTGTGTCCTGGGTTCGAAGCAGCTCTTGTCGGGTCACCTGGGCGTATGTTGGACAACAGTTTCAGTTAACCTCATCACTATATCTTTCTCCTCTCCATATTAGCCCATTGAATGCATAAATACAAGGGTTCCAATCATCCTTCTATTTCTATCTGTATGGTTTCAAACCACACTTGATAAGCTAGCCAGGCACTAAATCTTCTGTATTGTTTTCATATTATTCTACAATTTATTTACCTTTTTCACAGAACCGTTGAACAGCTACCTTACACACCACGGTCCGTACGAACAGGAGAAAATTCCGGAATCTTTTTGTGTCTATAAGGACACAGACGCAAACGAGGATTACGAAATGAACCTTCAAACGGAACTACCGGAAGAACTCGGAACAACTGTGGAAAACGAGGATGAAAACTTAAATACTATTGCTCAAGAATGTGAGAAAAGCCAAGAAAATACTGACAACAAAGTGACTACTATCCAAGATTCTGTTGATACAGATTTGAAAGACTCTGAAAACAATAACAATTTGAAAGATTCCGGAATTGGAAATCAGAATTTAAAACATTCCACAAACAATGAAAATGACATTACTCGAAACGAAGCCGAGTTAGATACTCCTACTTCTGCCGAGGCTCTGGAGACACTAGAGACCCCTAGTGGAGAATCTGACCAATTAGAACTGACATCAGAAGTGACGTCCCTAGATCCTCAGAAATTTATAAATTCTAATCCAGTCATGCTTGACATTTTAACGAAGCCGACTGAAACTTTTATAGATTTAGATTCCGAAGATGACGATGAAAACATTGAGATGGAATTACAGACAACTCTGTCTGATATGGAAGATGAGGAAACAAATGATAGAGACAGAACAGACAAAAATACAGACAAAAATACAGACGAAAAAGACATGGACAGACAAACGTCCGAATCTCAAGTTTCAGAAAGTACTAAAGCAAATACTGAACAAAATTCAAACACTGAACAAAATATTGCAGAACCTATCATCGTTCTACCTGAAAATTCATCTAATTCAAATGGAGATAACACTGACTCACTCGATCAGGGGCGGATCCAGGAATCTTGATTAAGGGGGACCCTGGGATCCCCAGGGGCATGGCAACACATGGGGCACTGGAGCGAATTTTTCTTCAAATAAAATTCCTCCTTCGGTCCTACCAGTGCATAAATACAGGATATAAACTCGTAAAGCACCAAATCATCCATCCAATTTCCAAATTGAGTTTATGAAGGATCTGTCCCCCCCTCATGTTCAAATCCGCCACTGACATTGTAACAAGTTATTTTGTGATATTTGTAGAGAATATTACTTGCGTAGAAAGCAGATGTGTCAATTTATCTCATTGAAGCACACATTTATTCAATTTAATTTTAAGTATTGTGTTTAGCTGCAGAGTTTTTAACTTTTAATCCATTCATTATCTGGTGCTTTGTCTCAATACTTTATACTTTATAGCTGATGCAGACATATAGGCCTAGTCGTAACATGATTTTACTTTCATTGCTTCTAGATTTTAGATTTTTATATACGAATAAGGTATATATTTACATTTTTCATTTTAAGGACATCGTATTGATTTTATTTCCAATGTACTTCACTTTTGTTTGAAGATTTGACATTTTTCTTCCATGTAATTATTTGATTTCAAAGTTTTTGTTGATAATATGTCTTATGTGTTTGTGTATATATAAGTAATCTTATGTATTTACATTGATATATATGGAGAAACACTTGCATATTTCAGTGCTGGATCGCTGATTTGTTTCCAAGAATTTTTGGAAATGCGGACTTCTAAATTTTAGAGTAGGGCATTCTCCCGAAATCTTGCAGACTCTCTCTAAATGTATGCCGGAAATATGGGTCTCCTGTCAATTAGTTTAAATTGGCCTTTTGTCAAATGTGATATTTAATTGATTATTTGTTTCTTACTGGCTGATTCATGAATTTTTAGGTTTTATTTGGGTTTTATCATGCATTGGGCCAAACATAATGATCTTTAGCTTCTCGGATCTTCGAGGCATGTCTTCTAATTTTGATCGGTAGGACAAAAAAAGAAGAGTAATCTCAATATCTTATTATGTCAATTGAGAAAAATAATTGGTAAACTCTTCTTTTTTATTGGCAAATCTGTTAGGGCAGTCAATTCGAGATGCTAAAAATTAATTTTGTCTGGCCTAACCTTAAAAATATGTTGAGGGGGTTGATGGGGTTCTTAGTTAATATTCGATGATAACTTTGATATTTTATGATTCACTAATAGAGAGGTTTTGCTACACGTTACACATGACGTGTACGTGTAGAAGTGCTATCTAATAATATGGTTGTCATGGCAACTCCCACGTTCACGGGACTCGTATACGTGTAGCAAAACCTCTCTAAATGTTGTTACTTTGATATTCAAGGTCAGAAATTTTATTCTATGTTGTCAGAGCGTGTTGTACAAATCGAAGATTAGCCTAAACTTTTGAATACACTTTTTTTTTTCTTCAAATAGTTATATGCCTAAGGTAGGAACTATTAGCCAGCTTCGACCACATATATAAAGATCATTTAGATCTGTGCTTACTCCCGAGGAACTGGCTTGTGTGGCTGCGCAAAAGCTGTCTGCTAGGCCTAGTTCTATCCTAGATTGTAGTGAATGTCGCCATTACATCTGAATCATGTATTTCTTGAATAACTACCCACACATTAACAGAGAAGAGATAGAAAATTAAATTTAAAAGAAAAACAAATTGATATCATTGACAGTTTGATACACAGCTCGCTTGAGTATTTATTAACATATATATGTATAAATTCAGTGTGTAAAAACAAGTACATGTATGTAAGAGATATATATTTACAATAAAATAATACACTTTTAACATCACAGGTGATGTAATTTCTATAAATAGAACTTTGGAATATGTAAAAGAGATTCTAATAGAGGCTTCTTTCTGACCGGTTCTGAATAAAAAATACAAACGAAAACAATTAAGTTAATTACCACAAATGTGAAATTCTATACTTGCTGACAATGCTTTGATATTCTGTTTTCAAAGTAGGGCTAGTGAAGATGAAAATAATTTAAGTGATTTACTAAGAGACAACTGTTGGACAACATATAACAATTTTGTGAAATTTTTTAACATGATTTAAAATTTTACAGTGAAAATAGTTTGTGTAAATTAAATGAATTATAATGAAGTATGATGATTATCCGGAGTCCAGTATTGCTGGATGTGAATCTCATCATGACACTGTGATTATGCATTTCGTTGTGAAAATTGTCGAAAAGTTCAAAATTTTGCTATTTATAAACTTAAAAGTGTATTACATCCATGATATCTGTGCTGCCAATGTAGATTAACAATATGTTGCATACAATACATTACATAGAAATGGGATTCTACTATTACTAAAACATCGCACAATATAACAATTCAAGGCATTAAAATCAGGTTTATCAACAACCAGATTAGATGCTCAGCAATTAGGCTTGCACTACATTTAACAACCTAAGAGCCTTCTAAGATTTCACATATCCAATTTAACAGATACCATTATGTAGCAAGAGAGGTTTTGCTACAAGTTTATTGATCCCATGAATGTGTCATATTAGCTGCCATAGCAACAATGAGGCTCTGGAAGGGGTTATGGGAGACAGGGTATGCAAAGTAAAATGGCCAAGGGATGGGGAATTCAAAAGTAAAATGACCAACGGACAGGGGGGCATAAAACGCCATCCAGAGCTGAGGGACAGGGAATGTGAAAGTACAATCAGGAAAATTGCAAAGGGACAGGGAATTCAAAAGTAAAATGGCCAAGGAACAGGGGGATGCAAAACCTTATCCAGATAGAGCCTCAAAAATGTAATAATGCACTTTTACATGTACATGGGATACGTAAGCGTATAGCAAAGCCTCTCTAGTATCATTCAAGTGCAACAGTTAGTAAAATGTGGAATAAAATGTTAAAATAAAGCAAGATAATGCAATGTAAACTCAAGCAATTGTAAATTGTATAAACGGTGAAAAAGAATGAGGTCTGTAAAATGAGCAATTCAGAAATGACAAAAAAAACAACTTCTACATCTCTGAAGAAAAGGCAAGGAATGTTGTTGACATCTTTAAATTACATTTTGACACTGAAATTACATCTATCTGAAATATATCCTGCACATTATGCCAAAATTTTAACAAATTAATGATTCAAAATAGCCACTATCAAATTAATACATGAGCGTGT
The DNA here is from genome assembly GCA_026936325.1 of Platynereis dumerilii. NCBI lineage: Eukaryota > Metazoa > Annelida > Polychaeta > Phyllodocida > Nereididae > Platynereis > Platynereis dumerilii. The sequence continues at coordinate 21,544,923 of JAPTHN010000014.1, read as the reverse complement.
AATATCATATTTTTCTAAAAGAGACTAAAATTCTTAATTGAACATAATAAAGTGCATAACCGTTACCATGGTTACAAAGAATGAGATCGAGGCAGCTGATTAAGGCCACAAGTACCATTGAATTAACTGTACATTTATTGTAGAAATATATTATTTCTTGTCTACATCACACTATGCTCATTCCCACTTTACAATACACAGTGCAAGCATGCAGTCAGGCCGGACAAAATTGATCTTTAGCTTCTCGGATCCCATCCATGCCCTTTTTCTGGCGTCGGTCGGTATGACAAAAAAAAATCTAATACCTACAATTTTTAGAAACTGGACAAAAAATTTAGATTGAAGCACAAATTTTTTTCCAAAGGCAGAAAATTTGTTGGGTCGGTCGATCCGAGAAGCTAAAAATTAAATGTGTTTGGCCTTAAGGGTGTTATCCTGAGTAACACATGTTTCACCCTGCACCCAGGCAGCTACATAAAAGTACTCGGGATGGGGGGTGCAGAGAATAACTGGCAAGTCTTTGACAACACACATAAAAAAATCACATACAGTCGACCTTCGCTATGAAAATATTAAATTTCAAAAAGGTGTAATTATCTTTTTTCCAAGAGGTCTGATTATCATTCTGCCGAGTTATAAACTACAGCATGAAAGCCTGATATCTATTAAAGAATAATTTGGATTTCTTCAAAACTCAAAAGTATAATCCTCACCCTACGAAACAGAACTTTCATCAGCTTTTGTCATACGTTACAAACAACTAATTAATCAAAATTATGTTTAAAATTTCAAATAGCCGAAGGTCTATTGTATCTAAACACATACACGATATCTCATGATATCAAAATATCACAATATTTCAATGTGCAGGTTCATATGTTCGAGCTTCATTATTTCTCATATTCAAAGCTTCAAGCATTCTTTCGTATAAATATATTAATGAAACTCGCTTAAATATTATTATTCAGACATTTGTAGGATTGTCAAAAGCAGGTATCATTCCACTATGTAAGTTAAATAAAAATTTGCAGTATTGTTAAAACCAGTAACACTTTAAAAGGTCCATGAGAGGCATTTCAGGCACAGTTTTCGAGCTTGCATTCTTGTTTAGGGCTATTCCATTTAAAAATCTGGGGGGGGGGGGGGTGGTCGGGCTACGATTTTGACCCCCCCCCCATGCATCTAAAACGATTTTTTTTACCCCCCCATGCATTAACTTCGATTTTTTCACCCCCCGTACATACAAAAAAAAAAATTTTCATTATTACATTGCGGAGGCCTGAATAGAGCCGATAGTTCCCCCCCCATACATCTGCAGTGAATTCCGCGAGTGCCCCCCTTGCATCTACAACATATTATCGCTCAACCGTACATACATCATACGAAAAATAAACCAGCCCGACCACCCCCCCCCCCCCCCCAGAGTTTTAAATGGAATAGCCCTTAGCCATGTTATACTCATGAACCCATTGTTAAATGTTCCTTAGACAGTTTTCAAGCTTGCACCTTTGATAAAGATCTTATAGAAACCTTGCAAGAATGTTTGTTAGTCAGTTTCCAAGCCTCTTGCTTCAGCTTAGTGTTAAACATTTGCCATTTTGTTAGACCCGTCAGTCATTTGCAGCTTTGTTAGACCCGTCAGTGCTTGTAAAATGTTGTTAGAACATTTCTTATATGTACGAATCAGGAGAGTAAGATACCGTAGTTCCAGGCGGACATTCATCCATAACGATTGGTTGACGTTCTGTTCCTGTCGTACTCGATGGTTTTGGTGCTGCCTCCTATTGTGTAAAAGAAACATGATTATTGATTTTATCGGTAACCCTTTCAACTGTATAGTTTACAGTAATATATTTTCTAAACATTAAGTTTTTAAATTTGAAGTTCTGATACCGTCACTTTTGCAACCTACGGGTTCTTGATGTAAATTTCGATGAAATATAATTTGTTGTCCTTGGAATTATTGATTGATTCCAAATGTACTAAGGTGCACATATATTGTAACAAAAAATGTACAGGACTAACAGGGTATACAGTTTCTATTATCAAATTAATATATTAATCTGAATGAAGTATATATATGTCATATTATTATTGTGATGTCGATATCGTTCAATCCGTCAAATATCTGGTAGCCTACCATTCAAGAAAATGAAAAATTTTCATAATTTTTAATAATAAAATTTGATGACTCTTACAAATGCCTTGTTCTTAAGCATGTTAAGTTAGCTTCAGTTCTTGTATCTAATGCTTTATTGATCATTGGAAGGCTAAAGTAGACATTATAACTATCCTGATAACAAAGTAGAAAAACGTATATAAAATACCTCAGGTTTATTCTCTGTTAAAGCTGGACCCCAGTCGTCTGTTGGTTTGAGCAGAGAACTGAGTTTGTGGGAGCCGCTATCTGAAGGAGTCCGAACCAGCCAAAGAAAGTCCTGTTAATTCAATAAGAAAGGGATGTTATAAGCTAATTAGAGGCAACGTAAACAATTACAAAGTGGCCTATTGGTTAAGGCACTGGTTAGATTGATTGCTCTTTTGTACTGTCCAGTGTTGGAGGCCTCGGAGCCATATTTTGATGGCCTCGGCCTTGGCTCGGTCTCGGATGCCAAATCCTTGGCCTTGCCTCAGTCTCGGGTGTCTTTGGTTAAGTGATGGAGGCCTCGGGACCGGCCTCGTCCTCAAGGCCAGCCTCAAGGCCACATTTTGATGGCCTCGGCCTCGGAGGCTCATGCCTCGGTCTCGGATGGCCCGGCCTCGACTACATCACTGGTACTGTCTGTAGGTCCTGGGTATGAATCTCAGTCTGGGCACTGTTTATGAGTGTATCATCCACTTTGAAGTTTGAAGTAGCTCCAATGAGACGTTAATATAGGGCTACTTGACAAATCCTTTTGCACTAAGGCCACACATAATTGATTCTTAGCTTCGCGGACCTGCCGATACAATAGATTTTCGCCGATGGGAAAAAAATTAAAAACAAAAATTTTTTGACATAAAAAAAGATGTTAACCTTTTTTTTTTGTCTTACCGACCGACCCTAGAAAAAGTGCCTTGAGAGGATCCGAGAAGCTAAAGATCAATTATGTGTGGCCTAAGGTACGTATTTCGAAAGTCGGCTCTTGCATGCTGCTTGATTCTAGACCCCTTGAGTTCAGCAGGGCGTGGACGGACCTGACAGGCAGTGTCTAAACCGACCTTGTTTCTTTGATTCTCCAATATGACTTAATTTTGGCTGAGGGAACTCTTGATGGGCTGTCTGCGGTCAGGAGCTATGCAGAGCTGACTGGCTTTTTAGTCTAGTTGAGCAATCCATTTCCGCAGCAAAAGTGGCATTCCAGTCAACTTGACAAGACTTGAATTTTCAGAGGCTAGTCATTTAAACTTCCTCGCTTCTACATTGTTCTATGGCCAAAGCATCTTATTTGATGATCATACAGTTCAAAATTGTAGAATTATTTAAACATTGATTAGAAATAGGCCAACCAGAGGCTGGTCATTTAAACTACTTTACTTCTATGGCTAAACCATCTTTTTTGATGATTTTGCAGTTTTAAAAATCATAAACAATTAAAAGGACTTACCTTGCATGACCCTGCAGCATTGATTGTCTTGTACAACATCATGATAGGAATGGGACAAATGGCTGCGATCATTATTAACCACCCTAAGGCTTCTGTCCATTTGGGGAATACGTAATTAATTGTCCCTACGCTGTACGCTACCACTTCAAATTCCACTGAAGCTGCAATTATTGTTGTCTGAAATGAAAAGAGAAATCGAAAGGAGATTTTAACATTTGTAGTTGAAGGAGTAATAAGTGCAAAGGGTTTGCACTTAAGCAAAGCCTTCAGTGAATAAGTCAGACACTCCACAAACCTGGCCAATGAACAGGCCTTCACACATGTTATGCAAATGAGGCCAATTTCGCCAATTCACGCATTTCCGTAAATCGTAGGCAATTGATTCTTACAGTGGTAGATAGATCTCTTTGAGAGCTTTAAAATGATAGGTGTTAGGCCGCTGTGGAGTCAAAACTCGCTGCGTAAATTGCCGGTAAACTTTTGAAGTGAGCAGAAATACTGCTCGCTGATTGGCCAAGACGCTTGTGACGTAAAATTATGATAAAATGGAGTGGCAGAGGGATTCGTCTAGGGTAGATTCTCTGGGTGAGGGTTTGCTGCTCCACAATCTTCATAACATCAATTCTGCACTTACTATTGTTAGTATAGGTGTGACAATCATCCAGCAGCCAAGCCAGTACCAGTTTGGCGTGTAACCGATCATCAGCTCAATGTCAAAAGAGAATCTTTTGTACCCTGGAAATGAAACAGAGCATTGATGAAAGTACAACATGAAAGTATTACTAGCGAGACTGTCAGTGCAATTTCCACCACAGTTATATATTGTCTAGCTCTCTTAGTTTGTATCATAAAAAAGTTAAAGAGATTAGGAATCTTTGAAGTAACTATGCTGAAAATTATATAAAATTTGGCTATGTTATTTGTATTTTAGTGCTCCGGTAATACGATACAATTTTGATAAAAGTGCATTTGTGTTCACGATTTGAAAAACTACAGGGTACGGATAGCAAAGCACTTCTAAATATAAGTGCTCATTAGCGGTTAAATTAGTCTTACCATAGATCCAAGATATGACACAGCACTCAAGTGTGACCACAATTAGTAGAGGGAAAGATGTGGCATAGCGATCAATTAGTGTAATAACAAATTGACCTCCCTGTAAAATAGCATAATGAGACTAATCAATAATTAATTACAAAAAATTTAGATTGTATTTATTGGTCATGCACACAGTGACTCACACACAGTGAAATTTGTTGACATGTTCATAGACTAATTAAGTTCTCTGAATATATTAACAACAATTACAAATAAATATGCATAGGCGTGAAGTGGAAACCAATGTCTGTGATATATATGCTTCGATTGTAACGAAAAAAAATCATTGCCTTTTTTCTGAAATGGCGTGCTCAAGCAGAATCTCAGGGTGCAATGGCCATACTTGTAAGAAATTTGATTAACAAAAACCATCTATCATTTGACCTATTTTCGAGTTTTATTCAAATAATCAAAGAGCTTATGTCTAAAATTTACCAAGGAAGGTGTGCACCACACACGAACTAGCAGGCCTAGAAGACGTAAAAATTTCAACTTTGGTATCAGAGCAATTTGATGATATTGATATTATTTCTCTTTGACTGTGTCGTAAATTAAAATTTAATAGAATTTCAGATTTCAGAACTCACCTGAGTAACACATGATAGCCCAAACAGGAACATGACAAAACAAATAAAAGCCGTAAATAAAGGTTTGTGTTTCTTGAGGACGGGGAATTCATCCGTGAACGCTGTGCTGATGCACTCGATGCCTGGGAACTGAAATATTTAACAAAATTTGAATTTTTAAAGTCAATGCACAGGATGAGCCGCAGCAGTAGAATAAGTTTTGCGGGTTTTTCTGGCCTCTGTCAATTCTCGCTGCAGTAAATAAATCACACACTCCTAAGAGATTGAACCGGCCTTCACACATGTTATGCAAACGAGGTCCTTTCGCTGGTTCGGACATTTCGGTAAATCATAGACATGTTGTTCTTACATCGTTAGATATATATATCTGTTTGATAGCTTTAAAATAGTAGGTCTGCGTCTCTGAGGACCCAATAGTTTTTACGAAAATCGTCATTAAACATTTGAAATGGAGAGAAATACAGCACCGTGTTTGGCTGAGATGCTTGTGACATAAAGTTATGATAAAATGGAGTCATAGGTATTTTACTGGGTGTCGAGTCAGTATTATGATCAGAACACAACCTACCTGACTGCCGAGTCCCAAAGTGAATAACATGAAGAAGAAAGCCAACGACCAGAAAACTGAGCCACTCATGTGAGTAATGGCCTCCGGGTAAACAATGAAGGCCAAGCCAGGGCCTGGATAAAAATAAGAGAGAAGAAAATTTAACAAACTGCATTTCAGTTAAATGAGATTAATTATAGCTTCACTAAAATGCAAAGTTTAATACATTTCGGAACAAATATAAAATGTTAAGACACAAAATGCAGATGTACCTAATTATAGTTTCACTAAAATGCAAAGTTTAATACATTTCGGAACAAATATAAAATGTTAAGACATAAAATGTGGCTGTACCATGCTGACTGACAATTGATTTATCATTTTAAAGTGTAGTACAAACCTGTTTCAATGACGTGTTCCATATCCACGCCATTAACATGGGCCATGTACCCAAGGACGGAAAATATCACAAATCCAGCAAAAATACTGGTGCTGCAGTTTATGGTTGCGACTATGACAGCGTCTCTGGAAAAGAAAGGAACCAAAGCATTCGTCATTTTCTCATAATTAATTGATAAATATTCCAAGAATTATCACATGTCTCAAGAGGCCCCAGTTTAGTTAGCTGAGGAGGCTGTGTTATGCAGAAAAAAAGTCCTATAGCTACAACTCTAGAGTCCAAAATGGCAACTTTCAGTCACCAGAATCATTTGTTGCTGGAATCCATTAGGGCTATTCCATTTAAAAACCTGGGGGTGGGGTGGTCGGGCTACGATTTTGACCCCCCCCATGCATCTAAAACGATTTTTTTTTACCCCCCCCCATGCATTAACTTCGATTTTTTCACCCCCCGTACATACATCACAAAATATTTTCGTTATTACAATGCGTAGGCCTGAATAGAACGATAGTCCGCCCCCCATACATCTAAAGTGAATTCCGCGAGTGCCCCCCAAGCATCTACATCGTATTATCGCTCACCCGTGCATACATCATACGAAAAATAAACCAGCCCGACCACCCCCCCCCCCCCCTAGGTTTTTAAATGGAATAGCCCTTAGGAGGCAATTAAAAAATTATCTAAATAATATTGGAAGATTGGGGGGGAGGGTGTCCCATCCGCAGTGTATTCTTATTCTTTCATTGATAATGGAAAAATTGTTGCAAACGGGCAGCGGTCTGAAAAATCCAATTTTTGTATTTCAATATTTTTTCAAAGTAATGACAATACCTTCATCGAATTTAGTTCACTGAAGGTAAAAACCTAGCCATTGCAATAATAATGTTTTACAGAACAACAGTTAATTGTTCATACAAGCACACACAAGTCTTTGTCAATCCCGTGTTGCAATCCGCGGATTCTTGTTGTTTTAAATGGCTCCTAAGACAAAGATATGAGAAGCTCACCTTAAGCAATTGTTATTGAACTTGTTGTAAGAGGACATGGCCAAGAGGCCTCCAGAACCCGCTCCTAGTGAGTAGAGTATCTGAACAGCTGCATCTTTCCAGACCTGTATTGTAACAAAAAATAGGTTTTCAAAAATAAGTTCAATAGTGTCAGATATGCCAACCTGAAGGCCACACATAATTGATTCTTAGCTTCGCGGACCCGCCAACACAATAGATTTCCTGCCGATGGAAGAAAAAAAAAAATTTTTTTTAAATTTTTCACTCTTTTTTTTGGTCCTACCAACCGCCCCTACAAAAAGTGCCGTGAGAGGATCCGAGAAGCTAAAAATCAATTATGTGTGGCCCAAAGAACCTTGAAGAGGGAGACTAATTCTGCAGAAGCTCTGATTTTACAGACCCAAGTACAACTCCATTTATCAGCAAGCATTTGCTTTTTATGTGTCTAGCAAACAAAACATAGTGTACATTTTTCTGGATTAAACCATCTCATTAAAGTGACTCACCTGAGCAGAAGCCAGTCGGTTAAAATCCGGTACCAAATAGAAACTAATTCCTTTGCTGGCCCCGGGAAGAGTCACTCCTCGGAAAAACAGGGCAACAAGTACGAAGTAGGGAAAGGATGCTGTGAAGTAGACCACCTGAAAATAGACAAACACTTTGTGTCGTCAAAAGTGAACTAAAAAATATTTATTGAAACAAAATACAAAACTCTCTCTAGCCATGGTCCTCACTGTGACAACCAGCCCAAGTCTCCCTATTCTAGTAAATTTTTCAGCTTTGCAGAAAGGTTTGTCCAAAAGATATGCAAAACTAAAAAATTTTTACTAGAAAAAAAAAACAACACATTTTCTATTGAATGAGTTGTATCGATTTTTCTTAATGCACTGTGCAGCTCTTCACTGCTTAAGGCAAATCATGAGTATGACATTGTCACTACCACCTCCTTACTTTTCCAGAGGAGCGTATTCCTTTGATGATACACAGGTAGACAATGATCCAGGCCAGCAGTAAACAGAGCGCAAGATGCCACCTGACTTCCCCCAGATGACCCATGTCAATGTCCGCCTCTAACTTCAGCACCTCTCTCCTGAATAAGATCAAAATACATCGAAATGAAACATCTGCGTCTATTATTATTGAGACGACATAGTTCAGTAACTTTCTGAAGATTGGGACATATATTGATATAATATCATTGTCTAACTGTAGAAAATGAGAAATCTCTTGAAGCAAAGAAACAGAGTATACGTACGTCCAGTATTCTTCAGCAGGGGACCGATATCTTGGCGCGGTGATATTGCTTGCATTTGGTGATAATGTAGTGGGTTCAATTTGCATTTTCGGATTTGACACTAAAAAAGAAAATCGATATTTGCCATTAGAGATGCATTAAACTTAATATGGTCCTGAAATAACTGAATTAACTTAATGTTGCATGTCGGGAGGCATTAAAGTAACATTACATTTAGGATGGTACTAAATAAGGATGGTACTAAAGACAAGTGACATTACATTTAGAATGGTACTGAAGTGACATTACATTTAGGATGGTACTGAAGTGACATCATCTTTAGGATGATACTGAAGTGACATTACATTTAGGATGGTACTAAAGTGACTTGACATTTAGGATGGTACTAAAGTGACATTACATTTAGGATGGTACTAAAGTAACATTGAATTAGGATGGTACTGAAGTGACATTACGTTTAGGGTGGTACTGAAGTGACATTATATTTCGGATGGTACTGAAGTGACATAACCTTTAGGATGATACTAAAGTGACATTACATTTAGGATGGTACTAAAGTGACATTACATTTAGGATGGTACTAGAGTGACATTACATTAAGGATGGTACTAAAGTGACATTACATTTAGGATGGTACTAGAGTGACATTACATTTAGGATGGTACTAGAGTGACATTACATTTAGGATGGTACTGAAGTGACATTATATTTCGGATGGTACTAGAGTGACATTACATTTAGGATGGTACTAGAGTGACATTACATTTAGGGTGGTATTAAAGTGACATTACATTTAGGATGGTACTAAAGTGACATTACATTTAGGATGGTACTAGAGTGACATTACATTTAGGATGGTACTAGAGTGACATTACACTTAGGATGGTACTAAAGTGACATTACATTTAGGATGGTACTAAAGTAACAATACATGTAGGATGGTACTAAAGTGACATTACATTTAGGATGGTACTAAAGTGACATTACATTTTGGATGGTACTAGAGTGACATTACATTTAGGATGGTACTAAAGTTTGTTTGTTTGTTTGTGTTTTACGCCTCTGCAGCACCTTAGTGGGCTATATCGAGGCAGGCGATTGTCGTATGATGATGAGATGAGAAGACTGTGAGTCTGGTACATACCCTATTAATTCAGGGATGCCCAGGGTCTTTCAGTTGCCCCAGCATAGAACACTGGATACAACCCGCCTCCATTTAATGTCCCATGGGCTCGGACTAAATTGAGTTCCGGGGTGGGATTCGAACCCACGCCCTCAGAGCCAGTGGCTGTGCAAACAAGCACTCTTAACCATTAGGCCACGGAGGAACTCTGGATGGTACTAAAGTGACATTACATTTAGGATGGTACTAAAGTGACATTACATTTAGGATGGTACTAGAGTGACATTACATTAAAGATGGTACTAAAGTGACATTACATTTAGGATGGTACTAGAGTGACATTACATTTAGGATGGTACTAGAGTGACATTACATTAAGGATGGTACTAAAGTGACATTACATTTAGGATGGTACTAGAGTGACATTACATTTAGGATGGTACTGAAGTGACATTATATTTCGGATGGTACTAGAGTGACATTACATTTAGGATGGTACTAGAGTGACATTACATTTAGGGTGGTATTAAAGTGACATTACATTTAGGATGGTACTGTTGCGGGGTAATTGACAACATTGAAATGATGTGAATAGATGAAAACTTTATTCTATTAAAGTGACATTACAGTTAGGATGGTACTGTTGCGGGGCAATTGACAACATTGAAATGATGTGAATAGATGAAAACTTTATTCAGGTTGAATAAAAAACCCCTGTGTGGGGTTTCTGTCTTGCCATAAACATGCAGCTTACAAGTCCTCAGTGAAGGCCAAGGCACCACGGGCCCAACCAGCTATTAAAAGATACTTAACTCTCACATCTGTAAGATCAGTCCTGTCCTGCTTTGTTGACATATTAGGTAAGGGTGTCACACTCTGGAATGGCTTGGGAATGCAATCATGCAGAAACATCTAATATTTCCCTCAATTGCAGCTTTTATATTTTTTGCACTATTGCATCCCTTAATATATTGATTAAGGTTGTCTTTGGTCACAATATATTTTTGCAATAATATATAATTAATACATGAAATCTTACCTTTGAATTTGTCTAACACTAAGAGCAACACAGCCTAAGCTGCCTCTGACTGTTTAGAGATTATTTTTTGATGTCACTGATCCCTCCCCTCCCCTCCCCCCATCAACCTAGACCAACCATCAAAACACCTAAGCCAGCAGCCTGAGAAGTCATTGCACTGTGGATAACTGTGTGTGATCTTCAAGAAGAAACATTTATCCATAAGGGCTATTCCATTTAAAAACCTGGGAGGGGGGTGGTCAGGTTGATTTATTTTTCGTAAGATGAATGTAGGGATCGGCAGAAATTCGCTTAAGATGTATGGTGGGATGCAAAAGAAATCGCTTTAGATGTACGGGGGTGCATTATCGCTCCATGAAGGCTTACGCATTGTAATAATAAAATTTTTATTTGATGCATGTGGGGTGGGTAAAAAATTTGCATTTAATGCATGGGGGGGTCGAAAATAATTCACTTTAGATACATGAGGGGGGTCAAAAATGTAACCTGACCACCCCACCCCCAGGTTTTTAAATGGAATAGCCCTAACCTTTGCCTGCAAGAACATTCGAATCCATTATTTTTGAAGTTCTAATAACTTGTGGAAGAAAGGAACTGAAAGGATTATGAGTCTTGGTAAGTTTATTTTCAATGTGTTGACATGCCAATCAGAATTTTCAATGCTATTTTGTAATTATGAATGTCACATCAGAAAATAGACTATTCAGCTTTGAGTGCTGCTCTGTTTGCTGTTTTGTTTTTGTTCATTTATTGCAGCAGAACATATCAAGCCAGACAATACTCTTCACAGTTTACTGTGATCTGATACTTTGTTACAACTGTCTAGTATATTAAGTATTCCTTCTGGTGCAATAACAATAACATAGTATAATTATAAACTACATTGTCACCTGATTGAAGTTTCTCTCGATTGGGTCGATCAGTAAGGAAAAATAATAATTAATGCACATATTTTTATCATCAGATTGTTGCTCTTATATTTTTTCATCACTATGGTGATGCTAATTGCATCTTTTTTCTTTGTGCATATTTTTTCTAGACTTGCAGCAATGCAGTGACAGTGCCTTGGAAAACAGGTTTAGACAGTATACACATCACTTTCAAACATGATGGACATCAACAGTGGGTAAGACATGCAATTAAACATTAATATAATTTTATATAAACATCTATTTTTTCATCATTGAGCAACACTTTCTGTCTCAGTGCTAGTATATTTTTTTCATCACTACAGGGATGCTAATTGCATGTTTTTTCTTTGAGTATTTTTTTTTTCTAGACTTGCAATAATGCAGTGACAGTGCCTTGGAAAACAGGTTTGGACTGTATAGGGATTTCAAACACGGTGGACATTAACAGTGGGTAAGATATACAATCAAAAATATTAATATAATTTTCTGTATCTATGTTTTCATCACACTTTTTGTCTCAGTGAGATTAATACGGGGGAGCAGGGTTGCAGTGAATCATGGGGTACTGTGAATAACAAACTTCTTTGGATGGTAAATGGCCATATTTATTTAATGTTCATTTGTTTGATGTATTTGACGGGCGCTCAACAGGGCACAGCGAATTGGGAGCCATTCAGGGTACCATGATCACTTTATTCTCTGTAGTAATGACAAGCAACTCTTGGTACTACGGGATGTTTTTTTGCAGAAAAAACAGTCATTGAACCTGGTGGAAATACAGTTCAAATACTTACCTTAGTTATTCTGAAGGTGGGAAAACATTTTTAAGAGTTTAATTTTTTCAAAACGGCACTGATTCACTGTACCCTCCCACCAAAAAGTAAAGTGAAACCCTTCTTCACCATTTCTAATCTATATCTGGTCAGATTCGAGATGTGTGACACATCATTATTTTATTGCATACAAATTACTATGTCGTTGTATCTTCCTCTAAGCCATATCCCAATGAAAATTAAATTGCAACTCTTGGACATTGGCTATAATACGCTTATACAATTCTGTATTATTTGTTGCAGGCTTCCGTATAAAAGTAAGGAATGAAGATAAAAATCTCTGCAAATGGACATCATATTCTCCACATTGACCACTGAAGTATCATAGGTGAGTGTTCATCTAGTGCGGTTGGATATTTGCAAGTGTAGATTATAGTTTATAATAATATAAAATATTACTCTTGATTTTTCCTTTTTGATAACAGTTGTATTCTTTTGTTAAATAGATATTCTAATTGTAATACTTCATATTTTCAGGTTACTGGTGTGCTATAATTTTCTTCTGGAAGAGCTGAGGAATTAAATGTACCCGAAGAGACAACAAATAATTCCAGCAAGCACCTTGCTCTAAAATTAAGGTGAGTTTGTTTTTTAAACAGTGTACCTGTTTATATAAGTGTATTATTTGGAATAATGACAAATTATGAGTTAAAACATTAAAATTGTTTAGCCGATCAGTAAATTGTATTTGCGTGCTTGCTGTATTGTAGCTGAGCTGTAAGGTCTCAATAAACTGCTTAAAAACATATACCTTTTTGTATAAGCAAACTTGCGTAACACTACTTGTAAATGAAAACATATATAATTTCAGGTAGTCATTGCTAAACTGCCACCTCTTATCAATAGTCTTCAAAAGGACGCTGAAGTGATGACAGCTTTTTTATTCCTGTGAAGGAAAAAGTGCTTTTGGGAACGGTATGTGAGAATGAAAAATTATAAATGTTTTATTGGTTTACATGTACAAGGTAAATAAAACATAGATCAACAAAGATATTCCCTTGTATATAAACTTGAATATCTCAAAGGCATTGTCTTTAATTTATAGTACTGCATTTTGAAAACAAATCTAATGTTTAGGGTCTGATGTTTTAATCCCAAGGGGGGTTGGAGGTTAACTCAGAAATACCCCTTCCAAAAATTATTTATTTCAAGACTGGTCAAAAAGAATTAATTTATTTCAGCAAAACAGAGCAAGAACTTATTAATTAAAAAATTACTCCACCCCCCCCCCCCACCCTCACTTTGATGTTAAATGGTTGCCCCCTTCTTATTCATATGTTTATGGTGACTCCAGCCTGAGCCTGCAGATTTTATTGACCCTATTCCTGTTTTGAAAAAATTGGAGTGTTTCAAATGGATATGACCATTTACCACGAGGGGGAGCCACCAACTGGCCAATTTTTCAATCCTGTGAATAGTGAAAGTTTAATTTTTGATACTATATAGTCAACAACTGTATTCTTCTCTTGTAACCTGCTATTTGGCCTCTTCTGGTGAGATCAGAGAAATAATTTGGATTGAGGACGTTCTGGTAATTTTAACTTAAAAGATTTTTTAAATAGAGGTACTCTCACGCAGGGTATACTGGTGCAGATAAAAATGATGCAATCAAACTGCAAATACATGCAATGATCAGATTGTTATGTCCGGTGGTGCAAATGTTTTGCTGAGGAATGATAAATAACTGCACAGAATATGTAGGCCTACTGGTTGAATTGAAAATAAATTTAATTAAAGCATCATAGCCTGTCAATGAGGCTCTGGACAGGGGTGGCGGAACAGCATGGCAGGATGGGCAATTGCCCCTCCTGCCCTTGTCCAAGGGGGGCAGGGGGGGGCAAGGGTGCCCTTTAGATCTTAAAGTAAAAAACATTATTAGGCCTTATTTTACTAATTTTAGGCACAAATTAGTAAGTTTCAGTAAGCATATATTCAAAATTACTTGTGACTCACTATTTAAATTTTGTCATGCGAAATTGGCGTGAATATGATTTGCCCTTTTTTTCATCTGACCGCCCCTGCCGCCCGCTATTCCTCCGGCACCCCTGGCTGTGGATGGGGGTTATCGGGGACTGGGAATTCAAAAGTAAAATGGCCAAAGAACATGGGGGACCAAAAGACCCCACCCAGTGCTGAGGGACAGAGAATTCTAAATTCCATTAAACAAATTTCAGACAGGACAGGGAATTCAAAAGTAATGTGGCCAAGGAGCCTCGTCAATTAAATACAAATAAATTCAAATTTTTTTTACAATTCCATTCAATTGATCAGATTCTAACTGATTTCATTTTTGTACTTCCAGATTGATGATCTCTACTATTGCATAGCTTGTGTGTGTTCTGTCCTGCTCCGGAAATCTAGTTGTGCTTATTTATAACCATTATTTAACTTAACAAGAAATTAGAATGTATCACTTACAACATTATGTGTCATGAAGATGTTCAATGTCCACTTTATATAGTTAACTGTGGTCTATTAATGGGAAGAGCATTGCACCTGTCTCCCCAAGATGATTTTGGGGTGGGGATACCACCCTTCAATCACATGGGAGCTCTAAGTATCCATGAATCAATCCTCATCCAACTTCAGACCAACTAGTCTCCACCAATAAGAGTCGCAAGGCAAGAGAGGCACCTGAGAACTTTAAAACCTGCACTCACCTTGCTCATCAATATTCCAATTCAAGTCATAGAAAGACAAACCAGGATATGCAGTTACCCAAAAATATAATGATTTATTTTATATATAATTTCACAGTTACATAATTTTGATATCAATATTTATACAGCTCCAATTCGGAGGTTTCAGTCTAGCAGAACTGGATCTCACCTAAAAGGTGAGATCCACTTCTCCTACTTCAGGCTCAATAACCATAGGTATGAAATGAGAGTAAAATGAATATAAATCCAGAACTAAGACTGGAATCTAACTCAGAATAATTTAGAGATCAGACAGCACTGGGGTGAAGGAGATGAGGGAAACAGGAGAGGAGAGCAAGGAGCAGAGGAAAGGGAAGGAACAAGGATCAAGGTTAGGACAAGGATAACGACAGCCTTTTGCAAAGCTGCCGGAGCTGGGCCCTTGCGGGCCCAAACTGACTTTCCTCCTGCTGAGGCAAAACCACTCCAACAATCTTGGCCAGAATTTTGAGTCATGTGATCTTTTATAAGCCAATCAGCTTCGTTGTCAGGTGCACGTGATGTGAGTCATTCAAAATGACTCACCTCAGCATGGTCCAGCAACTTCCTTGAATATGTGTCCAGAAAAATGCTTACGTAAGCTCAAGCAGGAAGGTGAGCACAGCCCTGAAGCAGAGAGTGCCAATGTTTACCTATTTGTATTGACCCTAGTTAACTCAAGTGAAAGGTCAATGCTAGCTATATGCTCAACTAAATACTTATGATATTTTACAGCTAACACAGATACTCAGTAGATCATTAGTCTATATATTTTGATATTAACAGATAAATACATATATTTTGACAAATTTTACACTTTCTTAATATAGATAATAAATTTCTTAATTGATTTAAATACATGAATATAAATGACTATTCCTAATTACTTAATTGCTTAATTGGCATCTCTGAACTGAAACAGTCATTGCATGTTTATAACATGCAGATGACATCCTTTGGGGTTGGATAGTAATTCCCAAGCTGAAAGGCCCGGGTTGACAAATATAATATTGAACTATTTGAAAGGGTTCCATTGCACTTGATTCTTTTGATTATATATATAAAAAAAACTTTCACGTCGTGGAAGTTTCTCCCGGGGGTCTCCGGTATGGGGGGGGGTAATAGAAGTTATAGAAAGAAATGACACTGTCCATTGGACAAATTTGAAATAATAGGAAAATTTCGACGTTAGAGTTAATTTATGAAAAGTTGAGGTCTTGAACCAGGCCTCTTGCGCAATGTAACACCTTTGGAGGAGCAGATGAAGTATGGGTAACATTTTCATAATAAACAGGATAGATTTGATGAATATCACACTCATTTTTTTGTTTTTTTTGCATAAAATCAACAATAAAGGTTGTTACTTATTAATTAGCAGTAAATAGTAACAGATTATAACAAATGACATCACGTACAGTAGTAAAGATATCTAACAATAAGTAAAATTTTCAAACATGAATAACAGTATCGTTGAGTAAATAGCACAGAACAGATCGCTGAGGTTGATAAACGATATATAGAGTTTTTTGTAAATAGATAATTCGAGACATTGTCCATTTTACGAATGTAATATTAATTGTAAGCACCGAGGTGTGAACTTTCTCATTATGATTCAATGTTACATCGTGAGATCGAGGCATTTATAACACCGTGAGAACGAGGCATTTACAACACCGTGAGAACGAGGCATTAGAGTCAGTGACAAGCGGGACGAATGCATGAGCAGCAAAACGGAACGTATGATTCGAGAGATGTCAGGAGACACCAGCCAACAAAATAGTAGGGGATAAGATGATGAAATCGCCTGACAAAGTTAATAGTCAATATGTCGGACATTATGCGAACAATGACGCATTGACGCGCGATGCGTCATCGACTGAAGTGCGTCATCGTATACCAGCGTAGGTCTTTGGTCAATCGTCGTTGGGCATAACTGTGGGGCAATCACGAACCTGAAAGACAAAATAACATTCATATGCAAATGATTGTCTTTTGAAACACTTTGTTTCGTAATTAAATTGTCTATGTAGGTGGTGCCCGGGGAGGTGAAGAAGCCCACGATTGACCAGGCGTAACGACGCTGCAATGAAATGTAGATCAACTGCAGAATGGCGAGCGCTTCGGGGTTTTCCAGTGTATGCAGCCGCGGTGGCTGTGCAGTCGGACCGGAAGGTTGCACCATGGTGATCATGACGAGGGATCCAGGAGCGGAGTCTTGTGATGCCCTATGTTGTGGAGGATGGAAGGACCAATTTGACGTTTTTACAGCACCTGACGTGGCGCTATAACTGCAGCTGGAGGGACATCGCGGGCTCCCCCAACAAACTTCCTACTTCGTTCAGAAGCTGTCAGGAGACCACCCACGACGCCTGATGCTGCAAGTTGGAGCCTTTGGTCTTTGAAGGATGGCCTGATGGATATGAAGATGCTATTCACCCAGAGCACTTGGTAGAATGGTCCCACCGACAAACCCACCTACTTCGTTCAGCAGGCGTCGGCGAGAAGCATAATACCGTGGCTCCGAGATATAGCAGTGTTGGGGGCCAGTCATGCAGACACAACGACGGAAAAGGGGGCAGTAGACTCCTGGTTGGCAAGTTCCAAAAAGGTCCTCTCAGCTGGTTGATATGCAGTACTGGTGACCCGCTGGCATTGGGGGGGGGGGGGGGGGCTGGCCGGCGTCATCCCGGGCATCTCCCGAGCGACGCTCGAGCGGTGTGGTGCTGCCCAGTGGTGGCGTAGGTCATCCGTGTCACTTGCTGTGGCTCTCACGATGCAGGGAGGCGTCACCTAGTGGTACTCAACAGAAAAATTGAACAGAGGTGATTAGATCATGTTCTGTGATAGTTGCAATAAAAGATAATTACTATTCAACATTTAACCTATTTCATGTAGCTTAGACTATTCTTAGAGTATGGTTTTCATTGAAATAAAGGTAGTATGCTCTCCAAGGGTATTTGTGGGAAAAGAAAGGAGTTCTGGAGGAAGGTGGGGGGTGGGTTGAGTCGCTTCGGAGGAATTTTGAGAGAGGGGGGGTTGAATTTTGAATGACTCAATCAGGGAGGAAGCACCCAGTATCAAATGGAGGCAGATCAATCACTAAATAAATAAAGTGTATGCTTCAGACATTTCTATAGAATGTCTTATAATTGGCTGTGAACTGCAGCCGATATATTACTCATTACCATAAGAACACAAGAGAAGTGTCATGGAAAGAAATAAAGAGGTGATATGGTACAAAATATACTGGAAATCTCACTAGGTCATGTGCCAAAATGAAAACGATCTGGCATTCAACTTGATGCTTGAAATGCTACAAGCACTTAATCTCAATCAATCACACGTTGCATGATTGAGATTGTTATTGATAAGGTAGTTTAATGAGTTATTAAAGAGTTAGGTGAATTTCATGCTAAACAATTGAAGGAACTCAAGATAGAATTCTCAAAATTCATGTATTTATTGAGAATTATGTGTCCAGATTATCAATAATATGTGGACACGCATAGTTACACATGAATGCACATGTACTTCCAATAAAAAGAACATGGAACACATGAATGTTAACAAAGTTTAAGAGCTTTTTGTGCCCAAATTCAAATGATACGTGGACACGTGTAGAATGAAACGCAATTGCACATGCAATCCCAATAAAAGAACATGGGATAAATGATGGAGCTATAATGATATAGGTATATATAGCTTAAAGCATATACTTGACGCTAGTTCCATGTTATATTATCGGAACCCACATCAAGACAATCTTGACGCCTGTGCCAAAGGCATGAGAGAGGCATCGATTGATTAACATAGTTTGGTTAACTTATTATGAAAAAAGAAACTGAAGTAAGGAAATGAATGTTTAACTTTCCGATAAAATCATAGAACTGACTAAATCACTGTTTTGGTACTGCTCCTGTTACCAAAACTGGTGATTAAACTAAATTGGGAGACAAACTTGAGACAGTGGTTTTCATGCAAATCCTGACAGCCAGTCAGGCATGCCTGGTCATTTGGGACATTACAAAACGAGACGAGCAAAATAAGGATTAATTCAAAGGTGTAAATAATCATGCACACCGAAAATTACATGTTAAAAAGGCTGTAGTGAAAAAGGTTAGGGATTGTTGACTGGGAAGATATATAAAGAATGAGTTAAAAACTCAATAAGTAAGTATTGAGTACAAAAAAAAAACTGGAACTTTGTAATGCTTCGCGAGGATAATTCAACATTACTTTCAAAACAAATGTAAGGTAAACTTTTGCTTAGTACAACTCCTAAAGCTATTATAATAAGTGTCAGGTTGAACCTGGTGATCAATATAAACTGACAGAATAGCTCATCTTGATATATTTAACATTCAAAATTCTCAGGTTAATACAATATGCCATTGTGCTCCGTCTCTGCTTTGTTGTGAGCTGCCACCCTAGGTGTGTCCACCGGTTGTTTAAGACAACACTGCACAATTGCGCAGCACTGGACCCACAGTACAGCGTTGGCGTAGCTTCCAAATCCTGACACTTACATGTTAAATAAAAACATTGTGTATAATCTGTGTCAGAAACATAAAGAAAGGGTAGATCTGCTCAAGTCAGAGTATTATCCATTTGCCAAACAAATAGTCCATACCCTCCTATATAAGACCTGGGGAAATTCTAGGAAATCATTCATTCTGATCTGATCATTGTGAAATTGCGACATGGCTCTCTACCCCGTGAACGATGGATTCATCCTGCAACAGCTCGGCTGGGCCGAAGTCTTTCTACCCGTGGAGGAGATGGGCGGACCCTTCAACGGACTGTACATGGACCTCTTCCCCTTAGATCAACCTCGGAACATCCCTGGACGTAACCTGGTGTGCGTGATGGACGTCCCTGATATCTACAGTGGCTACGTTTACTTCGAGCGCTTTCCCCAGTGGCATCTCGTGCATGCCTTCTAC
This sequence comes from Platynereis dumerilii, assembly GCA_026936325.1. Classification (NCBI taxonomy): domain Eukaryota; kingdom Metazoa; phylum Annelida; class Polychaeta; order Phyllodocida; family Nereididae; genus Platynereis; species Platynereis dumerilii. Next base: position 21,524,915 of record JAPTHN010000014.1, on the reverse strand, counting down.
TATGACTATCAGGTAGGACATCTTGTAGGTAAGCTAACTGGTCGTTTTTACAGGGCCTACTTTGATGAGGGAGAAGTACACTTTCGACCCGTGCGTGAGGCCAAGCTGAGGGCTGAAGGGAATCTACGAGAATCGGACGATGAAGACACTGAGGATGAGGTAGATAGATAGGTTTGGTGTTCAAAGTAAGATTAAGTGGACGTATAAACTTAACTTAACGATTTACACAGTAATTGAAAAACTCTCTGAAATGTAAGTTCTATTTGAAAATATTAAGGTCCAAGGATGTATTAAGTCTCCCTGAACATCATGCTTTAGTAATTTATCGCAGAAATTATAGTTAAGATAAATTACAGTATTTGTCATTTTATAGTTATTTATTTTACCGTTTTTAGTAATTTATTCCTAGATCTTAGTAAGTTATTTCTAGAAATCTTAATCGTATTTGTGTTTTATAGTAATTTATTGTAGTAGTAGTAATTAGTATTTATGATATACCTGTATTGGTGCTTTGGATTTTGATATAGCTGAAATTAAGTATAGTAAATATGGTTGTGATAAGTCACCAATGAAGCGAGCAGCTAAATTGAGTCTCAGAAAGAATGGATATCAATGCTAATGTCCTTCTAATTATTGTTAAATAATCATGCCCTCTGGGGGGTGGCGTGACAAGTTGAGTACTGGGTAGTTGGGTACTTTAGTTGGCCTTGGTGGTGCGGTTGATTCTGGCGCAGAGGCTCTTAAAAGAGGGGAGGGGGTGTTAGCTATTTCAATGCCTGATGGTATGGACGCCATTTCAATGTCACGTTGTTTTAACTCTTGCATAAGTGCAGCATAAGTGTTATTATCTTTAGTTTGAGGGACTTCTTGCAAATCTTCGCCTAGTTTATAAATGTGGGTATTGTCAACGGCAAGCATGGTAACAGTAAAGTTACCTTTAATGATGGCTTGGAGTCGTTTCTGTTTATGTAAGGGGACATTGATTAGCCGTGGTAATTCTATGTTGAGTGAGTCGACCTGCAGGGAGCATAAGTTAGCGTTCCAGTTTGGTTTTATAATAGAATATAGCCGGTGATGGTCTACTTGGAAATCTCTTGGAGAAACTACTCCCTTTAGTGTCAATTTACTGATAATCGCTCTTAAAGTGACGCAGTAACACAGGCAAGTTTTCGTGCCGTTAGACAATTCCATGAATATTTCTATTTTAGGGAATTTGCGCCTTTCTACTGGGTTATGGAACACCCGAGCCTCCCTGCAGCAAAAATGGATGCACTTTTTAGCATAAGCGATAATGACGGCTGCAATTATTAAGGTAAAAATGTGAGAGATCGTCAGTTTGAATAAAGACATTTGATCTAGTGCCATCTCTTGGGGTGGGGGGCAAGTAGGTTCATTAGTCGGCATTAATGGGGCAGCTTTCGAATTTGTCGGCATAGCCGACATGACCATTGTGGTCAATCGACCTGCAACATGTTGACCCCGGCAATACATAAAAATGACAAATAGGAGTGATAAGTACCCTGATACTGCTCCCATTAACGTGACTGCCCTAAGCCAATGCCGTTGTGTAAAAATTAGTCTGAAGTCATTTGAAGCTTCGATTTCTGCCCATTTAAGCAAGAAATCTTCACTTTTATGTTTCATCATTATCTTTAGATCTTGCAATCGTTTAATGCCATAGGTCATGTTGGCCAATGATGTATTCTGAATTTTAGCCAGAACTGAAAACTTGGGCAATGTAAAATTAGGCATTGCAAATTCACTGTACAGTGGTAAATTAGTCATATTCAATTGAGTCTTATACATATGTATGGCGATTGCATTTAGTGAATAGTTAACCGTAAACGGTCGGAATTTGGTTGAAAATTGCTCAGGGCAGCCAGTAATTCTACGTGGTAAATAAGCATTTTTAGCAGAGTATTCACAATTACAAAACTCATCCCTGGATAGTACCAGGTATGGACTTCCTGGAACTGCTCGGGCAACCCTATCATTCACACATTTTCTAGTCCAAGGCAGTTGCAGACCACTGATCAATAATTGATGACCTGCATCGATAATTCTTGCTGGAGGCTCAAAGGGTTCAAAGAAGTATTCAATAGGACAAACCTGATTAATAATTTCGACAGAGGCATTAAGGTAAATTGCTGCATTACACGTGGGCCTACTCGTATCCAATTGTATTGTAGAGGCAGTACACAGATACTGATCTCCCACGTGCAAACAGTCCTGTAATTCTTCCAAAGTAAATTCTACAAAGGTGTTATCCTGAATACCAAGAAAAGGCTTATCTATGGTAATCTTAGTAAAATCATGATTACTGTCGGGGTGGTCAAATTGGGGGGTAGCTACAGTTGGTACATGAATTGATTCAGTATGGTATAATGCAAATGATTTGGCACTCCTGGATTTGATAGGGAGTAACAGTTGCATAACAAAACCATGTTGGGTGGGGATGAAAGTAGGCTGAGAATGCATATAAATGTGCGCTAGATCCGTGAAAGCCAACTTATAATTATTGTGCCAGGAATAAAGGACGGACGATATTTTGTCAATTAGTTTATGTAAGTAGGGTGCTGGCAAGAGATAAGGGGAGATATGTCCCGTGGATAGATCTGTGAGTGCAACTATTAACTTGTCAGCCTGGTTAATCAGGATCTCGTGTTGCTGAACCTGATTGGACCATAATTGGAGGTAACGAGCCGTTAATAAGCTTAATATTCTAATAGAATATAGCTTACCCTGAACCGCATTAAGTGAGTTAGCAACAGCATCAAACTGACGAACTAATTCCACGTTGGTTTCATTAATTAAAGAATGTAGAATATGTATGTTTTTAGATGTATTTTGGAAAGTGTCGGCAACTACGCTAATAGTGAGTGACATATCTTTTCTGAGATCAATGTAAGCATCTTTAAATAAGTTCTGTTTTGCCGAGATGCCTTGTATGGCCTTGAGGAATATTTGGTCTCGTTCTTGCCTAATACTGGCTGATTTAGAAGCACCCACCCTGGGGAACAAGGTGGACCACCAGTAAGCATCATCGTCCTCCTCCTCCCATTCAGCATTGTCAATTTGAATGGTGTAATTATTTTGTTTGGAGGCCATAAGTTCTTGCTGAGCTGCTGACGCTGACTTATTTTGAAGGCCCCTTAAATTATCAATATTGCTATCATCAGTGGCTTCACGCCTGTTTCTATGGAAAGTTTTAGCAGTGGAGTGATTCCTTGCTGGATCTTGTGGGGAGTCATTGGGCTCAGGTTGATAATCTTGAATTTTTTGTTGCGAGAAAATAGTCGAAATTTGTTTTAATTTGCCCTTTAAAGTGTCTTGATATGACTCAATTTTTTGAAGAGTATTACGTAATAAGGGAAAAAAATCATTGCATACAGCAGCCAGCAAGGAGTCTTTAGTGTCACATAATTTTTCAAAACTGTCCATGTCCCATTCGTAGGTTAGTGCCTGAAAAGGTTCCCAATTAATATAAACATGCACTAAGAAATACTCAATACTAGGATTGAGTTCACCCCGGTAGCTGAATCCAACACCATAATCTGGTCTAATTAGAGGAGGGGGGGTATGGAGAAAGTTCTGGGCCGCCTTAACCGGCAGCTTATCTGATACTTCCTTATTATCTATTGAGGCAGCAGTTTTTATGAGTTGAATATGCCTTAATTCGTCTCTAATTGATCTAGATGGCCTCTTGATAGGGACGTCGTTGCAAAGAGCTAGGGTAATCTGGCTTATTGAAGAGTTATTAGGAGTCTTACAATGTCCAATCAATCTAGCAGCAGTAGGTAAGGTCTTACTAAAAAGCGCAAAATCACAATTACAATCAATGGGGTTGTTTGTCAAGTTAATTAGCCTAATGGCTGGAGAGGAAAATTCAAGGTGTTTATCAACATCTTCAAAGTACTGCAAGAGATTGTTCTGAAGCAATACATGATTTAGGTGCAATTTATGAAATAGTCTTACTGGAAGATGCAACAAGTTATTAAAGCTAAGGTCAATAGTGCTTAGTCGAGGGATAATCCGTCCATTCGTCGAAAATGTCGTTAATTGGTTCATGGTCAAGTTTAATATTTGTAAGGCTGGCAAATGTTGGAAGAAATATTTAGGAAGAATAGTGATAGAGGTCATTGTTAACTGTAAGTGTTGCAACTTTGGTAAGGGCATAAACGGTTGTCTCATGGTTGCTGGAGTTGATATGTTATGAAATTTAAGTGATTTAAGAGAAGTGGGTACAACTTCTCGAAGTATGAAATGGGACTAGGAGAATTCACAAATGAAAATGCAGTCAGTCTGAAACGACTCAAATCCTGAGTATCATTAAGATAAAACCCATTCATGTGTAAGGCCTGCAAAGTATCAATGTCAGGTTGACTCATAGTTTTGAACATGGTTTTTGCGTCGAAAAGGAGTCCGTTTGACTTAACACTGAGATACTGCAGAGAGGTAAAAGGTACCTCATTTAACAATCCGTTTGGATTTTGGATGTCAAGCTGCAGCCGTCTCAGGCATGACTGATTCACTGCAATTTGTCTCCAAGCGAAGGGAGGGGTGTCTAGTAGGGTAAGATCTAAATGTTCAAGAGTAGCTGCAGGGAGCAGTCTAGGATAATCTCTACCCCCTGATGAGGTTATAGTGACCTGAAGAGATTTAAGAGAAATTAGGGCAGGCCAATGATAACTTGCCTCTTGAGAAGTCAACTGTAACCCAGTAATAGATTGCAACTTTGGAGTGGCCTGGGTATAATGAATGTCAGCAACACTCGTGTTGTGCAGGTCAAGGTGTAATAGGTCTTGGAAATGACCCAAGACTATAGGGATGGAAATGGTGTACTTTAAACTTTGAATTTTAAGTATCTGCAACTTAGGATAAGTGGAGAAGGCTGAAATAAGCGAGCGTGTTAAAATGCCATGTTTTAAGGTCAGACTATGTATAAATGGTGAATTCGGCGGCCACACACACCGTGTTGGGGAAGAATTCTTTCTAGATAAATCGCACTCAATGTGACTGTCCCCAAAACTGCAATAAGGGAACAATGACTCTGAGCATATGGAAACATGAGGGGGCGCTGTAATCGACGTAGGAGACAGCAGAGACGAAGCCACAAAAGCAATCAAACCTAGGACTAACAAAGGTCCATAAATTCGTGCCATCTGAGCTGGTTTAGGAACAAAACAAAGGATCACCAAGGACCCAACGTAGGTGGTCATTGTGACCACCTAATAAAAATTGTTAAAATGAATGAGCTGGTCTCAACCTGATAACGCAAACCGAATAGGTACTTGTTTTTCAAGAATAAACGTGTTAAATCTCTAATTTGGACCTGAACAGAATACAGATCATGCAATGCTGGGATTGTTAAACATGCAACAAATTTTTGCCAGTTGTTATGATATCGCACCACACACGCACGAAGATCAGCCCTGTCTGATTTTGAGGCAAGGCTCAAACCCTGCAAATTTTGTGTAGCAACGCCAACACCAATAAAATTGCCAGTGCTATCAATGGAAAAAAATATTCATAGCAACGTGGTAGGAACCACGGCGTCATGATTGGCCTCCATATGATCAAAAGAAAACAAGGTTAAAGTAGAAAAGACTGATCTAAGTGTTTGTAAAAATAGAGAACCCACTGTTTTAACACATAATTCTGAAAGAAATCACAAGTAGACGATCCCTTAGAAACGTTGAATCAAGCAAGCAACAGGACAGCTATACAGAAAAAACATTGCTAATAGTAAATAAAGGATCATATATGAGAAGATCCATACAGTAGTATATTTGTTTTCTCTCTCTCTCTCTCTTTTAAATAGGCTGCTACAAGCATTATTGAAGTAGAAACATGGCTATTCCTATAGTAAGACTGAAGTCAAACACTCACCTAAGTAGAAGTATGTGTAGTTGACTGGTGGGATCCCTAGGCACGAATGGCCCATTGGGCTAGGTTCATGGATTTATTACCCTGAGCCAAAGCTAAGCCAGTGGGTGAGCCTAAGATTTTTGGAGCGCCCCCTATCGACACCCCATGAGCGCCCCCTGGTGCCCGTGGAGCTCAATATCCCACTACGAACTCCCAAGGCCCCAGAGAGAAACCCATGGAAAGTAATGAACAGCCAGTAAAGCCATGGCCATAAATTAGCCAAACAATCAGCTGAATATCAATTGAAAAAGTCATTACGTGGACAAGAAGATAATAACTAATTACTTTGAGGTGAAAATCAACCGATACTCGTATTCTGGTTGGCTGATACTTTGAGGATACATAATGACGCTCTAATACAACCTAGTGGCAACCATTCATTCAGCAGATTTTGGAGTCACACATAAAGAAATTCGAAGCTGAGCCAAATGTAATATCCAATTCAGTATCCATACCACAACCTATATAATTCATTTATCGTGCATGGGCAATCGAAGTGGTTTAGACTTTCAGCAGACGAGACATCAAGTACCCTATTATATACCCTATTATATCCCCATTATGTGGATAACATTGTAATGCAATAATTTACCTAAATATGTAAATATAATTTTTCCTTTTAGTCACATAATAGCATTTTACTAATGTTGTATTGTTTGTCCGTGACTTTAAATTAAATATACTGATATTGTCATAGTGGCTCTATGTCCCTTGTTATTTATATTTTCTGATGTTAGAGATACTGGGTTTGAATTTTGTGCAGAGCATGAAGTATAATACACACTCTCACACTAGTAATCCAAGCCCAGTGTCAATTTGTAGAAATTACTGGTGTTCTTAAGTGTGTGATGCAGTGTATAGGGGTTCATGCTCACCTAAAAGTGTGGTGTATAGTGCAATGATCACCCTAACACATCGCACATTAATCAGCATTTGGTGTAGTGCAGTAGCTATTTTTGCATATCACTCAAGTGACGAATTGCAAGGAATGCTACGCATACCTTTTGCCTGACACTGCTTTCAGTCGTTGTACTGAAAGTAAACTCAACCCCCAGGGCCTGACCTTTATTGTGCCTTCTGGGCCACAGTGTTTATCCAGTCAGGATAGCCATTAGCCTTTTATAGATCAGGTTCCGTTGATTTATCAATTTCCTGTTGTTTGGGTCCTCCTTTGCAATGTAGGGCATGTTTATTACCAGGTCATCTACAGCACTTTGCATCCTTGGCTTCTCCCTAAGCGACCACCCCTCGTACCACTGAGCATTGAAGATTACCTTAGAATTCTGTGTTAATTATCTATAATTTTAGTCTTTTTTAGTTGAATAGGTCAACTTTGCCCAGGTACTGGTAACGGCAGCAGCACGACTATCTGTTTCCTGAAGAACAGCATGAGGGTTTAGTAAAACCCACAGATAGATTGTCTAGCAATTGAGAAGGAGGGGGGGGGGGGTGTGTTTGTTCAAGTGGACCAGAGGGCGACGCCTCGATGGTTAAGAAAAAACTGGCATAGTTGGCCCAAGGTGAAAACAATAGTGTCAGGTCATTATGTCACTGTATTAAACCCCAATGCATTTTTAAAACGGGTTTAGTTTTGGGAAACGAGTCTCGGACAGGGTAGGAAGTGAATATTTAAAGGACCACTGCCCTTTCGAGCATCATATCACTGTTTTTACTGCTGACAGAAAGATGGCCCGTTGTCATTACCCCCAAGCTGCCGACATGGAGTTCCCTGAGGAGCTCGGCTGCCCCTTTTGTGAGATGAGGCTGCTTGCCAACTGGTGTTTTCATCAAAGGACATGGCACCATGACGCAGCCAATGAAAGTTTGCTGGGACGTTCTGGCCACTCGTTTGGGACTCTGTACATCGGTCGAGCCAGCCTGGTGAAGATGTGGGCATACTTTAGTTTGGATCTTGACACTGGTCTGCTAAAAGGGAAAATGAATCAAGAACTCTATCGTCCGTACGTTACCAAAGAAGGGGTCATCAGGTTTCGCAGAGCCAGGAGGGCTGCCGTGGCTTCTCGAGGATTTGTCCGAGACCTTCTCCCCCACGTGTAATGAAATTGATTTTAAATTTCAAAATGACTTTTCACATATCAGGTCCTTATAAGGACCACCAAATCCTCCAAAGAGAGCTCACTATGTGTGCATCATTGTTGACAATTCCCCCAAACAAGTCCCCAAAAATCAAATCCCATCCCAAGAAAAAATTCCCAAAATAACCAAATGGACACATGTCTTGTGTCTCAAAATTACCAAGGCCACCAATGCGGTCATCATGGTGCTTCTGCATATATTGGTTCTAATCATCAGGCGGGACAATTGGCCAAAATGAAATGGCAACTGTAAGTTATATTGCAACGAAAACTAAAGAAATATCTGTAATCCAAGAATTGTTGGAATGCGGGGCAAGTTTAGCTCCATGGAAGAGAGTCAATGGCACCTCGAAGCCATAAAATGCGTCGTATCAAGAAGAGGGTGTATCCGTTCACCAAACGAGTGTAGTATACGTAGGAATGGGGGGGGAATTTAGTGACGAACAGCAGAACACTACCTTCCGATAAGCATAGCATGACATGGGAGTCCAGTTGGCCATTCTCCAAGACCGCCCCCCTCTGTTGCCGAGGAAGGGTGGAAGGAATGGGGGGGGGGCATTACAAGAGCGGTCCCTTCTCAAGCAACGTGACAGATCTGTTTGTCAAAAACTTGTGGTGTAGAAGGGAAGGGAAAAGAGCCATTAACATCGAGCAACTGAGATACCCAACTGTAAGATCATAACTTGATACATCTGAGGCAGCCCTGGCACAGACGCCAGCAACCACAGACTACCCTTGTGGAACGATGCAAGTGGGGGGGGGAGGACAAGAGGCAAAATTGCTGTTGAATCCGACGTAGGCAGGCTGCGCACGTCATCATGGGGTGCGTTGTGCAAGTGGCATCCCGGCAAAGGCAGGCCCCGACAACCCAGCCACAGATTCACTGTATATAGGCCAGGCAATAAATCTACTGAAGTTGAAAAGTCCAGGCTGAACTGTCAGGGCACTCTCCCGTCAGGATGGCAAGTGGGAACACTTACTATCTCTGCGAAACCATGCAAATCTGGGAAAGAGAGTTAGGTTAGCAGCAACAATGATAGGTAGTAAGCTGTTTAATTTTACTGCAGAGGGTGGATGTAGGCTGCGCGAGCCCCCATGGGATGCGTTGTGCAAACGACAACACTTACTATCTCTGTGAAACTATGCAAGTGGGGAATTTGTATGGATTTGCTGTGTCTCATCCTATAGCTTTTGAACCCAATCAAAGCATTTGGCATGGTCAAAGAGTGGGAAGGACCCAGGAAACAATGGGTTACGCTTGCGACAGGCAAGTGGCACCACTTGTTATCCTCAAGAAATCATGCAATGGGTTATCGAGGGTTGCTGGGTTACCAAAAAGGTCCCAGACCCCACGCGAACATCTGGTCTAGCCAGAATCTATCGTGACTTAAGATGGTGGACTATTCTCCTAGTTTTAGTGGTTCAAGTGAGCCCTTGAAAGTTTTAATTTGTGAAAAAGGAAAATTAATTATATCTATTGAAAATTACGCTTTCTTAAATTGTGGGCTGGCCATAGTGGCCCACAATTTTGGCAATTAACGGTGTACTGTCTGCAGTCAAAGGTTCCACCTGGCTTTTCCAAGTAAAACCAGCCCAAGGCTGAGAAAATGACGAATGCTGAAATCATCCCTGGGGGTGCCTGCCTGGCAACGAACCCAAGGGGGGGGGGCGTGCTGTCAAAGCAGAGGAGATGGGTAATGCAGAAATACTTATCTGTGTAAAGGCACAGTATCGGTCATTGTTATAGAAGTGGGGAGCAAAACCCCGCTCAATCGCGTAGATTTTGAGGTGTATTTCTACATTTGGCAGATTGTTTTGCGGAAAAGTGGTTCCTCATTCACAACGACCACTCGCACCACGGCATCATCGGGTACATTCACCCAAAAGGTCATTCTGGACGTGAATGACGTGGAAAAGTGTAGTTGGTCGTCTTGAATCCAACTATCACCAACACCTTCGAACTACTCTGAGAAAATGTCCGCCCTTTCAATACTTTGTCTGCAGGCTGAGAAATTAATTAATGTCTGTGATGGATCATTATTGGGACTTATCTGGTATTTGGTATCGATTATCATGAGCAGACTAAGCTATTGTATCAGAGGAAATGCCAAGCAATAGAAACCCTGTGGCTATTTTAAATATATGTAGGCAATTTGATGGGGGCAATTCTAGACTCAGCCCAAAGTAGATGGGGAATGTGCGAGGTCGCTTAAAGGGAGGAACATAAGCCTCTCACTTGAAGAAATGTGGAAAGGACACAGAAGAGGGGTGTATTATAACATACGATCAGTGGTTACACTGGTGTTCTTGTAGATTAAGCGATGTGTGGATCGATACTTCCAAACTACTCAGAAGCAGATTCAACATATGGGGTCGGAAAACCATCTTCTTACTTAACTTGTGAAAACAAGGAGTAAAGCTGATCAACATCTTCGAGCCCTTCTCGGGGCGATGTTTGGATATATGGAAAACTCCCCGCTGTGCTACCACCAGCAAGGAATGAAGCTCATCAAAGTGTTCCCGTCTGGAACTTTGGAGGATATTCCAAATCAAACCAATGCCCTACCAACTTTTGTGGTCATGGAAATGACCACCTCATTGTTCAGAAGTGTATTTCCCGAGTTACAAGTGTGAAAACCCAAGAGGGTGCGGCAACATGACCTCTTTGAGTGGATTGGACATGACGACAGGTGACAGGAGTGTTGCCCGAGGGTGACAGGTCTCTGTCTCAAGAGTGAGGAGGTCACTGAGTTCACAGTGGTGCCGAAGGGCCAGGGGGGCTGGATACAACGACTGCTGCGATGACACACTAGAGGTGTCCAAGGCAAATGACAATCGATGCCAAGAGTTGGCGCACTCAGAGGAAGCTGAGGAAATCCGCGATAGTTACTGGTTATGACAAGTCTCGACGTCGTTTGATTGGAAGGAATGCCAATTGCACGAATGGAGACTGTATTTAATTTTTAATCTTACATTTAATGTTTTTACAGTAATTTCTTAACCAGACTGAGCTCATAACTAATTGTTGCATATATAGCAGAGCCTATGTCTGCCATTTATTTTCCCATATTTCTATTAAAGTGGTAACCCACAAAGTGGTAACAAAAAGGAATGAAGAAATTGTACTCTATATTTTTTTTTTTTTTTGAAGTACAGCCAATACTTAATTGTGACTCACGTCAGTCAACAAATGACAACCAATCCACTGCTCAGTACCTTTGTTATTATAGCTCTGACCCATCAAGATAGGGTGCGCTGTGTCTACTGTTATTTTGATGATTTCTGCTCTCTGACCCATCAAGATAGGGTGCGCTCGTGGCTGCTCAGGTGTATACCTGTTAATTGGAATTAAACAATTAACTTATTGATTTGATATGGGCCGCCCATGTAATAGTTTAGATAGCCATGTTTAGAAGTTACTAGTAACAATTTGATTAATCATTAAGAGGCTTTCAATATTGTGAGGTCACACCTTGAGTAATTAAGCTTGGCTACAATATATACAAATAATGCCATTAGCTTGGCTACAATATATACAAAATAATGCCATTTTAATGCTATGTTCTCAGTGTGTTCTACCTCTACTTGGAAAGCTAACTCATCGCACTCTCTTCTCTCTCTCTCTCGTAAGTTTTTTTAAATTAAATTAGTTATAAATATTCTAATTATTATGAATTAATGTTATGTATGTATCTCTCTCTCTCTCTCTCATTTTATTAATTTAAAGAATATATACAACCGTCCTGAAACGTGTGAAATGATATAATAGAAAAAACAAGATTTATATTTACAGCATATGTAATCACCCAGTGGTCTAAATAATTAGGTTTTAAGCCAAGAGTCCAGGGCACGAAGTACATATGATCCTAAAAACTTATCAAACGAAAAATGTGATTGAAGTAAAACCCATGGCAACATGACCTGCAAACTCATCTCAAATTTCAAGCTGCAACAGTGAAGTTAGGGAACATGCTGTTCCCACGTAATTCGCATGATAATAAATGATGTGTGCCAAGAGCAACAAGAAGAAGAAAACATTCAGGACAGATTGTCTCTGAAAGTTGTATCAAATAGCAAAGATGTATGCCAGGGAGGGAGGACGGTTTTATAAGTAATAGTTGGCATAATAGGACACTAGAATAATTTGTATTTTATGATTTCTAAGATATCCCCTACTCTAATGGCAGCCCTGCACGTATTAATGCTGGACATCGGTCCCCACTCCATGGCAAACATGTCAACTCTGCAAAATGTGGTATATAATCCACAATAAGGCTCAGATAGAGCTTTATATAAATAATCGAGGAGTTCCCTCACGTATGCTGCAACTAACACAGCAATGTGTTTCTCTAAAATTGGCGACCTGTTGAATCGCAGTTGTAGGGCAGGTCATTTAGAGATTATTGTGGAATTGTATGTATCCACTTGACCAGGCAAACCGTTTCATGTAGCTCATGATGACATGACGTCAATGCACCATGGAACTGACATACTAAGTGAGTTGTGAAGAATCCACAAAGGGGATTGTTCGACGAAGGAAAAATGCGGACAATCCATTATGTCACAGCTATATTGAGTGAAGCGCGGGCGAATCTACTCGCAGATCATCAGTATGCAAAACAACTTCTAAGCTCTGAGCTCAAACAGGAAAACAAAGAATAATTAAGGGAATAAAATATGATTTTAATGTAACACTAGGTAATAAAAACGGGTACAGTCAAACCAATTATGTCATTGGTGATTAAGCTTTTGGTGAACAGAATGGAAATTATAAATTAATGAAAATAGAGCCACATGTGGTATTAAGGAGTACATTGGGAGTATGTATAAAATTGTCTCTCATGTGTCTAACGGGCACGGCAAGTCCAACAGTCCAACGGTTATATAACACACAGTCACATGACGACACTAAGAAATTGTCTATAAAAGATTAATCAAAGGGACTTGCCGCACGAATATTTGGTCGTTTTGCAGGGCTGACCTCTAAATCACTGCTTTTGTCGTCAAAGGCAGTTTCTAACTCCTCGAAAGACCAATTAATAGGGGATGAATTGAGTCTTTCTTCTCTAGGGGTGGGAGAGGGGAACGACATCAGGTCCCAGGGCTGGCAATCGGGGTGAACTGCTGGGGGAGGAGAACGGTAGCGGGGTCCTGATTTCGTTGGGCAGATCCATGAGCTGGTCCAGCTGGGGCAGATTATCAAGAGGAGGTACCGTGGTCGTCAACTGGTCGAAGAGATCCATGGGGCTTTGGAGTTCGCAGACGTCGTTACTGGGAGTTGTTGATGGAGCCGTACTGGGTTCGTCGTTGGGGTCTTGGCTCTTGGTGCGGTCGAGCTCAACTTCAAGAGCTGTATCATCATCGCAAATGAGGCTGCCCCTGCGCCTGAGGATGGGTGTGGGTGGATCGAACACTGAAGGGTGCGGTGTGTACGGCTTCCTGGACGCTGGGCTTAAGGTCCTCCATGAAGAGTTGGACCTGTCTGACAGCTGCTCCATGGTGGTGTCACTGACGTCGTTCGGGACGGGTGTGCTCGTCCTTGGGGGAAGACCAATGCGGGTAGGACGAGCCCAACGATCAGAGATTTTAAGATCTAGTAGGGCAGACTCATCATGGATGACACTTCTCGTGATTGAGTCGATTGTCAACTGATCGAGGGAGTCATAAGAGTCCACTGGTCGATCAAAACTCAAGTAGTACGTTGTCTTGTTGATCCTGGGGAATCGTGGGGTGGTCGGAGCACTTGCTGTAGCCCTAACAGAGTCATCCAAAGGCAGCCGAGGTCGCAGGGACGGATCCAACAGAGTTAGCATCCCAGAGGGGTCGGTTGCAGGCATGGACCATCTTCTGGCGATGTGAGAAAAGTCGAGATCCATTAAACTTGGGATGGACGACTGGGACAGGCTGTTCACAGATATGGGCAAGGAGGCCCGAGATGCGCCGTCCATTGCTGTAACACTGGTCATGGAAGTTGCTGGTGTCTCCACTGAAGAAGTAGCCATCCTGATTGTATTAGAATACAAAGTGTTATGGAAGGAGGTAAATACTGAAGTGTCTTCGCTGCAGGTATGAAGTGAAGTGGGTATGGAAGAGGAGCTGCGTGCTCTTGTATTGGTCAGAGGTCATTGATGTTGTTGTCATTAGAGGTAATTGTTGGTATATCTAAGATGGTATGTTACTACATGTGAATTGCAACTGCAAAAATGCCATTATAAGCCATCACAAACAAGGTAATTGTTGACTATCTCATTGATAATGATTATGGCAGCTGTACCCCTTCCTGGGAGCAGCCATATTTCAGGGAACGGGACAGGCAATAAAGGTGTAAAAGGAGTTATAACAACAAGCAAATGACTGATAGGTTGCCACTTTTATGGCCCCTGCGCTTTGAGTCCTGATAATGGGGAAGTTGAAAGAATGGGTGTGTTTAATGGGTATAAGGAGGCGTAAAGAATGGTTCTACACGTAAGATATATCGTACAAATTTGAGGTATGATTGCCTGGAAAAGGGGGGTGTACTTGGTAACTGTAAAATCATTGAAAACACTGTAAAAAGCTCAGAACGCAGATGGTTGAATGAAGCAGGTTTGATTAAGCATAAGAACTACAGAATAAAGGCCTGCCTGTGGGTTGTATCTGAGTCACATGATCTAACAATTCCACCAAACCAGGTTCCTGGTATAGGTTATACCAAGCAGGCTGTAAACATTCAGGGTTAGAAGGCCTGATAAATATTTGCAAATGACCCTCATACCATCGAGCTTTAGTGATTGTGCCCGAAAAAGGTTGGTCATCAAAAGTAGACACATTCCATTCGTTACACAGATCATAATGAGCTTGGTTGTGTTCCTGTGGCTGCAAGGTGAACAAAAGTGCCTCTGGACTAATAGATATAGGCAACAACGTCTGGTGGCTTGAAGGCTGATTGCCGTCAGCAGGTGGAGATTTGTCAGGTAATTCCATCGTTGCAGCTGTAATCTCGTCAATGTTTAAATCCTTAGCCAACAATTGAAGTTTTAGCTCTCTAAAATTTGTAATGGGCTCACCGCTCCGTGAGCGTACCAAGCATGGTTTCAGTCTAGAAATGTGAAAAGTACCAGGCAGAATTCGCTCATCAATGGTTGCTAAAACAAACCTATTTAATTGAGCTTCATGCAAAACTTGCAGAGGACCCAGAAACTTGAACGACATTTTCTTTGAGTACTGTACCCCAGTGTACCTGGGGGCCAAAAGAAGGACCAAATCGCCTGTGACGAATGTATGAATCTTAGCCCGCCGATTGTGTTGGTTAGTCTGTCTAATCTTGATTGCATTATGGTGTTGCATGGCTGTGTTGCGCACAAAGTGCAGCTTGTCCTTGATACCAGTGACGTATTGATCATAACTGGTGGCTGTAAGTGCCAAAGCTTCTGGCTGGATATCGACCAAATTCCTGTCTTCTCTCAAATACAGGAGATAATTTGGGGAATATCCAGTTATTGAATGTGGTAATGAGTTATACGTCTTGCAAGCATAGGAAATCAATTTGGGCCACTGAGAGTATCTGTATTCTATCATGCTAAGCAACAGATTAGAGACTGATTTGATCCCCCGCTCAGCCATGTTACTTGAATGGGCAAAGGGAGCCACCACATGACACTGAATGTTGAGTGATTTAAAGACAGCCTGCATAATGGTTCCCACAAAAGCTGCTTCTTTGTCACAGACTACAAAGTTGGGAACAAGGTAAGGCAGACATAGGCCCTCAATAAAAGCCCTAGCAATCACGTCAGCTTTGCGACTGGGGATTGGAATAGCAATCAAATATCTCGAGAATTCACATTGTAGTAACAAACAGTAGTTAACCCGTGCTGTCGGGTGGGGGAAATGTTTGATATCGAAATGTACTTTTCGAAATGGAGTACAATCAATTAAAACTCTAGGAGTCAAGAGCCTATTTGTATTACTGCCTAGGTCTTGAGACGCACGTTGGCACGTGATGCACGTCCGAGCATAGTCCAGAATGTATTTCATGAGATTCTTAATGTAAAAGTTGGCCTGAATAGTATCATACAATTTAGCAGATTTGACGTGTGCGCCCATGTTCAAATGAAAGAACTCAATGATGTCGAGAATGAATGCTTGAGGAATGGCTAGTTTCATGACAACGTCATAGGACTTGTTGTTTGTCAGTACATTAAAGAGAAGATTGTCAACTATAGCAAAATTTGGTGAGAGCGTGGTAACCTGATTTGCAATTTGCTTGGCTTGTGGCAACTCGTTGAAAGCGAGGTATTTATACAATGGGCCCAAATTGGTGTCTTGCCTTTGAGCCAACGCCATGTCTTGAGGATTTTGTGGTATCTTGACATGGTGAAAGGTATCATTAATGTACTGGCGAATGGCAGGCTCTAACTCAGCTTGATGTGGCATCTTACTGATTATCGTTGGTTCCTTCCCAAAAAGTGGAACTTTGGGCTGCGCTGGTGGAAAAGGCTTAATTGGTATTATGCCATCAGGGGCTTCAATCGTGTTAATAGTGCCAGGGGCACTTGATGTAGCCCCCAGGTCAATGAGCGGTTCGTTATTGGTAGTTGGCATTGGTGGTATCACGCGCTGTTGTGTCATGTCTTGTTGAACTGGACGATCTTTGATTACACTGGTATTACTTTGCGGATGGTAGTCAAAATCACGAATTTGAGCACGGAGATCTTCACGATCGATTGGGAGTTTCTGATTTCTGATAGCATTGGCCCTAGCCTGTGCTCTTGTAATCACGGGGTTGAAGAGTGGATAGCCACTAAATGAATGATATACGTCAGCATAGAAAGAATATCGATCATGTAAGATAGGTCGGGAAGGGTGATCTGTAAAACTATAAAATGTTTGTAATTCACCCGTTAAACTTCTGTCCTTGTCATTTAAGGCAATTGGGATAACAATATCTTGATTTTCCTGCCAATCAGTATTTGGATGCCTCGACAACAAATCAACGAGTTGTAATTCAGGTGTTGAGGGCTTCACATAGACACAGGAAAATTGAAATTGTTGTAGCCTCCAGTATAATGAAGCTATTCTAGGAGTCACAAAATGGTTAGCTGACTGGAATATCTGGGCTACTGGTGAGTGATCTGTCAGAATTAAAAACGGCATTCCACTCAGGAAGAAGGCGAAGCTTTTCACCCCTATTAGGATGGAGAGCATTTCTAACTCGGTCACCGAGTAGTTATGGGCAGCTAATTTACCATGTAACTTGCTGGCATATCCCAGCAATACACGATGAGTAGAATTGTCAGATTTATCAGGTTGTAGTTGATAAAGAGCCGCCCCCGAGGCGATTCTCGAGGCGTCAGTAACCAGTACTAGGCGGCCCTCGGGTGTAGGGAACCCAAGAGTCGGGGGGGAAGTCAAGGCCTTTTTAATGGCTAACCAGGCCTGCTGCTGCTCATCAAGCCACTGGAAGGGCTCTCCCTTGCGCAGTAACTTATTTAATGGGGCAGCAAGTCTCTGGTAGTTTTCCACGAAGACCGAAACGAATTGGACAGCCCCCAGGAACATTTTGATTTCCTTTCTAGTAGTTGGCTGTTTTAAACCAATAATGGCATCAATGCGAGATCTCTGTATCTTAAGCTGTGGACCCTGGCCTGGGCTCAATACAATGTCAAACCCAAGAAATTTAAAAGACTCAGTTTGAGCAAAGGAGCACTTCGAGAGGTTCAGGACCAGACCATGCTTTTGAAAAAGAGCTAGCACTGCTTCTATCAATTCTAGGTGTTCTTCAGCAGTCTCCGACATCAAGCAGAAGTCATCAAAGTAAAAATATACACAAGCTGCGTGTTCAGGAGACAATTCTGAAGTGATTAAAGTCATTATTTCGATGTAATACGCCGCCGAGGATAAAAATCCCATTGGGAGACGATTAAAGGCAAGTGACTCTGCGTTGTAATAGGTCACGACGCCAAGGTACTGGCGTGATTGTGGCGTTATCTGAATTGCGTAATACGCACTCTTGACATCGGCCGAGCTAAAATAGGCAAAATTCTTGTTACCAAGCTTTTGGCGGAATGCATCCAGGTTAGCACAAGGTCTATTAAGTAATTTGAACGACAGGTTGACTGATCTAAAATCCGCGACGAGTCTGGGAAGTGGGTCGCTGATGGATTTACGAACAAGAAAGAGAGAAGACGAAGCTTCAGTGAGCTGCCTAGTGAAAATTCCCAGTTTCAAGAGTTTAGCCACCTGTTTCTGAACGTATGAAACGTCCGCATTACTTCTGACATATGGTTTTGCCTTGGCCCTGCACTCCTTAATAATATCTGTGGACAAATCGACGATATATCTATCCAACCTGCCAATCTGATCATACAAGCTAAAAGCATTGGAATACTTGGAAATAACGCCTTTGAGAGTCTCAATCTGAGGTAAAGTAAGTGAGCAATTATCAAGACATAACTGTTGGTCTATGATGTCAGCTTCTGACAAAGGCAGGCGTTTATCATCAGGCGATAACCATGGGAAATTATGAAGACGCACCTGGCATCTCTCGTCATTTGTCATGGAATCATAATCAACTGGTGTCTCGGAATAAACAGCAGAGGGGCCTCTATCTATAATGACGTAATTAACATCCCTAAGGATGCGTTGGTCAAATGGTGCTGATGGGTCCATTGACTGGCTGTCATCCTGTGATTGCTCAACGAACCCATCCTGCACATCTTGTTCAGATGACTGATTTGTCATGCTAGTCGTAAAAGGTGGAGGGACCTCTAATGCGATTTTTCCCATTATGAGCCCCTTCTGAAAATGAACATCCACGCCAGTCTTGTTATTTATAGTTATCGTCCCATGGCCCTCGACCAAATCAATCATAGCACGATTATTGGGAGGATCTGCCAGCGTCGAACTATAAATGATGTCAAAGCATCCAGTGAAGTACTTTGCAAACTGGGTGACATGAACTGGTATACATAGCGACGCCGTTCGTGACAAAGGAACATCATGAGTTGCAACCAACAATATGGTGTCTATTGACACTGATATCTCACGCTTAGCAGGTCGATATATGCAGTCAAATTCAACCTGTGCGTCCTGCCCCATGACACAATCAATAGGACTAACAACATCTAGTATGTATGCCTTGATGGGCATGCTACACTGGCCAAACTGGGGGACCAAATGAACAAAAGATGATATAGGAATCTCCTGGCCGTTTCCTACCATTAAGGAGATTTTTGGGGACTCATGAACTTTCAAATCTTGTAAGAATGGGCTCCTCTTAATAAGAGCTGTATTGATCAAGGAGTACGTGCTACCACTATCAAATAGAGTAAAGAAATTGGTGCCATCTGGCAATGTTGTAGGTATCAAATTGCGATCTTGCAATTTGATGATCATAGGAGTAATGGGATCAGGCAATTCCAAAGAATGCAACATTACAGTTGGTATACAATCAGACTGGTCTTCAAATAATAAATAATGAGGTTGAGGATCAACGTTGTAGGTCGTGTCACAATCATGGGATGGAAGCTGAGGTTGATAGTGATGCTGTGGTAGTCACATTCTATTGTTGTTGGGTGGTCCATTATACCTGGGACCTCTGAATGGTGGACGCTGTCCCGAAGGTCCCCGATAATTACCATTCCTTGGGTTGGGAGGGACCTGCTGTCGTCCATTCTGCGGGCCTGGAGGGCGGCGTGTTCCCAGACTCCTGGGGTCCATTGGCTGTCTTTGGTATTGTAGCCAATCGGGTGCCAAGAAAGCGTTTGGGTTGACAGGACAGAACTTGGCTATATGGCCATATCTTTGACAGTAGTAACAGCGAACATTGCTTCCTGGTAACCCATGAGTTTCAGTGGGATATGGCTGGTATTGCATCTGGCCTTGTGGCACGTAATTAGGATATGGCATCTGAGGCCTACTCTGTTGTTGAGGAGAAAACATCGTGTTCTGGAATGATCCAGGCTGGTCGAATTGATGATCAAAGTAATGTTGCTGTGGATGAGGCGCCGTGGATGGGCCTGAGTGCTGTAATGGAGCCTGCACAGGGGCCGGGGGCAAGGTTGTGGATTGTGCCAGGGCCTTAGGCAATTCCTTAACTGATTGTGAAAATTCCTGTACGGCGTCCTGGACTGCAAGCAAAATAGGTCTGGCCTCCCCTGTGTCATAGTGATTGAGGGGGGGCTTCGTGACATCGACGTGGTGAGCTATCAGCTGTTTTTCAAGTATATTTTGAACAAGGGGGACCAATTCATCCAAGGGAGTGGAGTCCCCAATTACCTGCAGTGAGAGTTGAACTGACTCAGGCAAGCCACGTCTAAAATACAAAGTCGCCACTGATTCTGGCAAACCCAGTCGTCCCACCAATTCCTGAATTTCCGCAACATACTTGGAGACATTATCCCCAAACGTTATCTTCTTTTGAGACAGAGCCTCAAGAATAGAAGATCTATTTCTAAGCAAAGAGAATTTATCCAAAAATACCTTTTCCAACTCATCGAGTGTCATAGGGGGCAATTTTTCCGCCCATGATCGACACAGACCATCAGTTAGCAATTTAAGCCTCTCCAAGATCTCTGGAGGGGTTAATCCATGTAGGCCACAATAATCCTTAAATTTGCGATACCACGAAAGGGGATTCTGTGAATCAGACTCCCCTGTGAACACACTTGGTTTCATCTCAGAAATGGAGAGTTTCTTATGCTTAGGTGAGGGTGGCTGCGTCAGAATTGTACGTGTAGTAGAAAGTCTGTAAGAAGGATCAGTAGAATTTTGAGTAGAATTATTAGCAACAGTAGGAGAATAGTAAGGATTTTCGGGGCCCTGAGAGGGTCCTGGGGCAGACTGAGAAGTGCTGGAATGAACGTTATAGGCAGGGTGGACAGAGGCTGATGGACCCTGGTAATGATCACCATACACTACTGGGTTTTGATTATCAAAATAATCAAAATTGCTAGGCATTTCTCCTACTGGAAAAGGAGTTGGATTGACAGAAGTGTCATCAAAGTCAAATTGACCATAGCAATTACCTGGTTGCCCCTGACCATCATCATACATATACTGATTGGGATTGACAGATTGATGAAGGTGAATATCTTGGTAATTTGGGGGATAGTAAGGCCCACCATAAGCAGTTGGGTAATTCTGAGGTTGTGGGTTACCCTGTTGCTGTGGCCTGCCGGCCTGATCATAAGCACTTGGTTGAGTATTAGAGGCACTATTAGCATAATATTGAGGTGTACGCAACATTGGTGATGAGGTATTTACGTTCGTACTCTGACCATAACTAATTGGCCTTGCACTATCCTGAATAAAGGTTGATCTTGTACGTGCTTGAGCTCTGGGAGCATGGTAACCAGGAGCTGGTGGTGGTATTAACATTGCTGTTGAAGTAAGAGCAGTATTTTGACTAGCAGATGACTGATTATAACTTTTACTTGTAGCCGCCTGAGCACCAGTAGAATTAGCCATGATGCGAGGGTGGGATATAGGAGTTGAAAGGACAGGTGTGGAGCTGGTGACAGGATTAATATTGGAAGATGTGGATTGAGTCTCTGGAGACACACTACGAGAGATATTACGAGCAGTCCTAAGAGGTGAAACGTAAGGGGAAACAGGTGATGATGTAGATGGTGCTAATTTACGAACAGGCTTCGGAAGTACCCGGGTCACTGTCTGACCGTTATTAGCGTCGTGTGTAGAATTCTTTGGAGGAGTCACTGAAAAATTGGTGTTTGAAAGGGACTGGAAAGAGGAGGTGCGAGGACGTTGGAAAGTTTGGCTAGTAGAAGGAGCACAAAATGGCTCAGCAATTGGGGAGTAAGAGCGGGAACGGGGACTCGACTGTTTAGAATAGTGTCCCCAAGAGGAGCTCTGGGAAGCAGAATGAGCGGGTGAATAGTGGGATGTGAAAGGTGGACGATGGGGTGACGAAGGCCGAGGATAAGGATAATTAGCCCTGAATGGTGGAGAGGTGGAAGATACAGGAACAAAATTAGACTTTGTAGAAGGAGGAATGGGAATATCTCTAGGTAAGGAAGGTTTTGGTCTAATGATTGAGGAAAGCTTAGCTTGAGAAATTTCAGGTTGGGAAGGTGCCAATCTACGAGTTGAGCTCGTCTTAGATTGAGGAGGCTGTAAAGGGGAGGATGGTTCTTCGATATCAAACAAGGGATGATTTGACAAATTATCGAGATCAATGACGTTATCTGAATCTACTGTATGCGAGGGGTCCTTTGATGTACTTTCAAAGGATTGCTTAGGAGCAGAGGGTTGATGTTGTGGTTTTTCAGGGGAGGAAGTGGGTTGATCAGAAAAACGGACCGTTTTAGATGGAACAGGAGGATTTGAGGAGAACTGAAAGGGAGGTTTAGTCTGTTTTCCAAAGGTACTGATATTAGGAACCTTCGGAGGATCCTGAGAATCTGAATAAGGAGAGGAGTGGGATGGGTAACGAGATGGAGGCAAATTGAAAGGATTAATCAACGTGGGAGGGTCAAGAAAAGGATCAGGTGTTGACACAGGAGGGGTTGGAGGCGTGGGAATGCTGGCACCTATGGTGTCGGTGTCAAGAGGCAACGAGGGTAATGGTGAAACAGGTGGGCTCAAATTAACCCTTTTATGGGGAAGTGACAAGGTCAATGGCCTATTTGAATCAGTTCTGGGGCTAGCACCAAACAATGAAAGTCGTTCAGACCAAGGTGGTGACCCAGGCAATTCGTCAGCCGTTAGGGAACGATCTAAGGAAAAGTCTTTGATCTGATCACTGGACAGATCAACTGAATGGGCCTGTTTATAAGTAAAGATATCACTATCAGCTGGTGGATCAGAATCGTCCACAGTATACACTATGGTGCTCTGATCGTCCTGAAAATCAGTAAATATACGATCAATGTCTCCTATCTCAAGTGTAGCTTGAGAATCAGAGCCTGAGCCACCCACAACAGTAGCACCAACGAGTTCAAGTTCAGGAATACTGGAAGACGACTGGGAGCCTGGAGAAAGATCAGCAGCAACTCCTGTTGACGCAGGATCAACAACAAATGAATCAGCAACACAAGAATCAACAACAGATGCGACCGACACGGAGTCAACCGTGGATGAAACAGATACAAAATCAGCAGGCTGTCGTGAATTAGAATTCACAGTTTTAGGAACAGTATCACTAGACTGAGGCACTGAATCACTAGTATTCGAAGAAGACGCCACTGGCTGTGGCCTGGAAATAACGGTCCCAGTGATAATATTAGCAACCTTCACTTGGGTGGTTGCAGGTTTTGCCACTCCCTCTTCTCTAGGAGGGGAATCAGATATAAACACAAAATCACGAGGTGACAAAGACACGTCACTCTCCTGACCTACAGGGACCCTACTTGGAACCAATAGAACGTCTAATGTATGATCTTCAAGCTGTGCTGCTTCCACAGCAGTCATAATGGTGGTAAGAGGACATAGCCATTCTGGCTGTCTTTTGTCAACGAACGCCGAGTAATACTTATCAAATAACTGATACAAGTGCTGCTTTTGAGAATGAGGTACAGAAACAAATTGCAGGTCTACAAGCAATGGATCGTAAATAGTCCAGAAAAGCTTATTGTTACTTATTTGCTGGAGCTTCCAGTTTATAAAGAGATTATGTATTGACTGTCTCAAAAATCCTCTAATAGTACGTGATGAAATCAAATTTTTGCTAATACTAGCCTGTACTTCGGCCCTGAGCCTAACTAACCACTGGGAGAATGTAACCTGTTCCAATGGGATCGTCATTCATGCTACTTGCGAAGACTAGAATGTGAAATGGCACCCTAGATGGTACCACTAGACTTCCAGTTGACTAATTTACAAAGAACGAGCAGGTTTCTTAGGGTTGTCGTGTCTAACAATAAAAAGAATCATGACATAAAGTTTACTCCCTATCATAGTGACTATTGACACGCCCTAAAAGAATTGGTTCAATTCAAACTAAATTTCCACAAAGGCCATACATGACAAAGTTTAATTCTGGCTCAATTATAAAATAATATAGCAAATATGTGACACTGGCGATCACGTGTGTGGTGCGACACTATTCCTGCCTAACGATACAAACAAGCTGGCAATGTGATATTAGTATGTGAGTTGCGTGCACATGATTGAAGAAGAAAGAATGAAAAGTTGTAAGAAAAGGGAAGGGAGTAAGAAAGGATAGAAAGTTCTGACACTTGGCAATTGGTATCAAGTATGGACTGGGAGTAAAGTGAAGGAAAATCTTCTGGAAATGGCTAAGGGGCGTTGTGGCAGTGGGTTGGACGTGGCAGTGGCAGTGGGGAGAAGTTTGTGGCGTGGCATGTGGAAATAATATGTGGAAGATGGAAACGAGATAGGCAAGTGATGGAGCACGGATAATGTCAGAACAATCAAAGAGAGTAAGTGGTCATTTTTGACCCATTGAATAGAACAGAATAGAGATTGCCACACTAGGGCAATTGAATTAAGAAAGTATGAAAGTAGAGATACATAAAATCATGCAAAATTAGTGACAATTCATTAAATTGTATTGCATAAAATAGAGTGAAGGCACTATGCTAAGCTTCATTATAATTAATGAAGACACCCTAGCACTCAACTGAAACGTTAAGGTACAGTTGGTGGTAAATAAGAAAACATAATAAGTAAAAAATAAGTTCAACTAACTTCAGCATACAAAAGAAACTATTGACTGCCTCCAACTGATAAAGTAAATTGCTCCCTACCTGAGTTTTGTTGAGTCCAGTGGTCAAGATGTGGGTCCCAGCCAGAAGGATAGAGATGCCCCAATATCAGTTGAAGTGGTTGCAGCCCAGTCAGCAGGAGATGGTGTTGAAGAAAGATTTACAAGATAAAATGCTTTCAAACGAAAGGCTTTGAGATAAGAGAGATGAAGAGAGCTGCAGAGCTGAAGATAAGAGCTGTTGATGGTTGGGACCCCCGAAGCGAACTGACCTGTCCCTGTGCTGCAGCCCCTGAGCTGGACATGCAGCTGCTGCTGCTGCTTACCTGCACAGCAGCCAATGAGCAGCTCTCACCTGGCCGGTAGGAAGGGCTGGTAGGCAGGAAAGGGGGGGGGGAAGGGGGTAGGGGAGAGGGGGGGTGGGTGTGAGGAGGCTGCTGGTGAGCAGAAGGGGGAGTGAAGAAATTAGGAAAATCAGGCTACTGTCAAAAAAAAATGAGAAAAGTTAAAAGAAAGAAAAATGAAATGCAGGGAACCTAGGGAATGTGAGCTACAACAAGAAAAGGAAGAATATATTGATGGAGCAAGAATGCAGAGGAATCATTCACCATGTCTCCCCAACATGATTTTGGGGTGGGGATACCACCCTTCAATCACATGGGAGCTCTAAGTATCCATGAATCAATCCTCATCCAACTTCAGACCAACTAGTCTCCACCAATAAGAGTCGCAAGGCAAGAGAGGCACCTGAGAACTTTAAAACCTGCACTCACCTTGCTCATCAATATTCCAATTCAAGTCATAGCAAGACAAACCAGGATATGCAGTTACCCAAAAATATAATGATTTATTTTATATATAATTTCACAGTTACATAATTTTGATATCAATATTTATACAGCTCCAATTCGGAGGTTTCAGTCTAGCAGAACTGGATCTCACCTAAAAGGTGAGATCCACTTCTCCTACTTCAGGCTCAATAACCATAGGTATGAAATGAGAGTAAAATGAATATAAATCCAGAACTAAGACTGGAATCTAACTCAGAATAATTTAGAGATCAGACAGCACTGGGGTGAAGGAGATGAGGGAAACAGGAGAGGAGAGCAAGGAGCAGAGGAAAGGGAAGGAACAAGGATCAAGGTTAGGACAAGGATAACGACAGCCTTTTGCAAAGCTGCCGGAGCTGGGCCCTTGCGGGCCCAAACTGACTTTCCTCCTGCTGAGGCAAAACCACTCCAACAATCTTGGCCAGAATTTTGAGTCATGTGATCTTTTATAAGCCAATCAGCTTCGTTGTCAGGTGCACGTGATGTGAGTCATTCAAAATGACTCACCTCAGCATGGTCCTGCAACTTCCTTGAATATGTGTCCAGAAAAATGCTTACGTAAGCTCAAGCAGGAAGGTGAGAACAGCCCTGAAGCAGAGAGTGCCAATGTTTACCTATTTGTATTGACCCTAGTTAACTCAAGTGAAAGGTCAATGCTAGCTATATGCTCAACTAAATACTTATGATATTTTACAGCTAACACAGATACTCAGTAGATCATTAGTCTATATATTTTGATATTAACAGATAAATACATATATTTTGACAAATTTTACACTTTCTTAATATAGATAATAAATTTCTTAATTGATTTAAATACATGAATATAAATGACTATTCCTAATTACTTAATTGCTTAATTGGCATCTCTGAACTGAAACAGTCATTGCATGTTTATAACATGCAGATGACACAACATCAATCCTCCTGTCAATAGTAAAAGCTGTCAATCGATGAGAATTCACGGCTATGTTATGGTTCTCCCGTCTCAGGCCTGAGCCAATTAAATCTGATATATCCCTGCTAGTTAAACAACCGGCAATATTTTCCTTTGAGATTGCCTAATAGAAAACCATCAATGATGTTGTTCTATTAAACAACAGATTTCTTGTTTCAATATTTATTCTCTACTTACAGTTGGATTTGTGATAAACTTAACTTTTTTTTTATTTTCTTGTTGACTGCAACAATAAAGTTTTAATAAATTCATAACTGATTTGTACTTTTTCTTGTGGTACAAATTGCTGTCTTAATACCCTCATGAAATTGATATTGGATTTGTTTTGCACATCAATCTTCGAGCATGAAAAGCGGACTTACTGCTGTGATTTTTTCATCCAGCACTAGAGTCCAAAATCCTAAATTCTGGATCAAAATTTTTATTGTAGACGGGACATAAATTTGTTTAAGGACGTCACAAGTTTTAGTGTCGCCTTTCTAGATCTGGTTCACACATTTTACCAAATTAAAATATTTGCAGTTTTACTGTAGGCCTGTGATCCATCCTCCTCCAAATTGCCATTCCATGTTCCCTGCTCAATACATTTTATACACATCAAACTATAAGGCAAACATCCGACTATAAATGAAGAAAGCCCATATCCAGTTGAATTACAGTGCAAGGAGCTGCTGCCCCCTTGTGTATTATTTTATAACTGATTATGGAAATTGAGCCATGAAGTAATTGAAAAATTAAGAAAATTTATAAAACATCATAATAATTACTACAGAAAATGCAATATTCAAGAAATAAAGTTATCAGAAATATCCCCTCCCCTACTGAAACATGAGTAACTAAACCCTTCATTTTAGACAATGCATTAAATAAGTGCCAATTCAAATACACACAAAAATTAAGAAGTATTATAATTTGTGATTTTAATGACCACTATTTTTGGCAAATCTCAAGTTCTCAACTGCAATACTTCTCACAGATATAGATCTATCAGTGGCATGTGCAGGACATTATGTACCATTGGGTGTGTACATTTTTGTGACTTTTGTAAAAATACAAATATTAAGTATTTAATATATCCACATTTAGGGAGTGGGTGCACGTCGGCTCAGCCCAACAACCCCGCCCCCTCCCCCATCTTCAACATGGCATTGACAGTGTGTAATTTTGTGCCATTGTATTGCTGATGATGTTAGCACATGACTGTGTCATTGAAATTGTTTTGTCTCTATTTTTGGTGGATCTATTTTAATCCCTTTACACTGTTTTCATTTTTTAATCTTTGTGTTTAGCAGTGGTACGAAGACACCTGTAATTGCTTTGCTAAATGCTATTTAAACATAGCATCATTCTTATGACCAATGCAAACTTATGAGCTTTAGTCTTCCCCACACACTCCTTATATGGTCCTTAATTGACATGCATACATAAGGTAAATCAATCATGTGACTGAATCCAGGGGCCAATCCTGATGATTCTGTAAATGCCAGCTGACTTCCTTCTTATGCTGCCTTGCTCCCAATGATAAACAGAAGAATGAAGACTGATTTTGGACACTTAGAAGGTATTTAGAACCATTGAAAGTGCTTGGAATGTTAGATTATAAACAAATCTTGGGCTGATGTGCCTGTGGAATGCATAGGATATTGCTGAAGCAGTTATTTCAGCTCATTTCTGACTTGGAATCAACCAATAACCAGTGAAGCATGACTTGAATATCTCACCCTTGTATTTACTATGGTGAAGATTGGCATCATGAAATTAGAACAAGTGAAAGACATTTATCTTTCATGTTGGTTAGGCCCGTGCAAGGCACGTCAGCTTATAATTGGCACCTGATATGAAATATGAATGCTCAAACTATGAAATGTCTCTGCTGACTTAAGCTCCTTAACTAGCAGCAAACAGCCAAAGACAAAATGAGGAGGAATTATTCCAGCTCAGCTGTTTTGTTGATTATAGACGGATTAGTCGCCAAGTGAGAAAATGGCAACTGACCACTGGATTGACCTGTCATCTGGTGTTCTGACTGAATACCAAAGATCATAAAGTGGACATAATAATAATGATCAACATTACTTGCTATAAATGGGGAATTTAATTTGGGCAACAAAATACGCTGCCACACAGCCCCGGGTAAAGAAAAAAACTGTCCTCAGTTTAACATAGAGAGCTGTGAAATAACTATTTCTTATAAGAGGAATAAAGTAAAAGATTTGAAAATACTAACCGACTAAATTTATAACTAAACCACAGATTCACATATACAATGATGATATCACACATTCAAATACATTGGGTTTCAGAACATACAAACATTTACACAACCAAAAGGTAACAATATATTATCACAAAATAGCTTAACAAAACTATGCTAAAATCATTAAAATATTCAGACATTTCAGTCTTTAAACCATGATAGAATTATATTGTCCAAATACAGAAAAATATGAAGAATTCTGAATCTCTCACAAGTTTCTTCTGTTGGAGTGGATGTAATCATGGTATGTAGAAACTGCATGTACGATGCAAAACGGGTATTGCAATTCGAATGAGTTGAAGATCAGGAACAGTCTGTTGAAGTAACATAACATCACTGCACTGTTAAAAATTTACTCAAAAATCACCATGATCAGAAGTTGTCATTCTTTCCGATCTTCTTGGAACAATTGAAGATGAATTGCTGAAGTTCATTATTTCACTATAAAGTAGAGCATCACGAAAGAAAGAAGTTGCAATTTATATCGAGAAGTGAAGCCACTGTTCAACTGAAGTATGTTGCCTCTTGGAGTCATTTCCCGGGAATGCTCCAACTTTCGGCATGGAAGAATCATGAAGTTAACAAAAAATTCAAGTTACATTTTCATCAGTGGTCGACATGTTCGCTGCTTCGATGCTACGGCTATGATTCAATGGAGTATTCATTCATGGCGAAATCATATAAAAAATTAAGTCACTTTCACATACACTGTATATGTATAATTCGGAAAAAAGAAAGGGTGCAGAGTACTCTGATGTCCCAATTGAGGGAAAAATTTACAGGTAGTATCAACAGTCATATCACAATCAACAATTTCAGTACATAAAGAATTTTTAAAATCAATTAAAATGCTAGCTTAAATTATTTTCAATTGTCAATAGTCATTTTCATGCACTGTAACAACAGTGTCAATGAATAAGTAGCGCTTGCAGTTAAATGAAGTGACATAATGAAACTTGAAAGTTCCATGAAAATGTCGACAAAAGTCACTGAAATGATTGTAAAGGGTTACTAGATCCATGACAACCACTGTAGCACTGTGCTAGTAATCTTGAAGTTTGTAAAGGTGAGGAGTTTTGGTTGATCACCTGTCCTTAATCCTGGGGGGATTGTTGACTCATGGTGCTAAAGTTGTCAAAAGCATGAAGTTTCGATCTCCTCACTGGGGGGCTCCATTGTTGCGGGGCAATTGACAACATTGAAATGATGTGAATAGATGAAAACTTTATTCAGGTTGAATAAAAAACCCCTGTGTGGGGTTTCTGTCTTGCCATAAACATGCAGCTTACAAGTCCTCAGTGAAGGCCAAGGCACAACAGCTTATAATTGCATGGCACCTGATATGAAATATGAATGCTCAAACTATGAAATGCCTCTGCTGACTTAAGCTCCTTAACTAGCAGCAAACAGCCAAAGACAAAATGAGGAGGAATTATTCCAGCTCAGCTGTTTTGTTGATTATAGACGGATTAGTCGCCAAGTGAGAAAATGGCAACTGACCACTGGATTGACCTGTCATCTGGTGTTCTGACTGAATACCAAAGATCATAAAGTGGACATAATAATAATGATCAACATTACTTGCTATAAATGGGGAATTTAATTTAAGCAACAAAATACGCTGCCACAGTACTAAAGTGACATTACATTTAGGATGGTACTAGAGTGACATTACATTTAGGATGGTACTAGAGTGACATTACACTTAGGATGTTATTGAAGTGACATTACATTTAGGATGGTACTAAAGTAACAATACATGTAGGATGGTACTAAAGTGGCATTACATGTAGGATGGTACTAAAGTGACATTACATTTAGGATGGTACTAAAGTGACATTACATTTAGGATGGTACTAAAGTTACATTACATTTAGGATGGTACTAAAGTAACAATACATGTAGGATGGTACTAAAGTGACATTACATTTAGGATGGTACTAGAGTGACATTACATTTAGGATGGTACTAAAGTGACATTACCTTTAGCATGGTTCTAAAGTAACAATACATGTAAGATGGTACTAAAGTGACATTACATTTAGGATGGTACTAAAGTGACATTACATTTAGGATGGTACTAAAGTGACATTACATTTAGGATGGTACTAAAGTGACATTACATTTAGGATGGTACTAAAGTGACATTACCTTTAGCATGGTTCTAAAGTAACAATACATGTAAGATGGTACTAAAGTGACATTACATTTAGGATGGTACTAAAGTGACATTACATTTAGGATGGTACTAAAGTGACATTACATTTAGGATGGTACTAAAGTGACATTACATTTAGGATGGTACTAGAGTGACATTACATTTAGGATGGTACTAAAGTGACATTACCTTTAGCATGGTTCTAAAGTAACAATACATGTAAGATGGTACTAAAGTGACATTACATTTAGGATGGAACTAAAGTGACATTACATTTAGGATGGTACTAGAGTGACATTACATTTAGGATGGTACTAAAGTGACATTACCTTTAGCATGGTTCTAAAGTAACAATACATGTAAGATGGTACTAAAGTGACATTACATTTAGGATGGTACTAAAGTGACATTACATTTTGGATGGTACTAGAGTGACATTACATTTAGGATGGTACTAAAGTGACATTACACTTAGGATGGTACTAAAGTAACAATACATGTGGATGGTACTAAAGTGACATTACATTTAGGATGGTACTAAAGTGACATTACATGTAGGATGGTACTAAAGTGACATTACATTTAGGATGGTACTAGAGTGACATTACATTTAGGATGGTACTAAAGTGACATTACCTTTAGCATGGTTCTAAAGTAACAATACATGTAAGATGGTACTAAAGTGACATTACATTTAGGATGGTACTAAAGTGACATTACATTTTGGATGGTACTAGAGTGACATTACATTTAGGATGGTACTAAAGTGACATTACACTTAGGATGGTACTAAAGTAACAATACATGTGGATGGTACTAAAGTGACATTACATTTAGGATGGTACTAAAGTGACATTACATTTAGGATGGTACTAACGTGATATTACATTTAGGACGGTACTGGAGTGACATTACATTTAGGATGGTACTATAGTGACATTACATTCAGGATGGTACTAAAGTAACAATACATGTAGGATGGTACTAAAGTGACATTACATTTAGGATGGTACTAACGTGAGATTACATTTAGGATGCTAGTACTAGAGTGACATTACATTTAGGATGGTACTAAAGTTACATTACATTTAGGATGGTACTAAAGTAACAATACATGTAGGATGGTACTAAAGTGGCATTACATGTAGGATGGTACTAAAGTGACATTACATTTAGGATGGTACTAGAGTGACATTACATTTAGGATGGTACTGAAGTGACATTACATTTAGGATGGTACTAAAGTAACAATACATGTAGGATGGTACTAAAGTAACAATACATGTAGGATGGTACTAAAGTGACATTACATTTAGGATGGTACTAAAGTGACATTACATTTAGGATGGTACTAGAGTGACATTACATTTAGGATGGTACTAAAGTTTGTTTGTTTGTTTGTGTTTTACGCCTCTGCAGCACCTTAGTGGGCTATATCGAGGCAGGCGATAGCCGTATGATGATGAGATGAGAAGACTGTGAGTCTGGTACATACCCCATTAATTCAGGGATGCCCAGGGTCTTTCAGTTGCCCCAGCATAGAACACTGGATACAACCCGCCTCCATTTAATGTCCCATGGGCTAGGACTAAATTGAGTTCCGGGGTGGGATTCGAACCCACGCCCTCAGAGCCAGTGGCTGTGCAAACAAGCACTCTTAACCATTAGGCCACGGAGGAACTCTGGATGGTACTAAAGTGACATTACATTTAGGATGGTACTAAAGTGACATTACATTTAGGATGGTACTAGAGTGACATTACATTAAAGATGGTACTAAAGTGACATTACATTTAGGATGGTACTAGAGTGACATTACATTTAGGATGGTACTGAAG
Source organism: Platynereis dumerilii (assembly GCA_026936325.1). Lineage (NCBI taxonomy): Eukaryota > Metazoa > Annelida > Polychaeta > Phyllodocida > Nereididae > Platynereis > Platynereis dumerilii. The sequence continues at coordinate 21,492,187 of JAPTHN010000014.1, read as the reverse complement.
TGACATTATATTTAGGATGGTACTAAAGTGACATTACATTTAGGATGGTACTAAAGTGACATTACATTTAGGATGGTACTAGAGTGACATTACATTAAGGATGGTACTAAAGTGACATTACATTTAGGATGGTACTAGAGTGACATTACATTAAGGATGGTACTGAAGTGACATTATATTTCGGATGGTACTAGAGTGACATTACATTTAGGATGGTACTAGAGTGACATTACATTTAGGGTGGTATTAAAGTGACATTACATTTAGGATGGTACTAAAGTGACATTACATTTAGGATGGTACTAGAGTGACATTACATTTAGGATGGTACTAGAGTGACATTACACTTAGGATGTTATTGAAGTGACATTACATTTAGGATGGTACTAGAGTGACATTACACTTAGGATGTTATTGAAGTGACATTACATTTAGGATGGTACTAAAGTGACATTACATTTAGGATGGTACTACAGTGACATTACATTTAGGATGGTACTAGAGTGACATTACATTTAGGATGGTACTAAAGTGACATTACCTTTAGCATGGTTCTAAAGTAACAATACATGTAAGATGGTACTAAAGTGACATTACATTTAGGATGGTACTAAAGTGACATTACATTTTGGATGGTACTAGAGTGACATTACATTTAGGATGGTACTAAAGTGACATTACACTTAGGATGGTACTAAAGTAACAATACATGTGGATGGTACTAAAGTGACATTACATTTAGGATGGTACTAAAGTGACATTACATTTAGGATGGTACTAGAGTGACATTACATTTAGGACGGTACTGGAGTGACATTACATTTAGGATGGTACTAAAGTGACATTACATTTAGGATGGTACTAAAGTGACATTACATTTAGGATGGTACTAACGTGATATTACATTTAGGATGGTAGTACTAGAGTGACATTACATTTAGGATGGTACTAAAGTTACATTACATTTAGGATGGTACTAAAGTAACAATACATGTAGGATGGTACTAAAGTGGCATTACATGTAGGATGGTACTAAAGTGACATTACATTTAGGATGGTACTAGAGTGACATTACATTTAGGATGGTACTGAAGTGACATTACATTTAGGATGGTACTAAAGTAACAATACATGTAGGATGGTACTAAAGTAACAATACATGTAGGATGGTACTAAAGTGGCATTACATGTAGGATGGTACTAAAGTGACATTACATTTAGGATGGTACTAAAGTTACATTACATTTAGGATGGTACTAAAGTGACATTACATTTAGGATGGTACTAAAGTGGCATTACATGTAGGATGGTACTAAAGTGGCATTACATTTAGGATGGTACTAAAGTGACATTACATTTAGGATGGTACTAAAGTAACAATACATGTAGGATGGTACTAAAGTGGCATTACATTTAGGATGGTACTAAAGTTACATTACATTTAGGATGGTACTAAAGTAACAATACATGTAGGATGGTACTAAAGTGGCATTACATGTAGGATGGTACTAAAGTGACATTACATTTAGGATGGTACTAGAGTGACATTACATTAAAGATGGTACTAAAGTGACATTACATTTAGGATGGTACTAGAGTGACATTACATTTAGGATGGTACTAGAGTGACATTACATTTAGGATGGTACTAAAGTTTGTTTGTTTGTTTGTGTTTTACGCCTCTGTAGCACCTTAGTGGGCTATATGGGCAAGGCTTCGGTGTCATGACATTTTTGGTTACATCATAAGACCTCAAAATTCAACATTTTTGCAATTTAAAGTAGCAAATATCAATTTTGTTTTTGCATGATGCCAATAATTATAGAATTGGGCATTTTTTCACATCGTCACTTTGGCTGAACATGTACTGGAAGAGAAGTAAAATTAAAATTTAGCAAAATTTTTTATGATGTAACGAGGACAAAAATTTCAACTTAAAGCCATATTTTTTAGTATAAATAACATTAGTCTGGGAGCCAAGAGCTCAAAAGTGCTTTATTTAAGGATTTGGCTCACCCCGAAAGAGGGATGGACAATCTATACATCGTTGGAATCGCAAGATTCTCTAGATTATGGAACTTGGGGATGCAGTTAAGAAAAGTGGTGCAATTTTTCACAAATCGGTTACCATGGCAACCAAGTCATAATATTTTTACACTCATCATTACACTAGTAAAATGCATTTTTTAGGGATTTAGTCCATAGTTAGACTTCATCAAGCCAACCTGCCAGGTACTACCTCAATTACTAATTTTGATGGTCATTTGACCTTTTTGGTCACATGACCAGACTGACCACCATTTGAGGTCAAACCTCAGAAATAAGCATTTTTTCAAGAGTTCACACAGTATTTTTAACCGCTGTAGCTACAATAATGCCAGTATGTGGATAAATTTAGTCTCACTGGAAAGCCCTTGTTATAAGCTTCAATCTCACACAAAATTTATATACATATCCATGGAAACTGGTTGCCATGGCAACAAAGTTTGAAATGACACAAATTTGACTTGAAAATTGGAAAATTCATTTTTAGGGATTTGCTCGACAGCCAGACTTCATTCAACCAAGCAGGCTTGTACAACGATAATAAGGCATATTGTTGGTCATGTGACCTTCTGGGTCACATGACCAAGGTGACCACAATTCAAGGTCAAACCTGAGAAATTGACATTTTATTAAGATTTCATTCAACATTTTCTACCACTGTAGCTACAATAATTGTGCAATATGTACAAATGTGGTCTTGTTGGATAGCCCTTGTTATAAGCTTCAATCTCACACAAAATTTATATACATATCCATGGAAACTGGTTGCCATGGCAACAAAGTTCGAAATGACACAAATTTGACTTGAAAATTGGAAAATTCATTTTTAGGGATTTACTTGACAGCCAGACTTCATTCAACCAAGCAGGCTTGTACAACCATAATTAGGCATATTATTGGTCATGTGACCTTCTGGGTCACATGACCAGGGTGACCACAATTCAAGGTCAAACCTGAGAAATTGACATTTTATTAAGATTTCATACAACATTTTCTACCACTGTAGCTACAATAATTGTGCAATATGTACAAATGTGGTCTTGTTGGATAGCCCATTTTATAGGGTTTAATTACTCATGTGATGTGTTTAAGTATCCATGGAAACTGGTTGCCTTGGAAACAAAGTTCAAAATTACACAAATTTGACTTGAAAACTTGAAAATTCTTTTTTTAGGGACTTACTCCTCAGCCAGACATCATTCAACCATCCGAGCATGTACAACCATAATTATACATGTTATTCGTCATTTGACCTTCTTGGTCACATGACCAGGGTGACCACAATTCAAGGTCAGACCTGAGAAATTAACATTTTTAAAATATTTCGTACAACATTTTCAACCGCGGTAGCTGCAACAATTGCACAATATGCACAAATGTGGCCTTGTTGGATAGCCTATTTTATAGGACTTCATTGCACACTTAATGCCTATAAGTATCCATGGAAACTGGTTGCCATGGAAATAAAGTTCAAAATTACACAAGTTTGACTTAAAACAGGAACATTCATTTTTTTTAATGACTTACTCCACAGCCAGACTTCAAATAAAAAAACTGGGCTTGTACAACCATGTTGCACATTTTATTGGCCATGTGACTTTCTGGGTCACATGACCATGCTGACCACTACACAAAACCTTGGAAAATTGCATTTTTTGAAGATTTTATTCAATAACATTAGGTTTTGTAGCAACAGTATTTGTGCTATGTACACAAATGTGGTTGTGTTGGAAGGCCCTTTTCATAGGGTTCAACCTTGCCCTTGCATGTAATTTGTACAAGTACCCATGTTCACTGGTTGCCATGGCAGCAAAGTTCACTAATTTGGTAATAATTCTGCATCAATATAAAATAATCCAACAAAGACTAACATTAACGCCCATATGTTTTCTCATTATTTACAAAGTGCTCTAAATATTGACAAATACTGAGCCTAAATAGAAGAACGCCAATCAATTTTCAGGTTTTTATTTATTAGTAGGCTTCATGTAAAGATGAGCCTCATAGATTCACATCATTGTCTGACATCATAGATTGTCGCCATCGCCTGACATCATCGGCTGATATCATCCAGTGATATGACATGTTACTGACTGATGTCATCCTGTGATGTAATTGACTGACCGACATCACTGACTGCCTGATGTTACTGACTGATGTTACTGACTGATGTCACTGACTGATGTCACTGACTGATGTCAATGACTTACGTCACTGACTGATGTCACTGACTGATGTCACTGCAGACATCACTGGCTAATATCATTGACTGATTTTGCTGGCTGATGTTAGAGCTGACAGCACTGGCTGACATCACTGACACCGACCCACATCACCAGCTACATCATCTGCTGACATCACTGACTGATTTCACAAGCTGAAATCACCAGCTGATGTCACCAACTGATGTCACTGGCTGACATCACAGACTGACATCATTGGCTGACATCAATGACATCATTGGCTGACATCAATGACATCATTGGCTGATATATTTGGCTGACATCACTGGCTGACATCATTGGCTGATGTCATCAACTGATGTCACTTATTGACATCACAGACTGACATTATTGGCTGACATTACTTTCTGACGTCACTAGCTGATGTCACCAACTAACATCAGTGGATTACATCATCAACTAATGTCACCAACTGACATCACTGGCTGACATCATTGGTTGACATCACTGGGTGACTTCTATGGCTGACATCACTGGCTGATGTCATCAACTGACATCACCAACTGATGTAACTTCCTGACATCACAGACTGAAATCACTTTCTGACATTACTTGTTGACTTCACCAGGTGATGTCACCAACTAACATCGCTGGATTAAATAATGTCACCGACTAACGGCACCATCTGACGTCACTGGCTGACATCATTGGCTGATATCACTGGCTGATTTCATCAACTGATATCACTTACTGACATCACAGACTGACATTATTGGCTGACATTACTTTCTGACATCACCAGCTGATGTCACCAACTAACATCAGTGGATTACATCATCAACTTATGTCCCCAACTACACATCACTGGCTGACATCATTGGCTGACATCACTGGCTGATGTCATCAACTGACATCAAAAAATGATGTCACTGGCCAACATCACTGGCTGACATCACTTACTAATATCAACGACTGACCCTACAGGCTGACATCATTGGCTGATGTCACCGGCTGGCAATACTTGCTGATGTCACCAGCTGATATCACTGACTGACATCATTGGATGACATCACCAACTGATGTCACTAGCTGACATCACCAGTTGATATCACCATCCCTAACCCTAACCCTGCCTTCAAATAAACTAACTGGGCTAACCACAATGGCATATTTCATTATCATGTGACCTTCTGGGTCAAATGACCATGCTGACCACTATTCAATGTAAAGCCTTGGAAATATGTAATTTTGCATCCAACAAACTTATTTGGAAGAAGTTATGTAATCACTTGCGTAAAATGTTGTTTGTCCGCCGGGCAGGTCGGCAGGCGTTCGGGCGGCGGGAAGATAGATTGTTTCCGGGCCTGTGCTTGGCCTCTATTGAGTGTTCATGGATGACATTTAGTACACATATAGCCTGTATGATCTAGTTATGCCTTTTGATGGTTTTATTGGTGGATATTAAATACTTTTTGAAATAACTAAAAAAATATATAAAGTATTTTGTTTGTTTCCAGGCCAAGACTCAATGACTATTGCATGTGCAAGGATGAAATTTGATACAGATGTGGCCTATATGTAGTTGTGCCTTAAGATGGTCTCATTGAGAGATATTCTATACTTTTTGAAAAAATGTATTACAATTTTTTATTTCTTTTTTTTAGCTGGGACTCAAAATTGCATGTACATGGGTAAAGTTAGGTTCAAATAAAATATATGGTCTACTTGTGCCTTTTAAAAGGTCTGATGGAGAATGTATACTTTTGAAATATTGAAAAAAAAATAATAATAATTTCTGGCCAAAGACTCAGTCACTATTGCATGTATATGGACAAAGTTTGGTACACATATGGCTTATATCCCTGTCAGCATGCTTCGGCGGTCCAACGGCGGCCCAGCGTCTGTCCGATGTCAGTAGCATCGGACCAGCTTCGGGCCGACGTTGGACCGCCGAGGCACGCTGATAGGGATATGGTCTATTTGTGCCTTTTCGTGGTCTGACTGGTAGATATTCTATATTTTGTAATATTGAGAAAAAATCTTTGAAATGATTTTTTTTTATTTCGGAGCCAAAACTTGCCTGACATCATTGCAAACTTGTGTAATTTTGAACTTTGTTTCCATGGCAACCAGCTTCCATGGATAGTTATATGCATTACGTGTGCAATGAAGCCATATAAAATAGGCTATCCAACAAGGCCACATTTATTCATATTGTGTAATTGTTGCAGCCATCACGGTTGAAAATGTTGTACGAAATGTTTTAAAAATGTTCGTTTCTCAGGTCTGACCTTGAATTGTGGTCACCCTGGTCATGTGACCGAGAAGGTCACATGACGAATAACATGCATAATTATGGTTGTTCATGCCTCGATGGTTGAATGATGTCTGGCTGAGGAGTAAATCCCTAAAAATGAATTTTCCAATTTTCAAGTCAAATTTGTGTAATTTTGAACTTTGTTTCCATGACAACCAGTTTCCATGGATACTTAAACACATCACATGAGTAATGAAACCCTATAAAATGGGCTATCCAACAAGACCACATTTGTACATATTGCACAATTATTGTAGCTACAGTGGTAGAAAATGTTGTATGAAATCTTAATAAAATGTCAGTTTCTCAGGTTTGACCTTGAATTGTGGTCACCTTGGTCATGTGACCCAGAAGGTCACATGAGAATATAATATGCATAATTATGGTTGTACATGCCTGGATGGTTGAATGATGTCTGGCTGAGGAGTAAGTCCCTAAAAAATGAATTTTCAAGTGTTCAAGTCAAATTTGTGTCATTTTGAACTTTGTTTCCATGGCAACCAGTTCCCATGGATACTTAAACACATCACATGAGTAATTAAACCCTATAAAATGGGCTATCCAACAAGACCACATTTGTACATATTGCACAATTATTGTAGCTACAGTGGTAGAAAATGTTGTATGAAATCTTAATAAAATGTCAATTTCTCAGGTTTGACCTTGAATTGTGGTCACCTTGGTCATGTGACCCAGAAGGTCACATGACCAATAATATGCCTAATTATGGTTGTACATGCCTGCTTGGTTGAAGTTTGGCTGTCGAGTAAATCCCTAAAAATGAATTTTCCAATTTTCAAGTCAAATTTGTGTCATTTCAAACTTTGTTGCCATGACAACCATTTTCCATGGATATGTATATAAATTTTGTGTGAGATTGAAGCTTATAACAAGGGCTTTCCAGTGAGACTAAATTTATCCACATACTGGCATTATTGTAGCTACAGAGGTTAAAAATACTGTATGAACTCTTGAAAAAATGCTTATTTCTGAGGTTTGAACTCAAATGGTGGTCAGTATGGTCATGTGACCAAAAAGGTCACATGACCGTCAAAATTAGTAATTGAGATAGTACATGCCAGGTTGGCTTGATGAAGTCTAACTATGGACTAAATCCCTAAAAAATGCATTTTACTAGTGTAATGATGAGTGTAAAAATATTATGACTTGGTTGCCATGGCAACCGATTTGTGAAAAATTGCACCACTTTTCTTAACTGCATCCCCAAGATCCATAATCTTGAGAATCTTGCGATTCCGACGATGTATAGATTGTCCATCCCTCTTTCGGGGTGAGCCAACCGCCCATTTTTTCTCCTTGGCTCCCAGACTACATTTTAATATTACAAATTAGCATCTGAATTGATAGGGTATGGGAGTTTTTACGAAAGCAACATCCAAGTTTGATTAAAATCGTATTATCCTTCTGTATAAGAAGGTTAGAAGTTGCAAAGCGTAACGAGGACACGAAACCCATTTTATTTTGTTTCTGTGTCTTCATCTAGGACTGAATATGACTTGCTACTGCTGTTTTTTATTAAAGTAGCACCTGCAGATATTTTCTATTTTGAAACGGACTTTTTATTGTCACAGCATCATGGTTAATTTTCAATTTTAAAATTTTTGTGTCTAAGTTACATCATCAGCACAGAAAGTATAACGCAAATTTAGTTTTTTTAAAGAAACAATCCATCGAAACTGCCTGGATTTTGTCCAGATAATAAAAGACATGTACTGCATTGGGATGAGCTTTGATTTTAAAACTTATATCATAATTTAGCTGTGGCAATGATGCTCAAAGAAGAATCTGTAGATCATAACCTGGTTTGTGGTGTCTTTGTTACCTCATAAGAAAATTTATAAAAGACATTTCAGCTGTATCTGCCTCCAGGAGCTAATATGAAAAAGCTATGCCAATAACCAATCTCATAACTCGTTTCTTAGAAAAATTAACTACTTCCCGGAAGTTTAGTCTTCCCAGGAAAACGGTAATATTTCCTTATGATGTAACCATGACACAAAACAGCCAATCATGGAATTGTGTCCATGTTACATAATAAGAAAGAATATCCAGAAATCAAGGAAGTTATTTAACTTATGAATGATAAAACGGATATACACTATACTTGTTTCCATTTCTGTTATGTGCCTCATGCGGAACGACATTGGAACAGACCATAACAGACAAGTAGGAATATTAATCTGATGATGTAACATGACACAAAAGTATTGTAACAGACTGAACGTTCAATGTGTTTTTATAATATCCACATTTAACATTTTCCAACAAAAGTAGAGAAATCCGGTAAATTTGTCCTTTCTTCATTGATTCTTGCACACAATGAACTGTGTCTGATAGTGTGCACTGAGAAAAACCGACTGTAAACCATCAAGTATGAGAATATCTTATGATGTAACCAAAGAAAAGAGTCACTTGGGCAGTAACAATTTTGATTCCCTGGCTCTTACTCGTCTAGCCAAATACAGCCATTCTAAATCAAAAGTCAGCAATTATGATCAAATGTCACAAAACTTCTTCAAATTTATTTGTAAAATGTTGGAGAATGAAATTATATCAAAAATTGATATCCGTCTTATGATGTAACATTTTGGCTTAGTTACAACATCAACTATATGAAAGGGTTATTTTGATTATTGAAGGGAGTATGTCCCATTTTAAGTCACTCCAGTTAATTTCCATGCTAATTGTGCTAAAACTGAACTTGTTCATGCTTGGATTGTGCCAAGGCATCTGGGAGCAATTGACAGTGACTGATGATGTAACGGAAAAGACACGAAAAGTGGCTAAAAATTCATTTCGTTCTGATTACCAACATCACCACCAATGGGCTGTGGAAAGTCATTCATTATCATCTCATGATTGTTCAGTAACTAAAACCTGCCAGAACTGCATTATAGGGCCTATTTTACAGCTAGCATAAAAAATAATAATACCCAAAAGTAGCAGTAGGACACCACGAATGTCCACCTACCTGAACACTTTCACTGCAATTTTCCCACGGGCCCAACCAGCTATTAAAAGATACTTAACTCTCACATCTGTAAGATCAGTCCTGTCCTGCTTTGTTGACATATTAGGTAAGGGTGTCACACTCTGGAATGGCTTGGGAATGCAATCATGCAGAAACATCTAATATTTCCCTCAATTGCAGCTTTTATATTTTTTGCACTATTGCATCCCTTAATATATTGATTAAGGTTGTCTTTGGTCACAATATATTTTTGCAATAATATATAATTAATACATGAAATCTTACCTTTGAATTTGTCTAACACTAAGAGCAACACAGCCTAAGCTGCCTCTGACTGTTTAGAGATTATTTTTTGATGTCACTGATCCCTCCCCCCCCCCTCCCCCCATCAACCTAGACCAACCATCAAAACACCTAAGCCAGCAGCCTGAGAAGTCATTGCACTGTGGATAACTGTGTGTGATCTTCAAGAAGAAACATTTATCCATAACCTTTGCCTGCAAGAACATTCGAATCCATTATTTTTGAAGTTCTAATAACTTGTGGAAGAAAGGAACTGAAAGGATTATGAGTCTTGGTAAGTTTATTTTCAATGTGTTGACATGCCAATCAGAATTTTCAATGCTATTTTGTAATTATGAATGTCACATCAGAAAATAGACTATTCAGCTTTGAGTGCTGCTCTGTTTGCTGTTTTGTTTTTGTTCATTTATTGCAGCAGAACATATCAAGCCAGACAATACTCTTCACAGTTTACTGTGATCTGATACTTTGTTACAACTGTCTAGTATATTAAGTATTCCTTCTGGTGCAATAACAATAACATAGTATAATTATAAACTACATTGTCACCTGATTGAAGTTTCTCTCGATTGGGTCGATCAGTAAGGAAAAATAATAATTAATGCACATATTTTTATCATCAGATTGTTGCTCTTATATTTTTTCATCACTATGGTGATGCTAATTGCATCTTTTTTCTTTGTGCATATTTTTTCTAGACTTGCAGCAATGCAGTGACAGTGCCTTGGAAAACAGGTTTAGACAGTATACACATCACTTTCAAACATGATGGACATCAACAGTGGGTAAGACATGCAATTAAACATTAATATAATTTTATATAAACATCTATTTTTTCATCATTGAGCAACACTTTCTGTCTCAGTGCTAGTATATTTTTTTCATCACTACAGGGATGCTAATTGCATGTTTTTTCTTTGAGTATTTTTTTTTTCTAGACTTGCAATAATGCAGTGACAGTGCCTTGGAAAACAGGTTTGGACTGTATATAGGGATTTCAAACACGGTGGACATTAACAGTGGGTAAGATATACAATCAAAAATATTAATATAATTTTCTGTATCTATGTTTTCATCACACTTTTTGTCTCAGTGAGATTAATACGGGGGAGCAGGGTTGCAGTGAATCATGGGGTACTGTGAATAACAAACTTCTTTGGATGGTAAATGGCCATATTTATTTAATGTTCATTTGTTTGATGTATTTGACGGGCGCTCAACAGGGCACAGCGAATTGGGAGCCATTCAGGGTACCATGATCACTTTATTCTCTGTAGTAATGACAAGCAACTCTTGGTACTACGGGATGTTTTTTTGCAGAAAAAACAGTCATTGAACCTGGTGGAAATACAGTTCAAATACTTACCTTAGTTATTCTGAAGGTGGGAAAACATTTTTAAGAGTTTAATTTTTTCAAAACGGCACTGATTCACTGTACCCTCCCACCAAAAAGTAAAGTGAAACCCTTCTTCACCATTTCTAATCTATATCTGGTCAGATTCGAGATGTGTGACACATCATTATTTTATTGCATACAAATTATTATGTCGTTGTATCTTCCTCTAAGCCATATCCCAATGAAAATTAAATTGCAACTCTTGGACATTGGCTATAATACGCTTATACAATTCTGTATTATTTGTTGCAGGCTTCCGTATAAAAGTAAGGAATGAAGATAAAATTCTCTGCAAATGGACATCATATTCTCCACATTGACCACTGAAGTATCATAGGTGAGTGTTCATCTAGTGCGGTTGGATATTTGCAAGTGTAGATTATAGTTTATAATAATATAAAATATTACTCTTGATTTTTCCTTTTTGATAACAGTTGTATTCTTTTGTTAAATAGATATTCTAATTGTAATACTTCATATTTTCAGGTTACTGGTGTGCTATAATTTTCTTCTGGAAGAGCTGAGGAATTAAATGTACCCGAAGAGACAACAAATAATTCCAGCAAGCACCTTGCTCTAAAATTAAGGTGAGTTTGTTTTTTAAACAGTGTACCTGTTTATATAAGTGTATTATTTGGAATAATGACAAATTATGAGTTAAAACATTAAAATTGTTTTGCCGATCAGTAAATTGTATTTGCGTGCTTGCTGTATTGTAGCTGAGCTGTAAGGTCTCAATAAACTGCTTAAAAACATATACCTTTTTGTATAAGCAAACTTGCGTAACACTACTTGTAAATGAAAACATATTTAATTTCAGGTAGTCATTGCTAAACTGCCACCTCTTATCAATAGTCTTCAAAAGGACGCTGAAGTGATGACAGCTTTTTTATTCCTGTGAAGGAAAAAGTGCTTTTGGGAACGGTATGTGAGAATGAAAAATTATAAATGTTTTATTGGTTTACATGTACAAGGTAAATAAAACATAGATCAACAAAGATATTCCCTTGTATATAAACTTGAATATCTCAAAGGCATTGTCTTTAATTTATAGTACTGCATTTTGAAAACAAATCTAATGTTTAGGGTCTGATGTTTTAATCCCAAGGGGGGTTGGAGGTTAACTCAGAAATACCCCTTCCAAAAATTATTTATTTCAAGACTGGTCAAAAAGAATTAATTTATTTCAGCAAAACAGAGCAAGAACTTATTAATTAAAAAATTACTCCACCCCCCCCCCCCCACCCTCACTTTGATGTTAAATGGTTGCCCCCTTCTTATTCATACGTTTATGGTGACTCCAGCCTGAGCCTGCAGATTTTATTGACCCTATTCCTGTTTTGAAAAAATTGGAGTGTTTCAAATGGATATGACCATTTACCACTAGGGGGAGCCACCAACTGGCCAATTTTTCAATCCTGTGAATAGTGAAAATCTAATTTTTGATACTATATAGTCAACAACTGCATTCTTCTCTTGTAACCTGCTATTTGGCCTCTTCTGGTGAGATCAGAGAAATAATTTGGATTGAGGACGTTCTGGTAATTTTAACTTAAACGATTTTTTAAATAGAGGTACTCTCACGCAGGGTATACTGGTGCAGATAAAAATGATGCAATCAAACTGCAAATACATGCAATGATCAGATTGTTATGTCCGGTGGTGCAAATGTTTTGCTGAGGAATGATAAATAACTGCACAGAATATGTAGGCCTACTGGTTGAATTGAAAATAAATTTAATTAAAGCATCATAGCCTGTCAATGAGGCTCTGGACAGGGGTGGCGGAACAGCAGGGCAGGACGGGCAATTGCCCCTCCTGCCCTTGTCCAAGGGGGGCAGGGGGGGGGGCAAGGGTGCCCTTTAGATCTTAAAGTAAAAAACATTATTAGGCCTTATTTTACTAATTTTAGGCACAAATTAGTAAGTTTCAGTAAGCATATATTCAAAATTACTTGTGACTCACTATTTAAATTTTGTCATGCGAAATTGGCGTGAATATGATTTGCCCTTTTTTTCATCTGACCGCCCCTGCCGCCCGCTATTCCTCCGGCACCCCTGGCTGTGGATGGGGGTTATCGGGGACTGGGAATTCAAAAGTAAAATGGCCAAAGAACATGGGGGACCAAAAGACCCCACCCAGAGCTGAGGGACAGAGAATTCTAAATTCCATTAAACAAATTTCAGACAGGACAGGGAATTCAAAAGTAATGTGGCCAAGGAGCCTCGTCAATTAAATACAAATAAATTCAAATTTTTTTTACAATTCCATTCAATTGATCAGATTCTAACTGATTTCATTTTTGTACTTCCAGATTGATGATCTCTACTATTGCATAGCTTGTGTGTGTTCTGTCCTGCTCCTGAAATCTAGTTGTGCTTATTTATAACCATTATTTAACTTAACAAGAAATTAGAATGTATCACTTACAATATTATGTGTCATGAAGATGTTCAATGTCCACTTTATATAGTTAACTGTGGTCTATTAATGGGAAGAGCATTGCACCATCAATCCTCCTGTCAATAGTAAAAGCTGTCAATCGATGAGAATTCACGGCTATGTTATGGTTCTCCCGTCTCAGGCCTGAGCCAATTAAATCTGATATATCCCTGCTAGTTAAACAACCGGCAATATTTTCCTTTGAGATTGCCTAATAGAAAACCATCAATGATGTTGTTCTATTAAACAACAGATTTCTTGTTTCAATATTTATTCTCTACTTACAGTTGGATTTGTGATAAACTTAACTTTTTTTTTATTTTCTTGTTTACTGCAACAATAAAGTTTTAATAAATTCATAACTGATTTGTACTTTTTCTTGTGGTACAAATTGCTGTCTTAATACCCTCATGAAATTGATATTGGATTTGTTTTGCACATCAATCTTCGAGCATGAAAAGCGGACTTACTGCTGTGATTTTTTCATCCAGCACTAGAGTCCAAAATCCTAAATTCTGGATCAAAATTTTTATTGTAGACGGGACATAAATTTGTTTAAGGACGTCACAAGTTTTAGTGTCGCCTTTCTAGATCTGGTTCACACATTTTACCAAATTAAAATATTTGCAGTTTTACTGTAGGCCTGTGATCCATCCTCCTCCAAATTGCCATTCCATGTTCCCTGCTCAATACATTTTATACACATCAAACTATAAGGCAAACATCCGACTATAAATGAAGAAAGCCCATATCCAGTTGAATTACAGTGCAAGGAGCTGCTGCCCCCTTGTGTATTATTTTATAACTGATTATGGAAATTGAGCCATGAAGTAATTGAAAAATTAAGCAAATTTATAAAACATCATAATAATTACTACAGAAAATGCAATATTCAAGAAATAAAGTTATCAGAAATATCCCCTCCCCTACTGAAACATGAGTAACTAAACCCTTCATTTTAGACAATGCATTAAATAAGTGCCAATTCAAATACACACAAAAATTAAGAAGTATTATAATTTGTGATTTTAATGACCACTATTTTTGGCAAATCTCAAGTTCTCAACTGCAATACTTCTCACAGATATAGATCTATCAGTGGCATGTGCAGGACATTATGTACCATTGGGTGTGTAAATTTTTGTGACTTTTGTAAAAATACAAATATTAAGTATTGAATATATCCACATTTAGGGAGTGGGTGCACGTCGGCTCAGCCCAACAACCCCGCCCCCTCCCCCATCTTCAACATGGCATTGACAGTGTGTAATTTTGTGCCATTGTATTGCTGATGATGTTAGCACATGACTGTGTCATTGAAATTGTTTTGTCTCTATTTTTGGTGGATCTATTTTAATCCCTTTACACTGTTTTCATTTTTTAATCTTTGTGTTTAGCAGTGGTACGAAGACATCTGTAATTGCTTTGCTAAATGCTATTTAAACATAGCATCATTCTTATGACCAATGCAAACTTATGAGCTTTAGTCTTCCCCACACACTCCTTATATGGTCCTTAATTGACATGCATACATAAGGTAAATCAATCATGTGACTGAATCCAGGGGCCAATCCTGATGATTCTGTAAATGCCAGCTGACTTCCTTCTTATGCTGCCTTGCTCCCAATGATAAACAGAAGAATGAAGACTGATTTTGGACACTTAGAAGGTATTTAGAACCATTGAAAGTGCTTGGAATGTTAGATTATAAGCAAATCTTGGGCTGATGTGCCTGTGGAATGCATAGGATATTGCTGAAGCAGTTATTTCAGCTCATTTCTGACTTGGAATCAACCAATGACCAGTGAAGCATGACTTGAATATCTCACCCTTGTATTTACTATGGTGAAGATTGGCATCATGAAATTAGAACAAGTGAAAGACATTTATCTTTCATGTTGGTTAGGCCCGTGAATTTTCCCAGTACGCATACATACTATGCACTTAAAAACACAATGAAATTATAAAATGGAGGGAAGACATTGCATGTTAGTTGACACCATGGAAGTTGTTACATCAGAAACCCCTTAAAATCAGCAAAAACATGATGTCTGATGATGTAACCAAAAATGTCACGACACCGAAGCCTTGCCCATATCGAGGCAGGCGATCGCCGTATGATGATGAGATGAGAAGACTGTGAGTCTGGTACATACCCTATTAATTCAGGGATGCCCAGGGTCTTTCAGTTGCCCCAGCATAAAACACTGGATACAACCCGCCTCCATTTAATGTCCCATGGGCTCGGACTAAATTGAGTTCCGGGGTGGGATTCAACCCACACCCTCAGAGCCAGTGGTTGTGCAAACAAGCACTCTTAACCATTAGGCCACGGAGGAACTCTGGATGGTACTAAAGTGACATTACATCTAGGATGGTACTAAAGTGACATTACATTTAGGATGGTACTAAAGTGACATTAGGGGGCGCTGCACAGCTGGCGACCTGTGCAATCTACCTCTCTATATTTATCAAGTTTCCTACTGTTATATCACCCTGATTACTATGAAACTTTGTGGAAACATCTGTGAGTACTCCAAGATGCCAAATACCACAGTTATGACGATCTTTTTGATGTTCCTGCTTATTATCAGCTGTTTGATCGAGGCTGAGTCCCTAGCAACGGCTGGGAGGTACCAGGATGTAAACAACAACAGAAATGGCGGGATCCAATACACAAGAGACCAGCTGTTACAACTTGCTGGCTCCCAAGACTTCCCAGGCCTGAAGGATGTCCCTGATGAGATCAGAAAACGAATCCGTAAGAGAGGGAGACGTGGAGGGATAAGAGCAAGGTGCAGAAGACGTGGATCAAGGGTTCCTATGCCCACAATTGTGACTGGAAATGTCAGAAGCCTGAGGAACAAGATTGATGAGCTGTCAGCCCTAACCCAATGGAGCTATGCCTACCGTGAGTCCTCAATGATCTGCCTTACTGAGACCTGGCTACAGACAGAACGAGACCCTGATACACCTTTCAACATAGAGGGCTACTCACTGCTAAGAGGTGATCGAACTGCAGATTCAGGAAAAACATCAGGAGGAGGAGTATGTGCCTACATTAAAAACCAATGGTGCAGAGACATTTCGATTTTTGATCAATGCTGTAACAGTGATATTGAATATTTGACTTTATCTCTGAGGCCCTATTATTTGCCTGGAGAATTCACAAAGATCTTTGTAATCATTGTTTACATTCCACCAAGTGCTGATGCTAGGTCAGCTGAAAATATTCTACTTGATTCAGTCACAAAGATCCAAAACAATAATCCTGATGCTGTAAATATTATTACTGGTGATTTCAATCATTGTAAATTTGACAAATGTATTCCTAACTTCAAACAATATATAAATTTTGACACAAGATCTGAAAAAATGTTGGATTGTTTTTATTGTAATATTAAGGATGCTTACATTGCCAAGAAACTTAGCCCACTAGGCATATCAGATCACAATATGTGCCACTTGATCCCATCATACAAACAGTTAGTTAAACGTAGCAAACCAACTGAAAGGTTGACCTATCAGTGGGATAATCAGGTAAATGACACATTGCTTGCCTGTGTAGAATGTACTGATTTTGATGAACTTTATGATGAATGCGAAAATGTGGACAAAAATGTTGATGTATTAAATTGTTATCTGACATTCTGTATTGACATGATTGTACCAAAAAAGGTTATCAAGTGCTTTCCTAACAATAAGCCATGGGTTACCAAAGATCTCAAACCATTGTTGAATAAGAAAAAGCAGTTGCTTGGTACAAAAGATCGAGCACAGCTAAAATGTGTACAGAAAGAAATTAATTGTCAAATTGCTACTTGTAAACGAAACTATAAAGACAAGGTTGAAGGTATGTTCAAGACTGATGCTAAATCAGCCTGGAATGGTTTAAGAGTACTAACTGGTATGAAGAAAAGTAATGTTACTCCAAATGTAGAAAATGTTGATGAGTTCTGCAAAGAACTTAATGTATTCTATGCGAGGTTTGATAAATGTGATTTTTCATCCACACGTACATACATCAATAACTTTCTCAGGAGCAGAGATTTAGAACCAGTAACGGTGTCCCTCAGTGATGTAACAAAAAGTCTCAATTCTATTAGGATTGGCAAAGCTGCTGGCCCAGATGGAATTGGCTCTAGTGTGATCAAACTTTGTAAAGAGCCACTGGCTCCAGTTCTTCATAAGATCTATCAAAAATCACTTGATGACATTCAAATTCCCATCATTTGGAAAACATCTCAAATTATCCCTGCTCCCAAGAAAAATCCTCCTAAATGCAATAATGACTATCGCCCTATTGCATTAACAGCAATCATGATGAAATGCATGGAAAAACTTGTTAAAAACATACTTGCAGAACAGGTCAAGCCTTATGTTGATAAATATCAGTTTGCCTATACAGCAAACAGGTGTGTTGAAGATGCTACCTTGTCACTCACAGACTATGTTCTCAGTCATGTTGATAGATCAAATACATCTAAGGTCAAGAACTATGTAAAAATCCTGTATGTGGATTTCTCTAGTGCTTTTAACACTATTCAACCGCATATTATGATGCAAAAATTGATCAACATGAATGTGAACAGAAATCTGATATTGTGGATTAATGAATTTCTCACTGAACGACCTCAATATGTCAAATTTATGGAGTCAAATTCAAGCATTATTGTTACCAACACTGGTGCCCCCCAGGGGTGCGTCTTGTCACCTCTACTTTTCACTCTTTATACTAGTGACTGCAGATGTATTAATGACTCCTGTAAATTGTTTAAATATGCTGATGATACAGCTCTAGTAGCAAAATGTGTTAATGAGGACAAACAGTATTTAGAAGACGTTAGGCATTTTACATCATGGTGTGACAACAATTTTCTCGAATTGAATGTAAAGAAGACTAAAGAAATGATTGTAGATTTTCGAACTTCATGTAATGACATAACACCTTTGTATATTAAAGATCAAATTGTAGAACAGGTCAAAGAATACAAATATCTTGGCACCATTATCGATGATAGGTTAACATTCAATCAAAATGTACAAAGTGTATTCAAAAAGGCTAATTCTAGACTTTATTTTGTCAGAAATCTGTGTAGACTGAGGATCGACACAAAAATATTGGAACTTTTCTATTCAGCTGTTGTTCAATCTGTCATTGCTTTCTCTATTATTTGTTGGTATGCCTAGCATGGAATCCAAGAGAAAACTCATTAGAATTATAAAAACATGTGTTAGATTAGGAATTACAAATGTCATGTCTCTAGATGAAATCTATAACAAAGCAACTCTCCAACGCTGTAAAGTCATTATAAATGATGCAGAACATCCATTGAACTCATTGTATAGCATGCTGCCATCTGGCAGGAGATACAGCTCCATCAAGTGTAGAACTTCCAGATATTCAAGCTCATTTGTTCCATCGAGCGTAAGACTACTAAATGATTTAAGAGTAAATCTTCTACAAAATTAATTAATAATCACCACATATTTCTTTTGTATAAATGTTGTATGAATCTCTGTGTGATTGTGAATGTCTGAATGATGCCTTGAGTGAATGTCTCTGACCAAGATTGTACATGCCAAGTGTCATGTTTCACATGATTAAATGAAGTATTTATTATTATTATTATTATTATTATTACATTTAGGATGGTACTAGAGTGACATTACATTAAAGATGGTACTAAAGTGACATTACATTTAGGATGGTACTAGAGTGACATTACATTTAGGATGGTTCTGAAGTGACATTATATTTAGGATGGTACTAAAGTGACATTACATTTAGGATGGTACTAAAGTGACGTTACATTTAGGATGGTACTAGAGTGACTATACATTAAGGATGGTACTAAAGTGACATTACATTTAGGATGGTACTAGAGTGACATTACATTTAGCATGGTACTAAAGTAACAATACATTTAGGATATTACTAAAGTAACAATACATTCAGGATGTTACTACAGTGACATTACATTTAGGATGGTACTAAAGTGGCATTACATTTAGGATGGTACTTAAGTACCAATACATTAAGAATCACTAAAGTGACTTTACACTTAGGATGATACTAAGGTGACATTAAATTTAGGATGGTACTAAAGTGACACTGCATTTTGGATGGTACTAAAGTGACATTACATTTAGGATGGTACTAAAGTGACATTAAATTTAGGATGATACTAAAGTGACATTAAATTTAGGATGGTACTAAAGTGACATTACATTTAGGATGGTACTAAAGTGACATTACACTTAGGATGCTACTAAAGTGACATTAAATATAGGATGGTACTAAAGTGACACTGCATTTCGGTTGGTACTAAAGTGACATTACATTTAGGATGGTATAAAGTGACATTAAATTTAGGTTGGTACTAAAGTGACATTACATTTAATATGGTGTCATTATATTTAGGATGGTACAAAAAGTAACATTACATTTAGCATGGTACTAAAGTGACATTACATTTAGGATGGTACTAGAGTGACATTACATTTAGGATGGTACTAGAGTGACATTACATTTAGGATGGTACTAATTCAAAAGAGGCAATACACCAAGATTTATTAATGCCAGGTCTTGAATCAAATTCAAGGAGCCAGTGATTCCAAGGCAATTTTGCTCAAACTCACTCACTCACTCACTGCTCATACAAGACTTAATAATAAAAAAGATAAAAGAAAGATATAACATACCATTGTCATAGCGCACAGACAGATCAGTATGGCACATCGGAGTATTCCACGTATTGTTACAGTGACTCCAAGGCAACTCATTGGTAAACGACGCGAAGAAGTAATATAGGGTGTAGCCGATGATAACATTGTAGTACATAGAAACCATCACGGATATTGTAATCATCGTGTAGCCAATGCCTGGAAAGAAAGAAGAAAGTTATTTTTATTATTATTTTTTTATTACGACAACGAAAATGTCACACCTGACACATCTGTCAACACAGAAAAAAACAAAATGATGATACAAATAAATGGATTATTATTAATTTCATTGTTACGTATGCATTTTTATTTTAACAATCAATTGATTGTAAGGGGCATATGCATCATTTATCTGGAGACTTGTGGCGACTCCTTGTGTTAAATAAAGAATGAAAAAGCAAAAATTCCTCACTGACAAAGGCCGAATCATCGCCCACCGACATCCAGACTGTCGGACAGACAGACAAGACAAGCTGAAAACAGTATGCCCCCCCAATACTTTGGGGCATAATTAATAAACTAACTTACCTTTAAACAGGGGGCACAGCTTCCAGACAGAAATTGGCCCCAGAGAAGCATATTGGCCGATTGCCAGTTCCAAAAAGAATATTGGAAGGCCAAGGAATGCCAGAAAGAAGATGTATGGAATAAGGAACGCACCTGAAAATAAACAATGAGGTAGTCAAAGGGTCTTCAGTTCTCAATGCAATAGCCAATTAAAGTGGGAAAGAAACTTCCCAAATCATTAAGTTCTGAGGATGCATGGACAGCATTGCAGCGATTGTTTTTACATTTTCAGGCTGAATTTTAACAAAATTTTGCAGACAGTATGATGTGTATTTTTACTTACATTAATATCAGTGCGCATTCTTCTATGGTTTTGAGAGCTGGTATTTTTACAGTTTACATACTTTTAAAAACAGGCAAGAACACAAGTGCGAGTCCTGGACTGACATATTCAACATTGATAAAATTCTAAACAACAGCATAAAAAAAAAAAAAAATTAACAGAAAATTCATTTTGTACCCCCTCCATGCTGATATGCCAAATATGGAAATCTCCAGACGTTGCCGAGACCAACAGCAAATGCCACACACGTCAATAAAAATTCCAAACGGTTCCCCCAGGTGTCCCTGGGTTTTGTGTCCGCCGTCTGAAATTGAAAGAAAATATTAATATTTCTCATTATTGCATAATAAATAAAAATAGTAATTTATCATAACATATACATGCATTCACTAAATTATATATATATATCATATTCACAATATTGAACGTGCGCATGGTGATTAATAGGAGTTTAACAACACTGAAACCAGTTACATGTAAATAGTTAGTTTGTTTGATTATAGACCTTGAAATATGTACATATCACATTAAACAAGTGATACCATAAATATTATGCAACAAGCAAAACAAACTTAATTAGGAAATAGAAATCCTGAGTCCTGCCGCAAAAAATAGATACACACTTAGGTCTGTTGCAAAAAAAAAATCACAACAAATTAAACATAAACCCAGGTGGTCATTATGTTTTCACTTGTTTAAAGGGACATATCAGCAGCAGCATTGTTGGTATATGCATTTGTCCAAGCACGAGGTAGTGAGTCATTTATATAAATATATTGTTCCTTATTTTTGCCTACAAATTTGGAATTTTTTGGAATTGGGAGACACCGCTGGTGTAGTAAAATAGATATCATTGACTAAGCCAAGAAAATATTTTGGTTTTGTTTCAAATCGAATAAAAAGAAAGACTTTCCAGGTGCCAATTTTTTTTAAAAGTTCCTATTTTCTCTTTTTTTACACACATCTAATTTATATAAAAAATATAGCCTTTATTAGACAAAATAATTACGTGAGCATACTTCTTTATTAAGGACTATGAAATAGCAACATGTTAATAAAAATTATTTTTATAACATGTTTTGGCAAACCAAAAAATTCTGGCATACCAATGTATACTTGCATATTTCTTCATGATATCATATTCAATTGTAAAAAAAAAAACAGTGTTAGCCCGAAAGTATCTGGCACACCATGGTATATTTTTGCATAGTATTTCTCAATAGGAATAGAATGTTGTCCTGAAAATTGCGTGTTTTGCAAAAAAAAAAGCTTACCATGCCAGTAAAAATATCATGCTAGTAATGGTATACCATGCTAGTGATATTACCATTGCTAGTAATAGTTTAATACCATGTCATAATATGACCATGTATGTAATAGTATACCATGCTAGTAATATTACCATGCTAGTACTATTACCATTTAAGTAATAGTTTACTGTGTTAGTAGTTTACCATGTCAGTACTAGTTTACCAAGCCAGTAAAATACTGTGCTATAGCTTACCATGCTAGTAGTATTTTCACGCTGTACAAACGGACAGACTCAACAGCAGGGATGTGACGATTATGGCAGTTGACCTATTATTTTCTTAAATATTATGCTTCGAAAACGTAATATTTGATACTTGCATAGTCTAGATTGTTTCTCTGACATCTCTTGATGACGCTGGGTGCATTACATCTTCTCATTTTCATGGATTATCAAGTTATCAAAGAATAAAAAAACCTGGGAATTTTCCACACTGTGACACAATTTGTGGTCAATTACTTAATACCAAGACGTTGGAAGTTACATTAACATGTTCCTAATATTGTTGGTCGTTTTATGCACACTATTTCATAAATATTTGACCAGTCAATTACATCTAAATCAGCAAGTACTGAAGGCACTATTGAAATGTTCCAGTTCAAGCCTACCGCGTTCAGCTGTCCCTTCCAAGATTTCTATGAAGAAGCAGATTTTCAAAGGCTAATCTAGTGTATTAATGAAGCATTTTGAAGCTTGCAACATATCTTATAAAATGCCTTATATTTTTAGCTATTATCCTCTTTTTTGGTTTTTCCAAAATTTTCACAGAAAATAACTAAAAAGTGAGTTACAAAGACAAAAGTGAGACATCAGTCAGTAAATATACCCAAAAATGTCTGTGGTTACTTCTGTTCGATTTTTTCATTGGGATAAATGTTCGTGTGATCATTTCATTCATTTAGGATCATAATATCAAAGCTATTACTTGGAAACTGTTATTTGTCTTAGAACTTTTAAAATATGTTAACTGCCTCATTTGCCTGGTAACTGCCGTTGAGTCTGTCCGTTTGTACAGCGTGATTTTACCATGTTAGTAATAGTACCATGCTAGACATTGCCAGTTATAGTTTACCATACTAGTAATAGTTTATTATTAGTTTATTATGCCAGTAATATTACCATGTTAATAATAATCAACCACATTTGTAACAGTTTACCATTCTAGAAATTGTTTAACATGTTAGCAATATTACCATGTTAGACAGAGTTAGTAATAGTTGACCATGCAAGTAATAGTTTACCATGTTAGTAATAGTTTCATGTGAAAGTGCAGGTTCTTGAACATGTTGCGAAGCATTTTGAGAAGCGTTTATAGCAGGTTCAGGCGCGCCATTGCTGGTTAGTCCGCCATTTTGTGCAGGAATTATGGTCGAAAAGTTGACACAAATTTCATCTTGGGGGCGAAACATAGACGACCCTCCTGTGAGGCTCTGTGCGTGCAAAATACAACAACAAATTTTGATGATATTTTAATTTGAAAGTATTTATAAAATTTATATTGAATTAGACGATTTACTTAAAATTTATTCACAATAACACAAAAAACAAAAGTAATATAGGCCTATACAGGGGAAACAATTATCAGCAATAATTCATTAAAAATCCATGTAACATATAAAACATAGCATTAACAACAATGAAGTCAATTATATCACAGGGGGTGGATTCAGAAATTGTCATATGGGGAGGGGTTTTGGAGAGTCAAAAAAACATTGAACATTAAAACTTTTAACGAAAATACTAAATAAAAAATTATAGGCCTACATTTTACCTTTTTAAACCACTAAAAGATCAATGCTAATTGAGTTGCCAAATGGCTCCATCTATTTTGGACATCTTAAGACCAATATATTTTTGGCATTGTGTTCATTGTTTAAAAGAGCTGTAACTTAAGGCCATTCTTCAATGGCATATAAACCTTACTAATCTGATAGTAAATTTAAATAGGCAAAATGACAGCTGTTGTTTAAACATAAACATTTTTTAATGATGTTGATATTTAATTCTATTTTTTTATACACAAATGAATAGATATATCTCTGCAACGTTAAAATCATTAAGGCAATATGGCAATAGCAATAGCATATAGATCAAGATAGAGTCTTTTGGAGAATGAACAGACAGTGTGTAAATAAGCTAATCAATTAAGCAACAACCTCAATTAATTTATAAATAAACTCACCATTTTGTTTATATTTTAAAAGACATCAGAGAGTCAACCCATTCACTGCCATCTTTGACAACTGTATTGTGTTTATGTTCAGTTGATCTGGGTCAATGCCATGACTAGTCACGTGACATCTCATCTGTACAGGTATGACAACTTTCCATTTTCCAATTAAGGTAAAAAGACAGGTGTTCTTTATTGCTTTGCTAAATTTGAGATAATTGGAAATGTTCACTTTGAGATAGAATTGAATTATTAAATAAATGTCAAGCATCTCCTTATTGAAAATACTCATAAATTGAAAGATCAAAGAAGACAGGACTTCAAAGAGCACCTTGCTCGTGGTGGCGCAAACATTGAAACAATCATTTTTGACTACACCAACCCTGAAGGACGTTAAGGAGACTCCTCCCGACAATTTATGAGAGGCCATCAACTTCGGGTTACGGCCTAAACCCGTCTACAAGTCTACAAGATTCATTGGCGACATCTGGTGAGAGAGAGATCAACTCTCGAGAAAGGAGAGAGAAGAAGAGATTGACCTCGTTTCGCATCATGGCTTCCAATGAACAAGAAGTGGTGAGGATTTTGGTAAGTGTAATTAAGAATAAGACGTTTTAAGACTATTTGATGTTATTCTAATGCCAGTAGAAACATTTATGAGGGTTTGGTGCATGTTGTCGTAGTGTCAAAATGACGTTTCAGTCAACGACGTCATGTCAAAACGTTTTGTTTACATTGGCAAATGTTTTGGTCTTGTTGATTTTCAGGATTTCACTGGTGACTTGCTGGCTCTGCACTCATGGGTCCATAATAAACCCCAACTTATGAAATAAGGAGTTCTAATAAACAAGAGACAGTCTCTCGCCTCAGCTCATTCAGACCTTTGTTGCCTACACTACACAGTCTGCAATCAATCATTCAATGACTTGTCACATGTCAATCAATGACAACATTACAACACAACCAGCTGACAACAGTTGTGCTGACTTGAGATTTTGTTTTTGCGTATTCTAAATTTCTAATCAGTGGGGGATCCAGATAGGATAGTCTGGGGGGGGGGGGCGGACGTGTTTCGGCATTCGCGGGCCGGCGTTAGCGCAATTTTTCTTCAAAATGCTATTATTAATCTTGATGGTCTAGAGAGGACCCGGCCCCCCTAGGCCCCCCTGTATCCGCCACTGCTAATACACATCAAGTTTTGCCTTGGCTGACTGCTGAGTCTTTACCAAAAATGCATCTTTGTTGCTCTTTGTAATAACACCATAGTCCGGGTGACCTAACTTTTTGCTGAGCTAACTGTTTTGCTGAGCGGCGCATTTAATGTCCCATTGCCGCAAGTGTCTAAAGTTGGTTCCTGGGGTAAGATTTGAACCCAAGCCCTCAAAGCTAGACAAGTGCTCTTAACCATTATAGTCACAGGGGAATTATCAGTTGTGATTGGAAAGTTGTCTTGGAAGCTTCCTATCCAAACAAGAGCTTTGAAAGATGTGAAGTGCAATTAAGAAACAACTGTGATTGGCAAGTTATCTTGGTGGCTTCCTATTCAAACAAGTGCTTCACTTAAAGGTGTGAAGTGCAACTAGGAAACTTCTGTGATTGGGAAGTTAACTTGGTTCCTTCCTAATAAAACAAGAGCTTAACTGAACATGCTGAAAGGTGTGAAGTGCAATTTATTAAGAAACAGCTGTGATTAGGAAGCTATCTTGGAAGCTTCCTATCCAAACAGCAGCTTCCCTGCAAGGCGTGAAGTGCAATTAAGAAACAACTATGATTAGATACTTTAATATCTTGGGTGATTCCTATCCAATTATTTTGAGAGCTTCCTTTCCAAACAAGCGCTTCACTGAAAGGTGTGAAGAGCAACTAAGAAACAGTTGTTTTTCTAAACGGCTAAAGGAAGTTATCTTGGAAGCCTTCTGAATTCAGAAGCCAACCTGAAGGCCCAGGCATGCCAGAGTGAGGGGTAAATTGTAATTCCACCTACCAATTCCCCCTACCCGCCTCCTCAAATATTTTGCGAAAAAAAACTGAAAAATCTGGCAGCTAATAATTCGAAATGGTGTAAATCTTAAGCAAATATTGTTCGCCATCTCAGATAGTCCGCAGGTGCTTAAAGGTAAGTCTGTCACATTGCTGATTTATTATCACACTTCATTGGATATTGTGTCCACCAGGTGGGGCTTTGTGTCATGGTGTCAGGTTAATGTTGCAGGTGGTGCCCCCTAGTGTCACTAACTGTTGAATGCTTCAACAGTGTTCAAGGTGTGCTGCTCAATCAATGCTTTTACGTGAGTCATACACACTGAGACAGCACTCTTTGACAAAGCATCAGGGTTGGGTAGGGGGGGGACATCGGCATGTGGTATCAGCATGGCCCCTGTCTGTTCCAATATGCTCAGTCATTGCATAAATACAGAATGTGAAGCCCAATCACCCATCCACCCGTTATAAATACTGATCCCTCATATACTACATCATGTCATGTTGTTACAGGGGGCTGGAGGGTTGGTCTAGTGGTAACATGCTGGACTGCCAATCACTGGTCCAGAGTTCGAATCCAGCTCTTGCTGGGTCACCTGGGCCTATGTAGGACGGCTGTTTCAATCCTTCACCTCATTGCTGTGTCCTCCTCCTGTCCTAATTAGCATACTAAGTGCATAAATACAGGATGTAAAGCCCCAATCATCCATCCATCCTTGTCATGTTGTTACATGTTATGCCACATATACTGCATGCAATCACGTATATTACAAGCTTCGCGTAAGCTATGTGACAAAATCCTATTTTTGTTTGCCACACATAGCTTGTGAAGTCCTTTCATATGTGTATGTCAAAGTTTAAGCCAAAAATGGGAGAAAAACTTGTGAGGAAAAAAAATCAATATCCTTTATGTTACGTCGCCACTTGAAAGAGCTCCAACCTGAACTTAAAAGAAAACCTGAATGCCACAAAGTTCAAGTTTTGTATCAAGCAACTGAATATCGCTGGAATTGTATAAAATTTCGTAGAGGCTATGTTAGAGGCTATATTGATATTGAAGTTGGTTGTTGGTCCTTTGTATCAGTGTCTATGCTTGGCAAATAAAGATCCCATATATGATGTAAATGTGTAACATGTTGAGTACTCCTTTCTCGAGAGTTTGCTCAGTGGTAGCATGCTAGCAGCTGGGCTGCCAAATCACTGGATTCAGGGTTCGAATCCAGCTCTTGCTGTGTCCTCATCCTGTCCTACTTAGCCTATTTAGTGCATAAATTATGGGTCGTAAAGCCTCAATCATCCATCGTACATCCACTCTCTCCCAAGTTTCAATCATCCTTCGTCTCATTGCCGTGTCCTCCTCCTGTCCTTATTAGCTTACCAAGTGCATAAATACAGTAACAGGACGTAAAGCCCCAATCATCCATCATGCATCCTCTCCCAAGGCTTCTGGCCTCTCCCCCATAATGTGATTTGACCCCCCAAACAGACCGTGTTCCAAACCACCCCAAAGAACCTACCTCCCCCTTTTCTACCGGGGGGGGGGGGAGGGTTGGTCTAGTAGTAGCCTGCTGGACTGCCAATCTCTGGGTCCAGGATTCGAATCCAGCTCTTGCCGGGTCACCTGGGCTTATGTTGGACGGCTGTTTCAATCATCCTTTGCCTCATTGCCCTGTCCTAATTAGCCTACCAAGTGCATAAATACAGGACGTAAAGCCCCAATCATCCATTAGATAATGGACTTCATCTAATCATCCATCCATCCATCTGCCGTCTCCCTTCCCTCTTTGAATATTAATTCCCTTGTTGAATATTAACTCTGTTGTTGAATATTAACTAATTTATGATAATGTTTATTTGAACGGCACATGTAAACGAATGTTACTTACATGAATGTTGGATAATATGCTTTTAATAATAGATGGTATATTGACGGATAATCTGTTTTTGTGAACATCAATTTCTGATCTATTGTCAACTTGCAAAGTTGGGAGGTCAAGTTCACAGATATATAACTGAGTCTAACACGTGTGTGTAAATTGATTGAGTCCAATGTAGCCATGAATATTATAAATATTACAACGAGCGTGATAAAAAACTAAAAAAAACTAATATCGTCACATCTCAGCTGTGCCTCTTCGCTGCTTTATCATTGATCTGGCCGAAGCAGCAAAACTTGTGCTGCCAATCACAAATGCTTCAGATATCCGGCCAAGTCTTTTAAGTGTGCCGAGTGGCGGGCAGCTCGCAGGTGCCATATGATGCTGTGTCTTTGTTTAGCGTCAACTTAGTTACACTCACCTCATGGCACAGGAAGTGCATAGACATGTAGTGGAATGGACGAAACTTTAAAGGAGTGAAATTGGATTTTGATATATTTAAAGTGTCGTATCTTACATGCAATGATCTTTGGTTGACATTGATTTAAGCCCACTTACTTTGGTAACTGGATTATTTTATTTATATTTTAAATTGCTACAGCTTGGTATTCATTAAGTGATTGTCTTTTATGGACTGAACTGATCAGCTGATATGAGAATTTTGGAGTGTCCAATGTTTTCTAATCTATCTTTGGTTGAAAAATATTATCAATCAGAACTTCTGTTGTAGTCTCCACTCTTCTGTGATTTCTTTGGTTGAC
The DNA here is from genome assembly GCA_026936325.1 of Platynereis dumerilii. Lineage (NCBI taxonomy): Eukaryota > Metazoa > Annelida > Polychaeta > Phyllodocida > Nereididae > Platynereis > Platynereis dumerilii. Next base: position 21,462,832 of record JAPTHN010000014.1, on the reverse strand, counting down.
AATTTATAAATGGAACATTATATAGTCACTGCTCTTTCTTGACAATTTATACAATTTTTTAGCTATAAATATTAGCAATTCTTTGATTTCATTGCCCCGGCTCTCAAGTGAAACTACATGTATCTTTGATTGACACGGTTACTTGTTCTTGAATGATACCTCTGACATACTTAGGCCACACATAATTGATCTTTAGCTTCTCGGATCCTCTCAAGGCACTTTTTCTAGGGTCGGTCGGTAGGACAAAAAAAAAAAGGTGAACAAATTTTTTTTATAATGTCCAAAAAAAAAAAAATTTTTTTTTTCCATCGGCAGGAAATCTATTGTGTTGGCGGGTACGCGAAGCTAAGAATCAATTATGTGTGGCCTTATAATTGAACAGTCGTATTTAGAGTTTGTAGCTTGAACTTTAAACATTGCCTTCAAGTATCTGTGTCTTTAAAAAATCTTATCGTCGTCTTGAAGGTGGTCTCATTTGAGTTTAGTTTGTCATTTCATTCTGACATGCTTAGGATTTGATACCAGTTATATCTAGTTGGAAGCATATACAAAGGATTTTACCATTACTCTCTCTCTCTTTATAAGTCTATATAGACTATATATTTACTGTGTTTACATAGACTATATTTTATGAACTTAAATAATATATAGGTATGCATTTATTCTAGCTATTTACTGAGGGATAATATTTAACATGTTTAAGGATTTCATTTTATTTTTGGATCTACTATATAGCTTGAACAGTGTATATTGTTATGTCATCTGAAATTCTATTACGACGGAGACTTGTATTCAAATTCTTTGGGTCATTGTTAAGCACTGCAAGAGTTTTGGATTAATTTATAATGATTTATCAAGCTGTCACAAGCAATTGTGTGTTCTGATGCAAAATATGCATAAGTGATATTATAAATGTGGTGTCATAAATTTAATATATCATGCTTATTTGACTGATTGGATTCCAAGTTACTTTATAAATTTGGATCTTATACATATTAGAAGCACTTTGGCATATTGATCATCAAATTTGGATTTATTCTCTGTCAGGTAATTTGGAAAATTGTAGGCCTTCCATTTTTGACTTCACTCCAAAATTTTCAAATGTGATTAGTCATGCTTGAGTTTTAGTAGACCTATTCAACAAAAGTTTAGTTGGAAGTTATGCAGTTTCCATTTATCACGTCACAATATTTATTATGCTGAAATGCTTGAAATAGGTTCCTCACTAGGTATATTTCTTGACTCTCTCTTAGCTGACAGAAATATCACCTGAGAAATTTGTAACTAAAAAGTAACAACTGCTTATCACACCTTATTTTATCCATTGTTACATTTTTTGTCAATCATAATTCGTTTGGTCATGATGATTTATTAGCAGATTTAGGGTAAGAGATGTCGATAAAACCAAACTAGTTAAACTTATTGACTTTATGTAACAATATTTTGTCACAGATTTGATGACCGTTCTGGAAAGTTAACTCAGAATTTTACTTTTTCTAATGGCCTTTTTAGCTAATTTTGGAAAACCCCAAGTAGCGTAACATTACATTTATAAAAGAGTCAAAAGACAAGATCTGTTATTCATTTCTGAAATAGCATGACTTACAGTAAACATTTTGAAGAGGGAGGTCATCTCTAAAACACTGTTAAGTTCAAGTCATAGTGAGAACTGTAATATAATAGGTCTATATTAGTATTTTTCTACACATGCGTATAAATTTGAAAAGTTTTGGGAACAATTCATTAATGTGATATTGCAAAGTTTAGCCATATGTGTATTCGATGATTTAGTTTGAAATGTTTCTTTGCTTGTATCATATTCCAAGGTTGTATTATTTTATTTCTGAAATTATTGTCTTTTTCATGGATAATAATATAACATTGCAATGTAGAATAAAAATAATAATTAAACTGCCTGTATAGCATGCTCTTTTAAAAATCTTGAAGTACTCAGTGTACATAAATTCACCCAATATTTATTTAGCCGAATATGAAAATTATATACAACATCTACATAATTATACATAAATTATTGTAATAATCCATATAGGCACAGGCGATGCTTTCTTTGCCTAATTGAATAGGCGCTATCAATATCATTGAATATGTACATGTTGAAGCATGCATTTAATATATCATACACATTGAACAGTAGTATTACAAATTTACAATACTCAAGAAGTATATATTTATTTTCAAAAATAGAAATTTATATAAACATTGATAAATTGCTCCAATAAAAGATTGTGTATCTGTAGGCCTACTTTCAAGGACATGCAGATAACCATGATTACTGGTATCAAACCACACTTATATTCCTTTTTATTTTAGAAATTTTAACGCCACTTCACCTCTTGTAATTGGTGTCGTGTGCACTATCAATTATCAAGTTTATATTTTCAATTTCAGAATAGATAACTACTGATGCAATAGTCATGCATGTTAAAGATTAACTGTACTTGCACGTGAGATAACTGATATAACCAGATTTTTTGTTTCCTAAATTTGAACTCCACTTTATTGATGTCATATATTATCTAATTGGTATCTTCTGAAGTTCTATTAACATTGCTCTGCTGACACAATTACCTCGTACTAAATATTCACTGTACATTGTACTACTTTTTACACACTTCTAATGTGTATTTATATCAATTTTCATTTAATCATGATCAGCAAAAATGAGTACATGCAGTGGTGTATTTAGGGAAGGGGCCATTTGGCCATGCCCCCCCCCCCCGCTAAAATTAACATGGAAGAGATAGGAGAAGCCGTGGAGCGCCCCGTATTCACCCCATGTAATGCCCCCCCCCCCTCAGGCCATTTCTAGATACGCCCCTGAGTACTTGCTTCATCAATTGTTGCTCTGAAACTTCTAAGGGACTTAAAATTCACCTTTAAAAATGTGTATTAGAAGATATGTCCGAATTACAAGTATTGTATATTAGTATAGCTTATTTGTAAAGATTTAAGTTAGACCAATCAATTTTTAGTTGTTGAAAAATTAACATTTTGAGTAGCCTACATCTGTACATAGATTCTAGAACTTTAATATTTTCCCCCAGAAATGTTTTACTTGGTCGTCATTAAGTAAATAATATTATTAGTCTGTTTGACAAAGCGAAATGCAAAATAAAGAGCGTTTAGAATTCCTAAAATATTCCCAAAAGATATTTTTTAATGAAATTGAACTAGCATGATGAAAATACGGTTACTTAGTAAGTCAAATTGTTGAGCAAACAGTCGGCCGACATGCTGTTTACATAAAGATTTATGACTGATATTGTGGACATTAAACTTAGTCGATGAAAAAAGCAACATGAGTTTTGAATTGCTGGATCTATAGACTGTAGATGTCAGTTAGCTTAATAATGTATGTATCCGGAAAATATTTACATATATATTTACATGTAAATTGTGTGGCTGTTTCAAGTAATTTGTGTTCGCTTAAGTTTTGGATTATAATGTGCAGAAAGCAAAAGGTAAACATTGAGGATCAGGATATTGACTCTCTGGAGGATAAAATTAAATAGATATTTCTAACTGTCGTCTAGCTTAAAGAAGCTGATCTGCTGACCGATATCGGATATGAAGGTATTTGAATAGGAATTATCTCGGGAATAGTTTTAATTCAGATGTTGCTGTATGTCTAATGATATTATGATTTGGATAGAATCCACATACCAGTATTATAAATATTATAAGTACTTTAGGCCTATTGTATGTTTATATGTAGGCCTATTGTAGGTGACCTGCTCTTTTGAATGTTATGTTCAGCTTATTAAAAAATATATTTGATTTTCCATTGTACATGTTGTAGCTGGATGTATATTGTACATGTTGGCATGGATGGGACTCATACATGTGCAATGTATTATATACCAAGTTTAAAGTCCATTCAAGTTAAACTTTTGTGAACTTTGTTGGACTTACTGCCTGGTTAATTGTGTGTTTAATCAACAACTTGGTTGGACCTTTGTTCTCAAGGTGATCCAACAACAATTGTAGGTCGTCCAAGGATTAAATGGACTCCAAAAGATGATAACTTAAGATAGGAAAGATACACTATCACAGCAGAGATAAAATAACAATTACGACAGTTCAGATGTGGTGTGGTTGTTCAATATCATAGTGATCATTAAATATCACTAATGGCAGACAGTTCGGACGACAGTTCTGTCCGCAATGGTACAACAACTGCGGACTCGGATATATTAGACCGCTTCTTAATGAATTCTTATTCGTATAACGCCACCTATGTGGACTCGGACCAGTCACGGACACACAGTTATGAACACATGAACACGGAGTCACCGATTACTTCTAATAATAGTAATCATGTTAATACGGCTAATAACCCCACTGCTTCCAATTCAATGACTATGAATTATCGACCCAAAATGGATGTTAAACCCTACGATAAAGGTTTCAAGTTCAATGCGCCACAATACACACAGTTACAGGATTACCACCACCATCCACGAGAGGGCAGCACTGGAGGCTCTCCAATGACTATAGATGGGGCCACCAAGTACGAGCATAATTTTGGAGGAGGCTCTAATAGTGTTTATACTGAAGCGCCCTCTACATCCCAAACGACTTTTATGCCTCCCCCTTTTGGTGCTGCTTTGAACTATCACAATTCTTACGTCCACCCACCACAAGGTGGAGCCACAAACTTTAGGCGGGATCATTATTCTTCTCGAAAAGGGACGTCTCGTTTTGATGCCAAATATCCCCAACTACCCCTCACGAGTATAGCATCAGTAGGACGCCTACCAACCGTCAAGGAAGACTTTGCCAGTGATTGGTTGGCCGATATTCCGTCCATTGGTTCTATGCCGAGATTTTCTCAGGTAATGATACTAATTAAGTTAATGATCCGTTACAAATTTGTTGCTGAAGCATGTAAAGTCAATTTAGACATGAAACAAGGATCAAATTTGTGGGCGCTTTCATTGGTTATCACTGATATCTTGAAGTGGGGGAGGGTTGCTTTAGTGGTAGCGTGCTGGGCTGCCAATCGCTGGGTCCAGGGTTCGAATTCAGCTCTTGCCGGGTCACCTTGGCCTATGTTGGACGGCTGTTTCAATCATCCATCACCTCATTGCTGTGTCCTCCTCCTGTCCTAATTAGCCTACCAAGTGCGTAAATACAGGACGTAAAGCCCAATCATCCATCCATACTGATATCTTGACAAATACGGCTGAAACTGCAGCTGCTTGTTTCGGTCGTCATTGATGATTTTAGAATTAAATTTTGTTCATTTTTAAAACGGGTAAAGAACCATATTTGTTGGCTTTTTTCTTTTTCCTCCAAAAAGGTCCTCACAAATGCCGAACTCATTACTTAATGCTTCTTCTATATATGAAATTGAAGGTTCAAACCTTTACGTCTTTTTCTTTGATGTCTGCCCTTCTTTGTTGGAAACTATATATAGTATGTTGTGCACATTATGTCAATGATTTCACATGAATACCTGAACCCGCCGCTTGATTTTTGTGGCATTCGAGTTCTCTTTAGTTCGGGTTATAGCTCATTCAAGTGGCGAACAATACATAACCTCTAACTTTTCCTAAAACATTCACTTTAATCTACATGACTTCAAGATTACATTAAGTTGTCCTATTGCTAACCCATAATTTTGAAATAATCCCATATCTTCTGACCCTCACGCACTTTATGTGACACAGTTTGAAATCCTGTGGGACACGGATAACAATCTCAATGACCATTAATTTATATGGACCTTTTAAGCATTGTTGTATTTCCTTAATCTTCTGAGATCAATGATAGGGGACATTTCACATTTTTTATCTGGAGGAAAAACCTAAGATGGACAAAGTCCACTAGGTGAATTTTGATAAAATTAGATAAAATTTGCTACAATTCCAGACGGTCTCATCCTGGGATTTTTAGGCTGAAGAAGTAAACAGTCTGGGATATTGCTACATTTGGTTAATTTGTAGCAGGGTAGGGAAATTTACAACATGTTTGGTGTGGTAAACAATTTTTCTCTCGGACCTCGGGCAATGACCTAGAGAAATAGACGTGTAGACTGTCCTATGACCCTAATAACAAAAAATAGCATGCAATGCACGTGATGCATGCACCGTGTCCTCAAGACATTTAATAACCCCTTATAACTCCGTTGGATATGATCATCACATTGACACATCTCACAAATTGTGAAAAGAGTGCTATTCCGTCTATCTAACTATGTATCAATCTGTTGATCTCTCTTATTGACTTTATAATTGGCTGAAGCATAAATCTTGAGATTATTTCATTGTGATCCTGCAAGTGCGTGTCAATCCGTTTTTGGCAAAGAATAGACATATTTGGCAGGTTGTGGTGCACCATGCTTTGTCTCAGGGTGGAAGGACCTAACAGAAGAAGAAGAAGATGCTTCTCTGAAGCCTTCTCAGAAATCTTCTGCTCAGCAATGAAGAGTTTTGGGGATTAAAGACGACTATTCAGAGCAGTGAGACATAAGATTAAAGCCAGGGCTTCTTTGGCAGCAGTATCATAACTTTGGGTGGTTCTTGCATCAGTGAAATGCTTTAGGATCCACACCAACTTTGGCATGACAATGCCATTGATGACGACAAAGGGTCCGAGGCCCTGCTCTCGGACACAAAAACACAGGACATAAAAGCCTCTTGACGATCCCATTAAAGAAGTTAAGTTTGAACTTAATGCTACAGATGATAATGGAGCAATGCACTCAGTCCATGTATGCATGGAATGCAATGGTGCATTTCATTTATAACTATTTGTTGCTACTGAAATGGACTTCACTCCATGACCTCTGTTACATCAACTTTGTGCTGCAATTAAAGTTGACCAGAGAACATTAAGAATAGCAGTTTTATGACTGGACTGTATTTAAGCGCAAACTATATTGAGGTTTCTTGGTGCAAAAACAGTCCACAAAGTATGCAGCGGAAAGTTGTAGCCTCCCCTCAGACTAAGTTACCATATCTGTGAAAGGTGGGCACTCATTGAAAATTCAGATGCTAGCGCCCTCTCTGGAAGGAACTGATCTGTGATGGAACTAGAGATGAACACGCCAGGGTTCTTTGTGTATGTGACAAAATTGGAAGGTTAAGTGACAAAATTGGAAGGTTACCGTATTTTCTCTATTAAACGCCCAGTGGGCTGAAGTAATGATGATATGGTCAATTAATAATTTTTTGCATAAAAAACTTAGGATAAAGTGATATTTTGATGAAAATTAGTTCCTTGTGGAGGGGGGTGGGCTCTTTTTAGGGGATTTGCTTTTAATAGAGAAAATACGATATGTGTCAAAATGGGAAATTTATATGACAAAATTGGAAGGTTATGTGACAAATTGGAAGGTTATGAGACAGAATTTTGTTTATCAGCTTTTGGGTTGGTTTCTCCAATCTCCATGCGATGCAATGATTTTGACCACTCCAAATAACAAATAAATTTTTTCCGCAATGAATTTGGGCTGCAGGAAAACGAGAACAAATATGATTCATTCTTTGACTCGCAAAAATTCAGGTGTGCAATTGAAAAATCTTTTCTTTTCAGTATCATCATTATGATAATTTTCTTTAAAATAAATTATTTTCGCTTATCTGCTCTTATCTGAAGTCTAGAATTTCTAATGCATAATTATCAGTTATCTAAATCGCACTTATTTTTCCTGTCGCTCTTTCTTCTTTTATATTGACCATTTGGGGTCAATTTCTTCTCGTATCTCATTCTCAACACTCTTTTTTTCCGTATCAGTATCTCTAAACTAATAAAATGCATGATCAGTGATGTTAGTCACACTTATTTTTTCTTGCTGCTCCTTCTTCTTTTATATTGACCATTTAGGGTCAATTTCTTCTCGTTTCGCAACACTCTTTTTGCTACATCAATATCTCTTGTCTCTCTTAACAGTCTTTTGCACTTTTGTTACTTGGATGGTTAAGGCCACACATAATTGATCTTTAGCTTCTCGGATCCTCTCAAGGCACTTTTTTTAGGGTCGGTCGGTAGGACAAAAAATAATAATTTTATAATGTCAAAAAAAATTATTTTTTTTTCAATTTTTTTTTTTCCATCGGCAGGAAATCTATTGTGTCGGCGGGTCTGCAAAGCTAAGAATCAATTGTGTGTGGCCTAAACAACAGCGTCCTCCGCACCTCGCATCTTCTTGCATCTGCATCATGAGTGTAGCGGATGTGCATGAGAATACGACATGTGCGCCACTGGTGCAAGTATTGCCGTAACCACGGTAACCACAGTAACTAAGATAATCACATTTCCCTGTCTCCGATGCCATCCCCTGGTTGTCTCTACTTGTCCGGAGATTGTTGCTATGCTCGCTGATTGCTCAGAGCTCTCCACTTCAAAGATCTTTCGATTTTGTTTGTCCAAGAGCTCAGCGATTGACACTTATGAAGCTCAGCTGTTTTTGCCGCATGTGCAGTAATGCTCTTTGGTCGGGCATGGTGCTGCATCAGTAGTATTGAGTACTTTAAGTTCAGCTAGTTCATTGTGGACCAGGGTCATTCTCTGCCTCCTACATTGTTCAGTAACTTTTGGTCTTTGCTTCTAATCAGGGGGGAGGATTGGTCTAGAGGTAGCATGCTGGGCTGCCAATCGCTGGGTCCACGGTTCGAATCCAGCTCTTGCCGGGTCACCTGGGCCTATGTTGGACGGCTGTTTCAATCATCCTTCGCCTCATTGCCTAGTCCTCCCCCTGTCCTAATTAGCCCACCAAGTGCATAAATACAGGACGTAGAGCCCCAATCATCCATCCAACCCTGTGCCAAGAGTCACTCCTCACAACTTTACTATGAATTTATGATCCCTGCCTGTCTTAGATAAGCTGATCAGTGAAAAAATTACCAGCCGTTATAAGAGTCATGTCATTTATTCAGCTAACCATCCTCTACTCTAGTGGCGCCATCACTCCTTCCAACTTTGCGATTGGTCTTTTTGCTCGTCTTCACCATGTTCACTGAGCTTCTGTGAGAGATAAAAACTGATATATCTCAGGTGTTCTGTTTTAAGGTCAATATCCCACAACTGGTGTTTCTTGGGAGCGAGCTAAGACAGAGACAGATGTAGTTCTTCTACAGGTGATGTCAATATCTTCGCAGAAAAGTGTCTCTGTGACAAATGTGACATTTGCATATATTCGTTTATACATATTATTATATTAGGCCAAAGATAATTGATCTTTAGCTTCTCATATCTTCTCGAGGCACTTTTTCTAGGGTCGGTAGAACGAAAAAAAAAAGTGAAATCTAAATTTTTTATAATGTCAATTTGATAAAAATTCTGGTTATGCTCAATTTTTTTGTCCGTAGCCAGAAAATCTGTTGGGTCGGTCGATCCGAGAAGCTAAAGATCAATTATGTCTGGCCTAAGCCTACTTAGCTAAGGTTAGTGTCCTCTTCATATGGTAAGATTTTTACCAATTAGGCCACACATAATTGATTCTTAGCTTCGCGGACCCGCCGACACAATAAATTTTCTGCCAATTAAAAAAAAAATATTTTTTTTTATTTGACATTAAAAATTTTTTTTTTTTTTGACCTGCCGACCGACCCTAGAAAAAGTGCCTTGAGAAGGTCCGAGACGCTAAAGATCAACTAGGTCTGGCCTAAGCTAACTAAGCTAAGGTCAGTGTCCTCTTCATATGGTAACATTTTTACCAATTACCAGCCTATCTATATTGTGCGATGTATTCAGAATTTCAGATTATCAATACTACTATGAGGATGCTCAATATAATATGCTTCTTTAATTTCCTACATTCACCAATTTTCCCATTCGAACGATGTATGGTATCTGCAAGAAATGCAATTTATCTGGCAATTAATGCAGCCTGCAAATTGCTATGCTATGCTGTTCATAAGTGTTCAATATGTAAGCATTGAGGTAAACTTACACACTATTGATGTATTGGCCTCAGTGCCTTGATATCAATGGAACTATCTCTTTATTTAGCCACTCATTTAATATTTAATTGTTTATTGAGTGAGTGAAGATATTCAACATAGCAAAGGTATTCAACATAGTACACACGTTTATGAGGCATTCATAATGTCCATGGATAGAAAAGGCGAATTTCTTGTGAAAGTTTCGAGTCCAACATGAACTTGCTTATTTAGGGTGGGTATAAATACAGGATGTAAAGCCCCATTCATCCATCCATCCACATCGGTTAGATAGGTAGATAGATATGGTAAGTTGCAGCCCTCTTTACCCAGTTCTTGGTGCTCACAAGAATTGATTTATGAGATGGGAGAGAGAGAGCAGGAGTCCTCAACATGTTACACATTTACCCCATGAGAGGGATGTTTTACTTGCCCAGCACTAGCCCTGAGACCCTGCGTGCACAGACACTGATACAAGGGACTGCCAATTGAGGCAGGAACCTTAGCCACCTGTCAGTTAGCAATAAGCCTGCAAGTGTCTGACCCAAGTGATACTATTGTGAAACACAGGGGATTCTGTTGTGACAGGCAGGACCAAACTATTTGCCAAATAACGCAAAACCACAAACTTGACATGCTTCCAACTCTTGTATTAAGGTTCAAGTAGACACCCAACTGCAGAGAGCATTCTGTCAGCTGATCAATCACTGTATTGGGGACGACACCTGACCAGTAATTGATCAAAGTGTACGAGTTGTATGATAAGGTCAATAGATATATATATATATGTTGTGATATTGTTATTGGGAGCTTTTTTGGCAAATTCTTTAAAGGAGTCAGATTAATAGATATTGATGATTTTGTATATTGCTTAATTTGGGGTCAATGTCCTCCTTTGGCCTAATGGATAAGAACGCTTGTCCACTGGCTCTGAGGGTGTGGGTTCTATCCTCACCCCGGGAACTCACTTCTGTCCGAGCCACCCTTCCCTATGAAATAACATTGGGCCTGTGTTTCACTTACTTATCAAAGACTTTAACCCATACCTAACTCTGACTACAGCAAAGAAAATTGGCAGCCGTTGTTATCCTGCATGCCTCACATATCGGCCTTCATGACCCAATATGTTTTCCTCTCATCGGATGAGAATTTGTGCTTCCAGAAGCATTTAGGTTGAGGATGTTTAGCTTTGCTGCAATGGCGCAATATCAGGCATTTCACTTACTTACAGGTGGCACTGTAATTTACTTTACCAAAAATCTCCTGAAGGAAGACGAAGCATCCCCTTCATCCATTGAGGCAATCAAACTTGTTTAATGCTCATCAGTTTTGAAACGAGTCAACATTTTGTATTTCAACTTCTCTAAACTAAACACTTCATCACCGCAGCTTCGGTCTACATGGTCTATGCTGTGTTTAACATGCTCCAAGAAAGAAAATTGTGTGCTAGAACTAAAGATAGCTATGTTGCCTACGTAAGATGTTCAATGTGTGTTTAGTCGATACTTCCATGTTTAATGACTCTCAAATGAACATAGAATATTTAACACTTGCAAATACAGTAATTCTGTGCTTTAAAATTTAATGCTTTTTTATTTGCCTTTACAGGTATAATAACCAGCTGATAACTGCAACGTATATTTGTGAGCCATTATTGCAGATTGCGCTAGGAAAATACACTATTTTTGGTGATTTGAAAGCAATAATTTGCAATGATTTGTTGCCAGATTAATATATTTCTGTCGCACTTAGCCCAACTAAATCCTCAAGGGTATAAGCATAGATTTACCTATATGTATAAGTGTGCACTATGTTGCGGAGTGTATCTCTCTCAACTCATTATCACCCTCAAGAGCAGCCTGAACTGGCCTTAGAGGGCTGCACTCGGCATGGTGCACACCTACTATCCATAGCATTCCATACAGTGTACCTACATGCATTGAAACTGGAATTATAACTTAATATGTCACCGTGACATATAGCCCTATCTGCTCTCCCCAGAAGGGGGGGAGGGTTGGTCTAGCGGCAGCGTGCTGGGCTGCCAATCACTGGGTCCAGGGTTGGAATTCATCTCTAGCCGGATCTCCCCTTGGCCTATGTTGGACGGCTTTTTCAATCATCCCTCTCCTCAATGCCATGCCCTCCTCCTGTTCTAATTAACCCACCAAGTGCATAAATACAGGACGTAAAGCCCCAATCATCCATCCATCAATACATGCATTGAAACTGGAAGTAGAAAGTTCTTTATATGTCACCCTCTCTGCTCTCCCCAAAGCCCCATCCTCAATTCCTCATCCCACTGATGCTACTCCTACTGCCGTATCCCTGATGCTTAGATACCTGGTGTCTAGATACCAGTGGCGTTCCTATGAGGGGGGTACGGGGGGGGATGTGCCCCCCATATTGGACCTGTGCCCCCCATATGAACTTTCCAACCTTGGCTAAAATATACAATTAGTATTGTTGGTGCCCCCCCCCCCGAGAATCGCGTGCCCCCCCAGGTGCACCCCCCCTTCTCAAGACCCCCTAGTTACGCCACTGCTCGATACCTGATGCAGGCACACAGCAGGATGCAAATGGACCTGAAGATGCTTGATTGATTCCTTACTTTCTTCTGAATCTTCTAAAGTGTCTCCGAGAGGTTTTATTGATGCAAGATTTGCGTCTTTTGTGTATCTCGGATCTCATGTCACCTGTGTATAAAGGCCCTACTGCTTTAGTTTTGTGCGTTTCTTGTATCTCTCTGCGCATGGCATTATTGGCATATATATCATATGTTGATGCTATTGTTCTGTCAATATTGTGTAAGATTTTGTCAAAGTATTTTATGATGTTTTTGTATTTATATATCTTTGCCAGAAATTTAAAGTTTTTTGTTTGTGCCTCAATATTACAGTCTGTCAACTAGATTTGCAAAAAGAGTGGGGTTAGCTCTCTGGTAGCGTGCTGGGCTGCCAGTCGCTGGGTCCAGGGTTCGAATCCAGCTCTAGAGCTCTTGCTCGGTCACCTGGGCATGTGTTGGATGACTGTTTCAATCATCTTTTCGCGTCATTGCCGTGTCCTTCTCCGATCCTAATTAGCCTACTAAGTGCATAAAATTTAATATGGGACGTAAAGCTCCGATAATCTATCATTTCTGCTTATCATGTGATCATTGGCTTTTGGAACAAATATTCAACTTAAACAGACTGGAACAATGTCAAGTTGGTATGATACTTTCGAATGCTCTGGTCAGGATTTGAACCTGGTACCTTGAGAGAAGCAGCGCATTTACCAATTTGTCACATGACCATGTAGAACAATGAGAAATGCCACCTGGTGGCAGGTAAATCTTTTCAAATGGCACCTCATTGCAAACTAATGGTGGGGATTGGGCAAGGGTATTATAAAACGACTCTAAAAATGAGGCAGCTACAACTACTTTTGCCAGGAATCGATTAGCGAAACTCCTGGAAATTTGTTGGGAGACTCCTTTTAGAGTTGCGTAACAAAAAGACAGGAAAAACAACTTTTCGGAAGGAAACACAAAAACAGAAACCCGTCAATGGTTAGAGATTGTTGCAAGATTCTGGATTGTTTCCGTTTCCATGGCAACAAATGGTATAATTTCATAACAACATGTGGTAATGTCACATGGAGGCCGTAAAAGTTCAGTTCGTTAGTTTCTCAAGAGTGACTTGTCATGTTACTGAAGTAACTAGATAATACTTGATATGTTGTGTTAGTAGGTTAATAACCATCTTAGTTTACGGCAGAAAAGTGCTTAAAATTAGTTTTCAGCAAGGCGGTTTTTACCGGTTCAAACCACCCGGTAAAAACCACCTTGCCGTAAACTACAACTAGTTCTGTGGTAGCTGGCTTGGAAGCTGACGTCTGAGACTGGAGTTCAGTTCACGACCTACCAACCAGGGTTGGGTACAAATGCAAATGCATTTGCATTTGCATTTGCAAATGTCGCATTTGAATCCGCATTTAAATGCTTTTAGAAAAATGCAAATGTATTTGCATTTGCATTTACATTTGAATGCTAAACATTTGCATTTGCGTTTTTAGAAATGAAAACATTTGCATTTGCATTTGCATTTGCATTTGAGTAAAAAGCATTTGCATTTGACAAATGTTTTGTCAAATGCATAGGTTATTTCACAAATTAGCAAGAAATATTGCACTGTGAGATATCTTAGAAATAGAAATTCTATACTTTGATATGACAGGTACAAATAAGCAATTAATAGGATTGGCAAAAAAAAACCCACAATAAAAGATAGACTATGAATGGGTGTATTATGAATTAAAGATATATTGAAATACACTAACTGTAAATTAATTTTGGCATTTTAAGAACTTTTGAAGATTACAGTTGTATGATCATTCTGTTACAAAATACATCATTTTCATATAAAATGAGGAGTAACTGACTCTTTTTAAAATCAATTTGCAATAGTTTGATTATGTAGATGCTGTAAAAATTCACTGCCAATTGCAGGATTATTATTTAGGGGTTTTCAGAATCATTGAGCCATGAAGCTGTGAATGCAATGTCATGGGTGAGTGGTTATTGAATACTGAAGTCTGAAGCAAATAATTAGGGAAAATGCCACATCTCTTTAATATAATTATTCTTTTATGTAGCTATCTAATCTTTGTTTGTCAATATGCAATATTGCAATAGTTAGAAAATATAATTAGGCTACTGAGTAAATGCACTCACTGCCAATTGCATGGCTATTATTAATTTTGGGGGTTTTCCTAAACATTGAACCAAGAAGTTGAGAATGCAATGTCATGGGTGAGTGGCTATTGAATACTAAAGTAAAAAATTATAAGGGGAAAATATGTCATCTAATTAATATAACATTTTTTTAAGTATCTCATCCTTTTTTGCTTGTCAGTATGCAAATGCACTTTGGTAAATATAATTACTGTGTAAATGCACTCACTGCCAATTGCATGACTATTATTAATTTTGGGGGTTTTCCTAATCATTGAGCCATGAAGCTGTGAATGCAATGTCATGGGTGAGTGGTTATTGAACACTGAAGCAAATCAAATCAGGGGAAAACCCTACATCAGTTATATGTGTGACCATGCTTTAAGATATCAAAAAGTGATAATTGCAAGATAAAATACAGTCGTTTATTCTATACATATATGTATGTCAATTACAATAAACAATGCAATTGTTTTTTATTGCTATCTTTGCACATACTGTAGAATATCTCAAATATTTGAAGTTTTAATTTCCAAAGACATGTAGACAGATAAGTGATTGACAGATTGTTTTCTCGACTGTTTGATTCATTGATTGCTTTACTGATTGATTCCTATGGAATTATATGCTGTCTAATTGTTATTAGTTTGAATCTAAATACTTTATGGAGCATATTTAATTATTGCTATTTGAATAATATCAACTATTGCTTGTTATCACTTTTTCAGAAAATATGTCATGTTTTGTTTGATACTAAAAGCAGTCTGAATATATAGCATAATAGGCCCAAATATAACTAGTTAGAAACATCACTAAAAAAGATAATCAACTGATAATCTGCCACCAATTGGCCTTTGATTGTACGATGAAGAGAAGTGCTTCCCGAAAGTACAATGTGAAATTACGCATATAAAACATTTGAAAAATATCAAATGCATTTGCAAATGTATTTGCATTTGCATTTAAATGCTTTTGAAAATAGCACATTTGCATTTGCATTTGCATTTGAATCATTCTGAAACATTTGCATTTGCATTTAAATGCTTTTGGCTGGGAAGGCATTTACATTTGCATTTGCATTTGGTCATTTCCGAAACATTTGCATTTGCATTTAAATGTTTTTTATCGCATTTGTACCCAACCCTGCTACCAACTGCAAGCAACCCCGAATCATGTTGTCATCTTGAATCAATCTAAATTTTTAATTTTTTTTTGCAGGAAAATATCTCAGATGTAATACAAGCGGGAAATTATGATTCAGGTGAGTTGCACTTAATGACTTGAATTTTGGACTCAGGACTCTTGAATTAATTTATTAAGCAACATATATTACATTTGACGGACATCTGGATTAGTCTGTAATGTGTGTGTTTGTAGTTTGCGAATACATTATATGCACCTACTTTATGATCATGATGTGAGCTATTTCATGGATATAAATAAAATGTATTTCTGGAGTTTTGAATATATTTAATATTCAGGAAACACATTTAAAATCAGAGAGAAACAGTTCCAAGACATTGTAAAGTCATGAAAAATGCTTAAATTCAAATTGGCCCTCCATAAGGATACTAACAGTTACTGTGCAAATGATGACACATTTCGAAACTTGTATTAAAAAATATATTTTCCAGAATTAGCAGAACAGGTTGTCAAGATCGAACAGATCAGTCCGACACAAGCGAACCGGTTTTCCTTCTCCCGGACGAGTAGCACAGGGTCTATCCATGCCGTCTGTGGGTCCTCCGCCAGTTCAACGCATAATACGGGTAAATATTGACCTGTGTGATTTTTAAGATGTCATGTGTTGCTTTTAATAATTGAAATGCTGTATAAAAAGTAAGACAGTAATGTTTCGGACCAGACCAGTAAGGTCCAGTGCACCCCCTCTTCAGTACCAGACACCCCAACTTCCAAAAAATCGTTCCTGAGGTTGTCTGTACCGGTACAGACCAGTGCAGCGAAAATTGGAAACAATGCATAAAAAAGGACAGAAGTTAGTTTTTCACACCTTTATTTTCCTACCTATTCGGAAATCGGTACTTACACCATGGTATACTGGAACGTCTTCCCGTGGACCGGACCACCTCACCCCTGGACCATGCGGATCTGCGGGGAGTGGTCCGGTCCTCAACGCTATAGGCCCTAGAACGGTTCTATTGTAGAACTTGTATGTATAACACCAGTAATTAGGAAAATAGTAAGGAATCTCAAAGTGTTGGGTTGAGAAAAAAAGGAGGGGCTCCAATTATTAAAAAAAGAGTGGTTTGTCTGATGGCAGTCAGGTCAGTTTTCTGTCTGTCACACGTTCACAAGTATCACGTTTGTGGAATATGAATGTCTAGTGACTCTGTTTCTAAGTGATTGGAAAAATGCGTGCACATTTTTTGCGATGTCATTTGTAGCTTATCGCTCTCTTGTGCAAGGTCCAAGTTGCAAAATTGATTGCTTGTTATTTTTGCGAATTGCAAAAATGCGTGCAAATTTTTGTGCGCTCGTAAACAAGTTGTCACTTATCGAAATGTGATATAAAGCATTTTTAGATCTTTTATGATGTTGTTTTGTCGCTTTCGTCTCAAACAAAAACTTAAAATCACCTGTGTCAATTCTCTAACCATGCATCGATCACATGTGCTGCAAGATAAACTTCTGTGAGTGCATTTCTGGAAAGTTCTTGTGGAAGCCGTACCGGGTGTATTGACATTTCAAAAGTATTTTTAAAATTTGCTCTGACAATTATCAATAATAAGTTGATTTAAAGAACTCTAATGATATGTCTACCTTTATTGAAATGTTAGTTGGACTGTCATTTATAATTTCAATCATAATATTTATTAATATTTGATGTTATTCTTGTGCATAAGTAAATGAATAAATATATATAGGAGGCTTTTTAGCCAAGGCTGATGAAAGTTATTTACCAATGAGGTTTATCGCTCAATAGGTTCGGCAACTTTTTATTACGCTGAATAATAGTCTATTTTCGTGCAATTGAATCTTGAATGTGTCGCAGTATTCCTCCCTATGATGATGGACAGTGTCATGTGTTTACTACTGTTACTTTGCAGATTGATTATTTCACGTTTATTTTCACCAATTGTTAAACTATTGTAGTTGAGTAGTTTTTCTTTGGTAATTGTTAAGATTTAATTTATAGTGATTGTCTGGTTTTGCACAGGTTTTTGTTTGATAACTGATTGTCGTTCTCTGCTGTCCTCTGCTTGTTCCGAAACAACACAGAATTACGAGCTCTAGAGACTTAAGAAAGTAAAAGAAATGTACAACAGGAAAGATTTAGTTTGGAGTATTACAGATTGATGACTTAAACTGTATTGCAGTAGAATTGTTATGAAAGTGTATAAGGGTCATTCTCAAATTTCGGGACAATTTGCGTCACTCTAGCTCCCTGACATTAAAATGAATGCGATAAATATCTGAAGCGTCACTCTGCATCTGCTATTCATATTTCTACTTAGAACCACTGCATTTGGAGCAAAAAGTCATTCATTAGACTTTTTTTAATGCATTATGTCCAGAAATCCGTGCAAAATCAATGGTTTTTCCCTGTCACTAGACCTGACATGACAAAATCAAGTGTTCATTTTCCTCCTAATATACCATTATTTTCAAAGTTTCTTTGCACGATTCATGGGAATATAGACTTGAATTTATATTTAGTTCATATTCAATTTTTTTGGTGTATAATTTCATTGATTAAATTGATACAATAGTCATGTCACTAATTTATGTCAATTTTTTTGTCCCCTCCGTTACTTGCCATAGCTCTGTTCGTTATTGTTTTTTATGAGCTATTTTCACTGAATATCATCAGACGCATGTGCGCCATAGTACCACTGCCTTGCAGACTTCATAAAACATGTATTCAATAAATTATGACATAATGTTCATAAAAAATGTTTTTGGTCCCACTAAAATGTCCCCTCCGTTTCCTTCATTTCCAAGCTTACCAATGATAATTTTACAGAGCGATTCCATGTATATGTTGCTGAGGGTGGCAGGTTTTAATATTCTGCAATTATTTTGTCTTATCTCCAAAATAAAAAGCAGTAATGAGCGAAAAGCAAAAAATTGTTCCCCTCCGTTACTGTCCACTCCGTTACCAGATCATGAGCAAGAAATCGACATTTGGACCAAAAAATCTACTGATACGAGATGAAGTACTTCTGAAAATAATAGTTACATCAATCTTTTATCATTTTTCCTTTTGTCACTGTTCCTACAGTTGGTTTTTTACATCAAAATTCCCCTCCGTTACCACATTGTCCCCTCCGTTACAGGACAATTTTCCTATACCCCTTGTCCCGAAATTTGAGAATGGCCCATAAATGCAGGATGTAAAGCCTTAATTGTCCACCCATCCATTATGAAATTGTTAAAATGTCTATTAATGAATCTATTGTTGCACCAATTGTCATGTAATCTTTGTTAAATGTTAAATTTACTGTTAAAAATGTAAAATGATCGTCTTGTTTTGCACCAACATGATTACTGATGATCGTTCCGTTTTGTCTCGTGTTCGTCTGATAGGTGACGTAGTGGTAATAGCCTCTCCCGAGACAACTGAGGTCACAGGTACAAAACCGTTGCTTCATAATTGTATTTGTGTGATAATGATTGGTTATGTGTGTTTAGTGCCATGTTGGATGTTAACTCTTTTTTAATTGCTGTGTTATAGTCAGGATATTGTGTTCTAATTAATATGCTTGTTTGAATTTGTTTGGTTATTGAATGTTATTTCTGTGGAATGTTTTTTTTTGTGAATTTTAAAAATAATTTTTGCGCATTTTGCTATTTTGATTACCTTACTGTAAACAGTTTATAATCGCTATAATACAAGGTTCAATTACTGTCTTAGTGACATAGCTACTGAAAAAGATCCATGATTGAAATGCTGTTTAGTTAAGAGATCTGTGCTTTTAATGATCAATTTTGATTTTTGCATGAATTTTCTGCATGCTATTGCACTGAATCACTGGAAGTTTGGATGTGGTGCTATTTGTTTTGTTAATTAATTTGACTAGTATCTGCCATTGGCATTGCAGTAATACTGTATGCAAGCTTATAAATGACTTGGTAGAAATTGCTGTGAGAAATAGTGTTTAAGGGCTACTTAGGTGATAACGAGTTTTTAAATAGTTATGTTTAGTTAATCTACAAAGCCAAATGATGTTGTTCGGGATTTTCCTAACTTTTTGTGATCGTTTGCAAAAAATGACTGTCATGATGTACGTAGAATTGCAGATATCTATTCCAGTAATGCCAAGAGTTTTGTTTTGCCACATACTTAATAAGAGTTTTTGATTAGGCTATTCTTGTAAGTTTGCAAATTTTGTAGCATTTAGAATAGATAGATCTTGTAGAATTTTGTGAGACTAGAGCAGCGCTTCATGTGTTGGCACAGTTGAAGAATAAAAGGAATGAGAGGCTTCTAGGCCTATAGCTGGTTTGGGATATCTGGGAGTTTACTTATCATTGCATTATATATAACAGAATTTTGAAGCTCTGTTAAGTTTTAAGGGAGACTTATTGTTGATTAAGCACTTTTGATTGATATTTTATTGCCTTGTGAAATTTTCTCTGATACTACATTAATAGTAACACTACAACTTCAGACTTCTCGTTAGTTTTAAATGAATATTTCTTCCATTTATCAAATTGCGTTGCATGTTTTGGATAAACTAAGCACTGTCATTGCCGTTAACTTGGACTGCCCTCTTCAGCATTTCGCATGAACTACTAAGATCTTTCATGCTGTCTTGACCAACTGTGATTTGAAGTGAAATTGGCATGTGCTGTTTGGTGTTCTGCATGCCCTTTGTAGAGATAATGTAATAATGTAATAACTAATGTTTTAAATATTTTGATAAATGTCTTAATTTGCCATGCTTTAAACTTTTAAAAATCCAGTTATGGATTGCCAATTTCAGTAGGATCATCTTTTTAAATTTAAATACAAACGATACTCTTCATTATTGTCACAGAAAACAACTAAATTACTAAATGTTTGCATTAATTTATTTCAGATGATGAAGATAGTGACACGACCAGACCTCCAAATTTGAAGGAGAGGAGAAGAGAGGCACATACACAAGCCGAGCAGAAAAGAAGAGACGCTATTAAGGTATGGGTTGTCATTTTAGGACAAAATAACCCTCAACTATGAGCAATCTTAATTGATGTTACGCGAAAATAAAAAGAATGGAATAATATAATACAAAATAACACTCAATATAAGTATTATCATACATGTAACAACCCTCGACAAGTTGCGATTTGAATTGATATAACACAAAAATAAACAACATTGAATAATGTCATCAGATGTAAATCAAGTAAATCAGATTTAAATCAAAGAACTTTGAAGTCTTGATGGTTTGAAAGGAGCATTTATTCAAATAATTTTTGAAATCGAGCAACAATACTCTCATGGCCAGTACAAGTTTTGGATGAGTTTAATTTCATATAATTTTAATCAGTTCCTCTTTCACCAAATTTCCCATATACTCCTTCTGGCCTAATTAGGGGGGAGGGTTGGTCTAGTGGTAGCGTGCTAGGCTGCCAATCACTGGGTCCAGGGTTTGAATCCAGCTCTTGTTGGGTCACCTAGGCCTATGTTGGACGGCTGCTTCATTCATCCTTCGTCTCATTGCCGTGTCCTCCCCTATCCTAATTAGCCTACCAAGTGCATAAATACAGGATGTAAAGCCCCAATCATCCATCCATGTTAAGTGTGATGTAATCAGAGAATGAACCTTGCATCACATCAGTGCGCTACAGCCCCACTCCCAGTATCACTGCAGTTCGCATGCTAGGTGATGCAGGCTCTAGTTAGGCCATACATAATTGATCTTTAGCTTCTCGGATCCTCTCAAGGCACTTTTTCTAGGGTCGGTCGGTAGGACAAAAATAAAAGTGAAAAAATTTTTTTTTTTATAATGTCAAAAAAAAATTATTATTTTTTTCAATTTTTTTTTCATCGGCAGGAAATCTATTGTGTTGGCGGGTCCGCGAAGCTAAGAATCAATTATGTGTGGCCTTACTGCTGTGTACACGTATTCTGAGCCAGCTTTAATCAATCCAATATTTTTCTCATTACAGAAAGGTTACGATGACCTTCAAATGCTCGTGCCAACCTGCCAACAAGCGGACCCAGTGGGAAGTACAAAGTTGAGCAAAGCAGCTGTCTTACAACGGTCAATAGACTACATGCAGTATCTACTACAACAGAAGAAGAAACAAGAAGATGACCTGGAAAGCTTGAGGAAGGAGGTGACGGCCCTCAAGATTATGAAGGCGTAAGTGGAATATATTATATATGTAAAGAAAAGGAACTGTCATTAAATTCGAGATTCCTTTATTCAAAACATCAAATAGTACACAGAAATGACTTGGAAGAGAAAGGCAAGCCATGAAAATGGATATATTCCATATTTTCACATGGTGCCTCTGAATAGCCCACAATGGGGCTGATGGGGCATAAAACTCAAACTCACTCCATATTTTCGTGTCCGTTGCCTCATTGCCTTGTCCTGTTCCTGTGCTTTTAAAATTAGCCAAGTGCATAAATGCAGGATGTAAAACCCTCATCTTCTATTCATTCATATTTTCAGGAATTATGAACACATAGTGAAAGCGCACAAGAGCACCCCAGCCCATGGACAGAACCAGGTATCAGATGAAGTCAAGTTCCAAGTGGTAAGTAACTTCTCGATTTAAAATAATTTCATGTTGGATGAAACAAGGTCATGGAAGTGTAAAACAATCTACCTCATACCTTAGTGGTCTTATAATTATTCGTGACTAATGTGACCTATATGTATTTAAAAATTAAAAGCCTTATCTATCATTCCTTAGTCATCCTTCAGTAGTTGCAGTGTCCAGATGTACACTGTTTCCTTGTCTCTGGAATGTTTGATGTTCGTGAAGCATCCTTGATCTAATTATGTGTATTACAGTGTACATTATATTGCAAGTGTTGACACCATTTTAGGATGATGGTCCATTTTATTCAAGGTCTAGATTCCGACCTCATTCATAAATTTTTTATTCCAACTTTATTCATAAATTGTTTTTTATGGCGTACTATTGAGTGAAAAAGTTTTTGAGTTCTGATGACCTGACATTCTTTATGTCCTTTAAATTGACTGAAATTCACTTTAAGTTTTGTTTTGCAAGTGTTAATACAATTTTAGGATGATGGTCCATTTTATTCAAGGTCTAGATCTGACCTCATTCATAAATTATTTATTATAGCGCATTAAAATTGAGTGAAAAAGTTATCGAGTTCTGATAATCTGACATTCTTTATGTTCTTTAAAATTGACTGAAATTCACTTCAATTATTTTTTGCAGTACCAGCAGTTAATGGACTCTCTGTTCCAATCCTTCAATGGATCTATCTCCGTCAATAATTTTGCGGAACTCTCTGGGTCCGTTTTCCGATGGTTGGAGGAATATTGCAAACCTCAGGTAGGGTTTTTCTACATTTTGAGTACTTAATTATTGTGAATATGCCGTATTGGACTTTATATGACTGTTTATCAATCCTTACTATGTAGCTGTATCCTCCTCCTGTCCTAATAAGCCAGCCAACTGCTTAAATTTTGGCTGTAAAGCCAAATCATCCATCCATCTCATTATTTATTACCAGTAATAAACTTACAATCCCATATTTTTGTAAAAGTTCCGACAGTCCAAAGAGCCATATAACCATGAGATGGCGCAAGTTTATAGTAGAAGTGATTGCACCCTCTGGTGGACATAGGACAAATATAGTTGACAAGGCAAATATCCTTGTCGGGTTTACGTTATAGGTTTGCAGAACAAAAAACTTTGTACAGAGCTAGTTGTGTGAACATATTAAAAAACACTTTAATACCAGTTTGAAAATCAGTAATTTCAGACCTTGTCAAGTGAGACTTCTCAAATTCACTGAACCTGAATAATTATAATGTAGTTCTTCGGAATTCCGTCCATGATCTTATCCTCATGAGTCCCTATTTCTTGGTTTGTTTCTGATTAATTGTTCTTTTAATTTCAGGCCTTGAGAAGTCAAACAGATGCCATCTTGCGCAAGGAACTCGCGAACATGCAACAGTAAAAACGGAAATTGTCAAATAACCAGATATTTCGCAAAGTTCTGAAGTTGATGATATTACAGAAGGCACAATGTACATAGACTGGAATGGCAGGTGGCAGCATGTGTTAAGAAACAGACTAGTGGCGACTCCTTGTGTCACAGGAGTAAATTGTGTGTTGCTATGATACTCGCTAGAAATACACAAGAAGTCGAAATGCGAAATGTGCAAAATTGTATATGATAGACTAAAAGCTATCTTAAATGTATAAATATCGAGATACACTTGCCTAACGCCCAACACCCAACATAGACACTAATATGAAGGACAATGTATATGGGCCTATATATCGATACAAATATTTCATTGTTCTGCCTTTACTATATTTGCGAAACTAACTATGTTGACACTTGTTGCCGTGGCAACAAATTACAATAATTCTCACCTGACCAGGGTAGATCTTGAAAACTCTTAAGGATCTCAAATATAATCTTTCTTGTTATGAAATATTATGATAACCGTCATATGTAGATTTTTTTACATAGATGTAATAATTGTTTAAGGTATGTTTATTTTCTAGTTAATCAGAGGCTCCAAAATGTTGTGTACATATACTTCATAAGGAGGCATATAATGTATATATATAGCAATATATATATAGCATTAAGGAAACTTTAGTTAACCCAATTCATAAAAATGTAATATTTGTTACTAATATGCTATTAATAGATTCATAATTTTTTTGATGTGATTTAATTTATTTGTCAGTTATTGACATCATGACAAAATATTAAGATTAACAATCATAAGTTTATTCAAGGCCGGATGATTTTATTTCAAAGAACAGTATTTCCTGTTTGACAGAATTTTTTTGTTGAATTTTCGTATTTTGTTGGAATTTTACAATGCATACTTACCTTGCCTATACATTCAGCATTTTATAATAAGTGTATATACTATATAGAATATCTTGTTACAATTGTAGCATTAACTAAAATAACGAAGATGTTTATAGAATGTGTCTGATTATCACCTGAATAGAAATATTGCCTCCACTACTCTTGAGGATTTTTGAAAATGAATAGGACTTGTAAGTCATTTGAGAAAAATGTAGACTTTGCAAAAATCCTTCATAAAGTTTACAAAGATTTCTTAGAAATTTACTTAATTTATATTTTATTAAACACTCTAAGGTGCTTTTCTGGTGAAATCTGTTAGGAATGAGTGAATGATAGATGTTTTTTGTTGGAAATTTAATTCAGTATAATTTTCTTTTTGTGTATTTCTTATAATTCTTTTTAATTGTATGCAATCTTTTATTTTTGCTCCAAATTCTTTGTTTTCAGTATTTTGCAGTACCGCTTGTGCTATATAAGTTTCCCTACTGTACTTACCGTACTTGATTGTAGGTGTAACTTCAAAATGAGAATTTTACATAATTTTGATTCCGAGTTATAAAAAAAAAATTCGGTTTGTAAATAGATTCATAAATCTTAAATGTTACATCAATTGTAATATTGTAGTTTTCTGTTTTAAGGAAGGATAAAGATTGATTTTCAACAGATATGGTAGATGATTAAAAAGGATATGTCATATGTCTGTCTTTAGTTGGTAATGTACTGTCCTCTGGAATTCAAATTGGAAATATATTATTCAAGCATTTAGAGTGCCAGCCGCAAAGGTACATAACTTGAAAAGAAAATTTCACTCACTGGTCGTGCAAAACCATTTATAAAATAAATATTCTTCTTAATGATGAAAATGAATTTTATTGCCAATATCTTACTTATACAGTATGTGGCTCTTTATTGTTTGTTGTTGCGTTTTTGCGCCAATTGTTTTGCTTATAATGACTTGCACACATTTGGAGAAAGTTACAAATCTGTTATTGTACAAAAAAACATTTTATTGCAAGAAATCCTCATGTATTTGTGAAAATGTCATTCAACATTGCATCTCGTCATTAAATACCTTTGTAAATATTATAATGATTGCATTTGTCTTATACATTTTATTATTTATTACCTGATGATAATAGAAAAATGGTAACATTGTTATAAAAATGCTATAATTTTCTATAGCATGTGACTTCATCAAAATGGTTGGTTTTGATATCTGGTAACTGTATGGAAATAATCTTAATACATACATACATACATTACATACATTATATGATGTGTATGGTCCTAAGCTGGGGACAGCCTGGGGTAGTTCAGATTCAAGGGGGCTTGAGGGTCTGCTGCTTGAAATTCTTTATTGTCGCCGGCTAGATCGTTAGATCTGCCAGCTACTCTGTGGCAGGCCTGTCCACCTAGTCGCGTGCTTGGTGGCGTGGACTCACGGGGATAATCATAAAGCGTTCTACTTGAGTGTAAGCGTTCTTATTGAGTTGTGGACGCGTTCTTATAGAGGATATGAGTGAACGTGTTCTATCTATCTACCTATCTATCTATCTATCTATCGAGTCAGACTATCTATCTATTTTCTGTTTTATATATATATATTGTCCTATATCTGTGTATATCTTCTGTTCTTCCCTTCTTCCTTCCTTCCTTCCTTCCTTCCTCCTTCCTTCCTTCCTTCTCCTTCCTTCCTTCCTTCTCCTCCCTTCCTTTTTTTTCCTTCCTTTGTTCCTTTCTTCTCCTCCTTTCTTTCTTCCTTCTCCTTCCTTCCTTCCTTCTCCTTCCTTCCTTCCTTTCTTCTCCCTCCTTCCTTCCTTCTCCTTCCTTCCTTCTCCTTCCTTTCTTCTCCTTCCTTTCTCCTCCTTCCTTTCTCCTCCTTCCTTTATTCTCCTTCATTTATTCTTCTTCCTTCTCTCTTTTCTTTCTTTCCTACTTTCTTTCCTTTCTTTACAAAGAAAGAAAATAGATAGATCGCACATTTTGCCTTGTGACTTACGTATAACTGGACACATATTGCGGCGACATTTCGTCCCTATGGGACAGCATTCCATGCTCCAGATGATCCCTTATCCCGTGCTGCATCTAGTTTAAGAAGTTATCTGAACAATTTGAGGTGTAAAGGACTAATCTACCAATCTTATTAAAATACCAGTTAAGTAATTTAATTGGTATGTGATTTCATTAAAGAGTTCAGGTTGTTTTGAGGCTAATTCGTGTCTAAAATTGAAAAAAAATAAATTCCTGTTTTTGGATCTATGTGGTTTCTGTCCATTATTGAATTTATCAAAATACTATTCTCTGACAATTTTATATGGTATGTTAATTTCATGGAAGTGATTTTCAGATTGAAATGTCTGCTTTGTTATTGGAATATTTTATGTTTGTGATTGGATAAACGTTTGTAGTTTTAAAAATAGGTTCCGACCTCTTGGGAGTGTTTAGAATGTTGGATTCTTGGTCTTTGCAAGTTTTCTTTGATTATTTCTTTATTGATGTTGTGTGAAGGATGGTCTCACTATTTTTCTCACGGATGCCTAATGACCTTCCTTATGTACACCTAGAACTTCAAAAAGTGACTTAATTGCCACTCATTAAGTGTCTGACCTTTAAGTGTCTCATGACGTTCCATAAGTGTCTCATGACGTTCCATAAGTGCCTGATGACCTTCCATAAGTACCTCATGACCTTCCACAAGTGCCTCATGACCTTCCATGAGTGTCTCAATGACCTTCTATAAGTGTCTCAATGACATGACCTTCCAAAAGTGTCTCATGACTTTTCCATAAGTGTCTCATGATCTTCCACAAGTGTCTCATGACTTTCGGCTCATGACCTTCCATAATTGTCTCATGACCATGCAAAAGTGTCTCATTACCTTCCATAAGTGCCTCATGACTTTCGTCTCATGACCTTCCACAAGTGTCTCATGACCTTCCATAAGTGTCTCATGACCTTCCATAAGTGTCTCATGACCTTCCATAAGTGTCTCATGACCTTCCATAAGTGTCTCATGACCTTCCATAAGTGTCTCACAACCTTCCATAAGTGTCTCATGACCTTCCATAAGTGTCTCATGACCTTCCATAAGTGTCTCATGACCTTCCATAAGTGTCTCATGACCTTCCACAATTGTCTCATGACCTTCCATAAGTGTCTCTTGACCTTCCATAAGTGCCTCGTGACTTTCCATAAGTGCATTGTGACCTTCTATGGTTACTTTATGACCTTTTAAGTGTTCTTTGACCTTCAGGTGCCCCCATGACCTTCCACGATATGTTCTTGCATAAAATTGCACAAGGGATGGTACTGAAGTCCTGAACGTTACATTTAGAATGACAGCAAAGTAACATTAAATTTAGGGGGCGACCGGTAAATATCCAGGGTGGCTTGGAGTTTTCCTCGGCGGGAAAATTATTTATTTCAAGCACGCATAGCCGAATATTCATTCCAAAATTAAGCAACGCCTTGTGAAGAAAATACTCTCATCAGAAATATTTTGTTCAAGACTGTCCAAAGAAAAATATCCCTAATTTAATAGAGTTCCTCATACCTGTAGATAGTCATGTTCAAAGTTTGAAAATCGATAGACATACATGTTCACATGTATTGGAAAGGTGCACAATTTGTGTTTGCAGTTTCAATTTCAGCAGATTTGGCAGAATTCTGCATTTCTCCAAAAACCAAGTTGCGATCGAGTATCAGTAAACAAAATCGCCCTAGGCTTTTAGGGGTGTGGTTAAAGTCATGCAATTGTTGAACTCGAAATAGAAATAGAAACTATTAGAAACCGACAAAAGTGCAACAATTGATGATTTTAAAAAAAGCTTAAAGTATATCTCCCTTCCCCGGGCCATGCAATCTGATCTGGATGTTCTCAAAAGAATGAGTGATGCTGCATTTGAAAAAAAAAAATGCTTGAAATCCACATATATGGAGAAGAAGTTGTTCTTGGTCCATCCATGATATGTTGTATTGTTGTTCACTGAAACGTCATATCAACCAAAAAATGTAAGTCTCAGTGAACAATAATACAACATATCATGCTTTCCACATCATTTCACTTTGACACTAACAGTCCTAGGAATTCTATATCATAAAAGTTATCACAGACAACTCTCAGGACTCCAGTATGTTGCTGTACTCAATATATGTTTATGAACAAAGATGTATGAGCATCGAGTGCCATACCAACCTAATCAACATCAAAAGGCTTTTAATTAGCATACAGTGTATCAATCTAAACAACGTCAAAATACTCTCAACTTCTTGATGTGGTGTTCTGCGTGGGTTCGACTCCCACTTCATTCATTTGGTTGAAACATGGCATGCGTGATTTGACAGCCTCTTGAAACTCCCTGTACTGCGCTGTGTAAATTATTGGATTAATGATGCAATTAACGAATGCCAAATAGACTGTGAGATAATAGAATGTACTTGTGAAACTTATCTTTACTCCGACGTTTGAGACGAAGAAATAAGTCTGATTCAGAATCCAACACATGAAGAAAGCTACACACACAGTCACAAGAGTTTTTATCAAGTTCCTTCTCGCTCGTGCCCTTCTTTCTTCTCTCGCCTTTTCAGCTACGGATAAACTTTGCGATTCCGGATTGATTTTAGTACAGATTGTTATGACCATGCGACTGTAGCAAAAAATCATGATGATTATAGGAACCACCATCATTACCAAGTAGAATAAGACTCCCACAAAGCGAGCTAGAATGACGTTTGGCCAGCCTGAAATTAAAAACGGGCAATTTAGCTTTAAATTTCAATGATTAAAATGATATGATTGCAAGACTCATTTGGTGTCATTTTTCTTGGCAATGTGTCATTTCGGAGTCATTTTTAGCCGCCGGTGCCTGGTTTGCACGTATGTCACATTGGTCACAGCTATAATTACCACAATTCTTTAATCTCCATTAAGCATACTATAGATATCTATCATTCGTCTATATTGATAAGGTGGCACTGAGTGGCAATCTAACCAAATTTTCCAAACTTTGGAATTGTAGACTTATACCTGTGAAACTTCAGAAGTTTGAAATTGGCTGTTTGCATTTATAACATCTGGTAACTTTACAAGGTGTTAAAGGGGATTATTTTCCCACTGTATAATGTATTATGCGGAAGTAACTTGAGTAGTTTCGTTTACGCTCACCTCCATATCTCAAGCAATATCCATCAGATCCCGGTGGACTAGGAAATACATTAGGAAATGTGGTAAAAATAATTCCAAAAGCCCAAACTGAAGCGATTGCAATCTGAGCTCGTTTACGGCTGAACACCTCTGGGTAGGATAGAGGATGGACAATTTCTGCGTAACGTTCGATTGTAATTGAGACGAGGTTAGCTGTAGATGTCTCAAACATTGCCCACATCGGATAGCTCGAGGCCCATACTCTGCAGTACACTTCAGCCCACTCTCGGTTTGATGGTAGTTCCTGTGGCGTCAATGCAGGGTTGTTCACGATGAGGAAGAAAGATCCCAGTAAATCGATGATGCTTTGGTTGAGAATAAAGAAGTTGCAAACCTTCTTACGCATCTTCCGATTCAAACCGATGATAGTTGCCGAAAAGGTGTTTCCCAGAACACCAAAAATCCCCATTGTTATGCAAACTATAGTTTCCGCATTTATTTGAGAGCTGCCCTCAGTTCTTATGAATGCAGTTGAGAGAGTAGTGTTTCCATCATTATTCAAGCCATTTGACAGAGTAGTATCCATGCTGGAAAGTCTGCTGTTTTGCACTGGAAATGGCAGCTAAAGTTCAAATCAAAAATGAAATTGGAAATTATTGGTAAATTTTAAATATTACATTCAAGTTTATTTTTATGTAAAATTTAATGGTAATGTTAGTTTTTATAATACACATAGTATACTGTTTAAAGAAAGAAAATTGGCTATATATTAAACATTTAAATATTTTCTTCAAAGTAAAACATCTATAAAACTAACAAAATTACAAAAACATACTTGTAATTTTCAGAGTAAAGCTCCCTACCTCCTGTGTGATAAACAAGACAATTGAATTTTACTAAAGCAAAATCTATATCTACAACAATTGCCTTTAAAAAGTTACAAAATGATATAAAAGATTTTTCCATACCTTTTTCTGTTCGTCTAATGCCTTTTGCTTTTTTTTGGTGTTTTTGTGTTTTTATCCGACTTGATCATTTACCTCAAGCGGCTTGGCTGCAGAATGCCATTTTCCTTAAAGAGATGTTATATAACTAATAGAATGTTCCGTTATTCCATCAGCCAATCAGGGAGCTCCACTTACTTTACTTTTCTCAGGTGAAGTGTTTGTCACACCTTGATATGCTAATCAAGTGGCAACAAAGAACATCTGAATGATTAATGATATGATATATGTATGTGCATATCTCCCTATTCTTTCAAAAAACCATTTTGCTTACGGTGGCACCCTTCCATTGAACTTATGCAAGGAATTTTATGCAGCCCTCTAAGCCCAGTTTTGGGCACTCACGAGGGTTGATTGATGAGATTGAAGAAAGAGCAGGAGTCCTCAATATGTTACACATTTACCCAATGTGAATGATCTTTTACTTGCCCAGCACAGACACTGATATAATAAAAGGGGCTGCCAATTTAATATCTCATCCGAACGACATCCAGCTGGGATTTTGCTCATAAAGAAAGGTCCACTTAAAATGTTGGTTTCCCCAACCGGGGTTCGAACTCATGCAGGCAAAGACCTTCAGTGGAGCAGGTGGGAACCTTTTCTGCCATCCAACTGCAAAACATAACTTATTTCACTTACTTACAAGAAGTGCTCACTGTTTATAAAAAGGTAGACAAATTGAAAAGCCATTCAAGAAAGGTGAACGATTAAACAATTTAGAAAAAAGGAAACAAGGCATGGCTTGCTGGTAACATGATTTCTTAAAAAATGTGAATGTTGAAAAGATCAGAGGGGGATTCATCTAATGAAGGAGATGTAGCAGATGAAAAAGAAATGATTTGTTAACCTCAAGTTGCCACTTGGATCCTATGATTTGGAAGAGTTCAATTTAGCCTGAGAATTGATAGAAAGTGAAAAAAAAACCCCCCACAGAAACCAAGAAAAACAAAAAGGAAAAAACCATTTGACTTCAAATATATATATTGATCATGTTGCAGGGGCAATCGTGCTAAAATATTTTTGATGCTGGCTGCAGTGTAATACGATATGAGATTTAATAAGTATTTTCAAAAGTAATTTATCATTATTATAATAAAACTAAGTTAAATTTTATCTTGACTTTCTGTGTTGAATAACACAATGTGCCAAGTAGAGAGCCATTTTTCACTCAAGTGAATTTCTTTGATAAACATGTCTCTATTGTCTGTTTCAATGAATTTGATTTTAATGTAATGGATGAGTCTCAGGATGACTTTAATGTTGAAAGCAAGTAGAAACGAATCGATCACTTTCAAGAGCCTTGCAGTGAAAGCATTAGACTCTAAAGGGACAGCAAACATCAAGTCAGAGATCAAATTAACATTAGCTCAGAGAGAGACAGAGAGAGAGAGATGGCAAGTACAGCTCTCAAAGCCCTGTTCTGGGTGCTCACAATGGTTGATTGATGAGATGGGAGAGAGAGCAGTCCTCAACATGTTACACATTTACCCCATGTAAGGGATATATTTTACTTGCCCAGCACAGACACTGATATAAGCGACTGCCAATTTAACACAGATCTCATCCGAACAACATCCAGCTAGAATTTTGCTCATGATTGAGGTCCACTGAAAATGTTGGGTTGCCCACCAGGGTTTTAAAACCCATGCAGGCAAAGACATTCAGCAGAGCAGGCCTGCCCTCTACCCACCTGGCCACCCGGCTGAGAGATATAATCCATCATCCCAAGTCATACCATGACAAAATGGCCCATAACCTTTGCTAATTCATGAATACTTAATTAACTGACCCAGTTTTGGCTCAGCCAATCAGGGATTGTTGCTTCTGTTTCACACAGTTACAAATGGAGAAATTGCGTACTGTTGAAAGGTGCTATCACAGTTCCGAAAATTCCATTGAATTATGTATTTTCACAGTTCTGAAATGAAACTGTTTGAAAGTTTGCTTGTTTTACACTGTTTTTCTTAGTTGCCAGTAATCCTCTAAGTATAATCGGACTAAATCTGCCTGCAAAATGCTTATGACCTAAATAAGCAGCCAATCAAAGAAGAGGTTGGAAATAGCAGAAAGCCCTGTCCATTTTAGCAGAGAACTCTCCTCTGCTGGAGATTAAACAACTAATGGTGAGTGAAGATGACTGATTAGGATCTGCTTTTAGTAATTTTTACAGACAGGAACTGGTCTACTCCTTCCTTTCGCCACCCACACTGCAAGTCCTATTCAATTGTAAAAGACTCCTGGAAGGTCTCTTTATATTGGCATTAAGTACCACATGCAGTGGTCGTTCTAGTGTCTTATTGAAGAGTGTGTCATAGATATATAGATCACTCAGTGTGCATTATCATTAATTTATTTTAACCGAAGACCAAAAATCAGAATTGAATTGATATTGGAAATTCACATCACGGCGCCTTGGCAGTGCTTGTTAAAAAGCGGCTTCAGGCATTTCGCGAGTTGTCCGAGTCATTTTCTATATATATAACTCAATGAGAAGCAAAGTTTAAAATTGTTGTTAAGCTCATTTTAAGTCTCTCTCAGGGATATATATGGCAACTTCAGATTAATGAAATGTTTCTTTTTCACCTACAGCATCATCTCAAATAAGTAAATCTATCTTTGATCGTTTCATATTTTTCTTTTCACCTGCAATATTTGTTTCATTAAATGAAACCATCTTTTATCTTCTTGACAATCATACCTCTGAGGAAGTAAACTAACAATACCAAGCCCCACCTTGTTTATTTTAATAATTTCATCTAGAATTTTTATAATCAAGGATTTCATATCAAATGTTTATTTGCCAATGTTTTAATGTTGAACATAAATAGAAGAGAAATTGGTTTTTTTCAAGTGATGTGTAAAGAAAGCTTTAGACAGTAAATAGACACTAAGTCACTGAAGGAAGACCAAACGTTACACCAGAAATCCAAAGTGGAAGTCAGAGATCGAATGTCATGAGCTTAGAACCTGGCTCAACTTACCTGCCATTGATTTGTGCAATTTGCAATTCATTCCTGTGTATGTGGTCCCGGTGTTATAAGACATCTTCTTCAACGGTCATGAAGTGGTCTCTCGTGGGGGTGCGGTCTCTCGTGGGGGTGCGGTCTCTCCTTGGGGTGCTCTAAGGCCAGACTTTTTTAATTTTTAGCTTCTCGGATCGACCGACCCAACAGATTTTCTGTCTATGTAAAAAAATTATGAGCATAACCAGAATTTCTATCAAATTGACATTATAAAAAATTGAGATTTCATCTTTTTTTTTCTTTCGTTCTTCCGACTGACCCAAGAAAAAGTGCCTCGAGAAGATCCGAGAAGCTAAAGATCAATTATGTCTGGCCTAAAAATAATACTTCATGCGGAAGGAAGTCGGTCACATAAGGCAAGTCGGTTTTACAATAGGTGGCATTATACTATATATATAAGAGTGTAGCGGGACAGCTGACTGAGAAGGTCTTTGGCAATTGTTGAAGCTAATCTGTTCATAATATAAATACATATAAACAAATAAGAAGAGAATCGGTCACTTTCGCATTGTTGAGATTCTCGGAAATATTTCCAGACCGGATTGAAATTGCTGATAAACATGTGATAGTCATCAGATAGTTTGTTTGTTTGAAATTCTTTATTCACATCCAAAAGAGATGTACATTTTAAAAATAAGTATGATAAAAGAAATTTAAATTAAAAGACAGAGCACAAGAAAATAAAAAATAAATAAAATTGACACGTAGCCTGTGTTCTGTTGGTCAAAATTTATGTTGGTCTTTCTGGCTGTTTTGGATTTATTTATTTTGTCATTGTGCCTTTGAAATGTCAAGAACCTGTTGGTCAAAAGAATGGCTTCAGATTAAGTAATTAACTTCAACTTCTCAAGTTCTGTGGTGTGTAACTCCACATGTCGCATGTGAGATTTTCTAGTTTCGCAAATAGATCTTTGGAAGTTCATTGAATAAAACTTTGAACACATCTGAGACTTGCTCCCTTTCTATTCTTGCATGATGTCAAAAGTTTGGAATTTTTTTTTAGCCCTAAAGCAAAGTTAAAGTTTTTTTATCTTCTTTGGTGTTCCGAGTAGTTCACTGACACTTGAGGACGCTGGTTCAAACACCAGCCTTGAAACTCATTTGGACATTTGGAGTGAGTTGGTTGCGGCTGTGGCCAGGAAGGGTGGCCACTTGTGTAGGCAGGGGTAACCCTCCTGTCAGGTGTGAGCAGCAACACCTCCAGCCAGACTCCACAAGATTGCATAGACAGCGCAGGAGGTCCAAGCAAAATGACAATCGGCCCTTACTGAAGATGACGTACTGAGATGTTCTGCTATTGAAATTTCATTGTAAAATGGACTAGAATGCCGGTCCTGATGATGGTACGTGCTATAATGTTAATAATAATTTTAGGCATTTCTATAATCCCTTTTAGTGAAGGGCTTACATTAAGTATGGCAGCCAAAGTCACAGAAATTGTACAAGGT
Source organism: Platynereis dumerilii (assembly GCA_026936325.1). Taxonomy (NCBI): domain Eukaryota; kingdom Metazoa; phylum Annelida; class Polychaeta; order Phyllodocida; family Nereididae; genus Platynereis; species Platynereis dumerilii. Next base: position 21,427,598 of record JAPTHN010000014.1, on the reverse strand, counting down.
CATTCTTGTCGGAACTCATTCAAGGTCTAACTGTGATAGGCTATACACAATCTCTGTTGGTTTGGTGATCAAAGGATTATAATTATAAACACAATTGGAGTCACATACGCAAGCTTTTCACAAATATGGCTGCCACGGTCACTCAAATAGGCTGCCACGGTCACACAAATAGGTCAAGGTCAATCATGTCAGAACTTCCATAAGGTATCACACCAATACACAATCCCTTTTAGTTAGGTAATCCTAGGATCAATAAAAATGGAGTTATCGTGTACACAAGGATGGTGGACAGACAGCTAGACGGATGGATGGACTGACGGACAGCTAGACGTACAGACGCCGCTGCACTCTGCAATACCGGAAAGGCCATGTGAACATGGCCGAGGGTAAAAAGCCAAAAGGAATTATTTTCTGTAACCACGACTTTTAAAAATGTCAATCTATTAATGTTTAACTAATTGTATGTCTGTCATTTCTGAATGCCACTTGATCTATGAGTATTCATGTTTTGTGTAGTAGGATGTTAGAAGCAAGAATTTTAATTGTTAATGGAAAGCAGGATCTAAATACCTACATAGTACAGTTTGTTTATCTTAATTTTAGCAGATGCATTGTTTATATTTATGGTTAGCTTTTGTATAGGAAACAGCAGAACTTTAAAGTTGGTTTATTGAAATAAGTCATATTGAATTTGTTTGGAATATGGATTGTGCAGAATGGACATTTTATTGGATGGGATATTTCATTGCTGAAGTCCTCTCGACAGGGATAAGGATTTTTGTTTACTTTATACCGGGTAAGTGAATAATTGTTTCATTTTTACAATTTGTAGATAATTAGATATAACTCAGTATTTTTAGAGGGAGGGGGCTCAAGCTAACACAGCTACTGCTTACAGCCAGGAAATTTGATATGCGAATACAGTTGACTGTTGCACTGTGAAAATAGCACTTTGTGACTCATGATAGCTGACGAAGTGTCATCTTCTCTACATTCAACATGGGAAACATAGAGGTAGTTTGATTAGTCATTATCAAGAGAAGGCCATTTGATTTGTCATAACTGATTTTAGAGTGAAATTCAGATGCATAATCCTTTCGTTTGCCAGTCACCAACAAGCGGGATTAGTCTCCTTAAATCAAACTAACATTCAACATTGAAAGTATTGGGTATGATCATGACAAAATAATCAGCATGATGACACAAGATGTGCCATTTTGACTGTGCAGCAGTCTACTCTTTTTGCATATCAAATTTCCTGGCTGTAGGCTAATTGTTTTATTTTTCAGAATAGTGATCAATATAGCTCTTATCTTTTTTGCGAAAATAACCCCCGATGGCTATGCAATATGTGTATGTAGTCTAGCTAATGAAGCTGTTACCCATTCATCTTAATTTAAAAGTTAATTCCTGTCACATTATAGGTTATCAGTAGCAATATTAATTTGGGTAATATGTTCATAACATTAAATAATCATTTTGTGCGTCGTATTAAGTTCCATGGCAGGATATGTGCTGTCTTCACTGACACCGTGTAGATTTAGATATATTGTTGATTTTAGACAAAGTCATTCTGTTGCTATGGATACCTACAGGTAAATGTAAATGTAGGATTTTTTATAGTCCATTACACCGAAGAAGTCTGTCTCAACAGACTTTACAGCATGAGCCTTTCTCAACTCCGGTGAGCATACAGGCAGACACACAATACAAATCACTCTACAATCGCCATCACTGCCTATAACCAAGTACCCATTTGCAGCTGGGTGATGTGAAGCAAACAGTTATGGAGGAACCGCTCAGTTCCTCCGTGCCATGGGGGGGGGGGGGGGGGGTTGCAGCCCAAAATTTTGTGAAGTCTATTTTTCATGCAGTTTCAGGCAGAAAATTTTGGGAGTCTTTATTTTTTGGGGCAATTTGGGCAATATTTTTTCGGCAGCCCCCCCCCCAAAATTAATTGAACTCCTAGGCCTATGCGAGTCACATGGGTGGGGTAAAGGTGTAACATGTTGAGGACTCCCGCTATCTCTCCCATCTCATCAATTAACCCTTGTGAGCCCAGAACCGGGCTTAGAGGGCTGCACTTACCATCATATCTATCTATCTATCTATCTATCTATCTAATAGAAAAATCTTTGCAGGATAACATCCAAAAAGAATTTATAAAGGTAATTTTAAAATTTTATATATATACATTTTGGATGGTCCAGTTCAGGCCAAGAGGTATAGCAGCATAGTAATTATGTTAGAAATAAATGAAGTTGTTCGGATCAGACATAAACATGGCGGCCCCCTTGCATCAGTGTCTGTTCACTGTATTGGGAAAGTAAAAAATCCCTCTCTGATCCCAAAGTTATCCAATTTAACAACATTCTTGAAATGTTTGACCTTGTTCAACATGTGTCTTCTCCAACACACAAAGATGGAAACACACTTGATTTGGTAATAACCAACAAAATAACAGCTCTCAGAGACTGTGCTGTAAGTGATCTGCTGTCAGACCATAACTGTATCCTCTTTAATATTGACATAAACAAAGGCAAGAATCCACAGAAGAAGATTGCCTTCCGGAAAACCCGCAGCATAAATATATCCAAATTTAAGAAAGACATTGAGCAGCATCTGTCACAAAAGGTACCACACAATAATCGATCAATCTACTTGAACAGACTTGTGGCACTCTACAGATCAACAGAAAAGATTTTTGACAAACATGCCCCTATTAAGACTAAACTTGTAACTGTGCGCAAACCTAACCCATTCACAAATCAGGAAATAAAGCCACTTAAAAAGGAAAAGAGAAAAGCAAAAAAATTATGGAAAAAAAAACGGTCTAGAAAAAGACTGGAATATTTTCAAAGAAAAACGAAATGCTCTAAATGATAAGCTTAATCAGCTAAAATCAGATGATCTTAGGTGTAAAATTCAAGCCACAAAGGGAAATTCTAAGGCGATGTTCAAACTTCTAAACTCTCACCTCAACAGAAAACAAGATCTGCCTCTTCCCCATCACACAAGTGATACAGAACTAGCAAATGACTTCAACAAAATTCTTTGATGAGAAGATCAAAATCATCAGATCTAAATTAGATTCAGGAATGAAGAACACAACTGATGAATCTCAAACCAACCTCAGTCACAATTTACATCAGTTTAAGGCCCTATCAGAACAAGAAGTTAAGAAACTTATCACTGAAATGCCTGTTAAACACTGCCAACTTGATCCAATGCCAATATGGCTACTGCTTGAATGTGTTGATGAATTTCTGCCAATCATAACGAAAATTGTTAATATGTCATTAACACTTGGAGAAATGCCCCTCAAACTGAAGCATGCACTTGTCAAACCACTTTTGAAGAAAGAGGGACTTGAACTGATCAAAAAGAATTATCGGCCAGTCTCAAATCTTTCTTTTCTGAGTAAAATCATTGAGAGAGCTGTAATCAAACAGTATGTTGAACACCTCACTCAAAACAATCTTGAGGATGAAAAACAATCAGCCTACAAGCAATTTCATAGCACCGTAACCCTCTTTAAAAAAATCCATAATGATATTACGCTTAATATGGGCAACGGTGAGGTGACAATGCTAGTATTGTTGGACTTGTCTGCTGCATTCGACACAATTGATCATGGCATGTTGCTAGAAAGACTGTGCAACAGGTATGGTGTACACAGTGCAGCTTTGAGATGGTTCGAATCTTACATTTCTGAAAGATCGCAGTCTGTGATAATAAATGACAAAACATCAAGCAAACTTCCACTCAATTTTGGGGTTCCTCAAGGCTCCAAACTTGGACCAATCTTATTTAACTCCTATGTTGCCCCAGTCAGTGAAGTAGCACGAAGAAATCAGGTTCATGATCAGAAGTACGCTGATGATGAGCAACTCATCCTTTCATTTAAACCAACCTTTTTGGGTGAACAACATGCAACTGAGAAAATGGAAAATTGCATTGCAGAAATCCGAAATTTCTTGCATGACAACAAGCTTTGCAATAATGGAGATAAAACTGAACTTCTTCTGATTGGAGCGCCAAACCAATTGAAGAAACTTCAAATGACATCCATCAATGTAGACAATGTTGAAATCAAGACTGCCAACCATGTCCGCAACTTAGGCGTGCTCTTTGACAAAAATATGACCATGGAGAAGCAGATCAACAAAATGTGTCGTAGCGCATATTTCAATTTGAGAAACTTATCGAAACTCCGAAAAAACCTAGACAATGAAATAGTTAAAACTGCTGTCAATGCACTTGTCACCCCTCATTTGGACTATGGAAATGGGCTGTTGTATGGCACTGCCACCCGATTGTTAAATAAACTTCAGGTTGCTCAAAACTCGGCAGTTCGATTAATTGAGAGATTGAAAAAACATGACAGTGTCAGCCATAGTAGGAAGCAACTGCACTGGTTACCAATCACAGCAAGAATTCAATTCAAATTGATGACGACTACATGGAAGGCAATCAACAACCAGGCGCCGCAATACATTAAAAATCTTCTTCGAGTCAAATCACAACAGAAACATAACCTGAGAAGTAACCACAAGCTGCTGTTAGCAGAACCTGCTCCATGCAACAAAAATAAGTTTGAGGATCGGGCATTTTCCTATGCAGCACCAAAACTCTGGAACAGTTTGCCTGAAGAAGTTAGAACTGCAAAAACCTTGGAAAGCTTCAAGAAGAAACTAAAAACCCATTTGTTTCAGAATTCCTATAAGTAATTTAATCCTAAAAGCGCTGATGAGCAGTTTACTGAAATTAGCGCTATATAAATCCATATTATTATTATCATTATTATTATTAAATGTCGAGGTGTCCCATGAACTCTTGCAAGCACCGAGAACAATTATGAAGCTCTGGATGAGAGGATATATATATATATTTGAGGACAGAGAATTCAAAAGACAAAGGGACACGAAACCCTATCCAACGCCTCAATTTTAAGTTAGAAATTTTCAAAACATTATCGAAAAATCTTGCAAATTTCTGATGGATGGACATGCTGTGCAAACATGTGGTTAATGCGTGGATACATTTCTGAGCAAGCATGCAAATGTTAACAAACAATAAAAGTCTTCGAAATTTCTGAAGAATGTTCACATTCTCGAAGTTGTTTGCAGAATTCCTTGGATGGACGTTCGGCGTCGTTCGCGTTGAGTCCATCATATTCTGGCTTCTTACATTCTTTCGTGAACCCTTGCTCTTTGAATAATTCATAATTTCTGATAAGCGCCGCCATATTTCTTGGATTTTTATTTTGTTTTATCTAAGTTAAAGGTAATAATATCCATAATTGGTCATAACAGAAAAAAATTATTGGTCTTGTTTTAAGATTGACGTAGGTAAATATATGTGTGTCCTTTTTTCTTTTTGCAGATTTCACCTGATGATCTGAAAAAGCAAAATATTATGCATATTTTCACTTTGAGATCTGAAAGATTTATAATGAAATGCTTCAAATGCACATGTCCTTTTGAAATCCCTTTGCTGGCCTTGACTTCAACTTAATTTGCATAAGGTGTGACAAACACTATTCTTGAAAAAAAAAAAAGAACTAAAAGGAAGGCACGTGGTACTGGAGCCTGCTCTCTGATTGGCTGATGGAATGATGGAACGTTCTGTTATGGCTACAAGAGGATGGAGTGTGGCATTATGGAGCCAAGTCACTTGAGGTAAATGCTTGCTCTTTGGATAAAAAATACAATAGGCCTATAATATAGAAGTGAGAGACCGACAGAAAGAGGTATGGGATAACATAGTGTTATAATTAAATTTTGCTAGTTTTAAGGATGTACATTTTAGATATAGGGCCTTAGGCCAAGTTTGCTTTATTATATTGAGGTGTTTGTAGTTTATCACATAAAAGTTTAGTAGGTTTACCCTTAAAATGTTGAGTATTCCAGAATTTTATTTGTATTTCATTGATGTTACACTAAAAAATTCAATTACATAAAAGGTTTTATTCAATATATTTGTCCTTTGAAGTGATATTGATATTACTATTAATTAGTTTTTCATTGATTATTGCATAATTTGCCTTTTAGTGTAAATAGTAAATATATGAATACATAGTGTGTGTATTACGAAAATTACCATTTACGCTGTAAAAATATTAATGAAAAATTTAATGTTTAATATTTAACCAATATTTTATATTAAACATTGTGCTCTATTTGCTTTGTAGCAGCAGTATCTACCCATGAAGAGTTGATTGTCCATCATGGATGAGACTGTGTCAACTGATTGGAGTAGCGATGGAAATTCCACTCTCTCCCCTACATTCATAAGAACTGATGGCAATTCTCCGTTGAGTACGGAGGTAATAGTTTGCATAACAATGGGGATTTTTGGTATGCTGGGTAACGCCTTTGCGGCAACTATTATCAGTTTGAATCGGAAGATGCGTAAGAAGGTTTGCAACTTCTTTATTCTTAATCAAAGCATCATCGATTTACTGGGATCTTTCTTCCTCATCGTGAACAACCCTGCTATAGTGACCCAAGAACTACCTTCAAACCAAGCGTGGGCTGAAGTGTACTGCCGAGTATGGGCCTCGAGCTATCCGATGTGGGCAATGTTCGAGACATCTACGGCCAACCTCGTCGCGATTACAATCGAACGTTATGCAGAAATCGTCCATCCCCTGTCTTACCCTCATGTGTTTAGTCGGAGAAGGGCTCAGATTGCAATCGCCTCCGTCTGGGCTTTTGGAATTATTTTTCCAATGTTTCCAAATGTTTTCCCCAGTCCTCCTGGACCTGATGGATATTGCTTGAAGTATGGAGGTAGGTCTAACATGATATTATAGATAATATTTGTCAAATTGCTTATACATTATATTGTAGAGAGGGAAATAAAATTTTCATTCATTAGTACATTTTTAGAGATGCTTGCTTGCTTGCAAGCGGCATCTCTATTGTGGGAGGAAGGCTCTGAAACTTATTACAACTGCCTTGGTCATGCTGTTTCATCTCTGTCATTAAAACTTTGCATAAAGTCTCAATAGAATTTTATCCTGCGTTGATAAACTTTTGGTGTCTTTCTGAGATGAAGAAATTAATGAAGAAAACAAGCAGGCTGGGTTTCTGCACGTTAAAGGTCAATCACCAAAAGCAGGTCACAGGCCAGATACCCTCCAGAAGGTCCCAGTGACAAATACCCTTGTGGCTTGTGCAGGTCTCACATGCCAGATACCCTTCATGCAGGTGACAGGCAAAGGGGTAGATACTATCATGGGCAGTCTATCTATAAGCATCTCTTAAAGTTCTTGCACATTATTTTTCATTTTTGCGTCCAAAATACTAAAACTTCACAGGTAGATCTGTTCTAATTACAACGTTCTCTTGGATACTCTCCAGACCAGAGCTGCAATGTCGACTCCCATGTCAGCAGACGAGCACTTTATCCACTGGGTCTGCAATCGTATAGTGATATAAACTGATAAGGGACCGTTCAGATTTTATGACTGGGGGGGGGGGGTGGCCAAGGGGTAATTTTCACATGTGTTCCAAGGGGGGTTGTCATTCTTGACAACAAGTCCAAGGGGGGTAAGAAATTATAACAAAACAAAAATGTTACAAAAAGTGCACATAACTCAGTTTGACCACACATTTGTATGCGCAAAATTCCGCGAATCTGTGTGCGCGACTGTACAAGGGACACATGTATAACAATATATATATGTACACTGTACAGAGTATTGCTTTGTATGTCGAGGGGGGGGGGAGACTAAAAATGAGCATGAAACCTAATGGTGGGGTACTAAATATCTACATGAAACTCAAGGGGGGGTATCAATTTATTGATGGGAAGTTCTGGCAAAACTCCCAAGGTGCCCCCCCCCGTCATAAATTCTGAACGGTCCCTAAAACTTATTGATTGTTGTTTTTATTTCAGGCTGGCCTAATATCGTTCTAGCTCGCTTCGTTGGCATCTTATTCTACTTGATCATTATGGTGGCTCCGATAATCATCATGATTTTTTGCTACAGTCGCATGGTCATAACAATCTGTACTAAAATCAATCCGGAATCGCAAAGTTTATCCGTAGCTGAAAAGGCGAGAGAAGAAAGAAGAGCTCGAGCGAGAAGGAACTTGATAAAAACTCTTGTGACTGTGTGTGTAGCTTTCTTCATGTGTTGGATTCTGAATCAGACTTATTTCTTTGTCTCAAACGTCGGCGTAACAGTAAGTTTCACAAGTACATTCTATTATCTCACAGTCTATTTGGCATTCGTTAATTGCATCATTAATCCAATAATATACACAGCACAATACAGGGAGTTTCAAGAGGCCGTCAAGTCACGGATGCCATGTTTTAGCCGAATGAATGAAGTAGGAGTCGAACCGACTCAAAACACCACATCAAGAAGTTAGGAGTGTTAGATGTGATTAGATTGATATGGTAGTCAATACTCAAGTCAGAGTCATGAAAAATGTTTTGATGTTGTTTATATCGACATGGTACTCAATGCTGATAATTGCGTATTCATGTAGGCAAATACTGTGTGGTGCTCAAGTCTAAGTCCACTTATTGTGATGGTCTGACATGTCTGTTAAGCTGTTTCAAAGCTATGACGCATAAAAGGAGTCCTCGTCGGGGATGGCAATATTGGCAAGCAAATAAATAGACAGTAAAACTAAAAGTTCCACTCATGTGTATCTTTAGAATCAAAATCACACCTTATCAACCGGTAAATGTGACTGCACGTGTAGATGTAGAAGAAAGAAGAGAATGGACGATCAAGCTGATCATTAAATATTCAGGTGTGGGAGCTTTTGGTTTTCCTTAACGGGAAATTCCCCCACCATAAATTATTGATTTCAACACTGAGTAGAATTTATTTATTTCACTAAAACTGGGCAAGAAATCATTTATTAAAAAAATCTAAGTCTCCCTGGACTTCTTATGGCTATTCTCGAAACCTCTGGGAGAAAAAAAAGACCATGGAGGATGCAGATTTTAGAGGGAGAGACAAAACATTGTACCATGTCCACCTGGTTCATGGTTGTAAAGCTCCCATCTTAATTTGTAAAAATTGTTCAAGAGTAGCATATGCGACCATTGGCTGATGGCGCAGAAACAAATATATGCTGTAATGATACCGTTGACTTTAGTGTAAAATAACATGTATGGTAACATTGAACTGTTTGTCTTTCCTTTTGTGACATTTCATGGCACTTTGCATTGTCAATATTGTGCAATTATGTATGTTTCCTTTAATTGCCTTTCATATCTTGTTACTGTTATACTGCTGGTGAAACTGGCAGTGTGTGTGTCCCAATCAATCGCAGCAATTATCGGTTGATCCGGGGGGGGGGGGCGCAGGGGCCCCTTTGTTAAATCCTTCAAATTGATATTCGAAAAAAGAAATCTGCTCCCCAGACTGATATGTTATAAGTTTTGTTGCGCCTTCTCTTTTCCTCTTTCAAAAAATCCAGGATCCACCACTAGCAACAATGACTGTCCCAACCAGAAGGATTGATGGATGGATGATTGAGGTTTCATGGATGGATGATTGAGGTTTGATGGATGGATGATTGAGGTTTGATGGATGCATGCATGATTGAGGTTTGATGGATGGATGATTGAGGTTTGATGGATGCATGCATGATTGAGGTTTGATGGATGGATGATTGAGGTTTCAGGAGGTATTTATGCTCTTTGTGAGCTAATTAGGACAGGCAGAGGACACAGCAGTGCCAGTGAGGTGATGGATGATTGAATCTAACCTGCTAACTTAATCTGGAAAGAAAATAGATCATTCTTGGAATGAGCCAATCAGAGAAAGTCTTGCAAAATCATTTTTAAGTCATTCTTGTAAGAACTTCTCTGATTGGCCAAGTTCAAAAGTGACCTATTTTCTGTCCAGAAGAAGTCAGCAGGCTCAGCCAAAGCATGCCACCTTTGAATAAACTAATAGCGGGCGTTAGTGGAACTCTCCTTTTTCCAGCTCTCCTGTGTTGACGAGCAGAATAAAACTATTTCCGGAAACATCAGCCTGGGAATTTACAATGGAGCCGGGGTTTCTAAGGTCCGTAACTAAGTCTAATCAGCCTGACAGTACTGGAATATGGTGGCAATCATTGCTAAACATTCCATTTAAGACTCGGCAATGCAAATCCGTAATGTTTTCAATTGATTAAAAGTGCCCTGCGGCCTGGAATGCCAGCTTCACTGACTCAGCAATGGTACAAAATTACAGCTTGTTCCCGGAAATAGTTTCATTCTGCTCGTCAACACAGGAGAGCTGGAAAAAGGAGAGTTCCACTATCACAGCCTATGGCAAGCAAGACTAGACTATCAGGATTGGTGGGCCTGTTGATCAAGTGACCCAGGCAGAACCTTCCTCAGGCATCTAGTGTGGCAACAAAGTCTAAAATGTATCCCAAATTATACACAAAACTTCCTTAACACATTTTCATTCACATAGCCTATGAAAATTTTGTGGAATTAATCCCCCCCTTCTTGTCAGGTAATGTTTTTGTGCAATAATGCCGATAAAGCGAGTCGGGAGTCGTAATTCGGGAAACCTAAGGAGGAATTAATTACCCCCCCTTGTCAGGTAATATTTTTGTGCAATAATGCCGATAAAGCGAGTCGGGAGTCGTAATTCGGGAAACCTAAGGAGGAATTAATTACCCCCCCTTGTCAGGTAATGTTTTTGTGCAATAATGCCGATAAAGCGAGTCGGGAGTCGTAATTCGGGAAACCTAAGGAGTCTGAGTTGGATCGAGTCGCTTTTCAGGAAGTCAAAGGAGTGGGAGTCGGAGTTGGTTCACTTATTAAATCGACTCCAAAGCCCTGGCTTGTAGCCTACTTCTCTTGAACCATGTTTCAGAATCCTTCTAAACAATTTGAATACAGCAACATGATTATTTACACTTAGTTTAGGACACAGAGAAGGTTGTTCAAGAAACCATTAACAAACACGTCTTGAAAGCCTGTCTTGTGCTACTGCTAACCAGTAGGTTGCCCATTTGTTGGAGGGTATGCCAGCGCATTTCCTGAGAAACTTCCTGACATCACATCCTGTGGTTAAACTTACTTCTTTGATTTGGTTCACACAGCAGAGTATTTCACCATGGTGTTTTTTTTACCATTGCAGATTCAGAGAATACTAAATTACTAATCTCTTGAATGTTCATCCAAAATTGGGAGCTATGTCTGGAATTCACAAAAAAAAAAAATCTGATATTGGAGAATTTTCTTATTTTGAATTTACTTCAATACAATCTTTTTTTACCATCTTAATTGTGATTTAATCCGTATCATAGCAAAAAAAAAAAGTAGTTGACTAATACATGGCGGAAAAATGTTGCTTTTCTTGCATCCTAAATACGATGTTCCTTTAGTAAATCACAAAGAGTGCATAATAATTAGGATGGTTCTAATCAGGGTGTATGAAATATAAATATCTTATAAAATGCAATGTCAAATCATCCTAAATGTAATGTCACTTTAGTACCATCCTAAATGTAATGTCACTTTAGTACCATCCAAACTGTAATGTCATTTTAGTTTCATCCCAAAATGTAACGTCACTTTTGTACCGTCCTAAATGTAATGTACCATCATAAATTTAATGTAGGCTACCTTTAGTACCATCCTTTTGTACTATCCTCAATGTAATGTACCTTTAGTACCTTTCTAAATGTAATGTCACTTCTGCACCATCATAAATGTATGTTACTTTTTTATACCACGGTTATAAAGTAGCATCACATACTAAATGTAATGTCACTTTAGTACCATCCTAACTGTAATGTCACTTCAGAACCATCCTAAATGTAATGTTTCTGCAGTACCATCCTAAATGTAATGTCACTTTAGTACCATCCCAAATGTTATGTCACTTTAGTACCATCCTAAATGTAATATCACTTTACTACCATCCTAATTGTAATGTCACTTCAGTACCATCCTAATTGTAATGTCACTTCAGTACCATCCTAAATGTAATGTCACTTCAGTACCATCCTAAATGTAATGTCACTTTAGTACCATCCTAAATGTAATGTCACTTTAGTACCATCCCAAATGTAATGTCACTTCAGTACCATCCTAATTGTAATGTCACTTCAGTACCATCCTAAATGTAATGTCACTTCAGTACCATCCTAAATATAATGTCACTTTAGTACCATCCTAAATGTAATGTCACTTTAGTACCATCCTAAATGTAATGTCACTTTACTACCATCCTAAATGTAATGTCACTTTAGTACCATCCTAAATGTAAAGTCACTTTATACCATCCTAAATATAAAGTAACTTTAGTACCATCCTAAATGTAATGTCACTTTAGTACCATGCTTAATGTCATGTCATTTTAGTACCATTCCAAATGTAATGTCACTTTTAAACGACATCCAGTAAATCAAGATTCAAATCTAGGACCTTCAGAACAGAAAGATAAGTTGCCTTAACCATTGGGCCACCCTTTTGCTGTTTGTATTACACCATCTGTTTTTACCAAGTTTTTTTCTGATTAATGAGGGCTCTTTCAGAGACAAGTTTAACAGAAACTCTGTTCCAACCCATGGACATAAGACAATAAACCGGAGCTTTTTATTTGCATCATAAGTAATTATATGATCATTAAACATTGTTTAACTTGCTTGCCATGATCAACATTGTATAAAATGTCACCGAACCCATTTTTAAAAAGAAGAATGCATTTGGTTTTGGAAGAGTATAAAAATTTATTGTGAAAAAATACAAAATGTTTTCATATCATATAACATGTTTTCTCAGATCATCATCATATTTGCATACAGGATGTTGCATTATATATTCAAATAACTTATGGTAAATATAGCTTCAAGCCCTTGTAAATATTCCATGCAAAATAATACAATTTATATAACATTAGCTAATATTGAAATTACCCTGTCAGACCTGTACAAATTCAAATACTACAAAAAAATACGGTAAATTAGTACAGGAACGAACAGTACTCAATCATGCATGCATAGATCTCAAACTTACATTCATCATTCAGGCTAATGTTCATGGGTTAGGTCTAATAAATTTGTTCAGAAGATTGGTATACTTTATACCAGAAATGCATAATTTTTAAGAACACTCAAATATCTCATAAATATGCGTAACTCACCACTGCATCATTGGAACCAGACATAAGTTAGTTCCATGATGCATAATCATGAGAGGCAGAAGGATGTTTTTTTGAGGTACAACAAAAAGGCATCGTGGCAGTGTATATAATTTTTGCAGTCAAAACTAATATCTATATCAGATCTATTTACGATACATTGAATGCAAATAATCAGAACTGATTCCTTCATGTACAAGTAGTTTCATTTACTAAGGTCTATTCCATTTAAAACTCTTGTTTTTCGTAAGATGGGGATCGTCGAAATTTCGGTTCAGATGTATGGAGGGATGCAAAAGAAATCGATTTAGATGTACGGAGGGGACCCGAAAAATCCGCTTTAGTATATATAGAGATTTTAACCGGTATTCCAATGAGTAACTAAATTTTTTCCAACCCCCCAATGCATTAATTCGTTTTTTTGGAGTCCCTATATGCAGCTAATGCATGTTTTACCCACCCTACATGCATCAAATTCAATTGTAGTGAGGGCAAAATATCTGCATTTCCTGCAAAAAATTCACCTTTGATGCATGTCACTTCAGTACCATCCTAAATGTAATGTCACTTCAGTACCATCCTAAATGTAATGTCACTTTAGTACCATCCTAAATGTAATGTCACTTTAGTACCATCCCAAATGTAATGTCACTTCAGTACCATCCTAATTGTAATGTCACTTCAGTACCATCCTAAATGTAATGTCACTTCAGTACCATCCTAAATATAATGTCACTTTAGTACCATCCTAAATGTAATGTCACTTTAGTACCATCCTAAATGTAATGTCACTTTACTACCATCCTAAATTCAATGTCACTTTAGTACCATCCTAAATGTAAAGTCACTTTATACCATCCTTAATCTAAAGTCACTTTTGTACCATCCTAAATGTAATGTCACTTTAGTACCATGCTTAATGTCATGTCATTTTAGTACCATTCCAAATGTAATGTCACTTTTAAACGACATCCAGTAAATCAAGATTCAAATCTAGGACCTTCAGAAGAGAAAGATAAGTTGCCTTAACCATTGGGCCACCCTTTTGCTGTTTGTATTACACCATCTGTTTTTACCAAGTTTTTTTCTGATTAATGAGGGCTCTTTCAGAGACAAGTTAAACAGAAACTCTGTTCCAACCCATGGACATAAGACAATAAACCGGAGCTTTTTATTTGCATCATAAGTAATTATATGATCATTAAACATTGTTTAACTTGCTTGCCATGATCAACATTGTATAAAATGTCACCGAACCCATTTTTTAAAAGAAGAATGCATTTAGTTCTGGAAGAGTATAAAAATTTATTGTGAAAAAATACAAAATGTTTTCATATCATATAACATGTTTTCTCAGATCATCATCATATTTGCATACAGGATGTTGCATTATATATTCAAATAACTTATGGTAAATATAGCTTCAAGCCCTTGTAAATATTCCATGCAAAATAATACAATTTATATAACATTAGCTAATATTCAAATTACCCTGTCAGACCTGTACAAATTCAAATACTACAAAAAAAATACGGTAAATTAGTACAGGAACGAACAGTACTCAATCATACATGCATAGATCTCAAACTTACATTCATCATTCAGGCTAATGTTCATGGGTTAGGTCTAATAAATTTGTTCAGAAGATTGGTATACTTTATACCAGAAATGCATAATTTTTAAGGTCACTCAAATATCTCATAAATATGCGTAACTCACCACTGCATCATTGGAACCAGACATAAGTTAGTTCCATGATGCATAATCATGAGAGGCAGAAGGATGTTTTTTTGAGGTACAACAAAAAGGCATCGTGGCAGTGTATATAATTTTTGCAGTCAAACCTAATATCTATATCAGATCTATTTACGATACATTGAATGCAAATAATCAGAACTGATTCCTTCATGTACAAGTAGTTTCATTTACTAAGGTCTATTCCATTTAAAACTCTTGGGGGGGGGCTGGTAGGGAGGATTTATTTTTCATAAGATGGACGAGGGGATCAGCGAAAATTCGGTTCAGATGTATGGAGGGATGCAAAAGAAATCGATTTAGATGTACGGAGGGGACCCGAAAAATCCGCTTTAGTATATATAGAGATTTTAACCGGTATTCCAATGAGTAACTAAATTTTTTCCAACCCCCCAATGCATTAATTCGTTTTTTTGGAGTCCCTATATGCAGCTAATGCATGTTTTACCCACCCTACATGCATCAAGTTCAATTGTAGTGAGGGCAAAATATCTGCATTTCCTGCAAAAAATTCACCTTTGATGCATGGAGGGGGTTAAAAATGTAACCCGACCACACCCCCTACCCCCAAGCCCTTTAAATGGAATAGCCCTAACATATTAACCAAGTCAATCAATAATACAACCAATTGTAAACATTTTATGAACAGTCCAACTTTCAGCAATTGACTATAATACTGAAATTCAGTAACAGTAGGCCTACCTGAAAAAAAAAGTTTACTAAAACAAAATCTTTTGTACACAAGAAAACATGAAGCAACCTCTAACGGATAAATCAACAGTATCGCCATTCAGACAAAAGAATAAAATCCCATAACACTAAATCCCACACCATTGGGGGTCAGCACTTAGTAATACTTACTGGGCCTGACTTTTGGTACATATATATATATATATTTTTAGGGGAGGTCAAAAGAGTAGAGCTTCTCAGGCCTAAATTCCAAATTGATATTCAAATATTAAAGAAAACCATGCAAATAAAGTAACAGAAACAGGAAAACGGGATATAATATGTAACAGAAACGGGCAAACGGGATATAAAATGTAACAGAGACAGGCAAACTGGATATAACATGACATAATTTGCAAAAAGGGCAGTCTTTTACACGTGTGCACACCCAATATAAGCAGTGCAGAGTAAAACAAATCGTTGAGCCTGCGCCAAAGCGTAAAGAGCATTGTATAAGATTGGCTATACAAAATAACAAACATATTAACCACACGTTCACTAAACATGTAACAAATTAAACTAAATGGCAGAAAAATGTCAAACCTTGCACCTTATAGAAGTACGCAGGAAATATATTAAAAAAATTTGTACAAATTCTTCTAGAAGGAGTATAAATAACAGGGTTGTGTAAAATATAATCTAGATCTAGAAATAATAGATAATATGTATATGTTTATATTTGTTACATAATAATACAGCATGAAGGCAAGAGCACCTGACAATGAATGTATTAAAGCTTGATGTAAATAGACTCCGAATAATTGAACAAACGTTGTGCTTCAACCAGCAATAACAATTTCAAAATTTGAGTTGTTATATAAATTTAAGAACGTCGGCCAATAAGGCAGTCATCAAAAATTGTCAGCACCAACAGTAGCAGATGTGGAAATTGGGAGGGGAGGGGGCCTAGGAAATTGGGAGGGGACCTAGGAAATTGGGAGGGGATGGGACCTAGGAAATTGGGAGGGGAGGGGGCCCAGGGAACTAGGAGGTTTAACAATCTTGATATTTCTATTGACAAAATATTGGCAAAAAAACCCTCCATTGCTCCTTCAATTGCCATACCCATGTTCCCCTGACTCCCCCCATCAAGATTCCTCAATCTGCCCCTGATTCATTGACTCTGTGCTTTCTACATTTGTATTTGATGATTTTTCAGTGGGATCAACAAAAGAGTCTGTAGCATTTGGTTCAGCATTTGCTTTTTGTACAACATTTGATTTTTGTTCAGTTCTTGATTTTTGTTCAGTACTTGACTTCTGTTCAGTACTTGGTTTTTGTTCAGCAGAAGAATTTTGTTCAACATTAGAATTTTGTTCATTTTTTGTATTGGTAGTTTCTGAAACTTTGCATTCTGAATTCGACATTCGTTCAGAACTTGATTTTGGTTCAGTACTTGATTTCTGTTTAATACTTGGTTTTTGTTCAGCATTCAAATTTTGTTCAGCATTTGAACTTTGATCAATATTTGAACTTTGATCATTTTTTCCGTTGGTATTTTCTGAAACTTTACATTCTGATTCCTGTCTGTCTGTGTCTTTTTGGTCTGTATTTGACATTCGTTCAGAACTTGATTTTGGTTCAGTACTTGATTTCTGCTCAATACTTGGTCTTTGTTCAGCATTCAAATTTTGTTCAGTATTCGAACATTGATCATTATTTGCTTTGGTATTTTCTGAAATGTTACGTTCTGATTCCTGTCTGTCTGTGTCTTTTTTGTCTGTATTTATGTCTGTATTTCTGTCTGCATCATTTGTTTCCTCATCTTCCATATCAGACAGGGATGTCTGTAATTCCATCTCGCTGTTACCTTCTTCATTTTCTGAATCTAAATCGACAAAACTTTCGTTCTGCTTTGTCAAAATATCAAGCATAACTGGATTAGAATTTATAAATTTTTCAGGATCTTGAGAAGTCTCTTCTGATGTCAGCTCTAATTGGTCAGATTCTCCACCAGGGGTCTCTAGTGTCTGAACAGTCTCGGTGGAATTGGGAGTATTTGACTCGGCTTTGTTTTGGGAAATACCATTTTCCCTGTTTTCAGAATCTTTCAAATTTTGAGTTCCAGTTACGGAATCTCTCCAATTTTCATTTTCAGAATCTTTCAAATTTTGACTTTCACTTTTGGAATCTTCCAAATTTTGATTTCCAGTTTCAGAATCATTCGAATTTTCATTCTTTTCGGAATCTTTCAAATTTGCATCCCCAGAATCTCCAATCAAAGAATTTTCTTCGTTAATGTCACTACTTTCTTTGTTTTTTGCGCAATTCTCAGCGTCAGTATGAGACTGTTCAGCCTCATTTTCACCTGTTTCACCTAGATCTTCGGGTAATTCAGTTTCCAGGTTCATGTCGTAATCACCATTTGTGTCCGAGTCTTTGTAGACACAAAACGATTCTGGAATCTTCTGCAGCTCGTATGTTCCGTGACGTGACAAGTAACTGTTCAACGGTTCTGAAAATTGAAAAGAAACTAGACGGGAGCATATTTCCATATGCAAGACTAGCAGGGGGTCGATCAGCAGTTTGTTCACCTCATCACTGACTGACATCACCGGCTGACTTCATCAGCTGACATCATCATATAACCAGCTGACATCAGTGGCTGACATCAGTGGCTGACATCAGTGGCTGACATCAGTGGCTGACATCAGTGGCTGACATCACTGGCTGACATCACCGGCTGACATCAGTGGCTGACATCAGTGGCTGACATCAATGGCTGACCACCGGCTGACATCAGTGGCTGACATCAGTGGCTGACATCAGTGGCTGACATCAGTAGCTGACATCAGTGGCTGACATCAGTGGCTGACATCACTGGCTGACATCACTGGCTGACATCAGTGGCTGACATCACCGACTGACATCAGTGGCTGACATCAATGGCTGACATCAGTGGCTGACATCACCGGCTGACATCAGTGGCTGACATCAGTGGCTGACATCACCGGCTGACATCAGTGGCAGACATCAATGGCTGACCACCGGCTGACATCAGTGGCTGACATCAGTGGCTGACATCAGTGGCTGATATCAGCGGCAAACATCAGTGGCTGACATCAGTGGCTGACATCACCGGCAAACATCAGTGGCTGACATCAGTGGCTGACATCAGTGGCTGACATCAACGGCTGACATCAGTGACTGACATCAGTGGCTGACATCAGTGGCTGACATCAGTGGCTGACATCACGGCTAACATCAGTGGCTGACATCACCGGCTGACATCAATGGCCGACCACTGGCTGACATCAGTGGCTGACATCAGTGGCTGACATCAGTGGCTGACATCAGTGGCTGACATCACCGGCTGACATCACCGGCTGACATCAGTGGCTGACATCAGTGGCTGACATCACTGGTTGACATCACCGGCTGACATCAGTGGCTGACATCAGTGGCTGACATCACTGGTTGACATCACTGGCTGACATCAGTGGCTGACATCACCGACTGACATCAGTGGCTGACATCACTTGTTGACATCACCGGCTGACATCAGTGGCTGACATCACCGTCTGACATCAGTGGCTGACATCACCGACTGACATCAGTGGCTGACATCACTTGTTGACATCACCGGCTGACATCAGTGGCTGACATCACTGTCTGACATCAGTGGCTGACATCAGTGGCTGACATCACTGGTTGATATCACTGGTTGATATCCCGGCTGACATCACTGACTAACATTGATTGACATCATTGACCATATCATAACTATCAATAGGGGAGCTCCAAAACACAGGAGAGAACTCCCAATAAGAAGAAGAAGAAAGTGTAGCCACCTTGTGTAAATAGACAGTACTACTACTGTGGTTGCCATGGAGATGGTAGACTCGGAACTGGACGACACCTAGTATCCCTAAAGACTAGCCCTGCTAGTCTAATGAATGCACATATAATTTTGTAACAAGAGAAGGATACAGCAATGAGGAAATGGTGATTGAAACTGACTTCCAACATACATCCACAGGCTCAAAACTAATACTAGACTGGACGATAGAAAACAGAGTGAACCTCCTGTCTGCAATTAACTGTACGGCTGTACATATAACAGGTACTGACATTTAACTGCAATAGGCATAGAAACCAGGGGGGCGGGGGCATTAATTGTTGCCCCCCCCCCTCTAACAATCTGGTAACCTTTTGAATTGACATTGAAGTTGGACAAAGATTTGGAAAATTTGGACAGAAAACCCCATTGACCTAATTGTAGACTGCCCAAAAAATAGATCTCCATTTTAACTTTCATTTAATTTAATAAAGATATCACAATGAAGCAATCATAACATACAAGCTGGTTTATCTTCTCAACTGATTTATAATGCATCTGCTTACCTTGCTTCCAACTGAACTCTAGAACCTGTCCCACCCCATTGCCAAGGACGTCAGCGACCTCAAAATTGAACATTGGAACTTTGATCCTCTTCAGAGAATTCTTCTGCTGCTCGTTCATGTTGTCTCCGGGGCAGATTATTAACTGTAATTTAAATTATAAATACATTATTATAATTATTGGTCCATTACAGAAAGATCGACAGATAGCTGTTTCTTAGATATTAAGAATTGCAATATCCATATTTTGCGTTGAGGGCAGAGGTGACATGAATCTTCCGAAAAAGATGCTTTAAATAAAAGAAATACCACTCACAGAGTCTAACGAGGTCGTACCAACTTCAGAATACATTCTTTTGTTGCCATAGTAACCGGCACTTCCCATAGCATGCATAGAATGGCTCTCTGAATGTCCATTTTTGGCCCTGTCATTTACAGCACCTGCAATATAAAAATTTGAAATCTTCAAACAAATTGCAGGTGTTGTTTTGTAAGAAAACATAAATAATTTTGTAATTCATAACAAGAAATACTTTTTGTGTACATTATTAATATCAGACCTTTATGATTCTGAAGGGTTCTCGCCAAAATCTGAAAGTGAAGAATCGTTCAATTAGAGTGACACAGAAAATCAAATTGCAGTCAATATTACATGGAAACGAAGTATATGAGTCGAAGGCTAGGTTTTAAAAATATTATTTATTGCAAAATCTCAGATGTTTAAAAGTCAAATCTTTGCATTTTAGGCATATATATTGCAATTGCCAACAGCTAGAATTAAATGATTATGGAGGAAATTTCACTAATTTTTGTGGTTAAAATATTCATTTACCGATTCTTGGTATGCAGTAAAGGGACTGACAGTCGACGCCTTTCTCTGAAATTAAGGAAAAAAGATATTTCTTGAAATAAGCCATTCATAACACATTAATTCACTCAACAGTCAGCACTGCCAAATTTTTAAGTATTCTTTCTTATAGTGTTTGAGGATGATCAGAATATTTTTTCCGTCAATGAAACAATTAAAATCAGCCTACCTGAGCATTCATTCTAGCATGGTACCGATCTGCACCACCAGAGGGATTTTGGACGGAACGAGACCTTGGCGCCGCCATGGAGGAGTTACCTGAGGAGGGAGGCCAGGACGCACGGGAAGACGAGGAAGTTGAGGCCTGTGGTCGTTTTTGCTGTTTCGATAGCTAGAAAAGAAAAATGTTAAATAAAAGGCTGAACATCAAAATACAAGCATAAGACTGTAGGTGATATAGAAGTGCAGACTTGCAAGAAAAGTTCTTCCTTAAAGTGTGTACCCGGTACTGCCCAGATCACATTCTGACATTTTGACCAATTCCTCAACTTCTAGAGGTCGTACAGTGCAAATAAACATATCAAAATGTTCAAGACAACTTTTGTAAACTGTTTATTCTAATTCCAAAATGTTTTTGTACCACTTTTGCCAATTTTTGCAATTTTCAAACAATTTCAAGCTTTATTTGGGATGCAACCAATACAAAGAAAACCTGTGCTTGGTTATGAGTACTTATGACATCACAACAATTACATAAAAGCGTTACTTCCAATTTTTTTACAGTTCAAATGCTACACTTGATAAACTGATAGAATATAAATAGAGCTAAATAGAACACTTACTTGATTTCTATTGTAATTCTTCGCTAGGTTGACATACAACATCTTCTCTTGGGAGGAGAATCCATCCCACATGTTTTGAATGATTTTGTCAAAGTCTTCGATCGACACTTTCATGGTATCAAAGTGCCCCATCATCTGCCAAAAAAAAAGTATTTTTAACGCAAAATAAATAAAGACCTGTGTTGTGTTTACATTCAAGGTGTTGCAGGACTCTCCTGGACTAATAAAATCAATTTTAACTCACTTAATTCTGAAAAACACGCATTTGTGTTAATACTAATGTATAATATCACCAGAATGTACCAGTTTATTCATTTCATTGCAAGCAGAATTATATATATATATATATATATATAGGCCTATAGAATCGGCGGATCTAATAACTTTAAAAAATAAACTTCTAGCCACAAAGACAATATGATTAGTTGATATTCAATTCGAGTATTTGCTAGATATTACTGATATTAGCAATAGATCGAACAGTTATGGAAATTTTTGGTAAATTCAAAGTAAAAAGGCATTGTGTTTTAATTTTAACGCATTTAGAATTTCTTGTTTTTGTTAAACGACTTACCTTTTCCCTGAATGAATCAAATGGACTCTGAAAAAGTAAAACATTCTTTAAACTTATGCCAAACTAAAAAATAATGGATAGACTATGCCGTTATATATCACAATACATTGAAGGCTATAAAATCTCTAATTGAAACTAAGTTATAAAGTTGAAAACACAGGTACAAAAATCACTCACAGTAGCTTGGAGAGCTTTGATTAGGCCTAATTAGTACGAAAATTCTGTGAATAATTTAACGACTTATCGTGTTTTAATTCTCTACTAAGTTAAGAAAAGATTTCCTTGATATTAATTAATGCAAATTTTACTGTTATTAATACCCCCAGAAGACATACAAGACCGGTCTTACCTTCCAATTTGGTTGACTTAAGTTTGCGTGACTTGCATTGGCGTGACTTGCGTTAGAGTGACTTGCATTGGCGTGACTGGAGTTTGAGTTTGAGTGACTCAAGTTCAAGCCACTAGGAGGACTAGAATGGATAGACTTGGTAGCACCTGGTGGAACGGGATGGCCAGATGCAGCTTTCAATTGGGCAGCAGCTGAGAAGAGAAATTCTTTGTCATCAACCATTACAAGTTACGATGGATGGACGATTGGGGCTTTACGTCCTGTATTTAATACTATTTATGCACTTGAGGCTCTATGTCCTGTATTTATGCAGTTGGAGGCTCTACGTTTGGTATTTATGCAGTTGGAGGCTCTACGCCCTGTATTTATGCACTTTGAGGCTTTACCTCCTGTATTTATGCACTTGGTAGGCTAATTAGGACAAGAGAAGGATGAGGCAAAGGACGATTGAAACTGCCGACCAACAAAGGCCCAGGTGAGCACTGAGCTGGATTCGAACCCGGGACCCAGTGATTGGCAGCACTGAGCTAACTTTCCCTCCTAACAAGTTAAGATGTTTTGCCATTACAGCTTGGCCGTTTACTAGGCGTTTACATGTTAAACATGTTTAGAGTTAAGTCATGCATTACAAATTGATTCAGTGACCTAGGCTCACACTCATTTAAAATTCTTTATTCTTTGAATGAAATAAACATTTAGTTATGTCTGACCACATTAGAAAGATTGCTCCAAGTAACTTTTACACCCAGGATTGATAGCGGAACTATATCCTTAGAGGGGTCTCCTTTGCCTAATTATTAATATTAACTTTTATTTCATGTAACTTGTGATTATTTCTTAAGGCAGAATAAACTGAATCTGAGTCTGAATCTGAGTCTGATTGGTCAAAGAACAAAAGACGGCCCATACAAAATGATTTTCATTGCCCATACAAAATGATTTTCATTGCAGCTTTTCCTAACTACATTGCTGAGGGTTCGCTGCGACATTGCTGAGGGTTCGCTGCGACATTCTCTATCTTTTGCATTGACATTCTCTATCTTTTGCATTGACTTTATTGATGTTTCGGGTTGTCATAGCTATATTATGTTATGTAAATTTAAGCACTTACAAATGTTATGTTTCTGCATTAAACCGGCAACTTCTCTTTCGTAGGTTTGTCTCTTCTTTTTGTAAACCTCCTGTAATGTACAAATGACATTCAGGATGGATGGATGATTGGGGCTTTTCATCCTGTAATCATGCACTTGGCACTAGTTGGTAGGCCAATTACGATTGGAGGAGGACAAGGCAATGAGGGGAAGGATGATCAGTATAATACACTCCCTAGATGTAGAACCAATGATAAAGCTATAAATAGATACATGAAGAACTTTCCGTTGTTTATCAATAAACATAGTAAATTAATGAAATTGGTACGTATATTTAAACATTTTTTTTTTACCAGACTAATTAGTAGACAAAAAAACAAACTTAAAACTTTCCCTGGGTACCTCTCCAACAAGCTACATACATCTCCTCCAATATTATTTACCTTTTTTTTCTTTTTTAAAATTTTTTTATTACGACAATGGAAATGTCACATCTGACACATTTATCAACACAGAAAATAACAAAATAATAATACAAACATACAAATAAATTAAAATACCTTTTTTTTACCGTATGCATACCATTTCACGTACTGTTTTGTAGGAAAATAAATTATCTATCTATTATCTATGTAAGTCTACCTATTTATATAAAATTAATAAAATAAGCATTTCCTATTCACTCACATATTCTTCTTTGTATCTGACGGTGTACGTTTCCTTTTCCTCCTGAGTCAATTTCCGCCAATATTCTCCCAGTTTGGTCCCAATCGCACTGAACGGCAGGTTTGGTTGATCTGCCAGGAGATCTTGCCTCTTCTGCAAAAAAAAATTAAAATTAAATACATTTTGGAGATTGATGGATGGATTATTGGGGTTTTACGTCCTGTATTTATGCACTTGATAGGCTAGTTACGGCAGGAGGACAAATAAATTTTGGATAATAATTATAAACAAGCCTCATTGAATTTCAACTGCAGTCTTTAGTTTAATGTATTGAAACCTTGACAGATTATAACAAAACTTCAAATTAATTTATACATGCCCTTAATTTATACATACCCTTATACAATTTATATTCATGAGCAAACAGGTAACATGACCTTTACCATGTTAACAGTTTACATGTATATTATATATATTCAAATTTGATCATTAATTGCATATATTCAATTTATATCTGTAATTTCCAATTTTATAATTTAAAACTGTTATTTTTTCACGAATTCAAGAGTTTTAAAATACATAAATATCGAATTTTAAAGATTAAGTACAATTTAAAATTAATTATATTACATTACCTCCATTTGAAACACCATATATGGACTAAGCGGCTTCTTTGGTGAAACTGGAAAAAATACTTTCTGAAAACAGAAATTTAGGAATTTTAAATTAAATTTTACATCATCATGATCATAAATTTCATAACTAAGAATAACTTGAAGAATATATTTAAATGAGAGTTTCATCGTTTAAATTATAGACAACATACCGTGCCATCCTGGAGTCGAACTTCTAGTGGCTGAAATATGCAAATAACAAATTCAAATTATTTTATTGCGTGAAAACATTTTTCCATTGCGATTTGATAAAAAAAATAAAATATAAATATCAATATATATATATACAGAAACAATGAATCTTAATTTTTGATCTAGTTTGTCCCACTGGAAAGTTACGTATTGCAAGCCCACGGATAACTACAACAAGTACAACAGTCAGAACATTCTGCAGCTTACCAGAATGTACCAATTATTATGATTACACAAAATTTTGTGAAATATCTATTCTGAGCTCAAACATCAGCTTTTGGGATTGTAGCTCCCTTTGAGCTAATGAACATGTGGCTCCTGGGCCAATACACAACATGTGATAACATAGAAGCAATCGTCCAACGTCATAATAATCTCACATTTAATTGATGAATATATTGTAATCAATGCCCGAAAAATAAATTATCTATATATCTATCTATCGACATCATGATGTTTTTTCGAATCATTCAGGATTCAGAACTTTAGCAGATGGTGGTCAATACACAACATGCACAAGTTTGTGATTTTTGTTTTATTATTTTAAAACAGTGGTAGTAAAATTGTAATAGTCAACAGGTTAGGTGTTAAAAATGCTCATTATAATAAAATAAGGCCAAACATATAATTAATTTTAAGCTTCTCGGATCTCCCGACCCAACAGATTTTCTTCCAATTTGATGTAAAAAAAATTGAGCCAGCCTATCCACAATTTTATCAAAAGCATATAATAAAAATAACGTGCAAGCACTTTAACAGCTGCTTGTAGATAATAGATATATAGACGCAAGTATCTATCTATCTATCTATCTATCTATCTATCTATCTATCTATCTATCTATCTATCTATCTATCCATCTATCTATCTATCTGTTCCTTCCTGTCTTCCTTCCTTTCTTCCCTCCTTCCTTCCTTTCTTCCCCCCCCCCCTTGCTTCCCTTCCTTCCTTCTTTCCCTGTGCTCACCCTGTGTAAAATTTGGATTTGCAAAAGTTGCTAATGGAGCAAAAATCTGATTAGCAAATAAATTTAACTTACTTTTATATTAATCAGAATAAAAAAGAATATTGTCTCTATATATGCAAGTACAAGTAAAAACTATCAATCTGAGATGCACATACATTTGTCAGCAGTCACAGAACTTGGTCAATAGTTAATGGCAATTCAAGAAATTCACACCTTTGACAAAGGAGAACTTTAGCCCTTACCATCTTAATTACACTTCAGAAACCTGTCTATACCATTTCCTTCCAATTGCCATTAGAACAACAGAACAGTGCATGACAACGGGAGAGCTCCGTTTTTCTACGTCCCACTTTGCCGCGAATTGCTGCAGCAGGATACTGCGTAAAATCATTCAAATTTCGCGGGAAACACTAGCTTTTTAGTTGAGGAAATACAAATTTACTGTCACAGAAGTGTACCAAAAGTTTTTCAACGCAAGATAAAATGCTGTTGACACTGTATGCAAAGTTTTAATGACATAGGTGAAACAGGTCGACCACGGGAGTTGTCATAAGTTTTCCTGAAACTCCTCTCGTAATACAGGCTGCAAGCAGCTGTAAAAAATGTAGATACATTTTTTTTTGTCCTACCGACCGACCTTAGAAAAAGAGCCAAGAAGCAAAGATCAAATATGTGTGGCCTAATGGCTGCTCCAGCCTCTTGCTGCCAGCAGTGTTGTTTTGAATCTTTGATGCGTCTCTTTTGTAGGGCAACTCTGGCTGCTCAAGTTAGGGGCGACTATTAGATATATGGTGGTATTTTCAGATGGGGAGGGGGGGATGCTTGGACTTTCCTGCACAGGAAGTCATTTATTTCACAGAAACATCAGACATAGTTATTTATTCTGACCTCCGAGCCCAATATTTTTCTAAATCAAAACAATAGCAGTGAATAGTTTCAAGAAATCCACCCCATAGATATCTGCTACGAGGGAATTTATGTATTTCTCCAGAACTGGGCAATAATTATTTTTAATCCCTCCCTCTCTGATAATAATCTAATGGTCGCACCCTTGAGACTTCACACCATTAAAACCTTCATTGAACCCAAACTGGAAACATTGTGCAGTTAAAAGGGCAGCTCACGCTGCCCTGTGAAGCAACATACCTTTAAGCATGTTAAGTCGGTATTTCGAGGCAGCTCCTTCTAACTCAAAAAGAGTGAAAGAGACTGAGAAACTTTCGCAGTATATACCCTAGAACGGGGTAAAGTTGGCGATCCGGGGTAAAGTTGGCGTGCTATTTTGACCCACTTAAAAGGAGAAATGCCAACTTTCCGCACTGACACAAGCATCTTTGGCAAAGTTGTCATACGTGAGGAAAAGTTGACATTTCTGCCATTAAGTGGGTCAAAATAGCATGCCAACTTTACCCCGAATTGCCAACTTTACCCCGTTTTACGCACAGGCATTATAATTTCTTACAAAAAGCACACATTGCTAAACATATCCTGTATACAACACATACAAGGTTGGCAACTCCCTCAAGATTCCTGGTTTGAGAATTCCTGCTGTAATGCTGTCTCAAGCAAGAGCATGAATTCTCAAACCAGGAGTTGCCAACCTTGTATATAAATTCAATAAGTTCTTGCAGTGACAAGCTTTTTTCTCAAAATGATTGTAATGCCTATGGTTTTACGGTATGGTGTACTACAGTTGGTGTTGTCGCTTTTAAAATTTGTTAAAGCTTGGTGCTGAGACCACTTCTGTTTGGTCAGTTGATTAGGGGGGCAAGCAGTTTTTCTTCTTTTTTTAGGGAGGGGGGGGGGGAGAAACTCAATATAGGCAACAATTTTTTATGGAGGAGGGCAGTGGTGTCCCTATGCAGCCATGGAGGGGGCAGGGGTGCAATTTTCTGGAGGGGCACCCACTATAATAATTATTTCAAGAATAATTTTACCTCTGTCATATTCCTTCCTACCCTCCCCCCCGCTTATGATCTTCTACATGTTCTACTAGTTACGCCAAACATGGATATATATATCGGTTTTACAAGTTCACCGATTCACTTCACTTATATAGCCTATATTATTAGTGATGCAGACCAGACCGCCTTAATTGGACCAGCCCTGGACCGCCAAAATACCGGACCACCTACAAAAAACCGGTCCAGTGCTGGACCGGACCGGTAAAGTGCCGGTCTGGACCGGTCCAGTGATTTTTCATGTCATGAAGTAGGTATGTGACAAAAAATTGAAATATTTTTTTGTTGCATTATCAATGAGGCATAAAGGAGGTCCTTGAAATTCTCTTTACAATGGTTTTTTAATTTTGGTTCTACACCAAAAATTAAGGAAGTTATACCAGATTTTATGTGGCGAAAATTAGCAAAATTTGTCCCATCGTTAAGCATTGACTAGCCATTGAAGCTCCTAAAAAGATGTGACCATTTTCACAAAAGTTACATTTCAAAGTGATGTAACTTTTTGGATTCTTAATACATTCTCATGGAATAAAAAGCTTATGAAAGTACACATATTTGGCTTTAATTAGTCAATTATTTTAGTATGCTTAGCTGGTAAATTAATTAATTAACAATCAATATCTCAATAAATTATTGATTGTTTCGCGCATGAAGTGAAGGCAAAATTTTCCAATTTTTGGATTTATTATGACCTGTAACTTATTTGTTTCTATATGAATTATCATGGAACAAAAAGCACATGAAAGAGCACATATTATATTTTAAATTAAAGAAGGTAACTGATTAGGCATAAGCTGTTGAATATATTAATTAATTATAAATAAGCAATCAAGAGAACATGAAGTGTCGAAGTTTTGGTCGCAAACACTCGAGGTAATTGCAAATAATCCACTAATAAAGGATACAATTGTGACAAATCTGTCACATTATGCAAACCAATTAATAGTGGACATATGTAGGAATCTTTTAGTGTGCTAAAGGTGTGTTTAAAATATTTGTTTATCACATAGTGAGCCTGTAGATTGGAAGATACCAGGCCAGCCATGGTGGATTTTTTGCAATAATTTTGTCAAAATACAAATTGTATCAATCAAGATAACCATGTGATCATCCTCAGATCTGCATGAAATTAACAGGGAATATAGAGAAGACCCTGGCAAAACTAAAAAAACTATCCCTATAGCTATAAAAACTCATCTTCACCCTTTTTCAGCTTAATTACTTAGACATGCATTTTGACGCAGCTTTTTCAGGCCCTTAGACAAATCTCACGTGAAAAAAAAAAATACCCAGTTGAAGAAAAAATTGTGTACTACATGGTCAGTATATTCATATCTGGTATTTAAACAAGGAGAAACCATTTTCAAGAGAATCAAATAGCAGTATTATGCACGCAACACCAAAGTGAGTCACGACGTCACCAGGACACACTTTTGACTGCCAAATGACGTTATTGTCACATACCTACATGAAGAGTATCGCATGAATTTTGTCATATCTAAAAATGAAATTTATGTCATATATATTGTTTGAACCCTGATTTTTATCATAATTTTTGAAATGCCGATGGACCGCCTCTGGACCGGTCCAGTAACAAAATCGAACCACCTAACCGTGGACCAGACCAGGACCGGACCACTTTAGCAAATACCGGACCACCCTCTAAAGGTGGTCCGGTCTGCATCACTACTATATTCAATTTTTCTTCGATAATTCACTGATATTACTGAAATAAATTAATGAGCTAAAAATAGTAAATGGGGTTGTTAACCTAATTAATCAGCCAATTGTGCCTACCTGGGTGTCAGCCTTGGCGAACTTGGAAGTCAGTTGTCTCATGCATGGCCTGCAGACCCTTATAGCTGAGGCAGACCTGAACACCTCCGCATCATACTTCTCCCGTAAATATCTGTATATTATCGTATTTTTGACGGGGGTGCAACTGGTGAACGATTTCCTGTCAGGTATAAGAGGTCTCTTACAAGTGGGGTTTTCACATCTGACCTCAGCTTTCGGTTTATGCCACATCTCCATCTTTTCAACCAAATATCTCAGGCGTCGTGGCAAATATCGATATTTCCTTCCGTAGGCCTCTAGTTGGCATATTAATGTAAAAGCTTAACCAATCTGAAGTCACATATTTCAGTCAAAACTTTGTTTGAAGCTGGCAAAGTAGGTGTGTCCGTTTCCTCCACTTTCAGCGTCTCTTCACGGAGGGCTTTCCCAGTGACGTCATTCACAGGGGTTCTCCTCCGTGGCCCCGATGGGATCTCTCTTCTGGGGGCACTGAAAGGGAGTGATCAAAACTAAGAATTTGTGGCGGGAAGGGATTCAGAGCTGCCCCCATCAATCATGCAGCAAATGCTCTTCAGGTCCCAGCAGCGAACACTGAGATCCTCCGTCTCCTTGTTAAGAGCGCAATTTGTGCAATCATGTACATGTAATTAGACCCAGGAGGCTCAATCCCAGTTAAATAGGCAAATTCCAGTCTTAAAAAAGTGAAAAAGTGACCATCACAGAAATGGAAATTTTTGCTCAATATCTTTTATACATGGTCAAGAGGTGCAGTTTCTGGAATATCTTTCACTAATTTTAACTTTTATTTTGCTCATTTCCAATGCAATTTCCTAGGTTAAAATGAGAAATGGTAACGTAATTTACACTGTTTAGAACAAATTTACACAAATTTGGACCCTTTGTCCCTTCTCATTGCAAAAATAATCATCACAAATTCATGAAATTTACCAGATGATCTCAGGCATAAAGCATGAATTCCATGTTACGGAATCACGGAAGTCACACGGTTTTAGTATTTATTTCCACTGTCAAAGTCACATCTACCATATGTCATTGAATTAAAATGTTTCGATGTGGAGAGAGAATGTTTGGCCAGGGTCGAGGATATTATACACAATTGAAATTCCTTTCCACTGGTTACCATTGCCTTGCAATTCAGTGTTACGGAATCACATTGAAATGGAAGTGATTTTTTGCACTAAATTTTTCATGCTTATTCCGAGCAAATTCTTCAAGAAAGATGCTTGTAACATTTTTTTTTTAAAGCATATACTTCCAGACTAACAAAATTCATAGAAATATTCGTTATCAAAGCAAGGATATATCCTAGGTGGCAGCATAAGTAAGTCAATGTACTGTTACGGAATCACGTTACGGAATCACTTTGCTTCCCTTAGGCATTGCGTTTAATTACATGGGCCGTATGGCAGGGAAATCTTAGGAATTTGCAAAAATTCTTTAAAAATTGTAAATTCGAAAAGTAATAACATCTGATGGATTCAATATCCATAATCCAGATACAGTTTTTCATTTATAAGTAGCCCTCCAAAAAAGACCATTTTTCTCAATTTTTAGCATTTTTCAAGCAATTATAACCAAAAAAATCACAATTTTCATCAATATCTCAAAGATAACAATCTAACCGTCATTAAGCTCTAAAAATGAATAAAATTGACAAATGGCCAAACTTATCAAGATTTTAGATAATTTTGTTTCATGTAAATATATTGAAAATTGTCGTTGCTGGGTCACTTTATATAAAGAAAGGTCTTAACCCTCAGGTGTTCCCTTTTTTCGTGGAATTCATGAAAGGGCCTACAAAAATAAAAAAATAATTGTTTTTCTATCTTTATTGGTCTTTTCTGTAGGCTATGGTAACGTAATTTACACCTAAAACGACAAAATCACTTTTCCACCTTCTTTGGAGTTTTTAATATATTTCAAAACCGTAAATTTCAACAAAAACTAGACTTTTCACACTTGGCAATGGAGTTCTTAAATTTGAGAATTGGCAAATATTAACATGATTAAAGTGGCGTTGAATCTTGGTAACGTAATTTACAAGAATCATGTGACTTTTTTAAATAGCCTTAAAAACATATTTATAGATTTCAAAATGAGTTATGAATTTTTTTGTTTGAAAGACAGTATTAATTGTTAGGCACAGTTTCATTCATTTCTCAAGTCAATACCAGCAACAATAGTGCCACAATAGGATCCCAAACGAAATACTGATCAACGCCAGTGAGAAAATCTTGGAAGCCTTTAGGAAATGCTTCAACAAACTGTCAAGAACACTGGAGATCCCACCATCATGGAAGAATGGAAGAATAGTGAGAATATACAAAGGCAAAGGAAAAAAAGGAAAATGCTCGAGCGAAAGAGGGATAACAGTCAGTAGTAACATGGGCAAGATGTACGAGAGAATAATAAACGAAAGAGTGAAGGAGAACATAGACATAAGCGAAATGCAAGGAGGAGGAAAGAAGGGAGCAAATACAGTAGACCACCTGCTGATCCTACAAGAACTCCAAAGAAATGGACAGGAAGTATACATTGCATTCCTTGATGTAACCAAGGCGTACGACAAAGCATGGCTAGAAGGAATAATGTATGTAATGGCCAAGCAAGGAATCAAAGACAAGACCTGGAAAATTGTAAAGAGTCTGAACGAGGGACTGACAGCGGTAGCCGAGACGAAATATGGAAATACAAGTGTTCTGAATATAACTTCGTTCATGATCGTTTGGTGACGTCACCACCATGACGTCACATTATGGAATAAATAGTTTGTGTTGTTCAGCCATGATGGTGTCTGGTTTTGTAACATGGTAGCAGCGGAATTGGATAATATTTCGTCTACAAGGACTGTTTATTGGACTTGTGTGTGTCAAAACCTGCTGTAGAACCCACTGCACGAGATGGCAGCCCCTGTATTGCCTGGAATCAAGCCTCCTCAGCACTTTGCTCTGGGAACCAACCCTGTTGACAACTGGAGACTGTTTCAACAACGTTGGGCTTCATACAGTGTTCTGGCTGATCTACCCAACAAGACTCGAAAAATTCAGGTAGCTTTATTCAAGAACTGTCTGGCTGATGACGCCTTACGTACCTTAAATGGGTTCAAGTTCACTACTGGAGATAATGTGCGTACTGTAGCTGAAATTATTGAAAAATTTGAGGAGTTCATTATTGGTGAGGTGAATGAGACCTACGAAAGATACATGTTCAACAAGAGAGACCAATCTGATTCAGAGACATTTGACAGTTATTTAGCTGATTTACGGACACTTATGAAGACATGTAACTATTGCGATAACTGCGGGGAGTCGATCTTGAAGGACCGCATTGTGTATGGTGTGCATTCAGCTGAGACTCGAAGTGACCTGTTTAAGGAGCGAAAACTAACTCTTGCGAAATGCATTGACATTTGTCGCTCTAATGAATGTGCTGTAATGTCGCAGAAGGCCATGAAAATCGACGGTGCAACTGCGGAGTCGTCTCAATTGGATGCTGTCCACCGATCTGCTGCACGGAGTGGTTTCAACAGACGGGGCACAGCCAAGTCTTCTGCCAAACCGTTTGGCTTTGCTTCCTCGCAGCCCCGTGAATTCCGTAAACAATCAACTTCATCAGAAATGTGCGATAATTGTGGCTATGATCATGAGGTAGGCGCTTGTCCAGCGTATCGCCACAAGTGTTATTCTTGCGGAAGAGTGGGACATTACCGGAAATTGTGTCGCTCGAAGCCAACTCGCAAAGCCAGAAGTAGCAAGTTCCAGGATGTAGTTGAGGATCATGAGGATTATGTCGATGACGAAGGTGGCAATTTCTTCGGAGCTGTGGAAAGTCCCACATCACGTCCATGGACTGTGACATTGGCCATTAACGGATCTCTGGTTAACTTTAAGGTTGACACAGGTGCAGATGCCACGGTTATATCTGAGAATACGCTGAGGGCGCTTAAGTACAAGCCAACTTTGTTTCCCAATGATCGTAAGTTGTCGACGTTGAATGGAAAATTGGATTGTCTTGGTTGGTTCTCGTCAAAAACCGTGTATGACTCAGAGCAGCACACCTTCCGGATTTACGTGCTGAAAGGTTCCTCTCAAAATAATTTATTGAGCCGTGATGTTTCTGTTCGCATGAATCTGGTGACACCTTCACCGAACGTGAATATTGTGCATTTGAACACTGATGATAGCGATATCTATGGCACGATCGATAAGCCAGCTCTAGTTGAGCCAGTGACACTCAAGTTGAAGGACAACTATGAACCCTATCATGTATCTGCCCCTCGGAAAGTTCCTGTTCCATTGCAGGAACCAGTCTCAAAGGAAATTCAATGGATGCTAGATCATGATGTTATCCGACCTGTACAAGAACCAACTGAATGGTGTGCGCCCATCACCTTGCCTATCAAAAAGAATGGCAAACTCCGCGTTTGTGTAGACCTCAGACAGTTGAATCGCCATCTGCTTCGTCCAAGGTTCCCGCTCCCCACAATGGAAGACATTATGTCATCACTGTCGGGGGCTAAATTCTTCAGTAAACTGGATGCTTCCCGTGGATACTGGCAATTACCCCTCAGTGACTCGTGTCAGTTGTTAACTACTTTCATGACAAGTCAAGGCCGCTTTTGCTTTAAACGTTTACCATATGGCATTTGTGTGGCAAGCGACATATTTCAAAGTGTTATGTCCCAGACCCTCAGTGGAATGCCTGGTGTGGTGTGCTACCAAGATGATGTGCTCATTTATGCTACGACACAAGTGGAACATGACAAGCGCTTAAGCACCGTGCTTTCAAAACTGTCCGAGCTTAATATGAAGCTTAACAAAGAAAAGTGTGTGTACCGTCAGACTCAATTGGAATTTCTGGGCCACTTGATCACCTCAGAGGGATGCTTACCTGATCCAGCTAAAGTTCAAGCGATTTCACAGTTACCCGACCCCACTGATGAGAATCTTCGCTCAGTTATTGGCATGGTGAACTATCTAGGACGTTTCATTCCAAACCTACAATCGATAATGCAGCCAATCAACGATCTCCTCAAGAACGATGTCGATTTTGTGTGGGGCGATCCTCAGAAACACGCCTTTAGCAAGGTGAAAACTTTACTTACAAGGGCCCCGGTATTATCATTCTTTGACCCCAAGTTGCCAACAGTGCTTAGCTGTGATGCGTCAAGTTATGGATTGGGGAGTGTGCTTATGCAAGAGCACGGTAATCAACTTCGCCCAGTTGCTTATGCTTCGCGAATGCTGTCTACGTCTGAGCAACGTTATGCGCAAATAGAAAAGGAGTGTCTTAGTTGTACCTGGGCATGTGAGAAATTTGCTGTTTATCTACTTGGTTTGGAGAGTTTTCGCTTGCAGACTGATCACAAACCATTGGTGCCATTAATTGCGTCTAAGGACATTGATAAAGTACCTGCCAGGATTCAGCGTTTGCTTATTAGACTTATGCCTTACACTTGTGTTCCGGAACATGTTCCAGGGAAATCACTAGTAGTGGCTGATACTCTGTCACGTATTCCTGTTTCCCAAGCTACTGATGAGAACTTGTCACTCGAGATTGATGCCTTCACTAGTGCACTCAAGGGCTCATGGTCTATGTCCCCTGGTAAATTGGAGCGAGTCAAATATGAAACGGAAAATGACCCAATATTGTCTCAAGTCTTGCAATATGTCACGCAAGGTTGGCCCACTCTAGAAAAAGAAATCCCTTATGAAGTTCGCCCTTACTTTACCCACAGTGCTCATTTGTCAATTTTGGATGGAATTCTTACATTTGATAATCGTATCGTAATACCAAAGACATTGCAATCCGACATTCTCGACCGTATTCATGCCGGTCACTGGGGTATGACCAAGTCCTGTCGTTTTGCTGCTGAGACTGTGTGGTGGATTGGAATGTCAGCTGACATCAAACAAACGGTGAGAAGCTGCGAATATTGTCAGACTAACCAGGCCACCCAGCGGCGTGAGCCCCTTATAGCGGCCGATATCCCCTCAGGCCCTTGGACCCGTGTTGGCATTGATCTGTTCCATGTGGGTAAAAGAAATTTCATTGTGGCCATGGATTATTACTCCAAATACATAGAAATTTCTGAAATGACCTCCCAGACTACCCGAGCAGTCGTTACGAAGCTGAAGAGCATGTTTGCTCGTTGGGGCATACCAGAACACATTGTTAGCGATAATGGCCCTTGCTTTGCAAGTGAAGACTTCCGACAGTTCACCAAACTCTGCGACATCTCTCACACAACGACTAGCCCGCACCATCCCCAGTCTAATGGGCAAGCCGAGAGTGGTGTAAAAATTGCTGAAAAGATTGTAAGTCAGAACGACCCTTTTCTTGCTTTGCTGTTCTATAGAGCCACCCCTACCCAAGCTACTGGAAAGAGCCCGGCAGAGTTAATGATGGGCCGTAAGATCGCGACACATCTTCCCATGCTCCAAAAGTGCCTGAAGCCAGAATGGCCTGATCGTGAGGCTGTTCAGTTACACCAGGAACAGCATAAGCAATGGTGTGCTGAAAAATTCAACAAGCAACAAGGGGCACGTCACCTGCCTGTCCTAGAATCAGGTGATCCAGTGCGTCTCAAGACCGATGAACAACAGTCATGGGAAACACGGGCCACTGTGGTTGGTAAGCACACAACACCACGTTCATATGTAGTCCGAACTGACAACGGGTCGATATTCCGGAGAAACAGGCGCCATATTCAAAGTATCGTTCCACCCACTCCATCCGCTACCCAACATCCCATGGACTGTCCAGAGTCCACTGCTCGAAACCCGACTCCAGATACTCCTGTGCGTCCACACCGGATGACTCGTGCGCCAAGACGCTTAATACAAGAAATGGACTAAACTTGCAAGATGTGATTTGATTTGAAATATTTGGACGATTGATACATTTATGAAATTTGGACAACTGATATGTTTATGATAATTGTAAAATTGATACATTTATGAAATTTGGACAATTGATACGTTTATGTTTGTAAACCTCAGAGAAGGGAGATGTTCTGAATATAACTTCGTTCATGATCGTTTGGTGACGTCACCACCATGACGTCACATTATGGAATAAATAGTTTGTGTTGTTCAGCCATGATGGTGTCTGGTTTTGTAACAACAAGAGAAATACAAATGAAGGACAACATAAGACAAGGCGGAGTCCTCTCGGTGGCTAGGTATGCTGTACTAATGGACGAAATCGCCAAGGAAATAAGATGGAAAAACCTCGGCATCGAAGTGGATAACAGAGTGAAAATCGGATGCCTCCTATGGATGGACGATGTAGCACTAATTGCCAACAGTCACGAGGAACTCCAGCAGATGCTTGACATCACATATGAAATTGGTACAAGATACAGGATAAAATTCGGGGAAGAAAAGAGCAAAATCCTGAAAATGGGGATTAAAGCCCAGAAATCAACACACACCTTCAAGCTGGGAAATATGACCTTAGAGCAAACTACTAAATACAAGTACCTTGGAGTAGTAGTATCGGATAAAAGGAACCTGGAGGAACATCTGAAGGAAATGAAAAGGAAAACAGAAGCCGCCTTTAATACAATCATGGCCCTTGCCGGAAGCTCAGACCAGAGAAATGTGGAACTGAAAACCATTTGGGCCACTCTGAGCGCATGCGTCACTCCCATCATGACATATGGGATGGAAGCATTCAACATCACAAAGAAAGAAAAAGCCTCCATGAAAATGATCATGGATAACCTGCTGAAAAGGATCATAATGACACCGCGATCAACCCCATGGGAACCCCTCTACATAGAAACAGGGTTACTGGACATCGAGAGTACAATCACTGGAAATAGGATCCTGTACGCTGAAAAGGTAATGAAGGGAAAAAACCCCACACCAAAGTCAATAGCGACGAATCAGAACATGAAAGGATGGGGAGAAAGCACCAGAAGAGAAAGGACAGAAGTAATGGGATCAAACTGGGCCCCACCAAGCAAAGAGGAAGGCCAGAAAAGGAGCATACGAAAAGCACTAAAAGAAGAACTCCTGAAGAAAATCAGGACAAGTGGTGCCCAGAAGACAAAAACTAAATTCTATTTGGAAAATAAGGGAGAAACAACAGTGGGGAAAAGAGCCCTGTACATGGACAAGCTGTCAAGGAGAGAGGCAAGCACGATCTTCGCCGCAAGAACAAAAATGTTGGACGTAAAAGCCAACTACAGGAACAAATACGCCAACTTCAAATGCAGGATATGTGACCAAGAAAGAGAGACACAGGAACACATCCTGGAAGAGTGCAGCGGAATAAACAGAGATGAGACTGGAAAAATTGCAACAAGAGACTTATTCAAAGAAGACATTGAAATACTCAAAAACATTGCAAGGAAAATAAATAAAATAATGGACATTGTAAAAGGTGCTGCTCCCTAACACAAGGTTGGGTGAGCAACCCGGCTGACCCGGGCACGCACACAAGTAGTAGTAGTAGTAGTAGTAGCATCATATTATATGAAACCACACAGCCATTGGACATGCAATTTTCCCGTTTTTTCGGCCATTCAACATGGCATTTACCCCATTTCCTATCCCATATTATATGTATATTGTGTATGTACATTTCTATATAAGTATACTAAATAACTGCCAAATTTCAAAATTTTAAAATGATTCTACTAGAAATGACAACCAATACTCTTTGAACATTCTTTATTTTTGGAATTTGCCCGTTTAACTGGGATAGAGCCAGGAGTCAGTTGAAAAATCAAATCATGACTGACCAAACAGGAATTCAACCTGATTAATTAAACTAGTAGGCAGAATTCAACTCCAACTGGTTGAATAAATTACAACTGACTTAATCCAACTTTTCAAGAATTATTTTCAAAAAAAGGGCGAAAGGAAGATTCACGAACAATATGATTCTCATTTTCATAATTACAATTATCTAAAAATTTGTTTAAAAAAAATCAATAAAGACAGATCGCTGCAGATCAAACTCTTATTCGCTTTCGAAATGATTAAATGAAAGTGGTTCTCATCCTTGGGTACGCATTCTCTGTCCAGATTTAGGGCTTGTAGCATGGGAACGCGTACGGTGGAAAATAAAGTGTCCTGTAATATTCAACGTTAAACACCATTTCAAAGGGGACCATCCCAGGCACGAACCAGAGAAATTTCAGAGCTTAATACCTCCTATGTCATGAGATACGTATCTACTCCCATTGTGAAGCACAATAACATGGGGCATTTTCTGCAATTCGACCCACTCATGACATGGGCTTTACTGCAGGCCTGCAATACAAAAATGCTTTTATTACCAGTGCTTGGCCTTGTGGCTATGTCTACTTCCCCAAAATTAGTAACTCTCCAAAGTAGGTTTCCATATTTGGCCAAATATGTGATGCCCGAAAATGGGACGTACGAAAAACGTGACGTATTTTGACAGAAACATTGAAAGAGCTTTTTGAAAACTTTAGCTAACCCTTGAACTTTTCATAGTAATACCCTATTGTATGTTCCAGACAACCGTATACACTACCTCTTGACATGATTCAAAACTGTTTTTGTCAATTAGAAAAAGAAAGAGAGCGGGACATACGAAAAACCTGACGTATTTTTTTGTGTATCATTATTGGACGTTTTATTAAATACATTCAAAGAAGTACATAGGCTCCAAATATGCCCAGGTAGTACAACTACTAGCATACCATAAACAGCTGCCTTGAACCATTGGTATGTCTCTGCTGTCGCGAGTTTTGTGACATACAAGAATGCACCGTACACTCTCACACCGCATTATGGTCCACCGTTGGAAGTCATGATGCTGTAGGTTGACCATGTTGCACAAACATTTTAATCATAAAATATATGATTAATTTGTATTGAAAAACTTTCATGAAGCATCTTTACGGGTGTTGTTCACAGCCATAAATTAAACAAGAGCAGGTTTACTGCCTCCATATCCCCCATGCCCTACACATCTACCAATACCCACCAGAATTCCAATTTTAGTTATGCCAAATATTTCCACCAGGGGCACAATGCATACATGTAAGGATGTGGAGACACCTGGGGGTGGAGTTCGCTTTTAAAAACAAAATGGCTGCAGGCCAAAAGCACAGCAAAAAGTATTCGGGATGTGGAAATGGTTATGATATTTATTGATTTATGGTCAGATTTGACAAGTTTAGAGGGGTCTTTGAATGTTGGGAAAGGATGAGCATTGTGCATGGTGTGGTGTTTGAGATATTTGATGGACGCCATGACATGGAGACTAAAAGTAAAATCCCCCATAGCATAGCATGGGGGATAATTACCGTACTCTCTCACATTTGGCGGCAGTCAAGAAAGGCTATGGTGATAGAGTGATCTCCTGAGTCACAGGCTGAGTGGATAGGTGTACTTGTGATATAATTCTGCTGTACACAACATGGCTATCTTAAAACAACATGCAAACTTCCTGACATACAACCTATTTTGATCTAGTAACATACATATCACAGGTGATTTAAAAAAAAAATTTCCTTGATGTAATCAATTAAAGAATAAACAGTAAGAAATTTTGGCACCAAATATATGCAGCTGCTTCATTATTGCGTTTCCTCATGGACTGACATATATTTCTGTTGTATTGTGAGTGTTTCCAAGTAGCTGGTACTGCTTAGAATTATTTTCCTCTCACTTCTGTATATCTCGATCACAATCTGTCCTCAAGTTATAAACTATTATGACAGGCACAAATCAATCCAGTCCTTATTATGACAGGTCACTTGTAGACATCAATCTAGTCCATCACAGTCCATGTCAACAACATTGATGGCTAGACATAAATCCAGTCCTTATATTAGACACTGTCATGACAGGATTTAACGACTTGGTTGCCTGGCTAGATGCGGGTCTTCGCCAAGCATGTCAAGAGTCCTGACTGACTTCTTGGTCTAATTCCTCTCTGCTGTGTATTTTCATTACATGCCTATCAAGACCTCTTTTCTGATTGAATTTTTTACCACAAACAGAGCATCCATATGGCTTCTCATGTGTATATCACAACTTCCTCTTTGGCTAAACATTTTTCCACACACAGAACATCCATACGGCTTCTCTCCACTGTGTGTTCTCATGTGTCCGTTTAGGGATTTTTTTGCACTAAACATTCTACCTAGTGTTTCCAATGAGTCTCGATCATGCACTCTCGATCATGGTCATGGTCTAGTACACGAGAATCGAGAATTTCTCAGGAAATCTAGGACACTGTCCTACAAAAGGCACAATGATACACCGAACAAAATTTTGAAGTTCTGGTGGCTCAATAATTGTCAAATTTGGCACAGACCTCATGTATCACCTTAAAAGCAATTTTGGAAAAAATTTTGAAAAAGGGTTGACTTTTCGCTACACACAAGTGATATGACTCATTTTAGTGAGCTCTGTTTAAACATCAGTTCACGGACTGTGCTTTAATTATGTTTGGATCAAATATCACTTTTTACCATCTCATCAAGCAAGGAAAATGGTGAACCATCCTGACTAATTAAAAAATATTGTGGAAAGAACAGCAAAGTTATTGAAATTAATCATCACAGGATCTTGAAATTTTGTGACTTGCATTTTCAACAATAGCCACGGCGATTTAAATTGACACAAAAGTTTTGCTCTCAAAAATCTGTAAATTTTTGTGACAACGACTAAGTGTGTGCAAAATTTCATTGTAATATTTTGAGAAAAAGAACCATTTTTAGCCAATTTGCAATGTTGCGTTTTTAATGGCACTCAGTGCATAACAAGAGAGATTTAATTATGCAATGGATCATGTTTTTTGGCTATTATGACGTCTTTTGTAGGTTAATGCCAATCTGTGTGTTTTGTTTCTATAAATCACAGCAAAACGTCAAGATTAATACAATTTTGAAATGTTTGTACAAGTTCAATTTCAGAATCTATCTGATATACACTGAGCGCCATTGAAAACGTAGCATTGAAAAATGGCTCAAAAATGCTACTTTTTCTCAAGATATCAAGGTGAAATTTTTCACACACTTAGTAGTTGCCACCAAGTATATTCATTCAAATTTACATATCTCTAAGTCAGTGGTCGAAATAAGGGGTGGTCAAGGGGGTTTTGACCCCCCAAATACTCTTGTGACCCCCTCAAATACATTTTTCAGAAGGACCCAGAGGGGGTCCTGAAAAAACCCCCCCAAAATGGCCCAAATACTGAATGTCTAATCAGCATACAACAACTTCTTGTGATTTATATATATACATCAGCAATAAGGTTATCAAAACTAATTTTCTGAGATAAAACATGCCTTTTAAAAGCCCAGAATTCATTTTTAGAGCAATTGGAACTCTTCGACTTCAGGGCGCCTTTTGCGGCCGGCAAAGTCCCAGCTTCAAGGGCTTCAACCCCTTTGGGCCTTGCAAGTGAGAGACCCCCCCAAATAACATGGCCTATTTCGACCACTGCTCTAAGTGCGATATGTTTGTGGCAAGTTAAATAGTTATGGCTACTGTCGAAAATGTAAATCACAAAATTTCAAGATCATGCGATCATTAATTTCAATTATGTTGCAGTTCTTTCCACAATATTTTTTGATTAGTCAGGAAAATTTACCATTTTACTTGCTTAAGGTGGCTCGATACTCGTGATCTTTCTAAGATAGGATTTTTTTTAAATAGTTTAAAATGATCCAAAATATATAGTTTCTAGCAAGGATGTATAAACAAAAGTGGTCGTTACCAGCCTTACTTTCAAAATATTTGAGGTTATGCAAAAGAATGTCAGTCCACGCAAACCTAAACAAGAATCCGAGGATTCAAACACTGGGTTTAATAATCTTTGCATGATTATTTTTATTAGTAAGATTTTTAAAGGTGGGATATGTTTATTTCTCAATGACCTGCTTATAAAACTCATTTTACACGAACCTTTTTTTTCAATTTAATTTTGTACAGACAAATCATAAGCAAATATTTGCAAAGTACTCAATGAACTTCCAATTTTGCTTTTATTGTAGGTACTGATAGAAATAGAATGCTCTGTCAGGTTTGCAGATATACCACTACATTTTGTGAAAAAATATACTACTTACATTCAGTGGCGTCACTAGAGGGGCTGAGTCCCCGAAAATGGAGCATTCAGCCCACCCAAAAAAATTGTTGGGGAAGAACCTTCGAACCTCTGACAATGCTTCTAAACATTGGTGCTACAGCCCTCCCAAATTTGCATTTCTAGAGATGCCACTGCCTTATATTATTTGTGCACAGAAATTGCACCTATATTGCAAGCCAGAATGATTTCAGCTAATATTTAGTTATGCTGATATAGATGTTCTCACAACTTTTATTAAAACATAAAGGTCACAATGGACAATTCTTGGCGGCCATTTTGGACACTCTCTTGGATTTCTCCAAATTTTCTCGATCCAAACTCTGAAACAATATACATCATCCAATATAACTTTTCTTCATCCAATTAAACTCTATATTGGACTCCTTCCCATCCAATATTTGTATAATATTTGATGGAGGATACAACAGATATAGGATGGTAAGTCGTCCAATATAACATGTATAGTATAATTGGATTCGGCTGCGCCTCATCCAATATAACTTTTCTTCATCCAATTATACTCTATATTGGACTCCTTCCCATCCAATATTTGTATAATGTGCAGCATCTTGCAGTAGTCGAAGTTCAATCTAAAATGGACAGAGAAGCTATGCGCTCTCCGAGCACCCGTTCTAGTTATATATATATATCATATGGTAAGCCAGAATACTCGCTGCTCATTGGCCGACAGCCGTGCAATATTCTACGATATTGCACGCATGATATTGCACGCACATTTTAACATGTAAGAGATTGGACGGACCTGAGGGGAAGCACCATATTTTCATGCAGCTGCA
Source organism: Platynereis dumerilii (assembly GCA_026936325.1). Lineage (NCBI taxonomy): Eukaryota > Metazoa > Annelida > Polychaeta > Phyllodocida > Nereididae > Platynereis > Platynereis dumerilii. Next base: position 21,383,827 of record JAPTHN010000014.1, on the reverse strand, counting down.
GCCACAAACTGACAACAAGAATGTGTTTCTCAATTATACTAAAAAATGCACCGCACGGCAACGGAAGTAGATAGGAGTATGGTTTTAGCGGCGAAAGATGCGTCTATTAAAGGGCTAATCGGATATCGACTTTTTGTACTGCTACTATAATCGGTTTTATCACAATAAAGCATTTAGTGGCCGAAAAACAGCATTTTTGCCGATTTTTAGGTGATTTTATTGTGCTTAGAGGTCTAAAGTCTGCTATAAAGTTTTGCAAAAAAATCGAAAATTAAATCCATCATCAAGTATATAATTTTTGGAGTCCAAAAGTGTGAAATTTATTTTTGTGAGTGAAATATCCATCCATTGCTAATGAGATACATTTTAAGTATGTGGTTCAAAAGAAACACAAATTGAGTCTTGCAGCAGCAACAACATCGTTTGTTGGTTTTAAAAGTCACTGCACAGCACTGGAAATAGATAGAAAAATGATTGTGGTGGCCAAAAGATGCGTATATTAAAGGGCTAAGTTATAGATATCATGTTTTTGTACTGTTTATTTTATTTATTTAATCAGAATAAAGCATTAAGTGGGGGAAAAAATTGTTTTTTCTCCCATTTTTCAGTGACTTTGTTGTGTTTAGTGGTCTTAAGTCTGCTACAAAGTTTGAGATTTTTTTTCAAAGAAGACTCATCACCAAATATATCATCTATGGATTCCAAAAGTGTGAAACCCTTTTGTTGTGGGTGAAATAGTAAATTGATTTTTGACGAGATACATTTTCAACATGCAGTCAAAAGAAACACAAAAAGAACTCGGACATCAGAATTCCAGCCCTTTTTCTTAGCATTTGCCAAAAAAACCCATATGATATAACAGTTATTGCACATCACCTCGTGCAATATCAGTTTTTATGGCACCTCGGTGACTAATATTGCACTCGGGCTGCGCCCTCGTGCAATATTAGTCACCTCGGTGCCATAAAAACTGATATTGCACTCGGTGCTGTGCGATAACTGTATAATATATATGTTAAAGAAAAACAACAAGATTGAAATAAGTGTTGCAGCTTACAAGCCCTCTATCTTGCTTCATTATGGACTTTTCAGCTAAATATTAGGAAAATTACCATTTTGGGCGTGTTGGGATAATTGAAACTCTCAAAAAGATACAAATTAATGTTTTGGTATAGGTGATTTCAAGAATTAGCGGTGAAATCATTGACAAAGGGCCTCTTCAGAGTCCAGGAAATTAATTTTTCATGAAACTGCCTCGTTGTACAATTGACATTCTTAGTGCTGCAGAGGGAAGCACCAATGTGACTGTCCACCTAAACCCGAATATACACAAAATGCTGCATACCTGAATGCACTCCCAAAGACCCAGTGGTCATGGAACCACCGGTAGCAAAACTGGATTTTTGGTGCGAAAGTGGCCATAGGCCATCAAAGTTAGGTATGTCAATCGCCGTTTTTTGCTCGAAAATCACTAGCGTCAATGTCAATTCCAGTTCAAAAGTGGTCATTGCTCCCTTATAATTTACTCTGTGGCATAATATGACATACCAAATTGATGCCAAAGAGGACCTCATTCTTGTGATAGTAATACCATGCTTCAATTTGCCATCTATCAGCTTTTATGATGGCCAAAATAAACCTGAATTTAATTGTCAAAAGTCATTTCTCGGAACGACACTTTTCAAATGTTAATAATGTTTTATAAGATACCATCTAAGCTCATGCATCTAGTGCCATACTTACAAAATATCCCTTCAATTGACAGTCCATATTGTTCTTTCTCATTTTGCATCTTGATGTGCATATTAATTTAAGATTCTATTTATAAAAATGATTTACAAACAGTTGTCTGAGATCGCAAATTGTTTCGCAAGTAAAATGAGTATCAAGTCAGCAATGATAGTCACTCTTCCTTATGCATTACTATGAAGCTATACAGCAACTAAATGGATATTAATAAATTCCTAATTTATCAGCTTTAATTGGTACTCTGATTTGGATATCTAATTTTTCAATTACGGTACCCATTTATAATCACAAAATACTGAAACGCTGAGTTTGAAATTCTCCGGAATTCATCATAATTATTTAACTTATGGTAGAATGAATAATCATCCAAGGCAGAAAGCTTTTCCAAGTACTATTAGTGGACCAGCCAAGTTCCAAAAAAGCCTCTAGAAAAAATGTTTCCGGCATTTCTTGTTAATACTTGGTAACCATGGTAGAAGTGGGCTATGGGGGAAGGGATTAAAGGTAGGGGTGGATGCCGGCGTCAATTTTTAATTTTAAGGTCAATTAGGGGTCGTTAAAGGTCATTAAGGCAAAATTACTGAAAATTCATGTTTTTCTCTTTCAGCAGTGTTTAATGTAGCCCATGGTACACAGAATAGCTTAAAAAGGATGAGAGGAGTTGGACTTTCACACTTGTGACCATATCAGTACACTTTAAGTCATTAATTAGGCAATAATTACTGTTTTGCAATTAGCAAAGGTCGTAAAAGCGGTGCACGTATCATGAGGAAGAAAATATCACTGAAAATTTAATCAGTTACTTGGTTTAGGCACTACAATGTATTTATATGTCATCTTATATGTTTTTACCATAGTTTTTATGAACATTACAATGATTTATATATGTACTATATGGGTTCTCCATGTATACAAGCCAAAAGAAGATGGTAAATAACTGCAAAAACCTAGAAAATGATATCTATAGCTATTCAACTATGTTCAGTCTTAATCATTCATTGTTCAATGGGACTGTTATACACATTTTCTGAACTGGAATTGCACCATTTTAATTTTGAAATCATTTTCCTTAACAATTCAAATTTATTGTCCTACCAGCACCATTAATATTACATTGAGAAAATGGGACAATCAATTTTTTCTCATCTTGCAAATCTGGAGATCACTTGACAATTACAAGATAACTCATTCCTAACCAACCAGAGCAGATGTGGATGGATAGCCATTGAAGTCAGCTTTTGTTTGGCACCTTGGTTTCCTTGTTACTACAACTGTCATCCCTCTAAAAGCTAAATTAATGTTGTTGTCAGTGTCAAAACTCTCTTCGGAAACACAAAATTCTCCCATATATTTTCAATTCCACCTGTCCTAATCACCATATAACTCATTCCTAACCCATCAAAATGGATGTTGATGGATAGCATTGATGTAGGCTTTCATTTGGCACCTTAGTTCCTTGTTACTGCAACTGTCAACCCTCCAAAAGCTGAATAAATGTTGCTGTCAGTGTCTAAAATCTCATCGGAAACACAAAATTCTCCCATGAATTTTCAATTCCACCTGTCCTAATCACCATATAACTCATTCCTAACCCATCAAAATGGATGTGGATGGATAGCCCTTGATGTAGGCTTTCAGTTGGCACCTTAGTTTCCTTGTTACTGCAACTGTCAACCCTCCAAAAGCTGAATAAATGTTGCTGTCAGTGTTCAAAATCTCATTGGAAACACAAAATTCTCCCATGTATTTTCAGTTCCACCTGTCCTAATCACCATATAACTCATTCCTAACCCATCAAAATGGATGTGGATGGATGGCTCTTGATGTGTAGGCTTTTAACATTTAAAAAATGTCACTTTGAGAAATTATTTTTGGTAAATGAATATGGTTTCACGTTGGTCATCAAAAAAAGTGGTTAGGAGTCAGATAGAAGCATAATCTGACCACCATTAGAAGGAGAAACTCTTTGGCATCAATTTGGTATGCAACATCATGCTATAGAGTAAAATCTAAGGGAGTATTGAGTAATGAAGAAATGTTAGTAACGTCGACGCCAGTATTAGCGTCACTTTTAAGTTCCTAAACCTTCTCTCATATGAAGCCAAATAACTCAGTTCGCACCCACATTTGAATCTTGCTACCGGCAGATTCTTAAACTAGAGAACCTTAGGAACATTTCCATACCCATTATGTTTTGTGTATGTTCGGGTTGCACCTACTCCCAAAATAAAGCCCTTTTGGCTGGTCCTCTGCAGCACTACGGGTGTACATATCTTCATTCCCTCATTTACCCATTAGACATCTGTAATATATGTATAACGGTGTACATAATGCAAATTTTCACTGTTGAGTGGTACAAATATAATATATATAAAAATTATATATTTATCTGAACTGAAAATCAAAAATAGCGCAAATTATGGCAGTGCTATTTTCATATTATTCGTTACACATATTGTGATTATAGGTAAACATCAACCCAGGTACTAGGTATATATATGTATGTACAGTGTTTAACTGTATAGTTAGTAGTTACATGCTACAAGCAGACCATAAACATCAACCTTGGCTTTATTTTACAAACTATTGTGACAGACAGACATCAATCTGGTGACTCTATATTTTATTATGACAGGTAGACCATCTATATGTCAATTATTTATCAATCCAAGTACAAGTCCACACACTATAAAGCCTAAATTTCAGCACTATGATAACCAATAACATAACAGTAGAGATGCACGGATATCCGGCAAGGTATCCAGTATCCGGCCAGATATTGGAATTTGCAGGATATCCGGTATCCGACGGAATTAGGGTGACAGAACCGGATATCTGGGACGCTCAAAAATAAGTGAAAAGCTAAAAATACTTTGTTGAAAAATAAAAGAATGTTATAAGAACACTGTCAAAAACATGAAGTAACCATCTTCAAAATTTAAATTCAGTTAAAGAACATGACGAATAACATTCCATCAGAGGAACAGTCCTCCTGCTGCACATAGCTATATCTCTTGGCTATTAGTTAAAAAAAAAATCTATAATCAACCGCAAATGCTGAAAAATTTAATTTTTTCGTATGTTAATTATCCAATTCCAATTATCTGGCTCCTATCCCGTAACCGGCAGTTGAATTTGCCGGATTATCCAGTATCCGGTGTCCGGCCATTTTCACAATCCATGCATCACTAGATAACAGGTGCTGAGGCACATACCATACATCAGTCTAGGCCTTATTTTCAACAATATATGGTGACAGGTAGACCATAGACATCAATCTAGGTGTAAGTTTACACTTTATACAACCTTAATTAGCTCATTATGATAGTCAGCGTACCAGGCATAAGTGATAGGTATGACAGCTATAGAGATCAATAGAGGAAATATTTTCACAAAATCAGGTAGCATCAATCCTGGCACAACATGTCACAAAATCAAATCATTTTTGTTACTTATTTTTAATTTTTAATTCATTTTTTATTAAGACAACGAAAATGTCACACTAATAATACAAACATACAATGGAAATACCTTTGAACAATAAATATCTTACAATATCAAATAAAATTTGCGGTTCCAGCCAAATGTTAATTCTAAGACATGATAAATCAGTAAATTAATTAATCACAATAGGCTATATAGGTATATATATTTACATGAAATGAAAAATGACAGACTATATCATTAAACATCTATACTCACAAGAAATTTTACCAATTTACTGTTGAACATAATTTAGGCCTATACAATTTACCAGTACCCATAATATGCTATTGGGGTACTGCACACTCTAAACAGACCTAAACAAATTCTAAACATTTCAAATGTTTAGTTGTTTAGGTTCTCCATGGATGTTGCTTTCAAACGTTGTCAATGTCAACACCATGTTTAATATGAAGACATGATGTTTACAATGTAAATGGGTTGTTGAGCTTTCTAAACGACATGTATATCTCACTTAAACAAACTGCGTAGCTTTGCTAAACATTTTTGGAATCAGAATTGGAATATGTGGAGCTCCTAAACGCATTATGTAGAATTGTAGATATCTACATGATCTTCTGTACAGACTAAACAAGTTGTTGAACGGCTAACTTGATGACAGTGCCACCTAACTTTATTATTGGACGACAGTTGCTGTGGCTCCACCTGACAGACACTGTTATATAATAGTGGCCTTGAATCCTTGCTTTGGTGCTATTGGAATTTTATTCAGGTAACTACTTAAAAACAAACAAGTATTGCTATTTTTGACAATGTCCATCATATGGCTATATAACTGGTTCATCATGCTGACAGTATATCAATGGTCCAGGTAACAATGACAGTGCAATGGTACATTACAGACCATCCAGACCAGAATGGTTTCACATTTCACTACAATATCATATCACTCAGTCTGTGAATGCTGATTGGATTTGATTTGCTATACTTGGAGTATAGTAGTTTACTCTTGATCAATTTTTGCATCTCCGGAAGCAGATCAGAGTCTAGAAATTGGGACATCCCATGAGATAGGATCTGATTTAGTGGCTGGTTGTTTTTATGGTGTGGATTGCTGTAATTCAATTGATACAATATGTCAATCAATTGAAGATGTCAAATGATGGTTTGAATTGACACCAGCCAGGGTATTATGTACACCTTTTCATTATAAATTTGACAATTTTGAAGTAGTTTACTCTCAAAGTAGAAACATAATTTCCGGAGTAGGCCTAGTTAGAGTAGATGCAATGAAACTTACGCAATCTTTGATCAAATGATCGATTCCAGGCATCCATGCCATCACTAATCACTTCACAAAAGGACATGTCAAGAGAAAATCTTGGACTAAATTAAAAGCAAATTTTCTATAAATGCCATTGCCTTAAAATTTGAGTTCGACCAGCACAGATTTTCAGAAAGTAGTAAGTGCCATTGATATGGTGTCAGACTTAGATTTTTTGCAATCATTTAAAATTAATTCTTAAATACTGAAGAAAAATTAACACTGATATTGTTATTAGCTGTTCACGTACATGGTGTGTATATCTACTTTCAGGCGCATTGCATTTATGGGTCATTCTCAAATTTCGGGACAATTTGTGTCACTCTAGCTCCCTGACATTAATTTGAATGTGATTAATATCTGAAGGATCACTCTACATCTTTTATTCATATTTCTATTCAGGACAACTGCATTTGGAACAAAAAGTCATTCATTAGACCTTTTTTTTGTGCATTATGTGCAAAATCAATGGTTTTTCCCTGTCACTGGACCTGACATGACAAAATCAAGTGTTTATTTTCCTCCTAATGTACCATTATATTCAAAGTTACTTTGGACAATTCATGAGAATATAACTTTGAATTTATATTTAGTTCACATTCAAATTTTTTTTGGTCTTATTTCATTGATTAAATTGATACAATAAACGTGTCACTAATTCATGTCAATTTTTTTGTCCACTCCGTTACTTGCCATAGCTCGGTTCGTTATTCTTTTTTATGAGCTATTTTCAATGAATATCATCAGACGCATGAGGGCAATAGTACCACTGCCTTGCAGACTTCATAAAACATGTAATCAAGAAATTAAGACAAAATATTCATAGAAAATGTTTTTGGTCTCACCAAAATGTCCCCTCCGTTTCCTTCATTTCCAAGCTTACCAAATGATAGTTTTAAAGAGTGATTTCATGTATGTATTGCTGAGTGTGACAGCTTTTAATAGTCTGCAATTATTTTATCCTATCTCCAAAATAAAAAGCAGTAATGAGCGAAAAGCAAAAAATTGTTCCCCTCTGTTACCGTCCACTCCGTTACCAGATCAAGATAAGAAATCGACATTTGGACCAAAAAATCTACTGATATGAGATGAAGTACTTCTGAAAATAATAATAACACCAATATTTTATTGTTTTTCCTTTTGTTGTTGTTCCTGCAGTCAATTTTTTACATCAAAATTCCCCTCCGTTACCACATTGTCCCCTCCGATACAGGACATTTTTGCTATACCCTTTGTCCCGAAATTTGAGAATGGCCCTTATGGCTTCTTTCAAATTATGAAAACGACACGTGGGATGGCTTGGACCTAGAGAAATCACGAAAGTAAAAAATATACACACAAAGTGAACTTCCACAAAGGTCTCAAGCACTGTCATATACATGCCACAAACTGTGACAGTCTCCAAGGACAAATAATAGACGCAAAAGTAGCATTTCTGGACCACTTGGCCAGCTTCACACAAGATACAAAGTCTGTAGTGGGGATTAAGCGCATGCGTGGACAACGGACACTACCTTCATCAGCTCGTAAAATGTTGTTATACATACGCACTGATTTTAACCATTAGGACCATATTTTTATAGGTTGTGTTATGTGTTGTTCATGCACATGTGTGCAGTCCTGCAGAGCTTAAACGTTCAACACATAAACCCAGCTCTCACGTGGAAGAAGAAAAAGTTTGGAAATGCAGAGGTGTTTGAAGGAGACTCTCAGAATTGCCCAGATAGCAGCAGGATCATTCGTTGAGGCTACTCCCTTACTAAATGTATTTGTGGCCTCTCTTCATGCATATTACAGACCAATCCAGTTAGTTTTGGCTCTAACTGGGACGATTTAAGAAACTGTAAAATTACACAACTGATATGTGAAACTGTACCATGAAAAATGCAAACTTTGTACAAAAAAAAAGGTATTTTGTAATTGTATTTAGAATAGAATAATAAATGTTGTTGATATTTTAGTAAAAGTTTTAACGCAAAAGAGTTGGATAATGTACCAAATTGAATGTAATTGTAATCGAAAAAGTTGTTTGTTTTGATGTGTGAAGTTTCGAATGATCAGTCAGGTTTTTAAAAAATGGTATTTATTTTAATTTTGTAATTTTGTAAATGTTAAGTCTCAAAATATGATTTACAAAAAAGAAACAGTCATCGATTTAGCTAGTAATTATAATAAGGTGCTTTCAAGTACAGAATATTTGTCAATGTTACTTATTGGGAAGTTATATTGCTAAATTGTTTTTAGGCACTATCATTAGATATGGCATGTAGGCAGGTAAACTATTGGAGAGGAGGTGTTATACAATTATGATGAATTGTGTCTTTTGCATGAGAATATAACTTATAAACTGCTGAATTAATTTTTTTAATTCATAATTTATAATACGATAGATCGTAAGTAATGAGAAAGCGGGGCATAGAACTGCTGCCTTTACAGTCACTATCAATGTATAGATATAGAGCCTTATCCTAAGCTAGTGACCCCCCCGAACATGTGGAATGAGTCAGTTCTTTGAGAGACACCAAGCAGGATGGACGCTTCTCCAGAGCGCTCCATCATGCTGTGTCTTAGTGCCAGTGTACTGTACAGTATACTGGGCATTTACATGGATTTAAGTGTGACTTGTGATGTGGATACATGCTGTAATGAACTGGTAGTTGTATTAATGCCATGTTGTTGTGATCTTGGCAGGAGACCATGCTGTTGTGATCTTGGTCTGTGTTGTAATGTTGAAGCCATGCTGTTGTGAACTTGGCTGATGTGAGTGACCATGCTGAAAGTGATCTTGGTCTACTTAAAACTAGTAATCATTTAAGGCCATGCTGTTGTGATCTTGGCTATGACCATGCTGTTGTGATCTTGGTCTTTGTGATTTATCAACATGTAGCCATGCTGTGTGATCTTGGCTCACCTGTTGATGAATATGAATATATATATGATGGCCATGTTATTGTGAAATTGGTCTCTACTTGCTTGGGAGTTGTAAGATGCCTAGGTGGACTATATATTAAAACTTAGCTGAAGTTGTGTGTGATATGTAAATTTATTACACACATGTAATTGAGACTCTCCCTCTGACTAGTTTTCAGTTTAATGGATTGATTCCTTGAAACTAAGTTAACTAACTCATACATTGGTGGCCTTCTGTGGTCAAATGTTGCACAGAAAGTTAAATAAGAACAATTCTATTAGTAAGAATATAAGGCAAGTGGAGCAGCCACACATGGTATCTGGGGCAATGACAGTTAATGACCACGCTAGAGAGCAAGAAGGTACATTAGCCAGTGTACCCTCTACAGCCCCCCCCCCCCCCTCACCTAGCAGGGAGGGTGGCCCAGTCAACTCAGTTGGGAGGAGTGCATGTGCACCTGCAGGACCATACAGGGATGCCTGGGTGATGGCACCCTCCTGCACAGTGAGGACATGTACCTATTGGAGGATGGGGTGATGGGTAACATTTGTTAAGACTATGACTAGAATAGTGATTTGGTCATACCACTGCTTTACTATTTGTATTCAGTTAAGAGGGAATGATGACATCTATTGCATTATAATACAAAACCCTGGGTTTTTTAATCCAGTCCTAATTGAAAAGTGGATCATGTAATGTAAGGTCGAATCAAATGGAGTAACATAATAATTGGAACAGTAATTAAATGGTCTATCCTTTGTATTGAAGGATGCACAGAGATGGAAAAGAGAAAGCAAAGACAGAAAAGAAAGAAAGAAGAACAAGAAAGAAAACATATATGTCACCCCCCCCCACTCCCCTGTCACTGGTGCTGCCTCTTGTGAGCAAGCTGCAAAACAGCTGTGAAGGGCTTTGCATGAGCATTATGAGTGTGATCCTAAAGGTTGATAAGTAAGACTTTTTGGAAAATATTATGTTTTATTTGTAAATTTCATTTATTAGGCAAATGCTTATATGCAGGTGCAAGGATTCAAACAGGGAAGAGAGTGGATCAGAGTGTGGCAATGTGACTAATCACATTTGGGGAAATCAGATCATAATGCACTCAAATTAACTTAATGAGTTATGCTTGTAGATAATATGATACATCCAGCATGTTCAGTAACCATCTTGAAAATGCTACCATGAAACAGGAAATAAACAAAATAAACAGCTAAATAAAGGCTGCATGGAAGTGCAGTCATACAATGTAAGTGATGCACTGAATACAGTTTTACTTTAAAAGATGAGTTACATGGTGGTTGCAAAGAAAGCCATAACTTGATCATGGAAATCTACAAATTTCGGTTATGATACTTCAGGTTGTTGTGGGTACTTTTGGTAATCTCTGTTGATATCATCGATTGATGACGAAATCCCATGAAATAATGTAAAGCAAGGTAATCTTAACACTTCATTTTGTGGGCCCTGATCACCTATGGAAATGAGCAAAGGCACTGATAAACATATGTGTTACTTCATTCTGAATTTTTGTTCTTGAAAGTGACAGATATAGTTGAATTGCCAGGAATTGGAATTCTTGGAAAATGCAGTTGTGATTTGTCATGCCGTGGGCATAGCCCAGGCTAACTAAAAGAAAAAATTGCTAGATTGTTTCAATATTACATCTATTTAAAATATAATTAAATCATACAGAGCTCTCAAGTACATGAGGGTTCTGTACCCCTCTGCCTGTGGTCACCTCCCAGGGACATATGTCTCTAGTGAAACAGATTATGTGTTTCACAAGGGGGGTGCCTCGGGTGGAGGGGGGCACTCTATACTATTTCAAGAACATGGAAACACTCATGTGCAGATTACACAGCAAAATCAGGGAAAATGAATGTGTTACTTACAAGTAAGATGAGCTAAGATACAACATATCACGAAAATAGACATGGTTTCCAGGTTTACTGACAGAATAGGCCAAGGGGGAAGGAATTGGCTTAGATTAAATTATGCTCTTATTTGATATTGACCAGTGGCCAGTAGATTGGTTAGTTGAATCTTATAACTGAGATAGGCCTACAAAGAGGCCAGACTTCCAACACATGACAGCATGGAATACTAGCATATTGGGTATCAATTCAAAAAATAAAATGTGTGGTATTAATTGCGTCATTGCACAAGTTGTCCTATACAAAATGTATAACCCAGTACAAGCTGCCGACAGGAAGGTGATTTCCGTGATTGACGTGACTTACATGTATATGTGACTGGTGAAAAGGCTGTAAATTCATTGTTATTTTATATTTACTCTGGACAAATGGTAATCATGCTCTTGAATGATTGCTGTTCTGTTTGAGAAACTACCCCACAATGGAATTAGAGGCCAATGTAGAAGTTACATCATATCATATTCAAATGCACTAGGGCTGCTAATAGGACCGGCACCACATTATGGGTAGTGCCAGGGCCAGACTCTGCACATTGGTTAGGATCTGCAAAATGTGGCAAAACAAAAAGTACAATTTTTTCACTTGAAGATTAAAAAATTATGTACTTTTATTGTCGAAGAAGCTATCAAAGTTAAAATAGACCACTGAACAGTGTCTTAGCCAGACAAGTTGAGTTAAAGGGGCCACATGCCACTTGCCGCTGAGTGCGCCATACATGGATTGCAGTGTCCATTCTTGTAGAGACAGTGTTAGGCCAATGCAGTGAGATCCACAGGCTCCATTGAAGCATACTCCTCACAGGACTGGTCAAGATGCATTGAAGTGGTACATCAGTCTCAGGGTGTATCCTTTCCCTTAAACATGAATGCTGTTGATATTGAACGTGACAGGGGCTGTCATATTGGAAAATAATCGATAATGCTGCTCAAGGTACAGGGAAACCCATGCAAAAATTTTCTTTATGGCATTGCATTATCGGCTGCCCTACACTGTTTTCAAACTACCTCAATGTATGATCTAAGAATATGCTGAGGTGTGATATGTATCACGTAAATTGTAGCGGGCAAAAAGATATGAAATAAGCCCGCCCCCCTAGCTGTAAATGGCCAATATAAAAGATGACAGGTTTACATGTATATGGTATTGTCAAAAGCCATCAATTTTGATTAGTCCAAGCCAAAGTTTACAAAGTAATCAAACAATCGAATAGATTGGTCTGCAAGTGTCATTAGTTTTTCGGGACCAAGTGTGTCTGTAAATATTTCAAAAAAAAAAAAAAAAGAAATACTAAACTGAATAAAAATAAATTGGTAATTTGAAATCTTCCCACAGGTTATGATGGCCGTGATTATAATAACTTATTCTGTTGTTTTAGCTTGGTATGACCTGGGCAACAAAATGTTCCAAAAAAAACAAAAAAAAAACAAAAGGGGAAACTTGAAAGGATTTATCAATAAATGGAATGGTAACGAACAGGTATCAAACAATTAACTTACTCCAAATTTCACATTGTTTGGTATTCAACAACTCAATTTAGGCCCCACGCTTGACTGGGAGGCAGAAACATAAGTGATACAATCTGGTACCACGGTTTCAATCCTAATTATTTATTTCATATGTCTTAATTAAACTGATTGTATTATAGTATGTATTATAGTATTGGTAAAGGCACATAGACTATATTATCTGCCTACCGTCTGCGATTCACTTTATAAAGTATATGTGTATTGTATTCATTTTTGGCGTTCAATGAACTTGAACTTGAATTTGAACCCTTGAGGGCTTGCTCTTGAATGTTCGGTCAAGGAATTGCTAGTTTGCAATAAACAAAAGGACTTGTAGGACGTCATTGGCGTAACACACCCAAAAGTCACCACACTTGTAGGGGATAGAAAGAAGTTCCTAAGATTCCTTGACATCTTGGATAAAAAGCAACCTGGCTACCCCCACTTTGATTTAAAAAAATCTACAGGACGATACACAATTAGTGCAACCTGAGGCTAGAGACATGCCCAGTCTTGTAGTGTTACTCAAAGCTGCAAAAGTATGTTTTAGGCAAAACTACACTTATGCTCAGAGTGATATTCAGTATTGGAACAAGTGTAACACCGTATTACAGGGAAAAGCGATAACATACCTAGAATGGCCCTTTTATACCAAGCAAAACCAATGTAATTGGTTCCGTGCCTGCACGAGTAATAATAGGATGTGTTTACCTTCACGGAAAAAGTTCTGATGATATCACGAAAAAACCAAGCCTTCTTCACTTAGAATAGGTTGCTTATCGGGAAATACAAATATATATTTTAAAAAATAAATAAATAATTTTTAAAAAACAATCAACATGGACGCCTTTATCATGTTGATTCGGCTGATATGAAGAAACCTTGTGTTGTGAACACGGCAATCATTTTTCAAATAATGACTTCTTCCTCAGTTATTGGTGTTTACTGGGTCAGTACAAACCTTCAAAAGAGACAGAACCAGACATAGAGTGCTATAATATCCATTATAACTGAAGCAGTGCTGTATTACAATGTGATGGAACAGCAGGTAAGAAAAAACGATGCATTTGATCTTTCATCATTCTATGCCACTCATGCAGTCACTGTAAAACAGAGCAAGGTACAATGTAGATTGGGAAGAACAGCGTGACCCGGATGGGAAGATGAGGGTTCCAACTGACCAATTCACTGAATTTAGCTTAATCCTCGGATCCTGTTGGTTTCAAATCATTCCTTGCAAACAGGCACTTGCATGTTACAAGCATGACAAATATGTACAATCGATTAGGTCCATTGTATATGTAGCGTGCTCTTTTCAGATTTATGGAGATGGCCCTAAGATCTCCTTCAAAATTGGTACTGACAAGTGTATATCAAGCTTGTCGTATTGAGCTGAAACCATCAACTATGGATGATTGTTGATTTGCATTCCCTTGCAACATTATAGTGCACTGTATGACAGGAAAAGCCCTCTTCAAAAGGTGTGGTGGAGCAAGGATATGTCAAGAGTTGTGTGATTATTTTTATGCATCCACTATGTTTGGAAAAGCACTATTTGAACAGACACACACATAAGCATTTTGGCACTTGTCACTGCGATCGCTCATTTGAAAGGTCAACATTTATAACCAGTTCTGAATATGTTAGGTCATTCTGAGGTGCCAAACCTGAGAACAGTGGATTTGAACATGATAAGGTCATGAAAACTGGCGGGCTGAAAAATTTAAAGCAGCTATAAATAATAAATTGGGACGTCACAAAATTCAACTCAATCTCTTCATGCTTGTGTTGCTTATGATGTGCTTTGATTAGGCCCACAGCACTTCTTTCAAGTCCCTGCAAATGAGCCTAAGAATTTATTTTAATTCTGATCAACAAACGTATCTATTAAAGATGCAATTTAGTTACCAAGGCAACCGTTACACTGACTGAAGTGTAGGCCTACAGGGTCTTCTCATAAAAATTGTGACACAGCCATATATAAGCTTAATTTCCTTTGTACCCTATAGTAAGGCAGATGCAGGGAGGATCACTCTATGGCCAACCACAATCAGTCATACAGATCTAACCACGGATCCATGTCGCACTGGTCAGATAGTAACCAGTCCAAATGAAAACGAAACTGGAAATTTTATGCCGACAAGCAAATTATATAGATTCAAGTATGGGGGAAAAAAAAAAAAATAATAAAATAAAATAAATTAATAAATTCTTCTAAAGACCTACCAGGGTGACGAAGTTACTATGAACTGAATATTGGTTACTGGGCATTGGCGAATACTACAAACTGGTACGCTATCATGCATTTTGTCATTGACTGGGCCACTAATAGCGGTTAAACTGCTACAGGACCCGTTTAAAGACGGCAAAGTATGTATGTATACAGAAACACGATACAAAGTTCCGTAAATCAAATATGTAAAAGGTTTTCTAAAATAATGCCTCTCGTATGGTAGTAATGCAAATGATCGATTTGGTATGACCTATTAATTTTGACATACATATATATGATGATGGTGAATAATCATTAATTGGGCTTTTTCCCCATTCTCATTTGATTATTCTGTGGTGCCCTCTGACACATTGTTTTAAATGAGACACGGATTGTGTTCCACTATCTTGGACAAATACTTCAGTCCGAATGCTGATCAAGGCACAAGATTGGTGCCATTTTATTATCATGGTATTTTCAATTAATCCAAATATAACATAGATTGGATATGTGTTAAACATAGCTTTAAACACTGATGGCACATAATCGATTTTATGGTCATAACGCTTCCTGGGAATTTTGACCATGATCGATCTATCTAACATCACTGACCTTGAACACCTGAGAACCGCAGGGATGCCTGCTCTCAGCGCAACTGTTTACACTATATACATCAGGCTATAAAAAGATTAAAGTATGGTGATGACACTGTAATTATTGGACTTATGCATGAAGATTCGGTAAATGATACTCAAATGTATTTTCATGAGATCGCAAATTTCCACAATTGGTGTACTGAAAACTTTTTAAATCTAAATGTGAAAAAGGCAAAAGAGCTCATAATTGACTTGGGCGGAATTTTCTACTATAAAACCACCTGTGATGATTAATGATGAAAGTGTTGAAGTTGTTCATGAGTATAAATATTTGGGAACAATTATTGATGATAAGTTGTGCGGAGCTGCTAATGTTGAAAGAATTTATAAAAAGGCTGATCAACGCATGTATTTCTTGAGAAAATTGAATACACTTAAATATAGATACAACTGTGAACACTGTATTTTATTCTAGCATTATTCAGTCAGTTGTGACATTCTGCATAATATGCTATTTTGATAACATTACAAATGCAATCAGAACAGACTCGAAAAGATAAATAGATTGGCTTTAAGACTTGGATGCATAAATTTAAAATGATTTGATGAACTGTACATAGACACTGCTATAAAAAAGGCAAAGAATATACTCAAAGATCAGAGTCATACTTTGTATAAATACTTTGAATATTTACATCAGGAAGCAGACTGCGCTCTGTGAGGTGTAACACAAATCGTTATTTGAAATCATTTGTGCCCAGTGTTATTCGGGCTTTTAACAGTTAATGCACTGTATGAGTTGTATCGAGACAAGTTTCGCCATGCGATCAATAAAGTATATCTGTATCTGTATCTGTATCTGTACTAATCGACTATTTGATAAACATGCAGAGCCCTACTGCACACCTTAAAAACTGCACATCTTTGGAGTCACTGAAATTTGATTGGAGTCACAGAAATTTGATTGAAGTTACGAATATATCTGACAGCATTCCGATATTCAGTGGTGTCCCTATGGGGGCCTGGTGGCCACGTGCCCCCAATATTGGACCTGTGCCTGCTAAAATATACAATTACATAGGGGGTGCCCCCAAGAGAATCATGTGCCACCAAGGTGCCCCCCCCCCCCGCCACTGCCGATATTACTTGGAAACGGTGGTCACCCCATGAACTTAACAGATCTCTACAACTTCAAAGGCTAACTCGACTCCAGAATTGGATTGGAAACCACAGCTTAAGGAAGCATGTAGGGACTTCTGTACAGAAACTCAATGCAAAACACATTGCACATAAATTTGTGGTATTTAATAGGACTGGGGGATTTTTGTTAATAAGATATGGCTATAGATTTAAAGTATATAGAGGTTATTAATAAGTTTTGGTAATGAGGTTTGGTAATAAGAGTTAATAGTTACTTATGCTGGGATCATACAAGACGGAAGCGCTACTAGATCCCAAAGGAAAAGCTCTATTTCGCCATATCTTAACCCCTACATGGAACATGTGAGCCGGGTCAATACTTAGGAAATGGTCATATCCTAAGCTAGTGACCCCCCCGAACATGTGGAATGAGTCAGTTCTTTGAGAGACACCACAAAGGTGGAGAATGAAGTCGGAAGCGAAGGTGCGAGATTGCCTAATTGGTGGCTTTCTGATAGGAGAGCCAATAGGGCCAATACGGAGGGGACAGTGGCATGTTGCGAATTCCCACCCTCCCATCCCTATAAGCTGATCCAGCTTACACAACCATGTAGGACCGCTCTATTTCGCCATATCTTAACCCCTACATGGAACATGTGAGCCGGGTCAATACTTAGGAAATGGTCATGTTTCACATGATATAAACTTTTATTGAAGATGTACACATTTGTTTACAGCCTAAACATTTACTTTTTGTACGCACTTTTAAATGCACTCAAAGCTAGAATTTTGTACGCACATTAGTTGTTGAGATTTTGTTTAAGTTGTCAACATTTAGTAGTTTAGGCATTCGACACTTGGTTGTTTAGACTATACACCTAATTGTTTAGGTATTGTTTAGTGTTCTAAACAAATAAAATGCTAAACCTAAATGTTTTTTGTCATAATTGTTTAGGTTGTACCTGCGTAGTCGCTTACGCAGCTTGTTTAATTTGGCTAAACAAAGTGTTTATAAAAACAAGAATCCGCGGATTGCAAAACGGAGTGATGTTGTGGAAATAGGTTGTTTTGGCAAATTGACATGAGGGTAAGGCGTGGTTTTGGGTTTTTTTGGCAAAAAGGTGGGAAATAATGTCAGCTGGATTTATGCAATTGTTCTGATCTTGGGTGGCGTGCTGTTGGTGAAGTGAAGGTTGAGTTGCAGTTTTGGTACAGAGACAATGGGAAGCATATTTGAATTTATGCGAGGTGTATGTGATGCTATGGTAGCTTTAGACATGGGAGAAACTGACAAGTAGATTCCATGAGATAATGTAGGTAGCTGCATAATGATTTACTTTGATGGAAAACAAAGGCTGGATGTAAGTGCAAAATATTTATTGATATTTGTTCTGGCAATGTTGTAAAAGTTTATTCAAATGAGTTATATGTATATCTAGTATAACAAATGGTAGCACGTGGTTTTGGTAAGATGTTATTTATATAAATTGACATGAAATCACAGAAATAGATTGCAAATTTAAAGTTTCTGTACCCTTAGAAAGTGAAGCGCTTGTCATAAAAGTGTGACAAACTCTGCTCTCTGCATAGTGGCAATACAACCTCTCAATAAACATTATCTCATTGAGGTGTGGTGCGTGCTACACATGTCCAGCAATGGTAATAGGGCATGTGCAGCCAACATCACAATGTATCACCCCTGTGCTGGGCACAGCGCCATCACACAGGTTGTGGATTGCTGTTGCAGTTGCAGGCTTGTCTTGGAATTCAGAATAATTGAAAAAGTTATATTTATGGCTCATAGACTCAGACTCAAGACTCAAGACTCATTATACACTTGTTCTTTTACAATTCGATTTAGGTTTGAGAGTCATTTCATCTAACCTTTGTGTATAGTTCTTTTTAATTCAAGGTCCCTGAGAAATACTGTCATATTCATGCACAGGCGAACGGTAGGGTGTTTAGGTGCCCTCAATATTTTCCGATCCTGCTTGACCTTGGTCTGGTATTGCAGTTTATATAGTAGAAGTCACATGCAGAAATTTGGCCCATTCTATAAATACCTACCTTTACCAGAATTCACTTGAAGTTTATAATGTAATTCCCCATTGGCGAACTTGCAAATCCTGAAGATATTGCAAAAATCCATGAAGGAATACATATTTTTTCCTCAATCCATAGTTTCTGAGTAAGTTTTGGGAGGGCAATTCAAATCTGGCATAAACTATTTTACAGCAGGTCTTCCGAATGAGCTAGGAAGTGTTGAATTTCCTAAAATTCTGCCATTTTACGCAGATTTTCACAAATTTGACAGCTTCTGGCAGCATGGCAAATCAGTCAGGGAAATTACCAGCATATGAGGACAATTGTAATTCCAGCCAAGTCCTGGCCCTGACAGGATGATTGAGTGTATGGGGTTGATCAGTTGGGTCTCAGAAGAAAGTCTGATCTCTTTGCAGCCATCCTCACCACACAGCAGCATGTCAGTGGCGGGACTTAATTCTATCCAGTTTCACGAAATACTGCAAAGTCATCAGCAGCTGATGACAATTTCCTAATTTCTCTGGAGCCTTCGGGTTCTTTTCCTCATTATGTAATGGATAGGTCTGCCAAAAATCATAGAGTTAGTTGACACTGTGATACAACTTTATACCAAGTTTGGAAGTGATAGTTGCAGTAGTTCTTTTTAAATAGCCAGTCAAAGGTGATTTTGAGCACTGCCTAAGTCATGGCTAGGCCATGACACTGTGAGAGTGTCATGGGAGGGTGATGACAATGCTAGGGTGATTGTCATGTGAGGCTGAGGACATTGGCTGTCATGAGCTGGTGATAATTTCCCCTACTGCAAATGGGGTTGTACAAAAAATAACACCAGATTTGAATTTCCCTCCCAAAACTTACTCAGGAACTGTGGATTGAGAAAAAAATATTGATTTCTTCATTTGTTCTTGAAATATCTTGAGAATTTGCAAGTTTGCCAATGGGGAATTACATTATAAACTTCAAGTGAATTCTGGTAAAGGTAAGTATTTATAGAAGGGGCCAAATTTTTGCATGTGACTTTTACTATATAAACTGCAATACCAGACCAAGGTCAAGCTGGATCGGAAAATATTTGGGGCACCTGAAACACCCTAGCGTACGGCGAGCGGATTTTTTCGGAGGGCGAGCGACGTTTGCCCAAATTTCATAATCCAAATTCCATGGAATTTTATCATAACATGCCATGGGAACCATTGATTTTCAATAATGATAGTTTGAACATCTGCCCAAAATTTTAGCCTGCTTGCCCTAACTTCTACTGTTTTCAAACTTTTGGGGCGGGGGGGGGGGCGATCGCCCCCCCCCCTGCCCCCCTGTCCGATACGCCTATGTGTTCATGTGAAAACTTATATTCTGGATTGACTGAAGTAAAATGTTCTGGATGTCTTATCTTGAAATTTTCTATCCTGTAGAAACGACAGAGAGTTGAGAAAGTCGGCTCTGCAGTACATTTAGGTTCAAGGCAGTATTTCTAAAATCTATAATGGCTTCCAAGTCTCCAGATACATCAAGTCAGATATTCTATGTAATTCATAATTCTGTACTGAAAAATGAAACCCATCTCAAATTTTTTTTTTAAACTGTTTTAGGGTCATAAAAATCTTCATAGGGACTCCTTGAATTGGATTGTTAGGATTCTCCAAAAATGTTAACTGATTGGTTATGTAACTTTTCATAAATATAGGTTTTTGTTTATGTCAAAAACACCTTGTGTTATTAATTATCAAAATGTGTTATGTCACTTTGTTTTGATTCTCCCTTTGTCGATGTGTAACTTGCAGAGGCACTGACAACTTAATTTATAAATGTTAATTTTGTTATCCAAAATTATTGTTATTAATCTGTAAAATTACAGATTCTCACAGTATGAAAGAAAACAATTTCAAGTTCACTCTGCCATATCTTGCTCATTTGCATGCTGCTTGTGGTTGTTTACATGGCCAGTTCCTGCAGTCTGCAGCAAACATGTGCTTGACAAGTCAAAACATGACACATCACTGCTGCAGTGTAGGTCCACTGCTGAAAAAGTAGTCCCTACTTAGTTGTACCCACAAAAGTTTTTAGATCTCAGATGAGTCCTTAAAAGTTGTTAGTATTGTTGATTAAGTGTCTAGAAACTAATTCTGCTGCTCATTGCTGCTTGAATTTAGTCTAGTAGAGACTTCTGCACATCTGCACACCAGGTGTCTCCCCAGTGACCAGACCACATAACTGATAGACAACTTAAGATCACTACGCCAAACATGGCCACCCAAGCATCTGTGCCATGAATCTTGGCATGTTTTTCATCAATTTACACCTGCAATAAGGCATTATATAATATTCTGAGAAGTCAGCCATGTAAATACATTATTAAATCACAAATTAGCACCACGCCAGTACAAATTCATGCTCACACATGCTTGCAAGCACCCAAACCAGGTGACTCCTGTCACTTGCTTTTCCTGCCTGTCATGGCAGCAGTGCTTATCCACAATAAATTTAAAATAGCATTTTCATCTCCTTCCATGTAACAAGCCTGTGTGCAAGTATTTTACCACAAAAGCACATTGCCATTTAATTCTCTTCACCATATTTCCATGGCAAACTATCCAAATCCATTTGCACAAAAACTTTGCACCATCCAATACACAAAATACCATATAATGCTCAACCATGGGTTAAACGGGTGACCCGCATTCGCGGTCACTCCGTTAAAAAGCTAAACACCAATAAACGCGCTCAAAGCGGGAATGTTGAATGTTTAGGTTTTGTTTAGGTTGTACGCATTTCCAATTTAGAGTGCAGCAATGCATTACAGCACTGCATTATGGGGTACTGAATTTACTAATGCATATTATCAGTTATACCCTGCTTGTTTGGGGGATACGGGAATATACACCATGAAGGACTCCATTCACCACGAAGCCGAAGGCTGAGTGGTGTATGGAGGCCTGAATGGTGTATATTTCCGTATCCTCCAAAAACAAGCAGGGTGTAACGGTTTTATCCTCAGACTTCTTATTTTATTGATGCCAATAAATTATCTTGCAATCTGAGTCAGAAATGTCTTTCAGTCACAAAGCAGCAGTATTGTGACGTCACCACCTGGATGATGTCACAATAGCTCTAACAATGGTATATTGTGACATCATGACTATTGTTGAGGCCTTGGTGACGTCATAAACAATCCTCAGGTTGCAATTGTGACATCATTGTTTATCCTGTATACCCTGTCTGGTGGCAACAGAAGGGGTATACGGTCTCATACACCTCAGCTCTCAGCCAATCAGATTCGAGGATAAACACTGGACTGAGGATAAAATATCAAACACTTTTTACAATTCTAATAAACATTTTGCTGCAAGACAAACAGCTAATTCTACTGGCATCTAACAGAATTGTGGTCTCTCACAACGTTTTTGCAAGATTCAGAACATGGTGTCTCATCACAAGTAGAAAATCTTTAAAAATTGAGGCTGTGCATGTGACTTAACATTGTACGGCATTTCAACATTCATGAATCCTCTTTCTCCGTATCATAGCGAGTCTTCAAGTGAAAAATAAAACATCCATTGTTACTGTATGTCATGCCGCTAAACAGAACAGCCATATAAGGTTTCTCACTGCTGCATGTGCACTCGCACGTGTGTATTTAAGTTTCTACGGCAGCTGAACTTTTTTCCACATATTGAACATCCATATGGCTTCTCTCCAGTGTGTGTTCTCATGTGTGTGTCACAACTTCCTCTTCGGCTAAACGTTTTTCCACAAAAAGAACATGCATACGGTTTTTCTCCAGTGTGTGTTCTGAGGTGTATGTCGCGACTTCCTTGGTCTCTGAACCGTCTACCACAAATAGAACATTCATACGGTTTCTCGTCGCTATGCACTCGCATGTGTATCCTTAAATTTGAAGCCAGACTAACCTTTTTCCCACATACAGAACACGCATACGGCTTCTCTCCAGTGTGTGTTCTAATGTGTCTACCGAGGGCGCTTTTGTGATTGAACATTCTACTACAGATAGAACATCCGAAAGGTCTTACTCCGCTGTGCACTAGTAAATGTTGTTTCAAATTTGAGTTATTGATGAACTTTTTTCCACAAACAGAACATCCATATGGCTTTTCTCCAGTGTGTGTTCTGAGATGTATGTCGTGACTGCCTTGGTCTCCGAATCTTCTCCCACAAATAGAACATCCATACGGTTTCTGACCACTGTGTAATTGCATATGTTTCTTTAAATTTCCGTTCACTCTGAACTTTTTTCCACATACAGAACAAGCATATGGCATTTCTCCAGTGTGGGTTCTCATGTGCAAGTCACGACTTCCTTTTTGGCTAAACCTTTTTCCACAAAAAGAACATGCGTAAGGTTTTTCTCCACTGTGGGTTCTCTCATGTATTCTGAGAGTTGCGTCGCGGCCGAATGATTTACCACAAACAGAACATCTGTAAGGCTTCTCTCCAGTGTGTGTAGTAAAATGTAATTTTAATTTCCCCTTTTCTCTAAACTTTTTACCACAAACAGAACATTCATATGGCTTTACTCCAGTATGCATAGTCATGTGTACCTTAACGAAACTTTTCTTGCGGAAAAGTTTACCACATACTGTACATCCATATGGTAATCCACTGTCATGTGTTTCTCTGTGTTTATTAAATTGCGCTTTAAAACTGAACTGTTTGCCACAAACAGAACATTCATATGGCTTTTCTCCTGTATGAATTGTCATGTGTGCTTTAACACAACGTTCCATGCGGAATAGTTTTCCGCATACTTTACATCCATATGGTTCAACATCATGTGTTAATCGGTGTCTTTTAAGGTTTCCTTTTAAACTGAACCGTTTACCACAAACAGAACATCCATACGGCTTCTCTCCACTGTGTGTAAACATGTGTTCCTTGAGATGACCTTTCATAGCGAATCTTTTGCCACAAACTGAACATTTGTATGGTTTCTCTCCAGTGTGAGTTCTCTCATGAATTAATAAATCACTTTTTTCTTTACATTTTCTACCACAAAATGCACATTTCCATTCTTTCGATGCAGCTTTTGATTTATGATTTTTTTTTTTTGTAGATTCTTGTTCAGAAATTAATCTTTCAATATACTCATCATCAACGTGACTTCTGACATGGTGTTTTAATTCACTTTGGTCCTCAAACCTTCGGCCACAAACATCACATTTTTCTGCCTTGTTTTCAGTGCAGTTGCTCAATGTATTTGCCATGTTTTGAGATGTTTTCAACTCCATCTTCCATACCGCCTGTTACATGGATCAGAAGATATCAAGTGTAACATATGTTGTTTTCTTTAAGGCAAAAATTCCAGGTAAATATTACTTGAGTCTTTTCAAAAGAAACCCTTTCAGAGCCTCAAAATGTCATCACTTCATAGTTGTTTTAGAGAAAGGTCTCCAGTGTCTCAAAATGTCATGACGTGATAGGCCAAATGTCAATAATTCAGAACAAAACGGCGTCCATCCGTTTGAAATCAGCTGATATAAAAAATGAAAATTGATTTAATCCAACACATCTTAATATGAAGAGAGATGATCAGTAACATTATTCAGTGTCATACTGTTTTATAAAATGTCCTTAACGACGTCAATGTAGGCCCTGCTCCTCTATGGTAACTTGGTAAGTATTCTGAAACTGAAAAAAGAAAAAAAAGAAGTTATACCAATATAATTAGTGCTGCCCAGTGGCGTCCCCATGGGAGGGGCACACGCCCCCCCCCCATATTGGACCTGTGCCCCCCCCCCCAGTGCCTGCTTTTAAACTCCTAACCCCTCCTACAGTTGAGGACAAAATTATTAGCCCCCTCTGAAAATCCCCCTTAATTCCATTTTTCTCCAAAATGGGGCATCACAAACCTATAATCTTTTTACCAAAACTGTATTCCTGTTATATTTCTATGACAAAAACGTTAATTTTTCAATGAATGTCAAAATTAATCAAGATAAGTAATTTTTAATGGAGATGTGTAAACATCTCCATTTATGCAGTCACAGTGACAAAATGGACAGTTTTGGCGGGAAATTTGAAATTTGAGCATTTTCAGAATGTCTTTTGGGCCCTGTCTTGGCTATTTTGTTTGGAGATGTTTGGGTCAAGAGATGTGGATAACTTGACTATAGAGCATGCATCTGGCATAGGAATGAATACCAGGCATGGTGTAATTATGACGTGTTTTCCTTTTATATCTTGCTTGGATCCACTGGGGGCGGCTGCACACATTGTGTTTTGGCCACTGTACCTAAACCATTGCACTTGTATATATATATATGATATTTGGCACATGAATGGGTGTTACAGCATATATGTGCATTTTGTTGTTCATATTTAAGCAATTGGTAGAGTTTTTATAAAATATTGAAAATTAAAAAATAAATAAAAATTTTTTCGTTTCCCAAGCAAAACTCTGAAACAGTTTTACCTATGGGCAAGAAATTCTACCATCGTATGCATTAAATACCCTCAATGTTCCTTTTGGGGGTCTAAATTTATGCTCTTACAAATATTAATAACAGTAAATTCAGCGAAAATGTGAAAAAATGTTATTTTTTCAATGCTCCATGATTCCGTGAATTTTGGAGTTGCACTGCGGAAATTATGCATTTAGATGTCTAAATTATACATCTTTAAATGACTTAACTCATTTGGAGGGCCAATCTTGTGAAATTTTCATTTAAAAAAAAAAAAACTGGGAAAAAATCAGGATTTCTGATATTTTTCTAAAATTTTGGTTTTCTCAAAAATTTACGGTTAAAAATAAATTGGTATACTTCAACAAATATTTATTTAATCATATTAGGAAGTTTTTTTGTAGCCGTATATCTATATAGTTTAGTGTAAAATTTTGTGTTGGAACTCCCGTTTTGTCAGAGCCCATTGGATTTTGATGGTTGTCATTAAGTGTTGCGTCTAGTGTTTTATATTGAGATAACTCCAAGAATCTGGCCTGCCTTGGGTAAGCCTCCTGGGCCAAAGCGGTCAGTTCTGGCTAATACTGAGACAACTAATTCTATTAGTGGATTAGACTGCCTAAGATTCCCAGTCTTTTCATCTAATTTTCATATATGATAATCACATGCAGCTACTTCTACTAAAAGGATGTTGAGCTACCTGGCAGATCACACCCATTTCCATGAATCATTTTAATGCTCTTTGAAAGTTCATTAATGAAAATGTATTCTATTTCCATATCACCTATGCCACATTTTTCAGCTTGAAATGGATTATTAAGGTCGGTAGGCCTTGTAGTACATATATGAGCCCCTGACGTCTGGCGTCTTCATCATGTACTTGCTTAATCGTATGGAAGATGATTTCGCCTTGCACAGGCTCCCAAGTGGTCCCAAACTATCTGAAATAGCTGTCCCATGTTAGGAACTGGCCTCCTATTCTTTGGCAATGCTGTACAGGGCCATTTCCCTGAGATATTGCCAAAAAGAAATGCCATAACTACGATGTATAAATACTGCTCTAGGCAATGAGCAATTGGTACTCAATTGTTGGTACCCCCCCCCCCCCCACCTCACTAATGCTTAAAGTCGCCTGTAGGGGCACTGTAACTAGAGAGCAAAATAAAATTTGCAAATTATTTACCACATTATTGAAAACATACACATGGATAGAAAGAAAGATACATTAATAGGTAGACGGAAAGTTAAATAGATAGAAATAGCTTGCTAGACAGAAATGGCTAGATAGTTGGACAATTATAAATGGGGTGATAAACATTTAGGACAGATTTGGTGGATAAAATTTGGTGGATAGCAGTGGGTTGATAGAAGTGGATCAATAGAATAGATCCTATATTATAAGTGGTTGGACAGAATTTTTGATCGCCTTTAGGCTGATCTCTGTTTTTACGCGGTCACATGGCGGGATTTTATGTGTCGGAGATTCATGTGGCGGAGTCGTAGACAAAGGCAATCAATGATGGCGGAGTCGTAGTCAAAGGCTATCAATGATGGCAGTCAATGATGGCAGTCAATGATGGCAATCAATGATGGCAATCAATGATGGCAATCAATGATGGCAATCAATGATGGCAATCAATGATGGCAATCAATGATGATGATATATAGATAGATAGATAGATAGATAGATAAGGGGGCGACCATTTAATATCTACTAAGGATAAGGGGGCGACCATTTAATATCTCCTAAGAATAAGGGGGCAACCATTTAATATCTACTAAGGTACTAAGATAACAAAAGTACATGCATGAATGAACCAAGGGGGCAACCATTTAATATCTACTAAGCAATGATGATAGATAGATAGATAGATAGATAGATAGATACATGGATAGATAGATAGATACATAGATAGATACATGGATAGATAGATAGGATAAGGGGACGACCATTTAATATCTACTAAGGAGGGGGGCGACCATTTAATATTACTAAGAATAAGGGGGCAACCATTTAATATACCCCCGGGGACATGGGGACATACCCCCCGGGACATGGGGAGATACCCCCGGGGACATGGGGACATACCCCCGGCCATGGGGACATATCCCCTGCGGACATGGGGACATGCCCCCCGCGGCCATGGGGACATACCCCCGCGGACATGGGGACATACCCCCGCGGACATGGGGACATACCCCCGCGAACATGGGGACATACCCCCGCGGACATGGGGACATACCCCCGCGGACATGGGGACATACCCCCGGGGGCATGGGGACATACCCCCGGGGGCAATGGGACATACCCCCGGGGGCATGGGGACATACCCCCGGGGGCATGGGGACATACCCCCGGGGACATGGGTTCATACCCCCCGCGGCCATGGGGACATACCCCCCGCGGACATGGGGACATACCCCCGCGGACATGGGGACATACACCCACACATGGGGACATACCCCCGCGGACATGGGGACATACCCCCGCGGACATGGGGACATACCCCCGCGGACATGGGGACATACCCCCGCAGACATGGGGACATACCCCCGCGGACATGGGGACATACCCCCGTGGGCATGGGGACATACCCCCGGGGGCATGGGGACATACCCCCGGGGGCATGGGGACATACCCCCGGGGGCATGGGGACATACCCCTGGGGACATGGGGAAATACCCCCGGGGACATGGGGAAATACCCCCGGGGACATGGGGAAATAACCCCGGGGACATGGGGACATACCCCCGGGGGCATGGGGACATACCCCCCGGGGCATGGGGACATACCCCCCGGGGCATGGGGACATACCCCCCGGGGCATGGGGACATACCCCCGGGGGCATGGGGACATACCCCCGGGGGCATGGGGACATACCCCCGGGGGCATGGGGACATACCCCTGGGGGCATGGGGACATACCCCCGCGGACATGCTAGGGTGCCTCCCCCCTGGGGTGCCCAACCTCCTCGGCTGCTCCACTTAGCATGGTGTCATGTACTGGTAGCAGAGCTCGGTTTGTGCATCTCATGCTTACCATTTTAGTTAATACTGGCAAACTTCTGTTGCATAAATACCCAGCAACCCCCGCCCCTCGTAAAAAAAAGAGCCCCATTTGTCATGCAAGAGATGGATTATTTCCTTAGTATTAGTGAACTTGGTGAAGTGTTGCCCAATCAAATTCGCAAAACAAGGATTTGGCTTGCGTATTATGTAACACAGGCGATCATTTAGTCCCTGTGGGACAGCATAGACGATCCATTCAATATCCACACTACCTCTAGTTATGTGAGTGGATAGAATTGGATGGATAGAAGTGGGTTGATAGAAGTTTGGTGGATAGAAGTTGGGTGGATAGAAGTCGGGTGGATAGAAGTCGGGTGGATAGAAGTCGGGTGGAGTGGAGGGTGGATAGAACTTGGGTGGATATATGTTGTGTGGATAGAAGTTAGGTGGATTGAACCATAGGCTTCTACCGACCTTTGCACATTATCTTTATGTGCCTTCTAGTTTTTAAAGTCCTGAAATTTAGCACACAATATAAACAACACCTGGTTCTGGCCACTCAGGGAAAGTCTTTTTCAAGAGATATGAAGTAAGACACTACACCATCTCCATTTTGAACCCCTGGGTTCTTGTAAATAAATGAAACCAAAATTTGCCTGGGACAAAATTATTATTTTCCATTTGCATCTGAGTTGACTGAATGAAATTTCCACTTGTTTTACTTTTGACTAAAAAAATTCTGACAACTGACATCAGAGTTATTCCAGGCTTCTGACCCACTGGGCCCATACAGCGCATGTACTTTTTGAAATATTGACAAAAAATTTTTTTTTTCATTTCCGAGCCAAAAATAAGCCATAATTGCATGAAGGGACTACATCATGTACATGGATGAATTTGATACTCGTAATAGCCTATATCAGTCTGGGAAATTACCATCTGCTCATGACAACCAATGTCTTCAGCCCCACATGACACTCACCCCAGCACTGTCATGTCTCTCCCATGACCTTCTCAAAGTGTCATGGCCCAGCAATGACTTAAGCAGTGCTCAAAATCATCTTTCACAGGCTATTTAAAAATAACTGCTGCTACTATCACTTCCAAACGTGGCATAAAGTTGTATAACAGTATCAACTAACTCTATAAATTTTGGCAGGCTTATCCATTACATAATGAGGAAAAGAACCCGAAGGCTCCAGAGAAATTGGGAAACAGTCATCAGCTGCTGATGACTTTGCGGTATCTCGCGAAATGGGATAGAATATGTCCCGCTACTGTCTTGCTGCTGTGTGGTGAGGATGGCTGCACAGAGATCAGACTTCCTTTTGATACGCATGCAACTGATCAACCCCACACACTCAATCATGCTGTCAGGTCCAGGACTCGGTGACAATTGCAATTGTCATCATGTGATGGTAATTTCCTTGACTGTATATGGCTCAGTTGTGCTCTTTGATAGCCTATATGGCTCAGTTGTGCTCTTTGATGATAACTATTCTACAATTTTTTAAATATTGACAAAAAAATTATAAAATTATTTTTTTCATATCGGAGCCCAAACTTGGCCACTATCAGAATGCACCTTTTCATAGTTCGATTGTTAAATCGTGTTTTGCGTTAAATTTCCAATACCTATGCTCCCCACAATGAAATGCCACATTTGCTGAACATAGTGAAGTTCGCTGAAGGTTTGCAGCCTATGTTTTCATTGGCCAAAAGAGTGTGGCGGCCAAACCATAACCTCTAGTAATTACGTAGTGGCCACAGCATTTCATCATCCAAAAGTGCTCATAACCTCGGAGTGATCATGGACTCACATTCTTCAATGGAAGCTCATGTATAATCAATCCATAAATCATCATACACACATATATACACGCCGCAGAAAATCAAAAAGCTTGGTCTCCCATGGAAACTTATTGCCAGACTCCAAAGAATCCAAAATATAGCAGCTCGGATATTAACTGGCGCAGGGAGCAGGGATCATATTACACCTGTGCTGAAGTCACTTCACTGGCTCCCTGTGCAGCAACGGATTAAATTTAAAGTCCTTATTGTCATATACTAAGCAATTCACCAAGATGCACCAGTTTATTTGAACAAACTTGTACATCACCATGTTTCATCTTGATTACTTCGACCCGGTGACTTAACTCTGTTAGATGTACCATTTACTAGATCTACACTATGTACACACTATGTACACTGGTGCAGAATCGAGCGTTTGACGTTGCAGGTGCTAGACTGAGGAATGAACTTCCTCACTGTGTCAGAAGATCTCCATCTCTAGTCATTTTCAAGTCAAAACTGAAGACGTTTTTATTTACTCAATATTATAACTGACAATGCATTTACATTTTCGATTTACATTAATTGACTCTACTTTTATTGACTTTTTGCCATTGATTGTTTTTATCTTTTATATCATATTTTTACTATATATAAAGTTTTATTTGACAATCTGCATATCAAAAAGATACATGTGTCATAAGAAAATGAAAACAATGAAATCGACTGCTACTCTACATCTACAGAAAATTAATATTATATTAAGTCCAATCTTAGTTATTTCACGTCGGTCCCAGTTCGCAAAGTAAAGTAAAATGTCATTTAAAAATTTCAAAAATTCAACAAGAGTCCAATTACAGCGTACAGTTCAGAGGTGTGACGCACAGTCACAAGAAAATGTCACAAGTCAGTGACATAGTATATATAGTTTGTTTTCATGGGTGTAATGGCCATCGAGCAGGCAAAGACGAACAGCGGCAACCGCTACAAGTCCAAACAATGAAAGTCCGGGCTACGAAGGCCATTGAGGCAGTCAGTTTGAACCCACATATATGGAGCATATGAGCTTATTGGTTCGACTGATAGAGAGGCTTAAAACTAACTACTACTATTGAGATTTGTCCTGATGATTATTCCCTACAACTTTTTATCACTTCATAACTTCATTAAGGTAGGAACCTACTGCTTGTATGATTTCAGGCCTTTTGTCCGACAGAATCAAGATAAATTGTTGGGTTTTATCGAGATTATTAAAGTTAGGAATTAAGCTTCTAACTGTACATAAAAGCTCATACCTTGGGACAGTGTTATTATTGCAGGTCAGAAGGCTGTGGATTTCATCCTCTACTTCATCTGTGTCACATTTATCACATTTTCTTTGGTCTATTGGGGTTTTTGGAATATTATGTCTGCCCGTTTCAATTTTCAAATTATGAGAGCTCACTCTGAATCTTGCTATATTGCAATAAGTTTTGTTTGAGAGATTTAGATCTAGATCACGGAGTCCCCAAGTGTTGACGTCACATTGTTGTTATAGTATATCTTACATTACTATACACACACAGCAGTAAGTACAATTGGAAGCTTCGTGATCTAGATAGGGCTCCAGACAGTAACTGGTCTTAAAGAGTTTGTATGTGCGAAGCTTTTTACTGTGAAGCGTTTAGAGTATTTATAGATTCTACGCTCTAGAAAATAAATTTATTATTTTATTATTATAGAAAAATGTTAATTTTTGGCCTAATAAATGCCATCTGCCACAGAACCAAACTCCCCCGTACCTGGTTTCCGGCCAGTGCCGTATTTAGTGGGTGGCATTGGGCCATTCCCCCCCCCCCCCGGGCCCAAAATTAACATGGAAGATTTGGGAGACATATCACCTACTGTAATGCCCCACCCCTTAGGCCATTTCTAGATATGCCTGTTTCTGGCTATGCCCGTGGCTAGGTCCCTGGCTACACCACTGAGCTAACCTTCGTCAGTTGGGGTACAGGAACAGTTGAGTAGGGTACGGGTAGGGTTGCCCCCTGTGTGTAGCAATAACTACTCCTAACAGTGTTCTACTAATGGATTTTCTCGAATGAGTCTTCTGATGAGTGATGAGTTTTTCAAATTTTGTGCCAAAAATTCGAATCACCTGTATCTGACAATGGTCTAGTCGATAGCTGTAGAAACCTACGCTCTGCCACACCAAGTGAGACAGCAACTTACTACCACTTCGTTGGGGACATAACCTCCACCATAGACCACATTGTATTTGATGCTGAGGAGGACGATGCCCAGGCTGAAGTGGAAATAAGACACCCGCTGAATCTAAGTTCTCATGACCCAGTCCAGATAGAAATTGGGGTGACGACAAAATCGAGCCTACCCTCTGCAGCGAAGTCCAATGAGCCAGCCAAGAGAAAGCCCAACTGGAAAAAGGTTGACATCGGCAAGTACACCAAGCTCACAGAAATGAGACTCCAAGCATTCCTGGAACACGGAGGAGCAGACCTTCCCCTGGAGGCCATGGTAGACCGTATCTACAGCATCCTGACCAGCTGCAGCGAAGAGTCAAGCCCCCCAGTGAGGAAACCGAAGAGGAAAGAAAATACCTACCCCTGGGCGCCAGAAATGAAGCCACTTGTGAAGGAAATTAAGCATAAGTTCTACCTGTGGAAGCAAGCCGGAAGAAGACAAGACCACCCACTGAAGTTAGACATGAAAGTAATGAAGAAGGCCCTCAGGTCAAGACAAAGACAGCTTGCTGCGCAGCACAGAAAAGACCTGCTGGAAGAAATTAGTACTGCCTCTACAAGTAATAGAACCCTGTTCTACAGACTGGTTTCAAGACAACGCTCAAGCAAACAGCCAATATGCAGCTCTGTTAACTTCCCGAGCGATGGAGACTCCCAGCTGGACGGATGGGCAAATTACTACGAAGAGCTAGCAGACACTAACCCACTCCCACACTTTGATGAAGAATTCCTCAGACAAAGAAAGATGATCCTCAACATAACTGCAAGAGAAGAGATGAAGAAGTGCACAACCCCGCATGAAGAAGTCCCAGAGAAGTTAGTATCGCAGTACATCAAGTCACTGAAAAGTGGAAAAGCTGCAGACGTCTATGGACTCACATCAGAGCATCTGAAGTTTGCTTCTGAGGAGATAACGCAAGTCCTGACTATCCTCACAAATAAGGTCTACAGAGAAAGAAGACTCCCGGAAAGATTCAAGACTGGTGCAGTCGTCCCTGTACTGAAGAAGAATAAGCCGGCCAAAAATCCTGACAGCTACCGAAGAATCACCATTGCTTCTACCCTAGGGAAGGTGGTAGAAAGGAGTATGATGACCAAGACAAAGATGGCAGCCCTCCCAAAACAGGATCCGCTCCAATATGGCTTCACTGAAGATGTGTCCCCCTCATTGTGTGCCCTGCTAGTAACAGAAGCTGCAGCAGAAGCCGCCGACCTTGGTAATGATATCTAACTAGCTTTTATGGACAGCTCCAAAGCCTTCGACATGGTAGATCACACAATGATGTTGACGGCTCTTCACGATTTAGAACTGGATCCCCACTTGTGGCTGATGTACAGAGACATGTATGCTGAAGTTACGTCGAAGATAAGGATACAAGGTGAACTATCCAGGACGATAATAGAGAAGAGAGGCATCAGACAAGGAGGTGAAACCTCAACGGAGGCCTTCAAAGCCAAAGACAATAGCTTCCTTACAAGACTCCGAAACCACCCAGCAGCATACCGTATCGGCAGTATCAAAGTTGGAATCCCTACGGTGGCAGATGACAACTGTATCATAGGAAACTCACACACGGACATCCAGACTCTACTCCTCATGGCCCATGAAAACTCCGCAAAAGTCAGATACCAATTCAGTACAGCCAAGTCAAAGGTGATGCACATCCAGCAGAAGTCAAGTCTAAGCATGCCTATTTCCTTCAACGGAAGTGACATTGACTACTCGCAAAAAGAAACCCACCTAGGCCTGGTTAGAACTGCTGACTGCAAGGCAACAGAAGCTGTGAGGCATAGGATCCAGATAGGGAGACGAGCTGCATATGCATTGATGGGAGCCGGCTTCCATGGGTACAACGGAATCTCCCCATTAGTGTCGAGAAACATTGCAAGCACATACATCGACCCAGCAGTCCTCTATGGTCTAGAGGCCCTCAGCCTCAAAGAAAGTGACTTCGAAGAACTTCACAAATACCAACGTACGCTTCTAAGACAACTACAGTGTCTTCCAGACTCAACTGCCACACCAGCCCTATACTTATTAATGGGTGCAACTCCAATGAAGGCCCAGATTCATCTGAAGATTCTCACCCTGTTTAACAACATCTGCCGGAGACCAGACTCAGTGGAATGGCAAGTCTTCCACCGACAGCTCGCGCTGAAAAACTCAAGTTCGCACAGCTGGACTGCAGAGCTGAAGAAAATCATCTATATGTACAACCTGAGTCCCCCCCTGGTGTTGATGCTAAACCCTCCACACAGAAACGCTTGGAAAAGGCAGATCAAGAAAAATGTTACCACCTTCTGGGAAAACAAGCTGAAGACACAAGCAGCAGAGATGCGATCACTTAAGTTCCTGAACATCAATTCCTGCAGCCTCTCAACAACACATCCTGTGTGGCATTGCGGTGACGACCCAATCCAGGTGACTAGGGCACAAGTGAAGGCTTCACTTCTGGTGGGTCGATACCCCCTATCCTCACTAAAATGCGCAGGGAAAAACAGACGTGAAACGTGCCCTCTATGTGAAGATGAAGCAGAGACTGCTGAACACTTTATACTAAAATGCGAAAACCTTGATGAGGCGAGAAGTAAATACATGGTGAAACTTAACCCCATATTCTCAAAATATGATGTGACTGCAGCAAGCACAATAGTGGCTACAATAATCGATCCCTCGCATACTGTGACGAAGGAAGACCTTTGGCAGACTGAAGACATCACACGGCGGCTGGTTTTCAGTCTTCACAACCAACGAAGTATCCTTTTGGGCGGATCCTCTGCGATGGCCTGGGCAAGACGGCGGGGCTCCAAAAACCTGACGAACCACCGAAGACCTACGGCGAAGGACCAGGAGGGTTCTCCTACCTGAGAGGAGGAACGTACTACACAAGTAACAAAGTAACAAGTAAGTAAGAAACCTTCTAGTCAATTATAGTGCTGAAGACAAAGCAATTTTAAAGCTTTTGCTTACACCATGTTCTTAGTTCCTAATCCGTTTTTTTACGAACATCTGTTTTTACTGCTCTTTTTTTATATATGATATTGCTTTTAAACTACTTCTATCTCTCAAATTTTTGAGGCAAATAAATATAATATATATTATTATATTAATCTATATATTAATATGGGACCTGGGATACATGACGTCACATCGCCGTTTTCTTTAATATCTCTATTATCTTTTCCTTTTAATTATTCCCAAGTAGCCCTCCGCATGCATTAATGTTTTCTCTATCCATAACTACCAAATACAACCTCATAATCTCTCTAACTTTTACAATCCTTCAATGATGCGTTTCCAAGCGAGCGCACTTTTGA
Organism: Platynereis dumerilii; assembly: GCA_026936325.1. Taxonomy (NCBI): domain Eukaryota; kingdom Metazoa; phylum Annelida; class Polychaeta; order Phyllodocida; family Nereididae; genus Platynereis; species Platynereis dumerilii. The sequence goes on along the minus strand of JAPTHN010000014.1, from coordinate 21,348,192 downwards.
CCGCCATGTTTGTTTTGGTCAAGTTGACTGCCGCAGATCCTGAGATCCACTATTGTCACCCACCCAGGAATCCACAATACTCTATTGTCTTTAGAACTCTATGCCTGATTGCATAACAATAGTAATTCAGGGGTTCTATTGATATGTTACATTGCTATTGAAGTGTCACATCTGAAGTGTGATCCTGAAGTGCAATTCACTTTTTGATGCATCCCAATTCCGATTAAGGATCATGCCTTCATTTCAAGCCAAAAGAATGTTATCCACACTGGAATAGAGCCATCACAGCCAAGACAAGGCCAACAATGACACACTGAAAAGCATCAGACACAATAATTTAGGACAAAATGGATCTATAAAATACCCAACATTCAAGACAGTAGGCCTATTGCTCTTTGGTAATTCTATGCACAAACCCTAATTGCAATGACATGAAGGACAAGCCAATAAACTAATCAGGGTTTTCGTATGATTTCCATTTCTCGGACTGGTTATAGGCCTATGACCTACTGTATATCAGTCATTTTGTGAGACAACACTTTCATTCTGCACAGTAGCAAATACCTCTCTGACTGTCATTTCTCCATGCGCATATCCTTTATCACGGGTAAATGCTAGTATTATATTAATAACAAATTTTGGGAATATTTGATTGGATATGGACATTGAGTATTTTAGTTAACAAGAGCAGGTACTGGCTCCACATCCCCCATGCCCTGCACAATCTACATCAACCTCAACAACAGTAGTGTATTCCCACAGTTTTCATGAATGTGTAGTTCCATGAACACCACTAGGGGCACAATAGTGCAAACCTATGAGGCGACACCTATGAATGGCCTGGCTTACCAAATTTAGAAATGGTGGCAGTCCCAGCCCTGCTCACAAGGATAGCTGGGAAATAAGTTAGCTTCCTACATTTGTATGATTTAATTGTAGATTTGGCAAGTTATTGGAGTTATAAGAACCTGTGGAAAGTATGAACATTGTGCATGGTGAGGTATTGGAGAATACGAGGTCCGCAATGTGCAATCCACGGTTCATCGCCCGGTCAGCAAAATAATTTTTTCGGTCCGGAAATTCAATGCAGTAACATGTCGCGGGTTTGGGAGAATGAACAAATTGACATTTTGCTGATTATTTCGCCGTTTTCTCTAATAAAATTGGATATTATACGATAACCGAAACACTCGGTTGTTAGATTGAACTTCGGTTCTGTTTCGATTGTAGTGGAAAAACCGAAACCGAACCGAAATTACGGGAACCGGCACAACACTAATTGACCAATTGAAGGCTCATTGGATGTTTATCAATTGTAGTAACTGGGTGGCTGAGTGGTCAGCAGGCCGGGCCTCTGTCCACTCAGCCACCCAGTTGCAGTCTCATCCTAGAATAGAAGGTGTTACTATTTCTCGTGCAAACACATGATTACGTGTGAAATCGCGCTGGTGTTGTGATTTTGGGAACCAGCCGCCATTTTGTACCATTGCTAAGTCAATGGTGGGCTTGGATTCCCGGCTCCAGAACGTTGTAAAACCACTAAAACACTACGGATTGTATCGCCGAGTCTTAAATGGAATGTTTACCATAGATACCGGCCATTATCCAGACGATTGACGACGTATACCTTTAGTTATGGTCCGGCGAAGTGGAAAAAATGTGGCGGGAATCGGCCAGACGGACTTCGCCGGGCGATACATCTGGATGAATCACAGGTAGGTCTCGTAAAACTAGCGGGATCCATTGATTAGATTCAGAACTCGAATCGTTTGGGCTAATCCAGTGTCAGGCTGATTAAACAGTGCTATAGACCTTGGAAAACCCGGCCCCATTGCATTGAACAGGCCTACAAAATGGCGGAAGTTTCCGGAAATAGTTTTAATGTGCGCCGAGATGTCGGAGAGCAGTAGAGAGGAGAGTTCCACTATCCGAGCCTATTCAGCAGAAGAATAACAAATTTTTTATTTAGAGTTACGTTAGATTAAAAAATTGTTATTGTTCTGAATTCTAGGATGAGACTGCAACTGGGTGGCTGAGTGGACAGAGGCCAGGCCTACTCCCGCTTTAGGTCTTTAGGTCTTTGCCCGTATGGGGTCTAACCCTGGGTGGGGAGCCCATAATATTCACTTGACCTTCATGATCATAATGCCACCTGAATGTCATTTGGATGAGACATTAAACTGGTGGCCCCTTGTATCAGTGCTGTGCAAGTTAAACACCAGAACTTTTCAACCATATTTATGTAAGTATGTATGACTTCATGTCATTGGCAAAAATATTAAAGGGACTCATTTCTGACCATAACAAAAATTGTCGGACCAGGGCTATTTTTCCTTGAGAAAAAACAATTTTTTGCCAAATGCACCATTATTATTAATGGAGGTGTGTACACATCTCCATTTATGCAGTCACAGTGACAAAATGGACAGTTTTGGCGGGAAATTTGAAATTTGAGCATTTTCGGAATGTCTTTTGGGCCCTGTCTTGGCTATTTCGTTTGGAGATGTTTGGGTCAAGAGATTTCCATAACTTGATTATAGAGCATGCATATGGCATAGGAATGAATACAAGGCATGTTGTAATTAGGATGTGACTTCCTTTTATATCTTGCTTGGATCCACTGGGGGCGGCTGCACACATTGTGTATTGGCCGCAGTGCCAAAACTATTCAATAATTGCACTTGTATATATGACATTTGGCACATGAATGAGTCTTACAGCATATATGTGCATTTTGGTGTTCATATTTAAGCAATTGGTACAGTTTTTGTAAAATACTGAAAATTAAAAAAAAAAATTTTTTTTTTTCGTTTCCAGAGCATAACTCTGAAACGGTTATACCTATGGGCATGAAATTCTACCATCATATGCATTAAATACCCCTTAATGTTCCTTGGTCTAAATGCTCTTACAAAAATTGATAACAGTAAATTCAGCCAATCTTATGAAATTTTCATAAAAACCACAAAACTGGGATAAATGAGGATTTCTTATATTTTTCTCAAATTTTGGTTTCTCAAAAATTAATGTTAAACAATAAATTGGTAAACTTCCACAGATATTCACTTAATCATATAAGGAAGTTACTTTTGTAGCCATATATCTATAGTTTAGTGTAAACTTTTGCGTTGGAACTCAGTTTTGTCAGAGCCCATTGGATTTTGATGGATGTCAGCAACTGTTCTATCGATCCAGTGTTCCATACTGAGACAAATAATTCTAATAGTGGATAAGAGTATGTCCAAGATTCCCAGTCTTCTCATCTCATTTTTATATGATAATCACCAAAATGAATGTGCAGCTAGCTCCTTCCACTAAAAGGATCTTGACCAACTGGCAGATCGCACATGTTTCCATGCATCATTTTAAAACTCTTTGAAAGTTCATTATTGAAAATGTATTTTTTTCCATATCACCTATGCCACATTTTGCGGCTTGAAATGGATTGATTTTTAATTTCTGTCATTTAGCACACAATATAAACAACACCTGGTTCTGGCGGCAATCTGGCCACTCAGGGAAAGTCTTATTCGGGGGATATGAAGTAAGACACTACACCACCTCCATTTTGAACCTCTGGGTTCTTTTTTTTCATGCATTGATTGAAAAGAGGTAGGCCATGAACTTGGCCTTTGGATACTGCCTGCAGTCCTGCACTGGTCCTGCAGGCTTGTGCAGATTCTTACTTTTTAGACAAAAGTTAGGCCAAAAAGGCATAGATCTACATATTTGCATGAAATAACCTCTCAGTGGCCCTCAGATTGCTCAGAAGCTCTCAGAATGCATCTGAGGGCATCTAAAAAGCTTCAGTTACTGAGGTCCTAAAGTGGCCCCCAGACCCCCTCCTGCTAAATATAATATAGTGAAAACAATATTATATTATTTGGGACCATAGATACTACTGTGTGAAATTGACACAGAATCTAAGACATAATACAACTCTGTAAACTAAAGTAGCAGGGGTACAGAAAGTTCACCCTAGCTCTAGATAAATCACTGTGCAGCTGACAGCTCAGGCTTGCAAAAGGGGTAAGCCTCAGCTTCAGCACTCAAACAAGAAAGACTAGTATTTTATAACGTAGGAACAACGTTACACTTTTCAAGGCCACATGACCTTGGCAATTAGTATAAAAAGGCTGAGGAAATAAGCTCAGTCGTCTTTGTATTGAAGTCTTGGCAACACTACACAACATCATACAAGGTCCCTCTTTGAGGAGTCTTTGGAACTTTGGCAACTTGACATCTCTCAAAGTCCCTCTTCAAAGAGCAATCAGATCCTGGGGAAGCCAACCATCAGGAAGCAAAGCCAGCACAAGCAGTCGCATTCATTGTGAGTATCATTTTATAACCCTGTCCTTGTCTCAATCATCATTGACATAGCAAGTGAATAGGATAAACTTAGGTGTGCTTACAGGGAATTAGCTGCCGCATTCCCAGAATACTGGCTTTACAAAGAACCTTGTATACAAGAAAGTGAAAATATACACATTGTTCAAACTGATATTTCTGTCTCCTTGTCTTTGAGTTTTGCATGCACAACTAGAAGTTAAGCAGTCATAGCTCTTCCAGTACAGGAAGCATACAGAGATATCAACAACTATAGCTAGGATCCAATGGAAGAGAGCTCATTGGAACTCAACTAGATAAACAGGGAATTAGAGTATAATCCTATACCTCAACCTAGAAATCAGTTATTCTGTAGTGAAGGGACCCTGATCAAGTTCTTGAATACTTAGTAGCTGATCCAAGCGAGTCTTAGCACGCGTTGGAAAGCACAGCACCAAACATCTTCTAAACAGTACCGGCTGACAGTTGTTAATTCCCCAAATTAATCAGAACTGTAGCGGTACTTATGTCTTCTAAGCAGTGCTTCAGTAGTAAATAAGCTCACCTTGAGAGGTCTTGCTAACCAATTAGACTACCATCAGCAGTTGGTGGATGCTTGCAGCAGGCAGGTTATTGGCTAAGATATCAGTCAAGTAGCTTACAACACAGCAACTACATCAATCAATTATAGAAGTCAAATTCTCTCAGAATGCATCTGAGGGCATCTAAAAAGCGTCAGATTCTGGGGGCCTAAAGCGGCCCCCAGACCCCCTCCCGCTAAAGCTTCGGCCCTGCGGGCCTCGCAGCGGTTATCGATTCGCGTTTGTTTCAGACAGATCTGATCTGGATCCATGGATCCTCAAATTTTCACTGCCAGATCTAATCTTAAAGGATCCGGATCTGGATCACTGAACTGTGACTTCAAATCGTGGATCCGCCCCTGGTTATATATATGGGTTAAAGTTTTTGCTATGATCATTAATTGGACATTCAACATTGCTAGGATAAATGCACCACATTACTAAACATGATCTATAAAATGAAATTTGAGTTATTTGACTGCACACTCCTTCTTTGTACAAGCCACATAATTTCACAGTAAGCCTATAATGTCATTAATCATTAACCACCTATAATTTCATAAGAGTATCATTTACCATCTGTAAAGCGCTATAACAACACGTGCCCCTCTTCAGTTTCATCAGTGATGTAAACAAGGTCTTTTCCCAGCTGCAACCCTTTTGGTTAGTAGACGGTCAAGCCCATCCTATACTCGCCAAGGCAGAGTAGGATGGTTGAGTGCCACTGCCAGCTGCCAGCCTCATTGGCCGGCCACTTTTTGAATGCTAAGCCCCGCCCCCACGCTTGATTGGCTGGCACTCAACAGCCCTCAAAAATAGGCCATGCACATTTTGGCATCAAAACACGTGGTTCCAATCAACTGGCAGACAAAAATTAACAAGCAACAAACAAAGACTGTCAATAACACAGGCATTATTCAATATATCCAACCTGCATATTTCAATCGTTTACTTGCACTGTCATGTTTGGAATTTCTAGAAGACAGTGAAGTTTTGCTGGCAGGGTGAAGCAGGACGCCATCTTGAATCTCACAAACATGTGAATAAAAGCAAGTGCCTGCCACAAATACTCTCACATTTTGCAAAGCTGTCAATAGCACAGAAATGATGTATAGCACTTGCCTTTCAAATCCCGATATTCTAGCATTAATGTCATGTGCAATTGATCCTAAATGCAATGGTATTCCCTGGAGCCACAAAGCATGTTGACATGCTGGCCATTTCACCACTCATCAAGAATTTATCACACCACCAAGTTCATGATTTTGTTTGAAATCAAATTTCATCCTAAACATTTGTTTTGCTTCCCCAATCTAACAATGTAATGCTTTTGAGTATTCACACGGTTTTTGAAGAGAATGCACTGAATATCACGAGAACTATTTTGTTAGGCATTGAGTAGGAATCTGATGACGTATTTCCACTTCCTACATGGAATTCCCTGAGATTTCAGAGGCCCTAGACTGTCTCAAATCTGCCGGTTGCCCCAAGCAGATGAGACAGTGCAACAGTCTAGGTTAGTAGTGATGAGTGGAGGAACTAAATTTCTGAGTTTTTTTGTTGCCCCCTGGTGAATAATATAAACATTTTTCATCAGTTGGTTGGGGGCAGACTCGCCCTAGCGGAGAGCCAGTTCGTTAGAATCCGAGCAAGTGCGAGTTTGGGTTGGGGGGGGGGGGCAGGGCTGGCTGAAGCTTTGCAGTGAGAAAGAAGAACCAAAGTGACTTAGTCAGTGATCTCTAGAGATCACTGGACTTAGTCCTAATTGAAGGTCCTAAATGTATCCTATCTTAAATGTAATGTTACTTCAGTATCATCATGATCATAAGATAATGTAATGTCACCCTTGTACAATCCTGTATGTACACACATGTAATGTTCCTTTAGTACCATCCTAAATGACATGTACTGTGACTGTAGTACTTAGGCTAGGCCTACCTTATTAAAATGTAGGCCTAATGATCCTTTAGAACTATCCTAAACTAGAAGTACTCATTATTAAACTATAATGGGGGGGGGGGGAGGAAGGACAACATACATGATGGAGAATAGGATGAATGTTGTTCTTGTATGGCTATACTCTTGATGCAGCACATTGAATTTCACATAGGCTAAATAAACTATACTACTACATGTGAGTCCTGAGACTTAGGAGAAGGGGGGGGGGGCTGTATCCGCCACTGCTAAACGTTTGTGTGATGAGAAGAGAGTTTTGAGTATGTCCGATTAAGATGGCTTGGTTGTCAGGTGGAAAATGAGAGTAAATATTTTATGAAATGGAACAGAGCATGGAATGGTTATGAAGGTTGATTACAGAGACATGATTTAAAAAAAGTAATAGGACAATATTAGATTTATAAAAGAGACCCCTGTATTTTTCGTAAAAGATGATTGATATTAGCTTTGTAGGACATTATTTTTGGGGTGGGGGCTTAGGCCTAATGCTCCATTGGGGGGGGGGGAGTCAATTTAGTCCAATCCTAAATGTAATGTCACTTTAGTAAGTACCATCCTCAACGTAATGTCACTTTAGTACTATCCTAAGTGTAATGTCACTTTAGTACCATCCTAAACGTAATGTCACTTTAGTACTATCCTAAATGTAATGTCACTTTAGTCCAATCCTAAATGTAATGTCACTTTAGTACCATCCTAAACGTAATGTCACTTTAGTACTATCCTAAATGTATTGTCATTTTAGTCCCATCCTAAATGTAATGTCACTTTAGTACCATCCTAAATGTAAAGTCAATTCAGTACCATCCTAAATGTAATGTCACTTCAGTACCATCCTAAATGTAATGTCACTTCAGTACCATCCTAAATGTAATGTCACTATAGTACCATCCTAAATGTAATGTCACTTTAGTACCATCCTAAATGTAATGTCACTTTAGTACCATCCTAAATGTTATGTCACTTCAGTACCATCCTAAATTTAATGTCACTTTAGTACCATCCTAAATGTATTGTTACTTTAGTACCATCCTAAATGTAACGTCACTTTAGTACCATCCTAAATGTAATGTCACTTCAGTACCATCCTAAATGTAATGTCACTTTAGTATCTTGAATGTATTGTTACTTTAGTACCATCCAAATTGTAATGTTGCTTAAGGTGGCTCGCTATTCGTGTGAAATGGTTGTTAGCACACATTCACCCGCAGCCAGGCAGGCCCTATCTATCGTAACGTCACCACAGCAGCTCAGCTCTACTGACACATTTTCAGCATCATTTTAAATTCTCAGAATTGTATGCGGCGGCCGCTATGTTTTGCTATTTGTGCCACTTCTCCTGGGGTTAGAGACTTCCCTAGTCTGGTAGATTATGAAAACCATTCTGCATTTTGTGATAAAGCTCTGAAATTTGGCACATTGGAAACTGATGGCTTAAACTATATTTTAAAGATTGGAGGCATTTTGTATTGCTACCCTGGTTGCCATGGTAACCAAATTTGTTATTCAATATAATAATCCATTTAGGGTGGCTGTGACACTATATTTTTAGGGGAAAAAAACTATATCTATATCAAAGACTCTCAATGCAATTAGTATATATCCCTATCAGCGTGCCTCGGCGGTCCAACGTCGGCCCGAAGCTGGTCCGATGCTACTGACATCGGACTGACACTGGGCCGACGTTGGAGCGCCGAGGCATGCTGACAGGGTACTACTCCCTAGGCCAAAAGCCATTGGTTGCCATGGCAACCGGCAGATGGAAACATTGCCCGAATTGAAGAATTGGTATTTATAATCAATTCAACAGTCAAAAAACTTAACAAAATTGTCTTGTTCCATTCACTTCTGATTGAGCAAACCAATTCATAATCCAATAATTATTGATCTATCAAGATGACTGGCTGCTAATCGTCTAGCATATGTGACGTCACCATGGCAACAGCATTCTGCTGAACTCCGTTCTACTGCTTCCTTGTTTTTTTTTCTTTAGTAATTTTGCACATTGGTAGCTTCGTTTGCCATTTGTGCCAGCTACGTTAGGGCTAGAAACTTCTGGTTTGCTGCATTGGATTTGCCAGGAAGTGTGCTATAATCTGATTCAGGTTTTTGCAGCGAATGGAAAATATCGTTGGGTGATTTTTTGCAAGCATTGTATAATTTCTCAAACATGACTCTGTGTTATATGAATACATTTGTGTATCAATTTACTGTGTGGTAGGAGCCCTTGTCTATATCAACATATTGTTCCTCACTTTATTTAGAAATAAATGATAAAAAATTTGATAAATTGTATCTTGCAGTCTGGTGAAATTTAACTTAATGTTTTATTTGTACTCAATGTGGTTTTATTGAGAATTTTGACTATTTTTTAGCCAATGACCCACAGAGCGGGTATCCAGGGCTGAAGATACAAAATTCATTTTTTTTTTTCAAAATTTCACGCACAACTTATTATTACAAGTCAGGATATATTAGTGGTAGAGACTTGTTTGTGATGTTGTTGGAAAGCCAATTTGATCTGCTTGAGATTTGTATTTGTTTTGTTTTCCACAGCTTTGGTGCCGAGCACAAAAGGCTTTGTCTGCCATTTATGCTTTACAAACACTTGGTGCCATCAACAGCAATTTGCCATTGTGTTTTGCAGATGGAAATGTTTCTCTACAGACTTAAGAGCTTGATCCTTTTAATTCTTTCCAAATTGTAGCCTAAATTTTAAGTTCCATTTTTGCAGGAATTGGCAGCCAGTGCAAGTTTTTCTGACAGTCTGTGGCACTTTCTTCTCTTTTTATCGTGCAATAAAATGGACCGCAGATTTTTGTGCAACTTGAAGTTCATTCGCTAGTATTTTGCTGATAACATGCAGCAATCCATTTCCGTAGTCTGGGTGAGGAGTAACTATTGCATCAACTACAGTTTTTGTTGTGTCCGTATCCAATGCTTTCCTAATTTTTGAGATGTTTTTCAAATTAAAGTAATCATTTCTACACATTTGTTGACTTGCTTATCCATTGTCGCCCCTTGTCAGAGAACACACCAAGATTCTCGACACTGCCTGATGCTTTATCTCAATGTTGTTTAAATTGATTGACGAGACCTTCAGTTTCTTCAGTTGATGACGTGTGCCAATTATTAGAAGTTCAGTTTTGTCCCCATTGTTTTTACAAAGAAGTTTCTGATTTCTGAGATGCACTTCTCCATTTTCTTCACAGTATTAGTTTGATCATCATGGTTGGTTTGTGAGAAAGTATTTATTTGATCACCAGCATAGTTCTCATCCTTAATTGTGTTTCTTTTGCTAACTTCACTGAATGGTGCAATGTAGGAGTTGAATGGACCTAGCTCTGCTCCTTGTGGGACTCAATACTTAAAGCCTAGTCTATCTGAAACAATATTATTGTTAGTCACTGAATGACTTTCATCTTTGTGAGAGGTTGAATTTGAACCAATTCAAAGCATTATTTTGAATCCCATACTTGTGGTTCAGTCTAGATATGGTAATGCATGCCAAGTTCTGGGCAGTCATGAGGGTTGATTGATGAGATGGGAGAGAGAGCGAAAGTCCTTAACATGTTACATATTTATCACATGAGAGGGATCTTTTACTTGCCCAGCAAAGACACAAGGGGCTGCCAATTTATCATCTGATCCGACCGGCATCCATCTGAGAGTTTGCTCATGAAGGTCCCCTGAAAATTTTGAGTTCCTCACCTGGGGTTTTAACCCGTACAGTCAAAGACATTCAAGGGAGCAGGGGCACCTTGACTTGCTCCAAGAACTTTTAATATCCATAGTCACTTTATTTTTGCCAACAAGCCACAATCTTAGCCAATGGGAAATCACTGAAGGAAACAATGGAACAGATGGGCAACTTGTCAACCCATTCATTGGTGTCAGTTGAAAACTGGTAGTCAGTTTTGCATCAGAAATAGGAAATGCAGTGGTATGTGTTGCATTTCGTGCAGGGAAAGCATTTCGGTACATCAATGCCACTGAAATATCCCAGTCTCTAGGCAGAGACAAAATGTCAAACTTTACTCAAGCGTGTTCCATGCCATAATCAGCCGACCAGATGATCTTTGGAGGGGGGCTATGGACTTTTGGCAAAAAGTTTGTTTCCCACTTGACACTGAAAAAAAAGTTTGTTCAGCACATGGAAATACAAAAAATTGTTTGTTTCCACCTGTAGCTAGGGTACCGTAATGTTAAAATTCCGATAAAAAAGTTTGCCGCGAGTCCACATGCGAAAAAAATTGTTCGTAGATGTGCCATGAATGAAAAAAAAAGTTTGTCCCAGGGGTAAAGTCCATAGCCCCCCCAACTATTGTCTGGTCGGCCCCTAAGAGGCTGAAATCCTGTTTCCTCCTCCTACGGAAAAAGAGCAAACGAAGAACATCATGGAATTCATCTGAAGTTCAGATTTTGAACACATTCAATGCTATATTCGTATCACTCACCAAAACATCACAAACATGTTTTGCATCAGGGCAAATACAAACATTCGCAAATCTGGATCAGTATCATGACAGATCCATTGCCCTGGTCACATCCGTAACATGCTAAACCTTCAGGGCAAAATAGCCACAGCCTCCCACGAAATGATCATCCCATACGCCCATGACACTGAGAGCAGCTTATCAAGCAGGACATATATCTGGAGTCAAGCTTTGTATTGGTAAGAAACGCCAGTGCTTCTATTCCTCATCCAGAGGACTTTGCTTGGACTTGCAATGAAACCTTGATAAAATCAAATAGATGATGAGAAGCATTCCATGCCCAGGGGGGGGGGGGTACTCAGCCAAATTGTGACGCGTTCCGAAAGTCGTACCCAATGGTCAGGTTTTCAGAGTCCGAATGTCATATCGCATGGTCAGGCTATTATATAGGTCCTATAGCATTATTTTATTGACATCAAAGAGGAAAAGTCATCAGAAAACGTGTGAAAGCTAAATTGCAATTAAGAATGCAAAACACCATCGTGTGATGTCCAATTGAGAAGTGTACCCTGTGGTTAGGCTCTCCAGGCCTCAAAAATTACCCTAAGATCAGGAAATCCTCTTTAAAACCCTTTCTTTTGAGCGGCACACAGGTAAGTAGGGGAGAGCGGGGCACCTTGAGCCACGGGGCACCATGAACCATGGCCCCTACAAAAAAAACGGTGTGATAGAACTGCTCGATAGGAAGACCATATATTCCTTTATTAGCGTAGAACTGGCTAGGGTAGCAATCATAATCTTTCTTTTCAATGTAGGACCAAGAATTGAAAAAAATACTTTTGACCAGTGACTTTGAGTGAAAAGTAAACATTGGGCGGTGGAACTTTTACTTCTGGTACTTTAACTATTTCCGGCATCGTCATAAAACTTAGTCTTCTTAGAGAAGGTAAGGCATGTGCTAGGATGACGTCATGACATTGATACTATGATAAACTGGGAAATGGTGATATGCACTAATAAATGAAATTTACAAATGGGGCACCATGAGCCACTTGAAAGGCTTATTTTTAGCCTGGCTCACCAGGCTAATTCAGGAGTAATGGTTTGAAAATATTGTCTGTCAGCTCTACTGTTCAATAACTATAGGTTCAATATATATCTGTTTTTGTGTTTTATTGGTTTGTTAGGGTAGCGAGATGTATGGAAATTACTTTTTTTTTCAATTTCAAAAATTTTTTTTTTCCAAGTTTAAAAAAAAAAAAAATTTTTTTTTTTCAAAAAGAGAAAATCGGGCAACTTCTGTTTTTCAAATTTAAACGTTTTTTTTGTTCCAAGATTTACACTTTTTTTTTCCTAAATTAAAAAAAAGAAAAAATGTTTTTCCTAGATTAAAAAAAACAATTTTATTTGTCCAATTTTTTTCAATTTCGCCAATTTTTTCTAAGGAGGAAATTGGGCGACTTCAAGATTTATAAAAATTGTACACATTCTTTTCGTGGTTATTTGGATATTATTTTGTACATGGAACAACCACAATAACAACACTTCTCTTGCTGCAATTCAGAACCACCTTTCTCTGCCATTTCTCTGCCATTTCTAAACCATAAAGTAGACTTAACCATTTCACCAGTATTGCTACATATTTTGCCGTCATCACTGTCACTTGAGCCAGGCTTTGAATCCGCGGATTCTTGTTTTATTCTTTCATATGCAGCTAATAATAATTTCATGATAATATGATTGTAATCGATAGTGGCTATTAATGATAATTTATAATCATTATGATAAAAATTCCAATATCCTCTTCATATATGAATGGCAAGCTTGTATCAATCAAGTTGGTCAACTTGAATAACCATTGACTTTCCTTGTTGGTCAAGTATGCTGATATAACATTAGACATTGTGACTTACCTTGAGAAGGTTGGTCTGTTTTACTAGTTAGTCATATAAACCACTCCACTGTTAAAGCGATGTGCATTATGAGATTAATATAAGTATGATTTACTCTGATTCCATAATTTCATTGATTGACCAGCTATTTTCACAATTTTAAGTAATTATTCTACTAATTAATATAGTTGATTCTTCAAAATAACATTTTCACATGTCAAAAGAAAAAGGGGTTCTTGGACTATTTCAAGTCTGAAAATTGGCCTGAGTTGGTCATCCTAAAGTTTATGCAAACACATTGATCTTTCTTTTTTCCACTTCCTATACACATAGACTAGCGGAGAAATTGCCCTCCCTTGGTTCGAAGCCAATCCTGAATTCGCTGACTATGCCAATGAAACTGAGGTATCCACCTGGGAAGAAGAAGTATCAGAAATATACACACTGGAGGTATTGTTTGATTTGCACTGTTTAATAACAAGTTAATTTTTATGGTTCAGATTAGATTTATCCACTCAACAATGATTTATTATTCAAGGAACCTACTCGCAGGGTCTCAGGGCCAGGTATAACTCTGAGTGAGAAATAGACCAATGAAGTTTTGTGGTCCAATATAGGTACATTGAGGGAATATACTGTGCGGTGAAAAACTCATCGTTCAGATTTTCTACCTTTTAAAATTTTATTTTACTGCTCTAGCAATTGATCTGAAGAAATTTTTTTTTTTCAGTGCCAGTGTGGACCTATGATGTCATAGGTGGATGCTCCATTGCTCAGCACCAGAGGATATGCAAAATTGGTGCTATCAATGATGTCATAGGTCTAATTGGCCTATAGCGTTCGTTGTGGACAGTTTCATCATAGCCTTGCAGTTACATCATTGCTAGAGTGGCAAATAATACCACAAAACAACTTATTAGCAAAGTTGGACTACCCCTGGAGAGGGGGAACTCTTCTCAGAAGCTGTCAATTGATCCTCATGTTAGCATGTTCATGCAAGGTGCTTTGGTAACCAACAAAGTACAGGATTAAAGTAGTTGTTTCTTTTACACTGAAAAAGACAGCCAACAAAACTGCAAACAGTACGCACAATTCTTGAGCATACAGCTCCATATCAAATCCAATTGAGACCAGAAGCATGTTTGTGAACAACTGTGAAAAAATGCAAGTTATGCTATTAACCATGCTTGGTTGAATTTCAGGTACTTTAGGTGTCCAAAATAAACAACCCCCCTCCTCCAACTTAACACCTGAGTTTTTGCAGTGGTGTTATTGGCTAATCTGGCCATGACATAATTGCAAGGCTATGATGAAGTTGTTCACATGAAATGCTATTGGCAAGTTTCACCTATGACATCGTAGCTAGCACCAAAGTTGCATAGGTTCCAATGGAGTCTCAAGCTATGACATCATAGGTCCACACCATCAAAAAAATACAATTTCTTCAGAGCAATTGCTAGAGCTGTAAACTACCATGTCAGTCATTATTCTATTTGTTGTAAATTGTGATATATTCTCTTTATCCAGGTGAGCGAAGGAGAGACGGTCGTTGTATGGCAGTATGTGTTTCTTGCCGAGCGCTTTGATGAAGAGTATATGTTCAGGAGTACCATATTGAGGGAAACTGATGATCTCGACACTCCACCAGACCAATTAATTGCATTTGGTATGTGAGCAGAATGATCCATTAAAGTCACCAGACAGGAGTACTATCCCTGAGAAGTTGTTTTGTTGTTAATTCTTCTTCTTTGAGTTGGTGATGAAACATAGAAGATTTACTATGTTCACTGTATGAATCTATGATTGTAATTCCTTCCACAATGATACACGATGGACAGTCAGAGCGTGTCGATTGTCCGTGTCAGGTGTTTTAATGCTCTCACGTTAACTTAACTGTGTCATAAATCTTGTCTTAATAATATAAAGGCCAAAGACAAATCAATAGTATTTACAGCTCTCACAATTGATTTGAAGAAATCAGTTTTTACTCAGTGCCAGAGTAGACCTATGATGTCATAGGTGGATATTCCATTGCTTAGCACTGGAGGATATGCAAAATCGGTGCAATCAATGATGCCATAGATCAAACTGGCCAATGGCGTTTGTGTGGACAGTTTCATCATAGCCTTGCAGCTACATCATTTCCAGAGTGGACAATAATACCACAACAACAACTGAGGAGCAAAGTTTGACTACCCCTGGTGAGGGGGCACTCTGCTCAAAAAGCTGTCAATTGATCCTTATGTGTGCATATTCATGCCAGGTACTGTGGTAACCAACAAAGAGACAGCCAACAGAACTGCAAACAGTACACAAAATGCTTGAACTTGACAGCTCCATATCAAATCCAATTTAGACCAGATGCATGTTCGTAAACAACTGTGATTAATTGCCAGTTAACCTGCACTCTTGATCAAAATGCCGGAATAATTTTGATTCTCAGTCGTCAGAACTACAAAGTTCTAAAAATGGTGATTCAACGTAATGAATTGGGTCTTTCCACAATAACTGAGATAAAACTGTCACTGGTGTTACAGTAAAAGTTAAAAAACACAATTGACTCAAAGTAAAACCAGTGATAAAATTGATAATTGTTGAAATATTTCCCATTGAAATAAGAATTTCATTGGATTTTCTGTCACCATTCGTTACTGGTGTTGCCATTGGAAACCTGTGTTAACCATTTTTTAGTAACACCAGCGACGGTAACACCAGTGACAATTTGCCCTGAAATACCAATTGCTCCCACAGTGATGCAATGATTTGAACAGGTGTTGCCAGCGATTGATCCCTGTAAACAGGACATATCCTATGACTGAGGCAGTTTTTGAAAATTCTACAATTACAGACCATTTTTGAGGGTAACACCAGTGACACCGAAAAATAATACTCTTAATTTCAACTCACTCTAGAGCCATCCTGCATGCTAAAAACATATGAATGCTAAAATATGCAGTTATCATGGATGCCTGTCCATCAGAAGAAGCCCCCTGGTGCATTAGACCAAAGATAGAAGGGAGAACTCCTTTTAAAGCCATGCTTTATTTAATGAGTAACACCAGTGACATGTTTTCTGGTGACGAGGTCATTTTGTTTTCCACAGTATACACAGAAGAGGAAAAATTCAGTCGGTCTTGGGATACAAGTATGTGGAGTAGTTGTCATGAGATTTAGACCCACCTCAAATATTTACATTGATTTGACATGGTTAAAAACGTATGATAATTGACAGAAGAATTTTCTGTGACATCACTTTTTGGCTATATTTTGGATATTGTGAAGGGAGCACAATATAAGCAGTAGCTGATAATTTCCATTTGACAATGAAAATAAATTCTTTAAAAGAGGGGAAAGGCATATGATCAGAAACAAAATCCTAATATTATGATATTGTTGTAAACAGCTTGAGTGACACAAAAAACTCTGTGGAATGACCCAATTGCAAAGATTTTTTTCTCAGACATTAGCTTTATGTATAAATGACATTACAAACCATTTTTAGTGGCTGAGAATTATTTCAAAACTTTCTCTTGTTGACCCGGAAAAATTGATCATTTTTAGTAAAAAATCATCAAAAATCGCATTGTAGCTCAACAACAAAGAGAGAACATTTCAACATATGCAAGAAATGTCAACTTAATTGTGATGTGTTCAATTCAACCAAAAAACACCACAATAATGTTAAATACCATATATGCATTGACCTCGGCCTTTACTTGACTTGACATGGATTCTGCCTTCCTGTTTTTTGCTTCTTATTGATCAATGTGGCCATTCTTCGGTGAAAGCCACTTGCACCTGGTCCAGATCAGTTGGCTGAAACTCCATCTTGGGTGACACAGAAAAAAAAGTTTGTTCAGCACATGAAAAAAAAAGTTTGCTTCCACCTGTAGCTGGGGCACCGTGATGTTTAAATTAAAAAAAAAAAGTTTTTCTCCGGGGTAAAAGCCATAGCCCCCCCCCCCAACTAATCATCACAACATCATTAAGTTGGACCACCTCCTCCAGCATGCTTTGTTTACACAGACTGTGGGACCAGTGCTACAACATCATTTTCTAACATATAATTCTATATAATTTTCACCCAAATTGGTTGTCTTTAGAACCAGGGGCGGACTGGCCTATGTGGCAGAATGGCAGCTACCAAGGGCCCAGACACTCGGGGGGCCCATGCAAGGTGCCAACAATTCAAGAAAAAAAAACCAAAATGTCTAATTGTCTATCTTTATGACCAGATTTGTGACTGTGTGCAAAGTCAATTTTTTTGGTAAGGGGCCCAATGTGAGAGTTCCCTGTTATGTATAAGAAAGGGCCCTTCAAACGTGGCGAATGGTGTAATGGCAAAAATAAGAATGTGGGGGCCCTACGACTTATTTTGCCACGGGCCCGAAATGTCGCCAGTCCGCCCCAGGTTACAACATTGCTGCAACATAGATGTGCCCATTGGGGTTCCTTTTAAATTGAGTTTCAATGTTTACTAAGTGGAGAACTACGCTTCAATAGCTTTCAATGAGATTCATGATTTTGAGCTCTGAGACATCATTAATAACCAAGCTTCAGTTTAAGACATGATGAATTAAAAACTCAATCTGTTTTAAAGACAGCAACATGAACAATGTTATTTCACCTTGAACATTATAAAAATGTGAATTATTTTGAAGGGAGTGTTTCAAATATTATGAACTCTTGCGATTACTATTCAGAAGAAAGTTTTGATGATTTTTCTTTGCATCTATGAACATAAGAACTCAGGGATTTTCTCAATATGGTTATTGTTTAGTTCATGTATTATATAGTATTTAAACCGACAAGATGTACTTGTAGTAGGCTTAAGCTACTCTTATCGACCATATTTTTACAAACTCAATTAGATATATAATTATTAGTTTATTACGTGGTAATTAATCATTTTGACTTTTCACTTAACTCTAACTGGAATATGCTTTGTACTATCATGATGTTATTCAGGCGACAGAGAAATTTTCACATAAAAACATATTTTTTAATCAAACCATTTCTTTATTTCAACTTCGTGTGGCTGGCTTAAACTTCGTGCAGCTTATATGTGAGAGTAGCTTAACTTCAGTTACTTCATCTGCACTTTACAATACAAGATTTTCTCCATACAAGATTTTCTCCATACATTAAGATTCAGTCTTTTTCTCAGGTCTGTTTTATGTTTTGATGTAAAATGGCTCTTTCTTATTCCTCATGGTGACGCCATTGTGCTGCTCTGCAGCTTGGTATCCCTCTGGCGTTTGTAAAGTGAATGAATTCTCTGGATCGTCTGCTGAAAGAGTTGTAGTAGCAGTAGGGGAACCTGGAATGACAATTTCTTCGATAACTTTTGAGTTTCTTTCGACTCGCTTCTCGTGGTACGCTGGCGGTTTGTGCTTCACGATCATCTCCCTATTCTTGCGCAAGATGAAGAGTTGAGCCACACTGAAGACGATCAATGCAATGTTCTTCAGTGGATGGATGAAATCGCTTGCTTCCATTCCATATAAGGCAATGATTGTTATTCTCATTATGAGAAAGGGTAAGTCATTGCAGAAGAGTGTCACTAATATACAGACTATTGAACGTTTGTAGTAGATTCCGCAACACTCGTTGGTCGGCGGTTGAGGGACGTACTTGAACATCGCGATGTACGCTAACGTGAAATTAACGTAGAGTAAAGGACCGTTGTACATTTCTTCAGTGGTTAAGAACAGGTTGTAAAAGTCAAACACATCATAAGCAAAGAAGAAATCAACTGACATCGCGTTGACCAAATCGAAACTTAACGTCTCTTCTCGGATCTTTGCCATCCATTCCGTGAGGGTTAAACCCATGACGATCACTTGGATCACCGTCAAGGTTTCTGTATCAATGTTAGTTCTTGCTTGGCCCTGTGTAGAATAGAAAAGATAGGAAAATCTAATTAATCAAGGTAAGTTCTTGGCATAAAAAGAAAAGTAATAAAAGTGAATTTAATAATGAAGTGCAAAGATGGACCCAAGGTCAATCAACATAATAATTTTTGAAATTTTATTTTTCACATGCAAAAAATATATCTGCACCAATTTAGGGGTCTATGGCAAGACAATAATTCATTGGCCTACTTTTTTTAGTTCCATAACTTTAACAAAGTGTTGAAGGGTAGTTCAATAGTGAGTGAGTGTGTTTGTGTTATACCAATTTGGGCTATTAAGAGGCAACAGGGTAGTTCAGCAATATAATTTCACATTTTGGGAAATTTGAAGCAATACATAGCGACTTCAAATATTCTAACATATTTATTGTTTATTTTTCTTTTGTGTTTCTCTTACATTGTGACACATGTATGTAGCCTATATTGATGATCAACTTACACTTTCAGAAGAAATTGCCACCAATAGCAACACAATGCATGGAAGGGCACAGAGGAAGAGGTAGGAGAGGATTGATGGCCTCCTGAAATGAGGTTTTGTTGAATTAATCAGAAATTGCACAAGCAAAATCACTTTTGACCTATACCACGTTTATATAATTTTTCAAGCTTTGCCGTTGCAGATTGTTAACCTTATAATATTCATGGAGAAATATTTATTAATGTGCCTGATACAAAAATACACCCTCCAGGGGCCAGGGACCAGGGCCGTAGAATTGTACAAAGTATAAGGTGATTATTTAACTTGTAAAAATTTCAAATTTTCTGGGTTCTTCCGGGGCATGTATGCTTCAGTACTGGTCTTTGCTCCCTCCCCCCCTGGGATTCTGCTCTGTCTACGGCCCTGACCTTGATTTGGCTAAAAATAGAATATTTCTTAAAATTAATCAGGGCTTCACTCGGGACTGCTAGACTGGGAGTCCAGGGATAGGCCTACAAATATTTTCCTTGGATTAGCCTTTTGGGACCAGTAAGTAAATTTTTTCACATAAGACTTTGTTTCCTGCAATTCGGTGGGTTTCAAATGAAGATTTACTTTATATATCTTGACTCAAAGGTAACAGATTGAAGCCCCCCCCCCCGAGGGAAACCCTGTATTTAATGTAATATGTAACTGTAAAAGGTGATCTGGTGTCACATAAAAGTTTTGTTACGAAAGAAAGAAAACTTGCTGTTTTTCGCAAAAATAATCGTTTTTGTCACAATGAGTAGGAGTAACTTCATTGCACTTTGTACTTATCTTGAAACACAAGAACAACAAAGAATCCAAAAGTCTTACCAGCCGTAGAGGTATCTGGCTTCCCGGAGAATTGTAGAAGCCAAAAAAAGCTTCAAAGGAACGTATATCACTAAACTGCATCCGAGCAAGATGCCTGATGAAATCAACCAGAATTGAGTCAAGCAATCTGAGGTCAGGTATTTGGTTCCATATGAAGTCTTAATAGTGTATTTTGAAACGGAGGCTGAATTATCTGAAAACGAGGCTGAATTATCTGAAAACGAGGCTGAATTATCTGAAAACGAGGCTGAATTGTCTGAAAACGAGGCTGAATTGACCGAATCATTTTGGTATGAACAGTCGGTTCCAGAGATGAATGCGGTGTAACCAGTGTAAAACGCATACCTCCAAATGCTGAGTAAAATGCAGGTTGCTATAATTAGCCATCGAATTAGTTCGGTTATTAGCAAAATCCAGAATTTGTCTTCGCTTTCCTTCGGTTGGAAGAATTTTGGTTTGTTTTGTTTGGCCATTTCGTAATATTGTATACCCCAAGTGGAAGAAATAAGTCTGTTATCCAAATGATGCTTCAAATATTAGATAACTTGATTAAAGGATCACCAAAAAAGGTTGCAAAGTAGTGTCAATGAAATGACCAGGTCAGCAATCCCATCTCAAAGATATTCACTTCCATAGAAGCCAAATTGTGGTATTGTGTAATAATTAGATCCTAATAATCTCAATCCGTACAATATTCTGATGTTGCTGAAGTGATCTGGTTTGAAGATGTTCATTTATTGATCTGTTTAATAGTCACTGAACAGATGCTTGTAGTGCAGTGTTTGTTTGTGTAATTTTATATTAACCTTTTTTTTCAGGAAATTTATGATGTCTCACTTTTGTGTACTTTGTATTGAGTCATCTGGTATGAAGACCTTAATATAGGCTTACTCATTACTGTACTCCATTAGTGACAACCAGTGAGAATTATTGTACGATTAACACTTGTAGCTATTTCCAATTTCCAATCAGTGTGTTATAAATAGTAAAAATTATAACCAAGATATATATGTTTAAAACATATCTGCAAATCCTAGAATGTATGATAACAACTGTAATATATAGGCCTATGCATTTGTGAGAACTGTATGATAATTACTTGAAAAAATCTCCAATAGGAGTGTCATAATACAAACTTTAATATAACAAAGGTACAATTAAGACATATCTGCATACCCTAGAACGTATGATGACAACTGTAAACCTATACTGTCTGTGTAGTCCATTTATAATAACTGCTAATTTCTTGAAAAAATATCCAATAAGTGTGTTATTTAATACACAATTATAACCAAGATATAATATCCAAAATATGTCTGCTTATCCTAGAATATGATGAAAGAATAAAAACGAGCCTAAAACAAAGACATTATCTTGTCAATAAAGGATACCATATAGGATGATATACGATTTTTTATCAGGTTGCAAGTGGATTGATAAGATACCAGGTTTTTCTGAGGTAATCTATGATGGTTGTTATCATAGAAATACATAGAACGGACATGAGGCTCTGGCAGATGAAGCAACCAAATCCACCATCTTGGAACTGCCCTGTATCCTGGCACAATGTAACCGTGACGTCACCAATAAGAGTGATGTCACTTATAACAATGGCATGACGTCACATCATAATTAGTCTATTGTGACGTCATGTCTCAGGGCAGTTCCAATATGGCGGATTTGGTGACCTCATCTTGAGGTGGCATCATACAGACTCATGTCCATTCTATGTATTTCTATGGTTGTTATACATTGTGGGTGTTGAATCTATTGATTGTTTAATGTGTCATATATTTGGAGATGAGTGTGAGGAAAAGAAATAAAAAATGACATGTCATGGCACCTCAAAAGATATATGTGGTGTTCTATATCATGATATGATTTAGTGTGCATCAGTGCTTACACAACCACTGGGAAGTTGAAGTGATGTTGATTATGTCATGATAATTTACAAGATTTTGTTGTTGTTGTTGTTGTTTTCAATCATCATTTTCTGGTAATACAAGTGAACAGTTGTCATGTGACGCGAGGGTCGAGGGATTAAGGCTATTTCTTATATATTTTCTTTTTATTGCCATTTTCTAAACAGATTATGATACAAAAAATATGTTATCTTGATGAAATCAACAAATTGTCTGGTTCAACACAGTTTGTAAGTGGCTGATCCTGGGTTATGTGTTATACCTGTGGGATGAACCCTTCTCGCACTTGAAGCAATGACAAACTACTTCTTGCGTTCGAAGCTGAGGAGCGACAAACTTTGTATTGCGAATTTTACACTCTGGCACCCCAGCTACAGGTGGAAAGAAACTGTTTTTATTTTTACTTGTAATATATGTGTGATTTTTTCTCTCTGTCAAGTGCGAGCAAACTTTTTTAACGGATATGATCCTTTCAAGAACTTCTCTGATTGGTTGATTCAGAAAATAGGTCACTTTTGAATTTGTAAGAACTTCTCCGATTGGTTGATTCATAAAATGACCTATTTTCTGTTCAGATGAAGGTAGCAGGCCCTAGTAAGAGATGGATGGATTATTGGGGCTTTACGTCCTGTATTTATGCACTTGGTAGGCTAATTAGAGGAGGACATGGCACTGAGGCAAAGGATGATTGAAACAGCCGTTCAACATAGGCCCAGGTGACCCGGCAAGAGCTGGATTCGAACCCAGGACCCAGCAATTGGCTGTCCAGCATCCTACCACTAGACCAACCCTCCCCCCGGCTCTAGCAAGAGCATGCTATCTTTAGATACATAAAAGACAAGTGAAGACAAGACTCTATTAGGCTTTGGCCTGTGGTGGCACCCACCTTCTATCACTTCAGAGTCCCAGAGAGCTCAATCTCAAGATGCACATAATTAGCATTCAGCTTGAAACTGACAAGAAAAATAAAAAATAAATATGAAGAGAAACGTATCCTTTATTTGATTTATTGAACAACAAACATGCATTTTATGGGAAAGTTGTTTATTGATTTTTCTCTGATAAACTCACACGTATGTCTGACATAGCCAAACTGATAATTGAACAACATACACATGAAGACATGGACCATGTGGACATGTACATTGATATGGAGCTTGCATGAGTGAAAGAGGTGCAATTTTTGTATAAAGTTACAGATCTTCAGACCTTTCCTGCATTGATCCCTTTCAATTCTGTGCTGTAATTTTTTTTTTTTACAGATTTACTTTTCTGAGATGGCATGGCCCCATTTGTCTCCTTTAGAGATGATATCTTAGATATTTCGGTAAATTTATTCACTACTCCAAATCCCCTATTGAAATGATTAAGAACCTAACTTTTCTTAAACTTTAAAGTTATTCAAATGAGAAACATTCAATGTATAACCCTAATCTTGTGGGTTCTTCCTGAGATGATATGATATCCCTCCTTTCAAACCCTGAATACAGTTGGCAAATTTGTTGGGTAATTATGCATGCATGGGCAGATTAGGTCTCAGATATATGGGGGTTGCAAACCTGCTGTATTACATCACCTAATAAATTCAGACTCTTTTTCTTTAGCAGCAATTAAGCAAGATTTGCTGATGCTATTGAATCATTTTATTATGATTCATTGTTCAATGCCTTAGAAATAACATTGTAACATTGCCTGGCAGTTTTAATTTCCTTTGTCATAAACCATGATGTCAAACTCTGAACTGATATATGTCACAGATTGAAGATTGGACCAATCACATTCACAGATACCCTGATGATGTCACGGTTTAACTGCAAAACGAAGATTTCAAAAAACATGTAGCTATGAAAACGATAATAACTCCCACTCTTCTACCATCTCATCAATCACTCTCGTGAGTGACCCAAGTTGGGCTAAGAGGGCTGTCCCTGCATCCATATCTATCTATCTTATCATCAGCCATGTTCTGGATGCTGTAACGAAGATTAATTAATGAGATCTCATTTTTCCGTTATTTTGCCCATCAAGCCTTTTAAAATGAAGGAAACAAACCATTTCATCAAAGTGAAGTCTCTCACTATTACAGGAATGAATTACTTGACTCTGTGAATTTCGCTTCACAGATCTTTGTTTCTTGGCTTCCAGTAATCAGACCATTGCTTTGGTTTCTTTAAGTTAAACTGTCCAAAACAATCTGAGAAATCTCCAGCGGGGATTTGGCTCATGAAGGTCCACTGAAAATTTCGGGTTCTCCAAACGGTGTTCAAATCCAGGAAGGCAAAGACCTTCAGGGGATCAGGCGGGAACTTTAACCACTCAGCCACCCAACTACGAAGGATATTTACATTTAATTGACGGTTCAAGACCTTTGGGTTTCTATACTTTCCTGGTTGCTCTGTAATCTTTAAATATATTCTGTTCAATTTCAATTTGGTGTGATGAGTTATTCTGTACATTATGCTGTGAGATAAAACAGCTCATCTTTCGCATAACACCTGCACTGTATTGTACAACGAACATGCCTGGAATTTAAAAACAATTCGAAGATGAAAAACATCTAAAATGTTCCTTGGTTGTTTGTTTGTTTGTTTGTGTTTTATGCCTCTGCAGCACCTTAGTGGGCTATATTGAGGCAGGCGATCGCCGTATGATGATGAGATGAGAAGACTGTGAGTCTGGAACATACCCTATTAATTCAGGGATGCCCAGGGTCTTTCAGTTGCCCCAGCATAGAATACTGGATACAACCCGCCTCCATTTAACGTCCCATGGGCTCGGACTAAAGTGAGTTCCCGGGGTGAGATTTGAACCCACGCCCTCAAAGCCAGTGGTCAAGCAGTCTTGACCATTAGGCCACAGGGGAACCTAAAATGTTCCTTTGTAAATTAATTAGTAACATGAAGCCAAAGCTGAAGAGTATACACTCTAAAAAATTTCAGACAAAATTGGTTTTTTAGATTCAAAATGGTTTTTTGAAAAACCAAATTTCAATGCAAAAACCAAAATTATAACATCTTTCCATATATATATACAAGTGCTGTATGAAATCTGAAACCTCATATCATGTGCAATTTGTATAATGAAATTGCTTAAAATTTAATTTGATAATATCTCACCCAAAATATGCGTCTTTGATGGTAATTTTGTATACTACATATACAAGCACCTCATGTGTGTGGGTTGGGCTATTGTAGCTTATTGTCTACCTTTAGAATGTTAATTATAAATATTCATAATGTAGTGCAGCTCTATGAATAGATGCAGGCAATAAAGTTTAGCATGTATTTATAACTGTGTCATTCTCAGATTTCGGGACAATTTGCGTCACTCCAGTTCCCTGACATTAATTTGAATGCAATTAATATCTGAAGTGTCACTCTACATCTGTTTTTCATATTTCTATTTAGAGCCACTGCATTTTGAACAAAAAGTCATTTATTAGACCTTTTTTGGTGCATTGCGTCCACTGGACGATTTGATCTAGTAATCCGTGCCAAATCTAGTGTTAATTTTCCTTTTAAAGTACCATCATTTTCAAAGTTTCTATGCACGCTTCATGAGAATATAGACTTGAATTAATATATACATCATATTTAACTTTTTTCTTGAATTAATTGACGTAAAAGACTTGTCACTAGGTTATGTTTATTTTTTTGTCCACTCCGTTCCTTGCCATAGGTCGGCTCACTATTGTTTTTAATGAGCAATTTCCACTAAATGGTGTATGATGCACATGCGCCACACTAACACAGCTGCAGATTTCATTAAACAGGTATTCAACAAATTAAGGTTTCATTGGAACATTTTTTGGTCCCACTAAAATGTTCACTCCGTTCCCTCCAATTCCAAGCTTACCAGTGAAACTTTTGCAAAGAAATTTTATGTATATGGCTGAGGGTGACAGGATTCAATAGAATGCAATCATAACTTTGTATCTCCCAAATAGAATGCACTATTAAGAGAAAACCAAACCGTTCATGTCCACTCCGTTACCCATTCCTGTCCACTCTATTACCACAAAATAGCGATATTTGATTTTAAAAACCATTGATCTGAGATGAAGTACTTCTGAAAATAAGACTTACATATATATTTTTTTTCAATTTTTAAATTGCTCAAAAAGCAGGTTTTTTGCATCAAAAGTCCACTCCTTTACCACATTTTCCAGGGCACTTTGTCCCGAAATTTGAGAATGGCCCAACTATGCTTGACAATAGCCTCTTAGCTGCTAGTACTAGTTTTATTCATTTTAACGTTTGAAAAAATAAACAAATTGAACGGTCATAAATTACTAGATGCCCAGGAAACACTCCCAGGCAGGCCCGGCTTGGGCCCGAGCCGGGCTGCCCAGAGGGCCCCATACCGGCAGCCCGCTTGGGCCCAGCTGCGGGGTTGTCACAGGGGCCCGCAGTGGCCCAGAGTGGGTTTGGGCCCAAGTTGGGCCCATAACAGGCCCCATGAAGGAAATAGATATCGGGCCCCTGTTGGGCCAAAGTAGGTCCCAGTTCAAATTGGCATGGGCCCAGAATGGGCTACACCCTGGCCTCAAGCATTGTATTATTTGGCACATATTGGCCAAAGGGCGAACCAAGATGGGCCCAAGATGGGCCCGAGGTGGGCCCAAAGTGGGACCAATATGGGCCCACGGCAGGCCCAAAGTGGGCCCAAGACAGGCCCAAAGTGGGTCCCAGATGAAGCTGCCATGGGCACAGAATGGGCTACATACTGGCCACTAGAAGTATACCATTGGGTAGACTTTGGTCCAAGTTGGGGCCAAACTGGGCCCCAGTTCAATCTACCATGATGGGCATAGAATGGGTTACACCCTGGCCTCAGATATCATGCCACATATGGGCCTAAAATGGGCCCGAAGTGGGTCCCAGATCAAGCTACCCTGGGCTGAGAAAGGGCTACACACTGGCCTCAGATATTGTGCCACATATGGGCCTCAGCTGGGCCCAAAATGGGTCCCAGTTCAAACTACCATGGGCACAGAATGGGCTACATACCAGCGACAGATATTGTGCCACATATAGGCCCAAGCCGGGCCCGGAGTGGGTCCCAGTTCAAACTACCATGGGCACAGAATGGGCTACATACCGGCCACAGATATTGTGCCACATATAGGTCCAAGTTGGGCCCGAAGTGGGTCCCAGTTCAAACTACCATGGGCACAGAATGGGCTACATACCGGCCACAGATATTGTGCCACATATAGGTCCAAGTTGGGCCCGAAGTGGGTCCCAGTTCAAACTACCATGGGCACAGAATGGGCTACATACCGGCCACAGATATTGTGCCACATATAGGTCCAAGTTGGGCCCGAAGTGGGTCCCAGTTCAAACTACCATGGGCACAGAATGGGCTACATACCGGCCACAGATATTGTGCCACATATAGGTCCAAGTTGGGCCCGAAGTGGGTCCCA
This sequence comes from Platynereis dumerilii, assembly GCA_026936325.1. NCBI lineage: Eukaryota > Metazoa > Annelida > Polychaeta > Phyllodocida > Nereididae > Platynereis > Platynereis dumerilii. Next base: position 21,320,461 of record JAPTHN010000014.1, on the reverse strand, counting down.
GTTCAAACTACCATGGGCACAGAATGGGCTACATACCGGCCACAGATATTGTGCCACATATAGGTCCAAGTTGGGCCCGAAGTGGGTCCCAGTTCTAACTACCATGGGCACAGAATGGGCTACATACCGGCCACAGATTTTGTGCCACATATAGGTCCAAGTTGGGCCCGAAGTGGGTCCCAGTTCAAACTACCATGGGAACAGAATGGGCTACATACCGGCCACAGATATTGTGCCACATATAGGTCCAAGCTGGGCCCGAAGTGGGTCCCAGTTCAAACTACCATGGGCACAGAATGGGCTACATACCGGCCACAGATATTGTGCCACATATAGGTCCAAGTTGGGCCCGAAGTGGGTCCCAGTTCAAACTACCATGGGCACAGAATGGGCTACATACCGGCCACAGATATTGTGCCACATATGGGTCCAAGCTGGGCCCGAAGTGGGTCCCAGTTCAAGCTACCACGGGCACAGAATGGGCTACACACTGACCTAGATATAGTGCCACATATAGGCCCAAGCTTGGCCCACTTCCAATGGCTGCAATCAGAGTATAAGCAACTTTTTAGAGCATTAAAAACACACACAGAACTTTTTCAGTATTCAATAAAAAATTATATAATTTTTCATTCATAAAATAGAAAATTCACGAAAATATTCAGTAATAGACGGTAAACATTTTCATGAATATAACATAAAGTAAAATTTCTGAGGAAGAAAAATTAATTCTTGAAGTGGAAATATGTAAGCAACTATACACACTTGGTTTATCTTGAATCTGTTCTAGGCCCAATGGAAGTGTACTGATATGAAACACACATAATTATACAGTTTTAAAAAGCCTATAATACAATAATTCTACTTTCTTCATACACTCTTGCTCATAAATATGGAATATAGGGACATGTAAAAAAGTGACCAGAAATTTGGTAACACCAAAAATGTTTCGTTATGGGAGCTGCAACTAGACTTCCAACAATTTTTCTAGATAAATATGGGCCCACTCAACACCTCAAAGTGAATATTTTATGAATTTGGAGAAAATCTTGACAACTGGGGTCAATAATGGAAATGCTGAAAAAACAACTGATATTCCAAATTTTTGAAGGGTTGATATCACATGAAATACTGTTGATACATGAAAATGAATGACAGAAAAAGAATAATTGGGGTCAGAATGAGTTAGCAACATAGTCTGTATCTTGAAAATACCCTCTAGGAGTAATCAAGAATTAGAGTAGAATGGCACACCTATTTTTTCTTGAAGGCAGAGGATACATATGTTGGACGCACAATTTCATTTGTCTCAACGATGCTTGATTTGGACGCAGTCAGGAAATATCAATATCTGGGAATTTTGACAATTTCTTGAAATTTTGCAATTTTTGGACTGATTACCAGAAACCACTTTCAATGAACTGAAAAGTACACCAAAGAAGATATTCTTCAAATAGCACTATCGTTCTGGCTTGAAATTGATTACATCGTTCGCTATCAACTGTTTATCACAACACAACAATGTTTTGTAAGCATGATAGAGGATCATACACCTAACATATACAAAGTCTCTTTTAGTCAGGTGTATGTGTGATACACTCGCAAGGATGACCTTTTGCAATATTTTCTATTAATCCATTTTGAATCAGTGATTTATGGTTTTTTGGTTGCCATCAAATGGAGTACTGAATTGACACTATTGTGATGTGACAAACAGTCAATAGCGAGCAATCAAAATTTTTTTCACTAAAAGCCATTGTACCATTTGGAAGAACTCTTCATGGATGTACTTTTCAGTATGTAAAAGTGATTCTGATGTTTACGTAAACCAAAAAATTTTCAAATTTCAAAAAATTGTCAAAATTTTTGTATCATAATTTTTCCTAATTTCGTCGAAATCGAGCATCATTGGCACCAAATGGAATTGTACATCCAAGATGTGCATCATCTACCTTCTATCCCTTAAATTTCAGAACTTCAATCCCTTTAGAATGGAAGGAATTCTCAAATCACGACAAAATGGGGTGTGGCATTCAGATCATAGTTCTGATTACCCCTAGAGGGTATTATTTCCAATATAAACTATGTTATTAACTCATTTTGACCCTAGTTATTCTTTTAGTGACAATTATTTTCATGTATCAACAATATTTCATGTGATTTTAACCCTTCAAAAATCTGGAATATTTGTTGTTTTATCAGTATTTCCATAATTGAGCCCAGTTTTCAAAATTTTCTGGAATTTAATAAAATATTCATTTTTTGGTGTTGAATGGACCTATATTTATCTAGAAATATTGTTGGAAGTCTGTTTGCAGCTCCCATAACGAAATGGTGTTACCAAATTTCTGCTCACTTTTTTACATGTGCCTATATTCCATATTTATGAGCAAGAGTGTACTTTTAAAAATTGTGTAATACATAATGACAATAATAATATACAGAACTTTGCTCTGAAAGTAATTACACCCCGAAATGATTTGCCATTGAATTACATGTCGAACATGTCTCATGGTAAATGGACGTGCTACAGTAGATATAGTAGGAAACCTCAATGGTATTATACTTGCATTGTATCAATATTGCAGGCAATGTCGGTAATGTTATAGCCATTACCACGGGGCAAGTTTAAAATAGAATTAAAATAGAATTCAATGGCAAATGATTGAGGGGTGTATAGTGTATACCTTCAAGAAAAACAATACTGTATATTTATATTTCACCAAATAAATCTTAGAAACAAGTGTGTTTTTGGTACAAATGTACAAATGTACAAGGCGTGTCCCAAAAGTTTTGACCATTTTTTTTGGCAGACCTACTGTTTGAAATAGCTAAATAAAATTTTCACAGAATAAATTTCAGGTAAGTGACCATCTATTTTGAAAAAATCAAGACTGTAAGAAGTGTTAACCGTATTTTCTATATTAAACGCCCAGTGGGCAGAAGTAATGATGATATGGTCAATTAATAATTTTTTGCATAAAAAACTTAGGATAAAGTCATATTTTGATGGAATTTTGATGAAAATTAGTTCCTTGTGGAGGGGGGTGGGCTTTTATTATGGGGTGTGCTTTTAATAGAGAAAATACGGTAAGTTACTGTTCTGTTACCATGGTTACGATAGGTCAGTGCACCAAGCGCAGCTCAATTTATCGGGAAAAAATCAGCAAATTAGTAAAGTCACAGAATTTACGGTAAAAAAAACCCCAAATTATTGCAAGCAAAATTTAATGTATTTTTTGATAAGCTTGAAGTCTTTCAAGATATCTTCCATTACACTATAAACATTTACTTATATTTTAACCTGATCAGCTGAGGCAATTACCAAAGGCTTTCTCCAGCAGTTGCCTAACAGCGCTTGACACAGTTTGGCTGAAACAATCTACTGTCAAGAGGCAGTGTTGAAGAACCTTGGGTTCTCAACCCAATCTCATCTGCTTTCATTATCAGATTTGGCCTTTTTTACCTTTTGGTGATACTAAAATATTATATACCATTTCAAAAATTAAAGAAATAATAATCATAACGAGAAATGAAGCAGAAGCCACATACACTGAAATTCCACAAATTAGGAACAGACTGGTTTGGAGGACCCAGGTGATTGCCTCAGCATAGGGGTTAAACTGATCCACAGTGACTTTAAATGTAAATTAAAAATTTTGTGATACTGTTCGGTTTCCATATAATATTTTTCATGATCATCCATTGCATATTTACGGTAAATTCCTTCGTTATTTACAAGCCTAGACTCTTGGATTTGGCGTAAAAAGTTGAGCTGCGCTGGGTGAACTGACCTTCTGTTTCCATGGCAACAGAAAAGTTATTTAAACAGTCCCAACAGGTACCATATTTTGAAAATAGATAGTGAAATACCTTAAATTGATTCTATGAAAATTTCATTCAGCTACTTCAAATAGAAAGGTCTGTCAACAAATTGGTCAGAACTTTTGGGACACCCCTCGTTAGGGTGCATCAGCCGCCCCATGAAAACTAAAGAATAGAGCTAGATAGCTGTACCTTGGCATGAAGTTGTGTTTAGGTAGCCAGATGAACATACTAAAAAATCAGCTTGATCAATTAATATTTAGGGGTGCCTCCGGAAGCACATTTCCTAAGACATTTTCAGGAAAAGTTATGTTTCCGTAGAATCGCGGTTTGTGATATCTTGACTAATATAAAAGATAGAAGAAAAATAATAACATATTTGGATTCTGCAGAAAATTTCCTTCAAAATGAATACCTGGAAGCCATACTTTTGTTGAAACAATGTTGATGCCATACTGCGGGATTTCTTTTTACTTGGAATATTTTATACGACTACACTGAAAGGGGGCCCCTTTTTTGAAAAGTTTTTCGGATCAAGCTCTTCTTTGGCTCAGTTGTGCCCCTATGTGTACAAAGTTCCTACACCAAATTTCAGCCAAATCCATTAAGGTTTAGACACCCCCCCCCCATCTTTGGAGGGCCTTTTGAGGGACCAAAAAATGATTATTTTCGAGCATAAAAAGTGGCTATTTTCCTGTCTGAAATCAGTCAGTGCCACTGAAACTGGTCAATGAGGTGTTTTTGAGGGTGGCGAGTTACCAATAATGATAATGAATCACTCAGAGGTCAAGATGATGTCATAACATGCTATGACTGGTCAATTCAGCCCTCAGATACTCAAAATTGGCTGTTTTCGAGCGTAAAAAGTTGCCATTTTCCTACCTTAAATCAGTTAATGCCACTGAATCTGATCCAGTAGGGGTTTCTGAGGATACTGAGTTCACCTATGATGATAATGAATCACCTAGAGGTCAAGATGGCCTCTTAACATGCTATAATTGATCATTTCAGCCCTCGGATTACAAATAATACCTTCTGAAATTATAGTGCTAAGGAGATGGGTCCACGCCATAGAAATACATAGAAGGGACATGAGGCTCTGGCAGATGAAGCAACCAAATCCACCATCTTGGAACTGCCCTGAATACTGGCACAATGGACTGTGACGTCACCAATAACTGTGATGTCACTTATAACAATGGCATGACGTCACATCATAATTATTCTATTGTGACATCATGTCTCAGGGCAGTTCCAATATGGCGGATTTGGTGACCTCATCTTGAGGTGGCATCATACAGCCTCATGTCCGTTCTATGTATTTCTATGGTCCACGCACATTGTACAATTGTGCATAATTTTGCAAATTAATGAAATATAAATATTGTCTGAACAGTGAAACATTCTATATTTTCAGGGAAACCAAAATTTTTGGAGTATAGCAGGGACTATGTTTAGCGAGACTGTCAATGTACATAATCTGTACATATATGGCAAGGTCTAAGGAGGATCTACATCGTAGAATTAATATGTAGTCACAATTCCATGACAATAATAGAATTGAATAAATGTAATAATTATTTAACATTTTCACTATGTGGTGTTTCAAAAAAGGTATGGTGACATGGACCCACCTCTTTTTGAACAAAAAGTATTAGGGCTCGTCTTCATAAGGATAAAAAAAAGTGGGACTTATCAACACATACAAGCTTGTCTTTTTTTCATAGTCATAAAACGTTTATCAAGATCACATCATCATGAATAATTAAAATAGCTCAGAGAGATAAAATGGAATACTGAGTAAATTATTGCTCAAATTTATGAAACATAATTAATATGAAGGAAAAAGCAAAGACTAAGTACAATGCAGTCATATAAACAGACACTTATGTACAACAGTGACGTCGTAGATAATAATAGAAGTAAAAGCAAAATCTTGAAGTTCATGATCACCATAATGTTGACGGAAACATCGGTTCCAGGTATTCATTTTGAAGGAAATTTTCTGTAGAATCCAAAAATGTCATTAGTTTTTTTCTATCTTATATATTACTCAAGTAATCGCAAACCGCGATATTACGGAAACATAACCTTACCTGAAAATTTCACAGGAAATATGCTTCTGGAGGCACCCCTAAATATTCATCGATCAAGCTGAAATTTTAGTATCTTATTTTGTGTGGTAAAACACAACTATGGACCGAGGTACAGCTGGATCGGTTGATGTTGGGGCAACTGATGCACCCTACCCCTCGTATTATGTAAAATGTTACATTTTATGAATACTTTCAAATGTACACTGATGATCAAGCATCATTTAAAGATATAACAATGCTTTTAAAAACAATGACATTTTCAGTTTTCCTTGTCCAATAATAATAAAAACAGGCACAGACCTCATAAATATACGGTCCTGACAAGCATATTAGAACCTTCTGTTTCTGCATTTTAATGATGCTCAGTGTATCACTGCAGGCACTGATCTTTGAATCATGATGTAAAGAATTCAACAAAAATAAGTCCCCCTTTACACATACCTGAATATCTCTAAGACCTCTTCTCTGATCTTAATAAAAGTTTACCAGTTTGAAGGCCTGTATGTTGGTATTTTGTTTGTATATTCGCAGCTTGATTGCTACATTTTTGTCTGAGCCAGCAAACCCTCGATGCACATAGCCTTCTTTTCGAAAATTTTGATTTTAAGCTTGGACCCTAAAACATATTTACAAAAAGGTACTCAAACTACACTCAAATGATTTCCGAGGGACCCAGACACCTCTAAATAGCCCACACCGGTGCTGATGGGGCGTAAAACACAAACTCACTCACCCCAAGGGTCTTCTGTTGTCCACTAAATATGTTTTAGAAACAAATTTTCTCCAAATTCTTGATGAAGTATATCAAGCTGGTGGCTCCTCAACTGTTGAAATTGGTCATATCCATCGGAAAAGCCACAGATTTTTGAAAACATGGGTAGGTCCACTCGAAGGTTGCTGGCTCAGTCAGGAATAATGGCACTGAGCTACAAATACACATATTTAGGTTCGATATACAGGCCTTTAATTTAACCAACTTTTACAAAAATCAGAGAAGGAATCCTTGAGATATTTGAGTTTAGTTAGGGGGGGGGGCTTACTTTTGTTGAACTGTTAATATTATACTCAATTCAATCAAGGCTGGCCACGACATGGCATTACATACTTTACATACTGTAATATAATTAAGTCAGTTTTCACTTATATAGTGCAGCTTGTTTGTCCAATAAGGATAATTCCAATGTCTCACAGTTCTCAATGTGACATAGGGCCTATGTCCAATTGAGTTATACAAGGGTAAATCCATGACGGTCCATGTACTCAAATCCATGAAAAGATCAATGATAAATTGATATGCTTGTGTTTGTTCCGTCACTTCTGTGAACCAAGGTAATCCGTGAACATCATCAACAAAGTTTTGTCATTCTTGAGCACAATTATGTAGCCATGTATTTTGTGATTATACTGTGTTGCAGGTTAGATTTCCTTTGCCATGACAGCGGTGTAACATGTGTAATGTTTGGCAGGATGCCCTGCTTCCTCGCTGGTCCATGTCACATACTTTGCGTCATGTAACCATTGTCTTTCATTCGAATCAATTTCTTTTCAGTAGCCCTGCAACAAATTTTCTCTGAATATATTTATAAAAGAAAAAAATAGTGCAAAATAATTACACAGAAACATCAAAAAGCACTGAAATGTAAATACAAACACTAATAGTTATATTATTTCTCAATTAGACAAGAATTATAATTGTAATACTACCTTGTGTTGCTTTGTTATTATGAGATGTATTCCCCTGTGAAGATTCCAGTCTTCAATTGACTTTGATAGCTTCTTGTATATACAATGACCGTTCAAATTATTCCTGAAAAAAAAACCCAAAAATTAACATAAATGACACTCAAAAAAATTAAACTGATTTATTATTATTATATCATTTATTCGCCAAAACATATATCAGCAACTATAGAACTCATAAATTTGCTTTGTATATTCTTAGAATATACAAGTGTTGTGCTTGATGATGGATTTAGTTTGACTATTTTTCCTCAAACATCATAGCAGACTTTAAACCTCTGATCACAAGAATGTCTCGAAAAATGTCGAAAATTGCTTCTGATACCATAAGTCATACAATGCTGTAACATATTTCTTATCATAAATCTGCAAAACTATAAGTCGCAGAAAAATAATTTTTAAATTTTTAGAATCTTCAAGTTTTGTCCTTAATAATGGACAAGCATTGGAATTTTTTCTCGAACTGTATAGCAGACTTTAAAGATCTGAACACATTGTCAAGAATGCTGCCAAAAATAGGCAGTCTGGAGTCTAGCTCTGTACTTGAAGCATATCTCATCATAAATCTGCAAATATTATACCCTCAATATATAAGTTTTGCATTTTAAAATCTGCATGAATATTCCTTGATGACTGATTTGATTTAAATATTTTTTATCAAACTTTATAGCAGACTTTTAAGCTCTGAACACAAGATGTTATCAAAATACGTCAAAAATTATCATTCTGACGTCATAACTTTGTTAGTGCATCTTAAAATGTATCTCATCATAAATCAGCAACTATTGGACTCTCAAAACTTTAAAAGTCCCATAGTTATTCCACACCAACAACGCAATGAAGAAACAGTTTCTTTTTTTTTTAATCAAGTGTTTTTTTGGAAGTAGGCTATGTTTTTCCATTACTTCTTTACATTTAAAATGCGGTCAAACGCCGGTCATAATTAGCACTTTGACAATGACTATGCAATGGGCTGTTTATTTTAAAACTGCTGATTCTTAGAATGTACAACTCACCAGCATAATCTCATTTGTAGGACCAGAACTGTCATGGTGCCTCTCAGCAGTGTTAGTCTGAAATGTAAAGAATGCTGTGGCAGACAATGCAACTCATATAAATTTAGGGATGAGCAGGAAAATGACCTAAAAATTGCACAATTTTACATGTTGAATAAAAATAATAATGACATTTATATAGTGATAATTCCAGTCAACTACTCACTTGCATTTACAAGGGTATACAATATTTCAAAAAGCACTTAATATTTTCCATCAGACGTTTCAAAGGGCACACTAGACCATATGGGCCATATGTGTAGTATAATAAAACCCACTCAGGGTGGTGGATCAGTCCACTGAAACCCATGAGTGGTCTGGCTGGCGGAGGAACTCACAAGTGGCGAAGCCACGAGTGAGTTCCGCAGCCAGCCAGACCACGAGTCATTTTTACAAAAGGTATAGAATAGCTATCAATGAGACCATCAACAGGCACAACTAGACCATATAGGCCACATGTGTACCAAATGTTATCCTTGAAAAGGCAATACTGACTGAGTTTCGGCCCGGAAACAAACAAAAATAATTTTTTTTTTTTTTCATTATTTCAAAAAGTATAGAATATCTATCAATCAGACCATCACAAGGCACAACTAGACCATACAGGCTATATGTGTACCAAATTTCATCTATGTACACTTAATAGAGGTCGGGTGCAAGCACAGAAACGTTCTATCCGCCCGCCGTCCGAACGCCCGCCCGACGCCCACCCACCCGCCCGGCCGGCGGACGGACAACATTTTTACCCAAGTGATTACAATACCTTCTTCGAACTTCGTTCGCTGAGGTAAAAATTCGCTGCAGTGTAGGCAGTGGCTCCATCTGAGGGTAGTGTAAATATGACTGCTAAGCAGGGAGACAGTTCTGTGAGTGCTCAGTCATGCATAACACATAGGCACACTAGGAAGAGGCTAGGCAGATAACATTGATATAATATATGAGAAATACATAATAGTGTATTGTCTGATTGTGCCATATATCCACTGTATGGATCTTCACCAAAATCTAATCAGTTGTTTGTTGAGGTGATTGGACAAATTCTACTGAGTTTCGTTAGGAAGTGCCCTGCATTTTTTCCTTAATCTTGTTAATGGACAAATGGACAAACAGACGGAAAGGCATCTGCAAATGAAAACATTAGGCTCTGGCGGTGGTGGGCCTAATAATGCCTAACTGCACTACAGAGCAGGGGGAATACACAGTGAACTCTTAGCTCTACCAATAGGAAACATGTTGCTGTTATTAATTTCCTCTCATGATTGAACCTTCTGGTTCCAAGCCCCCTCCCCCTCCATGCCCCAACCTTGTCCCCCTGTGCCCCAACCTTGTCCTCTCCGTGCCCCAACCTTGTCCAGTCTTTGCCCCAACCTTGCCCCTCTGTGCCCCAACCTTGCCCCATCTGTCCTCCTTACCTTGCCCCCTCTGGGCCCCAACCCTGCCCCTTTTAGCAGTGAAATCACTATGTTGGGGAGAGAGTATCTGCCCCCCGTTATTGGACCTGTACCCCCTATATGAAAATTGTTGCCTTAGTTGAAACATAATGATAAGCACAACTTTTGCTCACCCTCCTCTAGAAAAGTGTGCACCCCAAAAGATGCCCCCAGTCTCCCACCAATATAGCCCCATTTTGTAGCTGCTCCTTCGACAGGACGGGCAAGACCTACCACCAAGACCCACAATGTAACACCAAGTGCTGCCCTATTGGCTTAAACCACCAATCTTGCTCCCTCTGGGCCCGAACTTAGCCCTATCTGGGCCCGAGCTTTACCCTATCTGGGCCCCAACTTCACCCCCTATGGGCCCCAAACCCACCCCCCCCCTCGGGCCCCAAACTCAACCCCAACCCAACTGGGCCAAACTTTGCCCCTTTTTGGACCCTGTCTACCGGTACAGAGATCACGGTCAGCACTTTCTGAATGAGTTTAACCTGTATTTAAAATGAAATCAAGTGCTAGAGCTCTATGACATTGTGTCAGGTGGATTAACCTACCCCGTACTGGCTCTAGTTTAAGGCTCTATTGAATAGAAATATTTTGTTTGCATAATGCCATTCACTTATAATTTAACAGTGTCAGTATTTTCAATGTTGGTTTTTCTTCTTTTTCTGTCAAACAGTTGAAATACATAATCTAAAGGACTTGTAGGCCAACTTCACAACCTTAAACTATTAGTGAAATGCCAGTTTTTGCCATTTTCATGCTCTGAAGAAAATGATGAAGCAATTGAAAATTGTTTGTGCTCAATTTCAGCTACTAATAGTAAACTGCAAGGAAACACATGGGGTCAGTAATAGCCAGTGATGAATAAGGATTAAGTTTAACAAATAAAAGACTTACCTTGACATATTTCATCATGAAATCACCATTTTATAGTGTCAGAACAGCTCTCCTCCTTCATTGTTTGATCGACCAAGTTGACTGAGCAGAAGACAATTTTCCAGACGGTTTAGCCTGCCCCTACTGGTGATTTCATGATTTCCCTCCAAATATTGCATGGGGCAGACACGGGGCAGACAGGGGCAACCCAATGGGCAGCCCATGTTGAGCCCATATCCTGTACCTCATAAAATACCCAAATTACCAAAACTAAATTTTCATTGAAAAAAATAATAAAATAGAGGGTTCCACAGTAACAATGGCAGCCCATGCGGGGCCCATTCATTACCCATTGGGTACCCATACGAAATGCTTAACATGATATTTTTTTATCCTTATGATATTTTTTTATCCTCAAAAACAAAGGATGGTTCCAGTGTAGTTGGTGCAGCCCATGTCGGGCCTATATCTGACCCATTGAGGTTTTCAACATAAATGGGCCAACCCCAAACTTTTCTGTTTCTGATAAAAAGAATTGTGTACTAGGGTTAGTAGTGCAGCCCATGTGGGGCCCATGTCATACCCATAAAAAGTCCCCCCCTTTTTTTTTAAACAAAAAAGTACGGTTGGGGGCTATGTGGTGCAGCCCATGAGGGACCCCTGTCTAACCCGTTGTGTGCTCATAAGAAGCTACTATCCTCAATTTTTCACTTTTTGTTGGACAGATATTGGCTTAGAGTAGGTAGTGCAGGCAATGTGGGGCCCATGTCTAACCCATTGGGTGCCCATGAGAAGGGACTACCCTCAATCTTTCACTTATTGTTTGAAAAGATGGTCTCAAGAGTAGGTAATGCAGCCAATGTGGGGCCCATGTCTAACCCATTGGGTGCCCATAAGAAGGAACAACTCTCAATTTTTTAGTTTTGTTGGAGGAAGATGGTCCAAGAGAATGTAGTGCAGCCCATGTGGGGCCTATATGTAACCCGTTTGGAACCCACAAAACGCCTACCCTGTTTTTCTTGGAATAAACAAGGTTTCAAGCACAAGTGGATACTTGGTGCAGCCCATGCGGGGCCCATGCCTAACCCACAAGTGGACCAAACTTTGAATTTTTCAAAAAATGTTGGTTCTGGCTGAGGTACAGCCCACGTGGGGCCCACTTCATACCCACTCCACAACCCATGCTCAGCCCTAGCCCAGATGCCCAGGTCAAGCCCCAGTAAAGCCCATACCCAGCCCTAGCCCAGATGCCAAGGTCAAGCCCCTGTAACGCCCAAACTTTGGTGGCTACTGCAGCCCATGTGGGGCCCATGCCTTACCCATTTGGTGCCCATAAGTAGAACCTATCCTTAATACTTCAAAAAATGTTGGGTCTGGCTGAGGTACAACCCATGAGGGGCCCAATCCATACCCACTCCACAACCCATGCCCAGCCCAAGCCCAGATGCCCAGGTCAAGCCCCTGAAAAACCCATGCGGGGCCCATGTGGGAGTGTTTCCTGGGTGGTATACTATTTGTTGCATATCTCCTTTATGAGGTGTATTAGTTTATTTTGTCATCTTTAGGTAACAGATTTTTAATTTTTTCAACTCAAGCACATGGTATATTCTGATATTTCCTAGAGTATGGCATTTAAATATTCTGTCTATTGGAGGTTATTCTTGTCATGGGCATAGTTACTAAATTCATTTGAAGCATCTTGAAAAAAATTAAACCAAACTGAAGCTGTCTTACTCAAATGTGTACGAAATAGATCAATCTGCCAATATGATACGACAAAGGGCTGATATATAGCGTCAATTATCTGGAAGCATTTAATTAACAAATCCGGGCAAAAGGTCCGAAAAATGTGGACAGAATGCTCGATTGGCCCACTAATGCATTGCCTCGCCGCTCCAAAATAGATCATCTCTCGTACGGCGGGTGGAATATTTTTTTGGAAGGGGGCCCCGGGGGGTTCAGCGACATTTGCCTACATTTCAGGATCCAAATTTTAAAACATGTCAAATGCAAACCACTGATTTCCAATAATATTTATTTCATCATCTGCCTGGATTTTTTTTGGCCTACGAATCTGGGCCTCTTCTCAAAGTTACGCCTTTGCTGCTACGCTTATGTTGAATGACTTTTCTTCCAAGTGTCAAGAGAGCACCCATTACCTCACTTCATTATTGTGGTCCCTGTTGGTTCTGGTAAGCCTGGTCAGTGCATTGATACAATACAACCCAAAATAAAGTACAGTTACCAGCAGGAAGGAAGAATCAGCCACTACTTTACCCCTTGACAACTTTTGACTCCCTCGAATCCCTTCCTACATTTTCCTGCTCGAAAGTACTACTTTTAAAATTACATTCAATTCACATTTAGCCAACACCAATTCAACTCCATCACCCTCATTGTGTTTGATTTCTTAGACATAGTGTCCCTTTGCTGATTGCAATTTCATTGACAGCTGTTTTAATAGAGTTCTTAATCTGGGATAAGGTTGCGGTGAGGAGTCAAATGTAGTTGAAAGGAGATTTGAATGGAGAGGAGAAAGGAGGGCAAAATAGGTAAACAGAGGACTTCTGACAGGAAATTTCCTTACTTTATTTTGGGTTGTACTGTACAGTATATTATAATTAAAATTAATTAATTATGATCTTTAACTGCAAGTTGAATTTTACACGGAATCAGTGGATTTACCAGCTTAATTTTTGGCTGATATAGATAGATAGATAGATAGATAGATAGATAGAGAGTCACCATGTTAGTTACAGTGTGGTAAGTTCAAGGCATTTTGATAGATAGATGGATGACTGCTTTTTACAGTGGTAGCAATTTAAATTAAGTGAAAAAAAAGTGAACAGTGGTAATAATTTGAATAAAGTGAAGAGAAATGTGCCTAGACATGGGATAAAAAGGTCATACCATGGGTAGGTGCAGTACATCCCAGTATACTCCCCTCGACCCCAGTATATTCCCTCGACCCTTCGGGTCTCGTGAATATACTGGGGTCTCGGGGAGTATACTAGGGATGTACTGCACCTACCCATGATATAACCTCATAAGACGAAGAGCTCTGTCACTCACCGTCCTCCGCTCCATTAACACCTGCATATCCTACTTCGGCCTGATAATAGAATCTGATATGATAAAATTTAACATAAATTGGGTTCCATGATTACTGAATATGGCTGACAATCTTAACAATGGACAGGTGATGTATAACAATGAACAGTTAGTTTTATTGGAATTGCTACTTAAAATGGACAGCAGCTGTTATATTATGTTTCAGAGTCTTCCTGACCTCTATTGGTCATTGTCCTGAATGTCCTGTGGCTATTCTTGAAACCTGACGAAGTGCTGTCTTCCAGATACGACATACGCCTATTTTGGATGTCGCATCTGAGGCAAACTAAAATAGAGTTCTTGATGGTATTATAGAGAACCCATAGTTGAAAACTTTTGTTACGGGTTCAACTGAACGGAAACGTTCAATACTTGGTAGGAAGGCCCCATGATGGAGCTCCGTTCTCCCAACTTAAGAGAAATGGGATCCATGTGGGAGTTCAGTCCAGCTAGGTTAGCCTATCTCAGTGTTGTTTTGTTTGCTGTAGGAACCTTTTTAAAAGCTGAATAATGAACCTTTTAGGGTTCCTTATCTGTACCAGCTTATGGAACCCTTAAAGGTTCCGTATAAAACCTTTTTGTTAAGAGTGTATCTACTGTTATAAATTTCCCAAAATTAAAAAAATGTAATCCTGCTGTAGCTGTGCGAAGGTTTAATGCCGTCATATGATTTTTTGACAATGATATGTTTCTCAAAAATGGTAGTCATTGGTACAGGTTACAATTGGATTGAACAAAAATGTGCCTATGTGGAAGTAAGATAATATCATATTATGAAAGCTTGTAATTTTTCTAGGTTATGCCAACTAATGGCTTTGATTGTTATTCTGTATGCACAGAACTTTTATTTTCTGAAGTCTGGCAGGCTTTTTTTTAGCAACATATGTCCTGTCTTGGCCATTAGGACTCTTTCCAGTCCATTACAGAATACAAGGCAAAACAGTAAACACGGCCAGTTTTTTTTTACTGACCTAAGTAGTAGTGTCACATCAAGAGAAACAAATCTTACTGAAAAATGGACAAAAAAAAAGCCTTTTCATAAACGAGCAAGCAAAGGAAGAAACCAACAACTAATGCTTTTCTTAATATTTTACTGCACAGATAACTGTGGTATTGAAGGCAAATGAAAACATAGTAATTTACACTATGGCTTCCATGAAAACTTTTGGAAAAAGAGTTTCCTCACAGCAGCGGATCCAGAGGGGAGGTTTAGGAGGTTCAATCCCCCCCCCCCCTTGGGCCTGTAGATTTTTAATGTAAAGAAAAAAATGTAATCCTGATATTTTTAGTATATTTCCATTTGTAACCCCCCCCCTGTCCGACATTTTCTGGATTCGCCCTTGCCTCAATGAATATTAAAACACTTCCATGTGACATTCTTACATACATGTAGACACTGACAGAATCAGTAGAGGTATTGCAATCTAAAATTTTTGATATAGGTTTGACATGATACATTGTATATCATTTGTATATAATTTCTATGGACAAAGCCCTGTTGTGCATTCCATAACAAAAAGCTGTTAGACCAGGCAGAGTGGCATATGTAGGTACAATGCATTCGCTGAGTTCTCAGAAGTAATTTTTTTCTATCTGATCAGGAAAATAGAATTTATCAATGGACAAAGAAAATATTTTTATAAAAGTATTAAAAAACATGTCATTTTTCGAGGTACGATATGAATTGCTTTATTGTTGTTTTGTATGTTCATAGTTACATGCTCCCCTGTCTGCCAAAAACGGTTCATTGTATATATATAGATCTTGTCTTGGCCATTAGTTGTGTGCGCTATCCATTACAGAATAGATACAATGCCTGTTTGGCATTAATGCAATGGCACAATGTCATGCGTTTCACTTACTTACAGGCGGCACTGTACATAGTAGGAAACACTGACCAGCCTGATCATTTTTTTTGCTGACCTGAATATTAGTGACCCAGCATAAGAAAATTACTAAAGAAAAATAGACAACACTCTAAAAATTTCAAACAAAATTGGTTTTTTAGATTCAAAATGTTTTTTTGAAAAACCAAAATTCAATGCAAAAAACCAACATGGATTTTTTTAAAAATCCATGTTGGTTTTGCATTGACATTTGTTTTTCCAAAAAACCATTTTGAATCTAAAAAACCAATTTGGTCCCGGCATTTTTTAGAGTGAATGGCTGGAAAAGAGTGGTTTCCTGTCTGCCTCTTGTCTTGCGAACCAGAAAGTTGGGACATTGTTATTTTTGTGAAATTCACAAAATATCTTAAAGGCACAGAATTTTTGCTTTATTTACCAAAGGTTTTACAGGTAGGCCCATACAGTTTTATGTCAGAGCGGTATCTCAATTATGCATTTTTACCTCATCTTCTATTCCTTGTGTTTTGGAAAAGTTAAAAGATTTAATAGAACTTCTAAAATGGACAAAACGATCTTAAAAAGAGTGACAAAATACATGAGGAAATAAAAATGCCATTCCATTTAGTATTCTGTTTGCGGCTGGTAACTTTAAACTTGAAGAAAAAAATGCAAGACAAGCTTCAAAACACCATCCATTTATTAATGCACTCTAAAAATTTCGGGACAAAACTGGTTTTTTTAAATCAAAAAAATTTTTTTTTGAAAAATCCACATTGGTTTTTGCATGGAAGTTTGGTTTTTCAAAAAACCATTTTCCACTTAAAAAGCCAATTTTGTCCCGAAACTGTTTAGAGTGCATGAATAAATGGATGGTGTTTTGAAGCTTGTCTTGCATTTGACGTTATAGTTTTGAGATGAAAAAGAGAGGTAGGATTTTACCTGATCATTATCAGTCTGCTCCTCTCCAACTGCTCTTAATCTTCATCTTACACCAGCTTGAAATATGTTCGTATACTGGGGTCTGAAACAAATTAATCAACCAAAAGATACCACTTTCTGGTGAATGTGTGAAATCCTACCTCATTTTTGAAACATGGGAAGAAGTTTGCATATCTGTTAAACTATTCTTAACCTGCTCTAGACAATGAAAATCAATGCTTTTTCGAGAAGTGGGTATGTTTCAAACACCCAGAGGTGCTATGGTAGGATGTTGCCAACCTGGTTTCCTGTGACAAAATGCCTACTTCAAACAGATGTGATATGATATAGGGGAACGAGGGGCAAAACGGGCTGCCTTACTTCGAAGGCTCTCTGCACGAAGGCGGTATATCATGCGAATGCCAAATAAGGACTGATCCATGAAGAAGTATCTATACCACTTGCTCAAACACAGAAAAGTGCTTTTTTAACAGTACCAATTCTAATTTTCCCCTATTTACAAAAATTCAACTTTATCCCGTTTTGCCCCATGCTTGGGGCAAAATGGAATTTCATATGGGGCAAAATGGGAAAAATTAAAGTTTCAAAAGTTCTTCAATAAATCAGCTGTTTAGATAATAGTCCAACTAAAAAGCATGTTGACGAACAAAAATGCATTAATTCATGTCATTGCAATGTGAGAATATTGCAGAATACTTAGAGTAAACATAACAATAAATTATGAAATCAACATCTCATTACAGGATGTAATTATAGCCGGGTAGTGATGCTAGTTAGTGTACATTCTATGTAATTATTTGAAAAATTTTTTATTCATAAACATTATGTTACAAAATAAACAAAATTAGTTGAATTTTGTGGAAATGTGACATTTTTATGAATATTCACATAACTCTGATTTCCGAGTTTTCTTGATAATTTAACAATTTAAACCTGTATTGGATTTGACTATGCTTTTTGAAAGGCAGTTACATTCGTTTCAGTTTCAACAATACAGGGTTTTACCACTAAGCCTAAATCCTCAAGGTATTACTGATGACATGGATTAGATCCACAAATCTCTTGTGATTTTTTTCAAATTTTGCCTGTTTTATGGCCAGAAAATGTATCAAATTTCTTAAATGTCATGGTTGAATTGACCCAATATCAAGCTTAAACCTTTTCTAGGCTGGGATTGCTTTTTTGTGCTTCCCATTTTGCCCCCGCAGGAGGACTCCATCTTGCCCCAACCATGCAGGATAGATTAATAATGACCTACTTACACATGACTAAGCACCAGACTACATTTTTTTGCTTAATACGCAAGCTTAGTAGTCCTCTAATAACACTGACTATGAATTATTTGGCTGGGAACGTCATTGGAGGTATTACACCATTTCCAAAAATTATGATTTTTTTAAAGAAAATCGATCAAAAACTTCAAATTAACATAGCTGCATACCTGTAACGTTCTCATCAACTAAACTATCAGGAAAAGTTGGTCATGTATCCTATTTTATTTTCCAACCAAAAACTTAGAATGCAGGTCAAAACATTCAGAGAAAACTTAAAAAACCATTTTGCCCCGCTGCTCCGTTTTGCCCCTCGTTCCCCTACATGCATGCTTGTCTTTGACCCACTGTCTGTGACCCACTTTGGGTGACCCTGACAGACTGTTGAGTGAACTGTGTTGACTTTTGCTTGTTCCACTTCTGATATCTAACATGTGGATTGTGTACATTTCCATGGAATGAGTTAATAAGATGTGAATAAAGGTATGTTTAAATTTGCTCATGACATGTTTGTAACTCAGATTATCCAGTAACCCCTAGAAATTCTCAGTTACTGCCCCAGATGAATGGAATGAACTTATGAGCATGGCATCATGGGGTCAGTCTTTTGAGGTCATGACACAATTTATTTGAAATTGGCAAAACCAGTTTGAAAGGATGCTGTGGGTCTTTTATAAATAATAGAACAATTTGCACCTAACTGAGGCAGGGAAATAATATTCTCGTGTTGGGCAGCAGAGACTTTGGTGGGTTTTCAAGTAAATTTCAAAGTTTTAAAATTCATGTGCAGCAGATCTGCTAACTTGTTGAGGTTGGGGGGGGGGTAAAGAAGGGGGGCCATGGAGGGGGGCCATGGAGGGGGCTAGGCAAGGACTCCCTGGCAGCAAATCAGTGAAGCTGGCCTCTTTGAAAAAATTAAATATTCAACTGACTTCACTTCATTATGATGATGTTGCTGCTTCTACAGGTGTACCTGAGGTTACTTTCCCTGAGTGGCTCTGTTTATAATTACAAAAATTGTTAATTTCTCAAATACGTAGGAATGAAGTAGTAAAATTTTTTTCTTCCGATACAAATTTCTTTTGTTTTATTAAATTAGACATCTATGGTTTGCATTTAACACAATTTTCTGTTCAGATAAGGTGGTGTTCTATCTTTTTACGCCTACTTAGAATTTGGCCATGTCTAAAGCCAAAATGGTTTCTGTAAAATCCATCGAACCAACAGTCAAACCATGTATCTATTTTTAATTTTGTCATGAATGATTAATTTGATGTGTATACCAAACACATTCAGACAATTTGGTGACTACATTTTGTATGACATATAGCATCAGAACTGATTATAGGCTAGGGTGCATCGTCTGCCCCCTAAAAATGAAAATATTTTCGTATTCATTTGCACTTCTACCATATTGTTCCATTGCCTGAAAAAATTCATTCTGCAAAATTTCAGTAAGATCGGTTGTGGCCTTAGGGTGGCACTTTTGCATTGAAGTTTGGTCCAAAAATGACAGAAAGTGATGTTTTACATAATCGCGGTTAGAAATATCTAACCTATTATTTGATATAGGAATTTAATTCATATACCATTGTTTTCGGAAGAAAATAAGCTTTAATTTGAATGGTAGAAAGCTATGTTTCTGACAATTTTTCACTTTGAGGAACTTCGCAAAATATAAACTTTTAGACTATGGTGAGAAAATGTTTGAAATGAACTACTTAAAAGGTCAACTTTTGCATGACTGCGACATCTTCATTGGATTTAAGTACAAGGCACACTTTGGCGAAGGAAGTGGGAATTTCAACTTATTCTGTAGATATCTATTTAACAAAATCCAAATGTACAATTTTGCATTAATTACACACAAATATATGAAATAAATCACTTCAATGCAATGTCTTTTTGCCATATCTTTTTCTTTTGACTACATTTTAATTCTATCAAGGTCTTATCAGGTGATGTGGTGGATCTCTTCCTCAGTTTAGAGACTTCTATGGGTTCAGAAAGTCATATTTAACATTGTTTTTCGATTTATCACATTTCACAAATTCAATAAGAAAATATCAAGATGCAAACACAACTTCTCCTGACTCAAAACCATCGATGTTGGTATTCAAATTAAAGCTCCTTTTCTAAGAAATCCAGCTATACCATTTATAAGTCAATAAAATAAAAACTGAGAATATTATCAACAACCGCGAAATGGCAAAATAATACCTGATGCTCAAATTTCAAGGCTGTAGTGCCACCCTTAGACGTTGGAATTTTTTCCTAAAATTTCGCAGGGCTTCTTTTATGACATAGAGGAACAATACAGCAAAAGTGCATTAAGATCTGAAGATATAGGGGCAGACGATGCACCCTATATAGGCTTAAATTTCCACTAATTTAGTATTTTGCCATACAGTCATTATGTAATATTCTTTCACTTAACAACTTTTATGAGAACACCTGCTACTGTTAATTATGTGAGGTATTGAGCTCACTACAGATGCCGACTTTCTAACTTGTCCTAATACACTATAAGGAAGTTAATACTTTTGGACAAGTGCCGCCTGATTCAGTCAGCCCTAGATAATGTTACCAAACAGACTACATTAGCAGGCAATTAGCAGAAGAAATTGCATCAATTAGCAACATGCTGTCAAAAGGAGATTCTGCTGTCACAGGGAAAATAGCAAGCAAATCTGTTGGGGACAAATTATTTGGCTATTAGATTTAGGCTGGGAAGATTGTGTTTTTCTGCTGACAATTGTGATTCTGCGAATGCTGGTGAGTGATTAACATAGGTTTTGATATTTGTTTTGTTTTCTATTTTATAGTTGCGTGTTTGTGAGTTTTTGAAGGCAGGATTTGTCGTCATCGTTAATAATTATTGTCTGCTGCTGTCCAGCTGCTCTTCATCTTAATTTTAAGCCAGTCGGGGAGAATGTATCTCCATTGAGTCGGTGTCTGAACAAATGACCAAAATATCAAAAAAGAAAAAAACTTGGTTGAACAACAACAACATAAGACTGTAACAACCCTGGTAAACTCAACTTCATCTAAAACGTGGTCAGCCTGTACGGCTATTTTAGCAAAAGAAAACAAATTAATGATTCAATAATGAGTTCACAGGAACAGTGTCTCAAACACCTAAAGGTGTGCATAGGCATACCGGGCGCGCAATTTTTAGGGGGGCGAGGGACATTTGCCGGAATTTAAAGATTTAAATTTAATACCATTTCAAATGAAACTGCCTGGAAATCAGTAATTTTCAATAGTTTTTATTTAATTATCTGCCCAAATTGTTTAGCCTTTTTGCCCTAATATCACTGTTTCCAAAACTTTTGGGGGGGGGTGACCACCCCCCCCCATGCCCCCCCCCCCCTCCAGTACGCCTATGAAGGTGAGAAAGGGTGAGAAGGTGGCCTATTAGCCTCCTGCTTCCATATGATAAATTATGTGACTGTGCTTTTACTCTTTAGAATGGACACAAGAACTGCTTGATACTGTGTTCTAGATGTGTTGGCTTGCACTTTCTGAGACACAGAAAGAAGAAAGATAAAGATGAAACGTGTTCTGTCAGCTGTCAGAAGTAATACCAGAATGATCACTTTACTCTTTGCAGGCAAACAATGAAAAGATTGTATTGCCGTTACGGATTACTTGACGGTTTTGTGAAATTCCGGAGATTTTGCGATATCAAAGGCAAAAAGAAAACATATACACTCTTTTATTGACACTCTTTTATTGTCTTGCTATGTTTTATTGTCTTGCTGCGTTTAACTGTCTTGCTGTGTTTTATTGTCTTGCTGCGTTTAACTGTCTTGCTGTGTTTTATTGTCTTGCTGCGTTTAACTGTCTTGCTGTGTTTTATTGTCTTGCTGCGTTTAACTGTCTTGCTGTGTTTTATTGTCTTGCTGTGTTTTATTGTCTTGCTGTGTTTTATTGTCTTGCTGTGTTTTATTGTCTTGCTGTGTTTTATTGTCTTGCTGTGTTTTATTGTCTTGCTGTGTTTTACAGGGACGGCCGCAGGGGGGTGATGGGGGGATGCATCCCCCCCACCGGACAAAAATTTATATATTTTTACATGTTAATTTTATCAGCGCGCAGTCGCATTATGTTGCGAAATATGCGTTCCGCGACGCGATGGCGCGATAGACCCCCCCACCGGAATTTTCTGGATCCCCCCCTGGTGTTTTATTGTCTTGCTGTGTTTTATTGTCTTGCTGTGTTTTATTGTCTTGCTGTGTTTTATTGTCTTGCTGTCTCCTTACAATCACATCACAGTCACCCTGTCTACAAGTGGACTGCTCTTGCATTGCCACAGATCAGAACATTATATGCTGTCTTGTGTTGCCACCTAGTGACTAGTGAGCTATTCAGCGAGCTCCTGCGAGCGTCCACCAACTTTCGACCAGAGGAACACACACAATTTTGTCTGGAAGACACCGGGGCTGTTTCTGAGTGTGCTGATGGCCTTGTCTACTTCCTTAGAGAATGTGATTGCCGAGTCTGACTCTGGTATACATCAATGTTGGATAGAAATTTTGTGAATGTGCAATGAAATTGGAACTATTTCTTGGGACAGCAATGCTGTAGCATAGGAAATCAACTTTTGTGCCAGGTGGTAGCAGCATGCAGTTCTCAGTTTCACCAGACTGACAGTCATCACTACAATGGCTCACATCTTATTTCTAAAAGCTCTTTGACTGACAACGTTTTCTTGTCTTATCAATCTCTCGCCCTATGCTTTGGGGTTTTAGGGTGTAGGGAAAGAAGAATATAATCAAGAAATCCAGAAATGGAAGACAAGCATTTGGAACTGACCAGACAAATATTGGAAGCAGGCGTCTTTCTGATAGGATCTGGCTGGTAATTGATGGCAAATATTAAAGTAAATATTAATCACTAGAATACCCGCTGGAAATAGATTTGTCACATATGAAGAGTTTGGTGTATGCATTTAATATGTAAATGGCATGGCCATGAAATGCGCGCAGCACTTTTAAACGTTGTTGTAGGAGTGATTGTGTTACCTTCAGTTTTGTTTGTATTGCATATTCAATGTATGAAAGGCAATAATTTAACGTTTTAAAAGGATAATGAAGTATTCCATAAAAATGATAAGCAGAGAGGATATGACTGAAGAAAATTGAATTTGTAAGGCACTTTTGAATTTGTTTTGTTAAATATGAAACTGAATTTCTTATAAGAAGGTGGAGCCAGTGGGCGTTATTCCCTGCTGTGGACTGTTGATGTTGGGACCATTACGGGCCGTACATATTTTTGAGTCCTGTCTTGGGCTCAACTCACTGTGCGAATATGAGCCGGAGGCTTCAGTTGAATGTTGCAAGGCCCCGGGCGGATTTTCAGTGTTAATAGGTGGGACAGACTAATGAGCTGTGTTTTGTCTGTCTATCTGTCTCTCTATCTATCTATGTATCTATCTCTAGCCTATATATACCCATCAATTATCTAGCAATCTATGTATCTATTAACCTTGCCGTTGCATTGTACATTTCCTAAGATCCATTATTGCACAGATTTTTGAGTGCTCTCTTGGGGTCAATTCGCCGCGCGAATGTGTGACGGTGGCTTCAGTTATATGTTGCAAGGGGGAGGGGGATTGTCAATGTTAATTGGCTGGACAGACTAATTAGCTGTCTATATGTGTGTGTGTCTATCTACCTATCTATCAATCTGTCTATGTCCGTCTATGTTTCTGTCTATGTATCTATCTATGCTATATGTGTCCAGCAATTATGGATTAATATATCTATCTATCAAGATATCTATCTATCTATACCTATCTATCCATTCGCCTTGCATTGGAAATATCCAAAAAATTTACTATGGGGAAGGCCTAAGATGCACCATGTGGCGCCATCTATAGCAAGCATGAACATGACCTTTTTTCTTACATGATTTGTATGTTTCAGTAAACATTCATACTTACTAAACAAATGTGAAAACATGTAGAAGCATCTGTTTTATCCAGTAACATAAAGATTTGCATAAGTATACAAAGACTTGTTGAGATTATGTCACCTGAACTTTACACTATTATAAACACAAATAAGCAAGGGGAAAAAAATATAAGTTCTGAAATTTTCATAACTCGTGTAAGGTCATTTTATATTTGACTCGTCCCAGGTGCTCTTGTCATTATGCAAATGATTTAGGTTGCAGGCTGTTCTTTTTATTGAGTAGCCCTCCGAAGTACATAGGCTGAGTGAGTGGAGCAGGGGGGTATGGGCAGCGCTGATGGAAGAGCCTTATGATTTTGCAGGTTGTTTTCCGTGAATAAGGTGTGAAATAAAGCAGAATTGCAAAGGAATTAGAATGTTTTGAAGGATAACAGAGCTTATTTCAAGGGAAAATGTCAATCCCTGTCTATATGCCAAGTTTTATGATGATTGAGACCGGAATGGAAGAGAAATAAGATAAACAACAGAATTAGAGAGATGTTCAGTTATGTGGTGGATGTGTCATAGATGCAGTACATTATGACGCGAGTCAAGTGACACCTCAGCCCCACAACAACACCATTGATGAAGACGCTGAGACGTCGCCGGGAATTCTGGCTGGAATCAACTACATCCCCTGTGCTAGATTGTATCAACGCTTAACACCATGCAGTTATCCTAAAGTGGTTAACTCCTATAACTAAGTTTTTAACAGGGTTACAGGAAAAATAATTTGGCCATGTTTTAAGCTGACCTCATGTTACATAATGACTAGATTATTTTCCCAGTAACCCATTTTAAAAGATAAGTTATAGGAGTTAACCACTTTAGGAAATTCATCCCGTACTTGAATCAGGAGATCGAGAAACTACATTCAAAATCTAAAATTGTTTGTCTATATCTCAGGCCCAAAAACTTTTATAATTAACAGCCCTCACTATAACGTTTATTGTTTTTGTTTTGCTTTAAAAAAATTACCAATCAGTACTCAAATTCAAATTCTTTTATTGCTGGAAAGCACATGAATTCATTGCAATTCCATAGAAATACATAAAAATACAGAACAGCAAAATACATAAACATCAATGTATATTATAAACATTGACTCTTACTTGTAACTTTATTATATTCCAGTGCACATGAAGTCCACGGTGACGGAATGACAAAAATGAACATCAATTGTATCTTCCTCCTTTTAAAAACCCAAAAATAATGTGAAGGAGGGCTGATAAATATGCATATTTTATTTAGACACATTTGATATGTGACATTTTTGCTGAATTCAAATTCATATAAAGGGCTGTAAAATATATATGATGCATTTTCACTGCCGTGACGGAATGACGGTGAAATGGACATAAGAATTTCCTCATCTCAAATAATTCATTTTAACTGCTTACCTTATGTGTTTTTACGATACAGTTTGGTTAATTTTCAAAGTACATATTCTTGGCTTGTCTTTCATTCAGAAATTATGAAGTTTCAACAGTTTCTGTGTCAGAGCAATGAGATATACCAACCAGAGGAAGTGTGACAGAATGACAGTTGCCGGATCTAATTTGTGACGGAATGACAGGACCAATAATACAAACAAAAACATGTTTATCTTCTACATTATTACATCAGGTATTCGGGTGACACGCACCAAACTTGGTATACTTGTATATTAGGTGTAGTGGAACATATTCATAAGTTAAATTTAAACAATATAAACATTAGTATATCTTGCTATATGCTTGAAATGTATCTGCTGCTGTGACGGAATGACAGTGAAAGAAAATATCAATTTTACTTGAATTTGTTGTACATATTCTTCCAATACTTGTTTTACCACACAGATTTGTGCATTTTACAAAGTCTATAAAGTGAGCTTGTCTGTCATTCAAAAATTGTGAACTTTTCAACAGTTTTTAGGTTGGTGTCAAGACGTACACCAGCCAGAGGCACTGTGACGGAATGACAGCTACCATGACCTATCAGGTGATTGTGACTGGACTAGCAAAATATTAATAGGAATAACTTTGCCCTTGCAAAGGGACGAAATAGGTAATTCAATTGCAATTACAACTATCAAGATTCAAATGCAATACATACAATGTACTAACTACTATTACAAGTTGTGTTGTGACAACAACATTTTGGTGTCAATTCCGCTCAGTCAATTATCAAAAATGTGAAAATTTGTTTTCTGTGTATGGCTCAAATCTGTTCAACCAACCTCATAAATGTATTTTATTATCAAACAATATATCATAAGAGATTTGATTGATGCCATCATCAGTGGAATCTGCAATTATATTGTAGGTATACAAGTTTTCAATTACTCTGTCACATATTGCGTCATTCCGTCACAGCCATAATGGCATTTCATATGGTGTAGCTAGGAATACTAATTGACCACAAATTTGAAAAAACAAGAAAGAATAATTTTCTACATTTGCCTCATTGTAGAATTTAACTTTGATGCACCCCTAGGTTTTGCATGCTACACAGGACAGCAAAAACAAGGTTAACATTGTGGCAGAATGATATGATTAGAATATGTCATATAACACAGTCCCCTTAAAGGGCTAGGAGCAACCTATTATACCCAACCCACTATACTATAGTCATTCCGTCACACTAACCAAGTTTTGTTTAAATGAAGTTCGCTGTCAGCTTTATTCATTAAATTTCGAATCAGGCATTTCTCAGAAAGAGTTTGTTAGAGCAATATTAGTACATACACATTGCCATGGGACATCTGGACCACTGAAGGCCTATAATTTTCAGCTATTTTGTCATTCCATCACATATTGTGTCATTCCGTCACAGCCAAAATGTCATTCCGTACAGAGTAGCTGGGAAGAATAACGGACCACAGATTTAAAGGAAACCAGCCAATATATTTGTCTGCTGTAGTCTTTGTAGAATTTAACATTTATACATCTCCAAACTATACGTGCTAACCCGGACAACAATAATAAGGTTATTATTGTGACGGAATGACACAGCTTTAACTCATCCAGGACTTTTTTTGTAGTGGGAATAACTCAAAATACTCCATGACATGGTTGAGCAAAATATTTAAAAATGATAAATATTGCCATCCTGTACAAAATGATATGCTGAGTGATCAGGAGAAATGAAAATAACTAAAGTTATCCTTCATAAAAGATGATATGTCCATCCCCTTTTGCTTTTGTGCATATTTTGGTGTGATGTCATGTACAATCTCGGCTCAAGAACAGGGGATCCCATACTTGAAAATGATTAAAATTGCCCGAAGTCCAAAATATAGGTTTTTATCAATCATTTAACACTTGTTTCCAGACAATTACTTACATTTTAATATTTCATTGGTTTGTCCACATTTCTGTGGATTTCATGCTATAACGTTTTTTGTTTTTGTTTTGCTTTAAAAAAATTACCAATCAGTACTCAAATTCAAATTCTTTTATTGCTGGAAAGCACATGAATTCATTGCAATTCCATAGAAATACATAAAAATACAGAACAGCAAAATACATAAACATCAATATATATATAAACATTGACTCTCACTTGTAACTTTATTATATTCCAGTGCACATGCATAAAAATACAAGCAGTTCAGGTTTTTTCAAAAATGAATAATAATCGTACAACATTCATATAAATATATATGGCTACATGCACATAAGAAGGAATCTGTTGAATCAAATTAATACAAACTTATACAATCACATAACTTTTCTAAGTAGTTCATCAAAACATGTAGCAGTTCCAGGTCTTAGACAAACAAGCAGGCATATATATGTATTTTAAAGGCCCAAATTTTACAAACAGTAATAACAGTAACTGATCCAATGGTTGTCACTATGCCACCCTTGGCAAGAGGATAACATCCACACTTTTCACTTGTTGCATTCTCACTATCCCTCCCCATAGAAATTCTATGATCCCATCAAAATTATCTTTCCCTCAAATTTTAATGTTCTTGACCTGTCCTGTTGATGGACCGATGGGAAATTCAATAAGGATAGCGATATACCTTGTTAGCTTAAATATAAAATCTAACTCAAAAAGAGCCTTCCTAAGTCTTTCCATTTAGTAAAAAAAGAGATAGCATTCAATAAGATGTTTACTCAGGTCCATGGTGCCCAAATATATAAAAATAAAACCAAACAATATTTTGGTGTGATGTCATGTAATACCATACTTGCTCGATTCAAAGCTGCCAATAGACAGGCCAGGATTAAATTATTTATTGGCAAATGCTGCTCATTCTACGGGTCACAAACGTGGCTAATAAACAGCGTTTATGTTAATGATTTGGAGGTGTGCTGGAGAAAAGCACCAAGGAGGTTACTGGATCTCCCTTATACAACAAGATCGGTTTTGCTTCCTCATTTACTCAATTGTGAGAATTTTAAACTTCAACTGAGTCTCAGATTTGTTAAACTGTTAAAAACAATTGAGATCAGCAAGAATGTGAAATGCCAAATGATCTTGAAAAACAGATCAAAAATTGGCACAATACACAAGAATATTTTGGAGGTAGCTAGATTGTACGGTGCAAATGAGAAAGACATTGTTGCAGGTAGGATGCCCCATATCAGTGCCACAAACAATTCTGAAGTAAGACAAAGAGCTGGAGCAATATGTGACTTCATCGATGTGGCTAATTGTGACTGTGAAGACCAAGACAATTTTCAGCAAATAATCACATACTTGTGTACTTTCTAAATGTCGTATTTATATTTTTTAACTAATCATCTTTATCGCCTGTACCAATGACTGTGTGTACGTAATAAATGATATATATAATATTGCTAAACTGTTGTTGATAGGTAAACGATGACCTTTCGACGAAGTCCGAGAAGTTTTAGCAAAATAGGTATAACTGACAAGAATCCGCACTATCACTGGTCCCAATATTGCTTTCAAAATTGATGAGAGGGCCTATCTCAAGAAAAGTTTATCAAAAGAGCACAAATTGTTCCAAAGGCTTTAAAACATGTCTTGCATTGAAAAGACATATAATTAACAGCTTCTGTGATCAGACAGGAAAAACATTTGTCAAATTCTGTGTTGTGGTGAACTTTTTGTAAAAAAAAGGCCAGACTTTTTTAATCTTTAGCTTCTCGGGTCGACCGACACAACAGATTTTCTGCCTGTCGAAAAAAATTTGAACAAAACCAGAATTTTTATCAAATCGACATTACAAACAATTCAGATTTTACCTTTTTTTTTCGTTCTACTGGTCGACCCCCAAAAAGTGCTTCGAGAAGATCCGAAAAGCTACAGATCCATTATGTGTGGCCTAAGTTCAACACCTCTTGTAGTGGAAGAGGCAGAGGGTTTTAAATATGGGAATTTGGGAAGGTGTGGGATGAGCCATTGGATGATCTTGATCAACAACAGTAAGATATGCAGAGTTTAACAATTAAATTAGCCTATTTGTATACATGACTTTGTTTTCATTAACACAGTATTAATGGCAGGTCTTCATGAATTACCAGATGCAATTAATAACAAGGAAGCATCACTTACAGGTTGTAATAACTTTTTTTTTTCACTATATGTGAAAGAAAACAAAATTTTACTTCAGTTGATATATATGTATGTCCATATTCCATTTTATTGCAAGTACCTAAGTTGTGCAAATAAAACATACTATCCTATCCAAAAAAATGTGTGATTTACTTCTTTTTAATAGTAGACCTAATACTGACATATAATTATCAGTTCTTTATGGATAGTAATAACAATAGTGGATCACATAGTAGGAGCTCCTCCCACTAATCTCAAAGGGAATGAATCCATGTGTAGAATCCTGATTATTATCATCTTCATTATCCCACCAAAACCATTCTTCTTGGACCTTCATGCCCCTTACCTGTTGACACTGGGAAGTGTGTCTAAACAAGTAGAAGGGGCTTGTGTTGGGAAGGTCTATTGGATTGCTGGAGGCCCCGTCAGATCGGCAACAGTAGTAGATCTTGGTGTTTTGATCATACTGCCCGTGTGGTAGACTGCCAGAAACACGATTGGTATTTGAACTGTCTTCATCATCCCAATATATATGTCCTGATGAAAAACCTAGAACATTAAAAACATAATTATGTAGTGATTACCTACATATGCTTTTATTAAACAATTACAGTAGAAGAAAAACGAGTGCTTACAGAAAAGCACCGGAATGCTTCTTGTGAGGTCATTGCCTTATCCCTGCCATGTTAAACTCTATGATGTGTAAGCAGACAATGAGGTCACATCCTATACTTCCTATAACCAGAGTCACTGACCAAGACATACTACACACCAATGAGGTCACAAGTTGCCCAATGACAAATTGACACTTCATTTCAATGTATTTGATAGGGCATGTTGTGAGGTCATTGATGACCACAAACACCTTTTCTGGTGGCCAGGGGCGGATACAGGCTTTTTCGAAAGGGGGGGGGCAGTAATATGAGGTTATACCATGGGTAGGTGCAGTACATCCCCTGTATACTCCCCGAGACCCCAGTGTATTCCCAAGACCCGAAGGGTCGAGGGAATATACTGGGGTTGAGGGGAGTATACCGGGGATGTACTGCACTTACCCATGGTATAACCTTTTTATCCCATGTCGAGGCAAATTTTAAAATAATTCAGAACTATTATGTAAATGTACATGCATACACTTCTTGTGATGCTACTTTTTTTACTGAAATTAATTTTTTGTTTCAGTTATGATTTTATAGTGGCATTAGTTTTTAAGATATCGCCTTGAAATTTTGGATTTGTAATTTATACTGTATTTACAACAGTACTGGAGAATTTAGTAGGTCTGGTGGGTTTAGGTCCTGAGATATAAAATAAAACGGCCATGGAACTAGAAAAAATCGTTGACTCAGAAAAACGTTTCTGAAATAAATGATGCATAGGGCTGAAACAATACTAGTCTACAGAATTTAACATCATTACTTTGTCATGTGTTGCGAAATATTTTCTAAAACAATATAACAAAATAAAAAGGGGTCCTCATCCCGATGGAAATTCATATTAATCTGTATTTGTATAACTAAGTCACTTTGAAAAAAATTAACAAATTTACCGAAAACCGCTTTGGAAAATTTTCTTTACCAAGTAGAAAGTCAAAAGTGCTTCAGTCTGATATTATTTCCTTCTGGATCTAATGCTTCAAACCACTGCTCTCTAGTCCTAACAGATCAGTGGCAAATTGCGAAAGAGTGGTCATTTTTTGCACTCTCAAAATTACAAAAAAAGATCATGAAGCTGCAGCAGAGAATGTGATGCTATACAGACTTTCTGTAGGTGTGTCTAAATGCAGCTCTCTGATTGGTTGTATTCAGTATATTCCCGGGGAAAAACGTCGTATACAGATCAGCTGACCATAATGATTTTCTCCCCTAAACTGACTTTTTGCCTGCTGCATTGCCCAGGGAAAAACACAGTATCGGGGAGAAAATGTGCCTAGACATGGGATAATACTTATGACATTGGAGTCTCAATTTTTTTTTTTCAAATAGCAATATGAAGTATTTATCTGACAAAATGGGGGGGGGGACGCCTCCCTTGTGCCCCCCCTGGATCTGTCTATGGTGGCACTCGTTTTCCGTCGACTGTAATATAAAGGCGCTTTCAAATTTGCCTGCCTTGAAGCTCAAGCATCTATTCTGATCTCCTATCTACTACTTTATAATGAAACTGACGCCCGTGCTCTGGATACTATCTAGAGAAAGGGCATCAGTTTCATTATAAAGTGGTGAGGCAAATCGGGCTGAAGCTTTTACGAAATGGTGTTTCTCCACATCATACCATGCTTGGGTTAAAACGCCCCACCAACCCCAACCACATGGACACCACTGATCTAGAGAGTAGGCATTGCATACAATTTTACTTATTGGTGCTCTCGATATGTACCTTATGATGCTACTCGTGATCTATAGTAGTTTGTTAGAGACTTAGAGTAGCTATATCTAGTAACAATTTGTACTGTATTTTAAATACTTCTGACATTAATGCTCTCATGTGCATGCCTGAACTGTTCTTTTGTCTTGTTTTTAAATGTATTGTCGTACAGAAGCTTTTGCTTGGGCACTGCGCTGCCACTTGATTAAATACGACTTTAAATAAAATTTTACCATACCAAGCAAAAATAATTAGAAATTGGATTTTTATTATTTAGCATATGTAAAGATGGTACAAGGGCTTTGAAATTCAGCTTGACACACTGTTTAAAAACCATTGACACACATAATAACAAAGCATGCAGACTTATTTAATCAAAAACAAATAAAATGTGTACCCATTGATGAACAAGCAGTGTCCTTCTTGAAGATGCAATAGTTCCCTCTTGGCCAGCGACCTGAACCTCCAGAGCGGGTTACCATGCAGAAATGCTGTGCCATGTCATTTTTCCAATAAGAGGACGCAGGAAAGTGTATACCACTGCTCCAATTATTACTGGGGGCATCGTCTTCGGTATCATGGTACCTGTAGCCATCATGCCAATATACCCCAGCTGCCTCTGGACACCCAGTGTTCGTCTTCGGCAGACCATAAGTACCTGCTGGCCATGCTGCAACAATGTCATTTACTTAGTGTCAATTATGCAGGGTCTCTAGAACATTGACTCAATATAAAAATAAGCAGAACTTCTGTTGTATTCAACGTAAAGTTTGATTCTCATAGAGTGTTGTCGTGCTAAGTCCCAGCTAAAGTTCCGTAAAATCGGATAACTCTTTTCTTTTTATTGAAGTAAGTTGACATGAATCTTTATTAGTGTTTTGTCTTTTGCCTTATCCCTTCTTTTGTGTGATTTATCACTTATTCCTGTGTACATGTATATCCTAATTATTGACATTGGATAATTGGCTTTAGTTATAAGTATGATCATGTTTTGGCTTACTTCCTCTGCCCTTTGTCGGGTTAGGTTCTGGGATCTCAACACTATGTAATGCACCAGACAATATGTTATATTGTGTCTTTTCTTTTGTGATTTGATATTTTATAGATACTTTCTTGCAGTGGAGGAACACGAGAAGACCAGGAGTGAAACAAGACTCTTGAGATGAAATAAAACATTAAGTTTAAAACAATGGCAAATCAAATTAGTACGCCAGCTAGCACACCTCCAGTGGGTCAAATACACATAATATATATATTGAATTAAATTGTTTGCTGTGTTATAAATACTCAAGATAAAGGGGGGCTGTTGTACCAACTTTCCACCAGTTTTCTTTACATTACTATATCAACACTCTAAAAACAAATTCAAGGTAGAAATTGTTTCAAAATGCTTGTTTGAAAAACAAAACCTCCACCCTAGAAACACCGTGAGTTCTTCTTCAAAAAAAATTGTAATTCAACAATTTTCCTTGATTCTTTGTAGATTGAATAATTATCAATTATTGCCTTTCAATGTCTGGTCTTCTAATTTTCCCGGTGCCTTCCTGATAGTTCCTATGCCTTTCAAGGCTTGGGCCACCCCTTTTGGGGCCCATCAGACTTTTCTGAATGCTCCAATTACCTATGATTACTTTTAAGCTAATTCATATGTACAATACACAAGAAGGCAGCACCTGCAAGTTCTATACCAGTTGCTCCCTTTCTTTGAGCATCGGGTTATATTTCGGGGAAACTTGGGTATTTCTGCATCTCAGCATAATTCATACATCTTTCCAACTAATTATACAGGAAGACGGGCTTATTGCTAGCATATATATATAATAGCACACTTGGAAAATCTAGGTCCCATGTCAGATGCAACTCATCAGTAGCAGAAAAAAGGGGCATGAGGGTTCAGTGTCTTCTATAGATGAAATTGTGGTGTATGTTAAAACATGCCTGTTGCAAGCCCCACCGTCCTTGAGACAACCTACAGTGGGTTGCAGAAGTATCCACCCCCTGGAGTTGTCTTCGACACCTGTCACATCTTTATTCAGAAATACATCTTCAATCCCACACTTTTACATGTTCATACTGACTTCTCTTGCATCCTATATAATATACACCCTAGAATTCTTGGTTAAAAGCCTTGGAAGGCCAGAAAATGATAAATCAGTGAAAATGGGTGCTCCAAAGTATACACAGCCCTCCCTCCCCTTGGAAGTTGAGATGCTTTTTATTGATAACCATGTTGTTTTGACCTAAATAAGTAACATTATGGTATAAAACATTGATCTCTGATTGGTTTTTAACATTTCGGAGTGTTTTACCTTATTTCCGTAACGTTTGTGGATGGAAAATATCACAAAATCCACCTATTGTAATAAAAATTTTAAAAATGTGACCATAAGTATTTTCACTTTTGTTGCAGATACTGAACCGAAATGTTTTATATGTTCTAGGTTGTATAAGGGCGTGTCCCTGCCTGTCCAGCTCGATCATGTCTTGCGTTTTTGGGACTTCTCAAGGAAATAGCTTCCAAACACCTTTTGTCAGATCTAAATGTCACTTCATTCTGACACTGCTATAGGGGGTGCTGACGTGTAATTAGGGCTCAAAAGTATTATCTGTTTTCCCCATTCAAGTTCTAATCTACTCAACTACATCTTTGCAACATCATTGGATACTTGATTTATTTTTTTTATTGAATTTTTACAATTTGTATTACAGTAGGTTGACTTTTTGATATTTTAAATCCACAAAATTTATGGAAATAATGTAAAACAATCCAAAATGTTAAAAAACAATCAGAGATCAAAGTTTTATACTATAATTTTACTTCATCAGGTAAAACAACATAGTTATCAATATAGAATGTCACAACTTACAAGATCGCGGTATATGTAGTATATAGAGTATTTCGGGGCATGCGGCCCCCCTTAACTTTGAGGTGCGATTTGACCTACTTTATATGGGCGATTATTTGAATTCTTAAGCTGTCAGGAAGGGCTCACTTGAATCTACTAATAACTAGTGTAACAAATGTATACCAATTTTAATAAAGGAGTAACGGCCGTTTTTGTAAAAATATTAAAATTGCCTTCTTACCCCACCCATCGGGCAAGAAGCCTCCCTATTAGGCATTCAGCCTAAAAGTTATTTATTACGGTCCTTTTCATTTTTAAGGCATTCTATTCACTTTTTCTGAATTTCCTCATGCCCCATATCATGTGGGGTCTCTCGCCCAAAACCCACATATTTTTATTTGACCTAGCTATATTTTGAACTAAAATGCAAAAAACATGATCCAAATCATATTTATGTGATGGTCATAAAGTGAAGCAATGCAGATATCCATTATACTTTAAAAAATTTCCAAAGTTATTTCTGACAACCCCTTTCAAAGAATTAGTCAAAGTTACAAAAATCATGCACATTTTTTTGTTTCTTTAACTTCTACTATGGTTTGGTGCTGTTTGCCCTGAAAATTTGTGACGTCACCTAAAAAGCCTCTAGCTTCAATCCTATTAATAGATAAACGCACCAAAAATGTAAGTTTGGATATAAGCCTGGGGGGCCTCTCACCTAACCCGGGCTTCTTGCCCCGACCTACTCTAGGTACTTCGCAACACCCGTTTTTACTGATTTTAATTTTTTCCGCTCTTCCATGACTTACTACCCAGTATTTTGTGGTGTACATAGGTTGCAAGAGAGGTTAGTATGAGCATGTGGCAATAGGGGAATGATTATTCTCTTCTGAAGAAGGATATGACAGGAAATTAAAGACCAGGGGGTGTATACTTCTGCAACCCACCGTAGGTATCAGGCTCCACCTCAATCCCTGAAACAACCAGACCTGCATCGCAATAAATTTTTAATGAGATAGGCTGAAATAGGCCAAAGCTATTAGGAAAATGATAATATTTCGGTAAACTGGAAAAAAAGTTATCTTCTGATATAAACTTGGGATCGTCTTTACAAAAGTTGCAGAATAGTTTAATTAAATATTTCTTTCAAAATTTCCTGTAATACATCCACTCTGTCAGTGGACCAGTTAATGATGCAGGACAGCATGCAACACTCAGCAACAGACCACAAATTCAGTATCAATGAAGTATATAACATGCAGAACTCACTGATTTTTAACATTGGTGCCATGATACGCTCTTGGTCAGCAAACCTCCTCATCGCCACACGCTTGACGTCTGCTACATCAGTGTGCCTTCCTTTGATATTGAGGGCAGCATACCACATAACATAACCCGACACTTGGATTGATATGAGGAACTCGGCAATTTCCGTGGCTTGGGTCCAATAACTGGGGGATTCTTTGTCAAGTGTAGTTGTAAGAATAACCAATACTGGTTGGTGACCAAAAAGACGATTATTTCCCATGACCATGTCATGAAAATCATGAAGAACCTGAAATAACCAAACTACAATAATATTTAATTAACAAGTAGATGACCTTCCAGTTTCACGATGATTAAAAAATATATTTGCCTGTGCGGTGCAATCATCATAAAGTGGCTCATCAATAGGTCTGTCTCCATATGGGGATTGCGACAGGTATTATGGGTAGGTGGCACTACAATTAGGGGGAGTTCTATTTTTGTCTTGGGAGAGCCTCCAAATGACATATCATCTGGTTTGTTTGCAAAGTAAGTGAAATTCTGTGACCAACAGTTAATAATAATCTGGTTGTTAACAAGTTACAATCCCCCAATCTGTATGATAACAACACTCTTTTCTGTTGAACTGCTGTTTTGAGAACATAATCAATACAGTGTAGCTGACCCAAACAATCAAACATTCAACAAACACACTCATAAAGTGAGACTCCTTGGCTTGGTCAACAACACCAATCACCTTGTTGAAAGGCAAAGGGGATTCCATCAGAGATCTGATGGAATCCCCTTTGCCTTTCAACAAGGTGATTGGTGTTAATTTTCATTGATATTGCTCGGAGACACCACCTGTACGTAAATTCAGAACTACAAATGGAGACAGACCTGATCTGTTGTTATCCAGTGCAATTCGGATGCAGAGTGATCTGCAGTGATCTGGGTTATGTAGATATATTTCTGGTGATCTACGTGTACTAATCCACTTTTAGTGAAAATCAATATTGTAAATAATTTGACTTATTTGTCAAACAACATATTAACTCCTTCATACGTGTATAATTTAAAGTAGATATTATTGAAACATATATTCAGTAGTTATTTGGCACAGAATTAAATAAATCAACATTAATTTTCACTGATAGAAAAAGATTACAACAGATCACTCAGGAACGATCAATAGATAAGTGTTAATCCAAACTGTCGAGCCATTTTATGATGATTCTGTTGTATAATTACCTGCGCAATACCATCAGCACCCAGATCCAGAACACTGTCAGCCCATTTGTTTGCTCGTCCCACTGGCCCCAAACTTGAGTTGGTTTGAATGAATAGGAAATTGTTCAGGTATGACAGGAAGAACCTCAGTCGTGAGACACCTGAGCCATAAAGAGATATGGCCTGTAATCTCACATGCCCACTTCTCACAAGCTCATGACCAGTTCTCGCAAGCTCGTGTCCAGTTATTGCAAGGATTTTGAGGGAATCGACATCCCCTGCAAGGCTGTCAAGCTTCTTATCCAGCCCTTTCAGTTGTTCCTTAATTTCGGCTCTCTCCCTTTTTTCCTGGTTACTGCCTTCAACACCCATACCAAAACCGACTGTGGATAATATGCCGGTCAGAATGCCAAAACCAGCAGATGCTAAATTGAAAGCAGTTAAAGGGTCAATGAAACGCTTATGTCGTAAATGCTCTTCATTCTGTAAAATAGAATTAGATATTTTATGAGACATTTTAAAGTAAACTGCTCACACACATAAAATGCACACCTCTTGACACCGCTTTAAAAAATAGCATGCAATGCATGCATCGGGTCCTTGGTCTATTTCAACAAGTTGGGCCTCTTCAATATTCTACCAACAATGTATCAAGTTAGGTATAAGAAAGCAGTATATTGTGACTATGCACAAGAGGGCAGCACAGTCCAACTTTTGGTGTGTATACAGTAACCAGTTTTTGTGTGAAGTGCTGACAGCTCAGAAGAAATATGTTTAATCGAAGAAAATTTGAGCACTGATAAGCACAACATTGTAGCCAGGGGTGCATAAGCACCATCTTGATCACAAGGGCACATCTGTTGGGGTTGTCATTTTGTCTGTGAAATGTTTTAGTGAGTACGCCAACTTTGCCTGTTCACAGGAAATGAAGCTGACGACAATGGTCTTGGAATGAATTCCAAGGACCCAAAAAACTAACTTTTAAGATATATCTGAGATATGGCCATGAAAATTTGCACTGATGGAACTGGTTCTTATTTTTCTTATTTCAGCCTCAAACGTCAATTCAATTTTACAAAACGTATGTCTGCCTCTCTAAAAAAACCTGTGGATTTTTATTCAGAATCTCATTATCTTTAGACAATCAGTTAATATGAAAGATCGGAAAATTACAAAGAGTAATTTTGAGTTGTCTATAAGTGTGCGTTTTTAAATGTGATCAGTGTATTAATAGCAGTCCACTAAAATCATAATATTTCTTGGGCCCTAAAATAATATTTTAAAGTGCAGACATGCTTCTTGTCAGCTTATGGACACTTGACAAATTATTTAATTGGTAGCATTGGATAGGTTTATACATCACGCAGAAAGATGAATATTGAAAAACAAAATAAAAGATAATTGAGGTTTGCACACTGAGCTGAGAAATTCTTTACAATATACTTAAAACCATTGTTTTGACCATATAAGAAAAGGTCAAAACTTAAAAGACTATGTTGCCATGAAATTTTGAGGGGAAAATACCTTGTGTTTGGAAAGACCACTCTGCTCCAATGAATCACCTGAAGAGAAAAGCAGTAGATTAGTTTCAAGTTGTTACAGTAGACGAACATCAAGTGCTTACAGAATTGGAATAAAATGTTCCTTGTGAGGTCACAGCCCTATCCATGCCATTTTAAACTGTATGACGTGTAAGGAGTCAGTGACATCATAGCCTATACTTGCAATGTTATTGTGGCAAGCCATTTGTTGTGTCACTCCACTCTCGAATGAGGTCACTAGCTGCCTAATGACAAATTGACACCTCATTTCAATGTATTTGATAGGACTTGTTGTGAAGTCATTGAGGCCCAATTGCAGCAGAATGTAAGTACTCATCGTTCGTCTACTGTAAGTGGATCAAACTTTCTCTCTGCCCAAATTTTACTTCTGTAACTCTGATAGGACTGATTTCATAATTGAACAGCTACTACATTTACTTGTCTGAATTCCTCCGTGGCCTAATTGGTAAGTGCACTTGTCAACTGGCTTTGAGGGCGTGGGTTCAAATCTCACCCCGGGAACTCACTTTAGTCTGAGCCCATGGGACGTTAAATGGAGGAGGGTTGTATCCAGTATTCTATGCTGGGGCAACTGAAAGACCCTGGGCATCCCTGAATTAATAGGGTATGTGCCAGACTCACTGTCTTCTCATCTCATCATCATACGGCGATCGCCTGCCTCGATATAGCCCACTAAGGTGCTGCAGAGGCATAAAACACAAACAAACAAAACATTGACTTGTCTTGTGAGGGCATTTCTCAACCATCCGGGTGTAGCTAATAATTGTTGAGGGATTCCAAGGATCTTCCAGTTGCCCCAGTGTAGAATGCTGGATATATACTTCTTCCATTTAAAGCCCTATGGCTACCGACTAAATTGAGTTCTGGGGTGGGATTTAAACCAACATCGTCTCAGAGCCGTTGGTAGCGCAAACAAGCAATTCTTAGGGCGACCATAGCATTTTCATAGGAAGGGGGGGGGGTTGTAGTTTTCCTTGGTGGGAAATTATTTACATGTATTTCGGTTGCATGACGTCCCTATATATTCCTTTCTAATTCAACACTGTTAAGAAATATCCCCATCAGAAGTAATTTATTTCAAGACTGCCCAATATAATTTATCTATTTCACCTGAACTGAGTAAGACATTAGTTAGGAATTAAGATTCACAAAGACTTTAGGATCAATATCATGCAGTTTGGCAAGTGACAGCATTTATGCTGTTTCTCACTAAATGTTACTGTTGTTTGTATTGTGACGAACTGATGGAAAAAAAAGAATAATTAGATTCCTGAAACTTCTCACAATAGAGATCAATAGTATGATTGGCATGCAGATTGTTTGCTCACTTTACACAATCATTGACTTAATGAAGATTATGTTATTTTAATTAAGTTAAGACTTCTTGCCTGTTTTAAAATAAAAATGATCCCTTGTTAATTATTAAATGTAACTTTTCATGGCTAATAATGAACTTTTCCACTGAAATGTATGTACAGAGAATATTATTGAAAAGCATTTAACTTCTAAGACCCTTTTGAAGATAAATCTGTTAACGGTTTAATTAAAAACAAAAATCATCAGTGAGAAGCTATCCATGTGTTTTTGTACATAGTAACTGGGAGACCAAATCGTCAGATTAGGTCTCCAAGTCATTGCCAAATTGGTGTAACTGGGAGACCAACTTTCTTGAGTTGAAGTTGGGGTGTATTAATGTGAAACTGAGGCTTCTTATTTCTGTTTTCAAGATATAATACTGCACTGGTCTCTTGTTATCTACACTCTAAAAAATTTCGGAACAGAAGTGGTTTTTTAAGTGGAAAATGTTTTTTGAAAAACCAAACTTCCATGCAAAAATCAACATGGATTTTTCAAAAAACCATTTTGGGTTTTAAAAAACCAGTTTTGTCCCGAAATTTTTTAGAGTGTATTTGATTTTCGATTTTCATAAATTTAAAATAATTAATTTGTTGCATTTGCCCAACTTCTAGTAAATTAGCTTGTACCACAGAAGTTACAACTCCTCTTAAGAAGGCCATATTAATATTTGTGGATCTTAAATTATTCTACCGTATAAATTAATGTGCATCTCGAGATGGTACGTACTTCTATGGACAAAGATTAAAGTTAATTTCGGTCTCCCAGTCAACAATCCTCAAAAAATGCTCTGAGAAGCTTGATCTACAACACCATCCAATAATTATGTGAAAGGATACACTGCTGGGCCTAAACATTTTTGTACTACTGAGAAATAACCCACTTGCGCAATTTCATCAGATGCAGTGTAAAATGACTCAAGAATGTAATAATAGTACCACTAAACCGAACTATGATGTTTTAAACTATAGCTCTAGAAAGTGCTTTTCTTGATTAATCTATACTGACCTTGTGTGCTTGATGAAGACTCCTCAGATACTGTTGGGTGACACTCTGATATGAAAAAGAGGCTCAACATAAAAATCACTGCAACAACACAAAGCTTCATGGCGAAATCCGTGATTGCCGCAAATAGGAGAACGCAAACGCTGTGTAGAAGAAGTTGATTTCTGAAACTTCTGTGTTGGAGATGTTGAATGTCTGAACTGGAAGTCTACTGCACGACCGCCTTTTATACGTTGCATGTGGGGCCCGGAGGGTCAGAGTCAACTTGATGTATTCTCCTATTTCACTTCCTTTTACACTTATTAGAAAACTTGCTCAAGCAGTTTTTTCAATTTCAAATGCAATTTGACTCTTTCGAGGTTATCAGAAACAAGGTGCCCACTTCTCTGAAAATCTGCAACTGCAGTGAACAGGATAAGTTTAATGACAATTTTCATGGGGGGGGGCAGGATAAGCTTCAGGACAGCCCTCACAACTCTTGTTTGAAAGTAATTTTCCATCATCCTGAGCTTAGGGGGCCACCATTTAATCTTAAGGGGGGGGCTTGGAGTTTTTTTTTAAATAGATAATTTCTTGTTTTGGTGAAATAAATAAATTCTTTTCGGGCAGTCTTGAAATTAATATTTTCTGCTAGAGTTATTCTTAATAAGGCGTTGCTTGATTTAGGAATGAATATTCGGGGACCTTGTGCACTTGAAATAAATAAATATTGCCGCCCTTATTGAGGAATAAATAATTTCCCGCGGAAAACTCCAAACCCCTCCTGAAAATTAGATGGTCGCCCTCTTATTACATCGAATACATAGCCTATCTTACACAGTCTATATTTATCACAGATGTAGTTTAAATGTTTAATATTTCATTGGATGTGCCTTCCCCCGCGTGATTGGTCACAGTATTACCAGATTTTGCATTAAAAATATATTGTCAGGGTGAGGGTAACCAATAAAGCCTCTCGAGGGAAGCACAATCTATCTATCATTTGGGGAAAAAGTGTGGAAATGTGGAAAATGAGGGAAAAGAGATGGGAAAATGGCAAAGGGGAAAGGCCAGGGGAAAATGATGAAAAGGAGGGGGGAAAGGCAAAAGATGTTTTATGAGAAATCCTTTTGAAATTCATGCTGACACATTGAAGTATGACTACATGAAAATTATCAAAAAATCGTAGAGTAGGTCGAGGCAAGAAGCCCGGGTTAGGTGAGAGGCCCCCCAGGGTTATATCCAAACTTACATTTTTGGTGCGTTTATCTATTGATAGGATTGAAGCTAGAGGCGTTTTAGGTGATGTCACAAATTTTCAGGGCAAACAGGAAATATTTAAAATTATAATGGATATCTACATTGCTTCACTTTATGGCCATCACATAAATATGATTTGGATCATGTTTTTTGCATTTTAGTTCAAAATATAGAGGTCAAATTAAAATATGTGGGTTTGGGGCAAAAGGCCTCACATGAAATGGGGCATGAGGCCCCCTTCACTGGGGGGTCGAAGCTGCTTCAGGAATCATTTAATAATGTGTACTTTACCTTAAATCTTGATAGAATAGGTAATTAAAATAGAAAAAATTTGGCCCGAAATTGAAACAGGGCAAAAAATATTAAAAAATAAAAGTATGAACAGAAAAATTCAGAAATTCAGAAAAGTAAATAGAATGCCTTAAAAATGATAGAAGAATCCCAAGAAATAACTTTCAAGCTGAATGCGCTCGGAAAAAATATTGCCAGATGATTATAATATGGGGCCTTCTTGCCCGATGGGTGGGGTAAGAAGGCCATTTTAATTTTTTACAAAAATGGCCGTAACTCCTTTATTAAAATTGGTAGAAATTTGTTTCACTAGTTATTAGTAGAGTCAAGCGATCTCTTCCTGACAGCATAAACATTCAAATAATCGCCCATAAAAAGTAGGTAAAATCGCACCTCGAAGTTAAGGGGGGCCGCATGCCCCGAACTACTCTATTCATGTCCCATGCTGCCAGTCATAGGCATACCAGAGGTTGGCCAGGGGAATGTTACCCCCCCCCCCAAATTTGGACAAAAAGGCTAAGCAATTTGGGCAGATGTTTGAAGAAACATTATTGAAATTTAATGGTTTCTTAGTGATATTATGTGAATGATATAAAAGCAAGTTCTAGATCGCTCGTCCCAAAAATTCTGTGCACATTAGGCTATGCCTATGTTTGAGGGAGATTCAGAGTCAATTGCCCCCCAATAGAAAAACCCTAGCTACGCCACTGCATATTTGTTGTTACACTTGAATGATGAAGTGAATACTTTTCCTTTTGCTACATACTCTCTTAATTCATGTGCTGACCCAGATCCTTTTGTTACCACCCAGTTTTGTAACCAGATCTGTAGTTTTCCCAGCCAAAAAATTATTTTCTTTTTTT
Organism: Platynereis dumerilii; assembly: GCA_026936325.1. NCBI lineage: Eukaryota > Metazoa > Annelida > Polychaeta > Phyllodocida > Nereididae > Platynereis > Platynereis dumerilii. Next base: position 21,276,790 of record JAPTHN010000014.1, on the reverse strand, counting down.
GAAGGACATGACCCAGTTTGGAGCTGGGTCTTGACTTTTTTTTTGCCCAATATGCTGATAATCAAGTGGAAGTAAATGCAGCACATAAAAACTCTCCTCAAACTGTTTTTTAAACAAACTTAAAAAAAGGTTTAAAAACAACTGCTTTAATTCTTTTTATTCTTTTAGAAACAACAGGAACAGTTTTGATTCCTCAATGAAATTGAAGAAAGTCCCGGAAGGTTGGTGTTTGATAGGGCTTAACTTCCTTTACTAAAAACCTGAAATTCAGGTTATTATATTCACTAGGTCCTGCATACTAGTGAAAAGGCTTAACATGACAGCCAGGGACCATGGTAGTAGGGACATTAAATGGAGGCGGGTTGTATCCAGTGTTCTATGCTGGGGCAACTGAAAGACCCTGGGCATCCCTGAATTAATAGGGTATGTGCCAAACTGACAGTCTTCTCAACTCATCATACGGCGATCACCTGCCTCGATATATCCCACTAAGGTGCTGCAGAGGCGTAAAACAAAAACAAACAAAAGGAGGGATGAAACATCTGTCTAACATGGATGGATGGGTGAATAATTATTATTGGGGCTTTACGTCCTGTATTTATGCTCTTGGTAGGTTAATTAGGACAGGAGGACGACACCTATGAGGCAAAAGATGATTGAAACAGCCATCCAACATAGGCTCAAGTGACCCGGCAAGAGCTAGATTCTAACTCTGGACCCAACGATTGGCAGTCTAGCACGCTATCACTAGACCAATCCTCCTCTCTCCATCTTACATTGACTGCCCAGGCTGTAAGTAAAACCTGCATCGCTATTGAATTTTCAATGATTCAGAAGTGACCTGCAGCATGCACTGTACACGTATTTTATTAAGGAAGTTGGCCCCCCAACTTCCTTTTAGAAATTAGAAAGAAAATATATTAGCTCTTTTCAATCATACTTAAGCATACTAATGGGCCTTGTAACTGTGCATGCTGAATGTGTGACCCATGAATATGGAACAAAATCACTTCTTGGTCTAATAGCACCCTTTATTTATAGATTATTGCCAACATTGTATCAGCCACTCCAAGCGATTCTCAAAGAAATATAAAACATAACGTGCACAAGGCACTTTAAAGCAGACCTCGTGGAATGCAGTGAGAATTTGCCATTAAATCATAAATATGTGATAATAGTGAGAAACTTAGTTATATGTTCCCCGTTGGCCCAAAATGTAAATGGGAAATGCATACGGGATATTTTTTTGTAATCTGTTGATTGCTATTTGCGAGAGGTACCCTTTTTTCTGTACAATTGCATTTGAAAACCTTTTCTTTATTTTTTAATGAATTGCTCAATTAAAATAATGATGTGTCAGCCAATTAAATGTCACACCTTTGCAGAACAATGATATAGCTGTTATGTATTTAGTGCTAGAGAACGTCTTCTGCACATTGTTCATACCTGCAAAGCTTGCTTTATTATAATCAGATCATTCATCGTGTCACTGTAATTCACGACACAGAAATATGAAGTTATTGGTCCCTAATTGGTAAACAATCAGCAGCAATGCACAGGTCACAGTTGACTGCATACTTTGCTCAGACCAATGCCTTGTTTGGGGAACCCCCTTGGAGAGCAGGGGGGGATGCATATGACATCATTCATTGCTACAGCATTGGGTTGAATGGATTTCCCTTGCCAGACAGTTTATTATGGGATTAACATGTACCAAAAGTTGATCACTTCACGTGGAGGCCCATCACACGATACATAGTAAATGGCATTATGATTGAAGAAGGCAGGCAGCAGAAACTTGACCCACAAGATATGGCAGAATTTCAATCTCATAGGCAATTCCTCTACGAGGTCTGCCAATAAGGGGCTGAACATGGCAGCAATGGGGCCTGAGTGAAGGGGGGCACTCCCAAGAAATTCAGTGCTGACTGATTTTGGGGAAATCAAGAGCAAACAAAGATCTACTATCTATCTCAGGAAGCAAGAAAGAAAGCAAGAAAAACTGAAGGAAGGAAAGAAAGAAGGATGAAATAATGAACAAAGGAGGACAGAGGAAAGGAAGAAAATGAATGAAGAAATAAATGAAGAAAGGAACGAATGAGGAAGGAAATGAAAAAAAGGAAGAAAGAAAGGAAGAAAAAGAAAGAAAGAAAGGAAGGAAAAGGAAACATTCAACACTGCGTCTTGAAACTCTTGGCTAACTCCCTATTTTTCGACTCATTCATGATCGAAATTCTAGTTTCATGTATAGTCAACACTGAAATTATTTGCACACTTTGATTTTTCATCATATTTCCGATATGATACAAAAAGCCGTCCTGTGTTTCAGAGTAGTATTAGTAGGTTAGAAACAGATACATTCCACTGTTTACCAAAATGTGTTTTTCTGGAAAACTAGAAAAAAGTGAATCCAAATGACAAAAAAAAAATATTTGCACGCCAACTATCAGAGACAGTGCTCATTTATTAAAGATGATACTCCATTTTTTTCCGAAGAAACAATGATGTTCATGGTATCTTTAACACATTAACATCAATTTGACATTATAAAAAAAAAAAGCGGGGCACATTGGGACATCAGCCGGGGCACATTGGGACATCAATTAAAGAATCATTTTAACACTCCATGTGCAATAGATATTACATATAAGTAGTGCGTAAGACAATATACAGTGCAACACCTTGTAGTGTCAATAGTTAATAACTTTAAGCAGTTTTAAACATTGAACATAAACTGTCCTGGGTGCGGACATCTATGTAAGTAACACACAGTGCTTTGCGATAAATTTGTTTACAGAGCATGGTAATCCACTATGCCTCTATTCACTATGGCCTGAACCCCTGTTGTGTGCTGTCCCAAGTCATTCAGTTGACTAGGACACTTAAATTCTGCCATTTGTGCGTCCCAATGTGCCCCGAATTCACTGACCCAATGAGCCCCGATATGACTTTTACACTAAAATGCTAATTTCTCAGGCACCAGTGAATGTGTTTATCAGGATAGCAATTCATAACTGTTCGTTACGATATACCAAATTCATACAAGCACTGAGAAAGCCTCATTGTTCATGGTTTGTCCACAGAATGTTTTGAATTTAACCCGTCCATGTTTACTTTGGTAGTAAGAAAATAAACCTTTCCTCGCCATACTTCTGCATGCATGTAGCTGTAATTTGCCATCAAAATGATGGAAACGTCAGGATGTGAAATACAAGATATGATGGCACTACCATATTATATACCCTGCCAGGCTTTGAGGGCGTGGGTTCAAATCCCAACCCGGGAATTCACTTTAGTCCGAGCCCGTGGGACGTTAAATAGAGGCCGGTTGTATCCAGTGTTCTAAGCTGGGGCAACTGAGAGACCCTGGGCATCCCTGAATAATAGGGTATGTGCCAGACTCACAGTCTTATCTCATCATCATACGGCGATCGCCTGCCTCGATATAGCCCACTAAGCTATAAGGTGCTGCAGGGGCGTAAAACACAAACAAACAAACAAACAAACTTTTCAAGTTGCCTAAAAGTCCTAAAAGGAAAAATAACATGAGGGTCGTTTGGAAAGTTTTACTCCATCATGTGTCTGACTTTGGAGGGGCACAGAGATTCATACTGATAGTAGTTGAAACGTTAGGAGATAATACTCTATCCTTTGCTCAGTTTGCTGCCGTAAAACGTAGGCCAGATAATTTTACAAAGGGTTTGAGAGAGCATTGAATATGACTTTTTAAAACGTAGGCCAGATAATTTTACAAAGGGTTTGAGAGAGCATTGAATATGACTTTAATTTAGATGCAATCACAGACAGTATTGCCCACGTGTATCAAATGGTGCTGGATGATTGACTGTTCATTTGATTTGATTTGATATGATTTAATTTCTTGGTCATGAGCCAACATGTGGCACAGGAAATTTGTGGTGAGCCTTCCACCTATAATACAACTCTGGGCAGCTGCAGTGCAGCGCCCACGGGCAGAGGCTACAGGAACATTGCCCAAGGTTCCCATGCCATAGCACCTTCCAGTGTTGGTGATCGCCGTGTGAGAATGATTGATGAGAAGACTGGGAGTCTGGCACACACCCTATTAATTCAGGGATGCCCAGGTTCTTTCAGTTGCCCCAGCAGAGAACACTGGATACAACCCGCCTCCATTTAATGTCCCATGGGCTCAGACTAAATTGAGTTTCAGGTTGCGTTCGAACCAACGCCCTCAGATAGATAGATAGATAGATAGATATGGTAAGTGCAGCCCTTTAAGCCCAGTTCTGGGCACTCACGAGGGTTGATTGATGAGATGAGAGAGAGAGCGGGAGTCCTCAACATGCTACACATTTACCCCATTTGAGGGATCTTTTACTTGCCCAGCACAGACACTGATACAAGGGGCCACCAATTTAACGTCTCATCCGAACGACATCCAGCTGGGATTTTGCTCATAAAGGTCCACTGAAAATTTCGGGTTCCGCACCTGGGTTCGAATCCATGCAGGCAAAGACCTTCAGCGGAGCAGGCGGGAACCTTAACCACTACACCACCCAGCTGCCTAGTGGTTGCACAAACTAGCACTCTTAACCTTTAGGCCAAGGAGGAAATGTCAATGGATGACTTATAAGGATATGTCAGATTCAAATCAGTAAGGTGAAAACACTGCCGAACAGTAACAGTTTCAGCTAATGACAATATATACTCAAATTTAGTCTTGTACAGACCATAAAAATTAACACAATGAGACCGGAGGTTCAGCTAATTCTTAGGTTAAGGGTAAATCACTGGGTCTCTTCCATTGAAAATTATCGGACACAATGCAGACTCGAGCTCCAGCATCAGAGCATCAGCAACATCATTTGATACAAGTACGTTTACTTAATGCGAACAATAATGGTCTGCACAAAAGAGTGGCAAAATTGTTGCAAGCACCATGTTTGGGTGCTGTTATGAAAGAGCCCTTGAAAATCTCAACTTTACTAAAAATTTTAGAACATACGACCCTCAAAGAAGCTTCTGAGAGGGGACTATGGGGACATTTCTAAGTTGACACAGATATTTTTCGAGAAACACCTCCACAAGCCATTCAATGAAGCAGACCTAGTGCCATTCCCAGGCAAAGAGTAAAGCCCTGGTTTGATGGAAAAATGTTCATGTCTGCAGGGGATGGAGACTGGGGCTTCACATCTTGTATTTAAGCACTTGGTAGGCTAATTACTAATGGAAGAGGACACAACAATCAGGCAAAGGATGATTGAAAAAACCATCCTACATAGAACACCCAGCAAGAGGTGGATTCTAACCGAAGACCAAGCGACTGAAAGCCCAGCACACTGCCACTAAGCTTACCCTCCCATTCATGTCTGCAGAGCAAATGACATAGGCCTACTTAGATCATTAATGCAGCTAAAATTTGAAAGCTGTAAAGGATTTTTAAAAACCTTTCTTATCCAGTTTCATACGCCAAATTGGAAGGAGACAATTAGGGGTGCACCTTTTCTTTCAAGATATGATAAAATTTGCAAGAATGACCTGAATTTGCCAATGTAGTACCATGCCAGATTAGAAAACAAAAGAATTCTAGACAGCTCACAGCTTTGTGACAACATGTGTAAAAGACATAGCTGAACGTGGAAGTCAGATGACGTATAAATTTGCCAATGCTTCACCATAAATATGACAGAACAATAGCACATACTTCAGAATGTTTAACATTACAGAAAGAGACTTTTTATCTTCAAGCAGATGACTCAAAACAAAAGCATAGTGTTTGATGTCTTCATGTATTCATGTAATCAAGGGACTTGAAATAATTTTAGCCAAAAACTTAACTTTCTACCCTTATATACATATTCATTGTACTTATTAATGTTTGTTTCAGGATGAAATTAATATGTTTTGAATATAAATTGATTATTGATAAATAGTACGTGCAAAAAGCTTTAATTTGGTGCCAAAATGTTTGACTTGTGTTAGATAGTTCAAATGTTATGGCTGAGAATGTAACAATTCCTGTTGAAAAATGAGGTGCCGAAAACTTCAAGCACAATGTCGCAGCAGAAATACGTGTATACATGTATAACATCAAATTTATAACTGACTACATAGGACATTGATTCAGCTTTCGTTTGGTGCCAAAATCTTTGCCATATGTTGAATAGTTCATAAGTAATGGCCATAGATGTAAGCAAATTATGCCTGAAAATGGCGTTTTTTTAGGTTTCCGAGTGCCAAAACTTCAGGCTCAATGAGGCAATACTTCCTAACACCTGAGACCAAAATGGTTGTGATATTTGGCTTCAGCAGGGTCAAAAGCATGGGAAAAAGTTTGTAAACATAGGAAAATCAAAAAAAGTCTGATTCTGAACAACCCTAAGGTTTATGAGTACTTTCACAGTTCTTAGAGCTAGAACAAAGTTGCCAGTTAATTTAACTGTAAAATTTAACGGGAATTTTTTGCAATATGCCCATTGTATGTTAGATTCACAGTATCATAAATGTCAACGTTTTGCAAAATTGGACTGCCATTTTCAGGAATTGGCAATTATCGGACAAAAACGGCTCCAAAACATCACAAAAATGTAATATTCATATCACAACAGAGCTAAGCTATATATAGGCAGGTGTAATTCTCCTGTGGGGCTTTTGGTTCCTGAGAGATCTTGCCAAACGTTTGTCCTCTGCTTGACGTGACAAACTGTAGGCAATTTGTCATCAGAAGAGTTTGAATACAATTTTGATGCACGCCAAGTTTCATTGATCCCGCCTTACTCTGAACTTTTCTAACGAACCTCTTAGTTTAGAGGGCACTGAGGCAGGTGTCTGTGGGCCAGTAACAGAGATGTTTAGTTGTATTAGATATCATTTTCATCCAGATTAACATTTGAGCAGGAGATAGAAAGTGGTTATCAGTGGCAAATGTTTTAATTGACCGAGGTGCAATTTTTTACCAAGAAACTTTCACTCCTGAATCTATGGCTAGGAGAAATATAGACCACAAGCTTTTGTGTTCGACAAAAATGTCAAAGTTCTGTAGACCTAGAATGTTGTTTGTGCAACAGTGAGATTAAAAACATCTAAAGTTTTGTTTTTCTCTGAATTTAAACTATTTCAGGCTCACACAAAAGTAGGTGAACTGATATAGATATGTTGGTCGTTTTCGGAAAACTTTGCTTAGCAGAAAACAAAACCTTTTCAGACACATAATATGTTTGAAATTGCTCCAGAGAGAAAGCTAATGCGTTATTAGAAATTTTATTTCAGAAAAAGAAGCAGACTTTATATACAAATATTTGGTGCTAATGTCTACAATATAATTATTTCAGGCAGTGTCTTAACTTCTATTGATTAAATGTAGATAGATTTGCTGAGAGATATGCAGAGTGAGGCCCTGTTTTGCATTTTTACAGTACAGCTGCTGCAACAAGAATCCACACAGACCACATTAGCAGCTGGGTGGCCAAGTGGTTAAGGTGACTCAACCGTGGAACACTGCACACACTTCTGAGCAGCCTGGTTGCCTAGCAACATAGCGTCACCACTGCTGCAGGCCCTGAAAAAGGTGTGACGTTACCATTTTCTGCTCTCTTTTTTTTAACAGCACGTCAGTCAGTAATTTGCTATTTAAATGAGATCTAATGCAGCTAGAAGCATAATTATTTTTTTATTGAATGCAGTAACACCTACTCTATGCTAACTCAAAGTTTCAGCTTCTCGTCTTTATCAAAAGAATTTTCTCAACTAATTTCAGTCAACTGTGTGTAAAATTGTCTTTATTTCTTTAAATTGATATTGGCATAGTCATGGTACTGCAGTTAAAAAACGACTCTGTGAATTTTTTTTATTTTTGGACATTTGTTTGACAATAACTTGTTTATGATATATGCAAATTTTTAAAAAAATCTGTATGATCGTTTTCCTAAAATTTGATTACTGCCAAAATTGATGCATGCAAAATCTGCAATTAATTAGTGTGTTTGTGCCCTTTGAGCTCTTACAGAAAAAAGTATTTTAACCTTTTTCTTCAAATTTGTGGCAAAAGTATTGGTTTACATCCATGGGAATACATTTCTGACATTTTTGTGTGACAAATGCATGTAATGCTCTATTCTGTGGTACATAACCAAAAACTCAATTTATGACTTTTAAGCAGTCATCAGGCCAAACATGCTGTTACCATGGCAACCAAACGAGTCGGTGAAATTTTTTTATTTTTCATTATTGGAATGTATGGGTCCCATAGATTACCTGTGCAAAATTTTAGAAAAATCTGTATGATCAAACTACCACGGTTGAGTCACCTTAAGGTTCCTGCCTGCTCCGCTGAAGGTCTTTGCCTGCATGGGTTTGAACCCAGGGTGGGGAACCCAAAATTTTCAATGGACCTTCATGTGCTAAATCCCAGCTGGATGTCGTTCAGATGAGACGTTAAATTGGCGGCCCTTTGTATCAGTGTCTATGCTGGGCAAGTAAAAGATTCCTCACATGGGGTAAATGTGTAACATGTTGAGGACTCCCACTCTCTCTCCCATCTCATCAATCAGCGCCCAGAACTGGGCTTAGAGGGCTGCACTTACCGTATCTATCTATCTACACTGAAAAATAAAAACATCCCCATACAACAACAGTGTGACAATTCTATATCCCCTGTGACAAACAAGTCCAACTGTCCTGTGCTAAACCCTGACACACACTCTAAAAAAAATCAGACAAAATAGTTTTTTTAGATTCAAAATGGTTTCTTGAAAAACCAAATTTCAATGCAAAACCAATATGGATTTTTAAAAAAATCCATGTTGGTTTTGCATTAAAAATTCATGTTGGTTTTGCATTGAAATTTGGTTTTTCAAAAAACCATTTTGAATCTAAAAAACCAATTTTGTCCCGACATTTTTTAGAGTGCAGCATGAGGAGAATGACAACAAGCACTCTTAGAGAACAGCACCGGCCATGCTGCACATGCTTTATCAGTGGAATCAACATATAATTATATGTATGGTGGATGAGAAAAATAAAACTATATTTAATTTATTTTTCGATTACCTGCTGGACGTGGGTGTAGCTTCAATTAATATCAGAAATGACTTGCTCAATAAAAACTGTTTCTTTTCCTTGCCTCCAATTTCAGTTACAAATTTTTGTTAATATTCTATGCATAAATATTCAAAGTCTAGGTTTTTCTTGAAATGCTGTTTATTTTGTAAGATATTTAAATACTTTACAGCTCTCGCAATTGCTCTGAAGAAATACATTTTTTCATGGTTTGGACCTATGATGTCATAGCTGGAGACTCCATTGGAACCTATACAACTTGGATGCAAGCTATGATAGCATAGGTGAAACTGGCCAATGGCATTTCATGTGGACGACTTAATCATAGCCGTGCAATTATGTCATGGCAAGATAAGCCAATGATAGCACTGCGAAAACTCAGGAATTAAATGGGAGGGGGGATTGTTTATTATTTGGTGATACCAAAAGTGCCTAAAATTCAACCAAGCATGGTTAATAGGATATAGGAAATTAATGTCAGTTGTTCACCAACACGCTCCTGATCCAAATTGGATTTGATATGGAGCTGTCAAGTCAAGCATTTTTTTACTGTGTGCAGTTCTGTTGGTGGCTCATTTCAGTGTAAAACTACCAACAATTACTTTAATCATATATTGTTTTATTGGTTACCACAGTTCACAGGAGTTAATATGGAGACATAAGGATCAATTGACAGCTTTTGAGCAGAGTGCCCCCTCCCCTGGAGTAGTCCAACCTTGCACCTGAGTTGTTGCGATATTATTGGCCACTCTGGCAATGATGTAACTGCAAGGCTATGATGAAACTGTCCACAACGGATGCTATTGGCCCGTTTGACCTATGGCATCATTGATTGCACCAATTTTGCATATCCTCTAGTGCTTGGCAATGGAGTATCCACCTATGACATCAAAGGTCCACTCTGGCACTGAGAAAAAAAAAACTCATTTCTTCAGATCAATTGCTAGAGCTGTAATGCTTCCCAATAATAATATAATTTTATGCATGGTGTTTAACTGGAATTGAATAAGTATGAAGCTGATTGAAAATATTGGGTACGAGTACAATTTAAAAGCTGACAGATGACAGGGAGTTGTGAAAATGAATTGCACTTTAGGCCTAAATGGTGAAGTCTTGAAGAGCAATTCAGCATTGAACAGCAATTATTGATTGGAAAGGACAGGGCCGGCTCTACCATTAGGCCATTTAGGCGGTCGCCTAGGGCGCAGAGCAAAGAGGGGGCGCAGAGCAAGGAGGCATGTACATGCATAACCACATGCACTCGCTTTTCTTGGCATAGTATTTAACACATAAAATTAAATATTTGCAATAAGTAATGCAGTTGTGTAAAGTTCAGAAGTACTGTCATGCCTTTTTAAATTAAAACGTAACTTTCCTGACTATTTATTGCTCTGTGACCCCTCCTTGCCCCTACTTGTGCCCCTTCTTGCTACGCATTCCTCCTTGCTCTGTGCCCCCTTCTTGCTGTGTACCCTCCTTGCTCTCCACCCCCTACTTTTGCACCCCTTCTTGCTCTGCACCCTCGTTTCTCTGCACCCCCTCCTTGATCTCTGCCTACTCCTTGCTCTGCGCATTCCCTTGCTATGTGCCCTAGTTGCGCCCCTTCTTGCTATGCACCCCTCCTTGCTCTGCGCCCCCTCCTTGCTATGTGCCCCCTCCTTACTCTCCACCCCCTACTTTTGTGCCCCCTTCTTCCTCTGGGCCCCCCTCATTGCTCTGTGCCCCTCCTTGCTCTTCGCCTCCTCCTTGCTCTGCACCCCCTACTTTTGCGCCCCCTTCTTGCTATGCGCCCCTACTGCTCTGCACCCCTTCTTGCTATGCGCCCCTCCTTGCACTGTGCCCCCTCCTTGCCCTGCGCCCCCTCCTTGCTCTCGACCCCTCCTTGCCCTGCGCCCCATCTTGCTCTGCTCCCTCCTCATTGCTCTACGCCCCACCTTGCTCTGCACCCTACTTTTGCGCCCCCTTCGTCCTCTGTGCCACCTCATTGCTCTGCGCCCCCTCGTTACACTCTGCCTCCTCCTTGCTCTGCGCCCCTACTTGCTCTGCACCCCCTTCTTGCCATACGCCCCTCCTTGCTCTGTGCCCCCTTCTTGCGCTGCGCCCCCTTGCTCTGTGCCCCCTTCTTGCTCTGCACCCTCCTCGTTGCTCTTCGCCCCCTTCTTGCTCTCCGCCTCCTCCTTGCTCTGCGCCCCCTTCTTTGCTATGCACCCCTCCTTGCTCTGCGCCTCCCCATTGCTCTGAGCCCCCTCCTTGCTCTGCGTCGACAGGGGGGGGGGGGGCGCATCAGTATGGTGCTGCCTGGGGCGCACAATTGGCTTGAGCCGGCCCTGGGAAAGGAGCAAATACAATAAAAGATATCAACACCCTGTTAAGTTCTGTGACATCTCCAACACAGCACACAGTGCAGTGACAGCCCCAATACACAAGAAAATGGCGGCGCAATATCAGTGTGACCTAGCCAGCGCTAGCAATTACAGGCCAATACAGGGGATGTTTATAACTGTAATATTATTGCATTTAACTAAAAAAAGACACAATTCGCAGAATCTACGATGTTGTAACTGAGAATTACATATAAAATAAACCCTTGGAATGGTCTGGTTTGGCCTGGAGCCTCGTGACTCACACGGTAAGGATATCACTGCATTACCGTCCTATGCATAGGATGCATGGCCGGTAATTAGGATTGAGGCTTGGAGTCCACTGGGTATAATTTCACAATGAGATATAGAGTTGCAAGTCTGTTGTGTCTGCTGGTTGTCCTTCTTGAACAACACTGTGAATGTAGAATGAATAGAACTACTAAAGTTACCATGCAATTATTTATTTGTGACTTATTTATCCACTGAACAGAAATGTCACACCCCAAAGATTGCAATGTGACAAACAGTAACTGTTGATGCTCCAAGTTTAATATTTCAGACTTAAGATATATATTTTGAAGTGTTCTGTTATTTTATTTCAAAGAGTCTTAAAATGATTGAAAAAAAAGATTCTGATGTTGTCCTGGTTCCTGTTTTTTTTTCTGATTTAATTAAGATTTAGGAATGAAAGTATGTATCTCATATATTCTTATCGGTGAGATTTCAAATTTTTGTCAAATCAAGGGGACACTCAGACTTTCAGACAGTGGTGTCCCTATGGGGGGGCATGGGGGGGCACGTGCCCCCATATTGGACCTGTGCCCCCCCCGGGTGCCCCCATATGAACTTTTCAACTTTGGCTAAAGTATATAATTAGTATAGTGGGTGCCCCCCAGAGAATCGCGTGCCCCCCCAGGTGCCCCCCCCCCGCTCGAGACCCCCCAGTTACGCCACTGCATACCACAAGCAATTAACAAATTGACCGTTCAATAAAATGCAAAGAATACATTCTCAATGCAAAAGGTTCTTGAGTTCTTGACTGTATATACAAAGAACCTACAGGCGAAAAATGTTGTTAAGGGTTCAACTGAATTGAAAAGGTACAATACTGGTGGCAAGGCCCTAGGATGGAACTCTAAGGCCCGTTTTCACCAACATGGTATTAAGAGTTGAGCCAAGTCTGAGCTAAGACCTGGTCTGGCTAAGCCAATCACTCAAGCGGAGCAGGATCAAGGAATTTCAGTTAAGTGAAAGCTTACACATATCGTGATAACAGATCAGCTGTTACAAACACGATGTCTCAACTTCCCAAACAAATGCAAAGATATGGCTACACAAAAGAGGGAGGGGCTTGGAAATTTTTATAGTAGATAATTGCCCAATCAGTCTTGGTGAAAAAAAAAACATAGTTCAAAACCTCCCCCTTTCCCATTAACCAGCCTATCATTGCTATCTTGAAAGCAACCAAACAACACAACAACCTATGCTATGACTGTATTCTCAAAGTATCATAGTCTCTCGCACAAACATCAACTTTCGTATATTTACTTTTTTGTCTATATAAATTTAAGACGACCCACAAATGAGCAAAATATGACGAGAAGTCACACTTTGGTGACATCTTGGTGTTGAGGTCTCTGACCTGCTGTAGCGACATACTTTGAATTGCATCACATAGACGGCATAAATTTCAGTAATATTTATTTGATTGCCGGCCCAAATTTTTAACTTCATGTTATGTTTTTTTTTTGCCAGTTCATTTTGATATCTATAAGAATCTTTGCTCTATGATTTACCAAAGTGTATGAAATTGTGAAACTGGCCTCATTTGCATAACATACATGTGTGAAAACTTGTGCATTGGCCAGCTTTGGAGGTGTGTCTGATTTATTCACTGGGTGGAAACAAACTTCTTCTCTTATATGTGCTGAAAAAACTTTTATTTTCCAGTGTCATGTGCTGAACCTCTTTTTTTCATCAAAAGACCCCCCTACCCTCATGTATTATCTGGTCAGCCCAAAAGGGACACCACTTTAACAGTTTGACATCACTAATCTGTAAGTTGTCTAACAATAAATTGACAACCATTGAACCTTGACTAGTCTATAGACTAAAACTCAGTTGGTGAAAGGGACTTCACTAAACCAGGTATAAGGCTGTTAAGACCTGGACTAACTGTTAAAACTATCTTGGTGAAATCGGCCCTTAGCTCATCCTCACCTCTCAGGTTAGACTGCGTTAGTCTACCCTGACCACATGAGCAGTGTTTCAGTGAAGTAGTCATTAAAAGATTAACAAGGCTCCGGCATGAATAATATAGTTCACAGTTTGACAATGTTAAAGGCAACTGAATGAATGTTTGAATGTTGTCACTGTTGTCTTGTTTTTTGTTTTAAGTATTTTCTTTGTAGAAAAACGCCGGAAAAAAGCTGTAAAAAGATTAGCATATTCATAAAACTCTGTCATTTTATAGTGCTTGTTGGCAGGGTAAGTGTAAACGAACCCTGCCATGGGAGGATGCCTTAGCTCCCAACTTTAGAGAAAGGGTTCCAAACTTCCATTGTGGGAGAGCAATTGGATTATCTAAGTGCTGTTTTTGTTTGCTCTTGGCACCTTTTTAAAGGTTGAATAATTAACCTTTTAGGGTTCCTTATCTATACCAGCTTACAGAACCCTTAAAGGTTCCTTATAAAACCTTTTTGTTAAGAGTGTATGGCCTGTAATGATATCATTGGTGTCCACAAACAGCTAAATGTATATGTATTAATCATGCTTTGACCGTAACATAAGTAGGGGATAGAAAGTGGTTATCAGTGTCAAATGTCTTGACTCTTGAAATTTACTCTGAAGCATTTACTCCGAATCTCTGGCAAGAAGAAACATAGATGGCAAACTTTTATCTTTGACCAAAATGTACAAAGATCTGCATTCTAAGAATTTTGTTTGCGTAACAGTGAGATTAAGAACGTCTGGATTTTTGTTTTTCTTTATTGTCAAACTATTTCAGCTGACACAGAAGTAGGCGAACTGACACAGATTTATATATAAGTTAGTGATTTTTGGAAAAGTTTGCTTAGCAGAAAATAATCCTTTTCAGAAACATATTATGTTTGAAAGTGCTCTAGAGAGAAAGTTAATATGTTTTTTGAAAGTTTATTTTGTAAAATTTGTTAAAAGAAACAGACCAAAATGTCATGTAGGACATTTTTTTCACACTGGGTTGCAAATCACTGGATCATGGGTTTGATTCCTACTCAGGCTGGGTGACCTGGACTTGTGTTGGACAGCAGTTTCAATCATCCTCATCGCCTCCTGTCCTGATTAGATACCAACTTCATATTAATACCTCATGCAAAGCTTGAATCATCCAACTACAGTGGTCCCTGCGTTATAAGACCCCCTGTTGTAAGACCACCCTGCCTTATGTGACCGCCTTCCTCCTGCACTAAGTAGTATTTTTAGTGCATTTTGCACCCCGATGAGAGACTGCACCCCCACGAGAGACTGCTCCATGACCGCAGAAGGGGCGGTCTTATAACGCAGGGACCACTATAGAGTAGGTCGGGGCAAGGAGCCCGGGTTAGGTGAGAGTACCCCCCAGGCTTATATCTAAACTTACATTTTTGGTGCGTTTCCTTATTGATAGGATTGAAGCTACAGGCATTTTAGGTGACGTTACAAATTTTCAGGGCAAACAGCACCAAACCATAGTAGAAATTAAAGAAAGAAAAAAATGTGCATGGTTTTTGTAACTTTGACCAATTCTTTGAAAGGGGTTGTCAGAAATAACTTTGGATATTTTTAAAAGTATAATGGATATCTGCATTGCTTCACTTTATGACTATCACACCGATATGATTTGGATCATTTTTTTGGCATTTTAGTTCAAAATATAGAGGTCAAATTTAAATATGTGGGTTTGGGGCGAGAGGCCCCACATGATATGGGGCATGAGGCCCCCTTCACTGGGCGGTCGAAGCTGCTTCAAGAACCATTATTAATGCGTTCTTTACCATAAATCTTGATAGAATAGCTAATTAAAATAGAAAAAAATTGGGCCCAAAATTGAAACAGGGCAAAAAATAGAAGTATGAACAGAAAAATTCTGAAATTTAGAAAAAGTGAACGGAATGCCTTAAAAAGGACAGAAGAACCCTAAGAAATAACTTTTAGGCTGAATGCGCTCGCAAAAAAAATTGCCATAGGATTATAATAGGGGGGCTTCTTGCCCGATGGGTGGGGTAAGAAGGCAATTTTAATTTTTTTGCAAAAATGGCCGTAACTCCTTTATTAAAATTGGTAGACATTTGTTTCACTAGTTATTAGTAGAGTCAAGTGATCCCTTCCTGACAGCATAAGCATTCAAATAATCGCCCGTAAAAAGTAGGTCAAATCGCACCTCGAAGTTAAGGGGGGCTGCATGCCCCGACCTACTCTGCTATGAAAATAGCTGTGTCACACTTAGATGTGATACACTTGTCTTTCACTAACAACCTATTTTTTCTTTTATTTTTACTCTGTAACCATTCACAATGCCCAAATACTTTTCATTCGGCCAAAGTGGGGCACAGGTTAATTGCATTCTTGTGAAATTCCAAGGCACCCGAAGGAATTTCTGCATCAAATTAGCTCTGGAGTAAATTTTACGAGCATGAGTCTTTGACATAGGCTAAGTAATAATGTCTACATGTTACAATGTATGTGGGCCCATGTCAGACAGCACCTAAACTTCTATAGATTAAATGTATATACATATAGATAGACACATATATATATGATGAGTGCAGCGCATCTGTATATCCAGAGTACAGCTACTGTAGCATTAAACCACACTGAAAAATAAAAACATTCTCAGATAACAACAGTGTGACAAATTGCATATTACATGTGACAAACAAGCCCCAACGACTCTGTGCTAAATGCAGACACTGCCTGGGAAGACTGACAATGAACTCCACAGTTCTGGAGTCCACTGGTGTGCTTTGAATAAAAGTATAGTGTTGCAAGTCTGTTATGTCAGCGTGGTGTCCGCCTGTAACAATGCAACCGAATATAGACTGAGAAAAAAATCTTGTCCTGTTGTTAAACTTGACAAAGTCATGAGTTGACTCGTTCTGCACTTATCCGACTCCCAATTTAGCTATGGCGAATTTCAATCAATTACTAAACTCCCCCGAGCATCTTATGAGAGAATGGGTCAATATTCTCAATAACAATCATTAACCAAACATTAATCAAGTGGTTTTGTAAACATTTGGGTTTGAAAAGTTTCCCTTTACATTTGCATAAACTACAACTGACAATATTTCTATGTGGGAATAAGGGAAATTTTCGTCCCATTGAAATAAAATGACAATCTCAGAGGCGGATCCAGACACGATAGCTTAGGGGGGGCCCGGACATGTTTCGGCATTCGCGGGCCCGCGCAATCGTAATTTTTCTTCAAAATGCTATTATTAATCTTGGTGGTCTAGGGGGCTGGGGGGGGGGGGGCTGGGCTCGCTAGGCCCCTTCCCCCTTATCCGCCACTGAATCTCGACTTACAGTTACAGAAAGGTGCTTGTCCGTTTTCTTTTCTTGTCTTCTCCTTATTTGTCTTCTCCTTATGATCTTTTCAGATTTCCAATAGATGCTGCCACCTAGTGATCAAGTAGTGAGATTTCATCCCTGTAGCTCACAAGGCAAAATGTTACCACTCATTAAAGCACTGATCGTCAGATAATCCTGGGGCTGGGGGAAATTGTCTCCACGGAAAACTATTTATTTGACGGTAAACGGGGCTGTCGCTGTGTGCTCCTGAAATTTTTACATGTTAAGCATGTGACCTGGGCAGTGGATCTGAACTGATATTGGTCAGGATTAGCCCTGATGCTGGGGGGGGGGGGGGGCTGCAGTACCCTGACACCCACCCTTAAAATATGCCTATGCCTGAATCACTGACCTACTCACTCTACTTTTTCCTGACTTGCATCTTTCTTCATTCTTTCTTCTTCTCCTTCTTTTTGTCTTCTTCTTCACCTCCTTCTACAGGCTACAGTACCTGCTCGAGTTGCGAGTAGGCTGGCTGCCACATTTCACTGCTGGTGGGGGAGAGCGGGGCACCATGAGCCGCTTTTCCGAATTTAAGCTCCTGAGCATAAAGTTTCAATGTTAAATGCCAAGCGACCTTATTTCATCATGGTTTGAACTGTTGACTACAACGTCACATGTGATACAATCACAATTTCTATTCGAAAAGGTAAGAAATTTTGCTTGAAAAAAAAAAGTCAAACGGCACCATGAGCCACAGTAACATGTCATGAGATTATGCAAATAACTTTTGAATTTCATTGTGGAAATGACAGTCAAAGCGTTATCAGTTTCAAGTTTTTTCATCAACAAATTGCGAGAAAACATCAAAGAATTGTGAGAAAACATCCGCCAAATCGATTTTCATGTTAACATTGGAAAGGAAACATCTCTTATCACTGTGAATTTAAAGTCCAAAACTATGAAGACATAACTGTTGTTATAAACGAATGAGTTCATTGTCCATTCACTACTGACAAGAATATTATGAAAGGTCGACTGGAAATGAGAGCATGGATTTTATCCTTTTAGTGCCGCCAACTGAAGATGGCGGAGGAAGAACCAGAACGACATCCTCACAACGAACTTCTGCAATATCATCCGCCAAAGGTTTCGTAAATCTTCCTGGCATTTTACGATAGGCCATGAAACAAAACTGAACATCGCTGTATATATGTGTAAAGTGATGCCTCCTCTGGTTCCGTGAAAACCTGGAAAGTTAAAGAGAATGGAACATTCATATGGTATTTCTGCAAGAAAAATAATTCAGAATAATAATTATTAGGACTACTCAGTTTAATACATTCTCTGTCCTTGCAATGCAAGAACAATCCTGTCAGTGGGCACCAAATATACTAGTTACACCCATCTGTCTATGATTCATATGTGGTGTATATGGGACTTGCACATTTGCCGGCTTCTCCCTGTACTTCCTTCACATATCGTGTGAGGGTCGTCCTGTCGACCACAAAGTCCCTGGCAGCTGTTCTGATGGTAGTGTTATTCTCAACAACTTCTATCACGGCCCTTTCCATGATGGCACTGTCGAAGATGTCCTTCCCAGTTTTCTGATGGTAATTTCTTACCATTGTTCTATCTGTAGTCAAAGGGCAATTAGGTTTTTTAACATACATAGTTATGATACAGACTTGTTTTATGAAGTAAACATCTATGGGCCTAAATATTTACTTCTGTGGTCACAGAGCAGTGTTTATCATGTTTTCATACTGTAATGGGCCACCATGAGCCTTTCATCAAATTGGCTCATAGTGCCCCGTCAAAAGTGGCTCATGGTGCCCCATGTCAAAATTTCAACTTAAAACACATTTCCTAAAATATCAGTTAACCCCCCCAGCGATATAGCTTCACTATTCTATAGCCCAAGTTGCCTCTTATCAGCAAGCAATGGGTTAAGAACCTGCTGAAAAGAATAAAGATGCCAGCCGAAAAACTTACTCACCTCTTTATTTTACTTTTCTCACTTTTCAGCTGCACAAATTTCCTTTTTCTTCTTGTGCAAAAATGGTGACAAGGACAGTCATTAATCTTTGTGACCTACTTAACCACCAATAAGGGGACATACACAGTGCCTCCTGGAGGAATACGTCCAGCAGTTTTTTGCAGAGGGCCTGCGGTTCATGGTGCCCCGCGGCTCATGGTGCCCCGCTCTCCCCTGCTCTATTTCACGTCCTCGCTTAGGTACATGAATTTCTGAGCTATGACTGTAGACACTGTGTACTAACGAAGTGACCTAATTAAGGATTTTTTTGTTTACATTTTGCTGGTTCTCATATATAGAGCAAACAACAAACTTTGCATGGTAGCCAGTATGCTGTCTTATAGTAGGCCTACAAGTAATACATATAAACATTTTGGAATTGATCAGTTAAGTCTTCGGGGAGATTAGGCAGTTTTAGCAAATCGTAGTGCATTTTTTGCTAGAATCCTCAAATCTTTTGATTGTTGAACATTTAATGCTTGTATGGAGATGTCTAATACAAATATACAGCATACTGGCTATGTTATGTTGTAATTGAATTGGTTTCTTGTCTAAAATTTAAGATTTAATGATTAACTAGGTCGCTTCGCATAGAGCAAACGGTACAAAGTGTAGAGTATAACTGTTCTACTGAGTGCTGACCTTATAGGAAAGTGCCCTGGTGCCTCAGATGCCAATTCGACACCAAATTTGATATGAATTTTGTCAGTCTGTTTTTTCAACATGTTCTCGTTTTTTGCTTTGCGTAATTGAAATGAAATATTCCAATAAAAAGTTGATCTTGTTTGTCATCTAATATTTTCAAATTAAATTTTCTGACACAAAATTGCCATGTCTGACTTGGTAACGAACTACACTCTTGATGAAATAATTAGGATTTTCAAAGACTTCAATATTCTAAAATTGAATGTCTGGGATTGCAAAGATTTTTTCCTCAGACATGAAATTTAGGTAAATTATGAATCATGCTTTGTAGTTGAATATTATTTCAAAATGTCTTTTTAAAGTTAAAAAAACATTTAAAATGCTATCATGACGCAATGACATATACACTGCGTCTGATGAAATTATGTAAGTAGCTTATTTCGCAGTAGTACAAAAACTTTAGGCCCAGCAGTGTGTCCTTTTCACATAATCAATGGATTGGGCTGAGAAATATTCCATGTGACTATCATCGAGTTTGGTTTAGACAATGTTGACTTGTGCCATATATTCAAATATTTTAGTGTCTGACGAAATTATGCAAAAACAACATAGTAAGCGGAAAGACAGTACTACTATTCACGTCAAAAATTTTGCTTACTTGCTGTCCCTGCAAAGTGATATGCATAAACTGTCTCTATTAGAATAACATTAATTTTGTATATTTTTTTCAAATTTATGCTCCCCAAAACCTAAAAAAAAATGGATCCAATCATTCGAAACATGCTTCTAGCAGTCACCTAATTCTGTTTATTTAGCTGCATAAAAAGGAAACTGAAGTGACATCTCTCACTTTGAAATGGCTAGGAATCAAAAATATTTCCGTGACCTGCCATTGGAATTGCTTTGTGTTTGCGATGTGCAGTTCCTTATTCAACAGTTTGTCAATTTCCAATGCGCAGCTTATCTCTCGGTTTAACTGAACTTAATTGATATCAGATGGTAACTTTTGAAGGCATTTTTAAAAAGATCAGAACTTTTTTGAGATTTTGGAGAGCATAAATTTGAAAAAAATATGCAAAATCAATGTTATTCCAATGGAGGCAATTTATGCATACATGTATTGCTTGGCAGTGACAGCAAATAAGCTAAATTGTTTTATATGAATAGTTGCTAAATGATGTAATGCTAGTGTTTTGAGCACAATTATTTGAAAATTAAACTTTCGTACTGTCATTCCACTTACCATGTTGCTTTTGCATAATTTCATCAGACACCAAAATATTTGAATATATGGCATAAGTCAACTTTGCCTTAACGAAACTTGATGAAAGTCACATTGAACATTTTTTAGCCCAATCCAATGATTATGTGAAAAGGATGCACTGCTGGGCCCAAAAGTTTGTGTAATACTGGGAAATAACCTACTTGCGTAATTTCGCATATGCCAAAAATGTCAACTTATTCTTGATGTCTAGAGCAAAACAAGTTATGGTATTGAATGCCCTTGACCTTGGCATTCACACACACTTGTCTTGACATGGGTTCTGCAACTTACATTGTGTCTGCTTCATATATCAACAGATGTACCTATTCTGTGAAAGGACTTCACTTGCACCTGGGTCAGTTCGGTTGGCTGAACCTCCCTCTTGTGTACAGAATGGCCAAGTTGTCCCTATGTCGTAATCCAGGTTTAAGTCTGGTGAAGTAGGCGACATAAAATTATGACTTTTTTTGTCATATCCAACAATCGAAAGTGAAGTTCAAGCAAAAAGCCATGTGATTCACAGTGTGAATTTCACACCATGTTGCTCATCATTGTAGACTACATGCGTTTAATTAGAGTGGGTCGGGGCATGCGGCCCGCCGTAACTTCAAGGTGCAATTTGACCTACTTTTTATGGGCGATTATTTGAATGCTTATGCTGTCAGGAAGGGATCACTCAACTCTACTAATAACTAGTGAAACAAATGTCTACCAATTTTAATAAAGGAGTTACGGCCATTTTTGTAAAAAAATTAAAATGGCCTTCTTACCCCATCCATCGGGCAAGAAGCCCCCCCTATTATAATCCTATGGCAATTTTTTTTGCGAGAGCATTCAGCCTAAAAGTTATTTCTTAGGGTTTTTCTATCATTTTTTTAAGAGGCATTCTATTCACTTTTTCTTAATTTCAGAATTTTTCTGTTCTTACTTTTATTTTTTAATATTTTTTCCCCTGTTTCAATTTCGGGCCAAATTTTTTCTGTTTTAATTAGCTATTCTATCAAGATTTAAGGTAAAGTACACGTTATGAAATGGTTCCTGAAGCAGCTTCGACCCCCAGTGAAGGGGGCCTCATGCCCCATATCATGTGGGGCCTCTCGCCCCAAACCCACATATTTTAATTTGACCTCTATATTTTGAACTAAAATGCAAAAAACATGATCCAAATCATATTTATGTGATGGTCATAAAAAGTAGCAATGCAGATATCCATTATACTTTTAAAAATTTCTAAAGTTATTTCTGAAAACCCCTTTCAAAGAATTACTCAAAGTTACAAAAACCATGCACATTTTTTTGTTTCTTTAATTTCTACTATGGTTTGGTGCTGTTTGCCCTGAAAATTTGTGACATAACCTAGAACGCCTCTAGCTTCAATCCTTTCAATAAATAAACACACCAAAAATGTAAGTTTGGACATAACCCTGGGGGGCCTCTCACCTAACCCGGGCTTCTTGCCCCGACCTACTCTATCTGACGTTGAAATGTAAACAATTGGCAGTGAAGTGATGACGTCACAATGCTTTGGGGCTCTGATTATTTGGTGTGGTTGATAAGGATATTTTTTAGGCCATTCAAACAAAATAGTGCCTCTTGACCTTTTAAATTTGTGTGTCTGGAGGTCTATTTTTATTGTGGGATATAAGCCTATATAAATAAAACTTTTCAACATATGAAAAAAATCAACATAATCTTGGCGAGTTTTATCATAAAACTGAATGGGAGTGTGAATCACAGCAATGAACCTCACACATGTCAGGTCTGTTGCAGAATAAACACTCTTCCTTCGCACTAGTGTTGTATTTTTCCACGACCTGACATTCCTGAGGCTCATTGCTCTGAACCACACTCCCATTCAGTTTTATTAAAGAACTCACCGAGATTACGTTGATTTTTTGTGTCTATCTTGTTCTTCCATGATTGAACTTTGGATGATTTTTCAATAATAATGACATTTTTCCATGCTACCTAAAGCGAGGTTTCCAATAATGCTCAGACACTAAAAACAATTTATAATAAAATTTATAAATAAATCTAATGACTGAGGAACAAATCTTTGCAATCCCATTCAATGACCAGTCTAAGAACATTGCAGTCCTGACACTTTGAAAATCCAAAATTTTCCAGCCTTTTTATAAATTGTTAATTCAGGGCAGATCACTAAAAACAACTTTCCATATCACACAACAGTCAAATATACCCGATTTTAATGTGGTTTATTGCACCTTAACCATCGTCTATTACAAAGCTTTCAAATAAATAATTTGACCTGTCGCATATTCAGCAAAGACAAATCCCCAGCAATGAAAAGGTACCACCGACACTGTAGTTATGTCATCCAAAAGTTGTTGAACCCTGTAAGAAAACATTAATTCCATTGAGACTTTAAAGCAGACTCGTATTTTTACGTTACATTTACTGCAAGTAAGGTAAAAATTAATAATCCATGCTTATAAACAGTAGTACAATACTAAATAAAAACCAGCCAGTATGGCAATGCTTCTTTGTTTTATGAAATAAAAAATCCCAATTTACAAAAATGACGTTAAAATTCTTGGGTCTTGGGATTTCGTGCTGAAATTGACCAAGGGGATTGTTTAAAAGATGTATACTAAAGGATTGTTTAAAAGATCTGTATCAAATGGATTGATTAAAAGATCTGTACCAAGAGGACTGATTAAAAGATCTGTACCAAGAGGATTGTTTAAAAGATCTGCACCCAGAGGATTGTTTAAAAGATCTGTACCAAGAGGATTGTTTAAAAGATGTGGACCAAGAAGATTGTTTAAAAGATCTGTACCAAGAGGATTGTTTAAAATATGTGCACCAAGAGGATTGTTTAAAAGATCTGTACCAAGAGGATTGTTTAAAAGATCTGTTCCAAGAGGATTGCTTAAAAGATGTGCATGGGATTGTTTAAAAGATCTATATCAAGAGGATTGTTTAAAAGATGAAATTGTGCACCAAGAGGATTGTTTAAAAGATCTGTACCAAGAGGATTGTTTAAAAGATCTGTACCAAGAGGATTGTTTAAAAGATGTGCACCAAGAGGATTGTTTAAAAGATCTGTACCAAGAGGATTGTTTAAAAGATGTGCACCAAGAGGATTGTTTAAAAGATCTGTACCAAGAGGATTGTTTAAAAGATCTGTACCAAGATGATTGTTTAAAAGATGTGGACCAAGAGGATTGTTTAAAAGATCTGTACCAAGAGGATTGTTTAAAAGATGTTGACCAAGAGGATTGTTTAAAAGATCTGTACCAAGAGGATTGTTTAAAATGTGTGCACCAAGAGGATTGTTTAAAAGATCTATACCAAGAGGATTGTTTAAAAGATGTGCACCAAGAGGATTGTTTAAAAGATGTGGGCCAAGAGGACTGTTTAAAAGATATGTACCAAGAGGGTCATTCAAACAGGGCTTTGGAGTTGGAGGTTTTTGGGGGGAGTCGGAGTCGAACTTTGGCGTTGAGGTGGAGTCAAAGTGGGAGTCAAAAAGTAATATGGTGGCTCCTGACTTTTTTAAAGACCTATTACTCAGAAGTTCTTAAACTGCTAGCATTGTATATGACTAGAAGTTGCCCATTATATCATGAAATAGAGAGTGGTAGGCCAACATTAGTGCATGAAGACAGTAAAATAGAAAAGCAAAATGCAAATTTGGGAGTGAAAGTTGTGGAAGTGAGAGGCAGTTGCAATGGCAGGCTTATGATAATTCAATGGCAAGGGCACATGAATGGAACATGATCATGAGCTGTGCTAGTTAGTAATAGAGTAATGAATCAGTTAATGGCAATCTAGTTGGTGGCAGAATTGTCAATAGTGGGTGGTATTGAGTAGCACCTTGCAGGTTGGCCTCTGGTGGGAGAGGGTGAAAGATCATAGGAGTGGGATGAGATATTGCTTATGGTACGATTCATAGTTGACTGAAAGTGATTTAATGTTATTTGGTTGACATATATAGTATGGATAAGAAAGGAAATAAAGGGTGACCCCTTATTGAGACTGTGGTGCACTGTCACTGCCCACTTGTAAATGTGGCAATTCTGCTCCAAATATGCATGTCATGCAGTCCTGGTGGTGAAGATGTAAATCCAAAGAAATCATTATTTGAAACAGACTCTTTTCTTTGGTAATCACATGAAAATTTTGTGCAAATAATGCCGAAAAGAGGAGTTGGAGTTTTTGTTCAAGATGGCAAACACTCTAAAAAATGTCGGGACAAAATTGGTTTTTCAGATTCAAAATGGTTTTTTGAAAAACCAAATTTCAATGCAAAAAACCAACATGGATTTTTAAAAAAATCCATGTTGGTTTTTTGCATTGAAATTTGGTTTTTCAAAAAACCATTTTGAATCTTTTTTTAAAAAAATCCATGTTGGTTTTTTGCATTGAAATTTGGTTTTTCAAAAAACCATTTTTAAAAATCCATGTTGGTTTTTTGCATTGAAATTTGGTTTTTCAAAAAACCATTTTGAATCTAAAAAACCAATTTTGTCTGAATTTTTTTAGAGTGAAGGAGTCGGGAGTCAGAATTGGGATGACAGTGAACTGACTGCATTTAAAGGAACTGTACTAAGAGAGTCCTTTAAAAGATCTGTGTAAATAGGTTCACTGAAAGGACTTCCAAAGAGAGTCACTGAAAAGATCTGTACCGAGAGAGTCCTTTAAAAGATCTGTGTAAATAGGTTCACTGAAAGGACTTCCAAAGAGAGTCACTGAAAAGATCTGTACCAAGAGAGTCCTTTAAATGATCTGTAGGTTCACTGAAAGGACTTCCAAAGAGAGTTACTGAAAAGATCTGTACCGAGAGAGTCCTTTAAATGATCTGTGTAGATAGGTTCACTGAAAGGACTTCCAAAGAGAGTCACTGAAAAGATCTGTACCGAGAGAGTCCTTTAAATGATCTGTGTAAATAGGTTCACTGAAAGGACTTCCAAAGAGAGTCAATGAAAAGATCTGTACCGAGAGAGTCCTTTAAAAGATCTGTGTAAATAGGTTCACTGAAAGGACTTCCAAAGAGAGTTACTGAAAAGATCTGTACCGAGAGAGACTTTTAAAAGATCTGTGTAAATAGGTTCACTGAAAGGACTTCCAAAGAGAGTCACTGAAAAGATCTGTACCGAGAGAGTCCTTTAAATGATCTGTGTAAATAGGTTCACTGAAAGGACTTCCAAAGAGAGTTACTGAAAAGATCTGTACCGAGAGAGTCCTTTAAATGATCTGTGTAGATAGGTTAACTGAAAGGACTTCCAAAGAGAGTTACTGAAAAGATCTGTACCGAGAGAGTCCTTTAAAAGATCTGTGTAAATAGGTTCACTGAAAGGACTTCCAAAGAGAGTAACCGAAAAGATCTGTACCGAGAGAGTCCTTTAAATGATCTGTGTAAATAGGTTCACTGAAAGGACTTCCAAAGAGAGTTACTGAAAAGATCTGTACCGAGAGAGTCCTTTAAAAGATCTGTGTAAATAGGTTCACTGAAAGGACTTCCAAAGAGAGTCACTGAAAAGATCTGTACCGAGAGAGTCCTTTAAAAGATCTGTGTAAATAGGTTCACTGAAAGGACTTCCAAAGAGAGTCACTGAAAAGATCTGTACCGAGAGAGTCCTTTAAATGATCTGTGTAAATAGGTTCACTGAAAGGACTTCCAAAGAGAGTCACTGAAAAGATCTGTACCGAGAGAGTCCTTTAAATGATCTGTGTAGATAGGTTCACTGAAAGGACTTCCAAAGAGAGTTACTGAAAAGATCTGTACCGAGAGAGTCCTTTAAATGATCTGTGTAAATAGGTTCACTGAAAGGACTTCCAAAGAGAGTTACTGAAAAGATCTGTACCGAGAGAGTCCTTTAAATGATCTGTGTAAATAGGTTCACTGAAAGGACTTCCAAAGAGAGTTACTGAAAAGATCTGTACCGAGAGAGTCCTTTAAATGATCTGTGTAAATAGGTTCACTGAAAGGACTTCCAAAGAGAGTCACTGAAAAGATCTGTACCGAGAGAGTCCTTTAAATGATCTGTGTAAATAGGTTCACTGAAAGGACTTCCAAAGAGAGTTACTGAAAAGATCTGTACCGAGAGAGTCCTTTAAATCATCTGTGTAGATAGGTTAACTGAAAGGACTTCCAAAGAGAGTTACTGAAGAGATCTGTACCGAGAGAGTCCTTTAAATGATCTGTGTAAATAGGTTCACTGAAAGGACTTCCAAAGAGAGTTACTGAAAAGATCTGTACCGAGAGAGTCCTTTAAATGATCTGTGTAAATAGGTTAACTGAAAGGACTTCCAAAGAGAGTTACTGAAGAGATCTGTACCGAGAGAGTCCTTTAAAAGATCTGTGTAAATAGGTTCACTGAAAGGACTTCCAAAGAGAGTCACTGAAAAGATCTGTACCTAGGGATTCAAGTTTGAAAAAAGCACCAATATAAATAATTATTCACTTACCCACAATTTTTGGTCAGTTTCACATACTGCACCGGAATAGGCGACACACTGTGTGTCAGTCCAAGAACCCTTCGGATTACCAGTGAAATCGATGGCAGCCATGACAGTGCAAGGTTGGCTGGCCTGGTCAGGTTGTCCAGTCTTCCAGTTGGTGTAGTGTGCCAGTGTGTTGTCAGATATCCAGCGATAATCCATATTGTCACCCGTCTCATCTCTCAGGCCGATGTAGAGGAAACGCTCAGTCAAAGTAAGGCGTAGGGCTGTAGGGACAATGACAAGATTTGCATTGAAAATATAATAAGGCAGTTCGGTTTCGTCAAGTAAATATATACAACTTATCTATACGCTATTTAAAATACACGAACCTTTGTAGTTTTCAGGAAATACAATGTATATAAGTAACGGATGTATACTAAATTTGAAATATGCAATTTACAATATTTCAATTTAAAAGAAATAGAGCGTAATATGAGTTATATTTTGGTTTTGATTAATAGGTATCTTTATTCAAAAGTATACTTACAGTCATAATAGTGAATAAGTTTCTCAAGTTTTAGTGCAGAGTCAATTTTGACCAGGGACCCATTTAAATTCTGACAACCTTGAAGAGCTTGGTCAAAATTCATTTGCCGAAAGATAACATGAAAACACCAGTCGCCAAACTCCAGATAAGGCAAGGGGCAGCGTAGCTTTTTGGTTTCCTCTGAAATATAAAAAAGGGTTTACAAATTAATTTGCATACAGGGTGCCGCAAAAAAAGTTGCACCAGCAACAGCTATTAATTATAATTGCTATAATTTCGTAACCAATGCATCTATAAGTATAAAATTGGAACACAACCAAGCCAAGTATATCTAAATAAAGCATTTTTCATTTTCATAAATTACTTTTCACGTTCTAGGTCTAAAGACAGTGTACGTCAGTTTTTTCAGGTGCATCTTGTTTTTGTCAAGTACACCGAAAGTGGTGTGTTCAATCAAACTATTGAAATGTTGGGAGTGTTTCAGACACCTCTCTCTGCTATTGGCCACATAAAATAATTA
Source organism: Platynereis dumerilii (assembly GCA_026936325.1). Taxonomy (NCBI): domain Eukaryota; kingdom Metazoa; phylum Annelida; class Polychaeta; order Phyllodocida; family Nereididae; genus Platynereis; species Platynereis dumerilii. The sequence continues at coordinate 21,248,437 of JAPTHN010000014.1, read as the reverse complement.
GAAATTTTGAGGTCTGATGAATAGAGGGGTCTCTGATTTTGGACTGGAAGATAAACTCGAATACCAATGACCTCTCTGGGCTTCTCTAGGCAGAACATACTATGCCTAATCTTGCTATAATATCACATTAGAGTTGATCAATTGATAGACAGACATATTTGGTAAGTGCAGCCCTCCAAGCCAATTTATTTGTGCTCCAAGGTTCGATTGATAAGTTAGGAGAGTGGGGGTCCTTTACACACATATTCACCCCATCATAGCAATATATTTCACTTTCCCGGCACAGAAACTGATGCTGGGGACCAAAAATGTATTATCTTATCTGATTTACATCCATCCGTCATCTTTCTCTGGAAAATCCACTGGGAATATTTTGTGTTCATATTCCAAGTTTTGAACCCATCCAATCAAAAACCTTCAGCAGAGCAGGCCTGAAATAATATTGTTCAGTCACCAAACTGCTTTATATTGTTGGCGTATACAGTGGGTTTGTCTTGGTCAGAATAGAACGCTATTAAAACACCCCAGTGTAATTTTTTTACCCTTATATGAAAATGACTATGAATCATTCTGTTATCAGTAGCAAACAATGCAAAAATGATCACCTGACCACAGAAACTGGTCTTAATATGCCAAATATTCACTGGAGTTATTCTCTTTTTTTAAACTACCTTATGATATAAAATTCACGGCATTCAGAAATGATCAGCTGGCCAGCAGTGGCCAAAGTATTGTTGCCTTTTTTTGATTTGGGCAAGCTAGATTTTGCAGAGGCTGTACATTATTGAATATAGCCAGTGTTCTAACTTTTAAAAGTGTATTTCGTCATTGGTTGATATGGTGGCCATTCAGTTCACTGTAGTTGCCATGGTGACTGCTGATTTGGTAGTTTTGTTAAGCAGGCAAGATATATGTATTTCACCAAGACTGATTTAATTACAGCTAACCTTATTTTGAGACCCGAGCAGCAACTGGAAAACTGAATTTCTTGAAAATATACTAAAATTTTCAATAAAACTAGCATTTTGCCCCTTTTATGACCATATATGGTTGTGTTAATTTTTTGGTCAAAAGGACCTCATTTGCCAACATGATCTGGTAGAATTTAATTTTCTTGCATCAAACGTGTCTCAAGTTATGCAACTTCAAATTTGTCTATGGCATTTTAGTGCCTTCGTTGTCATGGCAACCAATTTACTAAAAACTGTCCGTCAGTGTCCGAATAGATTTCTCTATAAACCATATATCTGAAAACTTCAGAAAATTCTGAACAATACGCATTCATTGGTTTGCTTGGCGCTAAAAACATAAACAAAAGTGTGTCAGCTCTTGGACTAGAGAACAAAGAGGAAGACTGGGGTATAGCTTTCCTTGATAATCAAGAACTGAAGATTCCTTTTGAGATAGAATGTCAGCCAAAAACTTCCAATTGCATAAAAGGATACTTACTTGTGTCTATTATAAATGCAGCAGGACACGCTTTCTCTCGCACTTTTTGGAGATCAGTGTGGTCACCGTTTCGTAACACAACAAATCGGTCACAAACTGCTTTCATCTTAGGAAACTCTTTGTTGGTTCTGACATCAAATGCAGTCGTGAGGACAAGACATACATTTGTGACATTCGGGCGGTCTCCCATTACTGGTGTTAACAGTTCTTGACGAGTTTTCTGGAGAGCTCTTTTGACGTTGCGACCCCCTTGTCTCCCCGGTAGGCTTGTCATCAAATAATTCTCAATAAATGCAACGTCGTTGTTTTCGTTAAGTTTCATTGAGATCTGGAAAAAGTAAAATGCAAAGTATTGTTGTCCTTGCAAGTTTCATTGTGACCGGAATTTTTTACAAAATATAACGAAGGATTGCCTATAAGATTGCATTGCTACTTTTCACCTAAAAACTAAAAGGCTGACATTTTTTAGCTTCTCAGTTTTTCTTGATGCGCTTTTTAATAGTAAGAAATAGAAACTGTGATCTCAATTTCTTATGATATCCAATGGGTGGGCTGATAAAGGAAGTTACATATCAATCATGTGGGCATTAAAAAGGATTGCATGTAAATCCACATTTTTCTGAACAATAGCAAGCTACAGAAAAGACTAACTTTATTTGTGTGTTTAATTATGCTTCCCTTCAAATTTACAATGGAAAATTCTTTTACAATAGACTACATTTCAATGAACTGAGTGTATGAAAGGTCTCACAGTGCCTCAGTCAACAAATTTCAAAGCAAAACCAACAAGGATTTTTAAAAAAATCCATGTTGGTTTTTTTGCATTGAAATGTGGTTTTTCAAAAAACCATTTTGAATCTAAAAAACCAATTTTGTCTGAACATTTTTAGAGTGAACTGACTCCACTCTGATTACCTGAGCATTGTTGTTGTACACCACAAGTCCGAAGTGGTTTCCATCTTCACTGATGTAAAAGAGTCGCAGCAGCCTCTTGATAAGCTCCATGTATCCCGTATATGTTTCTTGATTCACTTTTTTGCTTCGGTCTAACATCACGACAACATCATGCTTCCCCGGGCATGAGTACTCTATACACAAAAAGTTAGAAAAAAAATCAGATATTAGGAAATATAGATGGGGAGGGTTGGGCCATAAGGCCGGGGCTCAAGTCTGATATCAAAGTGGAGTTGCAAGAGGCCTCAATTCTGGATTATTGACTTCTATGACCACTCTACTACAGGTTAAAAGTAGGATGACCCTCAAGTACAGTTTTGCTGAACCAGACATACCTCGATGGACCAAGTCCCTTCCTAAATTGCCTAAGTCTCGAACCTAATGGGGAGAGTTGGGCCAAAATTTTTACAATTTTCGTAGGGCTGTAGCTCATAATGTTCTTGCACATTTTATCAATGCAATCCTACAGATATATTCTTAACTATTTGTAGATGCAATAAATGCATTAAGCATGTTCATATAATGATTACTCTCAGCAGGAGGCACATTAACGCAAAAAATGGCCAGACGCTGCAAAGCTTCCCCTATTTATTAAGTGTACATTTTGTAATCAACATCTATATGAATGAAGTGACAATTCTTTTTTTTTTTTTAATATCTGGCACATAAGTCCATACCATGCACAATGCTGTTGATTCTGTTCTGCTAAACCAGATGTTATATTGAACTAAATGCTAACAAACTTTCAAATGCCAATGGTTGATATAATTTTTGTGTTAAATATTTCTTGACACTGATTCTGACAAGCTACTATAGATAAAATCCCATCATAATACAGACAGCAAGGAGGGATAAGACCTTGCAAATCAAGTGTGTATCCACGGATCTATAACTTACATACTCTATGGTATATCTAACTGTGCCGTTATGCATTTGCCCTTTTATAGATGGAAATACAATTTTCTTAACTAATACAGTCTCCCATAGTTCTACAGACATCATTAAAAAAATAAAGCCAGATCTATGTAATCTTTTTTTAAAAGAATTTTCTTGTTAATGATTAGATGGTCCTCACCAAGAGGAAATCAAATTGTGGCAAAATTTAACTTAATTTGTGTGGGCTTTAAAACAGATACTTAGAAGCAAAGAAAAGAGATTTATGTACTGTATCATTTACCTGGCAAAAGGCAATTTGTTTTAGCTGCATTTCTGAAAAACAAAAGAAAAGGCAAAAATTATAATTGTTATTCACCCAAACAAGATAATAAAAATTTTTCTTGTGCAGCATAAAATGGCGGTTGAGTGTTTAAGGTGCCCGTCTGCACCACTGAAGGTCTGTGCCTGCATGGGCCCGAACCCCTGAGGAGGAACCCTTGTGTCAATGTCTTTGCCGGACAAGTAAAAGATCCCTCACATGTGGTAGGTGTGTAACATGTTGAGGACTCCCGCTCTCTCTTCTATCTCATCAATCAACCCTCGTGAGCGCCTAGAACCGAGAACTGGGCTTAGAGTGCTGCACGTACCATATCTATCTATCTATCTATCTATCAATTCAATTCAATTCAATTTCAATTTCAATCATTTATTTGCTCATTAGTATATACAAGTCCATATTCAGAGAAATAAGTAAGAAACAAGAATACTAATGAGCTAGGTGACCCCTTTATGATACCTACAAGTATCGCTATCAAGGGGCCACCTAGGCTTCGTAAAATTTGTAGGTCTTGCACTGCTGGTGAAGAGGGCCCTAACACTGTCGACAAGGTTTATAAAATAGAAACAATAACATTATATTAAGTAGAGGGGTTTTTTCTTTTTCACTGACCGACCAAATGCCTATGGCAAATGTAGCAATTCTGTATACTACAAGTTGAATTATATTTATTGATAAAAATATTTTTTATGTATATTTTGTAACCATCTATACTATGTGTATAAATCTTTTGCCTAACAGGTAATTCAATGTTATTAAAAACCTTAGGAAATCTAAAAGATATGCTATGTCTTGCAAATTCATGGCTCACGGAAGGCAGGCGAAAGGTATTAAATTGCCGGGTGGCATTACTGGTAATTCTAGAGGTGCTGGACAACATATGCTTTAAGAAATAGTCAGGTAACAATTCATTTTCAAATTTATAACAAAACTTCAGCTCATGCAGTGCACATAGGTCACTCATTTTAAGAATATTTAATTTTTTGAAAAGTGGGTCAGTGTGAGAATTATATCTACTGTTGGTAATTGTCCTAACTGCACTTTTTTGAAGCTTCCATAAGTTACTTTGTTGCCTTCCCCAAATGATATTCCCGTAATTTAAGTGTGGTGATATGAGAGCATTATATATATCTAGCAAGGCTTTTAAAGGTATGGTCCTTTTCAGTTTTTTCATAACGCCAAGTGTTTTTGAAATTTTTTTACCAATCATGTCTGTATGAGCTTTCCACTTTAGATTATTTTGTAAAATTATGCCAAGGAATTTAAATTCGTTGACAAATTCAATTTTGGTATTGTTAATAAATAGTTCTGGGGAAGCTATTGTTCTGTTACTAGCCGAAAAAAGCATTGCTTTAGTTTTGGAAACATTTAACGAGAGCTTATTTGATTTCAGCCAATTGCTTATTGCAGACAGTTCATTGTTTATTATTTCATTATCGCTCCTATTCCAGGAAACATTAAGAGTAGCACATAAGGTGGTGTCATCAGCATAGAGAATGGGGTAGAAATAATTACTAGCTTTGACGATATCATTCATATAGATAATAAATAGCAATGGTCCCAATATAGACCCTTGGGGTGCTCCACATTTTAAAGTTAACGGATCAGATACAGTGTCATTATATTCAACTTGCTGAGTTCTATTGGTTAAATAGTCCTTTAATAAATCGAGGGCTGATCCTTTGATGCCATAATAACTGAGTTTAAAAAGAAGTGTTTGATGATCTAAAGTATCAAAGGCCTTTGAGAGATCAAGGTAAATATTTAGTGGAAGCTGATTTTTGTCCATCTTTTGAGTTATTCTATCAACAAGTTCAAGGGTTGCATGTTCAGTTGAATGATTTTTTCTGAAACCATACTGACTTTTATAGAAGATATTATTTCTTGAAAAATATTCATAAATTTGGTTATATATAATTCTCTCAAAGACCTTTGATACACTAGGTAGGATAGAAATTGGCCTATAATTTGTAAAAAGATATTTCTCTTTTTGCTTATACACTGGAATAACTCTAGCTTTTTTAAGTAGGTCTGGAAAAGATCCTTCTGCTACACATTGGTTAAAAATGCCGGATAGAATGTTTGACAGTTCAACTTTAACATGTTTTAGTAATTTATTTGAAATTCTATCGAAACTCTGACTAGTCTTAGATTTGAGAGAGTTGATAACATTTATAACAATTTCTGGAGTAACTGTTTGAAAATTAAATTCGGATTCAGATGCATTTTGTAAATAATCTTTGAATGAGCCAATACCTACTTGCTGAATGTTTTGTGCTAGTTGCGGGCCAATATTAGTAAAATACTTATTAAATTCATTGCAGACAGTTGTCTGATCACTGACATTTATTCCACAAATATCAAAATACGGTTGGAAATCTTGCTTATCTTTTTGCTTATTAAGTAGACTGTTGATTGTTGACCAGGTATTTTTAATATCACATTTATATTTTTCAAAACAGTTTTTATAGTAGGTATTCTTTGCAGACTTAATTGCTCGTTTTAAAATTTTAGAATATGTTTTGAAATTGGTTTGTCTTGTGTGAAACAGTGGATCATTCACTGCTGTCGCTTTTAGTTGAACATAGAGTTTATCTTTGTACTTTATTGACTTAAGGATACCTTCACTAATCCATTTGGACTTTTTATGTTTGTACTTTCTGAATTTAACATATTTTACAGGAAAGTGCTTACTTATCAATGAGCCGATTAAGTTGTTAAGGTTTGTATAGCTATCATTTGCAGAGTACGACTGTGCTTGGTTAATTTTTTCCTGGAAGTAGCGACTATTCAGATCTGTTTTGAAATTTTCATACGATTTAGTGTCCGATGACACCACCTTAATGTGCTTTAATTTAGCTTGACTGTGTCTCAGATTGTTTATTGCCGCAAAGTAAGGTTGATGATCAGAAATTTGTGTCATAATTATACCTGAAGAGATCTGGGAATAGATGTTGGATTGCTTTACAAAAATATTATCTATTAGAGTTCCTCCTCTTTCATTCAGTCTAGTTGGTTGAGTAATTTGTGGAAAAAAATTGTTTGAGATCATGAATTCGAAGAATAAGTTTATACCATTATTTTCTTTGAACTTTAAGAGGTCTAAATTGAAATCCCCCGTTATGTAAACATCATCATAAATTCTAAGAGAATCAAATATTTCAGTCAATTCGTTTTTAAAAGTGTTTATATTATTCAAGTTTAGACGAGGGGGTCTGTAAATATTACCTAATATAATAGTTTTATTCAGAAAAACATTGTTTTTAATAGAAACTTTAATAAATAGTCCATCCCATACCTCAGAATTATCTTTAACAATGACTTTTTCATATTGATAGGCTTTGTTCAAATATATAGCTAGACCACTATGTGCACTGCATGAGTTACCTAGATGGATGAGGCTGTATCCTTCAAGTTGGAATAAACTAAGATCACTGCCTTCCGAGAGCCATGTTTCCTGCAAACAAATAGCAGATATTTCACATTCATGTAAACTGTTGTATGTATCAATATAAACTTTGAGATTATCAAACTTGGCATTGAGAGATTGACAGTTAAGACTATAAATAATGAACGAATGCTTTTTTTCGGTTAAAAAGTTAACAAATTCTGAATTTTCGAAGTATGGAGAATTACTAAATAAATTTGGTTCTTCAATTTCATTATTAGCATCAAGGCCACTGCCCTCAATCTGGTTGATCAGTGAAAAATTTTCCCCTAAATTATTTTGGAAAAGCAACATATCAGACAATACCATTTAGCAAAATATAAGGGAAAAATACCAATACTAAAATGATTAAGTGTATTTTGAAGAAAGTGTCAGTGTCAGGGTGCCTCACCACCAGCAGCAAGTGTAGAAAAACTGTAGCACAATTGATTGAGCAGCAACTGAAAATTATAAATGAGAGTGAATTTAAAGAAAACATGGAATTAAGCATGATTGGATTAATTTGGTCAGTTGTACATGCAAGAGGATTATAATACTACACACTAAAGCAGTAATATACAATATCTATCTATCTATCTATCTATCTATCTATCTATCTATCTATCTATCTATCTATCTATGGTTAACAAGACAGCTCAGCAGGCAGGCAGACATAATGATTTCATAGTCCAACTTTTACAAGAATGGAAAAGTAAAAGAAACTTCATTTACTTCAAAATTTTCTTGGGAGAACTGGGAAATGAACATGTTGACCAGCAATTACAAATTCATTGGTAGCAAGTTTCTTCCAACCGAACCAACTGCCCCTTCCCCACTTATTTAGGACAACCATCAAAATCAACAGTGCAACAATATTATCAGGAAAATTATACAATATCAATTTTGAAAATATTCAACAATGTTTAAGCAATAAAAAAGGATTTTAAAAAGCTAATGTAAAATTGACGACGTTCATGACAATATATCTCAACAAAATCAGCAGATATTCTTTTCACTGACTTAATTAACTATTTCGAGTCCTGTGACATTTAAGTGTGATGCCTAATTACAGTTTCCAATGGGAGCGAGAATTCTCGAGAAGTCTCGAGATCAGCAATGACTCAGCATTTTCTCGTCTCACTGAGCGATTCTCGAGAATTGGAAGTGTTGGTCATTGTTTGACATGGTGTTCATGTGTTTATGTTTATAACGGTTACAAAGCATTGGATTGCAGTTTTGTTTTGCTTGATATTATTGTTATTGTGTACTTGCTCCATTGTTCAATTTAAATATCTGTTGATGATAATCACCATTGTATACCTGATAAATGCTGAAGTTGAACTTGTACAAATGTTTTAAAATTGTATAATATCTGGATGTTTAGCTGTGATTTATAGGAAACAAAACACACAGATTAACATTAAAACAATAAAAGATTTCATAAAAGCCAAAACATTTGATCCATTGCAAGATTAAATCTCTCTTGTTTTATCATTGTGCCAATAGCAGGACAGTGTCCCAGATTTCTCGAGAAATTCTCGATTCTCGTGCACTAGACCATGACCATTCTCGAGAGGTGTTGATCGAGACTCATTGGAAACACTATGCCAAATGCAAGGTTGGGGGAGGACCATAAAATTTGTTGGGTGATCTATATCACTGGCAATTGTGCAGTGTACGAATTACGTACGTAAATTCTACACGCGAAACTCACAAAAAAGAGCCGATCCGTAGTACGTACGTACATTTTCGTCCGAATTTCATACGAATTCATTAAATTTCTGACAGGAGTTTTCATTTACTTTGGCCATTTTGGTGCAATATGGTTATCACCAGTTAAGACCTTGCACTGGTCTATCTAAAAAAAATCCGTGAACAAATCTAGTTAAAAAGTCCAAAAACCAAGTTAACGCGAATGAAATCCATACCAAAATTTACGTATGTTTTATGTACTTACATTTTCGTACGTATTTCATACGTGAAGACGGTCAATTTACTTCCGAAATGCGCAAGAAAGAGCACCATACGTTTTACGTAGCTGCAGATTTGCCATGATCATGCTAATGCGTTGCAGAATGCATATCCCGTGACACAATGCGATTCCTCGCTGATATAATTTCTTGTAAAAACAAAAGAAATTTAATCTGGTTGGCGGAAAGTGTAACAATTCGATTATTATTGGAGCCACTAAAACCAAAGAATTTCAACAATTGGCCTTTTATTTTATGCCACATAGCAGAAACCACTAAAAAATGCCATTTTGAAATTTGAAATCTTGACTCCTGGTTTTCAAGAGATATTCACTTTCAAGCAGCTCTACAGCTGACAAAAGTGCTGAAAACTATTGAAACACTGAGCCTAGGTTTATACAAGATATCCACTCTCAAGCAACCCTGCAGTACACTCTAAAAAATTTAAGACAAAATTGTTTTTTTAGATTCAAAATGGTTTTTTGAAAAACCAAATTTCAATGCAAAAAACCAACATGGATTTTTCTAAAAATCCATGTTGGTTTTGCATTGAAATTAGGTTTTTCAAAAAACCATTTTGAATCTAAAAAAACAATTTTGTCCCGACATTTTTTAGAGTGTAGGCTAAACTGCTGAAAACCATTGAAGCCGGCAGTGTATGGTGACTCCTTGCCACTTTTAGGGAAAATCTTATTCTCCCATGCGATCAACATCCAGTGGCGTCAGTGTAGGTGGGGCTGGTGGGGCATTTGCTCCACCACTTTTTGGCCAAAGTATACATGTTTCTGAATTAAAAAAAAATTAATTTTCCCCCGACATCTTCCACGAAGGTGTGACCACTATTTGCCCCACCACTTTAAAGTGAAGCTGACGCCCCTGTCAACATCGGAGAGAAATCAAGGTTCATGAAGACCACACTATGTCCTATGGGCGGAAGAGAGTTACAGAAGATGAAGAAATGTAACTTACACATTCAACAGGGCTACCACAGTTGAGAAGCAAAGTATAGCAAGATGAAATGTTTTGACAGCCATCTTTGAAGTGTTCTTTAGAAGTTTTTGAGTGTTCTTTATGTACGACTTCTTGAGCTCTTATTCATAAAATCAGTCAATGTTGGTTTTAAATAATGGACAAATGGACAAACTTACAAAGAAACGATGAATTGTACACCATTATCATAATGATAATGGCTTTGCACTTCAGACATACATTTTCTAGTATAGCAACTGGGAGACCAAAATGGTCACCCAGTGAAAAGATTTGCCAAGTCATTGCAAAATTGGTGTCACTGGGAGACCAATTTTTCTGTAGACTCTCATTGATTTCACATTTGGTTTGTTATGATTTGTAGTTCTTGCGTGTATTTGAAAGTGAGGCTTCACCATCTTTACAATTATAGTATTTCCGTAGGCATACGGGACGCGCAATTTTTGGGGGGGCAAGCGACGTTTGCCCGAATTTCAAGACCTAGATTTAATACCATTTCAAATGAAATTTCCTGAAAAACATTAATTTTCAATAGTGTTTACTTAATCATGTGCCCGGATTTTTTAGCCTTTTTGCCCGAATGTTACTGTTTCCCCCCCTGCCCCCCCCTCCGATACGCCTATGAGTATTTCTACTCAGTGCTCATGTCTGAATTCCAATTTCCATAAATTTTGAATTTATCTAACTTGCATTGTGGAAGTCGGCCAAAGTCTTAAATTAGAAGTCAGCTCAACAGTTCGAAGTTCTTGAGAGCTTGTCATGACATGAATCTATCAATGGATCTTCAGCTGATCAATAGATGTCGGACATCACACACTACAAAGTTCTGTCTCCCAGTTGAAAATCCTTAAAATTTAGTCTTCAGAAGGCATGACATTGTGGCCTGGTGCAATTTTTGGCGTATTTCAAGTGAAGCCAGACTTCTATCTGCTATAAACCACACAAAATTAAGTGTGTATCAGCCTATAGTAGAGTACCATAATTTGTCATGAGGAGCCATGCCATGTCAATAAATGTTTAAAATTTCAGCAAAATCGGATCACCGGTTCAAAATATATGAACTCTTGAACAGCCAGAAGCGTGACGTGCAAAATTTTGCTGATGTAAAACCCTTAGTTTTGATAATAATATGCAACATTTTGTCAAAGGCCAGGGTGCTAAATTGCAGCCATGGAAGTTCTGAAACTGCGACTAGCAATTGATTTTTTGATACTTTGTGTAAACATCAAGGAGTGGCAATCAAAGTGCCAAGTCACAGATGAAGCCTAAAAGTTGTTTCAACCCTAAAGCACAGTTTCTTGTTTTACCCAGTCCCACTCAGACATGCTGCTAACAATTCGTCATTACAATATCTTTCCTTTAGAGTGACTCAGTTCATTATCACAAGAAAAGATGCCCCTGCACTTTTGTATTTACAGTTGATGCCAAAAACTGTTGATTGTCCCAACCCTAACATTCTGTCCTGACCCTATCATCTTCTGTCTAGCATTCCTGCTTGCCCCGTGCAGCTTTCTGGCCTAAACCGGTGATGCAGTTTTGCCCCTGGCTACTCAAAAATAGCCTTTGATGTGTTTGTTCAGCTTTTAGATTGAAAATATTTATCTCAATAGTGGCAGGGAATCAGGAGAATTCTGAGCCCTTGTTGAAAATGTAGGAGAAGACGTAATTGTATTCACAGCTTACTGCTGAAATACTGATAGGATGAGTCGTAGGAGCTATCTGAAGCGTGGGGTTATTTGAAACATTGCTTAAAATGAACTTTATATTTTTTTCTTTTGCCAAATTGGTACTTTTGTCAGATACTTTGTTTTGATACAAGCTATCATTTACTTTTCTGTGCTTCGGACTACTACTTCACACTAAAAAAAATTGACTCAGGCAGAAATAGATGATATATAAAATCCATTAGAAATTTAAAGAGAACAAATTGGTATTGGATGGCTTAAGTATCTGTCATGTTCAATCTCTGATTCAATTGGCCAATCGCAACAAATATCAAAAATGTTTTTTTATAGGGCTCAAGTTTGTCACACATTTTGATGCGTAACCAACATTTATTTAATGCATTCAGCAGTACCTTACATGTATATCTCAGATAGGGCTGATATGAAACACTGGATCAAATTTCGCCATGTTTTCTCCGCTTGACTCGTGATGGAATGATGGAGAGACGGTGACGACCCTATGGGGGCATGGGGGTTACGTACCCCCCAATATTAGATCATCTGTGCCCCCCAAGTGCCCCCTATAGGAACTTCTTGACTTTGGCTAAAATTTACAGTTAGTATAGAGGGTGCACCCCCAGAGAATTCCCCCTACAGTAGGGGGTTTCAGGTGCCCCTAATATTTTCCGATCCAACTTGACCTTGGTATGGTATTGCAGTTTATATAGTAGAAGTCACATCTAAAATTTTGGCCTGTCCTATAAATACTTACCTTCACCAGAATGCCGTCGAAGTATATATAATAAAATTCCCCATTGGCAAACGTGCAAATCCTCAAGATATTGCAAAAACCAATGAAGAAATCAATTTTTTTTCTCCATTGATCCACAGTTCCTGAGTAAATTTTTGGAGGGCAATTCAAATCTAGTGTTATTTTTTGTATAACCCCACTGTGTCAAGCTGCCAGAAGCTGTCAAATTTGTGAACATCTGCGTACAATTGCAGAATTTTAGGAAATTCTACACTTCCATAGCTCATGAGGAAGACTTGCTGTAACATTTATAGCTGATGCTAGATTCTAATTGTCCCCCAAAACTATGAATTGAGGAAAAATATTTATTCCTTCATTGATTTTTGCAATATCTTCAAGATTTGCAGTTTCGCCAATGGGAAATTACATTATAAACTTCAAGGGCGTTCTGGTGAAGGTAAGTATTTGTAGAATGGACCAAATTTTACATGTGACTTCTACTATATAAACTGCAATACCAGACCAAGGTCATGCTGGAAAGGAAAATATTGGCGGCTCCTAAAACCCTCTACCCCCCTGAAACACCCTACCCCCCCCCCCCCCGCTGGATTTATGCCACTGTGGAGAAAAGTTGGAAATCACTGTTATTATAACTATGCAGTGTAACCGTAGATGTAAATGTTAATCTATCCAGAATGTTGGCCTAAATTTACACACTTGTCAGGCCTGTTCAAGCATGAGCCTTTCTTCAGCTCCGCGGGGAATATGCAACAATTCTGCCACTTTCAACACCACAATGCCAAATCACTCTTCAATAGCCACAAATGCTCTGGCAAAGTAATCTCCGGGTGCTACATCACAATGTTGTTACCTATTGTTTTAGAAATAGGTCATGTTTACGTCAACACATTGTGACTATGAATTTGACCCAGAAATCATATGTCAAGTAGGAAAATCATTTTTGTGACAATTCAATAGAATATATTTACACAAAAAGGTTGACAATGACTAAAACAAAGCCTCAAGTAATAAATATGATTTAAATTTTGAGTATTTGACCAGCCTATTTGGAGGAGATAGCTCTACAAATTGAGCAAGGCCACAGAATTTTCTGTCAGGATAGTTTTTTATGCTGTAAAATATCACCGAAGTACATTTCTATGCAAATCATTGCTTCCTTACAGACTATAGACTGAAGAAAAGACATCTTGACACAAAAAAGATCATTCAATCATGTAATAAGTTCTCAACATGCATAACAAGTTATTGTAGCGACATTGTGCTCATTGTCAAGACATTGTGTGATACTTCTGACCCTCTAGTTCAAGAAGCCTCAACGGATTGGGCCCAGTATGATGGAAGTTCAACAGACTGAGGCATGTAGTTAAAGAAAAAAAGACTGAGGCGTACTGTAACAGTGATCGGGCAGTGTACAGTAGGGGTTTATGGGTAAAAATTAACACAGCAACACAGGCCTTCTTTAAAAAATGACATTGCGACATAGAGCCCCTTATCTACCAACAGACACAATTTTGTTCCGACCTCAAAAAGTGACAGGATACATTTATATTTTCTTTATTTTATGAGTGAAACTTCACTTCCAAATTTTTAACGGCTTTCATAATGTCATATACACCAGGAAAGGTGTCTATCAATTCAATGGTGGTGGGGGATGCAACACAAACAAGGCTCAAATGAAGCCATCAGTGGTTTCTCCTCTAATTTTGAATCTTATTCAAGAAGTACAGCTTACTATTGTATAGAATTCAATGGAAAACAGAATATGGTACTTCTTGATTTATGTTGTGCCAGGAATCATCACTCTTTGACTGCTGGAGTAACCTTAATGATATAATGCAACCAAGAAAACGCTAATCATGTTGGGCAGATGATTAAAAAGTATTGTAGAAAATCGACAGTCACCCAGTGTTTGAATTTGAAATGTATTAAATCAAGTTAATCAACATCACAAAATATGGGCAAAGGTCACTCACCCCCCCCCCAAGCACATTTCAACTTCTTTCAAGGACAGATCGGGTTTTAGATTCAGGGAATAATAAGGCTGAGTTGTCAAAAATGCTCCCTACTCCAGTAAAGGTGTGCCATTTCCAAAAATCAACTAAGATTTAAAGCAGAAAGGAAACAACTTTTTTTTAAATTGCAATATTTTTTATTAACATCAGTTTATGTAAAACAATAACAAAATCATTCATGACTGCAACTTCAAAGGACAATATTTTGAGCTCTATAATATGAGTGTTTATAATGACAATCGATGACTACAAGTGACCAGTGTGCATCTTCAATATTGATGGATGTGGTGTGTAGATGTAGCTGGAGTAAAAGTAGAAAAAATTTCTGTTGTTTTAAATTAGCGCACTCCTAACAAAAGGAAAAATACTTTACTCATCAGTTCACTGATCAGCACGAAATAAAAGAATATTTTGCGGAGTCTTTCCCAGCTGATTCCTCCCTGCATGTGGACTGTTAAATTATTCTGCACATCCTACAGTCCAGCATCTTCTTGGCCAAAGAGGAAATCTACAACATGAAAATATACTATTTAATGGTTTACCACTCAAAAATGCCATAAATATCCTAGGAAATTGACATTCAGCTCAGTGATCTTATTTAATGTAACTCTGCTTAAACTGTGACACAATGTTGTCACAGTTCTCACAATGTTGCTACAGATACTGTTTTGGACTCTGGACAAAGTAATTCTGCATTTCTGCAAGTAAGATCTTAGGAGCACTACTATTTTGTTAATTAGAAGGCATCCAGGTGACTGTTGCTATTTTATAGAGACAGTAGAATGCAATTATAAGCATGATAACCATGCACACATGTTAGCTTGTATTGAGGTCACCACTTATAATGCTATCTTCTCCTAACAGAGACCTTTTTGCAGATAAAATACATTGCAGATATTTTGTATAGGTATATTACTAGTCATTAGGCCTGTTGTGCATTGTCTTCAGTGAGAGGAATTAGGTATAAATAAAGAAAACTCACCTTCAACCACCAATCAATCTGCTAATTGTGTCAAGTTCTGCAGCACAATGTCTCTACATAAACATCCAAACATGACCTATTTCTAAAACAATAGGTAACAACATTGTGATGTAGCACCCGGTGTAAAGGTATGACACAAGCATCGTTTCAATGATTCTTGCTATTACTAGTGATGTTATTAGCTTGAGACTACTTTAACATGGCCTCTAATGGCAACTTACAGGAAGGTGAATTTGCTAAATTTTGCTTACAAGAACAACCGTATATTTGTTTCTTTTTCCCAGCTTGATAGTTATATACACAACTTTAATGAAGTAGGTAGGTTTTTCTTTTGGCTTGCTTAACAGTCTGGGTGTGTTGTTTTCACCTGTGATTTTCCCAGTCCAGCCCATTGGTCCAAAACAAGCCACATATTTTTTTGTTTCAAAAACAAGGCTAAGTATTGACTGGCTTTGTTTTGTACGACCTGAATACTAATGACAAGTTGGTACCTGTTACAAAACCGAATACGAAAGAAGGTTGTTGGTCAACACAACACTGTGTTCTCACCAATTGACCTTATTAAGGATTATCTTTTGTTTACATTTTGCTAGTTCTCATATACTATAGAGCAAACAACAGAATTTGCCATAAAGCCAGTATGCTGTCTTATAGTACAAGTAATACGCATACACATTTTTTAATCAAACAGTTAAGTTTTCTGGGAGATTAAGCATTTTTAGTAAATTATAGTGCATTTTTTTGCAAGAATCACCAAATATTTTGACGGTTGAATATTTTATGTTGGTAATTTCACATCAAGATGTCTAATACTTAAATACAGCATACTGGCTATGTTATGTTGTAATTGAATGGGTTTCTATAGTCCAAAAGTTTAATTTATGATTAATTTGGTCGCTTCGCATAGAGCAAATGGTACACAGCGACAATGTCTTGTACGATTATACAGTTTGTAGTGCGAGTGATCACGATTCATTTCAGGGGGGTTACCATTTAAAAATTTCCTGGGGAAGGGGAAAACTTGGGAAGTTAAAAAAAAGTTTAATTTCAAACCAACTACTTTTTGCGGTTCCTATTTTAATTCTTTGTTTTCTCTTAGACTCATACTTAAACAACTGCGAATGCAAGCAAATGAGTTTGGCCCGAGTGGTGAATATTACTGTATAGTTGAATAAGCCAATCAGTGCCACTTAACCTGTATTGTTCACACCTTTAACAGCCAATAAACAACTTCATTCTTTCAAGCAGTTATAATTGATCTTGGAACAGGCCTAAAATTACCTTTGTCCAGTTGGTCCAAATTCTTTTAATTCATGATAGATTTCAATTCTAATACAGTACTCAGCTAATTTCCAAAACCAAAATTAGCTGAAATTTCTACTACAAAATTTTCCATTTTGTATGTATACTATACACTAACATCAAATTTGATGTATTGGGAGTAGTCTGAGTCTGAGTCTGAGTCTGAATGGTAGTTTGGACTAGTTCCCCAGACACTCTGATTTATATGATTGATGACACTGTCGTGCACATGGATAAGGGCTGTTTTATCTTTCAAATTGTACATGAAAGACAGGCACACATAAGAGACGACAATCACACCAAACAAAATTATGAAAAAATCATAGTGCTCTGGATAGTGATATTTGTTTACACACACAGTTAATGTGTAAAAACACTGAAGGAACATCTTCGCTTGCTCTGAGATAGCTGCAGAAGTTCAGAAAAAAGAAAAATCTAAAAAGCGAGAGAATTTTCCGGGAGGGTCGTTCAATCATCTAAGGCAATGGAAGGCATCACAGCAAATAAGCGTACACTTTACATCTCATATTCCATCATATTTAAAAATATTTGTCCCATCTATCTTCTAATAAAAACAGAACCAAACATATAAATTGTATCTCTACTTGAGTTAAGTGGTTTTCTTTGTGGGTAGAGCTTCTTCTGTTGCGCCAGTAATCTCTCTCTCTCTGTGCATGTGGTAAATAATTCAAAACTTTCATACATGTACAATTTATACATATTATAGTTGTGAGTGGTGGTCATCCATTCCCCCAGCCATCTGTCATAGTAAGCAAGGACCTACGAGTGAGTGTCATGTACATTTGGAGACCATAAACTCCTATAGCCTATAGATAGATAGATAGATAGATATGGTAAGTGCAGCCCTCTAAGCCCAGTTCTGGGCGCTCACAAGGGTTGATTGATGAGATGGGAGAGAGAGTGGGAGTCCTCAACATGTTACACATTTACCCAATGTCAAAGGGGTAAAGTTTATCTTATTTAGAGTGGTTAGCCCATTCAGTCTGAAGGTTTTAATTAGGCCTGCAGTGGCGGATCCCGGAGGGCCTAGGAGGCCCGGGCCTCCTGTAAACCACTCCGATGGAAATGACATTTCGAAGAAAATATGGGACAACACGCGCTCACGAACACCAAAAAGACGCCCCTGAATCCCAAAACGACGTCCGGGCCCCCCTACAGTATGCTGTCTGGATCCGCCACTGCCCTGTAATTGCTAGAGGCCAGAGCAGTCATAATTTGAACTGAAATATTCTCAATTATCAGGAAGACATATACCCTTGGTCAACTTAAAAGTCGGGTTATGCAATGCAGTGGCATACATTTAGGGGGGCAAATGGGCCATTCAAGGCCAAAAACATGGTCATGCATCATGAACTGGTCCATTTTGCGTCGCAGGTCAAAAATGTCTATTTTTTCTTTTTTCTGATATATCATCACAGAAGCATAGCACTATACAGTGTTTCAAACAGAACTTAATTATCTTGTATACTTATCGAGATATGGGCACTTTTGTGCCTCCCCCACTCATTGAAATATGTAGATTAAAGGGAAGGTTTTTAAGGCTTTTCTCAAAATTGATGTTTTTTAGTAAAACGTCTTTAACTTTTCTATTACTTAACCAATTATAATGGGGTTTGTTGCAAAATGATTCTGACTAGTTCCTCTAATGATATATGTTGACACTATTTACATTAATCCAATTGATCGATATGAAATCCTGACAGCAATAACAGATATTTTTTATTTTAAAATTCCCCTAAAATCCCACCTTCTACTTGTGTTTCCACACTGAAAAAAAGGTTTGTGTAAAACAGACAAAATGAACGTTAGCTGGTGTCCGTCCAAAATTTTGTGTGAATATAGACAAAAGTTATGTGTATTTTTGACATTTCGTTGTCAATCTTGATCAATTTTTTGTGTGATTTGATCAATGAAATGTCAGAAATAAACATACCTTTTGTCTGAATTTAAACAAAATTTTGGACGGACACCAGCTAACGTTCGTTTTGTCTGTTTCACACAAACCTTTTTGTGGCCGAGGGACCTCGGGCCCCTTGTCGTCATCAATGGTTTCTTATGTCAACAAATGGCAACAGGAAATGGAAATATTAAATTGTTGTGGGGACAAAAACGGTTTATGGATAAAATGACACGCCAAAGTGATGATCCCAAATGATAACATAACTGTTTAACATTTGCACTTTGAGACTCAATGCACCATCTGTTTACTAATTACACTATAATCAATGAAATACTTAACTCCTACGAAGCAACTTTGCTCACTTACCTCGCCAAAAACTTTCACACGCATGCGCAGGTGAGCACGCTGTAAACAACGTTATAGCAGAGGCAGGCAAGCGCACTGTAAACCCCTTGCCAAATCTGACATTTTATTATGCAGTCACTTGGTGGTTTGTAGTCACAAAAGGTGCAAAGTTTGGGTGACTAGATATGATTAACTATTTGTATATTCATACAGTTCTTCGTGTCAGTGTACATAACAGAGATTATCCTAAGTCTTCACATTTGTTTGGTAAGCATAAATCGTTTCTAATACACACAAATTAAAGAAAACATAATGTCTTGTGCACAGGTATTTTTATAGATGGCGCTGCATGTTCTTTCCCTGGCAGATCCATGCACAATAGTAATAGTGCATTTTATCTTCATATATTGACCTAACAATCACAGTTAAGTTCAGTTGGCAGGTAGAATAAGTTTCATATATGACTAATCTTTCTTTTGGACATTCTTTTAATCTGGCGAAACACTACATTATACCTTTAAGAAAGATAGATAGGTCAATTTTTAAATTTTTTTCTTGACTTTACAAATTAAAATAGATATAGATGGACAGATGGGGGGGGGGGGGTAAACCTGAATTGCCCGAGGCCACGGTGCATGCATTGCATGCTATTTTTTTCAGTGCAAGTGAAATTCACCAAAGAATTAAGAAAAATTATATTCCCTTTAACTATCAATGTTATGAACATTTGTTGTCATTTTTTAAGCCAGATCATCTTAAATGTAACACAATTACGACATAGGAAGATTTCTGCCCATGGATCAAAGTGATTGGGAATTAGCATAAGAATGATGAGTAGATAGATGGATATATCGATAGATATGGTAAGCACAGCCCTGTATGACCTGTTGTGGCTACTCACAAGGTTACATTGATGAAATGTGAGAGAGGGCAGGAGTCCTCAACATGCTACACATTTACCCCATGTGAGGGATCTTTTCCTTGCCCAGAACAGGCTCTAATACAAGGATACCCCAATTTAGCAACTAATCTGAATGACATCAAGCTTGGTTTTTGCTTTTTAAGGGTACATTGAAAATATTTGCAATCACAAACTACATCATTTTGCAATATGCTTTCTGTAGATTACTGCTAAGTTTGAGAATGACATCTGCTTGGCTTTTCCTGAGAAACACTCAAAAATAGCATGCAATGCATGCACCGTGGCCTCGGGCTATTCAGTTTTACCCCCCCCCCCACATCTGTCCATCTATATCTATTTTAATTTGTAAAGTCAAGAAAAAAATTAAAAAATTAACCTATCTATCTTTCTTAAAGGTATAATGTAGTGTTTCGCCAGATTAAAAGAATGTCCAAAAGAAAGATTAGTCATATATGAAACTTATTCTACCTGCCAACTGAACTTAACTGTGATTGTTAGGTCAATATATGAAGATAAAATGCACTATTACTATTGTGCATGGATCTGCCAGGGAAAGAACATGCAGCGCCATCTATAAACATACCTGTGCACAAGACATTATGTTTTCTTTAATTTGTGTGTATTAGAAACGATTTATGCTTACCAAACAAATGTGAAGACTTAGGATAATCTCTGTTATGTACACTGACACGAAGAAATGTATGAATATACAAATAGTTAATCATATCTAGTCACCCAAACTTTGCACCTTTTGTGACCACAAACCACCAAGTGACTGCATAATAAAATGTCAGATTTGGCAAGGGTTTTACTGTGCGCTCGCCTGCCTCTGCTATAACGTAGTTTACAGCGTGCTCACCTGCGCATGCGCGTGAAAGTTTTTGGAGGTAAGTGAGCAAAGTTGCTTCGTAGGAGTTAAGTATTTCATTGATTATAGTGTAATTAGTAAACAGATGGTGCATTGAGTCTCAAAGTGCAAATGTTAAACAGTTATGTTATCATTTGGGATCATCACTTTGGCGTGTCATTTTATCCATAAACCGTTTTTGTCCCCACAACAATTTAATATTTCCATTTCCTGTTGCCATTTGTTGACATAAGAAACCATTGATGACGACAAGGGGCCCGAGGTCCCTCGGCCACAAAAACCCCAAGTAAGACATCTAAAGCATAGCAAATGAACTAAAATAACTATCTGAAAAAATAAACCATGATTGGGACAGTGCAGAGGGGCTGATTTCTTCTCTTCACAATATTGCTACACCGACTCCGCTACACCGACTCCGATCCACCCCTGATTCTGACTGACATGCTTCAACGTTCTGGGCAACAGCGTTATGATGGTTTAAATGATTTTAAAAAGGATGACAGTTCTGTAAACTAGAGAATATTTCCTTTCTTCTGATGTCAAATATGTTGAAATAACGTAGGTTGAAGTGGTAGAAAAGTTCTGTTGAATATTTTGTTGTGAAATTTCTTGCGACAAATCCACCATTTTAGCAGACCAGTTCATGACGCATGACCACATGCAACGTGGAAAAATAGGGAGAAACATGACAATTAAAAGAAAGTCGACTGGAACCTTCACATGAGAAAAACAACATGAGAAAAACAACTGTCATCCGCAGTTGACATTCCTGGAGAAAATTACAGCTAACCTGTGACTATATTTATTTAGCACTTCCAGTGACTATTAATATGCTTAGAAATTTTACTGATTAACCTGGGCTAACTAAATCTTTTGACATTCAGGATTTATAAATGGAAAAAGGAATCCCTCTAGAGTTTGTAATCAGTCATAAAAGACAGATATGAGGGAATTATGTACCATTATATATTGCTACAACCAGAAAGCATTTTGAGATTATTTGAGCAACTCAAAAAGTTAGACAGCACTCAATAAATAAACCAATGGAAATGTACACTCAAAAATATTAGATTATCCAGCATGTCACCAATTAGTTTCAAATCAAAATCAAAGTGCTTCGTGGGGTTCTGCACCATGTTTGCCATTCATTATTGTGATCCGGAACAAACCTATTATTATGAGAATAAGAAAGACATAGTAACTTTACTGACTGCCAATTTACTATACAACTTGAACATGCCAGATATCTTGCAAAATAAAAATGTATACAAAGAGCCATTGAAAAGTTGGCCTAAAATGTAACCCGCTCTCCCAAAACCCAGGACTGTGACAGAATAAAAAGGCTTATAAGATGCTACAGGGTGTTACTGGCTCACAGAAACCTGTCATAGAGCCCTGTAAACTGAGTTATGAAACCTTTTAGGACTTGTTAACTTGATAATAACAGAGTTTCAAGAAAAGAACATGACATTCTCATCTGCATGTGTCAATATGATGAAGTGCTGCAGAAATTTAGCAGCTGGCTTCTTACATTATGGGAAACTTATAAATATGGGCTAAGGAAGTATCATCAATATGGCCTCTGGCCTGTAAGAATATGTAAACATCTTCAAGCCAAAAAGCTAGTTATTTGGTCAATGAATTCATGAATAGGTATGATATATGGCATAGCTATTTAACACCAGAGCTCAAAAGAAAGATTCATGGCAATGATGATGGATGATTCCCAAAAATTAGGCTAATGTTACTCTGTTGTAATTAATGCCAGGAGGGCAAGGCAAGATTCATGGCAATGTTGATGGTTGATGCCACAAATAAGGCTAATTTTATCATGTTGTAATCAATTATACCGTATCCTAAATCACTGGGTTGCAGTAATGCAGTAGCTTTGAAGTCATCGCTGATAGATGTTTTCAATCAATAACCATGAACATATAAAGGCAAAGGTATTCAAAGAAACACAAGCATTAATTTGGCTGAGTTGAATGAATCATCCTTTTTAAAATAAATAATCATCAAACCAGCACAAATGCTGTTCACAACTTCCATGTAATTGCATCATTGTGTGCAATTTATGTCTTTTGATCCTGTCACCCAAAGCCCCAAGGAGGTTTTGAAATTTTAACAAAGAAAAAATGTTAAAAAACACGCATAAACTAATTTTATTTGGACTTTTTTTTTATGTACAAAAGTCTGCGAAATTATGCGAATCTTTACACGTGGCCGTGTATAACCGTATATATGTGTGTATTGCTTTGTATGTCGCGAGGGGGGGGTACTAAAAATATGCATGAAACCTAAGGGTGGGGTGCTAAAAATCTGTGTGAAACTCAAGGGGGGGTATCAATTTTTGACGGGAAGTTCCAGCAAAACTCCCACCCCCCCAGTCATAAATTCTGAACGGTCCCTAAGTAGCTATATTAATAATAACTAGAACTCACACCGCAAAGCGGAATGAAAGGAGGTGGCGGCCTGGTAGCCCTTCAACTTGGATGGCACTTATTGTCTTAACACTGTATTTATATTATTGAATGCAGCAAAAACAAAGGCCAGACAGGAAATGGTGCCTTAACCAATAGCTAAATACCACAGACACTGTCAGACAGGTTGTAGGCGAAACAAGCAATTCCCTGTGGTACACAAAAATTACAATAACAGAGCTTTTGATAAGATGAAATTCACACGCCTAAGATTTTGCATTTTAATTTAAATATCTAAATATCCTGCAATTTTGATTAATAAAACGAAAACCTATGTAGATCCGACCAAAACGTTGTAATACAAAATTTGCTGAAACGCAAGTTATTTTGAAAGTGCATTGCTATCCAGTGGTTTTGACAGTTGCAACCACCAAAAAATAAAATGAAACAAAAAGTTGTTTGAAAACTGTTGGACTTCACAAGATTGACATTTGAAGAAAATCACAAGCTGATGATGAAGGATCAGCATTTTAAAAGGCTCGCAATTTCTTACTTAACCGATACCAATGACCTTTGATGAGAGTCAGCTAAAAATTTTCAGTTATACATTTTCAGTGATATCAAACACATGGCCTGTATTATTAAAACAAATATATATACAGGTATATATAGGCCCATTAGATTGGTCGTTTTTGGTCCCATTGGTCGTTTTTGGTCCAATAAAAATGGCTTATCCGTAGATTGATTGATTCCTCATTAAAGTAACAGGTAAACACTACAAATACCGTTTTTGTGAAAAAAAAAAAAATGCACATGATTATGCATCTTTTAGGGCCTTTGTTGATTAATGAAGTTTTGATAATTGTTGACAATTGATATTTGGTGAATTGTTTCACTCTTTTAGAAATAATGCAGATGCAGGATTGCATTTAGTTTTGTGAGTGGTGAGTCATAGAAAACTCATCTATACAAAATGGCAATTTGGAAGATTTAGTTATGAAAATTGGTAATATCACAAATCATTGAAGTATAGATTTGCTATATGGTGATATTTGAATATTTGCCAAAGCATCTTTACCCCGACGAGAGACCGCACCCCCACGAGAGACCGCCTGACTCCCGCAGAAGGGGCGGTCTCATAACGCAGGGACCACTGTATATATAATTTATTATTATGTACACACAATCATTGGAACAGACAATAGTATTAGTTGAGGTATGATGACATTTAAAAACTACACAAGTCATTTAAAAAAGTACGCAAGTAATGCCAAGTATATTATTGGAATTATTTCCTAAAAATTGACATTGTCCTCATTTTAACAATAATTATTATTGCTTCAGATGTATTTGAAGGTTTCATTATTAAGACAAGAGGTAACCCCCTTATGTAATTGAAAGTTTTATTCTTTAAATACACCTTCATTTGACACCATTCCCTTCAACATTAAATTTTGCTCAATGTGCAGAACTGCGTCATATGCTTTCTGTCAGCCTAGCCAGATGGCAGCATGGGCCAGGCACACTGAAAAGTGCTGCCACCACAATAAATCTCATAAATATAGAGTGCATTTGTTGTGCAAGCCCAGTCTCATATTTTGCATCACCTTTATATATCCATTGTTGACATCAATGTCCATTTATGCTTATCAATTTGGACCACCATGTCCTCCTAAACTATCATGTTCAGGCACACACATCCTAGCCTCAAATACCTGCTTGCAACAGGGTTTCTAGTGAAAGTCATAGGCCTACCATGCTTCATCCTTGACAATATGCCTGGTGTCAATTAAACCTGGTTTCTGTATCATTTGAGGCTATTTGGCTCCGGTTTCACCCTTTTGGTCCTTGTTTTACATTGTGATATTGTCAAAATGATACACTGGTTCAATCCAATTCAGCAACAAAGCCGAAGCTTGTGACCACCTGCACTTAGAAATTAAAATCTGCTGGCAGATTGCAAATTAAAATGCCAAAATATTTACAGAAAATTCAAGAGGATTCAGAGGAAAATTTATTTCAAGTTCTGAAGCCTATAAATTACATTAATCACATTTTAATGACACAAATCAAGAGAACCAGTGGACTCACCTTCTTTGCAGAGCCAATCATGGACCAGCTAGCATGTGACCATGCATCTTGACCAATCAGACTTACCATTACATTTACACTGTTACTTTTGTGTAAAATGTGGACCATGCCGACCATGTGGACCATGCCAAAAAGAAACAGTTGTGAGGGTAAAGAATCAAGTAAATTCTCCTGCCACAATATATTTAAAACTTAAATAAGTTTAAAAGTAAAAATTTAGATTTAGAATTTATCTCTGCATTTTGGTCAGCATGTGATCTGCATGGTAGAAAATTTAGTCAAGAAATGAAAGGGCATAATGACAAAGGCTTGATTTCAAGTGCAATTAAATTCAATCTGACAATCACTCTTAATTTGGCAGGGTCTTGTAATCAATGGATTACAGAGAGTGTCATTCACTGCAACTGGATTAAATGCAATTAATGGAGACACCTTCAATGGCCATGAAGTGACAAAGGTGTGATTTGAAGTGCAATTCAATTCAATCTGACAATTAAGTCTTTATTTGGCAGGTTCTTGTAATCAAGTTGGCAGGTTCTTGTAATCAATTGATTGCAGAGAGTGTCATTCACTGTTTGTTTCACTTGGGGTCTGTGTGGTCCGCATTTTACGCCAATTGGTTCGTCCCGCGCCCTGGTCCCGCATTTTACGTTGTCCCAAACAGCGCGAATTTCAATGCAAAAATGAATCTGGAGAGTCCTTTTTGTGGAGATTTCCAAGCCAGAATTCTTAAGGTTAGCAAGCAAGGATGACATCGTGAGTACCCACATGGAACGTTTAATCAGATAAAGAGTCAATGCCGACACTTTCTGTTGGTTAAATGGACCCAGGAACACCCAAAAACTCACCAAAAGTTCTGATCCTCCAACTGCAGCATTTTCACAACTTGGACAATTACAAAGAGGAAGTGGGACCACCACTTCCTCAATAATAGGTATTTATATAGCGCTAATTCCAGTAAACTGCTCACTAGCGCTTGTGCATGCTGGATTTATCTGTAGAAACTTTTAAACAGGTAAGTCTTAAGATTTCTCTTGAAACCTTCGAGTGTTTTGGAACCCTTGACTATCTCTGGGAGCATTTTGTTATTGCTTCTCAGATTGCAGTTTCGTTCAGATTTTGGCTGAATCATATTTTGAATATACAAGGGAGCTTGCCCGTTTATTGCTTTCCAAGTTGTTAACATGAGTTTGAATTGTATTCTTGCTGGAATGGGCAGCCAATGTAGTTGCTTCCTATGCTGGCTTACACTGTCATGCTTTCTCAATTTTTCAATGAGTCGAACGGCTGAGTTCTGGGCCACTTGAAGTTTATGCAGCAAACGACTCGATGTTCCATAAAGAAGACCATTTCCATAGTCTAGGTGAGGTGTGACAAGAGCATTGACCGCTGTTTTACAGGTTTCCTTGTCCAATGACTTCCTGATTCTTGAAATGTTTCTAATATTGAAATAGGCATTCCGACACATTTTGTTAACTTGTTTTTCCATGGTCATGTTTTTGTCAAAGATTACACCCAGATTTCTAACATGATCGACTGCATTAATTTTGACATTGTCGACATTGATTGATGATACTTGGAGTTTATTAAGTTGATGTGGACTGCCAATGAGCAGTAGTTCTGTTTTTTCTCCATTGTTACAAAGCTTGTTTTCATGGAGAAATTTTCTGATATCAGCAATGCACTTTTCCATTTTGACTACGGCATTTTCTTGTTCTGAGAAAGTTGGTTTGAAAGAGAGTATAAGTTGCTCGTCATCGGCATACTTTTGGTCTTTCACTTGGTGTTTTTCAGCCACTTCACTTAATGGAGCGATGTATGAATTAAAGAGGATTGGTCCTAATTTTGAACCTTGAGGAACTCCAAATTTGAGTGGCAGTCTGGTTGATGTCTTGTCATTAATTATCACCGACTGTGACCTTTCAGAAATGTATGACTTGAACCAGCATAGCGCAGAATCATGAATACCGTATCTGCTTTCTAAACGTTTCAGTAGAATCTTGTGATCAATTGTGTCAAAAGCGGCTGAAAGGTCCAACAGTACAAGCATCGTTACTTCACCTTTGGTCATATTCAACATGATATCGTCATGGATCTTTGTCAGAAGCGTTTCAGTGCTGTGGAATTTTCTGTAAGCTGACTGTTTCTCATCGTCCAGGTTGTTTAAAGTAAGAAGATCTGTGTATTGTTTAATAACAGCACTTTCAATTAGTTTGTCAAGGAATGACAGGTTTGATACTGGTCTATAATTCTTTTTGATTAGATCCAATCCACATTTTTTCAACAAAGGTTTTACTAAAGCATGTTTTAGCTCAAGAGGCATTTCTCCCTGTGTGAGTGACTTATTGACGACATTGGTTAAAACTGGGAGGTATTCATCAATACATTGGAGCAAAAGCCATGTGGGAATAGGATCAAGTTGGCAGTGTTTAACTGGCATTTCTCTGATCAGTTTCTTTATGTCACTTTGAGATAGCCTTCTGAAGTGTCGGAGTGTATGAGGGGCAGTTTCGATATTGTTAGCAGTATCATTGTGCGTGGAGTCCAACTTAGACCTGAGTGTTTTAATCTTTTCATCAAAGAACCTATTGAAATCATTTGCCAAGTCAATTTCATTTGTGTGTGGTGGGAGAGGTAGTTCTTGTTTTCTGTTCAGACTTGAGTTCAGTAACTTGAACAACTTCTTAGCATCACCATTAGAATCTTTAATCTTGACTCCCAGATCTTCCGATTTGAGGTGACTCAGCTGCAGATTCAATGCATTTCTTTTTTCTTTGAATGACTCCCAGTCATATTCAAGTCTGGTTCTCCTCCATAATCTCTCTGCTTTCCTCTTTTATGATTTTAGAAGCTTGATATCAGCATTGTTGAATGGAGTGGGCGTGCGTAGAGTTACTTCTCTGATTTTAATGGGAGCATGTTTCTCCAGAACCTCTTCAGTAGAATTATAGAGTCGAATAAGTTCATTAAGATCTTTCTGTTCTATCCCACTTACAGACAGATGTCTTCCAATGTCTTGTTTGAAATCTTGAACAACAATTTTTCTAGTTTTTCTGAAACTGATTTTCTTCTTGGGTTTTGTTGCTTTCTTGATTGGAATGTCAAACAGAATGCAGTTATGATCAGAGAGCAGGTCACTGACCCTACAATTATTCAATATGGATTTTTCTCGAGTAATAACAAGGTCCAGTGTATTGCCATCTTTGTGTGTTGGTGCAGGGACATGTTGCACAAGACCAAACATTTCAAGGATGTCATTGAATTTAATGGCCTTTTTATCGTCCCGTTTATTCACATGAAAATTGAAATGGCCAGTAATTATGATTTCATTGTTGAATGTTTGATAGTGTCCCAGAAACTTTGTGAATTCGGTGAAGAATTCTGAAATACTGTCTTTATTTTTGTTGGATGACTCTGGGCGGTAAACTAGAAGAATTGTGACAATTTTCCCGTCCATTTGGACTTGGATTTCCATGTGTTCAAAGGTCTTGGTCTTCATGCGATCTTTTTGAATTGCTTGAATGCCAGATTTGACAAGGCAACCTACTCCACCACCTGGTCTTCCTGAGCGAGGCGAGATGAGAAAGAAATATCCACCATTTTACTCCAACTCGCCAATTTCAACTTTATCATCATCTTTTAGCCAAGTCTCAGTGAAAAGAAAGATATCTAGATCATATTCGTCATTGTAGTCCTTAACAATTTGCGTTTTCTGTCTCAAACTCTGAGCATTCCACACACAGGTTTTCAGAATATTGTTTGGTTTGAGAATAGTCTTGTTGGGATGAATGCTTATATGTTCGGCAGAAGCTGACATGGAGTCATTTTGAGCTAAAATCTCAAATCTGTTTGAGAGTTTGACTGAGCTACTGTTGTGAATTACACGGTTTACATTTAACTGAGTTGCGGCTGTTGCTGGTCGTAGCCCATTGACATGTCTATTTAGACCAGTTCGCAAGGCATCAGAATAAAGCTTTCTATATGTGTGCATTGTTACTATCTGTTTGAAGTCAGAATTCGATAAGCAAGCAATATGTGATCTGTCAGTTAGTGACTAGATCAGACAATTTAAAAGTGATCTGTCAGTTGGTGACTAGATCAGAACAACTTAATAGTGATCTGTCAGTTAGTGACTAGATCAGAACAATTTAATAGTGATCTGTTAGTTAGTGAATAAATCAGAACAATTTAAAAGTGATCTGTCAGTTAGTGACTAGATCAGAACAATTTAATAGTGATCTGTCAGTTAGTGACGAGATCAGAAAATTTAAAAGTGATCTGTCAGTTAGTGACTAGATCAGAACAATTTAATAGTGATCCGTCAGTTAGTGACTAGATCAGAACAATTTAATAGTGATCTGTCAGTTAGTGACTAGATCAGAACAATTCAATAGCGATCTGTCAGTTAGTGACTAGATCAGAACAATTTAAAAGTGATCTGTCAGTAAGTGACTAGATCAGAACAATTTAATATCGATCTGTCAGTTAGTGACTAGATCAGAACAATTTAATAGTGATCTGTCAGTTAGTGACTAGATCAGAGCAATTTAAAAGTGATCTGTCAGTTAGTGACTAGATCAGAACAATTTAATAGTGATCTGTCAGTTAGTGACTAGATCAGAAAATTTAAAAGTGATCTGTCAGTTAGTGACTAGATCAGAACAACTTAATAGTGATCTGTCAGTTAGTGACTAGATCAGAACAATTCAATAGCAATCTGTCAGTTAGTGACTAGATCAGAACAATTTAATAGCGATCTGTCAGTTAGTGACTAGATCAAAACAATTTAATAGCGATCTGTCAGTTAGTGACTAGATCAAAACAGTAGATAAGACGAATTGAGGATGAACGATAGACAAACAATGTATAAATGTACAATCAATTAATATATATAAGAATTAATATGTGAAATTGTTATTGAAGATATGCTGTCTGTTGGGCTGAGCGAGGCTGGTGGTGAGTTGAGTTCTTGGATGTGTATTGGCAGTGCTGAGATCTTCAAAGGATGTGTATTGGCAGTGTTGAGATCTTCAAAGGATGTGTATTGGCAGTGTTGAGATCTTCAAAGGATGTGTATTGGCAGTGTTGAGATCTTCAAAGGATGTGTATTGGCAGTGTTGAGATCTTCAAAACTTAACTTCAATTCACTGGTGCTGTCAAGTGATTTGGAAAGTGCCTGGAATAATAAGTAAAAGCTGAAGAGACAAAATATGATAATTAGATAGGTTATGTTGTCATGCAGCTTATGTTTCCTGCAAGAATACTTAGTGTTGAATTCTTTATTTATTCAAATTAATTTTTTTCAAATCTGAAATTAGATCAATAATATAATATAGTTAGGCCTGTAATATATATGAGCTAATGTTAATAATAGACCCAGTTCAAAACAGCAATAAAAGGGGATATGCGGCCTCTTACCTGAATATATTCTCTGCTATCATATCACAATTTCATGAACATATTCTGTCTCCTGCTGCTCAATTTCCGACAACTTGCTCTAATTTGACAGACTCTTGCACACTCAAAATAACATATTTTTAAAATTTATAAGAAAAGTAACTTATTCGGAAAAATAAAATCATTTTACAACCATTTCAAACTAACCTCTAAAAAATAGCTTAAAATATCCTACCTGACCATCTCTTCGTTCTATTTCTTCAGGCATGTGCCTCTTTGATATATTTTCGGGACGTCAAAGTCATTGGAATGTCTTTTCAAAGATATGTAAACTCTGAAACATCTAGTCCCACTCACAAAGCATCCTGGTTTATACCATCCAGTCTGGCGGTAACAGTCTTATTCCTTTGTTACTTGAGGCAAATTTTCGTATGATAAAAATAAATTCTGGATAGGCCTACACTTGAAACAAAAAAAAACAGTACATTATCGATAGTCTCCTTGTGCTATGGTAAAGTTAAGTTCAACAATATCACATTCAAAAAATCTGTGGTTCTTATTGAAGAATGTATCCATTAGAAACATTTCATTTAAGTCCTGCAATGTCTTTCCATCCACAAGTCGAGGTGTTTCTCCTTCAGGAGTCATAATTTGTTATTTTAACAATCCTTGAACATTACATCAGCAAAATATCAAGAAATAGATGTCAATCAGAAATATCTGGTTCCCTGTTTGTTTCTTGTTCCAAAAGTGTCAGTGTTGCTTTTGAGTGAGACGAAGCAGTTTTTTTTAATGTATAATATTATTTTTTCCAGTGCATTTATGGACCAAGTGAAATAAATCCATGAAGAACTCGGACTGTCAATTTTATCCACTCATTTTAGAGGGAAGCTCGTAAGTCAATGTCACAGTGTTGAGCATCATCTTATGTCTCAAAATATACTACCAACAAAAGGTTTGAATAACTAACAGATTATTAGTACTTTACAAACTGATTTTTTTCGGTTATTGTTGTCCACAGGTTGGCTCATCAGCTTTTTTTTAAACAATGCACTATAGACACATATAAATCAGTTGCTAAAAAAGGGAATGCATTGTTCATTGAAAATTTGTTTCTTTTAGTAAAGTTTCACATTGCATCAGTTATTTTTTGATCACAATTTTCAATCAGATTTGTATATAAATATGAGAATAATTTTGTTACACAATCAGGCCACTACATGCAGAGATTTTTAAGAAAACTTATAATTTATAGGGAGGGTCAGCTCCGTTGATAGCACACTGGGCTGCCAATTTTTGCCCTGGGTTCGATTCAAGGCTTCAAACTCATAGAAATACATAGAATGGACATGAGGCTGTATGAAGCCACCTCAAGATGAGATCACCAAATCCACCATATTGGAACTCCCCTGAGACATTACGTCACAATAGCCTAATTATGATGTGATGTCATGCCATTGTTATAAGTGACATCACTGTTATTGGTGACATCACCGTACCATTGTGTCAGGATACAGGGCAGTTCCAAGATGGTGGATTTGAATGCTTCATCTGCCAGAGCCTCATGTCCGTTCTATGTATTTCTATGTTCAAACTCTGTCAAGCCCCCATCATCAACCCATTCTTTAAAAAATCTAAGCTCACTGAGGCACTGACACCACACGCTCTGTCTCTGTTCGGGACTGTCAAGTGGCAGCAGAATGCTGACAGTCCCTGGAAAATCGAATTGGGTCAACAATAATTTGATCTATTTCGGACAGATCACCAGATCAGGTCAAACAACAGCTGTCCATATTACTACGCCAAACTACTTTCATAAAGCATGGTTGCTGGCAAATATCCAGTCCACTGCTTTGAATGAAAATGTTTTGAAATCATGAGACAAAAAGAAAGTTTTGAAATTTTAGCATACACTTTGCCTGTGAAAGGGATGATTTTGCTCATCAGAAGTTTGATGGTATTCAATCTACTTAGTGCATGTTAAATTGTGGCCAGAAAAGGGTCCAAAAAGAATGCATTCTCACTTATTCACGTGTCCATACAAAGCCGATGTTTATGCTTTGTGATATGAAAAATGCTCAATTGTATTTATTCTGTTACTTTATGGAGATTTATGAACTAGGACAAAAATATAATTCACAATTTCATAAAAGCTGTGTTACACTCAGCAAAATGTCTTTTCCATGCCACAAGTGCCCCCCTCTATACTGGCAATATATGTGAGCTACAAATTAAAATGTATACATCCTCCATGATAAAAAATAGTTCCAACTTATTTTGGTATAAAAAATTTACAAGCTGTCTGCTTAAAATTGAAGCCAACCAAAGTCAGATTAGACAAAATAAACTAGACCATCGCTAAATGATGGAACTGTCCTGGTTTCTTCCACACTGTCCTGGTTTCTTCCAGAGATCGAAATTCTGTTGACCGCTCACAAGAGCTCGCAAATTTTCCACCCTAGGTGGCAGCAAATAGCGGTCAACTTGTAGGCAGCCACACGCTTTTATATTAAACAAGCATGCACCTGTATGTCTAGAATTTCATTCACGTAATAGACGGATTAAGAATGTCTAGACAAAAAGTAGGCTGACTGACACAGATAAATCTACAGTTTTTAAAAAACCTTTCTCAGCGGAAAATAAGCTTCTTTAGAAACTTACGTTTGAGATTCCTAAGGAAACAAAGCTAATAAACTTCACAAAAGTTCATTCTTAAAAAACTATGTGAAAAGAAGCAGCTTTATCAACCAGATAAAAGTAAATAAAATATCCCACTTTTTGGAGCAAGATGTACACTGATACAGAGTACCTCAAGGTACTCACAGCTTTATTTTATAATTTTTAAAAAATTTGCATGCAGAAGCTGGATGGCTAAGTGATTATGGTTCCACATTATTGAGCTTTTTCTCTACTTAAGGCCTTTGCCTGCTTGGGTTTGAACCCTGAGTGGGGAACCCAAAGTTTTCAATGGACCTTCATGAGCAAAATCCCAGCTGGATGTGGTTCTGATGAGATGTTAAATTGGCAGGCCCTTGTATCAGTGTCTGTGTTAATCAAGTAAAAGATCCCTCACATGGGGTAAAAGTGTAACTTGTTGGGGATTCCCACTCTCTCTCCCATCCCATCAATCAAACCTTCTGAAAGGATTAGAAGCCTGCACTTAACATATCTATCTATCTATCTATCTATCTATCTATCTATCTATCTATCTATCTATCTATCTATCTATCTATCTATCTATCTATCTATCTATCTATCTGGGGGGGGGGAGGAATGGTCTAGTGGTAGCGTGCTGGACTGCCAATCGCTGGGTCCAGGGTTCGAATCCAGCTCTTGCTGGGTCACCTTGACCTATGTTGGATGGCGGTTTCAATCATCCTTCACCTCATTGTCGTGTCCTCCTCCTGTCCTAATCAGCCTACCAAGTGTATAAATACAGGACGTAAAGCCCCAATCATCCATCCATCTATCTATCTGTGATAACATAAATCAAATAAGGTTCACTTCGGCAGCGCCACAACATTGTCGTACAATACAGACGTAAGGCACCAATTCTGGCACACCAATCTTAATCAACACCATGGTTGGCCAGCAGCAAGGAATACAGCTCTGCTGTTTGTCGATGAGTTCTGTTACAAGTATGTTTCAAACACCTGAAGGTGAATTGAGATCTGTTAGCCACCTGGTCCCTTGTTATATGTATGTGTATCTGTATGGATATTGACTCTTTCACACAACTAGATAGTATTAGCAGAGTTGGATGATCTGCCTGCAAAGGCGGATTCAAACTACTGTCAAACATCAGTCCATCCATTTCTGGTTTCAGGGATGTTATCGATTCTGTATTTTTTTTATCTGGCCTGCTCTGAGAAAGAATTCATTATTCATGAAAAAAAACCCAAAAAAAACTGCACCCCCCCCCAAAGATATAAGAAGGAGAACACAAAGGCACACAGGTTCACCATTCTCTTGATCATGAGCAAAAGTGTTAAAGACAAAACCAGCTAATTATCTCGGCTGAAAACTTTTGACTTCACACAAAATCTGACACCACAGGTGCAGACGTCATCCCACATGCAAATGTTCATCAGCCTGTGATTATCTGATGCTATTTCTCACCACAGGGCCAATTAGATGAGATGTGATGATACAGGAAAAGATGCAGACTTCTGTAATCATGGAATTAGGCACACAAGCATGACTTTGTGATCTTTCATAATGACAGTCCCTAAAGTCTGGTATATACTGTGACACAAAATGAAAAGAAAAAAGAAACTAAATTTGACTTTTTAAAAGATATATGAGTAATTTTGGTAAATATTGTATGTCTTGACACATGTGAATTCATTGCTATTCAGTGATGTCATAGTCACAGCAAATACGTTTAACTAACATATACTTTAAATACTTAATATTTTCGTGTTCCTAAATGGATTTTTCGGTAGATATATATTATACATTTTAATCGACAAAACCTTCATCTATTTTACACAACATGTTAAGAAAATTGCAAATTGGTAATGGATACTTCCGCACTTTTGGTACATTTGGCATAAGGCATCTGTGCAGTGGACAGAAAAAGTTGAAAGTTATGTGAAAATGTCCAGCACGTCAAGCGTAAGGCCTGCCACACAGATTTTTCTTGTGGCTTAAAACTAACCCACCACCATCTTCATATTGCTCTCATGTTCTGACATAGACCACCAGTCATCCTTGATTTATGGTTTCATTGATTTTCTTATTCCAGAAACTTTGACCTAGAGCTTGTTATCACCTTGGTTCCTGCATATAAGGATTGAAGAACCACTTGGCTACTTATAACCAGGGGTGGATTGGCCCATGTGGCAGAGTGGCAGCTTCTACGGGCCCATCCACTCAGGGGGGCCCATCCACTCAGGGGGGCCCATCCACTCAGGGGGGCCCACTCAAGATGCAAAAAATATATAAAATTTGAGAAAAAAAAAACAAACTGAAAAGCCAAACTTCATCATCAAGCTGATATATTAATGATTTTGTGATGAAACGAAATTATCTGAATAGGACAGAAGC
Source organism: Platynereis dumerilii (assembly GCA_026936325.1). NCBI lineage: Eukaryota > Metazoa > Annelida > Polychaeta > Phyllodocida > Nereididae > Platynereis > Platynereis dumerilii. The sequence goes on along the minus strand of JAPTHN010000014.1, from coordinate 21,212,692 downwards.
CTCTCACATGGGGCCCATCCTAATAACTCTTTTCCAAACTATATATAATGCTGCAGTATTTCCCTTTTCTCCTGCAATATAGGCCTAAAGTCAACAATAGGAACTTCGGGGGCCCCCACACTTAGTTTGCCACGGGGCCCGAAGTGCCGCCAGTCCGCCCCTGCCTGCTTATAACCATTATTCACACCATGAACATACAATGCATGATTACACATCTCTACTCCCGCCCTCCCCCGTAGTTACGCCACTGGGTGCATTGGAACGGAACAAACTATTGTCTAATCAGTTTGCCTCTCTATCTAGTATCTTACTTTATTTCAACTATACAAGAACATCACACCGAGCTCATTAATAACTCTAACTTATCTCAATACATGTATATACCAAGCAAGTAACTTCTAAGGAAATAAATCCAGTATCTTCACCTTCACAACTTTGCGCCATCAATCTGCACTGGGTCACATTGCCAGACACATTGCTTGCATTACCAGGCAATAAAGACGGAAATTGCATCAATTAGTAACATGCTGTCACAGGGAAAATTGGGCTGTGGAATAATTAGTGAGTTGCTGGTATCTCACTGGGAAGAGATTTGGCAAGCTCAGTGGTCCTTTTCTGCTTTGAAGAGTGAAATACAGTACAAACTAAAATAAGTGTGAATAACCCAGCAGGAAGGAAGAATCAGCCACACACTTTATTTTAATTTGTACTGTACATGCATAAATACAAAATTATGCACTGTAAAAATTATCTTTCATATAAATACAGTACCTTATGTCATCAGGATTGGCTTGAGCAGCTGCTGATTCTTGAGCCTCAAATGAAAGAAGCAGAAGACCACTGAGCATGAACATGCAGATCCACTTCTCGCCAGCCATTTTAAATTTTTCGCAAAACTTCTCTTCACAACTTCACAAGATACAAACTGTTGACGTTGATGATCATGAACTTGCGAATGCTATAGGCATGCTGCAATGCATGTACGTATTTATACAGCTGTTGAACTAACAAGGATTTAGCATTTGCTATGACAGCTTTTGCCATGTAATTTTAATTTTCTTGATTTCATTGTGATTTATAAAACAAGAAGGGAAGATCAATTTCCCATGGACAATGCATCTTGCTGGATATATTGCAGTGGGAAGGAGGCCATAAAATATAATCGCATTAAGGTGATTTTTCCTTTTTGTGATAAGCTTTGTTCTTTGTTAACAGTGATTGTTTATTTCCAGGAAACATCAATAATATTATTGAACATGTCCCAAACCTATTACGATGGTAGATACTGCAATGCACATGACTCACAAGCATGAATACCATTATACAATAAGAAAACACTAGAAGCATATGTAAATCAAACGTTCAGAAGCAAAGCCATCTTGCAAATATCAGAGAAGTAGTACAAATGAATTAGTAGATTTTCTACATGTCACTTATTTGGTAATGTTTTGAAATGTAAAGAATTGCCTATTTTAGTATTCCCATATCTTGAAGAAATACACATAAATAATTGCCTAATTTAGTATTCACATATCTTGAAGAAATACACGTAAATAATTGCCTAATTTAGTATTCACGTATCTTGAAGAAATACACATAAATAATTGCCTAATTCAGTACTCACATATCTTGAAGAAATACACGTTAATAATTCGCAATTTTAAGATTCGCATATCTTGAAGAAATACTCGTAAATAATTCCCAATTTTAAGATTCGCATATCTTGAAGAAACACACGTAAATAATTCCCAATTTTAAGATTTGCATATCTTGAAGAAATGCACGTAAATAATTCCCAATTTTAAGATTCGCATATCTTGAAGAAATACACGTAAATAATTCCCAATTTTAAGATTCACATATCTTGAAAAATACATGTAAATAATTGCCTAATTTAGTATTCAAATATCTGGAAGAATTACATCTCAATGTTTCACGTTCTTCTTTAGAACTTTGTCAGTTTCCATGTTTGGTTATTCTTAATAACATGAATTCTATACTGAGGGGATTTTCATTTTTTTAACAATTTTCCAATATCCCCACTAATATTTCAGTTAAAACTCAGGTCACATGACCATCCCAGTTGCAAGCTATAAACGCTAGCCACAGGCATGTCACTCACCCAAACTCTCCACCTATCCTTCCTTTTTGCTCTCATACTTCAGATGGGAGCCCACATGGGTGTTACTCCTCTCTCATTTCTGTTTCCCGACTCCACCACTGATCTCCCATCTGCTCATATTTTACTCCTCCACAGAGGGAGCTACTTCAAATAACCATTTCCAAACAGGTGGCAGCACCTATCTTCATCTGTTTTCGCAACGTGTCAACAATTAGCCACTTTTCAACTTAAAAACGCCTACATGTCACTCCAAATACCAGGTGTCCCTAAAATATTTCCTTACTGTAATACTACACCATCACTTCAAAATGATGCATTGTGATTAATGAAAAAAAGTCCAACCCCCTAAAAAAAAAAGAACATTTACCCGGTTTCTTAAATTATAAATAAATGTCGAACTGGGTCTGAACATAAGATTTCATCATTATCAATAGTTTCCAAGTCAGATAAATATTCAAGTTTGTTTGTTACATGCAAGAGCCATCAGACATTATGAAAACTAATTGACCAGGAAGTCACAGTGGCCTTTTCATAGTAATGAAATAATGCATTTTACAGCCCATAAGCCAGATTGGTTGGAGATTTTATGATTATGAATTACTCTCGTGAATCACATCTTCACTGACCTTGCCTTGAAATATCTGGGGTGGTCAGTCTGGCACTAGCCCTGGGACCCATGCATTGCATGGGTCATGGGTCATGAGAATTTGACATGGCATCAGGGAGAATTTGTCTATATTAAACAATTTTTCTCCAAATTTAATGAAATTTTGGATTTGGGTAGCCTTCATATTTTACTGCTGACGGCACCACTTTGGAAAGCATTTCCACAAAAGTTTGTACGGTAAAAATTGATTTAAATGAGAGAATTGTCAAAAATTTGTGAGAAACAGCTATCAGCCTCACTTTTATGTTTGATGTCACCATTGTTACGTCACCAAAAATACCTATGACATCATAAACATTTGCTGTGACATCACTCTTTCTCACCCAATGAGGAGACGCCATTTCTTCAATGTTTCAAGAAAAAAATCATTTCTTTAACTTCACAGGGTGAGTGTTAATTTATTTCAACAAGTAGAAATATAGAAATAGGTGCCGTCAGTAGGAAATGTTGTCTTTTTTCAAATAATGTTTTTGGTTTTGCCATGACTATTAAACTGAAAGAGCAGTCTAAATTCTCTCAGACCTTTCTGTAAAATCTCAAGCTTTTTCAATGCGACAATTCATGACCCCTGTCCCACAAGGGTCCAGGGCTAGTCTGGCACCATAAATTATTGGTCCTCTCACACGACCTTACCGATGATGATGTAGTTTGGTGCGACATAAGTAAGTGGCCAACAAAATCCCGTTCCTCATGAATGGGTGTGTAAAAGAGCCCCAATCAGAGCTGTGTGTGACCATGTGCATTCCTGCAGAGTATTTTATGGCCCCAAATACATAACCTTATTGATTCAGTCAATCATTCCACTGACAAGCACTTTAGACTCCCAGTGGGACATCCCTGGAGGTCCAGGAAGAGAGGGAATGTGATGATTGCCAAAGACAGGGTTCAGTTGTAGTGGTCAGTTGAGAGATTATCAATGGCTGTGTTAGGTTAGTTTGACACAATATCGTTCAGCTGAGACTGCATAGCGTTGTGTGTTTAGAATTTGTCAGAATAAAGTATTATGATAAATATATTCGCTGAATTTGGATTTCTCTATTTCCAAATGCAATTATATTTGTTTTGGAACATGTAAGATCAAACATAGCAGATATCTGACAGTCTATGTGAGAGATGATGATTTTATGCCATACTTATGACAGAAAAAGAAACCGGGGAGCACTTACCATTTTTATATTTTGTTTCAACTGTTTCGCCTAGTCTGAGCCTCTCTCTAACACTTCTAGGTAGGTACCTCATCAGAGGCAAATAGTTGCCTAAGGGGTGTAATCCTATTAATGTAATGCTTTCTATTTCATGTACACTCCTGCTCATTTATATGGAATACTTTTTTGGAAAAAAAGTGTCAAATAAAAATAAATTTCAGGGTGCGAATGTAAGCTAGGTCCAATGCAAAGGTTAAGTCATCTTCTCTAATTACTCATTGAAACCTCAACTACAGTTTTTGCAAGAATTTTTGATTTTTGGTTGAGTGCACCTCACCCTAAAAAAACCCCTGAATTTCCATATTTCGTGCTGCTGTAACTTTTCCTGGGTTAATGCTGCAGCATGCATTTTGAATGACAACATGTTCTTCCCTTTAGCGGTCATTGGAAGTAATTACCATTGAATCAGACCATCATGTGCTCCAGCAGAAGTTGCTAAAGTTGTCAATTTCAATCGAGAATGTCGAAGTATTCCATATTTACGAGCAACGGTGTATATTGTATAGCCATCAACCATCACATTGTATAATATTTCAGGCTTTTCATGAGAAAATGAAACTTCTTGAGTCTTGAGTTTCATCACACAGATTTGTGACAGGAACTGGGATTCTATTTGCCAGCATTTCAGTAAGCACCAATATGTGCAGGGTTGTATTGGTATCATAGAAATACATAGAACAGACATGAGGCTCTGGCAGATGAAGCAACCAAATCAACCATCTGAGAACTGCCCTGTATTCTGGCACAATGTTACTGTGATGTCACCAATAATAGTGATGTCACTTATAACAATGGCATGACGTCACATCATAATTAGTCTATTGTGACGTCATGTATCAGGGCAGTTCCAATATAGCAGATTTGGTGACCTCATCTTGAAGTGGCATCATACAGCCTCATGTCCGTTCTATGTATTTCTACGATTGGTATATAAGTCTATCTGCAGTCTGCAGTCAAATGGAACTGACTGTTGTGAAACCCTCTTGTTAGTCTTGGATGAGCATAAAACACAACAGGATACTCTGCACACTGAGCTCATGCTCAACATTTATTAAGAGATTGTACTCTCTATACATGCACAAGAGGCAACATGCAGCAGTGAGCTGCCACAGGCAGTGAACTCTGCCAGAAATCACATGCAGCAACTGACATGCAACTGCCCCTGTTGTAGAACAACCCTGAAATTTGAAAATAATACATTAAAGCCTCTATTGTCAGTCTCATCAAGCTAGCACGCTCTTCAGCGATAAAGGGACTGGGGGTCAGTCTGCCAACAGGAGGTTTTAAATGTTTGGACTTAGATTTGGTAATTACCAAATTCTGTTGAGTCATTATTGGCACTCTCTACTATCTGGCTTGTTTTATTGATGGTAAGAAAATTTTTCATTGGTAATTTATCATAAACTTTTCTATAAGAATTCATGGCACCGGAAGACAGAAGCTTTGTAATTTTTAAAATTTTTTTTAATTTGATTACCAACATTGTTACAACATACACATGTAGATATAAAGAATTTCCATCAAGTCAAAGTGAAGGAAGGTAATATAAGAGCACTGAATTGTACTCAAAACTACACAGGGTTCATTTGGCAAATAACACTTTTGTATCCTGTACATATAAAACCAACAATGCAAGCGCCTGTAGTACATACGATCACTAACTATAAAGTTGCTTCTCAGAACAATTTCCATCTCAGAATTGCTTTGTCTCACCAACACTCATCACAGCAAGATGCTAATAACCCGCTGATTAGTCTGCAGTGGGGTTCCTTGTGATTTTTGCTGTAACAGCAGCATCTCCTCATGACAGCATATTGCTAATAGATGCAATTTATTTCTTAATCTTGATATGCAGCATTTCTGGCTATGTGGTTTGCAAGGAAAGAAAGTTGCTTTATTATTAAGTTGTCAGAGTAGTGGTTGTGAAAGACTGGATAAAAAAAAAAGCAATAGAAACTAGTTCAGAAAAGTAACAACAAACAAAAAGAAATCTTGGTTAAGTATTATGTTTATATGTACTAACATCATTCAGTAATGGCAACTCTCCCACTTTCACAAATAATTTTGCAGTGGAAAACTATTGTTGTTTTCATGCTGGAAATATAACAGGCATTACTTTCAGATATCTTATTTTACTCTCATATAGTATGTATTGTTTTCAAAGGGCCAACATCTGTTCTAAGGTTGTTTCTGTAAAGAAATTTGTAATTCAGATCTGCTCGCAAATGCCTCCACAAGTTTTCTTTTCTCTTGTTATTTTGTGTATAGACTGCAATGGACTCAAAGTAATGAGGTGACCAGCTTTGGAATGGGAAAGGGCTGGCGAAAACAATAATAATAATAATACTAATTACTTAATATAGCGCTCATTCCAGTAAACTGCTCATTAGCGCTGCTCAGATGAGCTCACGGGTAGAATTGTTTAAACAAGTGAGTTTTAAGGTTATTCTTGAAACTTTCCAAAGTGTTAATTGTTCTCAATTTTTCTGGTAAACTATTCCAGAGTTTTGGGGCTGCATATGAGAAAGCTCTGTCTTCAAACTTATTTTTGTTGCATGGGATAGGTTCTGCTAACAGGTGTCTGTGGTTGCTTCTCAGATTGTGGTCTTGCTGGGGTTTGGCTTGAATAAGTTCTTGAATGTACAGTGGAGCTTGGGAATTCATTGCTTTCCATGTGATCATCAACAGTTTGAACTGGATTCTTGCTGGAATCGGTAGCCAATGTAGTTGCTTTCTACTAAGACTTACACTGTCATGTCTTTTCAATCTCTCAATCAATCGAACAGCTGAGTTTTGGGCAACTTGAAGCTTATTCATCAAACAGCTGGTTGTGCCATACAAGAGTCCATTTCCGTAGTCAAGGTGAGGGGTGACAAGAGCATTCACAGCTGTTTTAACTGTTTCTTTGTCTAGATTCTTTCGAAGTTTTGAAATGTTTCTCAAATTGAAGAAAGCATTAAGGCACATCTTGTTGATTTGTCTTTCCATTGTCATATTTTTGTCGAATAGCACTCCAAGATTTCTGACATGATCAGCAGTTTTGATTTCAACATTGTCAACATTGATTGATGACACTTGCAGTTTCTTCAACTGACCAGGAGCACCAATTAGAAGAAGTTCAGTTTTGTCACCATTATTGCACAACTTGTTATTGTGCAAGAAGTCCCTGATTTCTGCAATGCATTTTTCCATTTTCCGTACAGCTTGCTCTTGATTTAAAAAGGTCGGCTTGAAAGAAAGAATAAGTTGTTCATCATCCGCATACTTTTGATCATTCACTCGGTTTCTTTGTGCAACCTCACTTACTGGAGCGATGTAAGAATTGAACAAAATTGGACCAAGTTTTGAACCTTGTGGCACCTCATACTTTAGTGGAAGTTTGCTTGATGTTGTGTCATTTATTGTTACAGACTGTGATCGTTCCGAAATATATGACTTAAACCATTTCAGTGCTGAGCTATGCACACCATATCTGTTTTGCAGCCTGTCCAACAGAATGTCATGATCAATTGTATCAAATGCAGCTGACAGGTCCAGCAATACCAACATTGTCACCTCTCCTTTGCTCAAATTAAGCATTATATCATTGTGGATCCTTGTTAAGAGAGTTTCTGTACTATGAAACTGTTTGTAGGCTGATTGCTTTTCATCAGCAAGTTTGTTTCATGAGAGATGATCAACATACTGTTTGATTATGGCACTTTCAATTAGTTTGCCAAGAAATGAAAGGTTAGAGACAGGTCGGTAATTCTTTTTGTTAAGTTCAAGACCAGCCTTCTTTAAAAGTGGTTTTACGAGTGCATGCTTCAGATCAAGAGGCATTTCTCCGAGTGTCAATGACATGTTGACAATTTTTGTCATAACTGGAAGAAATTCATCAATGCAATTAAGCAACAGCCATGTGGGCATGGGATCAAGTTGACAATGTTTTACTGGCATGTCAGTGACAAGCTTTTTAACTTCCTCTTGAGATAAGGCTTTAAATTGGGCTAGCTTATGATGAATGCTCATTCGAGCATCAATTGTTTTGTTTGAATTGGAGTCCAATTTTGACCTTATCATTTTGATCTTTTCGTCAAAGTAATTGTTGAATTCATTTGCCAGGTCTTTTTCATTTGTATGATCGGGTAGAGGCAAGTCTTGCTTCCTGTTAAGACTGGAATTGATAACTTTGAACATTGCTTTCGAGTTTCCCTTTGTGCCTTGAATCTTTGACTTAAGATCATGAGACTTGAGTTGATAAAGCATTTCATTAAATGCGTTTCGTTTTTCTTTGAAGTTTTCCCAGTCTTTTTCAGACCAGTTCGCCGCCATAATCGCTCTGCTTTTCTCTTTGCTGCTTTGAGGGGTTTGATCTCTTGATTTCTGAAAGGATTGGGTTTGCGTAAGGTCACTAGTTTAGTTTTCACAGGGGCATGTTTGTCAAAAACTTTGCCAGTTGAGTTGTAAAGTGCCACCAGGTTACTTAAGTGGATTGATCGATTGAAATGTTGTACTTTTTGTGAAAGATGTTGCTTAATGTCCTTTTTGAATTCAGATAAATTTATATTCCGAGTTTTGCGGAACGCAATTTCTTTCTGAGGATTTTTGCCTTTGTCAATTTTAATATCGAAAAGCACACAGTTGTGGTCCGAATGGAGATCACTGACAACACAGTTGGTCAGAGATGTAGTTGTATTTGTTATGACAAGATCGAGTGTATTTCCATCCTTGTGCGTTGGTGATGACACATGTTGTATGAGGTCATACATTTCAAGAATTTTGTTGAATTTGATAACTTTGGCATCATTAGGTTTGTTCAAGTGAAAGTTGAAATCCCCAGTAACAATCGTTTCATGGTTGTATGTTTGAAAGTGGGATAGAAAGTTTGTAAATTCGGTGTAAAATTCTGATAAGCTGTATTTATTCTTGTTTGAAGGTTCAGGCCTGGACACAAGTAGGATAGTGACAGTTGTACCATTGATTTGCAATTCTATTTCCATGTGTTCAAAAGTCTTTGTGTTGATGCTTTCTTTCTTGAATGCTTTTATGCCTGTTCTCACGATGCAACCTACACCACCCCCAGGCCTGGATTCACGAGGTGCACTTAAATAGAAAAATTCTCTATTTCTTTCCAGTTCCCCAATTTCAACTTGGTCATTTGCTTTTAGCCATGTTTCAGTGAACAGAAATATATCCAGATCAAATTCATCTCTGAACTCTTTCACAGACTCAGTCTTTTGCCTCAAACTTTGAGCATTCCATACACAAGCCTTCAGCTTATTGCGATTTGTGTTATCTTTGGAATTATTCTTGTAATTATCATCTTGAGTGCTTTTGGTTAGGTGGCAAAGTTTATTTTCTGAATTAGCAGTTGCAAGTTTACGCGGGTCTATTGATCCAGTCAAGCCAGTCCGTACTACATCAGAGTACAGCTTAAAATGTAGGGACATATTGTTTAAGCAACACAAGCAAGCAAGTAATCGAGTAAGGTAAGCGAGGCCCACAAGTGCTACGTTTAAGCAACACAAGCAAGCAAGTAATCGAGTCAGATAAGCAAGGCCCGCAAGTGCTACGTTTAAGCAACACAAGCAAGCAAGTAATCGAGTAAGGTAAGCGAGGCCCACAAGTGTTACGTTTAAGCAACACAAGCAAGCCAGTAATCGAGTCAGATAAGCAAGGCCCGCAAGTGCTACGTTTAAGCAACACAAGCAAGCAAGTAATCGAGTAAGGTAAGCGAGGCCCAAAACTGCTACGTTTAAGCAACACAAGCAAGCAAGTAATCGAGTGAGGTTAGCGAGGCCCACAAGTGCTACGTTTAAGCAACACAAGCAAGCAAGTAATCGAGTAAGGTAAGCGAGGCCCACAAGTGCTACATTTAAGCAACACAAGCAAGCAAGTAATCGAGTGAGGTAAGCGAGGCCCACAAGTGCTACGTTTAAGCAACACAAGCAAGCAAGTAATCGAGTGAGGTAAGCGAGGCCCACAAGTGCTACATTTAAGCAACACAAGCAAGCAAGTAATCGAGTCAGATAAGCAAGGCCCGCAAGTGCTACGTTTAAGCAACACAAGCAAGCAAGTAATCGAGTAAGGTAAGCGAGGCCCACAAGTGCTACGTTTAAGCAACACAAGCAAGCAAGTAATCGAGTCAGATAAGCAAGGCCCGCAAGTGCTACGTTTAAGCAACACAAGCAAGCAAGTAATCGAGTAAGGTAAGCGAGGCCCACAAGTGTTACGTTCAAGCAACACAAGCAAGCAAGTAATCAGGTGAGGTAAGCGAGGCCTACAAGCGCTACGTTTAAGCAACACAAGCAAGCAAGTGATCGAGTGAGGTAAGCGAGGCCCACAAGTGCTACGTTTAAGCAACACAAGCAAGCAAGTAATCGAGTGAGGTAAGCGAGGCCCACAAGTGCTACGTTTAAGCAACACAAGCAAGCAAAAAAATCAAGCAAGTATTCGAAAATTTAGAGGATTGAATAGTTGAAATGAATTTAGCACAATATATCAAAAAATTATTTTATAATTTTTTTTTTTAAATTAATAAATAATTTTTTTTTTTTTTAAATCTGAAATATTATCTCTCTATATTAGTAACAAGAGCAGGTATACTGCCTCCATATCCCCCATGCCCTACACATTTACCTATACCAACCAGAATTCCAATTTAGTTATGCCAAATATTTCCACCAGGGCCACAATTGTGCATAAATGTAAGGATGTGGAGACACCTGGGGGTGGAGTTTGCTTTTAAAAATAACATGGCTGCAGACCAAAAGCACAGCAAAAAGTATTTGGGATGTGGAAATGGTTATATTGATATTTATTGATTTATGGTCAGATTTGACAAGTTTAGGGGGGTCTTTGAATGTTGGGAAAGGATGAACATTGTGCATGGTGTGGTGTTTGAGATATTTGATGGATGCCATGCATGGATACTAAAAGTACAATCCCCCATAGCATAGCATGGGGGATAATTAAGTATACAGTCGACTAGTGATAGTAAAAAACAATGTTTAGATATAGTATAATAGAATTATTTGTGTTGAGATTGTTGAAAGAATGCTATCTGCTTGGCTGATGCTGTTCAGTTAAAGATGTGTATTGGCAGTGTACTGGCAGTATATGGAGCTCTTCAATCTTAAATTCCCAATAAACAATGCTGTCAAGTGTTGTGGAATGTGTCTGGAAAAGTAAATGGGTGCTGGAAATAGAAAATATGGTAGTTCAATAGCTTTTCAAGTGCAAAAACGAATGCAAAATGGGCGAAAATCGAGGTCAAAACAATGTGGATTGGAGTGAGAAAACGATGGTGAAGATGGCAGGTAATTAAATTGCAAGTTATTGCTCTAAAATCACCTGGAAAAGTTCCAAAAATGGAAAATAACAGATAAGAAACACTTTACCGACAATCACACACAAGAACAGCAGTTAAATATACCCAGAGCTTCTTAAAAAGATGAAAATATCCACTGCTGATTTTACACTGTGTTCACAGCCAGAAAGCGCCACCTATATTCAAAACAACAAATAGACAAATACCCACTTTGTGTGCAGTCATTCCATTATACAACATACAGGTTGAGAAAAAATTCTTTTCTAGTTTATTGTGAAAATATATACTCACCAATATTTAAAAATGTACTTTAAACCTGGCCTCGCAATGTCACTCATATAGGAATATCTAGTACTTGACACCAGTCTCCAACCTTTGCCAAGAAATCATATATATATTCAATTATCATAATTATTCATCTAATCTATAATTGTGCCTTGGGTTAAATTTTTGCTCTACATTTTATTATGCAGTTGCGCTTCATCTTTAGGTCAGAGTATTGGTTTAGTGTTGATGATGTGTCAGAAGCTGATAGTTAGTTTTGTTTCTGTACATGTATCACAAAAAAAGTTTCATTTCAAAGCACTCCTGTTATGAATCATCTATATTTCTAATTGGTAACATCTGTTTCCTACATCTAAATAATTGAATATTGCGTGAAGTGGAAAATTTAATTAAATATCTCACGTCAAAGCAAATGTGCATCAGATATGGTGGGCTGATGTATGTCAAGCACAAGAAGTGACATCTGCTTCCTGCTTTGAGAATAATTGAAGATAATGTGAAAGGAACAAGATGAAATATCAGAAAGCGCCGGCCACATTAAATGTCTGTAACAATTAACTCTAAATGTCATGCCATCTGTAGATATTAGGGGTATGTACTTGACAGAACAAAAAGTGATGATAATATTGCATGTGGACTTTAGCGACCAAATTGCATTCCTGGCACTTGCATGGCATGAAAAAGAGTCACCTTTATTTCATTGAGTGACTTCAATATAATATGCAGGTATCATCCATAGGTCAAGGATTTGCTTCAATTTCACCTAGAGAGTGTCCAAGTAAACAAGTCAATAGAAGTCATATCCCGTTGACCGATTCACTTTATTTTGACATCTCAACTCCCCCTGTGGAAATGTCCTTGTAAATGTACTAGAAGAAATCAGGTAAGGAAAGCTATTAACCTTTAGAATCTTACAAAATGGATAGTCTATTGGAATTCCAATGTGGTTTTATCAAAAGTAGTTGCATTCGAACAAATGTGGATGAAAGACAGTACATCTCTTGTTGTGAGTACAAATTGTGCCCCATGAAATTTCTCAGTTTAAGGAGTCAAGTCTCATATCATTCTGTGTGGAATCGGGCCTGGACGGAAGATTTCATCATAATAAATAGTGTCAGCGTCTCATAAATATTCCAGTTTCTGTGTTATTCACTAGAGCCATCAGACATTATGCCTTTTGGTCACATGATCACACAGATTTGGACTAGTAAGTCACAGTCGTCTTTTCATAGTTATGAAATCATGATTTTTACAACCCATAAGCTAGATTAGTTGGAGATTTTATGATCACTGAGGCCTGCCTAGAAATATTTGGGGTGGTCAGTCTGGCACTATAAATCATTGGTCCTCTCAAACACTCTTTCCTGATGGTGCTAGGTGTGGCATAAATAAGTGTCCACCAAAATCCATTTGCTCATGAATGGGTGTGTAAAAGAGCCCCAATCTGACCAGTGTGTGACCATGTGTATTCCTGCTGAGTATTATATTGCCCCGAATCCATAACTTTATTGATCAGTGTCAAACATCAGCTAGCATGTGCCATTCAGAGGCCAAGTGGAAAATCTCCGGAGGTCCATGAAGTGAGAGAATGTGATGGTTGCTGGAGACATTCAGAATTTGGTTGGAGTAACATGCAGGAGATCTTTGGCGGGTCCTAACCAAGCATCCATTTCTTATTTGTGGCTATTTTAGCTGTTCCAGTAATAAATATTAAAAGGCAACTTATCATGGACATTTTGGTAACTATTCATTGCAACAGAAGAACAAAAAATTTTTATTTCAACGAAAAAAAAAATCACTCTACATCATCCAAGTCTCATTTCGCCAATATAATTTTTCTAACTTATCATAACTTACAGAAGTTGCAAAGTCAGATTCATTTTCATATAATCCCTAACTGCATACCAGCCTTCTCAGAACCATCTCAATCTGAGAATTGCTTTTGTCAGCAAACTCTGTTCACAGTGAGATGCTAATAACCCACTGATTAGTCTGCAGCAGAGTACCTTGTGATTTGTCCTGTGACAGCACCATCTCCTCATGACAGCATGTTGCTAATTGATGCAATTTATTTGCTAATTGCCTGGATATGCAACATGTCTGGAAGTGCAATGTGTCTGGCAATGTGGTTTGCAAAGTTATCAGATGAGATAATATGTAAATGGCACTGCCATGAAATTCGCGCAGCACTTTAAAAAGTTTTTGTAGGACTTATAGTGTTACCGTGACTTTCATGTTTATTTCATATTCAATGTATGAAAGGAGTTATGTAACTGTTTCAGAAAATTAGAAAGACATATGCATGGAAAGACAGAGAAAAATGTAGAATAGCAAGATAAACTAGACAAAAAATATAATAGATAAATAGATAAATATATCGATAAATAGAGAGATAAATAGATAGACAGACAGATAGATAGATAAATTGATAGATAGATATATATATTAAATAGATAAATAAGATTGATAGATAATTAGCTAAATGGTAAAAAGGCAGACAGCACCGAAAGCTGCCAAAGTCAAGTCTATGTTAGATCGTTGATATTACATAATAGTATAAATACATAATACAAAAACAACAACATTATCTGTTCACTGTTACATAATCATCAGTTTATTAGATTATGTAACTTTAATAATCTTATTTTTTCTTGTTGTCCGATTGAAATTAAATGAATCACATGTTAATAATTGATTTAGCTTGTCAATGCTAATAATTAACTATTCCATAAAAATTATAGGTACAGGATATATTACTAGATAAAATTGAATTTTTAAGACACTTTTGAAGATGAATATGTTATGTTTTGTTAAATACGAAACTAAATCATTGATAAGAAGCTGGACCCACTTGACCTAATTCCAAACTGTGGACTGTTGATGTTGAGACCATCACTGCACAGATATTTGAGTCTTCTCTTGCACTCAATTCGCTTCGCTCAACGGCCTTCGGCCGTTTCGCTGCGCAAATATTATGCAAATGCTTGGAGGATGACTTGCACTTGTATTAGAGCTCATATTAATGTGAAGTCATTACAACGTAAGTCAAAGACATAATAATGATAATGATAATCATATCATTGAATGCATATATATGTTGTTCACATATCAAGTAAATTTAATTTATATTTTGTTTTAATTTGTTTCACAACATACCAGATTTCAGGGACTGTCTAAAGGAAAGATCACGAAAGTCATAATAATTCACACCTGCTATGTTGTCTGAAGGAGTCAATATCCATACATGTACACATACATATAAGAAGGAAACAGATGGCTAACACACCCCATTTCACCTTCAGGTGTTTGAAACATACCCCAGAACTCATGGACAAGAGGCAGTTGTATTCCTTGCTGCAGGCCAACCACGGTGTTGATTAAGATTGGTGAGCAGGAATTACTAACTTTTTGTTGGTATTGTATTCCATTGTCATGGCACTGCTGACGTGAACCTTATTTAATTATGTTGCCATAAATGGATTGATAGATATATTTGTCAAGTCTAATTCTGTGTGGAATTGGGACTGGACTGAAGATTTCATCATAATAAATAATTTCCGAGTCTCATAAATATTCCAGTTTCTGTGTTATTCACTAGAGCCATCAGACATTATGCCTTTTGGTCACATGATCAAACAGATTTTGAGAACGAATGGACCAGTAAGTCACAGTCGTCTTTTCATAGTTATGAAATCATGATTTTTACAGCCCATAAGCCAGATTAGTTGGAGATTTTATGATCACTGAGCCTTGCCTAGAAATATTTGGGGTGGTCAGTCTGGCTATAATATGATGATGCCAAAGCATAGAGAGACCGTCAGTAATAATAATACAGGCCTATATTTAGCAGGCAATCATTTCATCTATGTATCCAGGGTTGGGACGCTTATAATTTTTCTCAACAGGAAATTCAAAGCATTTTTTTTTTTCATAGCACAATCTGATGTAGGCTACATTATAGTATTATTGTTGTGCATCTGTCTATCTCTATTTTTCAGTTTATCTACAAGTTTATCAATCATCTCTATAACAAGTGAACAAGTAAATGCATGCCTCCTCTACTCCATCATCAATCATCTGCAGCCATACTAGTAGTACCATTGTGTTTCAATCTCAAGCACTTTACGCCACTGGCTTGAAACGTTACGATCTATTTATAGACTTGATTGCTTGATAAAAACGTGACGTCAGCTCTTGCAAGGTCTGTAGTGACGTCATCTCTAGTAAGCATTGCTGATGACGTCACAATCACGGTGCCACTTTTTCACAGCTTGCCGCATCCTCAAGATTTGCCTAGTATCCCATGTCTAGGCACATTTTCTCCCCGATACTTGGATTTTCCCTGGGCAATACAGCAGGGAAAAAGTCAGTATCGGGGAGAAAAAGCAGTATATGGTCACCTGACCAGTATACTCCCTAATTTGCAGGGAATATACTGAAAACAGCCAATGAGAGAGCTGCATTTAGACACACCCACAGAAAGCCTGTACAGCGTCACAATCTCTCCTGCTGCTTCATCATCTTTTCTTGTAATTTTGAAAGCACAAGCTTCGTTCACTCTTTTGCAATTTGCACTGGATCTAGTAGGGCTAGAGAGAAGCGGTTTGAAGTATTAGATCCAGAAGAAAATATTGCATGGGAATAATGCAGTTTTGACTTTCTATTCGGTATAGAAAATTTTCCAGAGCAATTTTCGGTAAATTCATTTAGTTTTACCAAAATGACTTAGTTGTACAAATACTGATTTATATTAATTTCCATCGGGATGAGGACCCTTTTTTATTTTGTTTTCGTGTTTAAGACAATATTTCACAACACATGGCAAAGTATTAATGTTAAATTCTGTTTTTTGGTGCAGTTTCAGCACTGTGATTCGATGTTTTCAGAAACGTTTTTCTGCATTCCACTGCCGTTTTATTTTATTTCTCTAGATCTAATCAACCTAGATGCTATAACAAAACAACCCAAGTCAGGGTCACTGAGTAACAATATCACGAGCTGTTGTGTGAATTAATATCACTCGAGCCCTGACGTGTGGTTGTTTTGTTTTTATCACCTGGTTTTACCTCAAATTTTCAATTATAAAGAGGGACTATTTTCTGCCATTACAAAAATGTGACGTCACCATGGAGCAACAATGGAGGTGACGTCACAATCCTATTGTTTTGTCCATTGCTTGGTTTGTGATGTCATCAGGCATCTGAAATGCCGGTGATGTCATAACCATAGTTAAAAAATATCGCCCTTGAAGGGCGGTATTTTTTACATTATCATAGGCCCTGATATTTTGACTGTAAACAATGATATTCACAGCCAACCAGGTGATAAATAAAATTAGACATTAATGTTAAACATATAGTATATATTACAAGTCCAAAATTTCAGGATGATATTTAAAAAACTCTTGCCACAAAAAAATTAGAACTAAAACAAGAATTTTCAGTTCTAGCGAGAAATCACTGATTTGAGTCAATGTTTTTTTCAGTTCCATGGCCGTTTGATCTTATATCTCAGGACCTGAAAGCAGCAGACCTACTAAATTCTCCAGTACTTTCCTACGTATAGTACAGATTATAAATCCAAAATTTCCAGGCGATATCTCAAAAACTAATGCCAAAAAAAAATCATAAGTGAAACAAGAATTTTCAGTTCAATCGTAAAATCATAGATTTGCATCGACGTTTTTTTATTTAGTTCCATGGCCGTTTTTTACTTTATTTCTCAAAAATGTGCCTAGACATGGGTCTCGGGAATATACTGGGGTCTCGGGGAGTATACCGGGGATGTACTGCACCTACCCATGGTATAACCTCATAGTATATCCCTGTGTGAGTACAGCTCTAACTCCTACCATTTGAAGACCTGCGGTCTTGGCCCTTCAGGTCTCCATAAATCATTGGTCCTCTCAAACACTCTTACCGATGATGATGTAGTTTGGTGCGACATAAGTAAGTGGCCACCAAAATTCATTTCCTCATGAATGGGTGTGCAAAAGAGCCTCCAATCTGACCAGTGTGTGACCACGTTAGTCCAGTAAATATGCCCTATGACCCAAAAAAAATTGCAAGAAATTGTTTTATTGCATTTTCTCACAGTATAGAGTCGTAAGAACAACATACTGAAAGTCTGCCAAAATTGGGTCAGCCAAAGTTGGTTAATTAGGTCATCAAAAATTTAGTCGCTAATCGCCCAAAATTTTGGAAATATTAGTCTAGTGGAAGCTTATAAAAGCATGTTTTGGGGGTAATACACCCCGGGGTATAAATGATGTTTTATGGTTAATTTTTGTACTAAGGTGTGTCCTGAGGCAGATTCAGCCTGTTGTCACTTTTGCACCCTCAGGTAAGCTTTTAATTGGCCAAAAACAAAATGGCCGCTAATTGTTAAGAAAAATGTCCATAACTTCCTTGATATTGGTGATAGAATGCTGATTTCAGTGTCTATACCTATGTTTTTAGGGTCAGGCAATGCATAAAAAACATCAAATTATTAATTGCTCCATTACAATTCATGATACACCTAAAATATATGCAAGGTACTGGTAAATGGATGAACTACTGCGAGTTGGTCTGGAAGGCTAAACAACATTTTACATGAACAATTTCATGATAATTTCCCCATGAAAGCTTTTGGCTAATCTTCAATTAAAAAATAATAATATATTAATACAATGCTTTGAAAATTTCAATTCTCAAGTATCCGACTCACAATGATAAACCAGTAATAACTAGAGTGACAGTTGAATTGAAATCCGTGTATCAGTCAATTGCAAAAGATTTCAAGTCCTTCCAAGTAGGTTTTAACGCAGAAGTTTAGAAAGTAACCATAGCAGTGTAATAACAATTACCATACCCACAAAACCCAGAAAACCCATGACCATGTTGAAGTTCTTGATATAGGCTATGTAGCAAAATTCTGCGATTGGTCAACAACATCTATTGCTCTGAAATTGAAATTGCTTCCTATGAAACTTTCTACTCTGGTGATTTGATTTGCCCCTTGTGATCTCTTCATGACCATTCTGGAAAGTCAAACATGATACTCTGTGATCGACTATGACCACATCTGCACCGGATATTCTGCACAGCACAATTTGAAATGACATATTTCCAAGATTGTCTGCAGTTGAACACAACTATTTGAAGAGACAATGCTTTTTGTGCAGGTTGTAATTCTATCAATTTCACAGCACTATAGGCTTTTACAATAGCCACACTTTTCAATGGCACTTCATTTAATTTTGGCATCTGATTTCCTTTTTTTGTTTCTGTATCACTTGGCTGTTAAAGATGAGATACAACATCATCAAACCTAAATAATATTGTACTTCCGACCAACTCCAGGGATCCGTTGATTTCTTAGTTGTATCTTCAAGATGATCATCTTCCCTTCATTATTTCTAGCTAGTAAATATTAATTGGTGTATGAACTTGATTGGGTTCCATGATTCCATCCTTATGATTTTCTTTTCATTATTCATAGCCATAGGACCTGGATCTTTTCATATTATATCAAGGAGATATTGGCTAATCAATGCTCTCTGTTTTTGTGAACAGACATGGCATTTGGTGCAAGGGTCTGGCATCCGTGGATTTTATTCGGCTATGTCCTTATATCACTGGCTTTTCTTTTGGCTCATGAAAATACAGTTCCTCTGGCAATAAATAACGAGAAGAAAATCATGAAAATCATGAAACGATTGAACCGAGTCAGACTCAGTATCACACATAAAATGATATTTACTGGTAAGAAAGAGGATTTTCTCTCGAATAATGTCAAGAGGCAAGACCTAATTCGGCTAACTTCCTGATATATGACTTCAAGAGACTGCCATGTGATTCAAGCTGAAGGAGAATCTGATCTGATAGTATCAATGGCAGATCTCAAGGTGATAAAGCAGATGCTCGGATCTGATGTGTGCACCCACACCCTATTCCTGTATACTTCACTCGGTGTGACATTACTTCCAGGGTATTGGAAAGAAGACAGTGGTACCCAAATCGATGAATGGAGATTGTGCCCTAAAAGAGGCCCAATGAGTTATACTCACCACAAAAAGTCATTTTGTTGCTGAAAGCAATGAATGCAAAGCTATGGTTGCACTGTTTATAGGCAGGTTGGAACTTGGGAGATGGTCTTTATTCGCTGTAATACAATATCTTACGTACGAAAGTGACTGCTGCCAAAAACTATCCTGTAGGAACAATTGTCACCTTCAGCCTCAGCTGCATGTTATCACTCTCTGAGGAGCTACCACCAAGTGATGATGTGCATGGCCATGATGAAGGCATGAATGCTACAAAATGGGAACATTTGGGAAAAGCAAAGCAATTGTCTCATGCAGAAACTAATCAATCAATTAACCAAGCATCCCTGACATGATGGATGTGAATTCTGCTCCAGAAGCACTGTTCAAAGTTATTCATTGATACTGTTATAGCTGCATGTTTTTCAGATGCCACTGCAGCAAACAGGGCATGTGCTTTTCTTCTGTATGTGGGCCATGCCAAGTGTCACATGGACAAATCCACTTTCAAAGTGGCACTTTGTCTGAGGAAGAATGTGTCAAGGAAAAGTTGGCAGTCACTGGCCAGTTGTATGTTTGGATAATTACTCATGTGATATCACAGTGGCACCTGTATGAACTATGAATACCACTGAGATAAACATCACATGAGGTGATATGTTTGAAAAGATTTGCATGACTTGTAAATTTGAGTATCAACACACCTATTATAAATACAAATTTTTGACGATTTCCAATATCTTGTAATGATGTTGTATTAAACACTCTTCCTGTGACCTGAGTACAATATATTTATATTTAAATCTTCTTATAATTTTTAAAGTATTTTATTATAAATTATCTCTTTATATTTTTGGAAAAGCCTTCATGGTGGAATTACCAGGAAAAATTTTTTTTTTATTGTGAAATGATGCTTAGATTTTGCTCCTATCCACCCAACCTTGTTAATTAATTTATCAATATTTTGCTAATATTGAGGGCATATGTCATCAATTGGAAAGGAGCTATTAACAATTACATGGTTTATTTGCATTGGCTGACCCTGAAAACATAGGTATAGCCACTGAAATCAGTATTCTATCACTAATATCAAGGAAGTTATGGCCATTTTTGTTAACGATTGGCAGCCATTTTGTTTTTGGCCAATTAAAAGCTTTCCTGAGGGTGCCAAGGTGACACCAGGCTGAATCTGCCTCAGGACATACCAGAGTACTAAAATTAACCATAAAACATCATTCATACCCCCAAAACATGCTTTTATAAGCTTCCACTAGACTAATATTTCCAAAATTTTGGGCGATTAGCGACTAAATTTTTGATGACCTAATTAACCCACTTTGGCTGACCCAATTTTGGCAGACTTTTAGTATGTTGTTCTTATGACTCTATACTGTGAGAAAATGCAATAAAACAATTTCTTGCAATTTTTTTGGGGTCAGGGCATGTTATGACGTAAATTGACTGGACTATGTGTGTTCCTGCCGAGTATTTTATGGCCCCAAATCCATAACTATATTGATCAGCGTAAAACATCAGCTAGCATGTGTCATTCAGAGGCCAAGTGGAAAATCACTGGAGGTCCATGAAGTGAGAGAATGCAGGAGACATTCAGAATTTGCAGGAGATCTTTGGTGGGCTCTGATCAGGCATCTGTTTCTTAGTTGTGGCTATTTTAGCTGTTCGGGTAATATTAAAGGGCAACTTATCATAGACATTTTGATAAAAAATTTTTAAATTTCAAAAAAAAAAAAATCATCCAAGTCTCGTTTTGCTAATTTAGTTTTTCTAACTTATCATAACTTACGGAAGTTGCGAAGTCAGATTCATGTTCATACTATTCCTAACTGCATGCCAGCCTTCCCAGAAGCATCTCAATCTCAGAATTGCTTTTGTCGCCAAACTCTGTTCACAGTGAGATGCTAATAGCCCACTGATTAGTCTGCAGCAGAGTAACTTGTGATTTGTCCTGTGACAGCACCATCTCCTCATGACAGCATGTTGCTAATTGATGCAATTTATTTGCTAATTGCCTGGATGCGCAACATGTCTGGAAGTGCAATGTGTCTGGCAATGTGGTTTGCAACGTCACCTTAGAGAGAGGGATTGCTATCCACCAGCTGAGATGAAGATACAATATCAACCTTTTCATTCGAAATAAGTTCCATTATGTGTATCCTGGGTAAAAACCATCAATGAGTGTTTTCTCTCATATTTTGTGTTTGATTGATATGGTGGTCACGAATTATGTACTGATAATAAAGGTAAATAGCCTGTATTGACATGAATTCCATATATTTTGATTGTTATGTAAATATTGTGACGATCGATGATGTCACGATTGACAGCATGTGTGAAATAAACAAAATAAACACTAGCGCCGACTTCAAAGCCAAAAATCTCGGCTCTCAGAAGTGCTACAGACTTCATTTTACCACCAAAAGAATCGTCATGGACTCACGGATTGATATTTCCACTTTTCAAAGAGATCCGGAGGGTATAAATATCATCGCGGATCGCTTTCTCGTCCGACGCAAATCAGTGAATCCACAGATTTTGAACATTCCCTCCATCTTGGATGATCACATGACCCAGAGCGCAGCAGTGCATGCTGGGAAGGCGCCAAAGTTGATAAATAGAGGTGCCGTGATTGTTTTGGATCAGTCTTTGCTGGACCACTGCTGTGTCAAGACCTCAGGAAAAAGACTCCCCAAAACTTACAGCCATTCAAGTCAAGACAGAAAATGACAGTTCAGCCAGATGAAACAGGACACCTAAGGGTTCCAAAATATGACAGCAACAAATTCCTACCATGAACTGGATATTTTTGAAAAATGCTGGAAAATCTAAAACATCTGCAGAAAGTGCTACCATTTTATGACATTCTGTCATAAAATATCCCACCTAAAATACCCCACCTAATATCCCATCAAATACCCCACCTAAAATACCCCACCAAATACCCCACCTAATATCCCACCTAAAATACCCCACCTAAAATACCCCACCTAATATATCCCACCTACTTAAAATATCCCACCTACTTAAAATATCCCACTTACTTAAAATATCCCACCTAATACCCCACCCACTCAAAATACCCCACCCACTCAAAATACCCCACCCACTCAAAATACCCCACCCACTCAAAATACCCCACCTACTCAAAATACCCCACCTACTCAAAATACCCCACCTACTCAAAATACCCCACCTACTCAAAATACCCCACCTACTCAAAATACCCCACCTACTCAAAATATCCCACCTACACAAAATATCCCACTTACTCAAAATATCCCACCCATCTAAAATACCCCACCTACTCAAAATACCCCACCCACTCAAAATACCCCACCTACTCAAAATATCCCACCTACTCAAATATCCCACCTACTCAAAATACCCCACCTACTCAAAATATCCCACTTACTCAAAATATCCCACCCATCTAAAATACCCCACTTACTTAAATATCCCACCTAATATCCCACCAACTCAAAATATCCCACCTACTCAAAATATCCCACTTATTCAAAATATCCCATCTACCTAAAATACCCCACCTACTCAAAATATCCCACCTACTAGAATTATGCCCCTCTCAACTGGTGCACAGGCAGAATATTAAGTTGGAAAGCATTAAACCCATGAATTTAAACAAGAAAAGACAATTCAAATCATTTATACACAAGACTTTTCTTCCGGATTTAATTGATGCAAAATTGGAAAACTTATTCGTTGTTCAATAAAGAAACATTACCAACAAGCTTGCTAGTTCGTCACAATATGGTAATAAATACGTACTTGTTTATGATATATGTAACTGTGAATTAGTTAACGTGTCAGCAACTTGTTCTGAACAAGAAAAATAAAAAACAACCTTTGTGTATGATTGAATTTCGATTCCCAGAGATTATTCTCAGAAAAGAGGAAGTAGGCTAATCAGATGAAGAACATCAATGATCTGAAAAGAGACAGGACTTTTCTGAACGGTAATTATGCCCTCAAGTAACATTTTTGCTCTAAATCTTGTCATTATCTTGCTGTATGTGTTTGCATGTTCAAAAACAGTTTCTAAGGCCTTCTTATGAATGATTTTATTTTAAATCATCCTCAGGATTAACATCTGTTTCCGACAATTGATGAAATAATGTTGTGTGAAGTGTCTCCTCTCTAGTCGAAGGGAATGGGCATTAGAACGAGTATCTCACCTCATCATGGCATCTTAAGGCTCCCTATGTCCTTGATTTATTCCTAACTGCATACCACCCTTCTCAGAACCATTTCCATCTCAGAAGTGCTTTGTCCACCAACACTCTTCACGGTGAGATGCTAATAGCCCACTAATTAGCCTGCAGATGAGTTCTATCTGATTTGTCCTGTGACAGCACCATGTCCTCATGACAAATAAAGTTAAAACTGGTCGGACTAGTGATTGTGAAGGACAGAATGAATAAAAGGAAACCTTTAAAGAAAAAAATAACATCAAACAAAAAGACATTTAGGTGTTCATATGCACTGGCATCAATAAGTAAATATAGCCTTGCCACTCAGCAAATAATTTTGCAATGGAGGACTTTTGTGTTTTTATGCTTGCAATGTCCCAGCCATTACCTTCATACATTGCATTTTATTCTGTTATGTTTACATTGGTAGTAACTTGCACATAAGAAGACTATGATTCTAGAGCAAAAGCTAATTTTAGGGCAGATGACCGCCAAGATGTTTGTTTGATTATGTATTTGGCGATCTATTCATTTTTTGTCCTTATATCAAGTAACTTTAACATGTCGTAATTCTTACTTACTTATAAGCTTTGTGGAGCTTCATCACAAAATGGGTTACTCAGGAATCTTTTCCAGACAGATTTTCTTTGTGCAACATTTTTTCTTTTCAGAATTTTGTTATTCAGATCTGCTTGCAACCGCCTCCGCCAGTTTTCTTCTCTCTTGTTTTTTTGTGTATAGACTGTGATGGACCCAAGGTAATGGACACAAAGAGGTGACCTGGTTTGGATTGAGAAAGGGCTGGCGAAAACAACAAAATGACAAAACTACCTTGGGTGCAGTCATTCCATTATACAACAGAAAGTCTCAGAAAAACTTCTTGTCTAGTTTATTGTGAAAAGGCATCCAAATCAGTTAAAAAATTAACTTTAAACCTGGCCTCGTGGAGTCACTCATATAAGAATACCTAGTACTGAATACTCATGTCCAACCTTTGCCAAAAAAACTTTTATATTTTAATGATGATCACAATAAACCGACAATAATAATATTGCAATACAAAGAAATCATCTTAAACTTTAACCTGTTACGAGAGCTTGGATCAACGACCTCTGCTTCAGATGATTAATTTTATTTCCATCTGCTATGACAGGCCACGGTATCACATTAAACTTAATTATGTAGAGGGCATATACCTACAACAAAAGAGACATTAGACTAATACGTAACAAATCAAATCAAATCAAATCATTTTATTTTACGTCGGTGAGAATTTTACAACGAGAAAACATTAGCCACAGGCTAATCATCCGACAATAACAGTAGTACATGACTAGCTAAATAACACATAGAAAAATTTTATCTCAATCTGAGAATTGCTTTTGTAACCAATGAAAGAAACTCTTTTTGGGTCCTTGGTATTTATATATACAAAAACCTTGTCATCACCATCACTTCCTGTGATCAGCTAAAGTTGGATTACCCACAAAGACATTTCTCAGACAAAATGACAACACCAAGTGATGTGCCCTTGTGATAAAAATGGTTCTTATGCAGCCCTACCTAGAATATATTTTGCCTCTCAGTGATATCTTTTTATTGCCTGTTTTTCGCAGAAAATAGTGATTTGATCAAATGAGGAACTCTGATCTTCACAAAAGTAAAACATTCATCTAATCTATAATTGTGCCTTGGGTTAAATTTTTGCTCTACATTTTATTATAAAATGCAGTTGCACTTCATCTTTAGGTCTTTCTTTTCAGAGTGTTTGTTTAGAATTGATGATGTGTCAGTAGTAGGTAGTAGTTAGTTTTGTTTGAGTACATGTATAACAAAAAAAGCTTCATTTTAAAGCATTCCTGTTATGAATGATCTTCATTTCTAATCATGGTAACATCTGTTTCCCACATTTAAATAATTGAATATTGCGTGAAGTGGAAAAGAAAATTAAATATCTCAAGTCAAAGCAAATGTGTATCAAATGCGGTGGGCTGATGTATGTCAAGCACAAGAAGTGACATCTGCTTCCTGCTTTGAGAATAATTGAAGATAATGTGAAAGGAACAAGATGAAATATTATGAAAGGAACAAGATGAAATAATATGAAAGGAACAAGATGAAATAATATGAAAGGAACAAGATGAAATATCAGAAAGCGCCTGTCACATTAAATGTCTGTAACAATTAACCCTAAATGTCATGCCATCTGTAGATATTAGGGTATGTGCTTGACAGAACAAAAAATGATGATAATATTGCATGTGGACTTTAGCGACCAAATTGCATTCCTGGCACTTGCATGGCATGAAAAAGAGTCACCTTTATTTCATTGAGCAACTTCAATATATGTACTGGTATGATCCATAGGCCAAGGATTAGCTTCAATTTCATCTTGAGAGTGTCCAAGTAAACAAGTCAATAGAAGTCATATCCCGTTGACCGATTCACTTTATTTTGACATCTCAACTCCCCCTGTGGAAATGTCCTTGTAAATGTACTAGAAGAAATCAGGTAAGGAAAGCTATTAACCTTTAGAATCTTACAAAATGGATAGTCTATAATTCCAATGTGGTTTTATCAAAAGTAGTTGCATTCGAACAAATGTGGATGAAAGACAGTACATCTCTGGTTGTGAGTACACATTGTGCTTTATGAAATTTCTCAGTTTGAGGAGTCAAGTCTAATTCTG
Source organism: Platynereis dumerilii (assembly GCA_026936325.1). NCBI lineage: Eukaryota > Metazoa > Annelida > Polychaeta > Phyllodocida > Nereididae > Platynereis > Platynereis dumerilii. Next base: position 21,186,160 of record JAPTHN010000014.1, on the reverse strand, counting down.
CGTGGAATTGGGACTGGACTGAAGATTTCATCATACTAAATAATTTCCGAGCCTCATAAATATTCCAGTTTCTGTGTTCTTCACTAGAGCCATCAGACATTATGCCTTTTGGTCACATGATTAACAGATTTTGAGAACGAATGGACTAGTAAGTCACAGTCTCTTTTCATAGTTATGAAATCATGATTTTTACAGCCCATAAGCCAGATTAGTTGGAGATTTTATGATCACTGAGCCTTGCCTAGAAATATTTGGGGTGGTCAGTCTGGCACCATAAATCATTGCACCTCTCAAACACTCTTTCCTGAGCTGATGCCGCTAGGTGTGGCATAAATAAGTATCCACCAAAATCCATTTCCTCATAAATGGGTGTGTAAAAGAGCCCCAATCTGACCTGTGTGTGACCATGTGTATTCCTGCTGAGTATTTTATGGCCCCAAATCCATAACTATATTGATCAGCGTAAAACATCAGCTAGCATGTGCCATTCAGAGGCCAAGTGGAAAATCACTGGAGGTCCATGAAGTGAGAGAATGCAGGAGACATTCAACATTTAATCTTTGGTGGTTTCTAATCAGGCATCCATTTCTTATTTGAGCTATTGTAGCTGTTCCAGTAAAAAAGGCAACTTATCATGGACATTTTGCTAACTATTCATTGCAACAGAAGAACAAACAATTTTTATTTCAAAGAAAAAAAAATCACTCTACATTATCCAAGTCTCATTTTGCAAATGTAATTTTTCTAACTTATAATAACTTACGGAAGTTGCAAAGTCAGATTCATGTTCATACTATTCCTGAGTGCATACCAGCCTTCCCAGAAACATCTCAATCTTAGAATTGCTTTTGTCAGCAAACTGTTCACAGTGAGATGCTAATAACCCACTGATTAGTCTGCAGCAAAGTTCCTTGTGATTTGTCCTGTGACAGCACCATCTCCTCATGACAGCATGTTGCTAATTGATGCAATCTATTTGCTGATTGTCTGGATGTGCAACATGTCTTGATCCAAAACCATGTTCACAAGCCATTACAGTTCTTTTTGTGTCTTCCATTTTCTTTCCAGCCATTTGTGTAACCAGTAATTTTAGGAAAGTCGCATTTTCTTACTTGTGATCTTCATTTATTATATACTTAAGAGGATACATCCAGTATACTAAAGAGGAGACATACAGTATGCTTAAGAGCAGACTTCCGGTATACTTAAGAGGAGACATCCAGTCCGTAAACAGGATACAGGAAGTGATTCAGACAGAAAACCTATTTATCTGTGTCTAAGATTAAAAGTGAACGGAAGACAGGAGCTAGCCCTAATCCATCCTGGCATTTTGAATAATTCAGAAGTGATCGTGTTTCGAAATTGAAATATTGTCATGTTCATATTACATCTGTCATGGTGTCATCTTAAAAGGCAAGTTCATCTTTTTATGATACTCCAAAGTATGACAGCTGCCTGAGAGACCCTCCATGAAAAGCAACATTAATTCTTCCTGCTTCCTCGCTTAATTTGTCAAGATGCACCAATCGTAATGGAAGATCATCCTACACCGATCAGATGGAATGAGCCTTCAATGTTACATTAAAGGTTCCACTTACTCAGACCAAGTACAGATATATGGGTTTACGTCTTGTATTTATGCTCTCTAAAAAACCATCTTTAAGCAGTAACCTCTACAAATACAGTTCAACAGTTTTTCCTTGGGACAATAATTATTAGTAGCAAAAGAAAGCAATACACAGAGAAAGTTATGGCTTGTAGCATGGTATTGTGTACAGTGGCTTTTTTTTATTTCAGACAGAAAAGCTTATTATTTCGACATGATATGTCATTTGGTCATGGCATGTACCTGACTAAGTAGAGAAGAACGTGTAGTTTCCAGAAATATATGGTTTGCTATGTTTTGGTTGAACTGGTCTATCACCATAAATCAAAATTTGGCTCAAAAAACAAATTTTTTGCCTTTTTTATAGCTCATTTAGAAATATTACTGCATATAAAGAGTGATTCTTTTCATATTTTAACAATTTTGAAAATGAAATAATTGGTCGAGTATCACAGGCTGAAATACACAGATCATATTTAGCTAAAAGTTATTGTTTTTTTTGGTGTTTGGGTTAACCAAGAGAATTTTTTACATGAAGATGTCACATAGTTTGAAAACCATTAATTTTCTAACATGCGCTTTTGATCTCTTCTGGAATATATATGCTATATATCTGGGATATTTCTGATGGCTGTGTGGTAGCCCCCATAGTATCCCTCTTCCAGACCAACACTTCTTCAATTCCTGAGATCATTATAAGAGCACATTTAGGATACTTTTGCATTGCCTAAGAAAATGTTCACAAGTACGTCGCGTTTTACAAACTTGAATGTTTAGGTGTCAAGTTATTAGAGATATGATTTACAATTTTTTACAGATATTAAGTGATTCAAACTGCAATACAGGACGAAATATTAAGTCTCTAACCACTATATTGAACTTGTTAGTGCTAATTTTAGTGTGTTCACAAGTACGTCGCGTTTTCAGAAACCGACACATTCAGCTGCTACTTAACCAAGGTCATGACAATTGCATGTATACTTGTGAATAATCATTTGAAAATATATTTAAAACGTAAAAAAATTATTTTGAGAAAAATTTGAACTTAATTATGCACAAAATTAGCATATTTTTAAAAATATGATAAATAAGAGAAAATTATCAAAATCCATATTTTTCTGTTAATAATGCTATAAATAGGTAATTCTGGATCAAATCCAATATCAATCATGCCAATTTCAATTATTTTCTTCAATGGACCACGCATGTATGTTCAAATGAAAATTAGTAGGGCTATTTTGGGGAGTGTCGAAAATCTGCTATATATAACCTGGGTCAGTACCCAAGACCCAGCATCCAAAATCAAATACTATGTCTAATGTTCTGGTTCCCAAAAACTATTTCTAACTTATTTGGAACAGAATTTCCTCATTTTGATACCTTCATCTCTATATAATATCGCACAATTTCTTGTTAATTTCAGGGAGTGCATCATTACCACGATAATGAAGTGTTCAATCATTATTTACCTATTTTAAAAGGTTAAATTGATTTTCCACTATGTTTTTACCAAGGTCATTATTCATTTCATGTTACTTGACCCCCAATTTGGTTTTTTGTGCTGTTATTAATAATTTATTTGCATCCAAAAATGACACTGAAATTTACTTTGGCTTGGTTTTTGTTGCTCAATCAATGCTTTTATGACTAATATTTTGACTATGGTTACCATTTTCTCCAAAGTTGGTCAACACTATATCATGGACGTTTCCTGCTAGTTTGGTGGCTCTAATACCAATAATTTTTGTGATACAAGTGTTTAGACCAGCTGTTTAAATTCAATTATGGCAGGGCGAAGCTTAAGGTATGGCTCCTCACTGCCTCCAGTTAGACATGTAAAACCCCATCATAATATACTCCTGTATGTGTATTATAAGTGTTCCAAAAATTAATTTCCTTGGTTAAGTGGAAGTAGTAATTTTTCAAAGAAATAAACCATATTCCTGTTCTGCCACCATTTTCCCATGTGTACCGATTCACCCCATATTACAGAACAAAGAAAGCTCATTAACCTCAATCCTTCTGGATTTAGTTTCCTTAATATATTAGCTATCGAAATATTTAGAAGTAGTTATGTATGCTATGACTTTCATTTTTCAACATCGGTGGCCAAAATGTGTACACAATAGTGTGCTACAACCTTTATATAAGATCTGGATTCATTTAATTTCATTATTTTCTCTCGTATCGAAGTTAACAAAATAAAATATTGGTTTAACTGTTTATGGAATAGGAAACCTAAAGCCCCTGCATTCATATTTGTATAATTTAGTTGAAAGGCCAATGTATACCTGCTATTCCTAAAAAAACAGCTAATGCATCTTGTCACTTCATACAGTCTTTGGTTTTGCTTCCAACTCATGTAGCTTCTGCATCCTACATTGGCCCACAAAGCCCTAATGACATTGTGCTGTCCCAGAATGACTGATGACATCGAAATTTTCCGATCAATTTTCAAAATCAATCGATTTGTGGGTAACATTGGAATTGACTGTCATTTCAGTGAAAGATCACCTGTCATAAGATGCCTGTGTTACAGGGTTGAGAGAATTCCAATCAGGCTAAATCAAATTTGTTGTGAAAGTGTTGGATAGCTCTGTTCTTCAGTGTGACAAAATTAGGATATACACACTGTGAGCCTGTTTGGCTATGATACATAAGCACAAGTTATCACGAGAGGAAGGCAACAATTTTGGGAACACTAGAATTTTGGCAGAAGACTATAATTTGGGTACCTGATAAATTAAACTCTATTAAATATCAGTGATTTGCAATAGTATTAAATCTAGATCTAGAAAATCGGGCAAATGTCGCTACCCCCTCCCCCAAAACGTTTGCCCGAGGTACACCTGTGTACAATTATGTGTAAGGCTATATTATATTACAACAGTAGACAATATTAGCCCAACCCACACAATGAGTAATCTGTACAGAATTACCACCGAAGTGGCATTTATGGATGGGGTAGGTACTACCTAATTCAGCAATTTCATCAAGCCGATTGCCAAACATAAGGTGTCAGATTGCACAAGGAAGTTACATTTTTCAGCGTAAAGTATAATGTATATTACATGCATACTATTTGTGCTTTATTAAAATTTAAGCTAAAACCAAGAAAGCAGCTTTATATGCTTGTATTATAAATCAAAATCTAAAAAAAATTCTTAATAACCTCAATCTTTGGACTCATCTACTTCAATTATTCAATCGTATTAATGGACAAGTGAAAAGATGAGTAATAAATTTATCAACCTATTTGATTAATAGGCCTACTTGCAAATGAAACGGAAACAAAATTTGTAATCAAGGACCAAATTATTACCAGTGAGTCACATTTTATGGCATAATTTTATCTTCAGTAATTTCTGTCCAATTATATAAATGCATTACAGAAACTCACTTTATTTATGAATACGCTGACTTCTGCTCCTCTTATGTACCTTCAAGGCTTATCCCAAGGGGATTGCCTTGGTGTCACAAATTTCCTTTTGCTGGAATTACAAAAAAGAGTATTATACATATAAGCGGTTTGTAAGCCTAGTTTGCACACAGATAACAGAAATAATCGTATCACCGTGCTCAAAGTTCATTTGTACGCAACTGAAAACACATTAGCGTTGTTGACAAGATGTCTTGTAAGGAAATCCTAAAGAAGCTTATTTTCTGCTGATTTGAGTTTTAAGAAATCTTGTCTTGTCTGAGAGTGATTTAATGTTGTGCTCCTATGTTAGCCGTAACGGCTCTTTTTGCAAAGACACACGGAATACAAAATGTTAGATATAGCCTAAATGTATTCACATCTTATTTTTCAAACTATTGTAGCTGTTTTACAGATTGGCGGTCCAAATAGTTTCAAAATTGACTTTCAACTTGGTTGTGTGATGTCACTGGCTTAAAATTGTTTTGTTTGTGTCAGTTACGGTTAATCATTTGATTCAGTGCTTATCATATGTAGCAGCATAAGTGACAATAAAAAATTGGTTAAATGCCTTAAAGTACTTCATCAAATTAGAAGATTAGGAGACCAACGGAAAACTGTCAATGACGTGGCAAAGCAATATTGAAAATAAGAAAATACATTTTTCCAGTGGACCACCAATTGCAAAGAGCTCTCAGTCTGTCTAGCTAGTTTTCAGTGTCTCTACATAGGCCTACAGGGTGGTCGAAAAAAATCTTTACACTTATGAATAATATTTTGGATGACGCTCATTATAGCAATTACTTATTTTTCAATACAAAAACAACTTGTATAGCAATGGACAACCTTTCTAGAGATAACTGATTCATTCGGAGGTCCTTTTGGACTGATGACTTTTCTACAGTGAGCATAAATGATGCAGAGGTATCAAAAATGTAACTTTGTGTCTGTTTTTCCCATACAAACTTAATGGAAGCCTTCATTGGGCAACTAAGGTCTGTGGTGTCTTTCAGGGATCTGCCTCTAAATTTGCCCACCCAGAATAAACATATTGATTGATATCTTGTGATAGTAGGGGCCATATTGTCCTACCGAAAAACTTGACAGAGCGAACCTTGATTCAGTCCTGGGCTCTCCATGAGAGTGTGGCTGATGCCTCATCTTGTTTAAAGATCAAATTATCTGTAGTATTGTACACTCCCGGGCAAAAAAAATGGACCACCCTAGAATTCGACTTCATTTTGTTAACCTTTGATTTGAACAGGATATATACATCGAAAAAGCTTCATTTTCTGTCAGTTAATCAACAGAAGCATTGTGTTAGTATTAAATAGCTTTTCCGCTTGACTTTTTAAGCAGAAAAGTTTTTTGGCTGCACTTCTTGACGACTTTGTGCGCTGCAAAATGTGCATATTTTCCCATTCCGTTTCACTGCCTTCCAAAGCTCCCCAGTGTTACTAGGTTTGTATCTTCTTAGATTAACATCAGTATAAGCCCGCAAGTTCTGAAATTAGTTGAAATCTAGACTTAGTCAAACATGGTGGTGGAAAAATAATGGTGTGGCGAGCCTTTTCAAGCACACTTCTGTGGTATCAAAATTCATCTAATCTTCTAGGTATATAAAAGGAATGCATCAGCACCTTCTGTCAACCATCTGGAAGCTTTTTTCATGTAGAAAATATAAAAATAAGCTGTTTCAGGATGACAAACTGATGCCCATGCAGCGAAGGCGAGCATTAGTATTTGCTGTGCAACAATGCATTGACAATGTTCTGGCTGGGAGAAAATATAGATATCAATGAAGTTGTGAACTTTTTGGATCATGCTGATATTGATCTAAGATGACACAAATTTGGTTACACAAATGTGCTTTGAAAATCATTGAAACAACAAAGGGAAAATATGCACATTTTGCAGTGCACAAAGTCGTCAAGAAGTGCAGCCAAAAAGTTGTTCTGCTTAAAAAGTGAAGAGGAAAAGCAATTTAATATTAAGACACTGCTTCTGCTGATCAACTGACAGAAAATGAAGCTTTTCCGACGGGTATATCCTGTAAAAATCAAAGCCCAACGAAATGAAGTCAAATTCTAGGGTGGTCCATTTTTTTTGCCCAGGAGTGTATGTCTGATCTATCCAGGGCTTCAGATGCTCTTTTAATATGTTAATATGTACTTTTCCTGTGATTTTAAAAACCCTGATCATCAACTTTCAGACGCATTCGTTTTAAATCTTATAATGGCCATAGTGCAGGCTGAACTTGGTCTAGCACCTTCTGGCTTGCGCTGAATTGTGCCTCTGTCTTCTCATTTTCATTTCATGTTGTATTTATTTTGTTTTGTGAAGTTCATTTGCTTCAAAATTGCTGATGGGCAATGATCAACTCAGAGTAGTAAAAACGCAGGAGCATTCCTGGCTTCCATTTTGTCTACAATCAAAAAAGTAATGATCCGTTTTAATCATTAACCAATTTTCCAAAGATCTAACATACTGACTCAGTCATAGCAGCCTGGAAAATGAAATATCAACTGGAAAGTTTTTTTGTGACCACCCTGTAATATAAAGCTGAATCTGATTATTTGTGCTGTATCCGCTGCACAGATATTCAACAAAAAACTAATAATATCAGCCAGTCAATTCGTTATGGGGAAAGATTATTGTTGAGCTGTGTGTATCTAGATAAGACTATTTTTCTATTAAATATAGTATATTTTTTGTGATTCTTTTGATGATATCAGTATGATGGTGTGCATTTTTTACAGAGCAACAGGTCACTCATCCCCAGCTACAGTAAACAAAACTCAAGTGCTCACAGAAAAGGACTGGAATGATCCTTGTGAGGTCAGATCCCTATTCAGCAATGTTGTTCTGTATGACACATAAGCAGTTAATGAAGTCATGTCCTACACTTGCAATGTTACAGGGAGAAGGCATTTAAAGTGTCACACCACTCATCAGTGAGGTCACAAGTTGCCTTATGACAATTTCACACTTCATTTCAATGAATTTGATAGTGCTACACTGTAGTTACGAGGTCATTGATGTCCGCTGGCAGCTGAATGTCAGCAGTCGTCATTCGTCAGCTGTAATCATCTATCTCTGTGAGGTTTTTGCAGAAACAAGCATATACCGAAATCCAGAAAACCTCTACATTTTGTCATTACCAGAATTGCAAGAAAAAAAGAAGAAAAAAAGAACAGATATGCAGACTGTAAGTCTGAATCATATGCAGGCATGAAATTAACTTTAAGACAACCACACCCTGAGATAGCACAACGTCTTTAAAAAGTTTCTAGGCATGCTGTTGTGCAACCTCTTACTGAAAATGTTATAAACAAAATATAATTTTAAGCTCAATGGACTGCACTCCATCGCGCTTTTGAATATATCTGATGAATGTTAGAAATGTAAATAAATAATACCCTACAGATATATCAGTTCAAAATGCATGTAATACTGTCTCGTTGCTCTTATAGTGTTAAAAAAAACAGCACTAAACCTAACTAATCAGGGCAGATCCACTGCCCTGGTCACATCCGTGCCATGTTAAAATTTCAGGGCGAAATAGCGACAGCCCACCCGCGAAACGCCGGTCCCGTACGCCTATGCCTAATAATAATAATATTTTAGCAAATCATTCAAATGAATGCAACAGTGATTTGCTCTAATCCCTGAGGAATGCCATTCAATTTTAATATTAGAACCAGAGTTTTGGCCCTGCAAGAAAAGGCCAAAACTCACAAGACTCTGTTGTGTCACTTTAAGCCAGAAAATGCCCTGTGCTCAAATGCTGTGTGCTGAGACGAGTAAAAGACTCCATCCTTGGGAACAGGAAATATATATACAGTGGTCCCTGTGTTATAAGACTGCCCCTTCTGTGGTCATGAGGCGGTCTCTCCCGCGGGTGCAGTCTCCCGTCGGGATGGAAAATGCACTAAAAGTACTACTTAGTGTGGGAGGATAGCGGTCACATACAACAGGGGGTCTTACAATGCAGGTACCACTGTATTTAGTTCCTTGGTGTAGACTCACAACGTCATCATTTCATCATTATGCTTCCCTGTAACTGCTGCTCATGAAAGCAGAAATTGCTTCGTAGGCAGGAGGACTGAGACATAAACAAAGCCATGTAGACAGAGACAATTCACAAACACCCTTCCACCTCTCATTCTGTAATCCTTTGCGACATCCTTGCCATCGGACACAAAAGTCACAAACAGCGAGGTTCCATTCGTTCTTTTCCAGTTTTACAATTACAGAAAGACACCCTGCTGATATAGTATGCTAGTACCTTTGCATCTCATTTACAAACAGACAGACTTGGACACTCGTTATTTCCCTCTCTGTTGGAGGGTCCTCATTGCCATTCTCCTCATGCCGTGCCTGGATTTAACATGTGGGACAGTTATGGATTTTGCTGTCTTTGTGGGGGATATACGATGTGTCAGGCTGTGTTGTAAGTTAGCAATTGAGGATTACTTCTGTGACCTATCTGACCAATCTCACATGTAGACCTATACAAGTGTCATACCCACTGCTCAGTCTGTTCTTCTTCATTCAGCAGGGACACTTTTGCAACTTAATTAAAATATAAAAAAATCTGAGAAGAGTCATAAAGAAGGGCATGAAACAATTTAGAGGATTCAAGAGCGCTTAAACTGTTGACCAAATTACCTTAAATTTCCCATAGCCCTATTAAAATATGTTTTCTTGTCTCTACCAACAGTGTCTGAAAAGCAGGTCAGTGTGAAGAACAACTTGGTCGCTAGCTTTTTGGAATCAATTAACCCCTTTCAAATTACTTTAGAACATTCAGTTTGGGACATCTCAGATTCAGCTGAATGTGTAAAAATGTGCCAGCTGTAAGAAGAAGAACTGCATCTAAAAATACCAATTTTATGCAGTACATGTAGGCAAATTTCTCCCATTCTCCATCACCTGTGAGAAGCCTTGGACTTTGGTAATACAGACTTCCCATTGAGACATTCTTTGGAAAACCCCAAAGAATGCAATTAGCCTTGTCCTACTTTTGAGACTAATGAATGACATTTTTAGACCTTCCAACATGTAATGGATATACAGTGTTATTGAAATTGATTTAAAAAAATTTTCAACTGTAAATTTCTAAAGCTTGGCTATTATTGATATTACTAAATGGAGGGACTGCAGAAAAAACAAATCTAAATTCAAAACTGCACTTACAGCCTGCATGGAATTCACACCTTCTGGGAATTTGTAAGTTGCACTTGCAGCATCTCTGACTCAAGCAAAATGTTTGTTTCTATAATAATTATTTTAAAAAATTGTTTTGCAGGGGATTCCAGTAAATGAGTCTAATTCTATATAATTACACAATCCTCTCTCTAAAGTGTATGTGACATCCAGCCCTCTAGACTGTCCACGTGTATTATTGTGTGGGTATTCAATGACCTCAATCCATCACTCCATAACAGTATTGATTCCTGTCAAGTACCAGCTTGCTATTTATCCAGAGGCACTTGAGATCATTCTCAGACTTTTCCATGATCTTCAGTTGTGAGGTGTGAGTTGTGCCAAAGGTATAATCATTCGCAGGTGATCTGCACTGTGATGTTTTTGATGCGGCTCTCCTTCCGTGCCGTGTAAATGCATGTGTGTGTGTGTGTGTGTGTGTGTATCGGTGCCATGCTTAGCTCAGATGGCTTGTTAATCCTCCATTATCTGAAGTAGTGTAATCAATCCAACATGGGGTTAATGCCTTGACCCTAAATTGGTAATTACCCAAATCCATTAAGCCGCTGTAGACACCTAATACAAATTAGATTAACCTAATCAGTCTTGGTTAAATGGATGCTCATCTTGAGGACTTGAGAGAAATTTGTGCACAGTCATAGAAGCGGGGTGGGTATGTAAAAAAATAGTGCATTTATACATAGAAAAATTAAAAGCATGAAACTTGGCACACACTTAAAAGACATCTATACAAACATATTTGTATATGGAGCCACTTCAGATTTAGATTAGGTGGCTACTGGCAGTCATCTTCCAAAATGGCGGTCAACTCTTCCATTTTGCTGCTTTCTGTGCACTTGCTACAAATAGAATACACATAAATATTACTTTTTTACTGCTTCTCTAAGTATTCAGTACATTACTATAACATTTTTTGGTAACCTTGGTCTATTTTCAGGTTTGTTGGAATAATTTTAGTAGAAATATTGATTCATACACTGGATTTCGCAGTTACAGATGGTTACACCGATTCTCTATAAATCTCAAAATAAGTTACATATTTGAATTCCTTGTAAGAAGAGTTTTCAAATGAGTACCAATGGGTTTCGTAAACTTGGTAAGGAAATGGAAAAAAACTAGAAATGTCATAACCGGAAACCGGTGAGTGATGCGCTGCTCGGACTGAGTCCTAAGGGTGAATCACACATGTATCCGTAGTTAGTGTATATCCCTCTGTGTAATATTTCAGTCAAATCTTGGCTCACAGGATCACTGCTGTCTTGACTAAATACACATTTCCTGGCCATCCCCCTGACCCAAACTATCCACCTTTCTTTAATTTTACTCTCCTGTCTTTCTGCCCAGGAGTAATTTGCCAGCTTGTTATTGCTCTCTCATTTACGATTGGCAACACTGCTATTCCTTTAAAAAAGTGCAAACACTTTTGAGAGTTGCTTGCATCTATCTATCTATCTATCTATCTATCTATCTATCTATCTATCTATCTATCTATCTATGTGTTTAGCTGTCTATCTATCTGTCTATCTATCTCGAGGCCTTCCCTTCCTTCCCCCACTACATTCCTCCCTTCATTCCTTTGTTCATTCCTTCCTTCATTCCTTCTTTTCTTCATTCCTTCCTGCATTCTTTCTACCAAATTTGTAAACACTGGATCTAGCTGGCACTAGGATGCTTTTAGGACAAATTTAGTATAAACAAGTTGTTGATAACAGCTAACTTTTACAGTTAACATCAAACAGGACTGCTACAAGGTGTGTCATGTTTGTCGCACATGTAACCTAGTTCCATGTGATAAATGGACATTCTTGAAGTATAAAGTATATGCTGACCTGCTTTTTTCACTTCTAAGGGAATACTTGATATGTGAACAGGAATTAAGGTATGTTTTTCTTTAGGCTTTCTTATCATTGTCAGCTAATAGTAAATAACATGTCACATGAAATATTGTCCATTAGATTTTTAATATGATTGCACCATTTTCAATAAACTTCCTGTTGAGATTAATTGAGTACAAGCAAGCACTGACATAGACCAACTGCACAAATCAAGTAAAAAAAATCATTGTACTTATATTTGAAATTAAAGATTACATCTGCCAATTCTACATAGAATTCAACTTGCATTAAAATAGCACAAACTGGTAAATTCACAACATTGGGGTGATATGAAACAATACCAATCAACACAATTGCATGTTTTTCAGGATTAAGTGAGTTCAATTCATTTTATTAGTCCAGTAGAGCCCCACTATGTCATAGGAACCCAAAAAGCTGTAAAACAAATCTCACTGAATTGAAAGCGAGTGCCCCCCTCAATGATGACTGTGATGCAGCCATAGTCCTGTGCCCTGCTATGTGAATGCATACAGGCCAGGAGACCAGGCTAATGCAGCCATAGCAGCACTGGGGGAGTCTGTGTGTAGAACTGGGCAAGAAATACTTTCAAAATGTCACAATAAAGGCACTAAATATTAGTTTAAAGATTCGGGGACAAACTTTATGACAGTAACTTAACATACAGTGAAGAAGGGCTCTGAAAGTAGTGGCAGGTGCCCAGTAGCTTTTACATAAAATTGGGGCAAGAATGTTAACATTTCAGTGTGTGCAAAAAAGCTTGCTTACGAAACCAAGTGCTTGCCCAAGGGGGGGGGGGCACCCCCAGGGCAGCGCAAATGAAAATAAAATGATTTTTGAAGATTTTGTTTTTTCTTTAATTTTGTCAAGGAATTCACGGAATCTATTGATATATATATATTAATATGTAGTCAGTTTTAAAATCAATTGAGATTCCATGAAGCTATGGGAAACCGTGAGAATTATACATTTTCTTCAACAGTTCTAACATAAAGGACCCTGACTACCCTAAAATTCCTCAGTTCAATCCAGAAATCAATTGATAATGTTTTTTAGATTAGTAGAAGAAATAATGAGCACTGTTCTCATACTTTCAAACTATAGGCACTTCACAGAAAGTAGGAAAATTAGATAATTAGCCGCCATTTTGGGAAATGGCTGCCATGGGTCAACCAGGTCAAATCTGAAGTGGCTCCCTATCTAAATATTTTCTTTATGATGCTTTTGAAATGTGTGCCAAGTTTCATGCCTCTATGTATAAACGCACTATTACTTCCCTATTCATGACAAATCTGCCCCACTATAGTGGGATTTGTTGCATAGTTAAGCCATATTGCTCCATAATTGTTGAAGTATCAGTTGGTTTCTTTTATTTTAACAATGAAATAACTAGTGGTCATGAGGCTTTAGATATAATCTTTCCTTAATCCTCCATTATCTGAGGCAGTAGACCTATAATAAATCCTACATGGGGCTAATGCCTTGACCTAAACTGGTCATTACCCAAATCCATAAAGCTACTGTATACACCTTAAACAAATTAAATTAACCTAATCGATCTTGGTTAAATGGATGCTCATCTCGAGAACTTGAGTGAAACACGATGCTCCGTTAATTGTCACCCTGCTAAGACAAGCCATGCCCACACAGGCTGCAAAAGTAACTATTTGGGGTAAAAATTGGATATTCATGAGCTACTGGTCATTCCTGGCATGTAACATTCCTGTTGTTTTCAAAATGGTGTTAACTACTTTTTAATGGGAGTTTGTCGCACTATCTTCTCTCTAATACTCAAAATAGCCCATCTGTTATCCATTAAGGGGTTGCTATTTTTGTGGTTAGCAAGTTTAAAGACTAAAAATGACCTCCCTATAAAGATTCCTTGTCCTCAAATTGGAAGGTCACATAAATTATACCCTTAGGGTTTTCTAATCCCGTTAGCTGATTGGCTGAGAAGGCAAACTATGTCAATGCCTGGAATAGTGGCTGAGGGCTGCTGTGTAGGCAGGGTACCAGCATGGGAGGATGTTAATTGTTGAAATATTAGTTTGTTTCTTTTATTTCAACAAAGAAAATAAATATATGTTGTGGGTTAAGATTAGAACCTTTCCTTTTGTTGCCTAAAGCCAGATGGATAACTAGGCCAAAATCACTCGTCAGGGTTATAACCACAGAAAGGGAGTCGAAGCTTTTGCAAGATCTCTTGGCAGTGAGATGCTAATTATCCCACAGTCCAATTACTCTGTGACAGCATGTTGCTAATTGATGCAATTTCTGTGTTAATTGCCTGGCAATGCAAGCAATTTGTCTGGCAATGTGGCCTAGTGCTGATTGATGGAGCAAAGTTGTGAAGGGAAGTTACCAGATTCATTTCCTTGGAAACAACTTACTTAGTATATAGGGATAAGTTAGAAAGTTGTGAGTGAGCCCAGTTCAATGCTCATGTTTATACAGCTGAGATGAAGATGTAGATATACTTCTCTCATTGTTGGAGTAAATACCAATGTAGGATAGTAAAAGGTGCAACCTGACCATTTATCAAGTTACAGACATTAGTTTATCCCAGTTTATTTTATCCAGTGGAGTAACTACAAAGGGGGCGGATGGCAGCATGTGTCAGACACATTGTGTCCCCCATAACACAGAGGATACCCCTCCAGAAAATTTATGCCAACCCAGGTTGGCCGCTACCCCACTTCAGACCCTTTAAATTAGTTAAGCCACTAATGTGATTACATATACTAGAAAGGTCTCGTAGTTTCCAGAATATTCCATAATAAGAGAAAATCAATAAAACCATTAATCAAGGGATGACTTGTGGTGTATGTTAAAATTGGGCTCAATAAGGAAGTGACAGTTGGGTAGTTTTATACAGCTAGAAAGTTATTGATGATAACATAATGTGCTCACTTCAGCAAAGAAGATTCTCTGGGTTCACACACTTTTCAACTTGATATGTCCACTTCACTGATGGTTTCCCAAATGACTTGAAGTATCAATCACCAATTTGCCATTTTCTTAGTCCCTTGTTTCTCTAAATAGCCCAAACAGGTGCTGATGAGACGTAAAACACAAACTAAAACTCTCTCTCGTAATCCCTTGTCTGTTAAGTGTTATCTACACTTTGTGTTCTGCAAAAACAGATGAAGATTGTGTTGATTAAAATGTGTGATACATATATATTAAAAATTCGGATTTAAGAACCTGAAACTATTGTTTAATTACAGGCAATTTCATTACCATGCAATTCTTGTCATTCACACTTGGCTGTGAGGAATCAATGCTAAACAAGCACTTGCTACTTTTGATATATCAGCTGTGTGGCGTTCTGTTAGGTCTTAACCAATCAGATCAATCAAAAATTCCACGTATTTTGTGTGCCAGGAACCTTAGAATCGCGTACTTATGAAATCACCTGTAAAGTATTTCTTTAAGTGAAAAATCATATCATTAAATGCTAATGTTTTACAAAATGAAATTTTTAACTGATGTACACATATCAAGTAAATGTATTTTATATTTGTTTTAATTTGCTGTCACAACATATACCAGACTATATAATAAGGACTATCTATAGGAAAGATCACAAGAGCCAGACTTTTGTACATGTTCTTTATTCCATAATTACAGAAGTGTGTAGTATCCTTTCCTGTTTCATCACATTTCATCTAATTGGCCTGTGGAGGGAATTCCCACCAGATAATTACAGGCTGATGAACAGTTACATGTGGGATGACGTCTGCACCTATGGTGGCAAGCACATGTTCTCTGCTGAGACAATTGGCTAGACTGATGTTTGACAGTTGTGTCAATTATTTGCAGACCAATAATCTACACCTGCTATGTATATGTCTGAAGGAGCCAATATCCATGCATGTACACATACATATAAGAAGAAACCAGGTGGCTTACAGATCTCAGCCAGCCTTGAGGTGTTTGAAACTTACCCCAGAACTCATGGACAAGAGGCAGCTGTGTTCCTTGCTGCATGCCAATCATAGTGGTGATTAAGATTGGTGTGCAAGAATTGGTGCCTTTCGTTGTTGTCGTATAAGACTGTCATGTCACTGCTGACGTGAACCTTATTTAATTATGTTGCCATAAATGGATTGATAGATAGATGTGTCAAGTCTTATTCTGTGTGGAACTGGGTCTGGACAGAAGATTTCATCATAATAAATTGTTTCAGTGTCTCGTAAATATTCCAGTTTCTGTATTATTCAAAAGTACCATCAGACGTTATGCCTTTTGGTCACATGATCACACAGATTTTGCAAAGTAATGGACTAGTAAGTCACAGTTGTCTTTTCATAGTTATGAAATCATGCATTTTATAGGCCATAATCTTGATTGGTTGGAAATTTTACGATTATGAATTACTCATGTGGAGCACATCTTCACTGACCCTCGCCTTGAAATATCTGGGGTGGTCAGTCTGGCACTATAAATCGTTGGTCCACTCAAACACTCTGTCCTATGCTGATGGAGCTAGGTGTGGCATAGATAAGTGTCCACCAAAATCCATTTCCTCATGAATGGGTGTGTAAAGGAGCCCCAACCTGACCAGTGTGTGACCATGTGTATTCCTGCTGAGTATTTTATTGCCCCAAATCCATAACTGTATTGATCAGTGTCAAACATCAGCTAGCATGTGCCATTCAGAGGCCGAATGGGCAATCCCCCAAAGATCCATGAAGTGAGAGAATGCTGGAGACATTCAGAATTTGCAGGAGATCTTTGATGGATTCTAATCAGGCATCTGTTTCTTATTTGTGGCTATTTCAGCTGTTCAAGTAATATTCAAGGGCAACTTATCAAAGACATTTTGTTAACAATTCATTGCAACAGAAGAACAAAAAACTTTAATTTTCAACGAAACAAAGTCACTCTACATTACCCAGGTCTCATTTTGCCAATGTAATTACTCTACTTATCATAACTTACAGAAGTTGCAAAGTCAGATTCATGTTCATACTATTCCTGAGTGCATACCAGCCTTCCCAGAAGTACCTCAATCTGAGAATTGTTTTTGTGAGCAAACTCTGTTCACAGTGAGATGCTAATAACCCACTGATTAGTCTGCAGTGGAGTTCCTTGTGATTTGTCCTGTGACAGCACCATCTCCTCATGACAGCATGTTGCTAATTGATGCAATTTATTTGCTAATTGCCTGGATTCAACATGTCTGGAAGTGCAATGTGTCTGGCGACGTGGTTTGCAAAGTTATCAGATGAGAGATTATGCAAATGCTGGAGGGTAACTTGTACTTGTACCAGAGCTCATATTAATATGAAGTCATTACAGCGTAAGTCAAAGACATAATCACAGAAGAGGCACATATAGTTAAGTATAGCATGATTTTATACAGCACCCATTCCAGAAAAATCTGCTCACCGACGCTCACCATATTGAATGGCAATCATACCAATCATTATAGTGATAACCTCTGTACATGGCCAGAACTCTGTTCGAACCCAAATCCTCATTTTACAAGGCAAGCATGCTCACCACTGTTACTACAAAATTACATCTGCTCAAGTCAATTCTATGTCTTTGCAGTTGACTTTTGCTCCAAGGATATTTTTTTCTCACAGGAGGTAGAAATGTATGGTACAATAATTCATCTTCAAATAAAGAGGTGTGATTATCATTATTTTTTTTGTGTCTTCCTATTTTCTTCCCAGCCAACCCAGTATCTGCATTATTTCAGGAAAGTGACCTTTTTGTACTCGCGATCTTCATTTATTATATACTTAAGAGGAGACATCCAGTCCGTAAACAGGATACAGGAAGTGATTCAGACAGAAAACCTATTTATCTTTGTCTCAAATTAAAAGTGAACGGAAGACAGGAGCTAGCCCTAATCCATCCTGGCATTTTGAATAATTCAGATGTGTTCATGTTTCGAAATTGAAATATTGTCATGTACATATAACATCTGTCATGGTGTCATCTTAGAAGGCAAGTTCATCTTTTTATGATACTCCAAAGCATGACAGCTGCAGGAGAGACCCTCCCTGAAAAGCAACATTAATTCTTCCTGCTTCCTTGTTTAATTTGTCAAGATATATCAATCATTATGAAAGACCATCTAACCCCGATGGAATGAGACTTCAATGTTACATTAAAGATTCCACCTACTCAGACCACGGATTGATGGATAGGTTTACGTCTTGGTGCACCCAAAACCATCTTTGAGCATTAGGCTCTACGAACACGGTTCAACAGTTTTTCCTTGGGACAATAATTATTAGTAGCAAAAGAAAGCAATACACAGAGAAAGTTATATCAGATCTGGATTCAGCTAATTTCATTATTTTCTCTCAAAGCATCAAAGTTAACAAAATATAATATTGATTAAACTGTTTATGGAATAGGAAACCTAAAGCCCCTGTATTCATATTTGATATAAGTTGAAAGGCCAATGTATACCTGCTATTTCTAAAAAACAGCTAATGCATCTTGTCACTTCAGTCTTTAGTTTTGCTTCCAACTCATGTATCTTCTGCATCCTACATTGGCCCACAAAGCCCTAATGACATTGTGTTGTCACAGAATGACTGATAACATCCAAATTTTCCGATCAATTTTCAAAATCAATCGATTTGTGGGAAACATTGGAATTGACTGTCATTTCAGTGAAAGATCACCTGTCATAAGATGCCTGTGTTACAGGGCTGAGAGAATTCCAATCAGGCTAAATCAAATTGTTGTGAAAGTGTTGGATATTTGTGTTCTTCAGTGTGACAAAACATATGTACACTGTGAGCCTGTTTGGCTATGATACATAAGCAGTTAAGCACAGGCTACCATGAGAAGAAGGCAACAATTTTGGAAACACTAGGATTTTGGCATACGGCTAGAAAATTTGGGTACATGATAAAGTATACATTATTGAGAATCAATCATCTGCAATAGTATTAAATCTAGATCTAGAAAATCGGGCAATTGTCGCTACCCCTTCCCCTAAAAGGTTTGCCCGCGGTATACCTATGTAAAATTATGTGTAGGGCTATATTATATTTCAACAGTAGACAATAGCCCAACCCACACAATGAGTTACCTGTACAAAATGGCACTTATGGATGAGGTACTGTCTAATTTCAGCAATTTCATCAAGCCGATTGCCCAACATAAAGTGTCAGATTGCACAAGGAAGTCATATTTTTCTGCGTTAAGTACAATGTATATTGCATGCATATTGTTCGCGCTTTATGAAAATTTAAGCTAAAAACAAGGAAGCAGCTTTATATGCTTGTATTATAAATCAAAATCTAAAAAAACATTTTAATGACCTCAATCTTTGGACATTTCTACTTCAAATATTCAATCATATTAATCGACAAATGATAAGATGAGTAATAAATTCATTGACCGATTTAATTAATACTTGCAAATGAAACGGAAACAAAATTGGTAATGAAGGACCAAATTATGACCACTGAGTCACATTTTATGGCACCATGGTTGCATTTTCTTTTCATTACAAAAACATCTGATTTTCAGTAACTTCTGTTCAATTATATAACTGCATTACAGAAAACTTACTTTATTTATATAAATAAGCTGACTTCTGCTCCTCTTATGTACCTTCAAAGCTTATCCCAAGGGAAATGCCTTGGCGTCACAAATTTCCTTTTGCTGGAATTACAAAAAAGAGTATTATACATATAAGCGGTTTGTAAGCCTAGTTTGCACACAGATAACAGAAATAATCGTATCACCGTGCTCAAAGTTCATTTGTACGCAACTGAAAACACATTAGCGTTGTTCACAAGATGTCTTGTAAGGAAATCCTAAAGAAGCTTATTTTCTGCTGATTTGAGTTTTAAGAAATCTTTTCTTGTCTGAGAGTGATTTAATGTTGTGCTCCTATGTTAGCCTTAGACACACGGAATACAAAATGTTAGATATAGCCTAAATGTATTCACATCTTATCTTTCAAACTATTGCAGATTGGCGGTCCAAATAATTTCCATATTAACTTTCAACTTGGTTGTGTGATGTCACTGGCTTAAAATTGTTTTGTTTGTGTCAGTTACGGCAAAATCATTTGATTCAGTGCTTATCATATGTAGCAGCATAAGTGACAATAAAAAATTGGTTAAATGCCTTAAAGTACTTCATCAAATTAGAAGATTAGGAGACCAACGGAAAACTGTCAATGACGTGGCAAAGCAATATTGAAAATAAGAAAATACATTTTTCCAGTGGACCACCAATTTGCAAAGAGCTCTCAGTCTGTCTAGCTAGTTTTCAGTGTCTCTACATAGGCCTAATATAAAGCTGAATCTGATTATTTGTGCTGTATCCGCTGCACAGATATTCAACAAAAAACTAATAATATCAGCCAGTCAATTCGTTATGGGGAAAGATTATTATGGAGCTGTGTGTATCTAGATAAGACTATTTTCTATTAAATATAGTATACATATTGTGATTCATTTGATGATATCAGTATGATGGTGTGCATTTTTTACAGAGCAACAGGTCACTCATCCCCAGTTACAGTAAACAAAACTCAAGTGCTTACAGAAAAGGACTGGAATGATCCTTGTGAGGTCAGATCCCTATTCAGCAATGTTGTTCTGTATGACACATAAGCAGTTAATGAAGTCATGTCCTACACTTGCAATGTTACAGAGAGAAGCATGCTGTTGTGCAACCTGTTACTGAAAATGTTATAAACAAAATATAATTTTAAGCTCAATGGGCTGCACTCTACCAAAATTATTGTCATCAAAAATTAAATACGATTGTTTACTATTACATCTCCATCCTGCTTTAGAATATGACTGATGAATGTTAGGAATGTAAGAACTATCTGTGAGCCAAAATAGCACTTTACAAATATCAGTCCAAAATGCATGTGATACTGTGTCGTTGCTTTTACATTTTCTTATAGTGTGTAAAAAAACAAAACAAAAACAGCACTTTAATGTGCATCTGCAATTTGTAGTGCTATGTAACATTAATAATAATACTAATTTGAGCAAATCATTCCAATGAATGCTACAGTGATTTGCTCAAATCACTGAGGAATGCCATTCAGCATAATCATTATTAGAACCAGAGTTTAGGCTCTGCAAGAAAAGGTCAAAACTCACAAGACTGTGTTGTGTCACTTTAAACTGGAGAATGCCTTGTGCTCAAATCTTGTGTGCTGACTCTGAGGGGAGTAAAAGGCTCCATCCATGGGAACAGGAAATATATATATACAGTGGTCCCTATGTTATAAAACTGCCCCTTCTGCAGTCATGAAGTGGTCTCTCGTTGGGGTGCAGTCTCTCATGGGGTTGAGGTCTCTTGTGGGGGTGCGGTCTCTCGTCAGGGTGGAAAATGCACTAAAAATGCTACTTAGTGTGGGAGGATGGCGGTCTCATAAGGCAGGTCGGTCTTACAACTGGGGGTCTTACAACGCAGGTACCACTGTATTTAGTACCTTGATGTAGACAAACAACCTTATCCTCTTATCGTTATTCTTCTCTGTAACTGCTGCTCATGAAAGCAGAAATTGCTTCGGAGGCAGGAGGACTGAGATATAAACAAAGCCATGTAGACAGAGCTAGAGACAAGCCACAAACGCCCTTCCACCTCTCATTCTGTAATCTTTTGCAACATATCTTGCCATCGGACACAAAAGTCACAAACAGCGAGGTTCCATTCGTTCTATTCCAGTTTTACAATTACAGAAAGACACCCTGCTGATATAGTATGCTAGTACCTTTGCATCTCATTTACAAGCAGACAGACTTGGACACTCGTTGTTTCCCTCTCTGTTGGAGGGTCGTCATTGCCAGTCTCTGCATGCTGCGCCTGGATTTATATGGGACAGTTATGGATTTTGCTGTCTTTGTGGGGGATATACGATGTGTCAGGCTGTGTTGTATCTGGGTAAGTTAGCAATTGAGGATTACTTCTGTGACCTATCTGACCAATCTCACATGTAGACCTGTACAAGTGTCATACCCACTGCTCAGTCAGCTCTTCATTCAGCGGGCACACTTTTGCAACTTAATTCAACCCAATCTGAGAAGAGTCATAAAGAAGGGCATGAAACAATTTAGAGGATTCAAGAGCGCTTAAACTGTCAACCAAATTACCTTAAATTTCTCATAGCCCTATTAAGATATGTTTTCTTGTCTCTACCAACTGTGTCTGACAAGGGTTATGGGTCAGTGTTAAAAACAACTTGGTCGCAAGTTTTTTTTAATCAATTAACCTCTGTAAAATTAATTTAGAACATTCATTTTGGGACATATCAGATTCAGCCAATTTGTAAATGTGTTCCAGCTGAATGGAGAAGAACTGTATATAAAAATACAAATTTGATGCAGTACATGTAGGCCGGCAAATTCCTGCAGTTCCCCACCAACTGTCAGAAGCCTTGGAATTTGGTAATACAGACTTCCAATTGAGACATTCTTTGGAAAACCCCAAAGAATGCAATTAGCCTTGTCCTACTTAGGGGGCTAATGAATGACATTTTTAGACCTTCAACATGTTATGGATATTCAGTGTTATTGAAATTGATTATATAAATAATCAACTCTAATTTTCTAAAACTTGGCTAGTACATGTATTAATATTACTAAATGGAGGGAGTATGTAGAAAAAAAAAGAAATCTAAATTCAAAGCTGCACTTATAGCCTACATGGAATTCACACCTTCTGGGTTTAAGTTGCACTTGCATCATCTCTGACTCCTGCAAAATGTTTTTTTCTATAGTAATGATAATCTATTTCTGTGGCTTGCAGAGTATTCCAATAAATGAGTCTTATTCTATGTAATTACTCAACTCTCTCTCTTAAGTGCATGTTGGCAAGCTGTTGCTTTGTACGTAACAGTTATTTATATAGCGCCTCTTCCAGTCAACTGCTCAGAAGAGCTTGAAGAAATAAACTGATAATTGGATAATTTAACAATTGATATATAATAACAATAATTCTTGAGGAATATTTAATGACCTCAATCAATCACTCCATAACAGTGTTGATTTCTGTCAAGTACCAGCCTGCAAGTTTGCCAGAGGCACTTGAGATCATTCTCAGACTTTTTCTGATGAGGTGTGAGTTTATCAAAGGCATGATCATTTTAAGGTTATCTGCACTTCGAGGTTTTGGATGGGGCACTCCTTCTGTGCAGCGCACATGCATGTGTATATCTGTGACGTGTTTGGCCAGGATGGCTTGTTAATCCTCCATTAGACTTAGACTTAGACTTTTTATTTGCTTTTCCCAGCACAGATGAAACAATGTGTAAGGGAGGGAGGGATCTTTAAGACAGATTTCTGTCGCTGTCAAGATCCCCCCCCCCTTATGTGTCTCAGAGAGAACCATGCCAGTCATTCTGGTATGCTGTGCATTTGGACCAAAACTGATGTGTGAGAAGTATGAGATGAAGGGAATGAGAGGATGGAGAATGAAATGAAAGAAAGATTTATGACTGAGTAAATTAAGAACATATGAAACAATTTTCTATGTCACATTCTGTGACATATTTGTCAATAAGGAAATTCTTGGCATATCTACTGAAACCATTATCTGAAGTAGTATAATAAATCCCACGCGGGGTCAATGCCTTGACCCTAAATTGGTCATTACCCAAATCCATTAAGTCACTGTGGACACCCTACACAAATTAAATTAACCTAATTGATCTTGGTTAAACGGATGCTCATCTTGAGGACTTGAGAGGAATATGTGCACAGTCTTAGTGGGATCTGTTGCATAGTCAAGGCATATTGCTCCATAATTGTTGAAGTATCAGTTTGTTTCTTTCATTTTAACAATGAAATAACAAGTGATCACAAGGCTTTGGATGTAATCTTTCCTTAAGTTGACCAACGGCAGATGGGAGGCCAGCCTAAAAACAACCTTCATGACTACAACCACTCACAATAGAATGACTGAGTTAGCAAAATCTCTTCGCAGCGAGATGCCAACAACTGGCTAATTATTCCGCCATCCAATTACCCTGTGACAGCATGTTGCTAATTGATGTAATTTCTGTGTTAATTGCCTGGTAATGCAAGCAATGTGTCTGGGATTGTGGCCTCGTGCTGATTGATGGAGCAAAGTTATGGAGAAAAAATACTGGATTTATTTCCTTGTGAGGTAATTTACTTAGTATATGTAACTTACTTAGTATAACTTAGAAAGTTGTGAGTGAGTCCGTTTCTATGCTTATTACATATAAAATTGCAAGAGATAGGATAACAAATTGTCTGGTGCATTACAAAGAGTTGAGATCCCAGAATCTGACCAGCAAAGAGCAGAGGAAATAAACCAAAACAAAACCGAGTCAGGTGTTAGGAGGTGTGAGACTTGGGACTCACATGTGATGTTAAGGCCTTTAAGGACGCCCAACCTTCCATCTCCTCCCACACAAGACCCTGGAATGGAAATCTAAGAACTAGAGCTTTCGGGTAGAGATCTGACTGTCACAAAACGAGTACTACATGCCATCACCGGAAGAGGAATCTCTTCTTTAATCTCTTTGATGGATTTTGCGTATTTTATAAGCATTATTTCGTGTTTTTTGTAAACACCTTACAGACATTAGTTTATTTTATGCAGTGGAGTAACTACAGGGCACGCACACCTCGATTGTAGCTTGTGACATTATCATTATGATACATATAACGTCACCAAATACGATCGAGTTGTGCGTGCTACAGGGGGGGGGGGGTGGCGGTGGCAGCATGTGTCCCCTAATGTTGGGTCAACGATGCTCCTCATGCCCCTTGTTACAGTGGGTGCACCTCCAGAAAATTGTGTACTATCCAAGGAGCCCCAACCCACTCAAGACCCTCTAAATTAGTTACTCCACTGATCTTACGGACGGGAGAGGCATGTAATAAAAAAAATTATATATGTTTACCATGTGAAGCATTGCTTTAAGTTGCATACGTCTGAATAAAGGAGCAAATGTGATTTCAAGTTCTAGAAGGTCAAAGTTTCCCGAATATTCCTCAAGAATGAGCGAAAATCAACGTTCAAAACCATTAATCAAGGGATGGCCAGTGGTCTATGTCAGAATATGGGCTCAATGAGAAAGTGTCAGTTGGGTAGTTTTACACTGCAAGAAAAATCTGGATAATAGACTCATCACATAATGTCCTAAATATTTTCACACACTTTTCAACTTGATCTGTCCACTTCGCTGAGGGTTTATGCCAAATGACTGGAAGCATCCATCACCAATTTGCCATTTTCTTAGTCCCTTTTTTCTCTAAATAGCCCAAACAGGTGCTGATGAGACGTAAAACACAAACTCAAACTCACTCACTTAGTCCCTTGTCTGTGTTCTGCAAAAGCAGAAGAAGGCTGTGTTGATTAAAATGTGTGATACATATATATTGAAAAATCGGATTAAAGAACCTGAAACTATTGTTTAATTAAATGATTTCTTCCTGTGAATAATCATATCATTGAATGCATTTGTGTTACAAAATACAATATTTATCTGATGTACACATAATATTATTAAGTAAATGCATTTTCTATTCTGTTTTCATTTGCTGTCACAACATATACCAGACTTCTGGGGCTGATGATAGGAAAGATCACAAAAGCAATGCTTTTGTACATGTTCTTTATTCTATAATCACAGAAGTCTGCATCCTTTCCTGTTTCATCACATTTTATCTAATTGGCCCTGTGGAGAGAATTCCCACCAGATAATTACAGCCTGGTGAACATTTACATGTGGAGTGATGTCTACACCTGTGTTGGCAATCACGTGTTCTCTGCTGAGACAATTGGCTAGACTGATGTTTTGATATTCATCCTTTGCAGGCCAATAATCCTCACCTGCTATGTAGTTGTCTGAAGGAGCCAATATCCATGCACGTACACATACATATAAGAAGAAACCAGGTGGCTAACAGATCTCATCTCGCCTTCAGCTGTTTGAAACGTACCGCAGAACTCATGGACAAGAGGTAGCTGTGTTCCTCGCTGCAGGCCAACCATGGTGTTGATTAAGATTGGTATGCAAGAATTGGTGCCTTTTGCTGTTGTTTTACAAGACTGTCATGACACTGCCGACATGAAACTTATTAAATTATGTTGCCATAAATGGATTGAGAGATAGATGTGTCAAGTCTTATTCTGTGTGGAATTGGGTCTGGACAGACGATTTCATGATATTAAATAGTTTTGGTGTCTTGAAAATATTCAAGTTTCTGTGTTATTCACAAGAACCATCAGACATCATGCCTTTTGGTCACTTGATCAGTCAGAATTTACAAACGAATGGACTAGTAAGTCACAGTCGTCTTTTCATAGTTATGAAATCGTGCATTTTACAGCCTATAATCTAGATTGGCTAAAGATTTTACGAATATCAATTACTCATATGGAGTACATCTTCACTGACCCTTGCTTTGAAATATCTGGGGTACCATAAATCATTCGCTCTCTCAAACAATCTTTCCTACGATGATGGTGCTAGGTGTCTAATAAATAAGTGGCCACCGATATCCATTTCCTCATGAATGGGTGTGTAAAAGAGCCCCAATCTGACCAAATCCATAAGTATATTGATCAGTGTCAAACATCAGCAAGCATGTGTCATTCAGAGGCCAAGTGGGAAATCCCTGGAGGTCCATGAAGTGAGAGAATGCTGGAGACATTCAATATAATCTTTGGTGGGTTCTAATCAGGCATCAATTTCTTATTTGTGGCTATTGTAGCTCTTCCAGTAAAAAGGGCAACTTATCATGGACATTTTTGTAACTATTTATTGTAACAGGAGAACAAAAAAATTTAATTTCACGTAAAAAAATCACTCTACATTACCATGTCTCGTTTCGCAAAAATAATTTTTCTAACTTATCATAACTTACGGAAGTTGCAAAGTCAGATTCATACTATTCCTGAGTGCATACCAGCCTTCCCAGAAACATCTCAATCTCAGAATTGCTGTTGTCAGCAGGCTGTTCACGGTGAGATGCTAATAACCAACTGATTAGTCTGCAGTGGAATTCCTTGCGATTTGTCCTGTGATAGCACCGTCTCCTCATGACAGCATGTTGCTAATTGATGCAATTTATTTGCTAATTGCCTGGATATGCAACATGTCTGGAAATGCAATGTGTCTGGCGATGTGGTTTGCAAAGTTATCAAATGAGATATTATGCAAATGCTTGGAGGATGACTTGCACTTGTATCAGAGCTCATGTTAATGTGAAGTCATTACAGCGTAAGTCAAAGACATGATCACAGAAGAGGCACATATAGTTAAGTATAGCATGATTTTATACAGCGCCCATTCCAGATAAATCTGTTCACCGGCGCTCACAATATTGAACGGCAATCATACCAATCATTATAGTGATAACCTCTGGACATGGCCAGTATGCTGTTCAAACCCAAATCGTCATTTTACAAGGCAAGCATGCTCACCACTGTACCACGGAGCTACATGATTGTGCTCAAGTCAATTCTGTGTCTTCGCAGTTGACTTTTGCTCTAAGGATATTTTTTTCTCACAGGAGGTAGAAAATTAATGTATGGTAAAATAATTCATCTTCAAATAAAGAGGTGTGATTCAATTTTTTTTGTGTCTTCCTATTTTCTTCCAAGTCAACCCAGTGTCTGTATTATTTCAGGAAAGTGACATTTTCTTACTCCCGACTTTCACTTAATATGTACTTAAGAGGAGACATCCAGTCTGTAAACACGATACAGGAAGAGATTCAGAAAGAAAACCTATTTATCTTTGTCTCAAATTAAAGTGAACGGAAGACAGGAGCTGGCACTAATCCATCCTGGCGTTTTGAATAATTCAGAAGTGTTCATGTTTCGAAATTGAAATATTGTCATGTACATATTACGTCTGTCATGGTGTCATCTTAAAAGGCAAGTTCATCTTTTTATGATGCTCCAAAGCATGACAGCTGCCTGAGAGACCATCCCTGAAAAGCTACATTAATTCTTCCTGCTTCCTTGTTTCATTTGTCAAGATACATCAATCATAATGAAATGTCATCTAACACCGATCGGATAGAATTAGCCTTAAATGTTACATTAAAGGTTCCACCTACTCAGACCATGGATTGATGGATAGGTTTACATCTTGTATTTATGCACCCTAAAACCATCTTTGAGCATTAGGCTCTACGAACATGGTTCAACCGTTTTTCCTTGGGACAATGATTATTAGTAGCGAAATAGGACAATACACAGAGAAAGTTATATCAGATCTGGATTCAGCTAATTTCATTATTTTCTCTCAAAGCATAAAAGTTAACAAAGTATAATATTGATTAAACTCTTTATTGAATAAGAAACCTAAAGCCCCTGCATTCATATTTGATATAATTGAGTTGAAAGGAAAATGTATACCTGCTATTTCTAAAAAACAGCTAATGCATCTTGTCACTTCATTCAGTCTTTAGTTTTGCTTACAACTCATGTAGCTACTGCATCCTACATTGGCCCACAAAGCCCTAATGACATTGTGCTTGTCTCTACCAACAGTGTCTGAAAAGCAGGTCAGTGTGAAAATCAACTTGGTCGCTAGCTTTTTGGAATCACTTAACCCCTTTAAAACTACTTTAGAACATTCATTTAATGACACATCAGATTCAGCTAAACATGTAAAAGTGAGCCAGCTGTATGAAGAAGAGCTTTATCTAAATATACCAATTTGATGCCGTACATGTAGGCAAATTTCTCCCATTCTCCACCACCTGTGAGAAGCCTTGGAATTTGGTAATACAGACTTCCCATTGAGACAGTCTTTGGAAAACCCCAAAGAATGCAATTAGCCTTGTCCTACTTAGGAGGCTAATGAATGACATTTTTAGACCTTCAACATGTTATGGATACAGTGTTATTCAAATTGATTATATGAATCATCAACTTTAAATTTATAAAACTTGGCTAAATGGAGGGAGTATAGAAAAAAAAGACAATCTAAATTCAAAACTGCACTTACAGCCTACATGGAATTCACACCGTCTGGGAATTTATAAGTTGCACTTGCAGCATCTCTGACTCCAGCAAAATAATTTTTTTCTATAATGATTATTAAAAAAAGTTGTTTTGCAGGGTATTCCAGTAAATGAGTCTAATTCTATATATTTATACAATCCTCCCTCTAAAGTGTATATGCTATCCAGCCCTCTAGACAGTCCATGTGTATTATTGTGTGGGTATTTAATGACCTCAATCAATCACTCCCTAAGAGTATTGATTCCTGTCAAGTACCAGCTTGCTAGTTTGCCAGAGGCACTTGAGATCATTCTCAGACTTTTCCATGATGTTCAGTTGTGAGGTGTGAGTTGTGTCAAAGGTATAATCATTCGCAGGTTATCTGCACTGTGATGTTTTGGATGGAGCTCCCCTTCTGTGCCGTGTAAATGCATGTGTGTGTGTGTGTGTGTGTGTGTGTCTGTGCCATGTTTAGCTTGGATGGCTTGTTAATCCTCCATTATCTGAAGTAGTATAATAAATCCTACGTGGGGTTAATGCCTTGACCCTAAATTGGTCATTACCCATATCCATTAAGCACGTTAAGCCGCTGTAGACACCTTATACAAATTAGATTAACCTGATCAATCTTGGTTAAATGGATGCTCATCTTGAGGACTTGAGAGAAACGAGTGCACAGTCTTTATGAGATCTGTTGCATAGTTAAGGCATATTGCTCCATAATTGTTGAAGTATCAGTTTGTTTCTTTTATTTTAACAATGAAATAACAAGTGATCACAAGGCTTTAGATGTAATCTTTCCTTAAGTTGACCAACGGTAGATGGGAGGCCAGCCTAAAAACAACCTTCATGACTACAACCGCTCACAATAGAATGACTGAGTTAGCAAAATCTCTTCGCAGCGAGATGCCAACAACTGGCTACTTATTCCGCCATCCAATTACCCTGTGACAGCATGTTGCTTATTGATGTAATTTCTGTGTTAATTGCTTGGTAATGCAAGCAATGTGTCTGGGATTGTGGCCTCGTGCTGATTGATGCAGCAAGGTTATGGAGAAAAAATACTGGATTTATTTCCTTGTGAGGTAATTTACTTAGTATATGTAACTTACTTAGCATAACTTAGAAAGTTGTGAGTGAGCCCATTTCTATGCTTATTACATATAAAATTGCAAGAGAAAGGATAACAAATTGTCTGGTGCATTACAAAGTGTTGAGATCCCAGAACCTGACCTGGCAAAGGGCAGAGGAAGTAAGCGAAAACAAACCAGAGTCAGGTGTTGGGAGGTGTGAGACTTGGGACTCGCATGTGTAAGGCCTTTAAGGACGTCTAACCTTCCATCTTCTCCCACACAAGACCCTGGAATGGAAATCTAGAACTAGAGCTGTCGGGTAGAGATCTAACTGTCACAAGTACTACATGACATCACCGGAAGAGGAATCTCTTCTTTAATCTCTTCATTGGATTTTGCGTATTTTATAAGCATTGTTTCGTGTTTTTTGTAAACGGCGCAAAGTTGTTTGCATCTGTGCCTGAGAAAAGAATCACATAAAGAAATGTGCCTCACTGTGCTGTTTATACAGCTGAGATAAAGGTGTAGATACACTTCTCTCATTATTGGAGTAAATACCAATACAAGACTAAAAGGTGTAACCTGACCATTTATAAAGTTACAGACATTAGTTTATTTTATGCAGTGGAGTAACTACCGGGTGCGCATACCTCGATTGTAGCTTGTGACGTTATCATTATGATACATATAACGTCACCAAATACGATCGACTTGTGCGTGCTACATGGGGGGGGGGGTGGTGGTGGTGGCAGCATGTGTCCCCTAATGTTGGGTCAGCGGCGCTCCTCATGCCCCTTATTACAGTGGGTGCCCCTCCGGAAAATTGTGTACTATCCAAGGTGCCCCAATCCAATTAAGACCCTCTAAATTAGTTACTTCACTGATCTTATCGGACCGGAGAGCCATGTAATAAAAAAAATTATATATGTTTATCATGTGAAGCATTGCTTCAAGTATATGTCTGAATAAAGGAGCAACTGTGATTTCAAGTTCTAGAAAGGTCAAAGTTTCCAGAATATTCCCGAATAAGAGAAAATCAATAAAACCATTAATCAAGGGATGACTGGTAGTCTATGTCAGAGTATGGGCTCAATGAGAAAGTGGCAGTTGGGTAGTTTTATACTGCAAGAAAAATCTGGGTGATAGACTCATCACATAATGTGCTTGACATTTTCACATACTTTTCAACTTGATCTATTCACTTTACTGATGGTTTATGCTGAATGACTGGAAGCATCCATCACCAATTTGCCATTGTCTGTTAAGTGTTATCAGCACTTTGTATTCTGCAAAAACAGTTGAAGGTTGTGTTGATTAAGATGTGTGATACATATATGTTGAAAAATCGAATTTAAGAATTTGAAAAACTATTGTTTAATAAAATGATTTCTTCCAGTGAATAATCATATCATTAAATGCAAATG
The DNA here is from genome assembly GCA_026936325.1 of Platynereis dumerilii. Lineage (NCBI taxonomy): Eukaryota > Metazoa > Annelida > Polychaeta > Phyllodocida > Nereididae > Platynereis > Platynereis dumerilii. The sequence continues at coordinate 21,154,613 of JAPTHN010000014.1, read as the reverse complement.
TTTCACAAACATTTTTTTTAACTGATGTACACATATCAAGTAAACGTATTTTCTATTTTGTTTTAATTTGCTGTCACAACATATACCAGACTATATAATAAGGACTATCCATAGGAAAGATCACAAGAGCAAGACTTTTGTACATGTTCTTTATTCCATAATTACAGAAGCCTGCATCCTTTCCTGTTTCGTCCCATCTCATCTTATTGGCCCTGTGGTGAGAAATCACACCAGATAATTACAGGCAGATGAGCATTTACATGTGGAATGACGTCTGCACCTACGGTAGCAATCACATGTTTTATGCTGACAATTGGTTAGACTGATGTTTGACAGTTGTTTCAATCCTCCTTTGCAGGCCCAATTATCCACCCCTGCTTGAAGTATGTAGTTGTCTTAAAGAGTCAATGTCCATATATGTACACATACATATAAGAAGAAACCAGGGGGCTAACAGATCTCATCTCGCCTTCAGCTGTTTGAAACACACACCAGAACTCATCGACAAGAGGCATCTGTATTCCTTGCTGCAGGCCAACCATGGTGTTGATTAGGATTGGTGTGCCAGAATTTGTGCCTCTCATTGTACGACAATGTTGTGGCACTGCTGACTTGAACCTTATTTAATTAATGTTACATAGATGGATAGATAGACATGTTAAGTGCCGCCTTCTAACCCTTCACGAGGGTTGATTGATTGGATGGAAGAGAAAGCGAGAGTTCTCAATATTTTACACATTTATGTCATGTGAGGGATCTTTTACTTGATCAGCATAGACACTGATACAAGGGGCCGCCAATTAAATGTCTTGTCTGAACGACATCCAGCTTGGATTTTGCTCCACTGAAAGTTTTGCGTTCCCCACCCGGGGTTGGAACATGTACAGACAAAAACCTTCAGCAGAGCAGGTGCCTTGTTGTGTGGAACCATAACCTCTCTGCCATCCAACTTCTGCACGTAAATTTAATGATGATATGATTAGGCTATGAGTGCCTTGAGGTCTACTGCACGTCTTATTTCCTAGGAAGTGGGATATTTTATTCTCTACGCATCTTGTTTAAACTTGCTTCTTTTACATCGATTTTGAAATAAATCTTTCTTGAGTTTTTGAGTTTATTAGCTTTGTTTCCCAAGGAATCTCAAACATAAGTTCCCCAAAAAGCGTATTTCCTGCTGAGCAAGGTTTTAAGAAAGCTATAGATTTATCTGTGTCAGTCAGCTACTTTTTGTCTGAGTAGGATTTTGTTTGAATTGAAGGAAACAAAAAGAAGTGAAAAAACTAGACATTCCTAATCTCTCTGTTACGTGAATGAAATTCTAGACATACAGTTGTGCATTTTTGTCGAATATGGAAGCTTGTGCTCTATTTTGTCGAGGTCGGAAGTTTCGAATCAGGGGTGCCGGAAGGAAATGAGGGCGGCAGGGGCGGTCGGTCGAGAAAGGGCAAATCTAATTCGCCTGACAAAAATTTAGTGTAGCGGCAATTATAATTTTTTATATACTTCTAAATTTTTGCTTAAATTCACTGTAAATTAAGGCGTAATAGTGTTTTTTCTTTGAGATCAGAAGGGCAACCTTGCGCCCCCTGCCCCTCCTGGCCAAGGGCAGGAGGGGCAATTGCCCCCCCTGCCCCCCTGTTCCGGCACCCTTGTTTCGAATGATTGGATGGTAGGGGCTCAATGGCCTGTATTTACGCAATGAGATGTCTATCATTGCTCCAGGTGACCCTGCCAGAGTTTGAATCGAACCCAGGACCCAGCAATTAGCAGTTTAGTGTCCTACCAACTGAGCTAACCCTGCCTGCAAAAATTTCTAAGAAATCTGTATGTAGTGCCCTGATTGCATAATAACATTATTCTTACAAATTTATATATATTGAAAAACTCTGACCAAAAATAATTGAAGCATGGTGAAGTTTTTCTAAAATAAACCAATTTTCAATGATAAATGAATTCTTTTTTTGGCAAGTGATTTGTATCAGTAGTGCATTGTTTCATAAAAGCTGATGATCAAACTTGTGGACAACAACAATAAACAAAATATCTCAGCTAGCTAGAGGTAATCTGTTCAGTTATTTAAGCCTTTTGTTTGGTTCTATATTTTGCCATTAGCAGATATTCACCAGTATGACATAGACTTGCCAGTTCCACACAATAGAGTGAGTGGAAAAAAATAGACATTTCATTCTGTTCAATATTGACGGAGTTCTTCATTGAATCCTTTAACTTGGTCTATAGGTGTATGGGAAAAATTATGCTTTTCAAATATTACTTTGTGTCACTCAGAAGAAATACTGAAACCTTTGGGTACAGGAACATACAGAGAACCAAGTGTTTCAGATGTATGTATGTTTCTTTATATATTCTGTTTTATTATTCATAACAATGAAGCATCCCTCGATGGTTTTAAAATATGATTTTAACTCCCAAAAGACAATGCTCGAACTATTGAAAGGAAATACACGGTCGGACTTAAATGGTTTATCAGGACTTAAATGGATTATAATGGATTTATTCATGAATGAAGACTTTCAAAATTAAATTTTCGGAGAGCACCTGTCACCGTCAGTCGTTCTTTCTCCATGAATTTGGCTTTACTATAGCATATGAACACAACGGATTACGTCAGAACTATTTTGTTTTGTCATGTTTATTAAAAAAAAATTTCTGATCGAAAATTTTGTTGCATGCAAAGTGACGGTCAACATGGCATCATTTAACAAGGGTAAAACTGCTACTGTCAGTCTGGATGGGATAGAAAACAAGGACTATGCAAAACCATTAAAATATATTATAAGTTCGACTTGATATTTGAGAATGGATATATCTTTGAAAGCAACTTTCTGATTATTTGACGTTTGGAAGATACATCAAATGGACACAAGCCTGCAGGAATGGAGCAACTTTCTAATTATTTGATGTTTGGAAGATACATCAAATGGACACAAGCCTGCAGAAATGGAGCACATAAATGGTCAGGTAGGACACTTTATGCTATTTTTGAGTCTTAAGTTTGAAAGGGTTAAAACAGATTAGCAATAACCAAATAAGTTACTTTTCATCTGTTCTTCAAAAATGTATCATGAATGAGCTGGGTGTGTCAAAATGGAGCTTGTTTGCCGAGATCGAGGTGCGAGAGGAAAGAAGAGTTCAGGTAAGGCACTTCATTTCAATTTAAACAATATTTTGAACATATTCCTTCAAATGGTTCTACCGAATAATTTTGAATGATTCCCATGTTCATAACATTACTAATGCAGTAATGCTATCGAATTTGCGTCGTGCGAGAATATTTCAAGAGGAATCCGTTTTATGAAATTGTGCTGGGACATCAGATTTGTATTCAGGTAAGATGTAGTTTCATATCCCTTTCATCATTGCTTTAAATGGTTCTATGAACATTAGCTGCTTGCTAATAATTTATTTTTCAAATTAGCTCAAAATCTGTTATTAAACACAACGGATTCTGAAACTGTTTCTGATTGTAAACAGAAACACCTTTGTGTGAGAGCCCCTGTGTTATAAATATATAGGGGGAACGGGGGCACATTGGGACGCTTTTAACGTCTACTAATTTTACTCAATGCTGAAAGCACTGAAGAACTCAGAAGTTTGCATGAATATCACCAATACTATTGAGCTTAAATGCAAGGCATAATAAACTAGACTGCACCTACCCTTTTGCAGCCAGAGAGTCGTAAAAGTGACTGTCCCAATGTTATGTGCCCCGGCTAAAACAGCCGGGGCACATTCAGACATCAATTAAAAAATCATTTTAACACTCAACGTGCAATAGATATTACGTATAAGTAGTGCGTAAGATAATATACAGTGCATTAACACTTTGTAGTGCCACTAGTTCATAACTTTAAACAGTTTTAAACATTCAACATAAAGTGTCCTTGGTGCGGACATCTATGTAAGTAATACACAGTGCTTTGCGACAAATTTGTTCACAGAGCATGGTAATCCACTATGCCTCTATTCCCTGTGGCCTGAGTACCTGTTGTGTGCTGTTCCAGGTCATTCAGTTGCCTTGTACTCTTAAATTCTGCCATATTAAGGGCGTCCCAATGTGCCCCAAATTCACTGTCCCAATGAGCCCCGATATGACTTTTACACCAAAATGCTAATTTCTTGGACACCAGTGAGTGTGTTTATCACGATAGCAATTCATAACTGTTCGTTACGATATATAAAATTCATACAAGCACTGAGAGAGCCTCATTGTTCATGGTTTGTGCACAGAATGGTTCGAATTGAACCCTTTCATATTTACTTTAGTGGTAGGAAAACAAACATTTGCCCGCCATACTTCTGCATGTGGCTGTAATTTGTCTACAAAACCATGGAAACATCAGGATGTAAAATAACAAGATATGATGGCACTACCATATCCTATACCTTTCCAGGATCCAAGAAAACCCCACCGTCCCACAGTGCCCCGCGTCCCAATGTGCCCCCGTTCCCCCTACGCAAATATGTGGCTTCTTGGGTGAGAGGTTTTGGAGACTTACAATGATGCCATTATATATCCACTGTAAACCAGCTGGGTCTCTTTAATGGCAACTACACTCTAAAAAAATTGAGACAAAATAGGTTTTTTAGATTCAAAATGGTTTTTTGAAAAACCAAATTTCAATGCAAAAAACCATGTTGGTTTTGCATTGAAATTTGGTTTTTCAAAAAACCATTTTTAATCTAATAAAACAATTTTGTCCCGACATTTTTTAGAGTGTACCATTACAAATACAAGAATCTGTTAGCTTGTGGTAGATAAGCATTGTTTTTACAGCTGGAATTGTTGTTTGGGAGTGACTGTTGTAAAAGTAAGTAGCTTGCTTTACAGTGTAGGATTTGTCAACAACACTTTTGCTGGTTAGAATATTATTTATTTTAGATGATGCATTCTACTCCAAATGCAACAAGAGCTGAGCTATGTCAAAATATCATTGTGTCGGACGTACATCAATGACATTTTGCTGTTTAGCTCAACTCAGGACTGTTGCACTTGGAGCTTTGGTTGATGACTTATCTGATATCCATATCACCTGGGCTCATCCCTGTTTAACAATGCTATAGCTGAGATGTAGTGGTAGGGCGATACACAAGCTGCTAAAGCATCAAATCTGTGAATTGGACTTTACGGAATTGCCCACAAACATCTATCAGAGGTGACCTCAAATCTATTGCAACCCAGTGAAACAGGGTACAGCAATTAATTACAACCGGGTAATATCAGCCTAATTTGTGGTATCATCATCAGCATGCCATGAATCTTGCTTTACAGCCCTGGCATCAAACATCTATGACTTTGGAATAATACGTACCTACTACCCATAACTTATAAGCCAAGTAACTACACTGAATTTTTTCTCTTCGACAAATTCGTGCACACTGGGCCTAATATTGATGGTAATTCTTAGTCCTTATTTATAATTTTCCCATAATGTAAGAAGCTAGCTGCTAAATTTCTGCAACACTTCATCATATTGACACTTGCCGATGAGAATGTCATGTTCTTTTCTTGAAACTATGTTATCACCAAGTTAACAAGTCCTAAAAGGTTTCATAACACAGTTTTCAGGGCTCTATGACAGGTTTCTGAGAGCCGGTAGCACTGGGTAGCATCATATTAATTTTATGAGAAAGTTATAGGCATTTTATATTGTCTCGGGCCTGGGTTCTGCAAAGGATATCTTCTTAATAGACAGTTTTAATTTTCAACATATTAGCATGCTTGCAGTCTAGTAAATCGGCAGTCAAGACTGAAGTAAGTTACCAGCTACACTTTTAGAATAACTCTCATATATTTTGGTCTATGCAAGTAGCAATAATGGCAAAACATAATGACAAACTTATGAGTGACAATTATTGTAGTTTTAAATCAATTGACAGCAAGCTAGCTTGAGTGTACGGTCCAATGCAACAAGTTGGTAAAATTTGGAATTTCTGGTCAAATTGGCCGAAAAATCAATAATCACTGATATGTTTTCTATGTATCAGTAGATTCAAAATCCAAAAATTTGGGGTTGTAAATGCGTTTTTATGACGACTAGGCCACATTATGCTAGTAAATTTAAACATGAATGTTAAGAAAATACTAATTTAAAATGCAGTTTATTCAAAACGAACCTTGGTTTATTGAAATACTTCTGCAGTAAAGACTTTTTAAGATATCACTATGAACCTTCCACAAGTTCTGTTGAATAATATGCTGATAACAAAAAAAATACAAATTTTTCATTTTTTGCCTTTTCACACTTTCTATGGTGCATTTAGCAGGCAATGCAGAAAGCAAGTGTTGCACTTTTTGTCAGCCATGAACACATGGCCATTATACCATGATAGTTTTTACTAAAAAACGTATTGTATATACCAATGGAAAACTAAGCTCAAGTGCAACAATGCAATATCAAAAGAGTCAAAATTCCAGCAATGAGTCTGTATCACAAAGCGTTTGAACAAGACATGTCTGAACATACATTTTTACAAAATGTAAGAGTGCCACATTTGTTGTCGGTGACAAAGACAGGCCTCTAATATCATGATAGTGTAACTTTACAAATACTTTCTATAAACCAACAGAAACTTGGGATCATGAGCAACAAAATCATATCCGAAAAGTTAACTTTCCATCAACTAGCCTTCATCAAGAAGCGTGTGAGGAAGAAAGGTCGTCATAAATATTACAAAATGTGAGAGCGTCAAATTTTTTGTCAGTCTCGAAGATAGGGCTCTAATGCCATGAAGGCTTGGACTTTCTGCCCTATTCTATACACTAATACAAAGCCAGGCTCATGAGCATGACAATAATACCAAGAATGCTAGAATTCCAGCAACAAGCCTTCGTCAGGAAGTGACCAAACAAGAGAGGTCCCACAAAATGTTCGCAGAATATAAGAGCGTCGCGCTGTTGTCAGTCTTACTTAAGCCATCACAACTTCTGCCACAATAGCCTCAGTCAATTTAAGTGATATTTTCCTGACAGACAAGGTCATGAGCAATACTATACAAATATGGACTGATTTCGAGGGCATTAGTCAAATCTATTTCCCTCGAGGGTGTGTAAGTGAAAACTATTTCACGAGGCCGAAGGCCGAGGGAAATAGTTTTCCTTACACACACGAGAGGGAAATAGATTTGACTAATGCCCGAGATAGTCAGTCTATATTTGTTTTATTATACCGAATAGATAAGCAGACACAAACATTGCACTATTAGGTACTAATTTTGATGAGGTTTTTTTGTTTTGTGGATTAATGCAGGGCAATTACTTTATTATAGTCTTTATTAATGCACTCATTTGAATTTATTTTTCCTGCACTACTGCAGGAAAAATTGTGGAAAACAATATTGAAAAAAAATATTTTTTTTATTTTTTCATATCGGAAAAATAATAATTTTGGAATTTTTTTTTTTTAAATTACGGAAAAAAAAATTTTTGAAAAAAAAATTTTTTTTTGAAAAAAATTTGGAAATTTTTTTTTTTTTGAAAAAAAATATATTTTGCACAAAAAAAAATTATGGAGGGCAATAGTCCTGGTCAATATACTAAAATAATGACTGACATGTGACCAGCTCTCAGCCAATGACAGCTCAGCTTTCATGGTGGAGGTATAATAAACTGGTATATGACACGGTCCAAAAATGTTTGGATCAATAGTTTATCTGTTGCATCAAAAATCACATTGCACTTTTTAGCTCCACCCGGGACACACCAACTGAGGATTACAAAAGGTGTTTTAAAAACACATAGAAACATCCAATTGCCTTTTTTCTGGATTCATAAGATGGCCAACTAATCAGGAAAAAGTAATATATTGAAAGTTTCATCCTAAATTCATCCCTTTTCCTGTATTTGAAAGTTGTATGCAAAAATTTTACATGCAGTGTCCAGACGGGACACAAAAAAATTCCCTAACTGCAATCATGTATCACTTATTTTTTCAAGACCAGTGACCAATGAACGCAATTTATGCTATTCACATGAAAGAAGACATCTTTGCCTTTCATATGATCCATAATACTGGCAAATATTCCCTCATGGGGCTGAGATATGACCTAAAATATATGTGCATATTGGCCCAAAACTGAAATTTTACCAACTCACGGCACTGGTCCGTATACAATTTTGTTTTTGTTTTCCCAAATGCACTCTAACATGATTTATTGAAATGGTGAATATCAAAAGACATACTGGGTTGAAGTAGCAAATAATGCATGATGTGCTTTTAATTTCCTCATATTATTTATTTTTTTAAAGATGGATTCTAAACAGTAGGATGCATTTTTAATAAGGCCATAATGTCGGAAAATATAGTTAGCCCAGGTTAATCAGTGTCATTTGTTGGCATAGAAGTCACTCAAGGGCAATTCCCTACTCACACGGTACATCCAATACAATGACATTTTGCCTTGCAGCTCATTTCTTACTCTACTTGGAGCTTCGGTTGATGGCTTATTTGATGCCCCTATTATATGTAGTTCTATCTGTTTAACAATGAAATTGCTCAGACGTAATTGTAGGGCTACACAAGCTGCTAAATTGTCTGATCTGTAAATCAGACTACTCTACAAGTCTGGATGCGTATCAATACATTTTTCCACAGCATATGTTCTGTTGAAATTTCCTCTGGAATGTTGATATGATATTGTATGATTTTCTATAGCGCTCTTTCCAGATAAATCTGCTCACCGGCATTCACCATACTGAACGGCAAACCAATCATTACAGTAATGACCTCTGGATATGGCTGGAGTGGGGATCGCGACCACATCCTCATGGGTGCAAGGCAGGGATGCTACCCACTGTACCACTGAGCCACATAAATGTTCACTTGCAGATGAATCCGGATATTTTTTTCTCGAGCGAATTTCCAGTCAACACGAAAAAATTATATTCGAGAATAAAGGACATGGCATAACCCTAACGTAGGAAATTTGAATTTGACTAAGTGCAAGTCTGTCTGTTCTGTGATGAGGATAACTCCTTTTCAAGTCGCTGACCGCTCTACCAGTTATGGGCCCTACATAGTATGGGCCCTACAGTTATTGGCCCTACAGTTATGGCTCAACCGGTTATTGGCCTTACCAGCATGCCTAGACAGAAAACCAATTGGACTGAGTCAGCCATCTATCTCAGGTAAGAGCTTTCTCTTGGGCAGACATTTGTTATAAATTACATAGAGGCTAATAGCATCCAAAAATATGTAAAAAAAAAAACCCAAAAAAAACAAAGAGCCAACTTGAAGGTCCTTCCTTACAATGACGGATGGCTAAATATGGGTGACCAATGACCACTACTCACAACTCTTAATATGTGCATGAGTTTTGAATTATTTATCACAGAGGGAGATTACAGCTGCAAAAGAAGAAGCTCTACTTACAGAGAAAACCACTCAACTCAAGAACAGATACATTTTATATGTCTGGTTCAGTTTTTTCATAAAGATAGAGAAAAATATAATCTAAAGATTGTGGAAGATGAGATGTATAGTGTGCGCTCACTGGATGTGATTCCTTTCATTGCCATAGATGATTGAACGACCCTCCCAGAAAATTATCACACTTTTTCTTTTTCTGGAACTTCTGCAGCTGTCTCAAGAAAAGCAGAGGTTGGTCTCAGCTTTCATGATCATAATCATATGTCCGGCCTTCCACCCTGAAGAGAGGAATTGATATTCCGAGAGATTATCCAATTCTTGTTCAGAATTCTGATTGCTTCTTTGCCATAATTTTTGTAGGCAATAGCAGCAGCCTGGCTGTCTGATGTGAAAGTTTCATAAATATTATAAAATTAACTAAAAACTCATCATGGCATGAAACATTATCTTGCTACAAATTAGCCAAAATGAAGCCTAATATAATGTCAAAGAAACCCATTGAATGTCATTGTGTCTGTGTGGGTGGCCGGAAGGCCAGACATAATTGATTTTTAGCTTCACGGATCTTCTCAAGGCACTTAAATCTGAATGTTTTATAATGTAAATTTGATACAAATTGTAGCTTAGCTCAGAAAAATATTTTTGGTCGATCTATTCAAGAAGCTAAAAATTAGATATGCCTGATCAAAAGACTAAATAGTTTGGTATGTTTTGTGAGATTGTTAGAGGCTGTTATGTCAACTTCTGGATAGATACATATCCTCAGTGCGACTCAAGTGGAACGTCATGGTTCAGAACCTGTGCGTTTTCATGAGGCAAGTACTGTACCATCATTAACCAGGGAAACTGATTCAGGAAGAAATGTAAGAATGACATATTTTAATAATCCATGTAATGTGACAATGTAATGTAATGCAATGTGACAATTTTTTGATTGGATGGACAGTTGGTTGCCTGTTTTGAAGTCCTTTCAACAGGAGGAGTTTATTCAAAGCTAGACTAAACAATAACTGAGTACAAAAAGTTAGGAGGTTGTTATCCAGCCCATGCATATGGATCTCTAATACCATAACAGCAACCAATTTGGTTCTGTCTGATCCAGACATTCGCTATACCCAACAATTTCCATTACGTCTTTATATTTGTATAAGGTGTGAAACATGTAACCACCACAACTTTATCTCATGTTAAGGACTCTATCAGGACTGCTGGCAAAGTAATTGCAGTTATCAAGGGGCACAATATCAAACAAATCAAACGCGATGGGGGTGATGGATTTTAAATTGGTATTGGCTTTATTTAAATGTAATGCAAATTTAAAAGGTAATTCAAAGTAGGCAGAGGTAGGAAGTGATTCGGAGGGAGCCAAAAGGTGTGAAAGGGTGAAGTAGTGGCTGATTCGTCCTTCCTGCTAGGGTAGTCATACTTTATTTTGGGTTTTACTGTATGCTTCTGCACAGTAACAATTCACTAGATTATATAATGCAGTGCAGGAGAGGCCCATTACTTCTGAACACATTTTTCCATCTGGGAAAACCATCTGATAAGTGTAACATACATACTTGACAGATTGGACATACATAATTGATAAGTATCCACACATCCGACAGATAGAAATCTGAATATGACAGTTTGCGGTTTGCCTATTTGGGAAATTTTGGCAATTGAGAAGATTGTGAGAAATGCCACAAATGAGAAAATGAGAACTCCTCTCAAAATGTGTTATTTGCTCTCTATATTATGAGTGTATTGTTACTGAGACAATTGGTAATTGTGGAAGAAATGGTGCTATTTTCTTTCTTCTGTGTATCATTGACATAAACTGAAATATGTTCGCCCATTTCGCAAATTCGGAATTTAGAAGAAACCAAAGATTGATCGGTGACGAAGGAAAATGTTTATGGTATGATTAAATGATCTGTTATCAATTCCCTACCATATATGTCTTCCTCACATATGGTGCATTTTGTGTAAAAATTGAAAACTTGGTGGTTAGCATGCCCTCCGTGTACACAAGACACTGTGGGCTCGACCCCCGATCCAGCCATGTCTTGTTATCATTATAATGATTGGTATGATTGCCATTCAGTATGATGAGTGTTTCAGAGCAGGTTTATCTGAAATGGGTGCTTTACAAAATCATGCAATGCTATCACATTATTATTATTATCATCAGGTTAGCTATAGTTGCTTTTTTAGCCGGCACAAAGCTATTTATATAGGTGCACAGGTATCACAGTATTTCAGTGTTTTGTTTATCTCCCTATCATATATGTTATGCAGTGCGGTGAGTTGGGTATGAAAGGTTATTCCTAAACACTTGGCTTCAGAGCTGGTCCTTTAGCTCAACTGGTCAGATTGCAGGCCTTTAAGGTGCATAAGCCTAAGGCTGACTCTGAGGTAGCCGATTTGAATCCTGCTCATGACGGACGGTGGCATTGAGGTGAGATTGTTGACGAGAGTGTGTCAAAATCTTAGAGATGTATTGGATTGTAAGTGTTGTGTTTGACATTAGATATCTCAGCTGGTGTGAGCGGGTTTATTGTAAAAACAACAACACAGACTTCACCTCTGTTGTAGACCACGTGGGTCTGGAAAACGGTGCTTAATGTAACCTTGACCTTGACTGTAACCTTGACCTTGACTGTAACCATGACCTTGACTGTAACCTTGACCTTGACTGTAACCTTGACCTTGACTTTACCTTGGCTTCTTCCCTTATTGATCTTCAGATTGATTAACTCCCGCCAGGTGCAGGAGTTGGTGACTGGACAATCTGTCAACAAAAACAGAAGACTCTTAAATCCTTCATTAATTCTAGGAGAACCAAGAACTCTCTTTGCATTCAAGTGAAGCTGGCTACTGAACATATCAACCCAGGTGTTTACTACTTATCATGCCCTCCAGCGTTGAACAGTATACATTCTCTTGCGCCTACGCCTCAGCAGAGTTAGGGAAAATCTGTTTTGATCTGTTCGGTGGCTTGCAGAGTCGCAGTGACTATAAAATAAGCATAAAAGCCCTGTAAGACAAAGAGCCTGATTTCCTCAAAAGCAGATTTGAAACGTTCATTATCCTGGCTCAGACAAGAACAAGCAAGAACAAGACATTAAGAGGAGATCATCAGTGTAAAGATCAGAGCAAAGAAGCTTCAGACTTGATTACTGTTTAAGGCACTGCCTTTGTGTAAAGATTGAGACCCTGTATATCAAGACTTTCAACATCGGATGACATTAAAATTTAATCAGACACAAGCCGTCGAATCTGTCCTGTGACAATAGATCACTATGAGATGAGAATCGTGTTTGAATCTGAGATTTCTCAGAAGCACAAGTGATCAGTGAACCCTACTTCTACAATGCTTCACTTGTCTTTCATTTTATGTCGAGTTTTCAAGCAGATACCTGTAAAAATGATAAATATCTATACACTAAATGACAAACTCGACGAATGATACTTTTCTGAATAAGTTTCGCATCATGTACTGACCAAGAGCAGTCTATGCTATATGCTGCAGTAATTCCACAGTCACGAAAACATTCTGGAATGGGGCAATCCAATTTATACCCATTTCCGAGTAATTGACGGAACGTGCTTGTTTGTGTGTCATTAGTGTCTTGCTTGCTGACATATAGTGGGTTGCGGATATATTGGCTATTTTTGATGATTCATGCCTCTCTCCAAGCCTCTTGTCTTCATACAGTACATATGAATCACATTCTTGTCAATTTCGACCTTTTCTTTATAGGATCAAAAATGTTGATTTGCTCAAATCGCAGAGAAATTCCATGCAATATTTTATTTGAGCAAGTGATTTTTAACATTATATTATATTGAATTTCTCCAAAATTTACAGTCTATCACTTAGATAGCAAAAAAATGAGGACCACTTCTCTGTGAAAAATGCACTTCTTGACTCATCATAGGCGATGAAGTGTCATATGCTCTACTTTCTACATGGGAAACGTAGAGGCTGTTTGATTAGTCATGATCAAGAAAAGGCCATTTGACTTGTCATAATTGCTTTTAGAGTGAAATCAGATGCATATTCCTTTCATTTGGCTGTCACCAGCAAGCGCGATAAGTCTCCTTAAATCAAATTAACATTGAAAGTCTTGGGTGTGATCATGACAAGTCATCAGCATGATGACACACAAAGTGCCATTTTCAAAATCCAACAGTCCACTTTTTGTCTATATCAAAGTGACTAAGTGCAAGACAACACTTTTAGTATGCATCTACTTTAGGGTGCCAATGAAATGCCAACTTTGGAAATGTCAAGGTCTTACCCCCTGAACTTTTTTCCTTTTGGTCTTGGGATAAACTGTGCCAAATTTCAGGAAAATTAATTGATATTTAGAGGTTCAACGGCACTGAAGTTTATAATGCAAATCCAATGGGGTTCGGAGTCAAACATCAACTAACGAGTCCCAGCACATACATCAAAATGAAAATCTATTGCAATTATTGGTTTTGGGTCCCTCATCGTGTCCTTTAATCAAAAAAATCTTGTTTCCACAATAATAATAATGACAAGTGCTTATATGGCAGCCATTTTTAAAAATGGCTGCAAAGACCAATTTGTGCCCAGAATTCTGACTTAAAATGTCATAAGACCACGACATTTTAAAATAAAAATGCTTTAAGTATATTAACCACAATTATTGTGTCTTTGTCACTTTGAATAAAAATAGTATTAGTCCAAGGCCAGTTACAGCCTAAAGTATAGGCAAAAATTTATTTCAAAATGGCTGCCATAGGAAGCTTATGGAATACCAACGGTCAATGAAAAATGGCATTTTGATGAAAGGACACTACTAGGACCCTAAAACCAATAATTCCAATAGATTTTCATTTTGGTGTGTCAAGTGGAACCCGAAAGTTAATTTTTGACTCCGAACCCCATCGGATTTACATTAATTATGAACTTCAATGCTGTTGAGCAACCTCTAATAATCAATTGATTTTCATGAAATTTGGCACAGGTGATCCTAAGATCCAAAAGAAAAAGTTCCGGGGGTAAGACCTTGACATTTCTCTGTTCTTATTTTTCCAATGCATTTCATTTGCACCCTAATCTACTTGGTAGTTCAGTCCCTTTAGTGCTATTTGAGAGAATTAAATATTTTTTTGGAGTTTACTGATAAATTAAAAGATTTAAAAATAGGTAGGGCACTACATTATAAGCATACACTGAGTTTGATGTGGGAGAGGCTATAATCTAAAGTCTGTTACTTTCAATATCTGAATTATTTATCACTCGGCAAAGTGTTCTTCGGAGGGTATCTTCTGTCTTTGTATATAATGTGTATGTACTTTTTAAAAAATTTTGTGTCTGAGCCTGAGTCTGCGAAGGGATGACTGCTGTATTAGTATGCATAGTGTTTTATGTCTCTTTATAAAGTATTGAAGGTAAATCTCCTACATGACATATATCTTCTGTTTAATCATGCAGTAAGAGTTCATGGAAATATATTTTGCAATATTTTACATGCCACTTTTATGTAGGTACTGCCAAAGGTATTATTATGCATAGCACATTTCCTGAAGATGTGTTTCGATTCTTCTTTCAAGTTTCCGTAACATCTCCTTTTAATCACTTTCGTAAACAATCTTCTTTTCACTAAAACCTGTCTAGTTTTGAATGACATAAAGGAGAATGCAGGTGAGGCAGCACAACAAGAAAGTCAACGGGAAAAAGTTCTTCATGAAACTTTGTGAGTCCTGAATATTTCATAATCTAGCCAATCTCGAAAATAAGGCAGCCTCTCTGGAAAATTGTCCCAGATAAAATCCAGTAATAAAGTCAAGAAACCTCCGAAATGGCAATTGAGTGGGTGGGCTAAGACTTTAATTAGTTTCATGATGACAATAGAGGGCATCAAATTTCATTATTAAGGTTAATGTACCAGTTAAAAGATAATGAAACTAATTGAAATGTTTGTGATTCAACACACTGGTGTAGGATGGCAGTCCTATCTCTGATTCTTCCACAATACAGAGGGATATGGGTGGTTTAGAGGACATGTGCCACATTTTCAAAGATTTGTTGAAGATATATATATTGAATGACTGAATACATATTGTGTGTGGGTGTACTGCGAACTACAGCATTACGCGGCTTCAACACTTAGTCCATTGTGGATAAAGAGAATGCATGATCATCTCTCTATCTATCCATCCATCTATCCATCCTTCCATCCATTCCCAGCATCTTTGCATTATGTTGATTAAGTTTCAACACAGATTATCTAGATCTTATATATGAGACTTCTCCTATTTGACAAATTACCTAGGCTTGGTGAAACAGCTCTTCACATTTTCTGGACTTTCTTGCTCATTGATATCCACCTTCATTTCTTTTGACCATATACAGCTGTTGGTGACTGAACAATTTGGCCATGCAACTGAGGACTCTTAACTTCGTAGATTCATTGTGGGTGTAAAGAGTCATTAAAAAAAACTACCGAACAAATCCCAACCATGATAGGCTGGCAAATGACATGACTGAGAAATACTAGACAGAAACTTTGTCTTCCCATTTTCATGATATATTATTGTGGTTCTTTCCCATAAAATGCACTAATCATGCCTGATATTCTTTTACTATACTTCAGCATGGATTATTAGAGTCCAGTCCCTGACTGTAATTTTCATTGCAAACAACCAGAGATCACCAAGGGCTCTCCGCTATTGCCAACTTACAATGTAGACTCCCAATGGCCAAAAGAACAGTCAAATTGGTATTGTGTCCTTGCTTTACCGGTGGTGTTACATTGAGTTTTATGTCTCATCAAGCTGATCAGAGAGCAAACGCTTCTTGTTCATATCGATGAATCAGCTCTCATTTCAGACTGGGGGGGGGGGAGGGTTGGTTTAGTGATAGCGTGCTGGGCTGCCAATAACTGGGTCCAGGGTTGGAATCCAACTCTTGCCGTGTCACCTGGGCCTATGTTGGACGGCTGTTGCAATTATCCTTCACCTTATTATTCAGGAACCACTATAATATGACAGATAAAAGAAACAGTATCATTTTGGTCAATGAACTGTAAATCAGGATTATCAAGTAAATTTAGATTAATCCAAAGCATTGAAAAGGTTTGACCAGACATCTGAAGTGCAATTGCATCTTGATGACATGTTGACTACTGTTTGATGGTAGTTTATTTCCTCGTCTTGCCAATTTTTCTCCCAGTTGTGTAACATTCTGTCAGCACTAAAGGACATTTATTGTTACAAAATTAGTCTTTCATTGGTGCACTTCAAAGGTACTCTCTGACAATATAATGTCATAAATGCCAATGTTATCTCTTTTTATCATGTGTCTGTCCACGAGGGAACGGAGTTTGCTGGAGTTAGACACATCAGTACTTTAAAATATTACTGTGTTTGGTGGAAAAAACTGTCGGGGGGAGGGGGTGCTGGAATACAGTACAATCCAAATTAAAGTACAATTACCTCAGCAGGAAGGAAGAATCAGCTACTACTTTACTCTTTCGCACCTTTTGGCTCCTTCCTCCAAATCACTTCCTACCTTTACCTACTTAGAAATAACTTTTAAAATTACATTAGATTTACATTAAGCCAACACCAATTCAAACTCCATCACCCCCATTGTGTTTGATTTCTATGATAGTGTGGCCTTTTGCTAATTGCAATTACTCTGTTAACTGTCTTTTAATAATGGAGTTCTTAATATGGGATAAGGTTGTGGTGAAGAGTCAAAGGTAGTTGTAAGGAGATTTGGGGTGGAGAGGAGAAAGGCCGGGAAAAAAGGTAAACAGAGGACTTCTGACAGAAAATTTTCTTACTTTATTTTGGGTTGTACTGTAGCAACCAACCATCTGCCAGATCTATCAAAGGAAAGGAAAAATAAAAAAGTAAATGTATAACCGCCAGTGAATAACCAGCAAACCTGGTGGATATCTCGCAAACATGTCATAATGTTTTAAAGTTGTCCCAGGAGCCTTATTTCAACAACTCTGACAGACATGTTTCAACAGATGAGACACACTTTTCCATTCCAAAAAATTTCCATATTCATTGCTTGAACACATTTATGAGTAACAGACAGCTGTATTGAGAACTCCGTTATTTCCACTTTCCACTTTGGCTATTGCTGTTGTAACAAGCAATATTCGCTGAGTAAACACCATCTCCTAGGAGTGTCATGCGATAAGTGTCCCATACATATTTGATAACTGCTCATGTATAGTTAAGCGCATCTGCTGGATAGAAATAAGAATATGACAGCCATAATTATCTACTTCGGACATTCGGGAAGATTGAGTAGAATGCGGATACAACAACAAAAAATCGATTGTTTGGTCTTAGTAATTCTTTACTTGTTTTGGCTGTTCATTAGACCTGTTCAGAATACAAACCATGTAGATTTTAATATCTTAATAGCCTCCTGTTTGGTTTGCCATGCTTTTGAGTATGGGGAATCCAAATATCACATTCATTTTGGTCTAGAATAAGGGAAACCCTGCCTCAAGGCCCTCAACATTTGTTGTCAATTTCGATGGAAAACGCCTATTTTCCATGATTTTATGTTACATTTTGTCTTCTAACTTGATAGAAATTCATTACAGAGCCTCCAAAATAGTACCAAATGAACGAAAATTAATTTTCCTATCAAATGGATAAGTAATTTGTAATTAGAATGTGACACAGGAAATGAAATATTTAATTTTTCACCGAAATTGGTAAAAAATGCCTGAATTTCATATGGTTTCAGTTACGTTTTCACATGTGACTCCATATAAAATTGCTTCTGGACTCAACTCATGGGACCATATGGAAGAATTTAAGTATTATAAGGGATCGTTTTTTGCTGGTTTGATGATTATTTATTTTAGATGATGCATGCTGCCCTGCCATATTAATTATGCTCATGTTTCTTAATTCCTGTGTCTCGAGATGTTGATGGTTTTTGATCACAAACATCTATCAGAGATGACTTCAAAGCTACTGCAACCCTTTGAAACAGAGTACAGCAAATAATTACAACAGAGTAACATATTTGTGGTATCACCCATCAGCATTGCCATGAATCTTGCGTTATAGCTGTGGCACTAAAAATCTATGACTTTGGGAAATATTGGACCTACTGCCTATCTTTTATCAGCCAAAAAACTACATAGGCTTTTTTCTCATCAAATATTGACATGTTTGTACACACTGGGGGTAATATTGATGATTATTTCTGAGCCCATATTTATAAGTTTCCCATAATGTAAGAACCTAGCTGAAATTTCTGGCAAGCACTTCATCATATTGACTCTTGCAGATGAGAATGTCATGTTCTTTTCTTGAAACTCTGTTATTACCAAGTTACAAAGTCCTAAAAGGTTTCATAACACAGTTTTCAGGGCTCTATGACAGGTTTCTGTAAGGCAGTATAGCACCGGGTAGCATTGTATTAATATTGTGAGAAAGCTATAGGCATTTTATATTGCCTCGGGCCTGGGTTCTGCGAAAGATGTCTTCTTAATAGACAGTTTTATTTTACAACTGTTACATATCTCGCATGTTTGAAGTTGTCAGGTAAATTGGCAGTCAAGACTCACGTAAGTTACTGACTATATCTTTAAAATAACTATACTTTGTTTTACGCAAGTGACAATTATGGCAAAACATAGTGACAAACTTATGAATGAAAATAATTTTAGTTTTAAATCAATTGAGAACAAGCCAGATTTCTCATGTATACAATTTTGTTTTGATTTTTCCAAATACACTCTAACTTGACTTATTGGAATGGTGAAATATCAAAATGATTTATAGGGTTGAAGTAGCAAATACATGCAATGCAGTGCTTTTAATTTCCTCATATTATTAAAATTTTTTAAGATGGATTCTAAACAGATGGATAAATTTTTTAATAAGGCCATAATGTCGGAAAATATAGTTAGCCCAGGTTAATCAGTGTCATTTGTTGGCATAGAAGTCACTCAAGGGCAATTCCCTACTCACACGGTATATGCGATACAAAGATATTTTGCCTTGTAGCTCATCTCTTACTGTATTTGGTCCTTCTGTCTGTTTAACAATGAAATTGCTAAAATGTAATTATAGGGCATCACAAGCTGCTAAATTGTCTGATATGTAAATCAGACTACTCTACAAGTCTGGATTCGTATCAATACATTTTTCCACAGCATATGTTCTGTTGAAATTTCCTCTGGAATTTTCACTGCCAGATGAATCGTAATAATTTTTTTCTCAAGCGAAAGTTCCAGTCAACATAAAAAACTTATGTTTGAGAATAAAGGACATGGCATAACCCAAATGTAGTAAATTTGAATTTGACCAAGTGCAAGTCTGTCTGTTCAGTTATAAGGATAATTATCCCCCACGCACAGTAGGGTGCATCAGCCGCCCCATGAAAAATAAAAAATAGAGATAGGCAGCTGTACCTTGTCATGTAGTTGTGTTTTGGTAGTCAGATGAACATACTAAAAAATCAGCCAGATCAAATAATATTTAGGGGTGCCTCCGGAAGCATATTTCCTAAGACATTTTTCAGGAAAAGTTACGTTTCCGCAGAATCGCGGTTGCGATATCTTAACTAATATAAAAGATAGAAGAAAAATAATGACATATTTGGATTCTGCTGAAAATTTCCTTCAAAATGAATACCTGGAACCTATACTTTCGTAGAGATAATGTTGATGCCATGGGGCAGGATGTGTTTTTATTTTGAATATTTTATTCGACTTCACTGATATACAAAATTTTTTATTTAAATGACTGCAAGATACTTTGGCTTTAATTGTTCCTTTCTTATTTATTATGTTTGGTACATATGAGTTATAATATACTCAGTATTTCTCTTTGGCTCTTTCTATTATTCAAGGATTCAATGATCTTGATTAATGTTTTACGACTGTATGACAATTAATAAGATACAACATTACTGATATGCTATGCATTAAGAAGTCATTATCTGTTTTAACACTGAGAAAACTTGCCTGATATTATAGTGCACATGAAGATGTGTCAATGTACAATTGTACATAATATTGTATTCAACCATTCATATTCTGCAAATTAATGAAATACAAATATTGTCTGCACATTGTATATTTTCTGGAAGTACTTTCTGAGGCCACATTAAGCTTCAAACCATCATTTTTAGAGTAGGCCTATATCCGGGACTATGTTCACCGAGACTGTCAATATACATAATGTGTATATCCTGCACTAGATGGATGGCAAGGTCCAAGGAGGATTTAATTCATAGATTTAATCTATAGTCACGATTCCATGACAAGAATAGAAGCAATTTAATAAATGTAATATTTATTTAACATTTTCGCTGAAACTTACATGGCGTTTTAAAAAATGTATTAATTACTTGCAGTCTCATGCAGAAGGGTACAAACCTTTCTACTTAAATTCCATTATATTAGGAATATGTGAGATCTGCATAAGTGATAAATGTTTTAGATGCCATACTGTGTGACCTTCAAGAAAAGTCTTTGAGAGGCAAAGGTGGATAGGCCTTTTAAAAGGATATTTTCATAAATATAAATAAATCAGATTAAATTCATTAAAACCAATCATCCTGCACGTGTTAAGAATGGTCAAGTTTAAGATATTGCAGTAAATTAATAATGAAGAAAGAGAATATCATTTCAAATGCAGAAATATAGAAAGAAAGAGAAGTAGTACTTACATGCCTCTAACTACCATAACACAAGCTCAAGCCATGGTACGGCTTCCCGGCTCTATTTTTTTTATTCATAGGACAGCTGATGAACCTTAATGTACATGGTAAATGGACCCATTTCCTTGTCCACAAAAAGTATTAGGGCTAGTTTTTCATAAGGTTTCAATAAATTGGGACTTATGGTCACTTATCACCACATGGCATAGCAAACTTGTTTTTTTCTCTTTTCATAGTAATAAAACTTTTTGAGATCATCATGAATAATTGAAATTGCTTTGAGAGATAAAATTGAATACTGAGTAAATTGCTACTGATATTTATGAAACATAATTTATATGAAGAGAAAAGCAAAGAATAAGTACCATGCAGTCATACAAACAGAAACTTGTGTATATCAGTGACGTCGTACATAATAATCGAAGTAAAAGCATATCTTGCAGTACATGATCACCATAATGTTGACGGAAACATAGGTTCCAGGTATTCATTTTGAAGGAAATTTTCTGCAGAATCCAAATATGTCATTAGTTTTTTTCTATCTTCTATATTACTCAAGTTATCGCAAACCGCGATCTTACGGAAACGTAATTTATCCTGAAAAACTCATAAGAAAGATGCTCTCGGAGGCACCCCTAAAAAAACCCAACTATGGACCAAGGTACAGCTGGATCGGTTGATGTTGGGGCAACTGATGCACCCTAACGCATAGCATGGAGGATTTTACTTTCAGTCTCCATTTCATGGACTGTCATGGTATCCATCAAATATCTCAAACATCACACCATGCACAATATTCATAATTTCCACAAGTACTCCAAACTACTTTAACTTGTCAAATCGATATTTAAAACATATGAATGTGATAAGCAGTATTGTTTCCCAGGCATGCTTGTAAGTAAGGTTGTCATGGCTGGGACTGTAGCCATTTTTGTGTCCGAGAGCAGGGCCTCGGGCCCTTTGTCGTCATCAATGGGATTGTCATATCAAAAGTTGGTGTGGAGCGAAAAGCATTTCACAGATGCAAGAACCACCCAAAGTTATGATGCCATTATGATGCCCAGTGTTTACACTGTTGCGGAAGATGCCCTGGCTTTAATCTTATGTCTCACTGCTCTAAATAGTTAACTTTAATCCACCAAATTCCTCCTTGCTCAGCAGACGATTTCTGAGAAGCATCTTCTTCTTCTTCCCTTTGGCCCTTCCGCCCTGGATAGACAAAGTGGGGTGCACCACAACCAGAAATTTATGCTTCAGCCAGTTACTAAAGATAGACAGATAGACACATAGATACACAGATAGATAGATTGATAGGTAGATTGATAGATCTATAGATAGAATGCAACTTTTAACAATTTATAGAGATGTGTTAATGTAATGATCATATCCCATTGAGTTATATATAATTGCTCGAGGACACGGTGCATGCATTGCATGCTATTTTTAAATTTGTCAAGCAAAGTCATCACTAATAGGTGTCACCACATGCATAAATGAATGCACAGTTGCACCCCTGGTGGTCATCTGTGGCATTACACACACATTGAAATGCCATGGTAGGTTAGTGCAGTGATGGGTTAAGGGAGGCAGGACGTTGGGGATGTGGAGTCAGTTCCTGCTCTTGTTCCGTTTCAAGTGGCTGACCGCTCTACCAGTTATGTGCCCTACAATACATATTATGGGCCCTACAGTTATGGGCCTTACAGTTATGTGCTCTACAGTTTTGGGCCCTACAGTTATGGCCCAATCAGTTATTGGCCTTACCAGCATGCCTAGACAGAAAACCGATTGCACGAAGTCAGCCATCTATAGGTAAGAGCTTTCTCTTGGGCAGACATTTGTTATAAATTACATAGAGGCTAATAGCATCCAAAAATATGTAAAAAAAAACAAAAAAACAACAACAACAAAAAACAAAGCATCAACTTGAAGGTCCTTCCTTACAATGATGGATGGCTGGGGATGGGTGACCACTACTCACAACTCTAATATGTGTATGAGTTTTGAATTATTTATCACAGAGGGAGATCACAGCTACAACAGAAGAAGCTCTACTTACAGAGAAAACCACTCAGCTCAAGAACAGATACATTTTATATGTCTGGTTCAGTTTTTTCATAAAGATAGAGAAAAATATAATCTAAAAGATTGTGGAATGTGAGATGTATATATAGTGCTGGCTCACTGGATGTGATTCCTTTCACTTCCTCAGATGATTGAACAACCCTCCCAGAAAATGATCACACTTTTTCTTTTTCTGGAACTTCTGCAGCTGTCTCAAAAAAGCAGATATGTTGGTCTCTGCTTTCATGATCATAATCATGTGCCCAGCCCTCCACCCTGAAAAGAGGAATTGGTATTCCCGTAGATTATCCAATTCTTATTCTGATTTTGTCTTTGCAGGTAATTTTTGTTGGCAATAGCAGCAGCCTGGCTGTCTGATGTGAAAGTTTCATAAATATTATAAAATTAACTAAAAACTCATCATGGCATGAAACATTATCTTGCTACAAATTAGCCAAAATGAAGCCTAATATAATGTAAAAGAAACCCATTGAATGTCATTGTGTCTGTGAGGGTAATATGCTTGATTTTTAGCTTCTCGGATCCTCTCAAGGCACTTTTTCTAGGGTGGGTCGGTAGGATGAAAAAAAAGTTATCTCAATGTTTTATGATGTAAATTTGATACAAATTGTGGCTTAGCTCAGAAAATATGTTGGGTCAATCGATTCAAGAAGCTAAAAATCAGATATGTCTGACCTAAAGACTACATAGTTTTAGTAAGTTTCCAGTGTCAGAAAAAGAAATCTAATATTGCTCTAACCAAACCAAAATTCCTGATTCATATTTGTTTAAATATGCTGAGTTCCTGGGAATGAATTAGATTTGGCTGCCGTTGGACTGAGGCTGGTGATTTTTTGAACTGCTGGTAAATCAGTCTGTATCTGGTTTCTAGCAGTTCTTCAAATAATGTGGCATTGCCCCGACTGACTAGTCGGTCTGCTGTATATTGGCAGGTGAGAGAACCAAGGCTGAGGATGGTGAATTTTAAGATGGGTATCAAATTGGGAATTAGGACAATTGCCTGTCAGGCCAGTATTCAACAGGAATGCCCAGCAATGTATCCAGTTGTGAGTGCAAGTGACTTTACAATGTTGTGACAATGTTGCAGTATCATTGACATTCTACGTAACTTCACTACGTTGTGACAATATTACAATATAGTTGACATTCTACATAACTTGACGATGTTGTGACAACGTTGTCGTAATGTTGAAATACCACATAACTTTACAACGTTATTACACCGGTTTTCTACCGTACAAATCTATGTTGTAGTGACGTCGAAATTTCTGAGTGATTCTTACCAAAGTAATGTTGACATTCCACATAGCTTAAAGATGTTGTGACAACGTTGTTGTAATGTTGAAATGCCACATAACTTCACAACGTCATTACACAGGTTTTCTACCATACAAATCCATGTTGTAGCAACGTAGAAATTTCTACGTAATTCTTACGAAAATGCAACGCTGTCACAACGTTGCTGCAACGTAGATAAGCCCATTGGGTGAGGTCTATTTGTAATCTGAGCTATAGCACCCAATCTATAGAATATTTTATTCAGCAGTCAAGTATTCTTGAAAAATTGCAAATCTCACTTTCATCCGTTCTAAGGATTGTCCAATTGTAAATAAGGCGATTTTGAGGTGCCTCAAAAAGCTGCATACATATGCTTTTGCACCATACCATAACAACCCACTAGATTATATGATGCAGTGTAGGAGAATCCCATTACATCTGAACACACATTTCCATCTCATAAAACCATCTGATAAGTGTAACATGCATATTTGACAGATTGGACATACAGAATTGATAAGTATCTACACATCCGACAGATAGAAATCTGAATATGACAGTTCTCCTATTTGGGTCAAAATTTGATAAGTCTGAAATTCTTGTCTCCAGTGTTTAACGATAATTCATGATGGCAGGAAGACCAATAGAGGACCTCTTGTTGTCATTTGTCATAGACTAGGATATTAGCAAAACTTATAACACAAAAAATATGAGGCAGAATATTTTAATCCCATTCAAAAATATCATTGAAGTGGCCAACCCCCCTGAAAATGGCCTGTCTCCACCAACACTTTCTTAGAAAGATCGCATCACAAAATCTATTACAGGATTCTGATTCAATTAAACTCTTCCATACATGGTAACTTGACTGTCAGTCTTCTAAAATCTGGTCATCAATAGCTGAAATAATATTCTGTATTAGAGCAGGAGGTTGTTGTGTCAATGTCTCCAATATTGTGTCATTAGCATCACGCCGGATTTGTTTCTTAATAAAAAATAAAGGGACACAAATTCTGTTAGAAAACCTTGTGTCTGGTGTTGTCTGAGAACACAAGAAAATAACTGAACTATCTGTAGCTCTGTATCATTTATGTAAACCAAAATATTAGAGTATTTCTGTCGGCATGTCAGTTGTCCTATCTCAATTTGTCATTAGCAAACGCCTTGCTTCTCTATTTTGACTGCATATTTCTGGACCAAAATCACTGTGAACATGTTTCTTGTGTTCATAAGGTCATTGCATGCACATATTGCCAGACTGCCAGTTTTTCACTGGTCCCTACAACAATTTTTACTGTAATTATCATTAGCATCACGCTGACATTAGCATCATGTCAAAAATGGCTTATTGCCTTTGTCTTACTAAAATTTTGTTGCAGGTGACCGGAATTGAAATCAGTTGAATACATATTATCAATAAATGTTTCAACAGACTATTACATAACATTTTTGCATTTTCCTTGCATCTGACATGCTAAGTATGAAGTTTGATTCTTCTCTGAAAATACTAACCAAATATGGGGTGCCAGCAACATTTTACCATTGTCTAGCATCTGTAATATGGTTTAGCAAAGACATTGGGCACTGGAGGGAGTAGTGGAGATCATCTTTATTATTCAGAATCCAAACTATTGATGAAATGAATATTTTTGTTTGTTTTTGTAAATCTCTGGTTCAAGGATTTGTTCTATCTCAATAAATATTGGTCATAGAGACCTGAAATATAGCTCATTGTGTGCAGAGTAGCCACTTTCCTATTTGTTGGTAATACATTATTCAGCTCTAAATGGTACGGATTTCAAGTTATAGGCATGATGCTAATGACACACATATTTGGTATTTTCATTGATCAAAATGCAGTTTCTCAAAAATAATTGCCATTAGAGACCTGGAACTTGCCCAAAATGTGCCAGCCACATGCCTAATCATTGGCAATAGATTGTTTAGCCCCAAATGGCCAGGATTTTTTTAGTTAGAAGTGTGATTTTAATGACAGTCGAAAACCATTACATGTATGTTTATCACCTCAGTACAGATCAGCGGGGCATTTCGACCTTTGGACATGAAAGTGCAGTGATAGGTGATTGTTTGACCCACCCAACGCAAACTTTAAAAGGCATTTCTGGAGCGAAAAATTTTCGAAATTTTTTCAGCTGAAATTTCAAGGTTTTCAAATTTTGACCCATTTGGCAATTGAGGAGATTGAGAAATGCCTCAAATGAGAAGATGACAATGCCGCTCAAAATGCGTTGTTTGCTCTCTTCATTATGTCTATTGTTACTGCGACAATTGGCAATTGTGCAGAAATGCTGTTGTTTTCTTTTTTCACTGTAACATTCACAGTCACTGAAAAATGTTCACACATTTTGGTTAATTTGGAATTTAAAATAACAAAGAAACCAAAGCATGGCAGGTTGTTTTAAAATAATTCTGTTTGGTTGGGATTGTTCAGATTTTGTTCTTATCGAACTTAAGCCCTATTAGCAATTACGTGTACCGTGCTTCAGCTGCAGAATGTTGATTAATTTAAGGAGATTAAAAAGTGCAGAAGCTGCTGAAAAAAAATTGTTATTGCCATTAGTATGAATGGTAATCTCCATTTTATTTGCAAAACGCAGCTGCTATTTTCCCAATGGCTGTACAATCAGAACTCTCTTGAGCTAAAGAAATTTTGCTTTGTCAACAATCGAAGAAAAGAAAAGACTGCAAATAGGTTAATCAAGTCCAGATTCCAGCTTGGTTAAAAGGCACCCAGAGCCAGAATTAAGTGGAATTTAAAATAGTTAAACTTAGTTGTTAGCAGAAAGCAATGAGATATTTCGGGTAAAGTGACCACCAATATCATTGCATATCTATTATATTTTGACATGTAAATTCTTAAGACATCAGAAATCACAGACCTAAGACTGTTTTCACTGAGTTATAAAGTTCTGAAGTAAGATGACGTCTCAAAAAAGAATATTTCTTCAGATTCAGATACTTGGTTTGAAGCCTGAAGGTAAAGAAGTTGTGAATGGATCAGTCAAACATTAAAAATATTTCCTCGGCTGTAGTTTAAAATATTTTCTCTTAAAGTGTATAATATTTGAAATGAGCTGGAATTTATGTACCGTGAAATTAATCTGAAAATTTCAGTGCAGCTTTAACATTGAAAGATAAGGAGGATAAGAAATTAGGAACTATTTTTGCACATATTTATGTCATTTGCTAAGTAAGAAGTCATTGAGCTGAATGACAGGTTTATTACCAGTTCATGAGAAAGACAGCTATAGTTCATTTTGCAATCACCTGCACAAGGCTATAGTTGCACAGATAGTATTTGATGGTTTTTCTTTTCTGCCTATCATGATATGCAGTGTAGTGTTGGGTATGAAAGATTAATCCTAAACACTGGACTTCGGGGCTGGCCGTTTAGCTCCACTGGTCAGATTGAGGGCCTTTAAGGCGCATCAGCCTGAGGCTGACTCTGAGGCAGCCGATTTGAATCCTGCTCATGACGGACGGTGGCATTGAGGTGAGATTGTTGACGAGAGTGTGTCAAAATCTTAGAGATGTATTGGATTGTAAGTAAGGTGTTTGACACTAGATTTCTCAGCTGGTGTAAAGTGGTTGTATCGCTTCAAAACACAGACTTCACCTTCGTTATAAATCGCTGTGGTCTGGAGAAACAGTCCTTGATCTTACCTTGACCTTACCTGGGTTTCCTCACTTATTGATCTCTGGATTGATTTACTCCCAGCAGATGCAGGTGTTGGTGACTGGACAATTTATCAACAAAAATCGAGGCCTCTTATCCTTCATTAATGCTAGGAGAACCCAGAACACTCTTTGCATTCAAATGAAGCTGGTTGCTGAACAAATCAGCTGAGGTTTTACTAATCAAGAGTCAAACCACTAGGTCGTGCGAAAAGTGTGGAATGATCACTGCTGCAGCTGTCCCAATGATCTATGTCAAGTTGACTTGAAATTTCTTCCGGGTATTAAGCCAAAACCACATGTTTCACTGAGGCCTGATGGCCTATCTTAGATATAGGTTGTATATTTGCTTTATATGACTTATGAAGAAGTGTCTACTGGCATAATCAATATAATTATTGTCTAGGGTGGCAGAATTTATTCGCTTTTAAAATTAGTATGATTATAAGCTCTATCGATCAAAATTTCTGGTCTTATTTACAAAAGAACACAAAAAACAACACAATATACCCCCAGTAGAATGGATAACAATACCGTGCAGACAGAAAGTAAATGAAATTGGTAGCATGCCTGCAAAAGCGAGAAGTACTGTAATGATCATAATTTTTTCCTGCACATTTCCACCTACAGCGGAGTCATGGAAAATATGCTTTGATCTCTTGGTGGCTTGCAGAGTCGCAGTGACTATAAAATAAGCATAAAAGCCCTCGAAGACAAAGAGCCCAATTTCCTCAAAAGCAGATTTGAAACATTCATTATCCTGGCTCAGACAGGAACAAGCAAGAACAGGACATTAAGAAGAGATCATCAGTGTAAAGAAGCTTCAGACTTGATTACTTTTTAAGACACTAGCCTTTGTGTAAAGATTGAGACCCTGTAAATCAAGACTTGGAAACATTTCAGGACATTAAAATTTAATTAGACACAAGCCGTCGAATCTGTCCTGTGACAATAGATCACTATGAGATGAGAATCTTGTTTGAATCTGAGATTTCTCAGAAGCATCAGAAGCACAAGTGATCAGTGAACCCTATTTCTACAATGCTACATAAATACAAAACACTTGCCTCTCATTTTATGTTATGTTTTCATGCAGACACCTGTAAAAATGACAGATATCTATACACTTAATGATAACTCGATGAATGATACTTTTCTGAATAAGTTTGGCATCATATACTGACAAAGAGCGGACTAACCTGCATGATGCAGTAATTGGACAGTCACGAAAACATTCTGGAAAGGGGCAATCCAATTTATACCCATTTCTGAGTAATTGACAGAACGTGCTTGTTTGTGTGTCATTAGTGTCTTGTTTGCTGACATAGTGGGTTGCAGATATATTGGTTATTTTTGATGGCTCATGCCCCTCTTGTCCTCATGCAGTGCATATGAAACACAGTCTTGTTAGTTTTGACCTTTTCTTATAGGATCAAAAATGTTGATTTGCTCGAATGACAGAGAAATTCCATGCAGCATGTTATTAGAGCAAGTCATTTTTAATATATTTTATTGAATTTCTCCCAAACTTTTAGTGTGCATCTACTTTGTAGTCCAGTCCCTTTAGTGCTATATGAGAGAATTAAATCCATTTTTTGGGGTTTACTGGAATCTTAAAAGATTTAAACAGAGGCACACTCTAATACATTTCGGGACAAAACTGTTTTTTAAAAATCCAAAATGGTTTTTTGAAAAATCCATATTGGTTTTTGCATGGACGTTTGGTTTTTCAAAAGACCATTATCCATTAAAAAAAACAGTTTTGTCCCGAAATTTTTTAGAGTGCAGGGCACTAAATTAAAAGTCTATACTGAGTTAGATGTGGGAGAGGCTATAATCTAAAGTCTGTTACTTTCAATATCTGAATTATTTATCACTCGGCAAAGTGTTCTTTGGGAGGGTATGTTCTGTCTTTGTATATTATGTGTATGTACTTTTCTTTGGAGAATTAAATAAATTATGTCTGAGTCTGGGAAGGGATGACTGCTGTATTAGTATGCATAGTGCTTTATGTCTCTTTATAAAGTATTAAAGGTAAATCTCCTACATGACATGTGTGAATGGCTCTTCTGTTTAATCACAGTAAGAGCCCATGGAAATATATTCCAGAATATTTGACAAGTACATAGCAGTATCACGCATAGCACATTAGCACTCACCCGTGTCAACTGGTACCAATGGTCTCCTGAAAATGTGTTTTTGATTCATCTTTAAAATTTCCATAACATTTCCTTTTAATGACTGTCATAAATAATCTCCTTTTCACTTAAACCTGTCAAGTTTTGAATGACATACATGTGAAGGAGAATGCAGGTTGAGGTAGGACAACAAGAAAACCAATATGAAAAAGTGCTTCATGAAACTTTGTGACTCGGTCCAGAATATTTTTTTTTCTAGCCAATCTTAAAAATATGACAGCTTTTCTGAAAAATAGTTCCAGATAAAATCCAGTAGTGAAGTCAAGAAACCTTTGAATTGCCAATGCAATTGTGTGGGTGGGCTAGGACTTCATGATGATATCAGAGGGCATCCAATTTCATTATTAAGGTAAATGTACCAGTTAAAAGATAATGAAACTAATTGAAATGTTTATGATTCAACAGACTTGTGTGGGGTGGCATTCCTCTTTCCGAGTCTTCCACAATACAGAGGCAGATAGGTTGTTTAGAGGTCAGGTGCTACATTTTAAAGATTTATTGAAGATATACATATTCGATGACTGAATACATATTGTTGGTATACTGAGAACTGTATTATTTCCACATTCTATTGAGCAAGACTCCATAGCTGACACCATTGTTCGAGTAAAAAAAAGAAGCAGAATTGCGGGAGCCATATATATGTTAGTATGGCATGCAAACTTGATAACTTGTCATATATGTATATATATTTAATACATATTTGCTCACCTGTTACATTGTAGATAGAAAGTACAATATAAACATTACTCTGATTCTCTACTTAGGCCATTGAGGAGAATGAAAATGCATGATCATCCCTCCATCCATCCGTCTATCTATCCATCCATCTATCCATCCTTCCATCCATTCCCAGCATCTTTGCATTATGTTGATTAAGTTTCAACACAGATTATCTAGATCTTATAGGGGGAGGGTTGGTCTAGTGGTAGCGTGCTGGGCTGCTGATCGCTGGGTCCTGGGTTCGAATCCAGCTCTTGCCAGATCACCTTGGCCTGTGTTCAATGGCTGTATCAATCATCCTTTGCCTCATTGCTGTGTCCTCCTCCTGTCCTAATTAGCCTACCCAGTGCATAAATACAGTACAGAAAGCCCCAATCAATCATCCATACATAGATTATCAATGTTTATTTTTGAGACTTCTCCTATATGATAAATCACCAACGCTTGGTGAAACAGCTCTTGCCATTTTCAGGCCTTTCTTGCTCATTGATCTCCACCTTGACTTACTACGACCAGATACAGCTCTTGGTGACTGGACAATTTGTCCATGGAGCTGAGGTCTCCTATCTTCTTAGATTCATTGTGGGAGTAAAGATTCTTTAAGAAAAACGACCAGAGAAATCCAAGCCACATGCAGGCTGGCAAATGACATGATAGAGAAATACAAGACAGGAAAGTTGTCTTCCCATATTCATGATATATTATTGTGGCTCTTTTCCATAAAATGCACTAAAGTCAAGACATTTTATTTTGGCAGTAAGTTTTTAGCCATTGAAACAATCCATGATTAAGTCTAATGTTTAATTTAGGGTTTATTAGACTGAGTACACCTTGACCAAGCATGATTTGGAACAATATGTGTCCTCTGATCACCCAGCTTCATCATACAGGCACTTACAGTGTTAAATTTCTGCTGCTCTTCCAACACATTTAGAGCTATTTTTAGCCTTCTGTTGTGACGTCATCAGCATTGTTGGCCCTATGACATCACTGAAACAATGGTGACGTCACAACAGCAGCAATAGAAGAAAATGGCTTCTTGAGCTGTGTTGACAGCAATGTTATTCCTATTGGATTACCTAAAAACTATAGCTACAACATCCAATACTTCCAAATGTTTATGAAACTGTTTGGTCAAGATATCAGGAACAGGAGGAGACAAGTATTTTTGTCAAGAGTAAGGTATGTTTTTAATTATCAGCCAAAAACTTACTGCCACAAAAAAATGACTTGACTATAATCATGCGCTTTTCTTTTACCAAACTTCAGCCTAGACCCCAATCTACTCCTGCAATTTTCACTCTGAACAACCACAGATCACCAAGAGCTCGCAACCATTGCCAGCTTAGACACATGTAATTCTCCCATTGTCCAAAGAACAAATTCATAATGTGTCCTTGCAAGCATTGAGTTTACATTGAGTTTAATCTCTCATCAAGGTGATCAATGAGCAAATGCTTCTTGTTCATATCGATTTGAACCTTAGTCGACAGATAACGCTGAACAAGATAATAAATAAGAATGGCCGCTGTGCCAGTTTATTCTGACGTAAGACACACTTAACATACACACACACAAATACACAACGAGACAAACACGTAACACCGATGACACGAAGGCATGAAATTGATGAAGTGGAACACAGATGGGCACATACTGCCCTCGGACCGGCCTAACAATGGAGGTCCTCAACTAGAAGTATAAAGAGAGTATGTTGGACATCAAAATACAAAAATACAATTGAGATATATAATATCAAAATCGAATAATAATTAGGAAATTTATACAAATAAGGCAGACAAACCAGGTGGAACGCTGGTCACATACCACAGGTTAAAGCTACAAAAATACATCAAAGGTGATTAAAAACGGTACATGATGAAAATAAGATGAAAATGATAGGCGAGAGGCATGAGTGAACCCCTAGGGGCCTATACACCCTAGAAGAAATTCAGAAATAATTTTGAGAATTTGAAAACTTTTAGTTAAGGAAAATTTTTTAGAAATAGGGGAGATACCCCTGAATTTGGAAAAAAAAAAAAACGGGGCCGAAGGTTAGGACTCCAGAAGCGACAGAGGAGATGGGAAAGGAAAGAAGGAAGAAAAGGGAGTGGAGGGAGGGAAAGAAAAAGACGCGACAAGAGCGGGAACGAGGAGACAAGAATTAAAGTGGAAGGAGGTTTGTGACACCCAGAGGTGAGGGCAACAGAAAACCACTAAGAATAGACGGAGGAAGATAGGGAACAAAGAGGGAGAAGGTGAGAAGGAAGGAAAGCTGTGAGAGAGGGAAGACATGAGTGAAGGTTAGAAAGATCATGAAAATACACGTGGCCCATAAACATAGGCCTAGCAGCAGCGAACCCCCGCACCTGCCCACAGTTCAATATGCCTTAGTGGGTACTAAGCCCGCATTGAACCTTAGTGGACAGATAACGCTGAACAAGATAATAAATAAGAATGGCCGCTGTGCCAGTTTATTCTGACGTAAGACACACTTAACATACACACACACAAATACACAACGAGACAAACACGTAACACCGATGACACGAAGGCATGAAATTGATGAAGTGGAACACAGATGGGCACATACTGCCCTCGGACCGGCCAAGAACCACAGTCCAAGAGCAGCATGTGACAACAAAGGAATAAAAACGTGAGACTGAGAAGTGAAGGAGGCGAGATGGGGAGAGGGCCAGGCAGCTAAGATGTGAGGTGCTTGGCGTAAGAAGAGAAGGAATCTGGGTCCGGCCTCATGTAGAGTGAGTAGGCATCGGACTTCCAGCAACCCAGTCGCTGGATATGGATAGAGGAGAGGCCAGCTTTGGCAGCCTGAGTGGCTGAGCCGGCCCTCAAGGAATGTGATGAATAGGAAGTGGGGTCTAAGCCCAATGAAGCGATAGAGTATTTAAGCCACGAATTGTAGAGTTGGTAGTGAAGTGGCACACCTGAAGAAAGAAGGAATAAGGGAGAAGAGGGGGGGGCGGGGGCTGAGGACACCAGTGCATGTAAAAGACATGCGGCACAAATGGGGTGCCCCGAGCAGCCTACCGAAACAGAGAAACCATGGGGGCTAATCTTGGAGGAAGGAGCAGAGTAACGAACAAGGGGGGGAAGATGTGAAGGAAGGAAGACTAAGGAAGATCTAAGGGGGAAGACGCCAAACCTGGGATCTGGGCAAAGTTCAGATGCCCTTAAACAAGCGAAAAACTGTAAAGTCAGAGCGGCAGAGAAAACCAGGGAGTCCAGGGAGAAAGGCAAAGAGTTGATAATGGAAACCAAGAGAGAAAAGGAGATGGGCGTAGCCTGGGTAGGCGGCGGGTTGGGCCCGGGCCACTGCCCTAGTGGCGAGGGTGACCCGGGGGGACCAAATGGTGGGCTCGGGGAGGCCCAAAGAAATCACACAGGCCCGCAGAGCAGAAAGATAAGATTTAACTGTGTTGACGGAGAGCTGCTGGGAGTCGAGGAAGGCTACAAAACGCAGAATAGTGAGCTCAGAGAGAGGGAGAGGGGGAATGGAATGAGAATGAGCAAAGGAAAGAAACCGTTTTATATCGGTGGAGTAGGCTGATCTGCTCTTGGGTGCCTAGCCCGACTGCACCAGAGTCTCGGCCCTCTCGTCTAAACCTGAAAAGAGATAAAAATATCTGAAACAACAATAATCAAAGGGAGAAAGAAGGGGGTAGGAATAAAGGGGAGAAAAGAAAAGGTTAAGTGGGGCGATCAAAGAAGCTCTGGTCAGGCCAAGTCATGGTGGGGGAGACTGTAGGGTTCCTGGTCTTGAAGTCGCTGACCTTGAGACGACTCAGGTCATCTGCGTCGATGTTGTCTGTAGTGGATATGTAAACAGGGGCAACCGCTAGATTAAACAGCTCCTCAGTAAGATACCACTGTCTCACAAACCACATGAGGTCCTGAATGGGGGTATAAGATTTGTTGAGAATACAGCAGACGCAGGTGTTATCAATATGAAAAATGATAGACCTGGAGCGGAGACTAGGAGCCCAGGTGACGCGAGCTGTCAGAGCAGCGTGGAATTCGCGCCAGTTGATGGACCGCTGCTTCATGTAGGCCGAAGAACCTAGATAGGGGAAGGAGAACCATTCAGAGCCGCAGAGGACCCCCCCCCCCAGATCGCTGGCATCGGAATAAATGTGAATGACGTCAGAGGTCCAAGAAGGTTGATAGAATGAGATGCCATTGTGGGATTCAATGCATCGAATCCACCATGAAAGATCTGCCCTAGCTTCGGAAGTAAGGCGGACAGAGTGGTGGAGGGCTTTAACAGATTTTGAAGCATGGAAGAGCCTGCCAAGAAATGCTCTGCCATTCCGCACCACCCTAGCTGCAAAGGAGCATTTTCCGAGAATGCTCAAGAGACGCCTCTTGGGAATGGACCTAGAAATAGACCAGGACTTGGCGTCAGCCCGAAGAGAGGAGAGGCGCTCTTGAGAGATCCAAAGTTGAGCCTTGGGAACGTCGATCACTATACCGAGAAACTCTACAACCTGGGAGGGGGGGGCGACCTTAGAGGGCTGAACGGTAAAACCAGCAAGACGACAGACATGAAGTATAAGATCGAAGTTTCTCTGACACTCCTGTTCAGAGCCAGCAACGACCAGGAAATCGTCGACGTACCGGACGAGAGACGAGATGACACCACAATGAAGCATGAATTTATACAAGGCTTGGGCGAAAATGTCAAATAAGAACGGGGCCGAACGGAGACCAAAATTTAGGACCTTCGAAAAGAAGCAACGAGTCCGGCCCCAAGAATCGAACCAAGAAAGCCCAAGAAGATGCCAGTCATCAGGATCGACGAAAATGTGTTTGTAGGCGTCTTTTAGATCTAGTTTAGCAATAAACACGGGGCCGGGGGCGAGTTGGCGACAGAAAACAACAGCGTCGTCGACAGACGCATAGGAGAGAGTGAAATCATTTGGATCGATAAGGGAATTGACAGAAGAGTGATGAGGGAAGGAGAGGTCTTGGATGAGTCTGACCTTAGATGAATCCTTCTTTAGAAATGCGCCGAGTGGCGAAATAATGTAAAAGGGGAAAGGGGGGGTCTCGAACGGGCCAAGGAGTCGACAAGATTCCAGATCTGCAGCAACAATGGTAGAAACTTGATCCCTGAACTGGAGGCTAGAGGGCCAATTAGGAGAAAAAATTTGGACGCTAGCAGGAGGCCTGCCAATGGGAACCCCATGAGTAAGATACTGAAAAATCTGTTCAGCCTGAGAAGGGGGGTAGACCAGAGGGAGCATGCGAGACCAGTAAGGGACATCGAGGGCAGGGGTGAACCTGGAATCAAGAGCTTGGGTTAACGTTGGACTTGCAGGCAGGGCGACTGCAGCTAATTTTGGGCTCTGGACCCCCACATCCAGCGCACTCGTGTTTTCGATGACACTTGTCATTCCAGGGGCATTTCCTATATTGGAACTTAAAGCAAATTTCATTCTTGATGTCCTGCCCTTTGGAAGCTCCCTGACCTTGACCTTGACCTGTACTTCTAGATTCGCCCCCTCGGGAGGGGCGGCTGCCTCGAAAGGGCCACTTGGGACACTCGGTAGAAAGGTGGTCTGTGGCCTGGCACTTGTTACACTTAGATACATGTTTTGTAGAATTTGAATCGAAGGTGATAATGAACAATTCATGATCTAGACGTGCAAAATGGAGAGAATGGACTTGACCTAGCCTCTGTCTGTGCCTCAGATCATATGCGAGCACATGGGAAGTCTTAAACCTTTGACATAGATTTAGGAGGAACGAATGGTATCTGGCCATCTCAAAATAGAGGGCAATACCAAAAAACTTGACCATTACCATCTCATAAATAGCCCACGCCTCTAACCATTTAAACATTGTGTTAATCTGTCTTCTAGACTTTATTGATTTGATCTGTACATTTCCACAATCGTCTAACACAGGCCTAATTTCTTCAACCAAGTCAAACATGTTTGTGTTTAAAAAATGTTCCAAAGCAACACACTCACCACTAATGGCATGAGCGATGGATCTGTCGTCGACGAATTCCATTCCGGTCTCCGACAAGGTAGGGACGTCGACCTGGCGATGTGTCTCGGCTGGCTGTCCGTGGGTGTGGGCGAGGTAGACTCCTGGGAAGTGGTCGACACGTGCGGCTGGCTCCGGGGGGCCACGATGCCTCTCCAGGTAAGGCTGATGGAAGGTACTCGCATTCTGTGGACGAGCGGTCGACGGGGCGTAGGTGCTCGGGAAGGGGGGGGGTCTGTGAGCACATGATTCGGGGCGGCCCCTGGGGCGAGATTGTAGACGGGAGTTGGGGCGAAGCTGTAACTTGAAGTGGGGGCGACGCTGTGGCTAGCAGTGGGGGCGAAGTTATAATCTGAGCTGTGGACGGAGCTGCTATATGTAGGGGCTTGTACGAAACCCAGCCGGGGGGCTGAAGTATATATTGGGACACCAGCTGATGAAAACATAAACCCCCTGGCCTGAGCAGAGTTACTAGTGGCAGCTGGGAAGGATGTCGAGGGATGTACACGCTCATTACTAGCACTTGCGGGGGCGGGGAAACGGAACTGTCCCTGTGAGGCACCAAAGGTGGGGAACCCGTGACTCCCAAATCCACCAGCAGTTGGTCTGACATTGTCATTGGCAGCTCCTCTAGGAGGGGCTCCTGGATTTGCGTGGCTATACAGCAAGGAGTCGCCATAGCTATGGCTCTGTTCGGGGGGTGCAGTACGAGGGTTACTAAGCCACCTCGACGGGGAATCATTGAAATCTCCAGGATTACTGGGCGTGTTACTCACAGGTTCTCGGGGATCGATGGACCAGTCCATACTTGTAAGGGCGTCGAGGGCTCCTCCTAAGGCTGACACTTGTTGACGGGCGGTCTCACGGGTGGGTGACTCTCCCATCTCCTCGCTGGGCGAATGGCCGGCTTCCTCGTCGGACGCGCCTAGCTCTTCGTAAGCTACTCGAGGCTGTTGGCGGCGTGCTCGCTGGTTCTCTTGTAGTTGCTCGGACATCAGTCGTGACTCTTTGTTGGCCTCCTCGATGGCTTCCAGGAACTTCACGGCGCACCTCTTCCCGGTTGGGCCAGGGTGTTTCTTGACGGGGCGTCCACAAGATTTACAACGTGGCTTCGTCATGCGTCTGGAAGGATGAACAAAGTGTGAGCAATCAGTTCATTATGGGGGCCAGGGGCCCAACAACAGAGTAAGGTGAGTATCAACCACTTAGCTGTAAGGAGCCGGAAATGGAGTCGGCAGAACGATCGTTAGCTTAGCTTATAGTAGTAAGGCTTACACTGGAAAGTTAGTCACGTTAAACAGCTTAAATCTAAGCACCGCCTGAGCGGAGGGTGTTAACGAGCCTTAAGTAAGCTTAGCTGTGTTACAGTCTTAATGCTAAAGTGGTATGGTAACGAGCTCACCGGGTCTGTAGTTGAAGGCGAAGATCCAGTGGACGTCGTCCTTGAGCGTGAGGGTGGTCAGGCGACGTGTGACGATGTAGGTTTCTTGTAGCGTTATCGATGGTGCGCTGATGATCGAATCCAATGATAATTCATGTGACGTAGTTGAAGGATGCCTGGAAACAGGACGACACAGTGGGTATGCAGTTCAATCGGAGGCCGAGGCCATAAGACAATAAATGACAGACTAACTAAGTGAGCTCAAAATTAGTGGCTACGTATCATAGCAGCGAGCACTCAACGGTCACGGCCACAAAATCTCAATCAATAAGAGATATAGGAACGAGCTCACCTCATTAGTAGCCTGTCGCCTCGATGACAGCTGGGGATTCCTGGATGTTTGGCAGATGATTCCTGAGGTCCCACGGTCCTTGAGATTCCTTGTTGATGATGAGCTTGATGATACGGGCGTCTGGGATGTATACAGGGCACCAATAAGAAGATCCAGGACCCGCAGATGGCAGCAGAGTAGATGAGAGGGCCCCGGAGACTCGGGGACGGACTCTCGGCGTCCACCAACGACCAACTCAAAAGGCCGTTGATTAGCCAATCGACACAGGGGCTTAACGAAAGGTCTTGATACCTTGCCGGGCTGTGAAGATAGCGTCGCGTCCGATGAATGGAGAGGCAGAAATCGAAGATAAATGACGAGTAGTGAAGATTCAGATGATAAGTGCAGGGCTGCCTGGCCTCTCGTGACGTGCGTGCGTGCAGTGCAAAGAAAAAGACGCGACAAGAGCGGGAAGGAGGAGAAGAGAATATATAGTCGAAGGAGGTTTGTGACACCCAGAGGTGAGGGCAACAGAAAACCACTAAGAATAGACGGCGGAAGATAGGGAACAAAGAGGAGAGAAGGTGAGAAGGAAGGAAAGCTGTGAAAGAAGGAATGACATGAGTGAAGGTTAGAAAGATCATGAAAATACACGTGGCCCATAAACATAGGCCTAGCAGCAGCGAACCCCCGCACCTGCCCACAGTTCAATATGCCTTAGTGGGTACTAAGCCCGCAGAATGAGATCTCATTTGAGACTGAGTTAGAGACCTTACCAGGTTCAGTACCCTGTGGCGATCCTCTGCTTAACATTGCTATTACAGAATATCTTGAATGTTTTGATGGGAAAGTGTACTCAGATGAGGGAGTACCTTAATGAGAGACTGCTTTGTGACCGCAGAATGGGTGGTCTTATAATTATAAGTTATAAGGCAAGGACCACTGTAATATGACAGGTAAAAGAAACAGTATAATTTTGGTCAATGAACTGTAAATCCACTCAGGGAAATGGACTCAGGCAAGTCAGTAAAGAATAACGTATTTTCATAATCCATTACAAAATTTGAAATCAACACATTTTGATTAGATGGCCTGTGATCAGTCACTTTTGAGACATTCCCACAGGAGGAGTAATCTCTGAACAAAATAACCTACTGGCTAAGTGGAAACAACTAGGCAGTTACATGTATAGAGTGTCAAAGACCAGCCTTTTCTTTTCTCTAATTACCATACTCGGCAACTTACTTGCATAATATGATTGGTCATGGTCATTCTAAACAAATGTGATAAGGTCTTTTTTGATACTTAAGGTGTGTAAATCAAGACTATCACGTAAATTCAGAATGATCCAAATCATTGAAAAGGTTGGACCAGACCATTTGATGTGCAATTGTATCTTGATGATCTGTTGACTACAGTTTGATGGTTATTTATTTCCTCATCTTGACATCTTTCTATCTCAGGCAATTCTTCTCCCTGTTGAGCAACACTCAGTCAGCACTACAGGACATATGTGGTTATAAATTAGTCTTTCATTAGGGCACTTCAAATGTACTCTCTGAGCATTTTTTACAATATAATATCATAAATGCCAATGTTATCTCTTTTTATCATGCGTCTGTCCGCAAGTAATTGGAATTTGCTGAAGTTAGACACATCAGTACTTCCAGTATTACTGTGTTTGGTGGAAAAAAACTGTCAAGGGGGAGGGGGGTGCTGGAATAGCAATCAACAATCTGCTAGATCTGCTAAAGAAAAGGAAAAGAAAAAAAAGTAAATGTATAACTGCCAGTGAATAACCAGCAAACCTGGTGGATGTCTCGAAACATGTCATAATGTTTTACAGTTGTCCCAGGAGCCTTATTTGAACAACTCTGACAGGCGTGTTACAACTGATGAGACATAGTAGCTCTTCCATTCCAAAAAAAATTTCCATATTCATTGCTTGAACACATTTATGAGTAACAGACAGCTGTATTGAGAACTCCATTACTTCCACTTTCCACTTTGGCTGTTGCTGTAGTAACAAGCAATATTCGCTAAGCAAACACCATCTCCTAGGAGTGTCATGCGATAAGTGTCCCATACATATTTGATAACTGCTCACGTATAGTTAAGCACATCTGCTGGATAGAAATCATAATATGACAGCTGCAATTCTCTACTTTGGTCTTAAGGAAGATTGAGTAGAATTAGGAATCGCTACGAAAAAAACCCAATTGTTAGGTCTTAGTAAATCTTTACTTGTTTTGGCTGTTCATGTACAGTTGTCATGGTTAAATTTTTTAAAGATACAGATACTTTATCAATAATTATTATTATAATGGAAGAGGAAATTTCACATGCCCCAGATTGGCCAGAATGACATCACATCATGGTTAGAAATAGCATTTTATTTGGTATTATAAAACCAGTGTCAGGAATATCTCATTCTAATATTGTGGTTAATCAACCATCCTACATTTAACAGCAAATTGTGTAAAACAGAATTTAACATAATTACACAAATGTTCTAATAATTCACTGAAAACCTCAATTTTAAATGTAAATAATGACGAAACTTATCACAAGAACCAGAATCTTTATTCAGGTAGATGTATTCTCATTTCTACTTACAGAATGCAGCTGTTCTATTCTCAGGTTGAACAGAAATGTGCTTTCTCAGCAAGGAAAGTAAGGAATGAATATAGAGGACTTCGTTAAATGTATTTTAAGAAAATGGACCAATAATACTCAGAAAATTAAGCCAACAAATATTAACTCTGTTACAAACTCCTAACTAGTCTATTAAGTGCATAAATACGGGATGGAAAGCCCAAATCATCCATCCGTCTTTTTCAATGAATCTTGTGAGTATAAACAACTTCAAATTGAAAAATTGCATATGGTATGATACATTTTCTCCTACCAATGCTCCATGCTCCTAATTGAGGCAGACATATCGAGTTCCAGAAAACTTTTGAGTGGCAATGTCATGGGGAAACAAATGAATGTAGGCCTATATAATTGGAGTGTGGGAGTTGAAGGCACAGAGGAAGCTTTCCTGCTGTCTTTACATTACCACTGTCTACATAATTTATAGAATGCAAGAAACCGGATATAAAACCATCGTTTGGAAGTTGGGCGCAGTCATTATTACATTATGATCAGCTTACATAGGTTTGAATTGTGGTGAGTATTATTATGAGATTTTATTTAATACACTCTCATTGATTAATGTATAGCATTACAGAATATTATTTTGAGACAAATTGAATTATATACGCTTGATATATTTATAGATCTTGTGAGCTTTCCTGACCTTCTCAAATTAGGGCAGGACAATTCATTTCATTCAACAAAACATCACACAGGCTATCAAATCAGTCAAATCTACCTCAAAGAATAAAAATCCTAATTTCCTCAAAGCTGATTTGAAACATTCATTATCCGGGCTGAGACAGGAGCAGGAAAATGAGATCATCAGTATCAGGAAGCTTCAGACTCTTGATTACTTTTTAAGACACTGGGCATTGTTTAAAGACAGGACCCATGTAAATGAAAACCTCCAAATGTTGCATGACATTAAAATTAAATTCGGCAATAGTCACTGAGCCTGTTTCAAAACAACGGGCTTCCATATTGTCCCAAAACAGCTGACTATCTTCTGCAAGATTCTATGCTGACTTGATTTTACTAATGTTGTGCTGGTATACTCCGGTCAGCCAGGGCAGCTCAATGTCCAATGTCCTCCCATCTTTGTGGAGGTAGCTGCACTTTCAATTTTGGTGACCGCTGTACGATGATGAGATGAGTAGGGGGGCGGGAGTCTGGTACAGTCCCTATTTATTCAGAGATGCCCAGGTCTTTCTGTTGCCCCAGAATAGAATACTGGATATGACCCTATTTGGCTACTTTTTGCCTGATTATTCTGGAATATATCTATTGTGATGTTTCGTGACAAAGGCAAAAAGGACCAACACATATGGCTTAAGACTGCATAATGAGGAATCTTATCCAAAAGGAGGTTTGATTTTTCTTCAATTACCAATTGGTAATGACGCTGGCAACCTGAAGATGTCATTGCAAGCGGAAGAAAATAGTCATATAGGTAAAAAATTGATGCACTCTTTGAATACAAGTTTATCAGTCCTGTTGTCTTTTTCAGTAGTCACAGAACGCAATTTACGGGCTTTTTGTCCTCTAATAATTTTCCATAAGGAAAAGAGGGGCAAATATTTAAGATATATACAAGACGTGTTAGCTTAAAACAGATCATGTCATGTCCAAAGTCATCTCACAAGGACATCCAGGTGTTATACTTCAATTTCCATTGTCAAATTCTTCTTCTAAAATCTTGGGAAAAACTTCTGTCATCTCAAATTCTGATTTGGCAAAATTTCTGTCTTTGACATTGAGCGGAAGTTAAGTCGTAATCTAGATATTTACACATTTTCACATTTTCAGCATTTTCTTTAATTCCAAGAATTTCATGCGTCGGCCGCTTTGTTTGGCATTTGAGCCACTTCTCTTGGGGCTAGAGACTTCTGGTTTAGAGCATTAGAAGCGCTATGAAGAGGACTATAATCGGATGTGATTTCAGCTTTCTAGTCTAAAAAGCCAATTTTTACCGGCGATTTTCGTCAAGCAAGTCTGATTTCTCAAAAATGACTTGGTGACATAAATAAATCTTTATATCAATTTCAAGTGTGGTTGGAAGGCTTTTCTCCATCATTTTATTGTTCCTCACTATTTTTGGAAGTAAATGGCAAAGAAGTAAAAAATCCTATCACGTCAATTTTTTTTAGCGCCATGGTTTATAAAAAAAGTTAAAATCGTCAAAATCGAAACTTTTATTCCGAGCCCCTTGGAAGGCCCTTTAAACCTAATATATGATCAAGGCTCCGATGTCCAGGTATGGCCGTTACGTCATGGGAAAATATAAATAAATGCATTTCACTGGAAATATGTTGCTCTCTGCTCTTATCTTTTTTTACAAATGAAATACATTCCTTTATGGGAGATAACTCCAAGGCAATAACTGCTCTTGTTAATTAAGGTTTAGACAGG
This sequence comes from Platynereis dumerilii, assembly GCA_026936325.1. Classification (NCBI taxonomy): domain Eukaryota; kingdom Metazoa; phylum Annelida; class Polychaeta; order Phyllodocida; family Nereididae; genus Platynereis; species Platynereis dumerilii. Next base: position 21,110,797 of record JAPTHN010000014.1, on the reverse strand, counting down.
GCACTTGCAAAAGTGGTAAAAAGTTGGACACTTTTGTGGTGTCCAACTGGTGAGACAAAAATGATTATACTATATATTAGACATAAGTAACTGAATTCCAATCATTTCGACTGCAATTTGTAGACATTTAACAGAAGATTGTGTCAAAATTTTAAAAAGTCATAATTTGACCAAATTTGATAAGATATAGGCCTATTTTCAGTGGGTACCATGATGTAACATTTGGTGTCAATTTTGTTACATCCATAACATGGCTCCTGACAGCTAAACATAACCAAGCTAATTAATTTTCTTTCTCTCAATGTTGAGTAGATCTATAATGGCTTTGGAAAGTGGCTGAATATATTACAGGAGCCCCTATGGCACCACAGAATACTTCATCAAACATCATTATGTCAGATGGTGTCCAAATGTTACGTCCCTATCATCCCTCCTGGTTTGTTATTGGCCAAAGGATATTCTATTTTTAGACATTTCATAACATCCCCATATTCTTGTGCATAATTTCTGACACCAAAACAGGTGCCATCACCACTGGAATTAGCATAAGAGAGGATCCTATTGTGCCAAAGTGAGGCTGGTCTTCGTTACGTCCACAATCTGCAGTGACATGCTGACAGAAAGTTGATAATATTGAATTAACAGTAGCAGAGATGTTGTTAAAACCATCTGTTGCAGACTCATAACTAATTTTGCAAAGGTTTTGGCCACATTTCTTCAATGCATACCATTCTTAGAAAGAGAAAATCCAGACCAAAGTCAGCTCCACTTTGTAATTGACGCAGTCCATGTTACATCCAAGTCATATACTCTTAATATTTTAGTACAGATGTTAGCCTCTTGCACTGAAGACAGTCATCTTGACAAAATCTGTAATCTGGATCATTTCTAACATTTGAATGCTTTAAAAACCTGCAACTGGAACACTTTTTCTCAGTTTGTTTTGAAAATACAGCTGGATGTAACTAAGACACCAAATTCACTTCATCCTATCTTGTGTCCATGTTACGTCATGATAAAAGCAGGTGTAATTCTTTCAGTTTCTCAGAATGGAACTTTATGCATACTTGAATTTCAAAAATTAGCCATTAGTTTTACCAAGATGGCCCACAATTTTCATTTAACATAAGTAGTGTAAATAGCCAAATCTTAGCAATGACATAACATGGACAGCATGAGAGGTGTCATAAGTTACATCATGGGCATAAATCAACTCAAAATTCCCCTAAAATGGAGTAAAATGTGGCTTGTTCTATCATTTTACTTCACTTCCACAGTCCCGCATTCATAAATTCATGTTAGATACTTTTTGTGCAAGACAATCACAAGATATCCTATTATTTCTGAGGACATAACTTTTCAAGACTAGGATGTAACCGAGACACCAATTTGAAATCCTGATTACTTTTGGTCAAATAATTCATTTTGAGTGCTTCATTTGTACCTGGCAGGTAAAATAAGGATACACAGGATAGGAAATTTAATTTCAATTGCATTTTTATTTGGAAGAAATCCACAAAGCAATCCATAAACCTCAAGTCAAACTCCACTTCTCTTATATCAACATACGCTATCGTCTGTGGGGGGTTAAACACATGAAATATCAATTTTCCTACAGAAATAGATGTCTAATATTGTTGGACTGCACTGCAGAAATGCAGCCTTTAATGGATGTTTGATAAATTTTCATTTATTGTCACAGAAAAGCATAAAGTGTGCTAATTTTTGCAAATCATACAAAAAGTAAAATTAGCTTGGTGTTTTAGCAGCAATTTCTTGCGCTAAAAATTAATTAAAATGCAAGAAAATGAAATTTTAAAGCATAGAAAGTAGTCTCACAGATCATTGGTGGTAATTTATACAAAATGCACGTAATATATTATAGCTAGGTGAGAAATTGTATCACCTGTTGAACATTGGTGTCCAATGTTACATCATAAATTTTTTGTTTCATGAATATTCAGTTCAAAATCCTTCACAGCAATGCAATACTTGCATCAATTTTTGCTTCTGTTGAAATAATTTATAAAAAGTATAAATTTTGTAAGCCTCTGTCAGGTTCTAACCTCTTTAACATGATTTTAAACTTTAAAATGGTGTCCTGTTACATCATGGAATATTTTTACCATTTTATTCCACAAAATTCACTGGGTTTCACTAGAGATTGAAAGTAATTGTTTATTTTTGAAGGATAAGTACATTTGTACTTTAATGTGGTAGACAGATGCTATTTGCTGTCTGATTTTTCACAATTTCAGTGTGCTGTCCATGTTACGTCCACAAATTTTTGAAAATAAAAAAAATTAAATATCTCCCAAGATAATAAAGCAATTATCTTGCAATATTACATATAAATGGCAGATGGTACTGTCTACCTCCACTTATGATTGCAATTATATTGAAAGTAGTTTAAAAGACCAAACTGTCCGTGACATAATGGCCATACCTGGACATCGGAGCCTTGATCATATCTCTTTGAAAGTGTAATCAGCTTTTCCATGAAAGTGTCTTCTTTAGTTTCATGCTTTTTTGCATAATATAGGATGCATGATCACTGAATGGCAAGACAAACTTCACAGCAAGAAAAATAAGAAAAAAATTTAGTTTTTCAGGTATGTGTGGACTGACTTTCTTATACATATCCTCAAATATTTTGACAAAAAGGCTGGTAGCGACCACTTTTGTTTACATATCCTTGCTACAAACTATATTTTGGATCATTCTAAACTATTTTTAAGAAATCCTATCTTGGAAAGTTCACGAGTATCGAGCCACCTTAAAATATCCCTTTTTAAAATGTCAAAGAGATCTTTGTCCTGGCATTTGTCTGGCATTACAAGATATTCGATGTATTATTATCGTACCTACCATAATGACTCAATGTGTGTTGCCTGTGTGTACCATTTACCAGAGGTTTGTAAGCCCCTTGCGGGCTGGGTGCCGTTTGGCACATACCTTAATAAAAATCTAAATCTAAATCTATATTAATGAAGTTTCACCAAAGATTATCAAGATCTTATATATGAGACCTCTCCTATTTGACAAATCACCAAGGCTTGGTGAAACAGCTCTTGACATTTCCTGGACTTCCTCGCTCAGTTATCTCCACTTTCATTAGCTCCGACCAGATACAGCTGTCCAAAGAAATTCCAGCCACATGTAGGCTGGCAAATGACAAGATTGAGAAATACGAGACAGGAAAGTTGTCTTCCCATTTTCATGAAATATTATTGTGGTTCTTTTCCTAAAATGCACTAATCGTGCTTGCTTTCTTTTACTACATATCAGCCTTGAGCCCAGTGTATGACTGTAATTTTCACTCTGAACAACCAGATATCAGCAAGAGCTCTCCACCATTGCCAGCTTGGACACATGTAAGTCTCCCATTGGTGATCAATGAGCAAATGCTTCTTGTTCATATCAATTGAATGAGTTCTCATTTGAGACTGAGTGTGAGGTACAACCAGCTTCAGGACCCAGTTCTGGGCACTCAGGAGCGTTGATTGATGAGACGGGAGAGAGAGCGGGGGTCCTCAACATGTTGGACATTTACCACATATGAGGGATCTTTTGCTTGCCCAGCATAGACACTGATACAAGGGGCCACCAATTTAACATCTCATCCGACCGACATCCAGCTGGGATTTTGCTCATGAAGGTTCAATGAAAATTTTGGGTTCCCCACCCGGGGTTTGAACCCATGGAAGCAAAGACCTTCAGCGGAGCAGGCGGGCCCCTGAGCCACTTGGCCACCCAGCTGCCTCATGGGAAAGTGTACTCGGACGAGAGACCGCACCTCAATGAGAGACCGCTTCATGACCATAAAATGGGAGATCTTATATTGCTGGGACCACTGTAATATGACAGGTCAAAGAAACAGTATCATTTTGGTCAATGAATTGGACCTCAGCACTGGGGCCAAACGGATGGGGCGACTGCAGTTGCCCCATCTTTCAATATGGAGGACCCAAATCATGGAGTACCAATTCTGCATCGTTTTCTAATAAAATGCCTTTAAACTCCCTAAAAAATGGTTGTATATGACCTAAAATGTGATGTAGCATCATCCTACCGTGGAAGACGTTGACTATTTCTTGCCAATTTCTTCAAATTGAAAGGTTGTGGAAACGGCGGGATGGGGAAACTCTGTTTGTCAGCTTTGAAAAGATGGGGAAACTTATTTCATGAGATGGGGCAACTGATACTTGATCGATTAGATGTGCTAGTTTTGTGTGTGATAAGAGTCAATACAATGCCTCAGAGATGTCAGGATCAGCTTCACAAGTTTATACTACAATATATAAATTGGAAAAACTTAATAAGAATCTTGTTCCGTCTTGTAAGTGAAATATAAATAGTGCTGAAATTAATAGGTCACAAGTTTTGCTATCACCGTTGCGATGAAATAAATAACTTTTTGTCAAGGAAAACATCAGCCCCCCTTAAAATTACATGGATGCCACTAATATAAATATTTTCAAAGATTTCAACAAGGCATATGCGTAGGAGGCTACAGCCCCCTTCCAACACAAAATCCACAGATTCAGTGCCTGAGAAAGTAGAAGAATGGCCAGTTACAAGTGTGCACTAGCAAAAAGATAATAATTTTATCATAAGACACCCCCCCCCCTTGAGGTGACCCCAAGTCTAGTAATTTAACCAATAATCGATATTATAAAATAGCAAAATTTTCCGAGGGGACCCCCTGGGTGTCTACAGGCTGCAATATTTATCACTATCTTGCCCCCCCCCCCAAAAAAAACAACAATTCACAAGACATGTAACTCACCCAAGGTGCCCAACAGCCTAGTAATTTAACAAAATTTTCACGTTTACCTCCTCTGGAGGTGACCTCCAGCCTAGTTATATTACTGGTAAAAAAAAATCTCAACAACCAAGAGGTAACTCCCTGGTAACCCCTACCATATATATTTTTATCCAAATATGCACATTCACACATGCATGGTAGTGAGCGCACATACGCACGCGTGTGCATGTAATTGCGCGCATGCACACATGTGTATGTGCCGTCATGGACATGAAATCCAGCGCAGGCTTGGACATGACAACCAGGGCTACTATTTATAAAACCAGTGATGGAAATGGGGGGGAGCTCGGGGGAGCTGAGCTCCCTTGACCAAAAAACAGGGGGAGCTGTACCCTGCTACAGCTCCCCCAATGATCAGTGGTGAAATTACAATTATCATGTTGCTTTTTCAGTCCTCGAGGTATTTTTTAGCCCAAAATTATGCTCTGGTGGAAGAATTCTTCCCCTTTTGAAAATTTGGAATGGCGAGCCGCTGCCGCAAAAGCCGAGAGCTCCCCCGACGAAAAATTTCCATTTCCATCACTGTATAAAACACAGGATCCCCTCCGGGCAGTGGCATATCTATGGGAAGTGGAGGAGGGGTCTTTCTTTTTCTAGCATGTGTAATCAAAGTAAAATAATAGCTATGAAGCAAAGAAGTAATATTAGCTCCACTTCGCCTTGGCTTTTATGATTTGAATAACCATTTATAGGGCCTATTTAGTAAAGGATGTACTTAGCTTCTGGGGTGTAGCTGCCCAAGAAAGTGATGAAACTGTTAATCACTACTTCTTTGTGTGCCTTTTAAAGTATCAGGTTGTCAGCGTTCCTGTCATAGATAAATTGAATAACATACTACGCACAAATGCTTTCAGCTGGCCATAAAAGTTATTATAACTATCTTACCAAAAATAAATAAAAAATTATCCCCTCTGGAGGTGACACCCAAGGTTTTAAAAACTAGCTGAAAAAAAAAAAAGATTTCACCAGTACCCTCTGAGGTTCTGTTAAATAAATCCCACAAGCACACCGGAGACAAGCAGCCCAGAGGTGACCCCCAGCCATGTAATATAACTAACAGAAAAATATTTAGCAGATTACTCTGATTATGTCGGTCAATCATACTATCTTAGCAGAGTAATCTGATTATGTAATGGTCACCCCAAAAGCCATTTTCAAAAATGCAACTTCTTAATTTATTAATGCGAATAAAGAAAATAGATTAATTCTTTCCATGCTCTCAACTGGAAATAAACAAAAATATATTACTTTTTTTTTCAGAATTTTGTTTAATTTTTGCTTTTGTATTTTTTTATTATTTTTTTTAAATTTTTTTGGTAAGGGACATGGTCCTGTAAAAGCCTGAAATAGGCTAAACTAAAGTTTAAATAACCTCAGTTAGCTTCAGTTTCCCCATCCTTCAAATCATTTTGATATGAGTTTCCCCATCTTCGGGAATGAGTTTCCCCATCCCGCCGAAATTGAAACTTGCAAATTGATGAATTAAAAGACGCTTTTCTGGTCAGTTCAGCACACTGGTCCCTTTTTTATAGCAAACAGAATAGTCTCATAAACTTTCCCGGTCCATATTATGCTTGCAAATACTTTAATCAACGTGATTCATCTCAGCTAAACTTGGGTCCTCCATATTGAAAGATGGGGCAACTGCAGTCGCCCCATCCGTTTGGCCCCAGTGCTCAGGACTATCACATAAATTAAGATTATTCAAAGCATTGGAAAGGTTGGACCAGACCACTTGATGTGCAATTGCATCTTGATGACACGTTGAATACTGTTTGGCAAGTTATTTCCTTGTCTTGCAAGTTTTTTTTATCTAAGGCAATTTTTTCCCAGTTGAGCAACACTCTGTCAGCACTAAAGGACATTTATTGTTACAAAATTAGTCTTTCATTGGTGCACTTCAAAGGTACTCTCTGACAATATAATGTCATAAATGCCAATGTTATCTCTTTTTATCATGTGTCTGTCCACAAGTGAATGGAATTAGCTGAAGTTAGACGAATCAGTACTTCCAGTATTACGCTGTTTGGTGGAAGAAACTGTTGGGGGGGGGGAGTGGGGGGGGGGGGTGCTGGAATAGAAACCAATCATCTGCCAGATCTATCAAAGAGAAGGAAAAGAAAAAATACATAAATGTACAACCAGTGAATAACCAACAAACCTGGTGGATATCTCGCCAACATGTCATAATGTTTTACAGTTGTCCCAGGAGCCTTATTGCAACAACTCAGACAGGCCTGTTACAACAGATGAGACATAGTGGCTCTTCCACTCCAAAAAAAATTTCCATATTCATTGCTTGAACACATTTATGAGTGACAGGCAGCTGTATTGAGAGCTCCGTTATTTCCACTTTCCACTTTGGCTGTTGCTGTTGTAACAAGCAATATTCGCTGAGTAAGCACCATCTCCTAGGAGTTTCATGCGATAAGTGTCCCATTCATATTTGATAACTGCTCATGTATAGTTAAGCTCATCTGCTGGATAGAAATCAGAATATGACAGCCACATTTCTCTACTTTGGTCCTATGGAAGAGTGAGTAGAATGAGAAATCAATTATTTGGTCTTAGTAATTCTTTACTTGTTTTGGCAAATATTACATTCATTTTGGTCTAGGGTGAAGGGAAACCTTGCCTCACGGCCCTCAACATTTGTTGTCAATTTCGACGGAAATCGCCTATTTTTCTATGATTTTATGTTACATTTTTTCTTCTAACTTGATAGTAATTCATCACAGAGCCTCCAGAATAGTATCAAATGAAAGAAAATTAATTTTCCCCTCAAATAGATATGTAATTAGTCATAATATGTGACACAGGAAATGAAATATTTAATTTTTCACCGAAATGGGTAAAAAAATGCCCCAATTTCATATATGGTTTGAGATATGTTTTCACATGACATATGGAAAAATTTTAGTATTAAATGGATCACTTTTGGCTGGTTTGATGATTATTTATTTTAGATGATGAATGCTACCCTGACATATTAATTATACTCCTATTTCTTTGAATTCCTGTGTCTCGAGATGTTGATGGTTATTAATTACAAACCTCTATCAGAGATGACTTCAAATCCACTGCAACCCTTTGAAACAGGGTACGGCAATTAATTACAACAGGATAACATCAGCCTAATTTGTGTTATCATCCATCAGCATGCAATGAATCTTGCTTTAGAGCCCTGGAATCAAACATCTATGACTTTGGAATAATACGTACCTACTGCCCATAACTTGTAAGCTAAATAACTGCATTGAATTTTTTCTCTTCGACATATTCTTACAGACTGGAGGTAATATTGATGATACTTCCTGGGTCCATATTTATAAGTTTCCCATAATGTAAGAAGCCAGCTGCTAAATTTCTGCAACGCTTCATCATATTGACACTTGCAGATGAGAATGTCATGTTCTTTTCTTGAAACTCTGTTATTACCAAGTTACCAAGTCCTAAAAGGTTTCATAACACAGTTTTCAGGGCTCTATGACAGGTTTCTGAGAGCCGGTAGCACCTGGTAGCATCATATTAATCTTATGAGCAAGCTAAAGGCATTTTATATTGTCTCGGGCCTGGGTTCTGGGAAGGATATCTTCAGTTTTAATTTGCAACATATTAATATTAAATCGGCAGTCAAGACTCAAGTAAGTTACTGGCTACACTTTTGAAATAACTCTCATATACTTTGATGTATGCAAGTAGCAATACTGGCAAAACATAATGACAAACTTATGAGTGACAATTATTGTATTTTTAAATCAATTGACAGCAAGCTAGGTTGCTAATGTTTCAGATTTTGTTTTTGTTTTTCCAAATACACTCTAACATGATTTATTGAAATGGTGAAATATCAAAATGATTTTGTTGAAGTAGGGTTGAAGTAGCAAATACATGCAATGCAGTGCTTTTAATTTCCTCATATTATTAAAAATTTTTAAGATGGATTCTAAACAGATGGATACCTTTTTTAATAAGGCCATAATGTCGGAAAATATAGTTAGCCCAGGTTAATCAGGGTCATTTGTTGGCATAATATTCACTCAAGGGCAATTCCCTACTCACACGGTATATGCGATACAAAGATATTTTGCCTTGTAGCTCATCTCTTACTGTATTTGGTCCTTCTGTCTGTTTAACAATGAAATTGCTAAGATGTAATTGTAGGGCTACACAAGCTGCATAATTGTCTGATCTGTAAATCAGACTTTACTCAACTAGTCTGGATGCGTATCAATACTTTTTTCCACAGCATATTTTCTGTTGAAAGATCCTCTCGAATGTTCTCTTCCAGATGAATCGGAATAATTTTTTTCTCGAGCGGAAGTTCCAGTCAACATAAAAAATGTATGTTCCAGAATAAAGGACATGGCATAACCCAAATGTAGTAAATTTGAATTTGACCAAGTGCAAGTCTGTCTGTTCAGTTATAAGGATAATTATCCCCCACGCACAGCATGGAGGATTTTACTTTCAGTCTCCATTTCATGGACTGTTGTGGTATCCATCAAATATCTCAAACATCACACCATGCACAATATTCATAATTTCCACAAGTACTCCCAACTACTTTAACTTGTCAAATCGATATTTAAATCATATGAATGTGATAAGCAGTATTGTTTCCCAGGCATGCTTGTAAGTAAGGTTGTCATTGCTGGGACTGTAGCCATTTTTAAATTTGTCAAGCAAAGTCATCACTAATAGGTGTCGCCACATGCATAAATGAATGCACAATTGCACCCCTGGTGGTCATCTGTGGCATTACACACACATTGAAATGCCATGGTAGGTTAGTGCAGTGATGGGTTAAGGGAGGCAGGACGTTGGGGATGTGGAGTCAGTTCCTGCTCTTGTTCCGTTTCAAGTGGCTGACCGCTCTACCAGTTATGTGCCCTACAATACATATTATGGGCCCTACAGTTATGGGCCTTACAGTTATGTGCTCTACAGTTTTGGGCCCTACAGTTATGGCCCTACCAGTTATTGGCCTCACCAGCATGCCTTAATAGAAAACCAATTGGACTGAGTCAGCTATCTATCTCAGTAAGAGCTTCTAACTTTCTCTTGGGCAGACATTTGTTATAAATTACATAGAGGCTAATAGCATCCAAAATATGTATTTAAAAAAAAACAAAAAAAAACAAAGCACCAACTTGTAGGTCCTTCTTTACAATGACGGATGGCAGGGGGATGGGTGGTGCTCACAACTCTTTAATATGTGCATGAGTTTTGAATTATTTATCACAGAGTGAGATTACAGCTACAACAGAAGAAGCTCTACATACAAAGAAAACCACTCAACTCAAGAACAGATACATTTTATATGTCCGCTTCAGTTTTTATTTAAAGATAGAGAAAAATATAATATAAAGATTGTGGAAGATGAGATGTATAGTGTTCGCTCACTGGATGTGATTCCTTTCATTGCCATAGATGATTGAACGACCCTCCCAGAAAATTATCACATTTTCTTTTTCTGGAACTTCTACAGTTGTCTAAAAAAAAAAAAAAAAATGTTGGTCTAGGCTTTCATGATCATAATCATGTGCTAGCCCTCTACCCTGAAAAGAGGAATTGATATTCCCATAGATTATCAAGTTCTTATTCAGAATTCTGATTTTGTCTTCGCCGTAATTTTTGTTGGCAATAGCAGCAGCCTGGCTGTCTGATGTGAAAGTTTCATAAATATTATAAAATTAACTAAAAACTCATCATGGCATGAAACATTATCTTGCTACAAATTAGCCAAAATGAAGCCTAATATAATGTAAAAGAAACCCATTGAATGTCATTGTGTCTGTGTGGGTGGCCATAAGGCCAGACATAATTGATTTTTAGCTTCGCGGATCTTCTCAAGGCACTTAAATCTAAATGTTTATAATGTGAATTTGATACAAATTGTGGCTTAGCTCAGAAAATATGTCGGGTCAGTCAATTCAAGAAGCTAAAAATCAGATATGTCTGACCTAAAGACTACATAGTTTGGTATGTTTTGTGAGATTGTTAGAGGCTGTTATGTTATGAACAGGAGGAGTTTATTCAAAGCTAGACTAAACAATAACTGAGTACAAAAAGTTAGGAGGTTGTTATCCAGCCCATGCATATGGATCTCTAATACCATAACAGCAACCAATTTGGTTCTGTCTGATCCAGACATTCGCTATACCCAACAATTTCCATTACGTCTTTATATTTGTATAAGGTGTGAAACATGTAACCACCACAACTTTATCTCATGTTAAGGACTCTAGCAGGACTGCTGGCAAAGTAATTGCAGTTATCAAGGGGCACAATATCAAACAAATCAAACGCGATGGGGGTGATGGAGTTTAAATTGGTATTGGCTTTATTTAAATGTAATGCAATTTTAAAAGGTAATTCAAAGTAGGCAGAGGTAGGAAGTGATTCGGAGGGAGCCAAAAGGTGTGAAAGGGTGAAGTAGTGGCTGATTCGTCCTTCCTGCTGGGTAGTCATACTTTATTTTGGGTTGTACTGTATGCTTCTGCACCATAACAACCCACTAGATTATATGATGCACTTCTGAACACATTTTTCCATCTGGGAAAAACTATCTGATAAGTGTAACATACATACTTGACAGATTGGACATACATAATTGATAAGTATCCACACATCCGACAGATAGAAATCTGAATATGACAGTTTGCGGTTTGCCTATTTGGGAAATTTTGGCAATTGAGAAGATTGTGAGAAATGCCACACATGAGAAAATGAGAACTCCTCTCAAAATGTGTTATTTACTCTCTACATCATGAGTGTATCGTTACTGAGACAATTGGCAATTGTTTAAGAAATGGTGCTATTTTCTTTCTTCTGTGTATCATTGACATAAACTGAAATATGTTCGCCCATTTCGCAAATTCGGAATTTAGAAGAAACCAAAGATTGATCGGTGACGAAGGAAAATGTTTATGGTATGATGAAATGATCTGTTATCAATTTCCTACCATATATGTCTTCCTTACACATGATGCATTTTGTGTAAAAATGAAAAACTTGGTGGTTAGCATGCCCTCCTTGCACACAAGACACCGTGGGTTCGACCCCCAGTCCAGCCATGTCTTGTTATCATTATAATGATTGGTATGATGCCATTCAGTATGATGAGTGTTGTTGAACAGATTTATATGGAATGGGTGTTTTACAAAATCATACAATTTTATCATATTATTATTATCATCAGGTTAGCTATAGTTGCTTTTTTCGCCGGCACAAAGCTATTAATATAGGTGCACAGATAGTATTTCAGTGTTTTGTTTATCTCCCTATCATATATGATATGCAGTGCGGTGAGTTGGGTATGAAAGGTTATTCCTAAACACTTGGATTTGGGGCTGGTCCTTTAGCTCAACTGGTCAGATTGCAGGCCTTTAAGGTGCATAAGCCTAAGACTGACTCTGAGGTAGCTGATTTGAATCCTGCCCGTGATGGACGGTGGCATTGAGTTGAGATTGTTAAGAGTGTGTCAAAATCTCAGAGAAGTAGTGAATTGTAGTTTTGTGTTTGACATTAGATTTCTTAGCTGGTGTGAATGGGTTAAAAACAACAACACAGACTTCACCTCTGTTGTAGACCACGTGGGCTGGAAAAACAGTGCTTAATGTAAACTTGACCTTGACTGTAACCTTGACCTTGACTGTAACCTTGACCTTGACTGTAACCTTGACCTTGACTGTAACCTTGACCTTGACTGTAACCTTGACCTTGACCTTGACCTTGACTTTACCTGGGCTTTTTCCCTTATTGATCTCCAGATTGATTTACTCCCGCCAGATGCAGGAGTTTGGGACTGGACAATCTTTCAACAAAAACAGAAGACTCTTAAATCTTCATTAATTCTAGGAAAACCAAGAACTCTCTTTGCATTCAAGTGAAGCTGGCTACTGAACAAATCAACCCAGGTGTTTACTACTTATCATGCCCTCCAGCATTGAACAGTATAAATTCTCTTGTGCCTAAGCTTCAGCAGAGTCAGGTAAAATATGTTTTGATCTGTTCGGTGGCTTGCAGAGTCGCAGTGACTACAAAATAAGTATAAAAGCCCTTGAAGACAAAGAGCCCGATTTCCTCAAAAGCAGATTTGAAAAATTCATTATCCTGGCTCAGACAGGAACAAACAAGAAAAGGACATTAAGAAGAGATCATCAGTGTAAAGAATCTTCAGACTTGATTACTTTTTAAGACACTAGCCTTTGTGTAAAGATTGAGACTCTGTAAATCAAGACTTGGAAACATTTCAGGACATTAAAATTTAATTAGACACAAGCCGTCGAATCTGTCCTGTGACAATAGATCACTGTAAGATGAGAATCTTGTTTGAATCTGAGATTTATCAGAAGCACAAGTGATCAGTGAACCCTATTTCTACAATGCTTCATAAATACAAAACACTTGTCTTTCATTTTATGCCGAGTTTTCATGCAGACACCTGTAAAAATGACAGATATCTATACACTTAATGATAACTCGACGAATGATACTTTTCTGAATAAGTTTCGCATCATATACTGACCATGCAAGAGCAGTCTATGCTATATGCTGCAGTAATTCAACAGTCACGAAAACATTCTGGAAAGGGGCAATCCAATTTATACCCATTTCTGAGTAATTGACGGAACGTGCTTGTTTGTGTGTCATTAGTGTCGTGTTTTCTGACATTGTGGGTTGCGGATATATTGGTTATTTTGATGGTTCATGGCTCTCTCCAAGCCTCTTGTCTTCATACAGTACATGTGAATCACAGTCTTGTCAAATTTGACCTTTCCTTACAGGGTCAAAAATGTTGCTTTGCACAAATCGCAGAGAAATTCCATGCAACATGTTATTTGAGCATCATTTTTAATATATTGTATTGAATTTCTCCAAAATTTACAGTCTATCACTTAGATAGCAAAATATTGAGGACCAGTTCACTGTGAAAAATGCACTTCTTGACTCATGATAGGCGATGAAGTGTCGTATGCTATACACTGTACTTTCTACATGGGAAACATAGAGGCTGTTTGATCAAAAAAAGGCCATTTGACTTGTAATAATTGATTTTAGAGTGAAAATCAGATGCATAATCCTTTTGTTTGGCTGTCACCAGCAAGCAGGATAAGTCTCCTTAAATCAAATTAACATTGAAAGTATTGGGTGTGATCATGACAAATCATCAGCATGATGACACACAAAGTGCCATTTTCAAAATCCAACAGTCCACGCTTTTTCTGTATCAAAGTGACAAACTGTAAGAAAGCACTTTTAGTATGCATCTGCTTTGTAGTTCAGTTCCTTTAGTGCTATTTGAGAGAATTAAATATATAATTTGGAGGTTGCTGATAAATTAAAAAAATTAAAAAGAGGCAGTGCAGTACATTAAAAGTCTATACTGAGTTAGATGTGGGAGAGGCTATAATCTAAAGTCTGTTACTTTCAATATCTGAATTATTTATAACTCAGCAAAGTGTACTTCGGGAGGGTATCTTCTGTCTTTGTTTATTATTATTTGGAGAAGTATATTATGACTGAGTCTGTGTAGGAATGACTGCTGTTGTATGTCTCTTCTTAAAGTATTGAAGGTAAATCTCCTACATGGCATATATGTGTAGCCCTTCTGTTTAATCACAGTGAGAGTCCATGGAAATACACTGAAAGACAAAAGTTATGCATATGCCGTGCACTCAAGAATCTCATCTGTGGGCTCAATGTAAGGTTCTACCCGACAAAAGCTTGACTTAAAATTAACTATAAACACTGAAGATAATGGTCCTGGGGTTCATTGCAAGGTTGCAACGTCCTGTCATATGGAGCATCACCCACAACATCAAGAAACATTCTTTCATCACAATGATGGGTATCTTGAGCTCTGGTTGTTTTTCTGGGTCTAGCACCTTTTTGTTTATTCCTGGTTAACCCTGGCTCCCTGAGACTGACAGATTTCATTGATACACTTAACAGATGGACATCAGTCACTCTACAACCTTAAGCTGGTTTTTCCCACAGCATATCTGCTATTGATATCGGTCAACAGCAAAAAATGTGTTTTCTGAAAAGAGCCCTTTGTCAGCCATTTTGTAAAACAAAATTTTTTCTCGGTTCTGTGATTTATTGTTTGTGACCCTGTTTTTGGGTGCTTTATACCATGGAACCATCATATAAACCATTCCACCTGAGCATCTTGGCTGCACAGCATATGCATAACTTTTGTCTTTCAGTGTATATTCCGTAATATCTTACAAGAACAAAGCATTATCACGCATAGCACATTAGCACTCACACAGTGTCAGCTGGTACCAATGATTTCCTGAAAATGTGTTTCGATTTTTCGTTCAAGTTCCGTGACATCTCCTTTCAATGACTGTAACTAACAATCTGGTTTTTACTAAAACCTGTCAAATTTTGAATAATATAAAGCAGAATGCAGGCTGAGGTAGGACAACAAGAAAACCAATATGAAAAAGTGCTTCATGAAACTTTGTGAATATTTCATTATCTAGCCAATCTTGAAAATAAAGACAGCCTCTCTGGTAAATTTTCCCAGATAAAATCCAGTAGTGAAGTCAAGAAACCTTTGAATTGCCAATGCAATTGTGTGGGTGGGCTAGGACTTCATGATGATATCAGAGGGCATCCAATTTCATTATTAAGGTAAATGTACCAGTTAAAAGATAATGAAACTAATTGAAATGTTTATGATTCAACAGACAGGTGTAGGATGGCAGTCCTCTTTCTGGGTCTTCCGCAATACCCATTTGTTCATCTGTTAGATAGAAAGTGCAATGTGAACATTACTCGGCTTCTGCACTTAGGTCATTCAGGAGAATGGGAATGCATGATCATCCCTCAGTCCATCCATCCATCCCTCCATCCATACTTCCATCCATTCCCAGCATCTTTGCATTATATTAACGAAGATTCAGCACAGATTATCAAGATCTCATATTTGAGACTTCTGCGTTTTGACAAAATTATCACCAATTCTCGCTCATTTATCCCAACCTTGATTTACTCCGACCATACTATTCTAGATCTATTTATAATATTGTTTTTACCTTCAGCGAACGAAGTTCGAAGAAGGTATTGTAATCACTTGGGTAAAAATGTTGTCCGTCCGCCGGGCGGGCGGGCGGGTGGGCGGGCGGCGGGCGGATAGATCGTTTCCGGGCCAGCACTCGGCCTCTATTGAGTGTACATGGATGAAATTTGGTACACATATAGCCTGTATGGTCTAGTTGTGCCTTTTGATGGTCTAATTGATAGATATTCAATACCTTTTGAAATAATTGAGAAAATATAAAAATTATTTTTGTTCGTTTCCGGGGCAAATCTCAGTCACTATTGCATGTGCACTTATGAAATTTGGTACAGATGTGGCCTATATGGTCTAGTTGTGCCTTTTGATGGTCTCATTGATGGATATTCTATACTTTTGCAAAAATTTGGAAAATAGAAAAATATGTATTTTTTTAGTTTTTTGGGCTGAGACTCAGTCACTATTGCATGTAAATGGATAAGGTTTGGTACACACATGGCCTATAAGGTCTAGTTGTGCCCTTTGAAAGGTCTGGTGGAAAATATTAAATGCTATTTGAAATTTTGAAAAAAAAGAGAAAAAATATATTTTTTGTTTCTGGCCCAAGACTTGGTCACTATTGCATGTACATGGATAAAGTTTGGTACACATATGACTTATGTGGTTTAGTTGTGTCTTTTCATGGTCTGACTGATACATATTTTATACTTTTTGTAATATTGAGAAAAAATATAAAAAATACTTATTTTTTTATGGGAGCCAAAACGTGCCCACTATTGCATATACAGCAATGCCATTTCCTACACGTATCACCTATAAAATGTAGCAGTGCTTTTTGACTTGTATTTAACACTTTTTGAATGATCGGAAAAAAATTGGTGCATGCATAAAACCGTACCATAATATAAGTAAATTAGTATAATAAGGCCTTTCCCTGCTTTTACAAACCCTGGCAAGCACACAGGTACATGGCAGGGCAGCAGGCAAATAACAGACAATAGAATGCCATTACTCGACCACTGTTGCATACCTATAATATACGGAAGTTGGTAAACACACCAATTTTATGATGTAATTGTAATCTTCTAAATGTGTTATTCGCTGAAGGTTTGCTGCTGCGCAGCCTATGTTTAAAAAGTACTTCGATTGATCTTTCTCATGCCGGTTGTCAAATTGTTAATAATTCAATAATAATTTTGAGGATATTTTGTCAGCCTGCCATTTGTACATTTGGTCCAATAAAACTTGAAACTTGAAACTTGACCAGATACAGCTGTTGGTGACTGGACAATTTGTCCATGGAACTGAGCACTCTTAACTTCTTAGATTCATTGTGGGTGTAAAGAGTCATTAAGAAAAACTACCAAAGAAATCCCAGCCACATGTAGGCTGGCAAATGACATGATTGAGATATACAAGACAGGAAAGTCGTCTTCCCACATTCATGATATACAATTGTGGTTCTTTTCCATGAATTGCACTAATCATGCCTGATTTTCTTTCACTTCACTTCAGCCTAGAGCCCAGTCTATGACTGTTATTTTCATTCTAAACAACAAGAGATCACCAAGGTCTCTCCACCATTTCCAGCTTAGAAACGTGTAAGTCTCCCAAAAGAGCCAGTCAAATTCGTTATTTCCAGCTTCTGTACCCTGTGGTAATCCTCTGCTTAATGTACAGAATATTTTGAAGGGTTTGATTGGAAAGTGTACTTGGACGAGAGACCGCATCTCAACGAGAGACCACAAGTTTACAAGTTTATTAAGAGGATAACATCAAGCAAAGCTGTTTTACAAGTTATGCTCATAACAATAGGAAATATAAATGTAAATGATAAAAAGAGAAATAGATAAAATAGATAAAATAGAGGATTAAGAACATGAATAAAATAGGAGCAATAAATAGCAATAAATATAAATATAAATATGAATTAAAAACAGGTATCACAGATTAAAATGGCAGAAGTAATTTTAAAATTGATCAATGTTTTTAAAAACATAAGTCTTTAAGTGCTTTTTAAAAGTAATTAAGTTTGTGAGATTTCGCACTTCTTCCGGTAAGGCGTTCCACTTCGAGGCAAAGTTTGTAAAAATCGAGTGTCTGTGACCACGTGTAATAAACATAGGCTGCGCAGCAGCAAACCTTCAGCGAATAACACATTTAGAAGATTACAATTACATCATAAAATTGGTGTGTTTACCAAATTCCGTATATTATAGTTATGCAACAGTGGTCGAGTAATGGCATTCTATTATCTGTTATTTGCCTGCTGCCCTGCGATCTACCTGTGTGCTTGCCAGGGTTTGTAAAAGCAGGGAAAGGCCTTATTATACTAATTTACTTATATTATGGTATGGTTTTATGCATGCACCAATTTTTTTCCGATCATTCCAAAAGTGTTAAATACAAGTCAAAAAGTACTGCTACATTTTATAGGTGATACGTGTAGGAAATGGCATTGCTTTATATGCAATAGTGGGCATGTTTTGGCTCCTATAAGAAAATAAGTATTTTTAATATTTTTTCTCAATATTACAAAAAGTATAGAATATGTATCAGTCAGACCATGAAAAGGCACAACTTTACTACATAAGTCATATGTGTACCAAACTTTATCCATGTACATGCAATAGTGACCAAGTCTTGGGCCAGAAACAAAAAATATATTTTTTCTCTTTTTTTTCAATATTTCAAATAGCATTTAATATTTTTCACCAGACCTTTCAAAGGGCACAACTAGACCTTATAGGCCATGTGTGTACCAAACCTTATCCATTTACATGCAATAGTGACCGAGTCTCAGCCCAAAAAACTAAAAAAATACATATTTTTCTATTTTCCAAATTTTTGCAAAAAGTATAGAATATCCATCGATGAGACCATCAAAAGGCACAACTAGACCATATAGGCCACATCTGTACCAAATTTCATAAGTGCACATGCAATAGTGACTGAGATTTGCCCCGGAAACGAACAAAAATAATTTTTATATTTTCTCAATTATTTCAAAAGGTATTGAATATCTATCAATTAGACCATCAAAAGGCACAACTAGACCATACAGGCTATATGTGTACCAAATTTCATCCATGTACACTCAATAGAGGCCGAGTGCTGGCCCGGAAACGATCTATCCGCCCGCCGCCCGACCGCCCGCCCGCCCGCCCGCCCGGGACGGACAACATTTTTACCCAAGTGATTACAATACCTTCTTCGAACTTCGTTCGCTGAAGGTAAAAATGTTATTTCTAGAGACACTGGTTGTGGAGTGGTCATGATGATCGCTGACAAAGGATAGATCATTTAATAAATATTGAGGGGCCTGCCCTCTGACTATTTTCCACATTAGCACCATTTGATTTACATGTAGTCTTTGCTTTACGCTGAGCCAGTTAAGACGGAATAACATGTCTTCAATGTGAGTTCGTGGAGCAACGTTAAGGATAATTCGCATGGCTCTGCTTTGGAGCCTTTGTAGTCTGGTGATGTTTTTCTGGGATGTACATCCCCATACAGTTGAGCAATAGTCATAATGGGGCAATATAAGCGAATTATATAAGATCTTGCGAGTGTCGATGGTGAGATATGGTGCACTCCGTTTGAGAACACCAGTTGCTCTACTAATCTTCTTCACTAGGTTCGATACACATTCATTAAAGTTGCATCGGTTATCGATGTCGATTCCGAGGTACGACAGATGGTCAACCTGGTTGACGGGCGTGTTCCCAAGCGAGACGTCCAAAGTAGTGGAGTCCAGGTATCTGACTTTCTGTTGATTACAGATGAGAATAGAGTTCGTTTTGCCAATATGTAAGCTGAGTTTGTTGGCACATAGCCAGTCTTTGAGACTACCCAAGTTCTCGTTCAGGACTTCGGTAACTTGGGCAGCTCGAGTCCCGGATGTGTAGAAGGCTGTGTCGTCAGCATACATGTTAACATTACAAGATAATGAACTGGGCAAGTCATTGATATAGAGAATGAACAGGAGTGGACCCAGGATTGACCCTTGGGGCACTCCTGTTCGTATGGTTTCACTTTCCGACAGGGTTCCGTTGATGCAAGACGACTGTTTACGATCATGTAGGTAGCTTCGGAACCATTTCAGAGCGGTAGACCTGATGCCGTAATGATCCAGTTTCTTCAGTAATATCTTGTGGTCGACCGTATCGAAGGCTTTTTTTAAGTCAATGGCAATCATGCCGATGATTTTGGCTTGATTAAGGGCATCAAATATTTCCTCAGTGAGTCGATGTAGGCTTGTCTGGGTGGAAAAGTTTTTACGGAAACCAGACTGAGCGGGAGCCAAGGCCTTTTGTTCTGACAAAAAGGTGTAGAGCTGCTGATGAACTATCTTTTCGATCAGCTTCGAGACTATGGGTAGAATTGATATTGGTCGGTAATTCCCACAGTCTAGTTTGGATCCCTTTTTATGTACTGCTGTAATTTTGGCCCATTTCCATTCAGAAGGGAATTGGCCTGTTTCGAGGGATCGGTTGAAGAGCTTGGTCAGGCTGGGGGCGATACTGTCAGCACAGAGTTTAAGAAGTTTTGCCTGATAGTTGTCAAGTCCTGTTGCCTTGTTTTCTGGAAGGTCCAATAGGAGTTTGGCAACTGTTAATTGATCAATTCTCTTAAAATTGAAGTCAATGTTGGACCGGGAAATATAGCTGCTTAAGTAGTCAATTGCAGTTCTGCTGACTAGGGGAATTGTGTTGGCAAGTTGTTCACCAATCATGATAAAAAAGTGATTGAAATGGTCAGCCAAGTCTTTGAAATCAGTTACCATTTCGCCATTTATCTCCAGTGCTTGAATCCCTTGGGACTTGCACTTGGGCAGGAGACTTCGTAAGGTTTTCCAGATTAACTTTGAGTTACCCTTGTTCTCTTCAATTTGAGATTTGAAGTAATTGGCTTTTGCCAGCCTGCATCGGGAGGTAACCATATTTTTAAGCTTTCTCCAATTTGCCCAGCTGTCCGGAGTATTAGAAAGAATAGCTCTGTTGTGGAGTTGGTCTCGAGCTAATTTAAGGGACTCAATCTCCTCTGAATACCATGGACAGGGCTTTTTTCTTGGACGGAACTTTTTAAGGGGACATAGTTCGTCTACAACAGAGTTGAAAAGAGCTTTCCATATGTTCCAAGCATCATCAATATTATCGAAAATGTCAACAATGTCCCACGGAAGTTTTTGAAGTTCATCATTGAGTAATTTGGAATTTACTCTTTTGAAGTTGCGGCAGGTGATGAAACGGTGTTTACGAGGGCCGTCTCGATTTCGATAAATCATGAAGTTCATGAGATGGTCAGCTACGTTTATTGCGGCCACACCAGGAGTATAGGAACGATTCACAGAGTTAGTAAAGCATAAGTCTATGATGGTAGCTGATGAGTCAGTTATCCTTGTGTATGTATTGGTAGTTTGGGTAAAGCCATAGTCGATGGCTAGGGAATTTATCCTAATCGCATTACTATTTTCTTGAAGCAGATTATAATCAATATTGAAGTCACCGATTATGTTACATTCATGCTTTGAAGAGTCAAGTTTAATCAGGAGCGATTCAAAGTGGGTGAAAAAGTTAGCTTTTGAATTAGGATGTCGATAGAGTGATGTAACAATCATGGGTTTACTATTTGGACGCTTTATTTCAACGGAGACAGACATTAGAGCAGGGCTGTCCAATTCTGGTCTGGGGTGGTGGGGGAGCGTGTCTCTGATGTAGATGCCAACTCCCTGTTGTCCCGTGAATTGACCGTTATTGTCTCTGCATACAAACTCGTAGCCTGGGATTCCAACAGAGTCACTGCTGATGTTGTCATTTAGCCACGTTTCACAAATGGCTAATACGTCCAGGTGATATGTGTCGATAACTCGTTCAACGTCATTCAAGTGGTAGAGGAGCCCTCCATTGCCAGTATTGATATGAGCAACTTTGAACCCCTTTGTTTCTTTTAGGACAGTCTGGCCTTGAATAGTAGCAGTCCGTCTCGGGCTCACTGGTTCAGATGGGAGGGGTTCACTGTGTATTGAAGTTACAGATTCAGTGTCACTGTCTTTAAAGAAGGAATCAGTAAATGCTGGTAGCTGACTGAGGGTACAATAGGGACAAAACCACTCATCTGTGGAGTTGCCAAGCTGTTGATATGTTTGCAAGTCTATGTCAACACATTTACGATGGAACCAAGTATCACAAATGTCACATTGCAGTCCATGCTGATTCCGTTTGACAGGTTTAGCACAGCTGCCACAGGGGTATCTATAAACAGGCCCAGGGCAGGGGTGAATATCGCCACATGTTAGAAGGAATATCACGAGAAATTGAGATGCAAAATTGTCTTTTCTGGTCATGGTGTTTACCTTTTTTGGCAACGTTTTTACGTCATGACTGGACGATAATATAGCTTCATGCATTTTCCTTTGGCCGACATGGATTGAACGACGATTTTCAAAACTGCAGAATGGTCAGTCAGATTTTCAAGACTGCAGAATGGTCAGTCTTATAAATTATAATTATAATGCAGGGACCACTGTAATATGACAGTTAAAAGAAACAGAGTAACTTAGGTCAATGAACTGTCAATCCACTCAGGGAAATAGACTCAGGCAAGATAGTAGAGAATAACATATTTTCATAAATGCATAATCCATGGCAAAATTTGAGATCAACAAATTTTGATTGGATGGCCTGTAATCCATCACTTTTGAGGCATTCATACGGGAGGAGTGATCTCTGAACAAAAGAACCTACTGGCTAAGGAGAAACAACTGGGAAGTCATAGAGTCTCAAAGACCAGTCTTCTCTGTTTTCTAATTACCATACTCAGCAACTTACTTGAATCTGTTTGGTCATGGTCCTTCTCAACAAATGTGATAAGGTCTTTTTTTGATAGGGTGTGTAAATCAGGACAATTGATCAAATTTAGAGTTAAAATGCAAAGCATTGAAAAAGGTTGAACCAGACCATCTGAAGCGCAATTGTATCTTGATGACATGTTGACTACAGTTCGATGCTAATTTATTTCCTCATCTTGACATCTTTTTATCTCAGGCAATTTCTCTCCCTGTTGTGTAACACTCTGTCAGAACTACAGGACATTTATGGTTACTAATTAGTCCTTAATTTGAGTGCTTCAAATGTACTCTCTGAGCATTTTTTACCTTCAGCGAACGAAGTTCGAAGAAGGTATTGTAATCACTTGGGTAAAAATGCTGTCCGTCCGCCGGGCGGGCGGGCGGTCGGGCGGCGGGCGGATAGATCGTTTCCGGCCCAGCACACGGCCTCTATTGAATGTACATGGATAAAATTTGGTACACATCTAGCCTGTATGGTCTAGTTGTGCCTTTTGATGGTCTGATGAATAGATCTTAAATACTTTTTAAAATAATTAACAAAATATAAAAATTATTTTTTTTCGTTTCCGGGCCAAGGCTCGGTCATTATTGCATGTGCATGGATGAAATTTGGTACACATGTGGCCTATATGGTCTAGTTGTGCCTTTTGATGGTCTCATTGACAGATATTCTATATTTTCTGAAAAAATTAGAAAAAGTATAAAAGCATATTTTTTTTGTTTTTTGGGCTAAGACTCGGTCACTATTGCATGTACATGGATAAAGTTTGGTACACATATGGTCAATATGGTCTAGTTGTGCCCTTTGAAAGGTTTGATGGAAAATATTATATTCTTTTTGAAATATTGAAAAAAAGTTAAAATTAATTAGAGTGGATCGGGGCAAGAAGCCCGGGTTAGGTGAGAAGCCCCCCCAGGGTTATTTCTAAACTTACATTTTTGGTGCTTTTTCTTATTGATAGGTTTGAAGCTAGAAGCTTTTTAGGTGACGTCACAAATTTTCAAGGCATTCAGCACCAAACCATAGTCGTAATTAAAGAAACAAAAAAAGGTGCATGGTTTTTGTAACTTTGATTAATTCTTTGAAAGTGGTTGTCAGAAATAACTTTGGAAATTTTTAAAAGTATAATGGATATCTGCATTGCTTCACTTTATGACCATCACATAAATATGATTTGGATCATGTTTTTCGCATTTTAGCTCAAAATAGAGAGGTCAAATTAAAATATGTGGGTTTGGGGCGAGAGGCCCCAAATGGTATGGGGCATGAGGCCCCCTTCACTGAGGCCTCGAAGCTGCTTCAGGAACCATTTAATAATATGTACTTTACCTTAAATCTTGATAGAATAGCTAATTGAAATAGAAAAAATTTTGGCCGAAATTGAAAAAGGGCAAAAAATATTAAAAAATAAATGTATGAACAGAAAAATTCTGAAATTCAGAAAAAGTGAATAGAATGCCTTAAAAATGATAGAGGAACCCCAAGAAATAACTTTCAAGCTGAATGCGCTCGCAAAAAAAATTGCCATAGGATTATAATAGGGGGGCTTCTTGCCCGATGGATGGGGTAAGAAGGCCATTTTATTTTTTTTACAAAAAGGGCCATAACTCCTTTATTAAAAATTGGTAGACATTCGTTCCACTAGTTATAAGTAGAGTTAAGTGATCCCTTCCTGACAACATAAGGATTCAAATAATCGACCACAAAAAGTAGGTCAAATCGCTCCTCGAAGTTAAGGGGGGCTGCATGCCCCGCGCTACTCTAATATGGTCTAGTTGTGCCGTATCATGGTCTGACAGATGGCTATTCTATAGTTTTTGTAATCTTGAGAAAAAATATTTAAATTAATATTTTTTATATCGGAGCCAAAACTTGCCCACTATTACATATACAGTAATGCAATTTTCTAAACAAATCACCTATGCAATGTAGCAGTGCTCATTGGAAAAACTTCACAAAATTATAACAGCATTATATTTTTTGGTTTTTAACTGACACCTCATAACCTGTACTTTGTACATCCATGAAACTATACCATAATATGCGTAAATTAGTCTAATAAGGCCTTTCCCTGATTTTACAAATCCCGGCAAGCAGATGGGAAGATGGTAGGGCAGCTGGCAAATAGACCACAACTCGACCGCTATTGCATACCTACAGTTGTGCTTGAAAATTAGTGAACCCATAGAGATTTACCATTGAAGACAATGATAAAGTTGTCTCTCCGTACTGACCATAACATAAATGATATTGTACAAATCATTGAACCAATGACTGTATTATACCATTGAGGTATCCCGTTACATGTACCAGTCTGGCCATGTGATTTGTATCTGGGGTCTTTGTGCTAGATAGGGGTTATAATTGTGCAAAAGTAAGTGCACCCTCTGCTCCTATCTTTTAACATTACGCTTAGGGTGCACTTACTTTTGCACAATTATAACCCCTATCTAGCACAAAGACCCCTGGTACAAATCCAATGGCAAGGCTGGCACATGTAGTGGGATACCTCAATGGTATAATACAGTCATTGGTTCAATGATTCGTGCAATATAATTTATGTTATGGCCAGAACGGTGAGACAACTTTATCATTGTCTTCAATGGTAAATCTCTATGGGTTCACTAATTTTCAAGCACAACTGTATAAGCAATTTCGTCAACGCACAAATTTTATGATATTATTGTAATCTTCTAAAGGTGTTATTCGCTGAAGGTTTGCTGCTGCGCAGCCTATGTTTATAATATAATGTCATAAATGCCAATGTTATCTCTTTTTATCATGTGTCTGTCCACAAGTGAATGGAATTAGCTGAAGTTAGACGAATCAGTACTTCCAGTATTACGCTGTTTGGTGGAAGAAACTGTTGGGGGGGGGGAGTGGGGGGGGGGGGTGCTGGAATAGAAACGAACTATCTGCCAGATCTATCAAAGAGAAGGAAAAGAAAGAATATAAATATATAACCAGTAAATGACCAGCAAACCTGGTGGATATCTCGCAAACATGTCATAATGTTTTACAGTTGTTCCAGGAGCCTTATTTGAACAACTCTGACAGGCGTGTTACAACTGATGAGACATAGTAGCTCCTCCATTCCAAAACAATGTCCATATTCATTGCTTGAACATTTATGAGTAACAGACAGCTGTATTGAGCACTCTGTTACTTCCACTTTCCACTTTGGCTGTTGCTGTAGTAACAAGCAATATTCGCTAAGCAAACACCATCTCCTAGGAGTGTCATGCGATAAGTGTCCCATACATATTTGATAACTGCTCATGTATACTTAAGCGCATCTGCTGGATAGAAATCAGAATATGACAGCTGCGATTCTCTACTTGGTCTCAAGGAAGATTGAGTAGAATTAGGAATCGCTACGAAAAAAACCCAATTGTTAGGTCTTAGTAAATCTTTACTTGTTTTGGCTGTTCATGTACAGTTGTCATGGTTAATTTTTTTAAAGATACTGATACTTTATCAATTATAATGGAAGAGGAATTTCACATGCCCCAGATTGGCCAGAATGACATCACATCATGTTTAGAAATAGCATTTTATTTGGTATTATTAAACCAGTGTCAGGAATGTCTCATTCAAATATTGTGACAGCCTCTCTGGAAAATTGTCCCGGATAAAATCCTGTAATAAAGTCAAGAAACCTTCGAAATGGCAATTGAGTGGGTGGGCTAAGACTTTAAATTAGTTTCATGATGACAATGGAGGGCCTCAAGTTCATTATTAAGATTAATGTACCAGTTAAAAGATCATGAAACTAATTGAAATGTTTGTGATTCAACAGTCTGGTGTAGGATGGAAGTCCTCTCTCTGATTCTTCCACAATACAGAGACAGATAGGTGGTTTATAGGACATGTGCCACATTTTCAAAGATTTATTGATGATATATAATCATATTGAATGGCTGAATACATATTGTGTGTGGGTGTACTGCAAACTACAGCATTACGCGGCTTCAACACTTAGTCCATTGTGGATAAAGAGAATGCATGATCATCTCTCTATCTATCCATCCATCCATCCATCCTTCCATCCATTCCCAGCATCTTTGCATATATTAATGAAGTTTCACCACAGATTATCAAGATCTTTCATATGAGACCTCTCCTATTTGACAAATCACCAAGGCTTGGTGAAACAGCTCTTGACATTTCCTGGACTTCCTTACTCATTGATCGCCACTTTGATTAGCTCCGACCAGATACAGCTGTTGGTGACTGGACAATTTGTCCATGGAACTGAGGACTCTTAACTTCTTAGATTCATTGTGGGTGTAAAGAGTCATTAAGAAAAACTACCAAAGAAATTCCAGCCACATGTAGGCTGGCAAATGACAAGATTGAGAAATACAGGACACACTCTAAAAAATTTTGGAAGAAATTGGTTTTTTAAATGGATAATGGTTTTTTGAAAAACCAAACGTCCATGCAAAAACCAATACAGATTTTTCAAAAAACCATTTTTGGATTTAAAAAACCAGTTTTATCCCGAAATTTTCTAGAGTGCAGGAAAGTTGTCTTCCCATACTCATGATGTATTATTATGGTTCTTTACCTAAAATGCACTAATTGTGATCTTTTCTTTTACTACACTTCAGCCTAGAACCCAGTCTGTGACTGTAATTTTCACTCTGAACAACCAGAGATCACCAAGGGCCCTCAACCCTTGCCAGCTTGGACACATGTGAGTCTCCCATTGGCCAAAAGAACAGTCAAATTCGTAAGGGGCGACCATTTCTGCTCAAGGAGGGGCTTGGAGTTTTTTTTAAATCGATAATTAAATTTTATAGTGCAGTTTTTTCTAAGAAGGCGATGCTTGATTCAATGAATATTCATGTACTTTGAGCGCTCAAAATAAATAATCATGGCCACCGTTACCATAAAATAAATAATTTCCCGCTGAGGAAAACTCCAACCCTCCCCCTTAATGATTATCAAATGGTCACCCCTTAATGTGTCCTTGCTTTACCACTGGTGTTATATTGAGTTTAATCTCTCCTCAAGATGATGAGTGAGCAAATGCTTCTTGTTCATATCGATGAATTAGTTCTCATGTGAGACTGAGTTTGAGATCTTAACCAGCTTCAGTACCCTGTGGTGATCCTCTGCTTAATGTTGCTATTACGGAATATTTTGAATGGTTTGATGGGAAAGTGTACTCGGACGAGAGACCGCACCTCAATGAGAGACCGCTTCATGACTGCAGAATGGGAGATCTTATATTGCTGGGACCACTGTAATATGACAGGTCAAAGAAACAGTATCATTTTGGTCAATGAACTGTAAATCAGGATTATCAAGTAAATTTAGATTAATCCAAAGCATTGGAAAGTTTGGACCAGACCATTTGATGTGCAATTACATCTTGATGACATGTTGACTACAGTTCGATGCTAATTTATTTCCTCATCTTGACATCTTTTTATCTCAGGCAATTTCTCTCCCTGTTGTGTAACACTCTGTCAGAACTACTGGACATTTATGGTTAGTCCTACATTTGAGCACTTCAAAGGTACTTTCTGAGCATTTTCCAATATAATATCGTAAATGCCAATGTTATCTCTTTTTATCATGTGTCTGTCCACAAGTGAATGGAATTTGTGAAGTTAGACGAATCAGTACTTCCAGAATTATGGTGTTTTGTGGAAGAAACTGTTGGGGGGGGGAGCGGGGGGGGGGGGGTGCTGGAATAGAAACCAATCATCTGCCAGATCTATCAAAGAGAAGGAAAAGAAAAAACATATAAATGTTCAACCAGTGAATAACCAACAAACCTGGTGGATATCTCGCCAACATATCATAATGTTTTAAAGTTGTCCCAGGAGCCTAATTTCAACAACTCTGACACACGTGTTACAACTGATGAGACATAGTAGCTCTTCCATTCCAAAAAAATTTCCATATTCATTGCTTGAACACATTTATGAGTAACAGACAGCTGTATTGAGAACTCCATTACTTCCACTTTCCACTTTGGCTGTTGCTGTAGTAACAAGCAATATTCGCTAAGCAAACACCATCTCCTAGGAGTGTCATGCGATAAGTGTCCCATACATATTTGATAACTGCTCATGTATAGTTAAGCGCATCTGCTGGATAGAAATCAGAATATGACAGCTACATTTCTCTACTTTGGTCCTATGGAAGTTTGAGTAGAATGAGGAATCACCACAAAAAAAAAACTGTTTGGTCTTAGTAATTCTTGTTTTGGCTGTTCATTAGACCTGTTCAGAATACAAACAATGTAGATTTTAATATTTTAGTAGCCTCCTGTTTGGTTTTCCAGGCTTTTGGGTATGGGGAATCCAAATATCATATTCATTTTGGTCTAGGATGAAGGGAAAGCCTACCCCAAGGCCCTCAACATTTGTTGTCAATTTCGACGGAAATCGCCTGTTTTTCTATGATTTTATGCTACATTTTGTCTTCTCACTTGATAGCAATTCATCACAGAGCCTCCAAAATAGTACCAAATGAAAGAAAATTAATTTCCAAATCCACTGCAATCCTTTGAAACAGAGTACAGCATATAATTACAACAGAGTAACATCAGCCTAATTTGTGGTATCATCCATCGGCATTGCCATGAATCTTGCGTTATAGCTGTGGAACTAAAAATCTTTGACTTTTGAAAATATCGTACCTACTACTTACCATTTATTAGCCAAAAAACTACATTGACTTTTTTTCTCTTCAAATATTGACATATTCTTACAGACTCGGAGTAATATTGATGATAATTCCTGAACCCATATTTATAAGTTTCCCATGTAAAAAGTCAGCTGCTATATTTCTGCAACACTTCATCATATTGACACTTGCAGATGAGAATGTCATGTTCTTTTCTTGAAACTCTGTTATTACCAAGTTACCAAGACCTAAAAGGTTTCATAACTCAGTTTTCAGGGCTCTATTAGTCGGGCAGATCAGAGGGGTCCCCCTGCACCCGTCTGAATATTTAACGGGACCAAGTTTTTTGGTGCCCTAATAATGTCCTTTCAACAAAAAGCCAATGTTAACAGGACTATCAATGTCCCATGGGGTTTTTACGGCGGCCATTTTGAATTGAAGTTGACGGCAGAAAAACGTCTCTTGGAAATTACAAGTTTAATTATCTCAGGAACTATTCAAGCTACATTCACAAATGGCACATCTATTTATATGTTTTTGGACATGCAGAATCTTAAAATGACATTAATTTCTTTCTAAATTGTAAATATCACCCCATTATGGCTAAATATTTACAAAAAATTGCATTTATTAAATATTTCACCTTAGTTCAGTTTATTCTACATCTGCCAGTTAAGCAGTAGCTCTGTGTGATGATCATATTTGACAAGCACTGAATATAAGCTTTCAAATGAGGTATAATATGTCTAAAAGAGATGATTATTTGATGAGCTGTGGTATTTCAAAGATTTTCATTTGTGATTCTGTGATCATTTAGCAGAATGGGCGAGGTAGAACTACTAGTCAGGTTACACTCTGGTATAGTTAATGGCACCCAATTTTTTGAATGCCAAATATTGTCTGGAAACATATTTTAGATGCTCCCATTGCTAATTATTGTTCCATGGGGTTTTTCTGGTGGCTATTTTGGATTAACCTCTAAAATTTGTAAAAGTGTGGTTTTAGCATTATTGTCGCTTTCTGTGTTCAAGCAGCCATTGCTCTATCATAGTTTATGCCAGTGAAGAAAATTAAAGACCAAATTAAACTTTAAAAGCCAGGGAGTTACTCTTTCAAATGGTGTAAATAGTATGCTTGTAAGGTGCTTGTGCTGGATGTCATAAAAATAATTAAACTCTTCCTCCCTGGGTAGCAAATTTCGTAAACGTGTCTCATAATTCATTTAATTTCGTTTTTTTAGTGAGTAGCCCTAGAAAAACATCTCAAACCCAAAGATGGATAGCCCTTGATGTCAACTATCATCTGTCACATTTATTTTCTTGTTACTACAATTTTCAACCCTTCCAAAGCTAAATAAATGTTGCTGTCGGTCTCATAAATCTCCTCAGAAACATAAAATCCTCCTATTTATTTTCAATTTTACCTATCCTAATCACTATATGACTCATCCCTAACCAACCAAATGGATAGCCCTTGATGTCACCTTTCTCTTGGCACCTTGGTTTCCTTGTTACTACAATTGTCTGCTCTCCCAAAGCAAAATAAATGTTGCTGTCCGGGTCAAAAATCTCCTGTGAAACACCAAAATCTCGCACGGATTTTAATTTCCACCTATCCTATTCACCTGATACTCATTCCTAACCAATTAAATGGATGTGGATGGACAGCAGTTTATGTCAGCTTTCATTTGGCACCTTGGTTTCCTTGTTACAGGAACTGTCAACCCTCCCTCAGCAAAATTAATGTTACCGTAAGTATCAAAAATTTCCTTTGAAAAACAAAATCCTTCCATTTATCTTCAATTGTACCTATCCTAATCAGTATATGACTTATTCTTAGCCAACCAAATGAATGTGGGTGGTTAGCATTTGGTGTCAGCTTTCATTTGGCACCTTGGTTTCCTTGATACTAGAACTGTTAACCCTTCCAAAGCTAAATTAATGTTACCGTCAGTATAAAAAGCTCCTCGGAAAAACAAAATCTCCCATTTATTTTCAGTTCTACCTTATCTAATCACTAGATGACTCATCCCTAGCCAATCAAATGGATAGCCCTTGATGTCAGCTTTCATTTGGCACCTTGGTTTCCCTGTTACTACAATTTCCAGCCCTCCAAAAGCAAACTAAATGTTATGTCTTGGTAAAAAAAAATCGCATCAGAAACACAAAAACCTCCATAGTATTTTAATTTCCACCTATCCTACTCACCAGATAACTCATTCCTAACCAATCCAATGGATGTGGATGGATAGCCCTTGATGTCAGCTTTCATTTGACACATTGGTTTCCTTTTCAATAGAACTGTCAACCCTTCAAAGGCAAAATAATGTTTCTCTCCTGGTCAAAAATCTCCTCAGAAACACAAAATACACCCCTTGTATTTTGATTTTCATCTTTCCTAACCTCCAGAAGACTCATCCCTAACCAACCAAACGCATAGCCCTTGATATCAGCTTTCTGGGGCTATATATCCTGATCCATTTGGTTGGCTGAGAATGAGTGATCTATTGATCAGCAAAGGTAGAACTGAAGATAAATGGGAGGATTCTGGGTTTCCAAGGAGATTTTTGACACAAATTGCAGTATTTATTTAGCTTTGGGAGGGTTGACATTTGTAGCAAGCAGGAAACCAAGGTGCCAGATGAAAGCAGACATCATGGGCTATCCATCTATATCAACTTGGTTGGTAAGGAATAAGTTATCTAGTAATTATAATGGGTAGAAATTAAAATACAAGGGATTATTTTGTGTTTCCGAGGAGATTATTTCAAACAGAACATAGCATTTATTTTGCTTTTGGAGAGCTGGCAATTTTATTAACAAGAAAACCAAGGTGCCAAATTACAGCTGTCATCAAGAGCAATCCAACCACATCCATTTGGATGGTTCATTATAAGTTATCTGGTGACTAGGATAGGTGGAAATTAAAATACAAGGGAGGATTTTGTGTTTCCGACGAGATTTTTTTGACCGGGACATAACATTTATTTTACTTTTGGAGGGCTATAAATTGTATTAACAAGGAAACCAAGGTGCCAAATGAAAGCTGCCACCAAGGGCAATTCATCCAGATCCATTTGTATGGTTCATTATAAGTTATCTGGTGATTAGGATAGGTGGAAATTAAAATACAAGGGAGGATTTTGTGTTTCCGACGAGATTTTTTTGACCAGGACATAACATTTATTTTACTTTTGGAGGGCTATAAATTGTAGTAACAAGGAAACCAAGGTGCCAAATGAAAGCTGCCACCAAGGGCAATTCATCCAGATCCATTTGTATGGTTCATTATAAGTTATCTGGTGATTAGGATAGGTGGAAATTAAAATACAAGGGAGGATTTTGTGTTTCCGACGAGATTTTTTGACCAGGACATGACATTTATTTTGCTTTTTGAGGGCTGGCAATTGTAGTAACAAGAAAACCAAGGTGCCAAATGAAGGCTGGCATTAAGGTCGATCCATCCTCATCCTTTTGGTTGGTTAGGAATAAGTCATCTACTGATTAGGATAGGTATAATTAAAAATAAATGAAAGGATTTTGTGTTCCTGGGGGAGATTTTTGATACTGACGGCAACATTTATTTAGCTTTGGGAAGGTTGACAGTTCTGGTTACAAGGGAACCAAGGTGCCAAAAGAAAGCTGACATAAAGTGCTATCCATCCACATCCATTTAATTGGTTAGGAATAATTAAAAATAAATGAAAGGATTTTGTGTTTCTGGGGGAGATTTTTGATACTGACGGCAACATTTACTTAGCTTTGGGAAGGTTGACAGTTCTGGTTACAAGGGAGCCAAGGTGCCAAAAGAAAGTTGACATCAAGGGCTATCCATCTTTGGGTTTGAGATGTTTTTCTAGGGCTACTCACTAAAAAAATTAAATTAAATGAATTATTAGACAAATTTATGCTCACGAAAAAAAATTCTTCACTGGCATAAACTATGATAGAGCAATAGCCACCAGAAAAACCCCATGGAACAATAATTGGCAATGGGAGCATCTAAAATATGTTACCAGACAATATTTGGCATTCAAAAAATTGGGTGCCATTAACTATACCAGAGGGTGCAAGGCAATCTCTCTTGTAACCTGACTAGTAGTTCTACCTCGCCCATTCTGCTAAATGATCACAGAATCACAAATGAAAATCTTTGAAATACCACAGCTCATCAAATAATCATCTCTTTTAGACATATTATACCTCATTTGAAAGCTTATATTCAGTGCTTGTCAAATATGATCATCACACAGAGCTACTGCTTAACTGGCAGATGTAGAAAAAACTGAACTAAGGTGAAATATTCAATAAATGCTATTTTTAGTAAATATTTGGCCATTATAGGCTGATATTTGCAATTTAGAAAGAAATTAATGTCATTTTCAGATTCTGCATGTCCAAAAACATATGAATAGATGTGCCATTTGTGAATGTAGCTTGAATAGTTCCTGAGATAATTAAACTTGTAATTTCCAAGAGACGTTTTTCTGCCGTCAACTTCAATTCAAAATGGCCGCCGTAAAAACCCCATGGGACATTGATAGGCCTGTTAACATTGGCTTTTTGTTTAAAGGACATTATTAGGGCACCAAAAAACTTGGTCCCGTTAAATATTCAGACGGGTGCAGAGGGACCCCTCTGATCTGCCCGACTATATGACAGGTTTCTGAGAGCCTGTAGCACCGGGTAGCATCATATTAATCTTATGAGAAAGTTATAGGCATTTTACATTGTCTTGGGCCTGGGTTCTGCAAAGGATATCTTCTTAATAGACAGTTTCAATTTGCAACATATTAGCATGCTTGAAGTCTAGGAAATCGGCAGTCTAGACTGAAGTAAGTTACCAGCTACACTTTTAGAATAACTCTCATATACTTTGGTCTATGCGAGTAGCAATACTGGCAAAACATAATGACAAACTTATGAGTGACAATTATTGTATTTTTAAATCAATTGACAGCAAGCTAGGTTGCTAATGTTTCAGATTTTGTTTTTGTTTTTCCAAATACACTCTAACATGATTTATTGAAATGGTGAATATCAAAAAGACATACTGGGTTGAAGTAGCAAATAATGCATGATGTGCTTTTAATTTCCTCATATTATTTAATTTTTTAAAGATTACCAGCAGGCCTAGACAGAAAACCAATTGGACTGAGTCAACTATCTATCTCAGGTAAGAGCTTCTAACTTTCTCTTGGGCAGACATTTGTTATAGATTACATAGAGGCTAATAGCATCCAAAGATATGTAAAAAAAAACAACAAAAAAACAACAACAAAAAAAAAAGCACCAACCTGTAGGTCCTTCCTTACAATGACGGATGGCAGGGGATGGGTGACCACTAGGCACTACTCACAACTCTAATATGTGTATGAGTTTTGAATTATTTATCACAGAGGGAGATCACAGCTACAACAGAAGAAGCTCTACATACAAAGAAAACCACTCAACTCAAGAACAGATACATTTTATATGTCTGGTTCAGTTTTTACATAAAGATAGAGAAACATATAATCTAAAGATTGTGGAAGATGAGATGTATAGTGTTCGCTCACTGGATGTGATTCCTTTCATTGCCATAGATGATTTAACGACCCTCCCAAAAAATTATCACACTTTTTCTTTTTCTGGAGCTTTTGCAGCTGTCTCAAAAAAAGCAGAGATGTTGGTCTCAGCTTTCATGACCACAATCATATGTCCGGCCTTCCACCCTGAAAAGAGGAATTGATATTCCTAGAGATTATCCAATTCTTATTCTGATTTTGTCTTTGCAGGTAATTTTTGTTGGCAATAGCAGCAGCCTAGCTGTCTGATGTGAAAGTTTCACAAATATAATAAAATGAACTAAAAGCTCATCATGGCATGAAACATTATCTTGCTACAAATTAGCCAAAATGAAGCCTAATATAATGTCAAAGAAACCTATTAAATGTCATTGCGGCTGTGTGGGCGGCTATAATAATTGATATTTAGCTTCTCAGATCTTTTCGAGGCACTTTTTTAGGGGTGGCCAGAGGAATGAAAAAAAAAAAGTTATCTCAATGTTTTATAATGTAAATTTGACACAAAACATGTTTGGTCAGTCAATCCTAGAAACTAAAAATCAGATATGTTTGACCTAAAGATTGTTTTAGTATTTTTTGTGAGACTGCAGAGGCTGATATGTCAACTTCTGGATGGATACTTATCCTACAGTTCGTCTCGCAACATGCGAACTGGTGCTTGGTCTGATTTCTCCTCATCTACAGGTTACACAGTAGAAATACACATACTAATGGATAGAAGAGCCGATTTTCTATTTATTTATCACATTTTTGTGGTGTTTTGGTGCTTATTTGGTCAGATTTTTTACAACAACCGGGAGTTCTAGAAATGAGACAGACTGTAAGTGCAACTCAAGTGGAAAATAATGGTTCAGAATCAGTGAGGTTTAATGAGGCAAGTACTGTACCATCATCAATCAGGGAAGCAGATTCAGGGTGAAATGTAATGGATGACATATTATCTTAATCCATGCAATGTTACAATGTAATGTAATGAAATTTGACAATGTAATCAGACAATTTTTTGACTGGATGGCCTGTGGGTTGCCTGAAGTCCTTCCCATGGGAGGAGTTTATTCAAAGACTAAACAATAACTTAGTACAACAAAATAGGAGGTTGTTATCCAGCCAATATAGATATCTAATACCATAACAGCAACCAACTTGGTTCTGATTGACCAAGAAATTGGCTATACTCAACAAATACCATGATGTGTGTACTATGTGAACATGCAACTTTAAAGAATAGGAATTGTGGGCAGATATATAATTAAGTGATCCACTGAGGTCTGTTTCTGGTCTGAGATATAGCGCCAAATCTGTAGAGTAATGCTATTCAGCAGTCAAGTATTCTTGAAAAAATTGCATGTATCTGAATTTCATCAGGTCTAATTAATGTCC
Source organism: Platynereis dumerilii (assembly GCA_026936325.1). Lineage (NCBI taxonomy): Eukaryota > Metazoa > Annelida > Polychaeta > Phyllodocida > Nereididae > Platynereis > Platynereis dumerilii. The sequence goes on along the minus strand of JAPTHN010000014.1, from coordinate 21,074,492 downwards.
AATGTAAATAAGGCAAATTTGAGGTGCCTCGAAATGATGCATACGTACAGTACAACCCAAAATAAAGTAGGAACATTTTCTGTCAGAAGTCCTCTGTTTACCTATTTTGCCTTCCTTTCTCCTCTCCTCCCCATATCTCCTTACAACAGCCTTTGACTCCTCACCACAACTTTATCTCATATTAAGAACTCCATCAGGACAGCTGGCAAAGTAATTGCAGTTATCTAAGGGCACAATATCAAAGAAATCAAATGCGATGGGGGTGATGGAGTTTAAATTGGTATTGGCTTTATTTAAATGTAATGCGATTTTAAAAGGTAATTCAAAGTAGGCAGAAGTAGGAAGTGATTCGGAGGGAGCCAAAAGGTGTGAAAGGGTGAAGTAGTGGCTGATTCGTCCTTCCTGCTAGGGTAGTCATACTTTATTTAGGATTTTACTGTATGCTTCTGCGCCGTAACAATTCACTAGATTATATAATGCAGTGCAGGAGAGGCCCATTACTTCTGAACACATTTTTCCATCTGGGAAAACCATCTGATAAGTGTAACATACATACTTGACAGATTGGACATACATAATTGATAAGTATCCACACATCCGACAGATAGAAATCTGAATATGACAGTTTGCGGTTTGCCTATTTGGGAAATTTTGGCAATTGAGAAGATTGTGAGGAATGCCACAAATGAGAAAGTCAGAACTCCGCTCAAAATGTGTTATTTGCTCTCTATATTATGAGTGTATTGTTACTGAGACAATTGGTAATTGTGGAAGAAATGGTGCTATTTTCTTTCTTCTGTGTATCATTGACATAAACTGAAATATGTTCGCCCATTTCGCAAATTCGGAATTTAGAAGAAACCAAAGATTGATCGGTGACGAAGGAAAATGTTTATGGTATGATGAAATGATCTGTTATCAATTTCCTACCATATATGTCTTCCTTACACATGATGCATTTTGTGTAAAAATGAAAAACTTGGTGGTTAGCATGCCCTCCTTGCACACAAGACACCGTTGGTTTGACCCCCAGTCCAGCCATGTCTTGTTATCATTATAATGATTGGTATGATGCCATTCAGTATGATGAGTGTTGTTGAACAGATTTATATGGAATGGGTGTTTTACAAAATCATACAATTTTATCATATTATTATTATCATCAGGTTAGCTATAGTTGCTTTTTTCGCCGGCACAAAGCTATTAATATAGGTGCACAGATAGTATTTCAGTGTTTTGTTTATCTCCCTATCATATATGTTATGCAGTGCGGTGAGTTGGGTATGAAAGGTTATTCCTAAACACTTGGCTTCGGGGCTGGTCCTTTAGCTCAACTGGTCAGATTGAGGGACCTTTAAGGCGCATCAGCCTGAGGCTGACTCTGAGGCAGCCGATTTGAATCCTGCTCGTGATGGACGGTTGCATTGAGGTGAGATTGTTGAGAGTGTGTAAAAATCTCAGAGAAGTAGTGGATTGTAAGTAGGGCCCTGCATGGGACGGGAACGGGACTGAACTTGATAAAATTTGGCGGGAGTGGGTCAAAATTCGGAAAATTTTATCATTGTAATGCCTAGAACAGGACGGGAGCGGGAGCAAATTTGGAAAGAACAGGCGGGAGTGAGACAAAAATCTAGTCCCGTGCAGGGCCCTAATTGTAAGTGTTGTGTTTGACATTAGATATCTCAGCTGGTGTGAATTGGTTAATTGTAAAAAACAACATCTCAGACTTTCGGGGCAGGTTGTCACACTTTCGGGGCAGGTTGTCACACTTTCGGGGCAGGTTGTCACGCTCTCATGGATATTAAACTGTCATGTCCTTAGTACATTCTACTGATGATTGATGATGTAAGCAGAAAAGGCATAGCGTCTAAATAGATCTATTTCAAATTTTCAAAAGGAATTTGCAGAAAAATTCTACAGTCTGCACTCACCCTCTTCCTTATCAAAATGCATTTCTGTTGCCTTGATAAGTCAAAATTTGTAACACCCTTGTACAGACTCACATGATTGTTAAGGTCTGCACTGGGCAAGTAGGGGATTCCTGACATGTCCAAAATAACTTGTCTCATTCAGGATTTGACTTACAGAGTCTCACTTCCTGCATTCAAACTCTTAACCAAAAGTGTGACAACCTGCCCCGAAAGTGTGACAACCTGCCCCGAGTGTTGAATTTTAAAAAAATGTCCAATATGACATCAAGATTTCGAATGACAAAGGTATATATTCACCAGATAGATTTAAGTTACTCCTGTACTGACTTTCATCTACAATTACTGTGCCCCTACTTGCTTTAAATAGAAATTAACTGTTAAAAGAATATGCGCATTTTATAAAATTAAATAAAATGTGCATTCAGGAAAAAATAAATAACAATTTTTGTTTCGGGAGCATAGGTCTAAATCACAGCAATATGACAGCTATACATCTTCTGGTTTTAGTAAAGTTATAGGGTATTTATATAATTGACAATCGACAACTTGGAAGTGTCCTAATGAAAGGCCACATTGGCCTTAGTGGCTGAGGATCACATTATCCCACTGATTTGATGGAATTTATGCTTTCATACACCAGGAGGTGCCTCCACCTGGCGGATGGAATACTTTGGTTAGGCTGGTGGGGCCATGGCATGCTGCGTGATATACAGCAAATGTCACATACTTCTGTAAATTCATTCTAACCTATGTCATTTATTAGATCGACAATCCGCAAAATCTTACCCCAAATATAATTTTCATTTACTTAAATCTAGCATGGAGTTGTCAAGGTGTTTTTATTTGAACAATGGTCCCTTCATATTTTTTGCCAGAGGGACATTCTGCTAAGATTTTTCTTCCTTTTGTCCAATTTTCATGTCAATTGAAAATGCTCACGATTTTAGGATGCAGTGCTCCAGCACATGCCTGCTTGCTTTCTGCATCTATACTATAGAGACCGGGAGTCTTGGACCTATCAAACCATAATTTATTCCCTGAGGTCATGCAAACTGTTTTTTTTATTAATACATGCAATTTTGCAGTTAATGTGTTGGACCAAATTTTTCACAAAAGTCAATTATTTAATCTTGCCAACAGGTTGATTAAGTAATTATTGAAAAAAATTTGAGCTGGGCCTGTTAAACAAATCAAAAAGAGATTTAAAAAATTTCATCAAACTATTTTCTCACAGTAAATTCTGTTTACATTGATCCCTAGAAATAGTGATTTGAACACTATGCACATGTAAATAGCCCAACCAAGCAATTCATAACTGCGATCGTATTTTGACACTTTAGCCATGTGCATTTGTTTACAAATCATGAAGCATTGGACCATGATTGCACTTGATTGGCTGTGAACATGCTCCTCAGCATGAAAACAGGACGCCATTTGCACTTTGCAGCTGATTAGAGAGCTCTGAAAGACAGAAATGGCCCAACTTCCAGTTTAAAACCGTAAATAATGCTTCTATACTATAGCGTTTTTGTGTATGATGCTATTATAAATGTCCATGCCAAATTCTGGGGGCAGAGAAGTTCTTTTAACTGTGCTTGAGAAGTCTATGCGTCAAGCTACCTAAAATTAGTATAGAAGTGCTTCAGTCTGCGTCGCAAGCTTGCTCACGACGCCGACTGTTCGGTTTAACCTTGACCTTGACTTTACCTGGGCTTCTTCCCTTATTGATCTCCAGATTGATTTACTCCCGCCAGATGCAGGAGTTGGTGACTGGACAATCTGTCAACAAAAACAGAAGATTCTTAAATCCTTCATTAATTCTAGGAGAACCAAGAACTCTCTTCGCATTCAAGTGAAGCTGGCTACTGAACAAATCAACCCAGGTGTTTACTACTTATCATGCCCTCCAGGGTTGAACAGTATAAATTCTCTTGTGCCTAAGCTTCAGCAGAGTCAGGTAAAATACGTTTTGATCTGTTCGGCGGCTTGCAGAGTTGCAGTGACTATAAAATAAGCATAAAAGCCCTCGAAGACAAAGAGCCCGATTTCCTCAAAAGCAGATTTGAAACATTCATTATCCTGGCTCAGACAAGAACAAGCAAGAACAGGACATTAAGAAGAGATCATCAGTGTAAAGAAGCTTCAGACTTGATTACTTTTTAAGACACTAGCCTTTGTGTAAAGATTGAGACTCTGTAAATCAAGACTTTCAACATCGGAGGACATTAAAATTTAATTAGACACAAGCCGTCGAATCTGTCCTGTGATGATAGATCACTATGAGATGTGAATGGTGTTTGAATCTTAGATTTCTCAGAAACACAAGTGATCAGTGAACCCTATTTCTACAATGCTACATAAATACAAAACACTTGTCTTTCATTTTATGTGGAGTTTTCAAGCAGATACCTGTAAAAATGATAAATATCTATACACTAAATGACAAACTCGACGAATGATACTTTTCTGAATAAGTTTCACATCATATACTGACAAAGAGCGGACTAACCTGCATGATGCAGTAATTCAACAGTCACGAAAACTTTCTGGAAAGGGGTAATCCAATTTATACCCATTTCTGAGTAATTGACGGAACGTGCTTGTTTGTGTGTCATTAGTGTTGTGTTTTCTGACATTGTGGGTTGTGGATATATTGGCTATTTTTGATGGCTCATGCCTCTCTCCAAGCCTCTTGTCTTCATATAGTAGGGGAAGCTTGGGAGAGTTGGGCCACTTTTTACATTCTTGCACCTCCTGCTAGCAGTAATGATTATATAAACATGCTTAATGCATGTATTGTATCTTGACATATTTCAGAAAAATATCTTTGGGTTTGCATTGATATTTGCCCAAGAACATATGAGCTACAGCCCTATGAAAATTGGAAAACATTTGGCCCAACTCTCCCCATCAAGTGGGCGACTTGGTCCATTCTGGGGGAGACTTGGGCCATTGCAATATATCAGGTTCTAAATATTTCTTTAGCTAGCCAATCCCAAAAATAAGACGGCCTCTCTGGAAAATTGTCCCAGATAAAATCCAGTAATAAAGTCAAGAAACCTCCGAAATGGCAATTGAGTGGGTGGGCTAAGACTTTAATTAGTTTCATGATGACAATAGAGGGCATCAAATTTCATTAATAAGTTTAATGTACCAGTTAAAAGATAATGAAACTAATTGAAATGTTTGTGATTCAACAGACTGGTGTAGGATGGCAGTCCTCTCTCTGAGTCTTCCACAATACAGAGGCAGATAGGTGGTTTAGAGGTCGTGTGCAACATTTTCAAAGATTTATTGAAGATATATATATATTCAATGACTGAATACATATTGTGAGTGGGTTTACTGAGAACTACAACATTACCGGCTTCAACACTCAGGCCATCCAGGATAATGAGAATGCATGATCATCTCTCTATCTATCCATCCATCTATCCATACTTCCGTCCATTCCTAGCATCTTTGCACTATATTAATGAAGTTTCACAACAGATTATATTTGAGACTTCTCCTATTTGACAAATCACCAAGGCTTGGTGGAACAGCTCTTGACATTTCCTGGACTTCGCTCATTGATCCCAACCTTGATTTACAGCTGTTGGTGACTGGACAATTTGTCCATGGAACTGAGCACTCTCAACTTCCTAGATTCATTGTGGGTGTAAAGAGTCATTAAGAAAAACTACCAACGAAATCCCAGCCACATGTAGGCTGGCAAATGACATGATTGAGAAATACAAGACAGGACATTTGTCTTCCCATATTCATGATATATTATTGTAGTTCTTTTCCATAGAATTTATGCACTAATCATGCTTGCTTTTCTTTTACCAAACTTCATCCTAGACCCCAATCTACTCCTGTAATTTTCACTCTGAACAACCACAGATCACCAAGGGCTCTCCACCATTGCCAGCTTAGAAACAAGTAAGTCTCTCATTGGCCAAAAGAACAGTAAAATTCGTAAGGGGCGACCATTTCTGCTCAAGGAGGGGCTTGGAGTTTTTTTTAAATAAATAATTTAAATAGATAATTTCTAGTGCAGTTTTTTTTAAGCAGGCAATGCTTGATTCAATGAATATTCATGTACTTTGAGCTCTCAAAATAAATAATTATGGCCACCGTTACCATGAAATAAATAATTTCCCGCTGAGGAAAACTCCAACCCCCCCCCTTCCTGATTATCAAATGGTCACCCCTTAATGTGTCCTTGCTTTATCACTGGTGTCACATTGAGTTTTCTCTCCTCAAGATGATCAGTGAGCAAATACTTCTTGTTCATATCGATGAATAAGTTCCCATGTGAGACTGAGTTTGAGATCTTAACCAGCTTCTGTTCCCTGTGGTAATACTCTGCTGTTATTACAGACTACTAGCATTTTCCCGTGATAGAAGAATATGTTACTGAGTGTCACACACCATGTATTACTGACATCTTTTGTTACATTAATATAAATGTGTATGTGTTATGTTAACAGTAATGTGACTATATATCAATAAGCCCGTGCTATGTGTAGAATTAGTTGGAAAGATGCATGAATTATTACACTGAGATTGAGAAATACCCAAGTTTCCCAGAAATATAACCTGATGCTCAAAGATAGGGAGCAGGTGGCAGAGAGCTTGCAGGTGCTGCCTTCTTGTGTATTGTATATGAATGAGCTTAAAACTAATCCTAATTAATTAGAGCATTTTAAGAAGTCTAATAGGCCCCAAAAGGGGAGGCCCAAGCCTTGAATGGTCATGGAAGGTACAGGTAAAATTATAAGATGATACATTGAGTATAAGTTGAGATATTTCCCGGATCTTATCATTTTAATTGGAAGATATTCGATGGCTTTATGGGAAAGTTTACTCGGATGAGAGACCACACATCAATGAGAGACCGCTTCATGACTGCTGAATGGGCGGTCTTATAATGCAGGGACCACTGTAATATGACAGGTCAAAGAAACAGTATCATTTTGGTCAATGAACTGTAAATCAGGATTATCAAGTAAATTTAGATTAATCCAAAGCATTGAAAAGGTTGGACCAGACCATTTGATGTGCAATTACATCTTGATGACATGTTTAATACTGTTTGATGGTAATTTATTTCCTCATCTTTTTATCTATTTTTCTCCCAGTTGAGCAATACTCAGTCAGCACTACAGGACATTTATGGTTATAAATTAGTCTTTCATTGGTGCACTTCAAAGGTACTCTCTGACAATATAATGTCATAAATGCCAATGTTATCTCTTTTTATCATGTGTCTGTCCACAAGTGAATGGAATTAGCTGAAGTTAGACGAATCAGTATTACTGTGTTTGGTGGAAAAAAACTGTCAAGGGGGAGGGGGGTGCTGGAATAGCAATCAACAATCTGCTAGATCTGCTAAAGAAAAGGAAAAGAAAAAAAAGTAAATGTATAACTGCCAGTGAATAACCAGCAAACCTGGTGGATGTCTCGAAACATGTCATAATGTTTTACAGTTGTCCCAGGAGCCTTATTTGAACAACTCTGACAGGCGTGTTACAACTGATGAGACCATATTCATTGCTTGAACATTTATGAGTAACAGACAGCTGTATTGAGCACTCTGTTACTTCCACTTTCCACTTTGGCTGTTGCTGTAGTAACAAGCAATATTCGCTAAGCAAACACCATCTCCTAGGAGTGTCATGCGATAAGTGTCCCATACATATTTGATAACTGCTCATGTATAGTTAAGCGCATCTGCTGGATAGAAATAAGAATATGACAGCTACATTTCTCTACTTTGGTCCTATGGAAGATTGAGTAGAATGAGGAATCACCACAAAAAAAAAACTGTTTGGTCTTAGTAATTCTTGTTTTGGCTGTTCATTAGACCTGTTCAGAATACAAACAATGTAGAATTTAATATTTTAGTAGCCTCCTGTTTGGTTTTCCAGGCTTTTGGGTATGGGGAATCCAAATATCATATTCATTTTGGTCTAGGGTGAAGGGAAAGCCTACCCAAAGGCCCTCAACATTTGTTGTCAATTTCGACAGAAATCGCCTGTTATTCTATGATTTTATGCTACATTTTGTCTTCTCACTTGATAGCAATTCATCACAGAGCCTCCAAAATAGTACCAAATGAAAGAAAATTAATTTCCAAATCCACTGCAATCCTTTGAAACAGAGTACAGCATATAATTACAACAGAGTAACATCAGCCTAATTTGTGGTATCATCCATCGGCATTGCCATGAATCTTGCGTTATAGCAGCGGAACTAAAAATCTTTGACTTTTGAAAATATCGTACCTACTACTTACCATTTATTAGCCAAAAAACTACATTGACTTTTTTTCTCTTCAAATATTGCAATATTCTTACAGACTGGGAGTGATATTGATGATAATTCCTGAACCCATATTTATAAGTTTCCCATAATGTAAGAAGCCAGCTGCTAAATTTCTGCAACGCTTCATCATATTGACACTTGCAGATGAGAATGTCATGTTCTTTTCTTGAAACTCTGTTATTACCAAGTTACCAAGTCCTAAAAGGTTTCATAACTCAGTTTACAGGGCTCTATGACAGGTTTCTGTGAGCCGGTAACACCCTGTAGCATCATATTAATCTTATGAGCAAGCTAAAGGCATTTTATATTGTCTCGGGCCTGGGTTCTGGGAAGGATATCTTCAGTTTTAATTTGCAACATATTAGCATGCTTGAAGTCCAGTAAATCGGCAGTCAAGACTCAAGTAAGTTACTGGCTACACTTTTAGAATAACTCTCATATACTGTGGTGTATGCAAGTAGCAATACTGGCAAAACATAATGACAAACTTATGAGTGACAATTATTGTATTTTTAAATCAATTGACAGCAAGCTAGGTTGCTAATGTTTCAGATTTTGTTTTTGTTTTTCCAAATACACTCTAACTTGACTTATTTGAATGGTGAAATATCAAAATGACATACTGGGTTGAAGTAGCAAGTAATGTATGATGTGCTTTTAATTTCCTCATATTATTTAATTTTTTAAAGACCAGCATGCTTAAACAGAAAACCAATTGGACTGAGTCAGCTATCTATCTCAGGTAAGAGCTTTCTCTTGGGCAGACATTTGTTATAAATTACATAGAGGCTAATAGCATCCAAAATATGTAAAAAAACAAAAAACAAAGAGCCAACTTGAAGGTCCTTCCTTACAATGACGGATGGCTGGGGATGGGTGACCACTACTCACAACTCTAATATGTGTATGAGTTTTGAATTATTTATCACAGAGGGAGATCACAGCTACAACAGAAGAAGCTCTACATACAAAGAAAACCACTCAACTCAAGAACAGATACATTTTATATGTCTGGTTCAGTTTTTTCATAAAGATAGAGAAAAATATAATCTAAAAGATTGTGGAATGTGAGATGTATAGTGTGCGCTCACTGGATGTGATTCCTTTCATTGCCATAGATGATTGAACGACCCTCCCGGAAAATTTTCACACTTTTTCTTTTTCTGGATCTTCTGCAGCTGTCTCGAAAAGCAGAGATGTTGGTCTCTGCTTTCATGATCATAATCATGTGTCCAGCTTTCCACCCTGAAAAGAGGAATTGGTATTCCCGTAGAATATCCCACAGTTGGCAGTGATCCTCATGGAAAACCCATGAGGAACAGCCCATGGGATATAATTTTGTGATCCACCATCCCTAATTTAAATATGATCCACCATCCCTAATTTAAATGTGATCCACTATCCTTGATTTACATATTTTATTTATTTGTGGCACTACTTCAGATTACACATGAGGTAACAATCACGACACATGACATCACAATAGCAGCACATGACGTCACAATAGCAGCTGAACCACTATGACATCATCAGCATTGGTGACATCACCAGCAGTCATGTGACTCTGTCCGCTTTGTTTATAGCAACCAGTCAGACTCCACCCACTTTGTCATTTTGTTTATGTTACACTTTGATCTGATTGGTTTGGCCACCATCGAAACATTAAATCAATCCACCGAAGTGATTAGGTCATTATGATTTTTAATTATCCATATTCAAGCATAAAAATGACCTCATAGGTTGTCGAAATAGCAGAAAATGTGGGATATAAATAAAACCCACTACGGGTGATGGATCAGTCCACTGAAACCCACTCGTGGTCTGGCTGGCTGCGGAACTCACTCGTGGCTTCGCCACTTGTGAGTTCCTCCGCCAGCCAGACCACGAGTGGGTTTCAGTGGACTGATCCACCACCCTGAGTGGGTTTTATTACATTATCAAATCAGAATTCTGATTTTGTCCTCGCCGTAATTTTTGTTGGCAATAGCAGCAGCCTGGCTGTCTGATGTGAAAGTTTCATAAATATTATAAAATTAACTAAAAACTCATCATGGCATGAAATATTATCTTGCTACAAATTAGCCAAAATGAAGCCTAATATAACGTAAAAGAAGCCCATTGAATATCATTGTTCATTGTGGCTGTGTGGGTAATATAATTGATGTTTAGCTTCTCTGATCTTCTCAAGGCACTTTTTCTAGGGTCGGTCGGTAGGATGAAAAAAAAAGTGATCTCAATGTTTTATGATGTAAATTTGATACAAATTGTGGCTTAGCTCAGAAAATATGTCGGGTCAGTCAATTCAAGAAGCTAAAAATCAGATATGTCTGACCTAAAGACTACATAGTTTTAGTAAGTTTCCAGTGTCAGAAAAAGAAATCTAATATTGCTCTAACCAAACCAAAATTCCTGATTCATATTTGTTTAAACATGCTGAGTTTCTCAGAATGAATTAGATTTGGCTGCCCGTTAGACTGAGGCTGGTGATTTTTTGAACTGCTGGTAAATCAGTCTGTATCTGGTTTCTAGCAGTTCTTCAAATAATGTGGCATTGCCCCGACTGACTAGTCGGTCTGCTGTATATTGGCAGGTGAGAGAACCAAGGCTGAGGATGGTGAATTTTAAGATGGGTATCAAATTGGGAATTAGGACAATTGCCTGTCAGGCCAGTATTCAACAGGAATGCCCAGCAATGTATCCAGTTGTGAGTGCAAGTGACTTTACAATGTTGTGACAATGTTGCAGTATCATTGACATTCTACGTAACTTCACTACGTTGTGACAATATTACAATATAGTTGACATTCTACATAACTTGACGATGTTGTGACAACGTTGTCGTAATGTTGAAATACCACATAACTTTACAACGTTATTACACGGGTTTTCTACCATACAAATCTATGTTGTAGTGACGTTGAAATTTCTACGTGATTCTTACCAAAATAATGTTGACATTCCACATAACTTAAAGATGTTGTGACAACGTTGTTGTAATGTTGAAATGCCACATAACTTCACAACGTCATTACACAGGTTTTCTACCATACAAATCCATGTTGTAGCAACGTAGAAATTTCTATGTAATTCTTACGAAAATGCAACGTTGTCACAACGTTGCTGCAACGTAGATAAGCCCATTGGGTGAGGTCTATTTGTAATCTGAGCTATAGCACCCAATCTATAGAATATTTTATTCAGCAGTCAAGTATTCTTGAAAAATTGCAAATCTCACTTTCATCCGTTCTAAGGATTGTCCAATTGTAAATAAGGCGATTTTGAGGTGCCTCAAAAAGCTGCATACATATGCTTTTGCACCATACCATAACAACCCACTAGATTATATGATGCAGTGTAGGAGAGGCCCATTACATCTGAACACACATTTCCATCTGGGAAAACCATCTGATAAGTGTAACATGCATATTTGACAGATTGGACATACATAATTGATAAGTATCTACACATCCGACAGATAGAAATCTGAATATAACAGTTGTGGTTCTCCTATTTTGCAATTGAGAAGATTGTGTGAAATGCCTCAAATGAGAAGATGACAATGCCGCTCAAAATGCGTTGTTTGCTCTCTTCATTATGTCTATTGTTACTGCGACAATTGGCAATTGTGCAGAAATGCTGTTGTTTTCTTTTTTCACTGTAACATTCACAGTCACTGAAAAATGTTCACACATTTTGGTTAATTTGGAATTTAAAATAACAAAGAAACCAAAGCATGGCAGGTTGTTTTAAAATAATTCTGTTTGGTTGGGATTGTTCAGATTTTGTTCTTATCGAACTTAAGCCCTATTAGCAATTACGTGTACCGTGCTTCAGCTGCAGAATGTTGATTAATTTAAGGAGATTAAAAAGTGCAGAAGCTGCTGAAAAAAAATTGTTATTGCCATTAGTATGAATGGTAATCTCCATTTTATTTGCAAAACGCAGCTGCTATTTTCCCAATGGCTGTACAATCAGAACTCTCTTGAGCTAAAGAAATTTTGCTTTGTCAACAATCGAAGAAAAGAAAAGACTGCAAATAGGTTAATCAAGTCCAGATTCCAGCTTGGTTAAAAGGCACCCAGAGCCAGAATTAAGTGGAATTTAAAATAGTTAAACTTAGTTGTTAGCAGAAAGCAATGAGATATTTCGGGTAAAGTGACCACCAATATCATTGCATATCTATTATATTTTGACATGTAAATTCTTAAGACATCAGAAATCACAGACCTAAGACTGTTTTCACTGAGTTATAAAGTTCTGAAGTAAGATGACGTCTCAAAAAAGAATATTTCTTCAGATTCAGATACTTGGTTTGAAGCCTGAAGGTAAAGAAGTTGTGAATGGATCAGTCAAACATTAAAAATATTTCCTCGGCTGTAGTTTAAAATATTTTCTCTTAAAGTGTATAATATTTGAAATGAGCTGGAATTTATGTACCGTGAAATTAATCTGAAAATTTCAGTGCAGCTTTAACATTGAAAGATAAGGAGGATAAGAAATTAGGAACTATTTTTGCACATATTTATGTCATTTGCTAAGTAAGAAGTCATTGAGCTGAATGACAGGTTTATTACCAGTTCATGAGAAAGACAGCTATAGTTCATTTTGCAATCACCTGCACAAGGCTATAGTTGCACAGATAGTATTTGATGGTTTTTCTTTTCTGCCTATCATGATATGCAGAGTAGTGGGTTGGGTATGAAAGGTTAGGCCTACTCCTAAACACTTGGCTTCGGGGCTGGTCCTTTAGCTCAACTGGTCAGATTGAGGGACCTTTAAGGCGCATCAGCCTGAGGCTGACTCTGAGGCAGCGATTTGAATCCTGCTCATGACGGACGGTGGCATTGAGGTGAGATTGTTGACGAGAGTGTGTCAAAATCTTAGAGATGTATTGGATTGTAAGTAAGGTGTTTGACACTAGATTTCTCAGCTGGTGTAAAGTGGTTGTATCGCTTCAAAACACAGACTTCACCTTCGTTATAAATCGCTGTGGTCTGGAGAAACAGTCCTTGATCTTACCTTGACCTTACCTGGGTTTCCTCACTTATTGATCTCCTCCCAGCAGATGCAGGTGTTGGTGTCTGCACAATTTGTCAACAAAAATCGAGGCCTCTTATCCTTCATTAATGCTAGGAGAACCCAGAACACTCTTTGCATTCAAATGAAGCTGGTTGCTGAACAAATCAGCTGAGCTTTTTACTAATCAAGAGTCAAACCACTAGGTCGTGCGAAAAGTGTGGAATGATCACTGCTGCAGCTGTCCCAATGATCTATGTCAAGTTGACTTGAAATTTCTTCCGGGTATTAAGCCAAAACCACATGTTTCACTGAGGCCTGATGGCCTATCTTAGATATAGGTTGTATATTTGCTTTATATGACTTATGAAGAAGTGTCTACTGGCATAATCAATATAATTATTGTCTAGGGTGGCAGAATTTATTCGCTTTTAAAATTAGTATGATTATAAGCTCTATCGATCAAAATTTCTGGTCTTATTTACAAAAGAACACAAAAAACAACACAATATACCCCCAGTAGAATGGATAACAATACCGTGCAGACAGAAAGTAAATGAAATTGGTAGCATGCCTGCAAAAGCGAGAAGTACTGTAATGATCATAATTTTTTCCTGCACATTTCCACCTACAGCGGAGTCATGGAAAATATGCTTTGATCTCTTGGTGGCTTGCAGAGTCGCAGTGACTATAAAATAAGCATAAAAGCCCTCGAAGACAAAGAGCCAGATTTCCTCAAAAGCAGATTTGAAACATTCATTATTAGTCCGGCGGCGGTGAGCTTCAACCTCGCAGTAGGGTCTGGACAGCGTTTTTTTGTTGATTCTATATCTCTGAGATGTGTTCTTTCAGAAACTGAACGATGCCACTCTGTCATCGTTGGGCAATTTGCATAATATGCAAATTAAGGCGGCCATTACCAAAAATCTTGTTCTCGCCTGTATCTCAATAACTATGCATGATATCAACTTAATTTTGGTGTCTATCCCCATGTTTTGAAGGGTAAATAATCCAACTAGGCTATTTCCATAAATTTCACACCAATAGTTTTTGCAGAATTGACATATTGAGGCCGCCATTACTGAAAATCTTGTTTCTGACAATATCTTCGAAACTACAGGTGGTATCAAAATAATTTTGGTATCTGCCACCATGTTTTAAGGGTTAAATAATGAGATGAAGCCATTTCAGTAAACATCACACCAATATTTTGTATTTAACAGGCATGTTAACAAAGCTGCCATTACTGAAAATCTGGTTTCAGACAATATCTTATTACTTCATATGGTGTCAAAACTCTATTGGTGCCTATCACCATGTTTTGAGGGATAAAGAAACATATTAAGTTATTTTTATAATGATTAAACAAATATTTTATACTGTATTTCACAACAACCTAGAAGTTAAGCTGAAAAACCATGTGATTTACACCATGTGGTTCAACTTTGCCATCATTGTGAATCACATGAATAATTATCTGACCTTGTCATGTACACAATGAGTAGTGAAGTCATGATGTCACAATGTTTTGGGGCTCTGATTGGTCGGTGTGGTTGCCAAGAATGTTCTTTGGCCTTCAAGCAAAGTAATGCCATATGAAAAGACTCAATATTTTTGACTGCTGGTTCTATTTTTGTTGTGAGATATACCTTATTATCACTGATTATTTTGTTATTCTGCAATCTGACATTCAAAAGATTCACTGTTGTGAACCACATCCCTTTATGTTTTATCAAAGAATGAGCATATGTATATCAAAATAATTGTTGGGAAACAAAATAAGCCATTTCAGAAAGGACCAAGCAAATACCTTTGGATAAAGGTGCAAAGTCATTACAGAACAATTATTGCGCTGATGCATCTTGCCATTATTGATTTTTCTGTGTACGGAAACAAGTCATTTTCAACAAGTTTGTCCCTGGGAACTGAACAGTTAACACCACCCATTTATTTTTATTCAAGGCTTATTTAAAAGTGCTAAGGAAAGAGTTTGAATGCTCCATCCGTGAGCATATAACATCTTGAGTGAAACAGCCAAATAAATGTCATACCAAATTACAAACATTGACACAGTAATCACCTTATCAGGTATACTTGTTCTCGCAGTGTGCTTCCCCATGAAATCTGTAAAACATTGATCAAGTAAGCTATTAAACAAGATGTGTCCATAGCAAAATCACACCTTATCATTTCCAGCACCTCTGGAACAGCAACATTGTCGACTGGTCCTAATTATACTGAATTAAGCATTTACCACATCAATCATGTTTCCTTAACAGACCTGATGGAATGCAAGATATTGTGAGTGTGAGCCAGTCTCCAAATGGCAGTCTAAATATACCATCATCACTTTTCATTTAAATTATTTTTCACAGAGTGGACAGTGTTGAAGCTCTCGAGTCCGGATTTGTCCTCAAGGTTGGCCTCGAGGTCATATTCCGATGGACATGGCCTTGGATGCCCAATTCTCGGCCTTGGACTCGGTCTTGGGTGCATTTGGCCAGTGATGGAAGCCTCTGGACTTGCCCCAAGGCCACTTTTTGATGGCCTTGGCCTCAGTCTCAGAGGCTCATGCCTCAGTCTGGGTGGCGGATGTCTTGGCCTCAACTACAAAACTGGAAGTGGAGCTTGTGTCACATTTTTCTACCAATCTGTCAAGAATAAAACTTCTCCAACTGCCACAATAATATTCAATGTAACCAATGCTTGCTACTGAAGCTCATTGAAAGGCTAGCAAATAATTATCTCCCTAGAAAAATTAATAGGTTAATAAAGTTGTTTATCACCAAGGAAATTAACTTCTTAACAATTATTTGTGGAGAATAGCCAATTCTGGGCTGGTCAGTGACCAGGTATGGTGATCATAAACTGTAGGAACTGTTCTGAAACTGTCCTCATGCTTTTACCTGGCCAATGCACTACTTTTTCAATGTTAATTACTCCCATTGGAAGATCCTGAGGGTACAGGAAAGAAGCTTTAAAAATAAAAATTCAAATGTTTTTTCAAATTGTGCATTGTACAATGTATTAGGATATAAATGTCATTTTTTACAATTCTGCATGAGTCCACTTCCCTGATTGGAGGACAGCTCCAGAGCTACTTTTCTCCTCTTGCCTAACTTTTATGCTTCATAGAAGTTGAACCTAACCTCTCATCTTACTATAGAAGGATCAAGTTCTCATCTTATGCACTCCCATTCAGTAGCTGACATCACAGGAGAAGGCCAACAGCCCAACACTCATGGGTGCCTGTCAGGGGATCAACAGCCATAGTTGACATTGAATATTGCTCCGGTCCTTGGCAAAGTAGAAAAATGTGACAAAAGCTCCACTTTCAGTGTTGCAGTTGAGGCTGAGACATTTGCCGCCCAAACAGAGGCATGAGCCTCTGAGACCAAGGCCAAGGCCATCATCAAAATGTGGCCTCAAGGCAGGTCCAGTGACTTCAATCATTGGCCAAAGTCACCCGAGACCGAGTCCAAGGCCGAGAATTGGGCATCCAAGGCCATGGCCATCAGAATATGACCTCGAGGCCGGCCTTGAGGACAAATCCGGACTCGAGAGCTTCAACAGTGTCCACTCTATGAAAAATAATTTAAATGGAGAGTGATGATGTTATATTTAGACTGCCATTTGGAGACTGGCTCACACTCACAATATCTTGCGTTCCATCAGGTCTCTTAAGGAAACATGACTGATGTGGTAAATGCTTAATTCAGTATAATTAGGACCAAGCGACAATGTTGCTGTTCCAGAGGTGCTGGAAATGATAAGGTGTAATTTTGCTATGGATAGATCTTGTTTAATAGCTTACTTGATCAATGTTTTACAGATTTCATGGGGAAGCACACTGCGAGAACAAGTATACCTGATAAGGTGATTACTGTGTCAATGTTTGTAATTTGGTATGACATTTATTTGGCTGTTTCACTCAAGATGTTATATGCTCACAGACTGGAGCATTCAAACTCTTTCCTTAGCACTTTTAAATAAGCCTTGAATAAAAATAAATGGGTGGTGTTAACTGTTCAGTTCCCAGGGACAAACTTGTTGAAAGTGACTTGTTTCCGTACACAGGAAAAATCGATAATGGCAAGATGCATCAGCGCAACACTTGTTCTGTAATGACTTTGCACCTTTATCCAAACGTATTTGCTTAGTCCTTTCTGAAATGGCTTAGTTTGTTCCCCAACAATTATTTTGATATACATATGCTCATTCTTAGATAAAACATAAAGGGATGTGGTTCACAACAGTGAATCTTTTGAATGTCAGATTGCAGAATAACAAAATAATCAGTGATAATAAGTTATATCTCACAACAAAAATAGAACCAGCAGTCAAAAATATTGAGTCATTTCATATGGCATTATTTTGCTTGAAGGCCAAAGTACATTCTTGGCAACCACACTGTGCAATCAGAGCCCCAAAAACATTGTGACATAATCACTGCACTACTCATTGTGTACATGCCAAGGTCAGATAATTATTCATGTGGTTCGCAACGATGAACCACATGGTGTAAATCACATGGTTTTTCAGCTAAACTTCTCAGGTTGTTGTGAGATACAGTATAAAATATTTGTTTAATCATTATAAAAATAACTTAATATGTTTCTTTATCCCTCAAAACATGGTGATAGGCACCAATAGTGTTTTGACACCATATATGAAGTAATAAGAGATTGTCTGAAACCAGATTTTCAGTAATGGCAGCTTTGTTAACATGCCGGTTAAATACAAAATATTGGTGTGATGTTAACTGAAATGGCTTCATCTCATTATTTAACCCTCAAAACATGGTGGCAGATACCAAAATTATTTTGATACCACCTGTAGTTTCGGAGATATCGTCAGAAACAAGATTTTCAGTAATGGCGGCCTCAATATGTCAATTCTGCGAAAACTATTTGTGTGAAATTTATGGAAATAGCCTAGTTGGATTATTTACCCCTCAAAACATGGGGATAGACACCAAAAGTATGTTGCTATCATGCATAGTTACTGAGATACAGGCGAGAACAAGATTTTTGGTAATGGCCGCCTTAATTTGCATATTATGCAAATTGCCCAACGATGACAGAGTGGCATCGTTCAGATTCTGAAAGAGCACATCTCAGAGATATAGAATCAACAAAAAAACATTGTCCAGACCATACTGCGAGGTTCCCATGAAATCTGGGGTTTGGCCGCCGGACTATATCCTGGCTCAGACAGGAACAAGCAAGAACAGGACATTAAGAAGAGATCATCAGTGTAAAGAAGCTTCAGACTTGATTACTTTTTAAGACACTAGCCTTTGTGTAAAGATTGAGACCCTGTAAATCAAGACTTGGAAACATTTCAGGACATTAAAATTTAATTAGACACAAGCCGTCGAATCTGTCCTGTGACAATAGATCACTATGAGATGAGAATCTTGTTTGAATCTGAGATTTCTCAGAAGCATCAGAAGCACAAGTGATCAGTGAACCCTATTTCTACAATGCTACATAAATACAAAACACTTGTCTTTCATTTTATGCCGAGTTTTCATGCAGACACCTGTAAAAATGACAGATATCTATACACTTAATGATAAACACGACGAATGATACTTTTCTGAATAAGTTTGGCATCATATACTGACAAAGAGCGGACTAACCTGCATGATGCAGTAATTGGACAGTCACGAAAACATTCTGGAAAGGGGCAATCCAATTTATACCCATTTCTGAGTAATTGACAGAACGTGCTTGTTTGTGTGTCATTAGTGTCTTGTTTGCTGACATAGTGGGTTGCAGATATATTGGTTATTTTTGATGGCTCATGCCCCTCTTGTCCTCATGCAGTGCATATGAAACACAGTCTTGTTAGTTTTGACCTTTTCTTATAGGATCAAAAATGTTGATTTGCTCAAATCGCAGAGAAATTCCATGCAATATTTTATTTGAGCAAGTGATTTTTAACATTATATTATATTGAATTTCTCCAAAATTTAAGAAAATACTTTAGTGTGCATCTACTTTGTAGTCCAGTCCCTTTAGTGCTATATGAGAGAATTAAATCCATTTTTTGGGGTTTACTGGAATCTTAACAGATTTAAACAGAGGCGCACTCTAATACATTTCGGGAAAAAACTGTTTTTTAAAAATCCAAAATGGTTTTTTGAAAAATCCATATTGGTTTTTGCATGGACGTTTGGTTTTTCAAAAGACCATTTTCCATTAAAAAAAACAGTTTTGTCCCGAAATTTTTTAGAGTGCAGGGCACTAAATTAAAAGTCTATACTGAGTTAGATGTGGGAGAGGCTATAATCTAAAGTCTGTTACTTTCAATATCTGAATTATTTATCACTCGGCAAAGTGTTCTTTGGGAGGGTATGTTCTGTCTTTGTATATTTTGTGTATGTACTTTTCTTTGGAGAATTAAATAAATTATGTCTGAGTCTGGGAAGGGATGACTGCTGTATTAGTATGCATAGTGCTTTATGTCTCTTTATAAAGTATTAAAGGTAAATCTCCTACATGACATGTGTGAATGGCTCTTCTGTTTAATCACAGTAAGAGCCCATGGAAATATATTCCAGAATATTTGACAAGTACATAGCAGTATCACGCATAGCACATTAGCACTCACCCGTGTCAACTGGTACCAATGGTCTCCTGAAAATGTGTTTTTGATTCATCTTTAAAATTTCCATAACATTTCCTTTTAATGACTGTCATAAATAATCTCCTTTTCACTTAAACCTGTCAAGTTTTGAATGACATACATGTGAAGGAAAATGCAGGCTGAGGTAGGACAACAAGAAAACCAATATGAAAAAGTGCTTCATGAAACTTTGTGACTCGGTCCAGAATATTTTTTTTTCTAGCCAATCTTAAAAATAAAGTCAGCTTTTCTGAAAAATAGTTCCAGATAAAATCCAGTAGTGAAGTCAAGAAACTTTCGAAATGTCAATGTAATTGTGTGGGTGGGCTTAGACTTTAATTAATTTCATGTTGATAATAGAGGGCATCCAATTTCATTATTAAGGTAAATGTACCAGTTAAAAGATAATGAAACTAATTGAAATGTTTATGATTCAACAGACAGGTGTAGGATGGCAGTCCTCTTTCTGATTCTTCCACAATACAGAGGCAGTTAAGAAATGTGCTATATTTTCAAAGATATTGAAGATATATATATATTCAATGACTGAATACATATTGTGAGTGGGTTTACTGCAAACTTCAACATTATGCGGCTTCAACACTTAGGCCATTGAGGATAATGAGAATGCATGATCATCTCTCCATGCATCTATCCATCCATGCATCCATTCCCAGCATCTTTGCATATATTAAAGAAGTTTCACCCCCTGATTCTCAAGATCTTATATTTGAGACTTCTCATTTTTGGCTTGGTGGAACAGCTCTCGAAATTTTCTGGAATTTCTTGCTCATTGATCTCCACCTTGATTTACTCCGACCATATACAGCTGTTTGTGACTGGAACTGAGGACTCTTAACTTCTTAGATTCATTGTGGGTGAAAAGAGTCATTAATAAAAACTACCAGAGAAATCCCAGCCACATGCAGGCTGGAAAATGACATGATTGAGAAATACAAGACAGGAAAGTTATCTTCCCATTTTCATGAAATATTATTGTAGTTCTTTTCCTAAAATGCACTGATTGTGCGCTTATCTTTTACTACACTTCAGCCTAGAGCCCAGTCTATGACTGTAATTGTCATTCTGAACAACCACACATCACCAAGGGCTCTCCACCATTTCCAGCTTAGAAACGTGTAAGTCTCCCAAAAGAGCCAGTCAAATTCGTTATTTCCCGCTGAGGAAAACTCCAAACCCCACCCCCCCTTCATCATTATTAAATGGTCACCTCTTAATGTGTCCTTGCTTTACCAGTGGTGTTACATTGAGTTTAATCTCTCCTCAAGATGATCAGTGAGCAAATACTTCTTGTTCATATCGATGAATTAGTTAGACATGTGAGAGTATGAGATCTTAACCAGCTTCTGTACCCTGTGGTAATCCTCTGCTTAATGTTGCTATTGCAGAATATTTTGAATTGTTTGATGGGAAAGTGTACTCGGATGAGAGACCACATCACAATGAGAGACCACTTCATGACTGCAGAATGGGCGGTCTTATAACGCAGGGACTATTGTAATGACAGGTCAAAGAAACAGTATCATTTTGGTCAATGAACTGTAAATCAGGATTATCAAGTAAATTTAGATTAATCCAAAGCATTGAAAAGGTTGGACCAGACCATTTGATGTGCAATTACATCTTGATGACATGTTGACTACAGTTCGATGCTAATTTATTTCCTCATCTTGACATCTTTTTATCTCAGGCAATTTCTCTCCCTGTTGTGTAACACTCTGTCAGAACTACAGGACATTTATGGTTACTAATTAGTCCTTAATTTGAGTGCTTCAAATGTACTCTCTGAGCATTTTTTACAATATAATATCATAAATGCCAATGTTATCTCTTTTTATTGTGGGTCTGTCCATTAGTGAATGGAATTTGCTCAAGACAGACACATGGAAGTGCAAAGTATTACTGTGTTTGGTGAAAAAGACTAATTGGAGGATGCTGGAACAGAAACAAGTTATCTGACAGATCGTCAAAGAAAAGGAAAAAAAAAGTAAATGCATAAATGCCAATGAATAACCAGCAAACCTGGTGGATATCTCGCAAACATGTCATAATGTTTTAAAGTTGTCCCAGGAGCCTAATTTCAACAACTCTGACACACATGTTACAACTGATGAGACACAGTAGCTCTTCCATTCCAAAAAAATTTCCATATTCATTGCTTGAACACATTTATGAGTAACAGACAGCTGTATTGAGAACTCCATTACTTCCACTTTCCACTTTAGCTGTTGCTGTAGTAACAAGCAATATTCGCTAAGCAAACACCATCTCCTAGGAGTGTCATGCGATAAGTGTCCCATACATATTTGATAACTGCTCATGTATAGTTAAGCGCATCTGCTGGATAGAAATCAGAATATGACAGCTGCAATTCTCTACTTTGGTCTTAAGGAAGATTGAGTAGAATTAGGAATCGCTACGAAAAAAACCCAATTGTTAGGTCCTAGTAATTCTTTACTTGTTTTGGCTGTTCAGTTGTCATGGTAAAATTTTTTAAAGATACAGATACTTTATCAATAATTATTATTATAATGGAAGAGGAAATTTCACATGCCCCAGATTGGCCAGAATGACATCACATCATGTTTAGAAATAGCATTTTATTTGGTATTATTAAACCAGTGTCAGGAATGTCTCATTCAAATATTGTGAATTATCAAACATCCTGCATTTAACACCAGCACATTTTGTAAAACAGAATGTAACATAATTACACAAATGTTCCACTAATTCACTGAAAACCTCAATTTTAAATAAAAATGACGAAAGTTATCACAAGAAGCAGACTCTTTATTCAGGTAGATGTATTCACATTTCTACTTACAGAATGCAGCTGTTCTATTCTCAGGTTGAACAGAAATGTGCTTTCTCAGCAAGGAAAGGGATGAATAAATACAGAGGATTTCAGTTAAATGTATGTTAAGAAAATTGGAACAATAATATTAAGAAAATTACGCCAACAAATATCAACTCCGTATGATTCATTCCCCTGGGTTTGTATTGAATAATTGGAAATTTTTATCAGATATCTTGTAACAAACTGTCCTAATTAGCTTATCAAGTGCATAAATACAGGTCGGAAAGCCCCAATCATCCATCCCTCTGTTTCAATGAATCTTGTGAGTATGAACGACTTCAAATTGAAACATTGCATACGGTATGGTGCATTTTCATATACCAATGCTCCATACTCCTAATTGAGGCAGACATATCGAGTTCCAGAAAACTTTTGAGTGGCAATGTCATGGGGAAACAAATGAATGTAGGCCTATATAATTGGAGTGTGGGAGTTGAAGGCACAGAGGAAGCTTTCCTGCTGTCTTTACATTACCAATGTCTACATAATTTATAGAATGCAAGAAACCGGATATAAAACCATCGTTTGGAAGTCGGAAGCAGTCATTATTACATTATGATCAGCTTACATAGGTTTGAATTGTGGTGAGCATTATTAAGAGATTTTATTTAATACACTCCTATTGAGATGTATAGCATTACAGAATATTATTTTGAGACAAATTGAATTATATATGCTTGATATATTTATAGATCTTGTAAGCTTTTCTGACCTTCTCAAATTGGGGCAGGAAAATTCATTTCATTCAACAAAACATCACACAGGCTATCAAATCAGTCAAATCAACCTCAAAGAACCAAAATCCCAATTTCCTCAAAGCTGATTTGAAACTTTCATTATCCGGGCTGAGACAGGAGCAGGGCATAAAAATGAGATCATTAGTATCAGGAAGCTTCAGACTCTTGATTACTTTTTAAGACACTGGGCATTGTTTAACGACAGGACCCATGTAAATGAAAACCTCCAAATGTTGCATGACATTAAAATTAAATTTGGCAATAGTCACTGAGCCTGTTTCAAAACAACAAATTCCCTAAAAAAATCACTTAAGATGCACAGGAAAAAAATTTAAGCGGGCTTCCATATTGTCCCGAAACAGCTGACTATCTTCTGCAAGATTCTATGCTGACTTGATTTTACTAATGTTGTGCTGGTATACTCCGGATCAGCCAGGGCAGCTCAACCTCCAATGTCCTCCATCTTTGTGGAGGTAGCTGCACTTTCATTTTTGGTGACCGCTGTACGATGATGAGATGAGATGAGTAGGGGGCGGGAGTCTGGTACAGTCCCTATTTATTCAGAGATGCCCAGGTCTTTCTGTTGCCCCAGAATAGAATACTGGATATGACCCTATTTGGCTACTTTTTGCCTGATTATTCTGGAATATATCTATTGTGATGTTTCGTGGCAAAGGCAAAAAGGACAAACACATATGTTACCGCCAATATCCATTATTGTGCCCAATAGGCCTATTGGGCATGGATATTAGGCCTTTGGGCAAAATATAGGGTCTTTTGGCAAATTATAGGGTCTTTGAGCAAACTATAGGGCCTTTGGGCATTACGACTCCTTTTGGCATGACTTTCCCAAAGTCATCGCATCCTTCAAAATTTCCGCGAGGCCTTTGGGCAAAATATAGGTCCCTCGGGCGCATGCCTAAATCACTCATCATCTCTCACTCCCGACTATAGTGGATTTTGGCAAAAATCGTATACTTTGGATACATACTCAAGTCACTCGCAATAACTCTTTTATACTATTATGGATTTTGACAAATATCCAACTTTGGATAATAGTGAACTGACCAATGAGAATACGCTCTAATATCTTGACCAATGAGAATCCACCCTAATATCCACAATAGGGGGCACAGTAATTAATAGTCTGTCTAATGAGAATGCCACCTAATATCCTGTCCAATGAGAATCCAGCCAAATATCCTAGCCAATAACAGTCAAGTCTAATAATATCCACAGAGAGCCATGATTGGCCAGTGGATATTAAGCACTAAGCAGCATTCTCATTGGACACACTGAGAATCCAAAGAGATTCCAGTCTAATATCCGACAGCCAATGAAAATTGAGCCTAATATCAAATAGGCTAATAGTCAAATAGGCTTGGTCAAAGTCAAAAGACTAGGCCAAAATTCATGACAGTCTTTTGTGGATATTTGTGGATATTTATGAGTGATTATATATGCTTTGGGCATACACAACATATGGCTTAAGACTGCATAATGAGGAATCTTATCCAAAAGGAGGTTTGATTTTTCTTCAATTACCAATTGGTAATGACGCTGGCAACCTGAAGATGTCATTGCAAGCGGAAGAAAATAGTCAGATAGGTAAAAAATTGATGCACTCTTGGAATACAAGTTTATCAGTCCTGTTGTCTTTTTCAGTAGTCACAGAACGCAATTTACGGGCTTTTTGTCCTCTAATAATTTTCCATAAGGAAAAGAGGGGCAAATATTTAGCTTATACACAAGACATTTTAGCTTATAACAGGTCATGTCATGTCCAAAGTCATCTCACAATGACATCCGGGTGTTATACTTCTATTTCCATTGTCAAATTCTTCTTGTAAAATCTTGGGAAAAACTTCTGTCATCTCAAATTCTGATTTGGCAAAATTTCTGTCTTTGACATTGAGCGTAAGTTAAGTCATGATCAAGATATTTAAAAGCTTCACAGACAAAAAAATCGCAGTACTAGTCTCACTTTAGGTGGGTGGGAAATTCATTGTTAAATATCCCTTGTTAAAATGTCAAAGAGATCTTTGTCCTGGCATTACAAGATATTCGATGTATTATTATCATACCTACCATAATGACTCAAAAACTGAACAGAAAGATGTGTGAATGATTGTCAGACAACCAAAAAACAATGTGAAGGAGTAACATTAGAACAGGATGATTATTAAGAGATTATTACAGTGTATAACAGACACCACGCAACTAAATAAAGAATTTCTTGCATGTAAATTCCAATGTTTTTCCAAATTAACAGTGAATCTAATACCATTATGCTTTTATGTGTTGCCTGATGACTTGATTATGGTTTAATTGTTCATTAATACATTGTATATCCATGTACTTGTCATTGGGGATTACTACCTGTTTCCGGACCATCACTAATGACCTTTATGGAACATCCAACATTTTCCCCCTTTGTCTGTAGCTGAAGGCATCGTGTCTTCAATGCAAAGTAAGCTGAAGATGTCATTATAGCTGAAGATGACTAGTTATAGACACACAACATCCATTCACCCATGGGGCACCTGAACTATTCACTGTGGAGTTGGCAACTCTCAGTTAACTATATTTTAGTACTGTACTGCCCAAGAGGTATGTCTGGTTTCAACATCAATGAGTATTATTGTGTTGTGTTTTCTTTCTCAATTGTTGATGTTTGACCAAATTATCTGCAGGGACTATTGTCTGCTTCACAAAATTACTTTGAAGTGGTGTTTATTATTTTATTGTCTATTGCACTATTTTATAATACAAAGTAGAATTGGATGTAGAAGAAAAGCTTTAAATGTGAAACCTACACTCCTCTTCCCTGAGAGGCATGTTCACCTGTAACCACATTGTTTATCAACCGAAGATGGACTACAAAAATATAACAAAATCTACATGTTTGCTTTCTGAATTAGTCCGGGCAATTGGTGGTCATATGGGGGGTAACCCACCACAAATTGCAATAGTTTTTAACCGTATATTTTATGAATCCTAGACCACCCAGGGATAACATATCAAAAGTTTACCAAAAAATAATTAGTGGAAGGCACTTTTCTGGAGGTATCTTCGTTAAGCTCCGTGAGCATGTAAGTTCAGATAAAACGGAACACATCACTTGTTTTAAATGAACTAATGTTTCATGAAACTCCACTATAACAGAAGTTCTTAAAACCCAACAGCATCAGAAACATTAAACGATACATAAATGTATAAAAAGTGGGCATAACTAGGAAATATTACCCTAATTAGTCATATTTTCTTCTAACGAGTTCACATCAAATTTTGTTTTGTGCTACAAGCCTGAGAAAGATTAAATTGTAAAAGATGCAGAAGAGATCACTTTGAAGAACATATATTTTGTTCACACCAAGTGACCATACTTACATCCATTGTATATAGAGATTCATAAATAGAAGAGCAGACTTGTTTTCTAATCAAGTGACGGTGGCAAGCCTATAGTGCAAGATTCCAAATTAACCGCAATCTTGAGTATTGAAAATTTCAACAGATGAATATCCTTATCCCCAAATTATTAAGACTTATTTTTCTGCTGGTGATACATATGTAACAATTGCAGACCGCTTATTTCTTAGGAGGGCATGAGAATGGATGCAATATTAGTTTCAAAGGAACAATTCTCTGCTCGTCATGCCTTCTTCCATTTCCGTTCCTCATGAATAATATTTTCCTCTTCTCTTGGTTAAACCTGAATTTGCTGCTAAGTTTACACAAAAATTAGTGGCTCTGATATTACAGAAGCTGTTCTTGGAGGCAGAGATTGTGGACAGCTCCACGTTTTCTTCAAGAACTTATGTCACTGTTGCTCATTAAGATTATGATTCTCATTTCTATGGATAATGCAAGACGAAAGCTAGGATTTATGTTCTGTCTTTCTAGCTGGTTTCATCAATCTGTGTGCTGCCTCTCGGAATTCAATCAATTACCAATTTTGCATTGCTTTTCTTTTACCAATTCTACATATCTGAGAAAAGGTGTCATAACAAAGAAAGGGCTGTCCGGCACTTCACCTGGCACAATGAATCTATCCTTCCAGGAGCTGCTTTGTAGCCATCTGTCATGTTCTGCCTTTTCGCATTTTCTCACTTTATTACTAAGAGTGTGCATGAACAAATATGCCATTTTTGCATTTGTTGAAGATTTGAAGAGGAATCCTCCTTTCTTAGTTTCAATAGGTTGATCACCATTGATTACGTGAATTGAGCCTGAACATGATGATGTGCGTAACCTCCATTTGTCTCCCATGTGTGTTGTCTTTGGCAGAAGAATATCCATTAAAATAGTCAGATAGATCTATGTACTTTTGCCTTTGTCAATAACTGAGACATGCCCTCTCTATTCACTCTTTGTCCTGGAAATCCTGTGTAGAAGCACACATCCATACTTTCGACACTGAACTTTTTCTGAGGCAGTCACAGCCATCAGCCATCAGCTAAATTTTCAGATGATCTTACGATTCTCAAGGACGCTAAGAGCGCTGCGAGGTAGTTGCAAACTGCTTATCTTATAAATGTATATCATGCTGACTGACAACAGGCAGACGAGCAAGCGTGGCTGCAGACTAACACAATTCAAGTCAAATTGGGTGTCTATCAGGTCCACGCTCTACAAAAACTCTGCAGAAATGCGTTTGGCTGCTTCAGCATGTTCAGATTTGCATGCATTCGCGGACTTGAAATACAGCAGCTCTAGTGAAATATTGTAGCCTGCTCCCTCCACTCGCAACGCAGGAAGGCTACTGTAGCCTGTATATCTTGACTGTTATGCCTCAATCTGCCAAGCATATTGTAAAAAGTGCTGGTCGATCTCTAACATTTGGTCTTTCCATTTTTTCCAAATGGAAGCACTCCTTGCATTCAAACATTTTTGCCTCATTGTAGAAGCATAAAAAGCTATGTCAATACAGTGGGTCAGCTGACTTCTTTGACTGGAATAGATTTTGCATTTGCCCCCTCCCCCAAGCTTATTTTCTGAGTAGTCTGTTCAATGCAAGCCAAAATCTTTGTAAATTACATCATTATTTCCATAGTTTGCTAGACCAAAACTGACAGAGAAGATACATTGGGACTCTGGCTTCTTTAGCAACCTTTGCTGATGTTTTTAGAAGAAGTGCTGATGCCATCCTGTTAGATGTGATCACAAATTCTTTGCCATTAACCTCCAATATTGCAGAGGAGTCAGTGTTGGAGGTCTCAGGGCCATATTTTGATGGCCTCGGCCTTGGTCTCGGATGCCCAATCCTTTGCCCTGCCTCGGTCTCAAGTAACAAGTAACAAGTAACAAGTATATACATGGACGCAGGTCCTGAGTAAGGACCTCTATGCCCAGATCTGGGATATTGAGTCTCTCCTGTGCGCATGGGGAGATTGGACGGAAAGTTATTTAAAAATATTGGATGAGTTTGATTGAGGCTATTTACAGATGGGATGAGTGTGTAAATAAAATTAAGTATGATTTATATACATATATACATTTTTGGGCAGCCGCTAGCAGCCGCGATCGGAGCTTCTGATCCTTTTCTTGGCGCTCGGACGCTTTACTTCTTATGTCAAAGGCTTAAATTCATTTTATCATTGGCAGATGGCCCCTTGCAGCCATTTTTGCAGGCGTTCTGGTACAGTTCTTGTCCCCTTGGTTGTTCCTTCTTTTGTTAGCGGCGATGGCCGCTCGCAGCTATGTATGCAGACACCTTCTAGTTTACTTCAGTCCATAATGCAGCTCAGAAAGATAGATTAATTAACCTTTGTTGATGTTTTTGAAGAAGTGCTGAAGCCATCCTGTCATTCCTGTTAAATGTGATCACAAATTCTTTGCCATAAACTTCTAATATTGCATAGGAGTCAGTGTTGGAGGTCTCAGGGCCTTGATGGCCCTGGCCTTGGTCTAGGATGCCCAATCCTTGGCCTTGCCTCAGTCTCAGCTGTCTTTGGGCAGGTTTTGGCGGCCTCACTATTTTGATGGCCTGTGCCTTGGTCTCGGTCTTGGGGGCTCATGTCTCGCTCCCGGCCTCTATTACATTAGGAGTTACCTAGCTGTATGTCTGTAGCTAACTATTTGTATAATGAAGGATCTACACTATTACCATCAAGCACCTTTTACATTTTGTTGATTAGCCAACTTTCAGACAATTTTTGGGTCTGATAAAAGATGTTATGGATCTGGCATCCTCTGTACAAGTTCACAATGCAAATATCAATGTGCACAGATCTGCAGCAAGAAATCTCTAATATAGAGTGCCATTTATCTTATTACATTGGCCATCCCGCCAGGATGAAATTCACATGCCACAAATACAGACTCCATAAGCCGATGACAGAAGTGTCAGAGGGACTCCTTGAATTGGATTGTTTGGATTCTCCAAAAGTGTTAACTGATTGGTTACATAATGTTTTTACAAACATTGGTCATTGCCATATAATTCTAACTGATTGATTAGGTGACTTTTCACAAACATTAATTTTTGTTTATATCTTTTGTGACTAATTATCAATACTATACTAGTTATGTCACTTTGTTCTGTTCCTCCCATAGCTACTGTATAACTTGCAGAGGCGCTGGTAACTTAAAAGTATAAACATTCATTTTGTTATCCAATGTTATTAGCATTCACCATCACTATGGTGAATGGTATTGATTTTGGTCGTATTATTATTATTTTTCTTCCCTTTTTTTTGAAATTTCAACATGAAAGTAAGTGTATATATAGTCCCAGATGAGTAGATTCATTTCCCCAATTTTTTTTTACCTTGACCTATTTTTCAAGGTCACTGGTCACCTAAAAGTCGCTATTTTTGCTATCTCCTGAACTGATAAAGATAGAGACATCCGGTCTTCATTGTTAAGTTAGTAGACCCCTATTGAACTAATATCAGCCATGAAATTGATCTTTTTCGAAAACGGGTAATTGCCCTCACCCCTTTTAATGAAAACCAGTTTGCGCACGGTTTTGAGAAAACTGCAACAAGCACTTTCATGAAAGTATAGCAAAAGGTGCTCTATAGCATGGGCCAGTGCAGCAAGAAATGTGGTGAAAATCATGCAATAGGTTACTGAGATATCCGACTTTCAAAATTAGAATATTTTGCCCAAAAGTGAAAATATTTTCTAACTTTGCTTTGAATGGAGACAACTCAATGAAACTTGGAACATATATAGCCCTGTGGTAGAGGAATATTTTCATTAAACATCCATGACCTTGACATCAAGGTCAAGGTCACAGAAAGTGAATGAAAAGGCACGGTAGGTACATTTCACAACTTTTTCAAGCAAGGTTGTTCAATTGTGGTCTCTCATTTCCAATCAAGAGTAACTTGAATGATCTAAAGTATGTTTGACCTTGTGAAGAAGTTCATCAATTGTCAAGGTCATCACCAGTCAAAGACAGGAAAATGAAGAAATGAGATAAGTGCAGAATAGAATGAATTAAGGAATAAATTAAGGTCAACATGAATGTCAAAATTAATGAATGTCAAAATGAATGTCAATATTAGTGTAGATATCAGTGTCATCAGTGTCACTATCAGTGTCATCACTCTCAATTGATATCAGGGTCAAATGAATGTCAGTGAATGTCAATATGAATATTGATATAAATGTCAATTAGGAATGTAAATATGAATGTCAAAATGAAGTCAATTCAAGTGTCAATATAAAAGTCAATATGACACAGTTCAAGCACTGAGTTACATTTATGTGTCATCCGTGTAAAAAAAATCCTGTGTCGCCAAAAATACAGATATCTGGACGAAACTTGTTTTATCTGATACAGAAAATAGTTGGCTTTCATAATAGTATCACTTTTGTGGTATGTATATGCACTTTCTAGGTACGATTAACTAAAATAGGGCAAAAAACAGGCAAAAATCGCCGATTTTGGGTGACAAAAAAAATGACATCTTGATGTTTAATGCTTCATATTTTGAACGATAATGATTTTTTTACCAAATTTTTTTCTTGAGGCTCTCCCTACGTTTCTTACCTATCGTATGATATGCACATTATGTGGAATATGGCTATAATTTAGAAGAAAAATATCAAAAAGCCATGCAGGGTAGGGTGACAATTTTGTTGTGATTTTCTCGACTCTCAAGGAATACTCACTTTTAATGTGACAATTGCGGCTCTAATTTTAAAGACAGAAAGTTCATATTTCACAGAAATATTCTTTATTATATAATTGGACTTATACTAGCTTTAATTGTCTGTATCATGTGTCAAAATGACAAAATAAAATAGCTTACCAATGATGGTCCTGTCAGTTCAGGACATGTCAAAAACATACGTAGCCCCGTAAAAAAAACTTAATCTCAAAAAGTTCTCAAGATAATGCAATGAAAATCAAACTTCGTTTGCCCAACTAAATTGGTTACAAGCAGTTTATATTGGCAGAGCCAAGTTTTGGATAGTTTTTGAGATTAAGTTTTTTTTACGACAAAATTTTATATGAAATTTTTTAGAAGTCTTTTTTTTTCTTCTGAATTTCGTCTAATTTGGAGTATTCTTAACAGATATGGTTGTAGCAGGCACTATGAACATAAATGAACCTCAAAAAATGATGTTTTGATGAAAATAAGGCCCTCATTCTTTGAGGTTTTTATATATAGGTTGCAGGTTCTATAAGGTCATATAACTCCATATACCGGTAAATAACATGTCTAAAATTGCTCAAATATAGTACAATTTACTCACGCACTACATTTATTAATAGTTTTGTGTCTATCTGGTCAAAAACGCAGTCATATTTAAAGTTACAGTTTACTCCTTCCACCAAGGTGATGCCAAGAATTGTCTCTGTAACTTCTACTGCATAAAAAAGACATTCAAACAATTTTACCAGACACCCTAACATGCAGGCATCACTTTGAGATTATTGAGAGTAATTATATTTGAATATTGTATTGATTACTGCTGTTGGTTTCAGCGAAAAGTGGTTGATGCAACTTGATGATGTCGGTCTAACCTTTCTAGCAAAAATAGTGTTTAAATTGGCTTCAACTGACTTAATAACATGGAAAAGTATGAAATCAATAATATTTTGTGTTAAAGGACTAAAATCCCCAAGAACGTATCTTTTAAGTGCTGTAGTTACAAACTTTTATCAGATTTTTAGGCAAGCATGGGGTCCCTCCCATTAATTGTGAATAACTTTTGAACGGTTAAATATTTTGCATTGATTCTTACATATTATTAATCCTCACATTTTTTCGCATATATCCCATGCACTTTGATCGCAAAATATGATGTTTTATTTTTTAGCCCCTACGACACTCAAATGTAACTCAGACCTCGAACGGTGTCATATGAAGAATTAAAGTCAAGTTGATAATCAAGTAAATCCTTTTTTATGGTGAATGCTCATTGCTGGTTCACCAGTAATATTGATGTCTAGTTGTTATTAATCTAAGATTCCCACAGTATGAAAGAAAACAATTTTGTTCTGCCATAGGCCTATCATACTCATTTGCATGCTGCTTGTGGCTGTTTACATGACCAGTTCCAGTGGACTGCCACAAATAAATTCTCTTCAAAACCAATCAATTTCATTAAACTCTCTGACATCATCAAGGGCAGGCATCATCAGGGTCAGATGCAGGA
Source organism: Platynereis dumerilii (assembly GCA_026936325.1). NCBI lineage: Eukaryota > Metazoa > Annelida > Polychaeta > Phyllodocida > Nereididae > Platynereis > Platynereis dumerilii. The sequence goes on along the minus strand of JAPTHN010000014.1, from coordinate 21,041,364 downwards.
GCTTTGAAAGGGAGGGGTCAAGCACAAGGAAAGCAAAAAATCTGGCCTGTGATTTTAACTGCAAACCTTTTTCGTAAGCGAAAGTATAATAATTTTTCAAAGAAGAGGGGCAGGATCTGGACCCCCTTCCATGAAAAAATTCATACAAATCAGGACAATTATAGTGTATGAACAAAACAGTTATCTTTATAGTTAAATGTAGATGTATAGCCCCTGACCAAATATAGCGTGCAAAGGACTTCCTCATCTCATCAAATAAGTGAGAATGTTCTTTGGATTTATGTATTTGTCTTTTTTCTCACATGCCTTCAGGATCCACGCCTTTTTTATGTCAATTTTAAAAACTGTTCCTCAAGGGCCTATGGTTACTAGCAAAACACAATTGTCCCTGTCTTCATTATGTGCATCTTCTGTGCATCTTCACTCAGTTCTTACATTTCTATTGCTTGTGTTGGTCAAGTGCGGTTGTTCTGCTTGTCGACGGAAGTGATAGAAATGAGATACTTCTTCACAAAGATGTGATCAACTATACCTCCCATCCCCACCAAAAAGGGATTATTGATTATTCAAAGATATGACCTGACCCCACAAGGCATTTGACTGCAATGTGTGGATTTCAGAAGAAAAGGTTTACCACATCTTGATGAAAGTGAATATTTTCCTGGATTTTGGCAGCGACGGCAGTACTGCATGATATTTATTGAATAGTTATTCTAAATAACATAACAGATCACTCAATATATTATGTAGCACATATTTGAAAATAGATCTTCACTTTTAAATGGAATCTGGATCGTTTTCATTGAATATTTGAAATTTATTATGTACTTTTCGTCATTTTACCCCCAAGCCTTCTTCCGCACTGCCTGAAATTGTTCCCACATCCGAAAAAGGGTCTTCCACTAAATATATTTTGGTAAACTTTTGATATGTTGTAGAGGAAGATGTAAGCTTTCAAATGGTATATGACACAAAACTATTGCAATTTGTGGTGGGTCATTCCACCAGTTGCCCGGACTAAATTTACTATCTCATCATGTTGTAAATCAAATAATATGTCAGCTCCTCGACCAAATAACTAAAAACATGCACTGCAATTGATCTGGATTATTTTGTCACCAACTCACAAAAACCTTAGTTCAGGAAAAATAATCTAAGCTAGAATGGCCTCAGAACGTAAATTCTGACACCTCACTATTGCATTGTGCTTATCCTCTGCTAATGTTGTCACTCGACAATTTATTTAGTAACCCGCCTGTTATGGGTGGAAAGGAGTATTTACCCTCGGGCAGCCTGGAACGGGCCCCTCTGACCGGTATTCTAAGGTGAAGTTTTTTGGGTTACCTGGCCATTGTTATAAGGTGGGGACAAGACTAACAGCCAGTCAATTAACACTTTGTGATACATTCTGCTGATGATATGATAATACCAGTACTTGCAATAATTATTTTATTTTTAAAAAGACTTGACGCTCTCATTGGCTGTTATCGTTGCTAGGGATCTTTTTGTGGCCATTCAAACAAAATAGTGCCTCTTGAAATTATTTTATTTTATTTACTGGAGGTTTGTTTTCATTGTGGGATATAAATAAAACTTAATGGGAGTGTGGTTCACAGCAATGAACCTTACTCATGTCAGGTCTGCTGCAGAATAAACACTCCTCCTTCGGACTCGTGCTGCATTCTTCTGCAACCTGACATTCATGAGGTTCATTGCTGTGAACCATACTCCCATTAAGTTTTATTATACCATTCGACACCTCTGTTAGCCAATCACATTACTGTATTTCAGGGGAATAATTCCCATATTCTTTGTTGTCCAGTTGTCCTCTCATGTTTGACTGTTTGAGTGTTTGTCTCATGGTATAAGCCAGTTATTCACCATGGGATCAGGAATATGTGTTTATCACACCTCGGCCTAAAGGCCTCGGGTGATAAATCACATATTCCCTCTCCCGTGGTGAATAACCTTTACTTATATTACCCTTCTCTCGATTATATCACACAGCCTTTTGTTCCCTCTGTCAAAAATATAATGATGACACATAATCAGAAAATCATGTGTCATAAAGTACATTTTTCACTGACAAGGTCCTCTCTCCTTTTATAACTAGCACACCAGGTTGACATCTAAACCAACAATCAATTCATTTTCAAGTTGTTTTGTATCCTTGGATCATTCTACTTACTATAAGTTGCTGAAGTTCAGCTGGACTGTGATGATTTTCAGATCAAATTGTACCATTCTAACACCACTTAATATATTTATTGCTTCAATACATTTCTGAGTGGCAGCATTATAAATCATTGAGCTCCTGTGGCATGCAACACTTTCTGTGTATGTACACAATCTTCCAGCTGATAAGTGTGCTATACAGATTTGATGCCAACTCATTGTCTCGCAAGTATGATTCTGATTTGTATTTGGGCACGTGCTGGAGAGAAATCAGAACATGACAGTTCAATTCTCCACCTCGGATATTCCTGAAGATGGAGTAGAGGAAAAAATGCGAAATAAAGAAACACTGTCACAATCTGCAGAAAAATATCGACAGCAATTCATCAAATATGACCAAGGTAGAAATGTTGCTAGTTCCTCTTTGGCAAAAAAAAACAACACAATGTAGATATCAATTACACATATTCAGACTCTTGCCGCCTCCCTCAAGTTGGTTCATCCCATGTTTTGCCTGACAATATGATATGACAATCAGTGTCAGATATATGGCAAACATAACAACAGCAACTGTCAGTTTTAGCATTGCAGTCACTATTAGATGTTTCTTGGGCAAAATTTTGGATGATGTCTGAAGCTAAGGTAATTAATTGTGCATAATAACAGTATCTAAGATTCGGTGGGAAACTAAGAAAGGTTTACAACATATTCAGGAAATTATTGTTCCTACAGATTTGGATTATAAGCAGAGATGATAGTAGAAATTAATTTGAGTCATTTGAGTCATAAGATGGAGGTTATAGACAGACTGATCTAGAAGTTATAATGGGCTTATTGGTTCACAGTTGATCATGGTAAAACATTTGGCATTTCTGTTCCAAGGCAAATACGGACAAATTGGAACGCATGCATCACAGGGCACTTAAATTTGTATACCAAGACTTCGATGCAAGCTACGAAGACCTGTTCCTTAACCTTACAGAGGATTAGACAAATTGCCCTCGAAACATTTAAAATCCTGCAAGGCAGGTCTCCGGCTTACCTTAACAATTTGATCGAACGGAGCAACTCCACATACTCCCAGAGACATGGATTACGCCTCAAAGTACCTCGAACGAGGACGACAAAGTACGGACTAAACAGCTTTAGGGTGTTGGCGGCTAATACATGGAACAGCCTTCCAACCCATTTGAGAAATGAACAATCTTTCACTGCTTTTAAAGGACTGCTGCAACAGTGGAATGGTGTTCATTGTAAATGCTCTATGTGTAGAAGTTAAATTTCACCAGGTTTATCAGTATTACATTAATTTACCACAGGTATTATTTTAATTTAATCATTCAATCTTTTTATCATTGTTTTTATACACTGTTTTTAGTTCTTTCTGTTAATTTTATCTTGTTATGTTGTAACAGTCGGTAGAAAAAGCCTATGGCTTATGTTGTTATTTTGTAAACACCCGACTTAAAATAAAATTTCTTTGACTTTGACTTTGACTTTGACTTTGATGATTACAAGAAAACTAATCTTTTCCACTCTTTGATTACAGCATTGACTTACGCCAAGATCAGCTATCGATGACTGTGTAATTTGTCAACAAGTTTAAACTTTAATCAAATATGGACAGGAAAAGACAATTCATCAAACAAAGCACCATGCACCAATGCTGTCAAATCAGTCAGAGTAACAACACAAGACAAAAGAGCCTAATTTTCTCAAAGCAGATTTGAAACATTCATTATCCTCACTCAGACAAGAACAAGACATAAAGAAAAATCATAGTGGAGTGGCTATAGACATTGATATCTTTACAAGACCACTTGCCTTTGTGTAAAGACTGGGACCATGTAAATTGAGACACACAAATTGGGCAGTATTAGATTTTAATGTGACACAGACCTCCCGATACTGATTTACAACAGTCAATGGAAGGATGTACGTTATCTGTCATAATGGGACAATCACCATTTTCTCAACGACATCATGACTCATAGTCGAGTCACGTATCTAAGAATACAATAAATGAATAAGACCAATTCCTCTCCTCAAACTGGTAATACAATCAAGGAAACTGTTTGGCAAGGACAACTTGATTACATTTTAAGGCATTTGAAAGGAATTACATGTAATTCTCCTTTGTGTTGCAAACAGTCAATCTGTCATGAAGCCATTTTATTTGGTTGTTTCGAAATGTTACCCTGTGCATGTCATTATCCCCAATACAGTGAGGCTTCCATCAAGATATATATAAAAAGCACATCAATTTTAGTTTTGATGTTATGCGTTTTCAATGAAACTATCATGAGACATATGTCAGGTCAAGACATTATTTTACACAATCATAGAAGCCAGACAAACCATCTGAAATTATCCATTGTTAGTGTCTTAAATCACACTAATGTGATCGTTGGCATTTCACTAGACTTCATAATACTTTATATGTGCTTACCACTGTGACTCAACCCAGAACATACTGTGTCAAAGACAACCTTAAAGTAAGACTGATATAAGCAACATTTCAGACAGTATACAGCGTACCAGAACGAATAGGTTTAAGAACACTTTCATTCCACTGTCCATTAATGCGATCAATAAATTCTATTCTTTTCTATTCTGTTCTATTCTATTCTATTCTATTAGAAACCATTACTTTAAGCATATACAAGACAGTTTTTGATTTAGAGCTGAATATTTTTTAAGTTGTAGTTTGATATTACCCAGTTTTTGACCATTGCCAAAGGCTTTGTTGAACATCTTCCATTAATGAGAGAATGATTATGTAGTCTGCACCTGTGTCTTTAGCTGTAGGCAGTGCGTCTTCAAAGAATCAGAGTATCCAGAGGAAGTCATTATAGCTGAAGATGACTTGTTATGTGGAAACAACATCCATTCACCCATCAGGCAAATGATCTGAACTAGACTTATCAGGAATGCCTCAAGTGGCATTTCTCTGAACTTCTCAGTTGATGCTACTACACCCATTTTGACATGTAACTTAATATGATGTGCAGCGCCTCAGTGCATTTTTATTATGAAGGCGCTGTTAAAAATAAATTAATGAATTAATAAGGGTGCGTATCTTCCTGAGGGCAAGGGAAAATTGTTTTGGTTGCAATGAATCAAATCCAGGCAGCTGGGTGGCCAAGTGGTTAAGGTTCCTGCCTGCACCGCTGACGGTCTTTGCCTGCATGGGTTCGAACCCCAGGTGGGGTACCCAAAATTTTCAGTGGATCTTCATGAGCAAAGTCCCAGCTGGATGTCGTTTGGATGAGACGTTAAATTGTCGGTCCCTTATATCAGTGTCTATGCTGGGCAAGTAAAAGATCCCTCACATGGGGGAATTTGTAACATGTTGAGGACTCTCTCCCATCTCATTAATCAACCCTTGTGAGCACCCAGAACTGGACTTAAGAGGGCTGCACTAACCATATCTATCTATCTATCTATCTATCTATCTATATATCATGATTTTCTGTATATTTGTCACTACAGCAATTTTTGATAGATGTAACAAGAGCCCAGCAGCACCAAATAACCACTCAGGATCAGAGACGGATGCAGGGGGGGATGGGAGGATGCATCCCCCCCTACACCAGACCAAAATGTATATATTTGTACATGTTGATTTTATCATCGCGCAGTCGCATTATGTCGCGAGCTGTGCGTTCCGGGATCCCCCCCTGCTCAGGATGGCCTATAACTCAACTGTGTACAGTTACTGAACACTCAGAGCAATTTTGCGAACATTTGCTGGTGTGGTTCAAATAGGTTTTTGCATTGAGGTAATATGTCTTCTGGTAATAAGATTAACTGTGGATATGCAATTTTCTTACCTCCAATGCTAACATGCAAGAAGTGATTGCTTTTTGATGATGCCGCAGATTTATTTCCTTTATTTCCTTTTGATGCATGTTTAGCCATCTAAATTAATAGGTTACTTCTCCTTTAAGTAGCAATATCCCATAGCCCAAGGACATTTATGGTTATAAATGAGGCTCATGCTCTCTTATGAACACTTCAAAGGAAGCCACATCTTACTTCAAAGCCTAATTAATTACATAAGTCGTAATTTTAGAGACTTTTCTAATAACCTCTAGCGATGAGATTGAACATAATAAGACATTTTTTTGTTTAATAGTGCCAACTCTGACTTTGATTATTACATAATAATCTCTAATCTTGATGGCTGCAATTTTCTCAAGCAGTATAAAATCACTAACGGATAAAATCAAGCAAGTCTAAAAAACAACACTACCTGTATGTAATGAACCAGGTCAAATAAAAAACATACATTTATTAAGAATTATTATAGCAACCTTTACATAGGAAGGCATGTAACTGGGAATGGGTCACCATGTGAGTGATACACCATACAATATGAAAATAACTGCATATAGTTAATATATAAACAGGCCTCATATTTGGTTGAAAAAGGGAATTCCACTCAAAAAAGAGTTCCAGTCACTCTATAATAATCAATGCATGCCAGTAAAATCCACTGGATATCTTAGTACATTGTATCATAATTCATTCTTACTGATTCACGATCTGAATGTAAACATAGCGACAACCAAATGTGGTTTTAATGGTTGTAACCTTAAGACTTGACTTCATTGAGCAGCGGCGGACCCAGACATGATCGTCTGGGGTTGGCCTGAATGTGTTTTGTCTTTCGCGGGCCTACATTATGACACTTTTTCTTCAAAACACCACTATGTTTTTTTGAGGACTGTAAATAAGAAGACATTACATACAAATATACATGCAACTTAGTTGTGTTTATATTATACGATACAATAATCTAAAAGTGTCTGATCGATCAAAACATGGTTTCACAATCAAAATGCTACAGGGGTCAGACGCTCTAACATGCAGTCACACACATCTAAAATGTATTCAGCTTGTCCAGGATTGTTAATTGTATTAAAAGGCATCAGTCTGTCCCAGAAGCTGTTCAATGTCATCTTATTAGAAGCAAGGCACTTGATAAGGGAGAATATCTTCCAGGCCCAGCTTCTTGATTCATTTGAGTAGTTCGACACATCTTCATCAGTTAGCCATTGAGGATTGGGATTATACTTCAGCTTGTTGAATTTTTCTCCTCCAAAGCTTATCTTAGCACTTCTCAGAACATTTTTGAAGCTTTCTATGGCTGCTTGACCTTCTGATATAGCCTCAATAAATTCCATTTCTGTGCAGTTATAGGCGTAGATGAAGAACATTGCAGTCTTTATCCAGTATGATGTAATTGGCATCTTCACTCCGGAGTCGCCTGCTTTGCAACCGTCATATGCCTGCAAGAGAGCCAGTTAAACTCACAATGCTAATCAAATTGCTCAAAATTTCTGGATGATCCACATTCGTAATTCTCAGCCAGGTCAGGACTTCACTAGATTGCCTTTTGTGCGCATTACAACTCCAGACAGAAATTGGCACAGATTTCATGAAATCAAGCAGTCTCTGAGATCCCTCCTTTGTGAAGGCTGTTAAGTCATTGAATTCTGTATCAATCCAGAGGTTTCTGTGAACAACAGAATTAGAAATATATATCAATTTCAACAGGAAAATGAAAAAATTCTGAAAACCAAATTCTTCATAAAAAAGCAGAAATATTTGAAAGATAAACTTATTAGAGCACACTTACATAGGAATGACTGATCCTGCTTTTGCGTCATCTTCATCAGGGCAAGAATAAGCCAGAATGCGTTGCATTTCTGAGAAGACCATTTGGCAAGCCGAACCGGGGTACTCATACCTTGCCTTTCCAGCAAGAATCCACAAGTAAGGTGTAACAGCTTGGTTGTCCCTGGCATTCACATTAGTTTCATTCGCTAAAAGGCCAACGATTGGCAGAACCTCTGGCCCCAATGTGGGAAAGACAAACATATCTCGAGTCACAACATGAAGAGGCATCCTTCCATCTTTATCACGTATGTTCACCAGACTGGGTTTTGCTTCAATTACTCTTTGAATGATGCTCAAGCGTAAATTAAAGAAATTAGCCGGCAAGTCCTCAACAGTCTTGTTAACATTCCAGGTGACAAGTCGATGAAGAATTTCTTCATCAAGGCCTTCACATTTTAAGAACCAAGGAAAGAGTTCTTCCAAAGCAGGGAAGAGGTCACTGTGGTGTGCAAGAATAGACATTATGCTTCTTTGGAACATCTCATAGGAAGATTCATTTGGACAAAACTGTTCTTGTTGCCGATAAGTTGGTTCTGCACCTTGTTCCAACAACTTTGTTATGATTACAATAACTTGATGTGACCATTGGAGGTTCCTCTGCCTGTATGATATATAATCCATATTATTCAGCAGGCGGTTGAGATACTTCGATCTGTAACGGTATATTCCAAAGTAAGTTATTACAATAAACAAGAATGAATAACATATGAGCATAAATATGTGTACATATTTACTGAAGTGTCATTACCTGCCTGTAGTTGATCTATCTATGTCCATCAGTATCTGAAACAAGGAGAACAATCATTATGGTTGTGCAGCAGGAGTGATTAATGTATTTTATTATTTGCAAAGTAAACTAATGGTGCAATTTTAATGATAATGTAGACCATATCATCAGCACATTAGTGTTCAGTTATAAATAAATATAATTGATATGATTAATGCTTGCACAATACATCACCTCAGTCACTCTGAGAAATCCCTCCTGTGTGAAAGGCACACCTAACGCTGCCATGTAATCCAAATTTAGCAACTCCAAAAGTCCATCTTGAGTTTTACCTCCTGCCATTTTGAACAATGTGGCTATTTTCTGAAAGCAATCACATACAGGAGTCTCTAATCAGTCTACTTTTTAAAAGTATTTCTTTCAGATTTAAGATGGATAGAAAATTGCACCAGCATAAAGCTTTCGTAGGGAAGCTTTCGGGAAAGGACATAGTGATACATGTATGTGGTACGCACCTGGAGTATATCCTCAAAGTAAACTGAGCCAATGAGTCGGCTTGCACTTCTCAATATTCCAACTAAAATGTCAGGATTCTCATCTACTAGGGATTTTCCAGCCTGCCCAAGCAAGTCCAGAAATTGTGGGCCATAGCTGTCCAGATCCTGAGCTGTTTTGAGTTTTTTTGCCATTTGCTGAATCTCAAATTTTCTGAAATTTGTTTTGTCAAAAAACCTCAATTTACATATAAGTTACTGGAAAATCTATTAATAGCTGCACAATACAATAATGATATTTATTTTAGAAATTAAAAGCAGCATACTCAATATATAGTAAATAACACACAATGTAAGAGTTCCAAAATAAATATCAGATAAAATGGAGGTTTTAAGCTTAGAGACACATCAGATTGATGATATTTGTTCTGAATATGTGGGATACACTGAGGTGATAGGAAAATAGAATACATTGTATGTATACTTACTGAAATCCTTGATCAGCTTTACAATCAGCTGTAAAAGGAATGAAATACTGTTCAATCCTAGACAACACTTCGGTTTCAGAGGAGTTGCCTTGATGCTGAATCTGGAACTTTTTTCTCTGAATCCAATTGAGTGGGGTCATGGAACTGTTGTCTTTGATGTTGACACTTTGAGGGGTTATGAGAGAAGGCAGGATATCATTAAGACCAACGGCCACCTTCTCATCCTTGTAGATGGCTTCAACCAAAATGTGCAATGGTGTTTGTCCATTCTCGTCTTTGGTGCTGAGGTTGGATTCTGTCACCAGACTTTTGATGATATCTGAGAGAAAACCCTTGTTGCTCCTTGAAATTGGTTTTGTGCTCCTTTTCAGCAGACTATGCAAGGCAGTTTCACCATGTTTACCTTGCAGCTCTTTGTTTCTGGTAGACTGCAGGTGTTTGACAAGGGAAAGTAGAACTTTTTGACTCCGTTTTGCAATTGGTTTGGTCAAAGTTGGACATTCTTTAATGAGAATATGCAGAGGCGTCAGACCCTTGTAGTTCTGCATGTTGATATTTTTATCTGATTTTAAGAGGAGAATAATGTCTTTGGCTCTTTCTATAAGACCATCAGGTAATTTCACAATCCAAAGACACCTATGTAGAGGTGTAAATCCATATTGGTCTGCAGCATCTGCTAGAGATGGGCTCAGGTCTATGACATTCGATATGACTTTCTTGTAGTTCCTGAGGAATTCTGACCTACTTCTTTCAAGGTCTTCAAACAACTCTTCCTCATCAACAGCAAGGAGAGCATGAAGAACTGTGCTCTGTTGATTTTGATTCTTGCAATATTTTTCCAATAGCAGTTTTGGAAAGAGCTCCAGGATTTTGTCTAGAAGATCAGGTTGCATCTTTGTAATGGACAGCAGGCCCCAAAAGAACTGGTATATGGCGCTATATTTAGAATATGAATTCAGCATTTTAAATTCTTCGGGGATCCAGGCTGGATCTGCTCCTTCATCAAGCAAGATAAGCAAAATATCAACGAAGGGTTTTGTCCACTCTATTGCAGGGTCGAATTTTGACACAAAATTTGACCTCATTATGAGTGCTCTCAGACATTTAGTTCTGCAAAAGAGTAATTCAGCAAATCACTTTGGCTATTAATGATACACCAAACATAAAAAACAAAAGACTGAAACAGATTTTTAATTACCTGGAAAGGATAGAGTGGTCTACGGTCAACAGAACCTAAAGGTAAAAAACATGTTTGTAAACAAGGATCAGTAATGGGATATGAGTTCTTCTTTTTTTACTATGCCACTCTAACAACTGGTTCTTATGGCAAACAGACTATTATAGAATTTGTGTGGTATCTCACCTGGTTAATTGCCTGATTATGATAAATATCATGATGCTCCAACAATAACAAGCACAAAATTCTATGAGTCAATAAATATGCAACTGCCAAATTATTATCACAGAAATTATATAAAAAATTTAGCTAAAAAATTGTGACTTACACGAATAAGTTCAAAGAGTTGATCTTGTAATTCACAAATATCTTCATGTTTAATTTGAATCATCAAACACTGAAAAGGTCCATTGTGTGACTCTCTTTCAACATGTGGCTGGTATAGAGTGCTCATTTTCTGAAATAAAATAATCAAAATATTTGATTGATCATATTGTAAAAGCTTATTGAAATAGCAATAGCAGATTAACTGAACAATGAGAGATGAGAGTTTTGTGTTGCTCTTGAAATACATTAAAATATATAGACAACTTTGCAAATACTGTACCTTGATAATATCCAGGTAGTACTCAGATTCCAGAAGGCAATTTGCTTGTTTTACCATGGTCAGAAAAATATTTGGATCCCTTTGAAAAATACTTTTACCACTGGTGTCAAGCATTTTCAGAATTCTCTTTCTCATGTTCTTCAGATCATTAAAAACCCTCAGTTCCTCAAGGATTTTTTTCAAATTCAAATTCAAATTCAAATTCAAATAATTTTATTTATACTCGATAAAATGACATAGCAAGCATGCTAATGATCGAGAGAAAAATATTTATGTACAAGTGATAGTATTTATATACAGAGAGAATATTTACAGATTTAAAATTTTAGATTTTTAAAATTGACATACAAATACATCAGGTCTCTAAAATAACAAACTTTGCATTGGTCATATAGTCCTATATTATGCATTTCATAAACAAAGCTTCAAAATGTACCTTGATAGTGAAATTGTAAATTATAAATAAATAATAATATTAAGATTGGACACAATTGTGATGCAGCAGGCGGTGCAGTTACAGTTGGGACCTTCCCAAGTTTTTAACATCTTTTTGAAAACTTGGATACTTGTAGCGCCCTTGATATTGCTCGGTAATATATTCCATGTATGAGGACCATAATAAGAGAAAGTATTTCTACCATACCTTATTTTGTTGAATTTTGGTAACGATACTTTAAAGCCATCTCTCAGGCTGTAATCACAATCTTTCTCATCTACCATTTCCTTCATAAAACTAGGATTTATGGAGTGTATAGTTTTATAAACTTTACATGCTATAGCCTTGATACGTCGGATATGTAATGTTTCATGGTCATAGCGTTTCAACATTTCTCTGTATTCGCCTATTAGGTGTTAAAGTCGTTATATATAAATTGTAATGCTCTTTCCTGTACATATTCTATCTTTCGCATCATTGTCATACTATAGAAATTCCAAATAATGGGACAATAGTTCAAATTTGACAAGACAAATGTTGGGTATACAACTTTCTTTTCTTCAATACTAAATATATTCTTGAATCTGTATAGCACATTCAACTGACTTCCTGCCTTGATACATAGATTTGCTACGTGACAATCAAATTTTAACTTATCATCAATAGTAATTCCTAGAAACTTGACTTTATCATCTCTATGTATTGTCGTATCATTTATGATCATTTCGTCTGGTACAATATCATAAGCTGATAATGGTTTCATTAATAAGAACTAAAACTTGTCAGTATTTGCTTGCATGAAATTATCAGAAAACCATTTCACTGCTTTAGTGGTATCTGTCTGCAGAGCAAGTAGAACTGATTGTAGTGAACTGTCTGCGACATCTACTGTGTTGTCATCGGCATAATTAGTTAAATTGCAATTTTGAAGGGAGTAATACAAGTTGTTAATAAATATATTGAAAATAATCGGGCCTAAACAGGATCCCTGAGGGACACCTTTCTTCAAAGGTTTCCAGGAGCTCCTTGTGTCTTCCACTTTAAGTAGGAACTCATAAATAGACAAGCGTCATCACTTAACCCATAAACTTTCAATTTGCTAACCAATAGACCGTGAGGTATACAATCAAATGCTTTTGAAAGATCCATGGAGATTACTCCAACAAATTTGTCATTGTCTAAGGCTTTCTTCCATGAATCTACTAATTTTATAAGAGCATGTTCACAACTATACTTTTTCCTGTAGGCGCATAACATTTTGTCAAAAAATTCATTAAAAAAGCCCATAAGCTGCCCTGAGATAATAGATTCAAATATTTTACTCAAAGTTGGCAAAATACTAACTGGTCTATAGTTTGCTTTGAACATATCATCTTTCTTCTTAAAGAGAGGGGAGATTTTGGCTTTTTTCATGTCATCATGGTATACACCGGTTTTGAAACTTGTTTATAATTCCAGTCAATGTTGTAGATAGGCTTTCATGCGACATCTTTATGAGCTTAGGGGGTACTGTATCCTATCCTGTCGCTTTTTTGACATTGACTTTGCTTAAGATTTTGCTTACATACATAGGAGTAACTTGTGAGAAATTGAATTCATGACCAAATTTGGGACCATTTTGCTTTTTGTTCACTATACTAGGGTGACTTTCAAGTTACTTAAAGACACCTTGGAGAAATTCTTCATTACTGGTGTCTATCTCATCTGGTACACCAATATTATCAGCTACTGATGAGAAGAAATCAGCAAATACCTAGCAGATTTCCTGCTTATCTGATATGATATTCCCATCTCCATTTAGAATTATATTACTATGTTGTTGCTTAGTATTTGACATGTACGGTTTTATGCAATTCCAAAAATCTTTGGGCGATGCATTGCTATTACATTTGCTCATAAAATAGGACTTAATGGCCAGAAGCCTCATATTGGTTGTCTTATTACGTTGTGTGCGGTAGGCCTGCCAGGTTTCATCAGTCCTGTCTTTAAAAAATACATTTTTCAGCATATTTCTTTTATACATATTTTTACGCAGGTCAGAGTGCATGTATGGAACCTGTTGTGTTCTAATAACATGTTTCATAAGAGGGGCGTGTTCATTAACAACATCTATGAACAGTTTTGACATGCACCAATACTTGTCATCCACTTCATTAAACAGTTCAGATACATGAAAGGGTATAAAGCTGACATCTGTATTGAACGAATTGACATCGAAATTTTTATAGGACCGATATTCTATAGACATGGGTTCCTGAGGAGGAACTTTCAATTTCGTCACACAACCGACCAGATTGTGGAAATCACTGTAGCCGAAATTAATATTTATGGGACTTCGAAAGCGTTTTGGGTTCATAACTATTACTGGGTCAAGAAGAGTGCCACAATTTGACTTAAAACAAGTAGGATTTTTGATAAGATTTTGCAGCCCGTAAACATGACATAAATCTGTTGTTAATTTGTTACTTTCTTTCAGCATATTTATATTTACATCGCCCATGGCAGTAATATAATCTCTTTACCCTCGCCTATCATGGAATTGTGCGCAGATGTCAACTTTTGAATAAATATACTTTCTGACTATTTAGGGTTTTTGGTCACTAGAATTAAATACCATGTCTGCTTTTTGATAACACAACTTAAAATCATTGATTCAATATGTGGATCATTACTGGTAAATTCAATTTCACATTTCCTTTTGTGTGGAATGTCAGAGCGAAACCATATCATCATACCACCAGAGTTTGCATATCTATCTTTTCTATACAATTTATAGCCAATTACTTCGTATTCACTTTTTCTGTCCGTGTCACTTAGCTTACTTTCGGTTTTACACAGTACATCAAAATATTTAGATATAAGAAGTTCCAATACATATTCCTTACACTTACTAATACTGTTTACATTTACATGAGCAAACACAAAATTTTTACCAAATTGAGATCTGACATTTTTCAAGTGAGCTATAGCTGGGTCCATACATACATTATCATTTAAACTCTCTTCATTTATGTTGACCTGATGTATGACATTTAGTGGTTCATTTGAATGTTCATCTTCACAAGCACAAACATTTTTCTAAAAACATCACTGAGTCTTTTTCGGAAATAAAATCAACTGAGCTGTCATTAAAACAATCAGAACTAGAGTCTCTATTAAAAGCATCAAATACGTCAGTAACAAAAGAAGCAACATTATGAGCATCATTAACATCAGTGAAACCCGTGGATATCTTGACATCATTTACATCATTTAAATTAATAAAATCATTAGTAATAGCGACATCACAAATATCAGATTCATCAGAAATACTGAATTCAGTGTTTAAGCAACAAAAGAATTTTCATTCACAGCACATTCAGCATTTAGGTAGACAAGTGAGTTTTCAGTTACAGCGCATTCAGGCTTACTACTTATTACGGGGACATCTATAGTTTCACTGCTACAACAGCCATAGATTTTAATATGTTCAATTCTAGCACCATTTTCAGAGTTAGACAATAAGTTATGTTGTTCTTCGGCACGGTCATTGTGGCCTATATCTTAATATCTGCTAACAGTACAAAATTTCATTTTATGTCCACTGCGGTTACAACCGTAACACTCTACTGGATAGGCCTTAGAAAAACGACAGTTTTTTCTGGAATGATTTGATTCGCCGCAATTCCAGCAGTTGCCATACTGGTTTTTGACAGTTCTATTTTCAGTTTTGTCACAGCCGTGAAGGTCATGATACTGGACGTCCTCCCAGTTCGTTACATATACTTCGGTGCGAAGTTTCTCGTGTATTTCGCCAAGCACATTTTGGCCATGACCGTCGTGACCTCGAGCCCAAAAATTGTGTTGGTGTCTTCTATGAGCTTGCGTTCTCCGCTGTCGTTCAACGCCTGGCGGTATTGTGCACATTGGTAGAGCTTCTCTTGCAAGATGTGAGACATGATATCCCGTTTCTTTACATGCCAGGTCTGATCAGCGACAACGTTGTCGCCAATGTCCTTAGCATTTTTCGCAGTAGGTGCAGATCGAATCTTTCTGGCTGCTGCTATGTCTTTCATCATAACAGCTTTACGAAAGTTGGAAAGCATGTTCACTACTCTTCATATTTTCACCATATACATTGAGGCTACAGGGGAGGCAATTACTAAGGGGGTTTTTGTGGCCTCTGAAGTAGATGGGGTCACTGCCAGAGTCTGACAAGTTGCTTGTGTCATAATTTGCTCGGCTGCGATGTTTGTGTTCTTCTGCAAAATTTGACACTTGAGGTGAGGGGATATGGGCACCTTGTCGTTGCGAAGTGAGCTGCGTGCTCACTTGGGTTTCACTTGCTGTTTTTCTTTTGTCCTGAGACCGCCTGTTCGTTGCACCAGAGCCAAACGTACACTTCGCTTTGTCACTGAGACCCATATTCTCAATGAGTCGCTGCACTCCCATGGCTGAGAGGTGGATTCCATCACCACCTAATAGTCGCTCATAACAGGTCTTCATGCCTATTATTAGATGAGAAAACCATTAAATTGTGTATTTTCATGCATTAATTCTCGAGTTTAAAATGAGAATTGTTGAGAAATACTACAAAAACTGTAAGCAAGCCAACTCCAAATTGATGAACGACTACTCCCGAGCACCTTTTTCAGGAATAGAAGAAAAGAAGAAAATATTTGCCTTAATTGTACCTAATAATCAAAATTATTGAAAAGAACCACTGAAAACAGACCTGTTCATTTTAGTCTCATTGGCCACATTTTCACCCCCTATCATCTGAGGTAATTGTTCAACAGCCTGAGAGATCCTGTAATGAAAACAAGCTTCGGTGACTTTCATCTTTAGAATTATACTGGTAAAGCCACAAGCACATTTTAAAAAAAATCTGCAATACCTTTTGTCAAGTTTATTTGGAGCATCGTTAAATGCAGGAGTAGCTCCAAGACCCAATTCTGTAAGACTGAAATCTAACTTCTTTTCTTGGGTGCTGCAAAAATAGCAGAAGATCAGTAAAATATCCATATTTGCTCTCCTTCACCAGAGCTAATTTGCCTGCAGGATTCTCAACATAACATGATAATGAGATGGAGGGGGGTTGCGTAAAAACCAATGATGAAACAAATAGGTTAAGATGTTGTACCATGTATCTTGGTTTAAATGCCGTTTACAATACTATGTTTCAAAGTGTCATGTCATTCATTCAATGAATGATGTTTCATATATTGCACAAGAGCCCAACACAAATATATTTACTTACACCAAAACATGCAGTTTTGCTTTTGCAACAACTTCTTCTGCACCCACATCTATGAGAATCTCTTCAATGATGGTAAACAGATTTAATTTGGTGATATCACTGCCACACAACTCTTTTCCTGCCAATATCCAGGTGAGTGGAGTGAAACCTTCCCTGTCTTTGCTGTTGACATTCTTCTTTGTGGGTAAAATATGAAAGATGTTTAGAAATTTCTGGCCAACTTCTGGATGTTTAAAAACATTGCTAGCCAGAAGATGAAGAGCTGTCTGCTCCTCTTCATTTTTCTGATTTGGCATGGCAGGAATCATTCCCACAACCTGCGAACATACAATTCCAAGTTGTTCAGAATAATCGTTTGGTAAATCATCTGGAAGTGATTGCCAGTCGCAGGTCATGATTGCATGCAGCAGTGTCTCCTTGCTTCTACCTTCCTTGTGCTTTAGGCATTTTTCTGTCAAGAAATGAGGCAGGAGTCTTAATACTGCTGTTGTTTTGCAAGCAATGATGGCTGGTAAAGCTCTGAAAAAGCACATTAGTGCGGACTCATCAAAGTAGTCAAATGGCAGGTCCAATATGAAGTCTATTCCCTCCTTGTTACCATAGTCAAATTTCTCATACATGAAAGTTGGGTCAGCTCCACTTTCAAGAAGAGATTCTAAGATGTCGACAAACTGTTTTGTCCAACGGATATGTCCTGTTTTGGATGTGACCTCTGTACTTCTGATGAGTCGGTTCAAGCACAGTATCCTGAAAGAGAAGTCCATTTCATCAGTTATTTAAACTATTTTTAAACAAAAGCTAAAATTCAATTGACACCTGGCCATACCTGGGAACAACAAGATCATCAACTTGGAGCAACACCTGAAAGAAACAAATTAATAATTCTGAATTCATTACAGAATATGTTATAAAAAGATGCAGAACCTAAAGGTTCAGAAATATAAACTATACATGTCTCATTAGAGAGGTTTTGCTGAATGTTTACATGTAAAATGTATGTGTGCACTCTGCAAGTGCAACTTTTAAAATTGCATTGTTACCATTGCAACCCACACATTCATGGCACCCATGTACCTGCAGCAGACATTTTATTGATGCTGGAATCATAACTCAAAATATAAACTGTATTTCGTGTTTTATTAGGAAAATTCACCTGGATTAGAGTCAAGGAATTCTTCTGGAAGTCCTCAAAGCCGTTCTTGTAAAATTGCTCAATACTTCTCTTGCCTCTAAATAGCCCACACTGGTGCTGATGGGGCGTAAAACACAAACTCACTCACTCACTCACTCACTGCTCAATACTTCTCATCAATGGACTGTTCCTGTTTATTTCAGCTCCAGGGACCAGTGCTTCCAAATTGGCCATGACCTGAATTTGTCTTGCAAGGTTGTCCAAAGGCGATGAGGACAATGGTTTTTCTTTGTCAGCTGTATCTGGGACCTCTTTATATATATCTGCCATTGTCTGCAGAAATAAATGTCAGGGTCATGGTAGCCTATATAGTCTTTAAATGCTTGAAAACTGGTATGTGCTGTATAATGAGGAAAACCTGATGTCAGTAAATGTTTGAAAGAAAGAAGCTTTGCTAAAGATTGTTAATACAAAGCAGCTAAAGATGTCTCACCTTTGAAGAAACAAAGGCTTTGTTAATTTATTGTTCATTTATTCAAGTTTGAACAGGTATTAATATAATTTTGATATTGGTAAAACAGTTAGAAATGCAAACATTTTAACAGTGATCTCCAAGATGTTAATGATTGAATTTGTGGCACAGAAACTTATACATAATATATTTCAGTCTGTAAGAAAATTTAGGATTGCCACTGCCCAGAGCACTTTGAAGTATTAATCTCTCTACTGCAGGGAATACACTACAGCACATGAGAGACGTTAGTAGAACCAGTTAATGTCAGTAATGGGAACAATTCAGCTGTGAAGATGTGCAATTCAGTTCAATTCACAGGTCTAGTCAAACTGAATTTATGCAAGTGTCAAAATTTGGATTCATCGTTGTGATATAAGCAGAAATTAGATAATAAATCCACTTCAACTTGAAGATCAAATGTAATATCTAAATTCAAAAACCAAACAAAATGAGGTGGGTGACTGGTACATATTCTGTAAAATTTAAGTTCTTACAATTAGGATAGCAGTTTCTAGGTTTTCACAATTATTTGGGTGCTCATAATCCCCAAATTTGTCTACTTACCTCTTCTTTACACAAACGCACTTGAAAAATGGGAGAACCAAACTGACTGTGATTCTCTTCTTTATTTTTCTCCCTTTTGAGGAAGTTACAGCATGTATTGGTGAATATTTTATTTAAAGTTGTTACCTTGAAACTGTCCCTGTAGTACTTTGAATCTGACAGGCGATGGGCTTTTCCAACCCATTTGACAAACAGATGAGGCTGTTTATGAAGAATTTCCTCGGCATCTCCAACAACAAATGACAAGCGCAGGTGTCTAGTTTCCAGTTGCCATGAATCCTTGCATTCATTCATAATTCTCTTGAAATCACTTTACAGAACATGAACAGATAAATAATACATTCAATTCATAAATCACCCTCTGGAATAGACAAAATGATCTATCCAACTTAAAAATTATGATAAAGAAAAGGAATGTTATAAAGAGACTTTACGTTGAAGCGGACGTGTCCAATCCACGAATTATGGGCTCCTCCAACATTGGTATATTCCTTTCATCAAACGGCCTGATACCTTTCCTGTTTAAGCAATTCAAATATGCAAATAAAATCAGAATTACAAATTACATACTTGTCATGGGACATTCACGCAAATATGGAAAGTTTCCAGCATATTTACTCAATTGTTTTCCAAAAAGTTTCATCCCAGTTCGGACTTGAAGGAATGTCTTGTTGTTTTAGTGTTGGTGACCTGAAAAATAGAGTTGTAACTAAAATATATAGCATTAAATGTGAAAGGTGCAATATTTTATCCTGTTTGTAGTGCATAAGAATTGGAGTAGACAAGATATTTACTTGCACCAAAAATTTATTAAAAAGAAAAACTGACAACAAACCTGCTCATTTTGGTCTTATTGGCCACATATTCAACCTCTGTCATCTCAGGTAGTTGTACTCTAGCTTCAGGGTTCCTGTGATGAAAAAGAGCTTCAGTGAATTTCATCTCCAGTGTTATATTGGTAAATCAAAACCTCATTTTGGAAACATTCTGCCAAACCTTTTGACAAGTTCATTGGGTGATTGGTTCAATACAGGAGCAGCTCCAAGATCCAACTCTGCAAGGTGAAAATCTAACTCCTTTTCCCAGGTGCTGCAAAAAATGCAGGAGATCAATAAAATAAAATAAATTTCTGCTTTCCTTTCTTGGAGCTACCTTTCCTGCAGGGTTCAGAACTAAAACTAAATGGGGTGGGGGATAGGGATAGGGATAGGATAGGAAAATTTATTTTCAAGTATCAGGTTGTTTTTACATACTTGCGGAAAATTACAAGGACTAGTTAGCCCGTGTCGTAATTACCTTATAATTATCGCAAAAAAAAGATACATGCATTATATATATGTAGCAATTGTAAAGCAAAGTAACTTATTTTAGCATTTGAAAAGAAAAAAAAGTATAATAGAATGAAATAAAATAGATATATAAAAGAAAAGTTATAATAATTAAATATATGAAAAAAATATCAATGAATAGGTACATTTATGCAGGTGAACTTAAGAGAATGATTGATGAGTATGAGATGGGTTGAGTTAAAGATGATACGATGTCAAGAATGGAGTGAACATCACTTCCAATGTCTGTTACAGATATAACAGTTTTTATTATTCGACATGATATGGGATATAGTGAAACATGGTATCTTTTTAATGCTTTGACAGAGGATTTTGCTGAAATGTTTGAGGAAGGTCTTAAGGGGATTGGAATTTTGTTCCATGCTTTAGATTTTTTCTGATTAAAATTTTGGCTCTGAATCTGGAGATTGACATGAGGGATGTGTGCATTACTTTGTTGACGGGTGGCATAGCTATGAATATCGGATACCAGGTTCAGCTGGTCATGGAAATATTGTGGTAACGTTTTCCTCTGATGATTTATGTACATCTTGCAGCAGTTTAAGCTAAATAAGTCAGTTAAAGAAAGCAAATTGTACTTTTTAAACAGTGGTCCGCAATGACTGTTGGACTTGACTTTTTAGGCAAGACGGATGGCTTTCTTTTGGAGTGGGGGGAGGGGATGACCACTGAACTAAAAACAAACGTTTTTTTTTGGTGGTTGTATTGTGTATTGTAAAATACTGTGCTTCAAGATGTCATGTCATATATTCAATCATATACACTCCTGGGCGAAAAAAATGGACCACCCTAGAATTCGACTTCATTTCGTTAGGCTTTGATTTTTACAGGATATACACATCGTAAAAACTTTATTTCCAGTCAGTGCATCAACAGAAGCATTGTCTTAGTATCAAATTGCTTTTCCTCATGACTTTTTAAGCAGAAAAGTTTTTTGGCTGCACTTCTTTAGACTCAATGCACTGCAAAATGTGCATATTTTCCCATAGCTGTTTCAATGATTTTTAAAGCACATTTCTGCTACCAAATTTGTGTCATCTTAGATCAACATCAATATGACCCAAAAAGTTCACAATTTGATTGATATCTATATTTTGTCCCTGCCAGAACATTGTCGATACATTGTTGCACAGCAAATACTAATGCTCACCTTCGCTGCGTGGGCATTAGCCTGTCATAGCGGAATAGCATACTTTGTACATTTTCTACAAAAAAAAAGCTTCCAATTTGTCGGCAGAAGGCCCTGATGCATTCTTTTTACACAATTAGAAACTTAGATGATTTTTGATACCTGAGAAGAGTGCTTGAAAAGGCCTCAACAGACCATTATTCCTCTACAACCACGTTTGACGAAGTCCAGATTTCAACTAATTTCAGAACTTGCGGGCTCATACTGATGTTAATCTAAGAGGGTACAAACCTAGTAACACTGAGGAGCTTTGGAAGGCAGTGAAACGGAATGGGAAAATATGCACATTTTGCAGTGCACAAAGTCGTCAAGAAGTGCAGCCAAAAAACTATTCTGCTAAAAAGGCATGAGGAAAAACAATTTAATACTAAGAAAATACTTCGGTTGATTAACTGACAGGAAATGAAACTTTTTCGATGTATATATATATCCTGTAAAAATCAAAGCCTTACAAAATGAAGTCAAATTCTAGGGTGGTCCATTTTTTTTGCCCAGGAGTGTAGTGTTTTATGTATACCTCCCCTTTATGGTGGAATTACTCAGGTACTATGTTTAAAAAAACTACTAGTTGCATATAATGATGCTTTTAGAATGTTATTTTGTCATCCAAGATCTACAAGAGTTAGTCCCCTTTTCATTGGACACAATATAGCAACCTTTGAAGCTTTATTACGTCAGAGGGTATATAGCTTTATGAAAAGGATTGATAAAGGTTCAAATGAGTTGATCCGAGGTATCATTAGCTCAGATATTTACTGGTGTTCAGACAGACAGACAGACAATAGACGTTTATTTACATAATGAAAATACATATATACACATTCATTTATAGGATCACACATTTATACAACAGAAAAGAAACAAAAAACTTTCATCATGTAGGGAGATTCCTCTAAGGCCAAAAAATGGCCGCTATCGAGGAACCACCCTTAGATAAAAAAAAAAACAACTTTTTTAGGAACCTCCTGAGCCCAGATACATATAACCACATATTTCAACATTTAAAGACTGTAGCTCGCAAATAATAACACATTTTAGATTAACAAGGAAAGTAGGTAGTTTGTTTTAGATAGTAACCCCAGTAGGATGAAATCTGAATTCCAAAAATCCAATTGCCTCTTTGGATTGAGACAGAAAAATTGCATTGAAAGCCCAAGTTTCAGAAAGCAGATCACACATATATCTAAGCAACATAATTATATTTCATAAGTCCGATGAAATTCACATGCCCTAGGCATTTGGCAATTTCAGCAAAGAAATCTTTGACCACTCCCCATAGACAACAGACATAGATATAATAATTCCACTATTTATCATATTAAAGGCAGGCTTCCATCAAATCACAGTAGTGTCTGTATTCCCCTTGTACATTGTCAAGGACGTTTATCACACTGTACCTGTCCCTCTGATTGAAGGCTTCCACATCGTGGAGGGACAGTCAGAAATGGGATGTCAGCTGTACTGAAACAAAACTAAAATCAGTGTGCCTGCCCAGGCCAAGTCAAGACTGACTGGAAGATTCTGAATTTTAATAAGGGAAGCTTGGCAGGTCTTATAAAAATCAAACATCATACATTTTGACACAAAATAGCTCTCTTAAAATCACTGTAAACAGGTTTGATTTGATTTGATTTGATTTTATTTGCTAACCATTTACATGAAATAGCAAGGATTACACAAAAGACAGTGTCTTATTTCCGTTGTGGTCCTTTTGGAGCAGGCCTCCAGAGTGTTCATTGACAATTGTTAGCAAAATTAATTTTTAATGAGTTAAGTTAATAATACAAAAACATGTTGGCTTCTTTTAGATGGCTTTGCGCTTTAAGAAATCTTTTTACTTCTTTTTTATAATTGTCTTTAGAGTCCATTGTTTTTATTGCATCAGGTAGTTTGTTCCACTCCTTCGATCCTATTGCGTGAAAGTTAGCGTTGGCGATTCCATGGGTGGTCTTCATAATGAGGTTGTTCTGGGACAATCTTCTGGTGTTGTAGGCATAAGTGAGAATTTTAAATAGGTTGCAAAGATATGATGGTGCTGTTCTGTTGTGGATATTGAACATGTAAATTAGCATCAACTGCATGGCCCAATCAGCGACAGTTAGCATATTTACTCGATCGAGTTCATTCTGTCCAATATGGGCTCTATTGCTAAGATCTAGGATGTAACGGACCATTTTATTTTGGGCTACTTGAAGTTGTTTTTGTAGGCCTTTGTTTAAGCTGAAGAACCATGCAGTTGATGCGTAATCGAAGTGACTTTGGATAAGTGCTGATACAAGTAATTTTTTAGTTTTAACATTTAAAATATTTTTGTAACGGTAAAGAAATTTAAGTCTAGCATTACATTTTGATAGAATAGAATCAACAATTAATTCTCCCGATAAGGTGCTGTCTATTTTTAGGCCTAAGTATTTTACGCAGTCACTGGGTTTGATTTCTTGTCCAGCATGTTTAATAAAAAAATCTTTTTGGAGGTGCTTCTTTCTTCTAGATGTAATTAACATACATTCAGTCTTCCCACTGTGCATAACTAAATTATTATTCGTAAACCAGTGGTAGCAGCTGTCTAGTGCATTTGACAGAACCTCGGCTACGGTTTTTGTGTCCTTATGACTTGTTAGCATGATTGTGTCGTCAGCATACAATATAATTGTACATTTTAATATGTCAAAGATCTCAAAATAATGATATGAAGTTGTGTATTTGGTATGTACCCCCCATGTAGCATGATAAAATTTGATGTATTGCTTATAATAGAAGAAAGTTGGTGACTTTATTAAAGCCTGTGTAGAGGTCCAGGTATAGATGGCGCCACATGTGGCACAAATGAAACAAATAACCGTCATTTGTCGTCTGCTAATATTCACACTTATAACTGCCTCATACAAGTGGCTAAAGTCTGTTTGTCATAGAATGAATAATTGGATACTATGTATCATTATTAAGTGTCCCTGTGGACTCACTTCCTATCTCCCCCCCCTATGATTCTAATTTATGCTGAATTCTCCCAGACTGCAAGCTGTGCTTGCAACTCATCCTAGGGAGCATACTGTGTTTCATTAGAGGGATCATCCAATTAATCTAATAATTTTTAATTGTTGTGAAATAAATAAGGGGATGGGGAAAGATCTTACCCTAGGGAGCATACTGCATTTCATAAAAGGGAGCGTTCAGTTATTTAAATGATTTTAATTGTTTTGGTAATAAATAAGGAGATGGGGAAAGAAGCAGTATGGTTCCAGACTGGACGTTCATGCAAACGGAGTCCAACATTAACAGTAAAAACTATGATTATGTAGTTCAAGTGACCAGAAAAAACTGAGATCGTCCACAGCCTACAAGCAATTTGATGAGAACCACAGGCTAATGAAGCATTTTCATGAGATTTGGCAGTTGATCAGGTGTCAAAAATGAAAGCAGAAACATTTCAAGTAAGAAGTATGTGAAGCTCTCGTCCTTAGCTTAAAAGCAATTTGATGAGAACCACAGGCTAATAGAGCATTTTCATGAGATTTGGCAGTTGATCAGGTGTCAAAAATTAAAACAGAAACATTTCCAGTAAGAAGTATGTGAAGCTCTCGTCCTTAGCCTACAAGCAATTTGATGAGAATCACAGGCTAATGAAGCATTTTTATGAGATTCGGCAATTGAACAAGAGTCAAAATGAAAGCAGAAACCAGACGAGTGCATTATTTAACTGCATATATAACAGTTTCTGATAGTACATTCGTATTTGTACCCATGGAGATTATGGGTAGAGAACTTGTCTTTGATAATTTAAGGGCAGTTATTAAAAGCCACTGTAATCACATACCTTATGCCAGTTTTGGCAAATTCATGCTTTGATCTTGGGATTTTGAACTGATTAGCATTTCTAGTATGATGCTGATGGGTGCTGGCATTTCTTACTGTCTGTCTGTCTGTCTATATCGCACAATAGGCCAATACAAAGAATACACAAGATATTTACTTACAGAAAAACATGCAGATTGGCTCTTGCATCCGCTTCGTTTGCTCCCACACCCAAAAGAATCTCTTCAATGATGGTAAATAGATTTAGTTTAGTGATATCATTACCAAACAACTTTTTCCCTGCCAATATGAATGTCAGTGGAGTGAAACCGTCCTTGTCTTTGGTGTTGACATTCCTCTTTGTTGCCAAAATATGAAAGATGTTTAAAAATTTTTGTCCAACTTCTGGATGTTTAAAAACATTGCTGGTTAGAAGATGAAGAGCTGTTTGCCCCTTCTCATTTTTCTGATTTTGCAAGGCAGGACTCATTCCCACAATCTGCGAGCATACAATTCCAAGTTGTTCAGAATAACCGGATGGTAAATCAGCTGGAAGTGATTGCCAGTCGCAGGTCATGATTGCATGCAGCAATGTATCCTTGCTTCTCCCCTCCTTGTGCCTTAGGCAATTTTTTGTCAGGAAATAAGGCAGGACTCTCAATACTGCTGTTGTTTTGCAAGCAATGATGGCTGGTAAAGCTCTGAAAAAGCACATAAGTGCTGACTCATCGAGGGCATCAAATGACAGGTCCAACATGAAATCAATTCCATACTTCTTGCCATAGTCAGGTTCTATTTGCATGAAAGTTGGATCAGCTCCATTTTCAAGAAGAGATTCTAAGATGTCGACAAACTGTTTTGTCCAACGGATATGCCCTGTTTTTGATGTGAACTCTGCACTTCTGATGAGACGGCTCAAACACAGCATCCTGTAAGATAAGTCCAGTTGTTATTTAGTTTTAATCGTTTCATGATAAATGGTTATTGGTTGAATAATTGTAATACAATAGGCAATAATCTATACCTGGGAACAAGAAGGTTGTCAACCTTGAGCAACACCTAAAAGAAATGATATAGAAATTTTCAAATTATAGGTGCATTGAATGAGATTTTTACTAAAGCCTATTATAAAGGCAGTGTCAGAAAATTTAAGAGATTGTTGATGCTGAAATTATAATGCAAAATCAAATACAATTCTGGTTGCATTATTTGTACAATTTACCTGGATTAGGGTCAAGGAATTTTCCTGGAACTCCTCAAAGCAATTCTTGTAAAAGTGTTCAATATGTTGCATCAGAGGAGAGTTCCGATTTATTGCTGCTCCAGGGGCCAATGCTTCCAAATTGGACATGACCTGAATTTGTCTCGCTAGGTTTTCCAAAGGGAAGGAGAATGTATTTTTTTGGCCACCTGTATTTGGTACTTCTTTGTATATATCTGCCATTGCCTGAAGAAATAAACCACCATCATGATAGATAAACTTCAAATGCTACAAAACTGATATTGTTACACAAATTTTTATCAGAAAAGAAAGATTTTTAAAGAAGGTAAATATGAAGTAGATAAATGCTAGGGATTTTAAGTGTATGAGTCATAGTAGCCTACTTTGCAATGGTTTTTTTATTGGCCCAGAGTACAAGCTCTTCCAGAAGAAGTTTAGAGTGTGTCGGGGCAAGAAGCCCGGGTTAGGTGAGAGGCCCCTCCAGGGTTATTTCTAAACTTACATTTTTGGTGCTTTTTCTTATTGATAGGGTTGAAGCTAGAAGCTTTTTAGGTGACGTCACAAATTTTCAAGGCATTCAGCACCAAACCATAGTCGTAATTAAAGAAACAAAAAAAGGTGCATGGTTTTTGTAACTTTGATTAATTCTTTGAAAGTGGTTGTCAGAAATAACTTTGGACATTTTTAAAAGTATAATGGATATCTGCATTGCTTCACTTTATGACCATCACATAAAAATGATTTGGATCATGTTTTTTGCATTTTAGCTCAAAATATAGAGGTCAAATTAATATATGTGGGTTTGGGGCGAGAGGCCCCACATGGTATGGGGCATGAGGCCCCCTTCACTGAGGCCTCGAAGCTGCTTCAGGAACCATTTAATAATGTGTACTTTACCTTAAATCTTGATAGAATAGCTATTTGAAATAGAAAAAATTTTGGCCGAAATTGAAAAAGGGCAAAAAATATTAAAAAATAAATGTATGAACAGAAAAATTCTGAAATTCAGAAAAAGTGAATAGAATGCCTTAAAAATGATAGAAGAACCCCAAGAAATAACTTTCAAGCTGAATGCGCTCGCAAACAAAATTTCCATAGGATTATTATAGGGGGGCTTCTTGCCTGATGGGTGGGGTAAGAAGGCCATTTTAATTTTTTTACAAAAAGGGCCATAACTCCTTTATCAAAATTGGTAGACATTCGTTTCACTAGTTATAAGTAGAGTTAAGTGAACTCTTCCTGACAGCATAAGCATTCAAATAATCGACCACAAAAAGTAGGTCAAATTGCTCCTCGAAGTTAAGGGGGGCTGCATGCCCCGCGCTACTCTAGCAAAACTTATGACCACTAAGTCTTGCTAGTTCAGCCCTCTTTCCTACCCAATCTCAATCTAACTTATCACACAGCTTCATCAATATTGTAACTTGCATTGATAAAATCTTGTGGCCCACATAAGCAACCAACAATTTATAAAGAAAGCAACGAGGCTGACTTTCATAAGTAAAGTTCATCCTACAGAGTCAGCACAGAGCCAATTATTCAACTTGGTACACTTGCATTTCTAATAAAATACAGTGGTACCTGGATGAAAAACCACCGTTTTAAGACTTTCCTTATGTGACCACCTTCCTCTTGCATTAAGTAGTATTTTTAGTGCGTCTTGCACCCCAGCCAAAGACCGCACCCTATGAGAGACTGATTCATGATCGAAGAAGAGGTGGTCTAATAATGCGGAAGTATGTGAAGTTTTGATCTGTCTGCTACTGAGAATTAAGTGAAACTCATTGACTTTGCTATATAGCATTTGAACTAATTCTGTTATAATATACATATTTTTGTTATTTTTCTTCATTTCTCGTATTTATTGATTGACCATTTTTCTGGATTGGGTTTGATGACTTTCATCAATTACAATTATAATTACTAAGTCAATACAGTGTATCTCTGAAATAAATTCCAATTCATTACTCCACTGGGCCTGCAGAAGATGGACAAGTGGATTTGTTTTTTCAATTCCTAACTGACTATTGAATAATGACAGGGCTTCTTCGTGAATAAGACAATCAGGTCCAAGTGGGTCAATGGGCCTTGCACATTACTAAGAGTTATAACCCAAGAATGAATAATTGGATTGCTACAGAAGAAACCCTTGTTGATTGCTGATGGTAGTTGACCTCATTTTATAAGGGAAAAAAATGATTGAGAATCACTTGAAGTTCCCCAATGGAGTGTCAAAAAATATATATCAGTGGTTATCACAAGATGGCAACAGGCTTTCAATATAAAAAAACACCTGCTTACGCAAGTGCTACCCTCGTCCATAGATTCTGCTGTAAGTCATCATGTAGGGCCTATGTAAAGTTTTAACAAATATGGCCACCAAGGTCAGAGAAATGGTTCAAGGTCATCCATGTTACAACTGATTCAAGGTGTTACTGTGATACAAAATCCCAGTGAGTTAGGTGGTCCCAGGGACAATAATAGTGGAGTTGTCATGTATATAAGCTTTTCACAAATATGGTTACCAAGGTCACAGATATAGGTCAAGGTCACTGATGTCAAAACTGATTCAAGGTCTTACAATGATACATGATCCCTGCTAGTTTGGTGATCCTAGTGTGAATACAAGAGGAGTTATCATGTACACAAGATATTCACAAATATGGCCGCCAAGGTTACAGAAGTAGGTCAAGGTCACTCATGTCAGAACTCATTCAAGGTCTTGCTGTGATACGCAATCCCTGCTAGTCTCATGATTCCAGGATTAATACAAATCGAGTTATCTTGTACACAAGATTTTCACAAATATGGCCACCAAGGCCACAGATTTAGGTCAAGGTCACTCATGTCAAAACTCATTCGAGATCTTGCTATGATACACAATCCCTGTCAGTTTCACGATCCTAGGATTAATACAAATGGAGTTATCTTGTACACAAGAATGATGGACAGACGGACAGCTAGACAGCTAGACAGACAGACGGACGCCACTGCACTCTGCAATACCCAGGCCATGTGAACATGGCCGAGGGTAACAAATGAAAATAAATATGTTCAGACAACCAGAAAAGAAGTTTCTTGGTTTTGGCTTTTTAGCTTCTCAACTACCTGTGTTCAGTCTGCTTCATTCTCCAGTGAAGAAACTGTGGAAAACATGATAAATTTAAGTAAGTAGTATGTATCCCCAGAAGTGCTTAACATAAGTCAATGTGTTTAGGGCAGTATGTTGACAAGGTTTAAACCTACAGACACTTCCTATGACTCCAAGACTTTTCAATCTCCTCTTAAGTTATCACAGTCAGCACAATTGGAATTTTTTGGTCGGTCACACAAACTGATGCTTAAAATCACTGCTAAGTATGAGAAAACTTTCCGATTTCGATTGCCATAAGCAGAGCAGCTGGCTTTATTAGGGGTTTTGTTTATAAAAAGTTTTCAATGACAAATTTTAAGATATTCATCAGGAGAAGGACCTTTTCCATTTTTCTATCAATCTGTCTGCCTCTCCACCTATCCATATTTCATTCTTCTTGTCTGCCTCTCTTGTATATTCTATTATTCCTACTCTTTCACTTTTCGGTCTTTTTTTTTCTCCAGAAGATACAGCTAATATTGGTACATGGATAATGAATGATTTGAAGTAGTTACCGTAAAACTTTCCCTGTAGTGTGGAGAGTCTGACAAACGATGGGCTTTTTCAACCCATTTCAGAAAAAGATCTGGTTGTTTACGCAGAATTTCTTCAGCATCTGCCACAACTAATGATAATTCCAGGTGTCTTGCTTCCAGTTGTCTTGGATCCTTGCATTCATTCATAATCTTTTTGAATTCCCTTCATAAGATATAAACTTGAGTTAAATGATCACTAAAACTTAATATACAATATGTATCAGCTGACTGGAAATTGTGCAATGTGTGCAAGATTATGATGTAAGAAAAAAATCATGAAATGCCTTCAGCTTTTACCTTGATTGCGGTGTGTCCAATTCATGAATTATGGGCTCTTCCAATATTGGTATATTCCTTTCAAAATACAGCCGGGTACCCTTCCTGATCATTCAAAATGCAAAATAAAATCAGAATTACAAATTATTGGCAGATAGTAAACACATTAAAATAGGACAATTTCACGTCATATTTACTCGATTGTATTCCAAAATGTTTCATCCCATTTCGGCTTTGAAGGTTTATCTTTTTCTTTAAGCTTTGGCAACCTAAAAAAATGTATTGACACCAAATGTACCATACGGCATTGAAAGGACATTAATTGTGACAGTTTGTCTTTGTTTTCCTCACATGTCATTTTGTTATTAGTCATTTATAAATTCTATTTATTGCTTGTTAAATGAAGAGAACTGATGTGACCAAACAATTCCTCTCTTGATGTGTGTTCGTGCCAACGAGCTGTGTAGTCTTCGTTAGTTTCCATTGAATATGAATCAGTTGATATTGACAATATATCAAGTTTGGATACATTGTGTGTATATATTTGTATTGCATTCTCATACATATATAATCTATATAATTTTTCTTAATTTACCAGCTTTGGTCGTTTATAATAAATAAGCATAAAATAGTTTTGCTGTCATTGCTTCCACACACGCACACTTCAACACACAGTATCCAGTTCAATCAATATAGATAACTTACCCCTGTGTGTATTCCGAATATGCAGTACGCAATACATAAATATTATAGAGGAGTTAATTTTAGGTCAACATACCTATTTTCTATTTGGTTGTTGTTTTCAAAGTTTAGATTCTTCGAGACATTGAGCTGCGAAAGGTAGTATTGATCAGTAATGTCTGATATTACCTTATCAGGAGTTAAACACCTAAAATAACAAAATATTTAGAAATTAGCATAGATTTGTATATTTCAGCTTCATTCAATAGATCATGCGACCAGCATAGATTAGGTCGGGGCTAAGCCCGGGTTAGGTGAGAGGCCCCCCCAGGCTTATATCCAAACTTACATTTTTGGTGCGTTTATCTATTGATAGGATTGAAGCTAGAGGAGTTTTAGGTGACGTCACAAATTTTCAGGGCAAACAGCGCCAAACCATAGTAGAAATTAAAGAAACAAAAAAATGTGCATGGTTTTTGTAACTTTGACTAATTCTTTGAAAGAGGTTGTCAGAAATAACTTTGGAAATATTTAAAAGTATATGGATATCTGCATTGCTTCACTTTATGGCCATCACATAAATATGATTTACATCATATTTTTTGAATTTTAGTTCAAAATATAGAGGTCAAATTAAAACATGTTGGTTTGGGGCAAAAGGCCCCACATGATATGGGGCATGAGGCCCCCTTCACTGGGGGGGGGGGGGTCAAAGCTGCTTCAGGAATCATTTAATAATCTTGATAGAATAGCTAATCAAAATAGAAAAAATGTTCCCCGGGATTGAAACAGGGAAAAAATATTTGAAAATGATAGTCAGAATGTTCAGAAAAATTCTGAAATTCAGAAAAAGTGAATAGAATGGGTTAAAAACGATAGAAGAACTCTAAGAAATAACTTTTAGGCTGAATGCGCTCGCAAAAAAATTGCCATAGGAGTAGAATATGGGGGCTTCTTGCCCGATGGGTGGGGTAAGAAGGCCATTTTAAATGTTTTTGCAAAAATGGCCTTGACTCCTTTATTAAAATTGGTAGACATTTGTTACACTAGTTATTAGTAGAGTCAAGCAATCCCTTCCTGACTGCATAAGCATTCAAATAATCGCCCATAAAAAGTAGGTCACATCGCACCTCGAAGTTAAGGGGGGCCGTATGGTCCAACCTACCCGAGGTTAATATCCTTAAGTTAACAAACCATTCCAAGGTGGTGATATGGGAACAAGGAATTCCATCATGGTGGGATCAGAACATATCAACATGCTTTTATCTCATTCAACTAGCATACATTACATAATTATTAATTCTCAAAATCTGTTCCTCAAATAGAATAAAATTTGTTGATCAAATCAACCTTCCATCAACTGAGTTCTGAGATTCTTGACTTGCATTGTTGGGTTTGTTTCCAGGGGAATCTTTTAACGCATTTGGTCCATATGAATTATGTTCACAAGCAGCGGCTTCAGTCATCCTTGACAAATTAAAAAAATATATAGATAACAGATCAACTGATGGTCCAACCTACCCGAGGCTAATATCCTTAAGTGAACAAAGCATTCCAAGGTGGTGATATGGGAACAAGGTATTCCATCATGGTGGGATCAGAACATATCAACATGCTTTTATCTCATTCAACTAGCATACATTACATAATTATTAATTCTCAAAATCTGTTCCTCAAATAGAATAAAATTTGTTGATCAAATCAACCTTCCATCAACTGAGTTCTGAGATTCTTGACTTGCATTGTTGGGTTTGTTTCCAGGGGAATCTTTTAACGCATTTGGTCCATATGAATTATGTTCACAAGCAGCGGCTTCAGTCATCCTTGACAAATTAAAAAAATATATAGATAACAGATCAACTGATACTTCCTTATCTTCTCAAATCAGATGATAAAGCTTCATCTTTTGAAATATTTCTCTTAACGAAAACATACTTACATTCTATCATCAATGCCCGCCAATGCATGGTCTTTGTCTGCCCCCAAGCTTACAAAAATCCCTTCAATATCAGATAAAGAGGGATGAGCCAGGTGCTGATCATCAAGTTTTTTTCTGGACAGCACAATCCAGGAGTATGGTGTCCTTGAATCTTCATCTACGGCATTCACATTCTTCTCAGATGTCAGGCTACGTATATGTTGCAGAACTTTCTCACTCGTGTCAGGCTGCCGGAATATAGTTTTAGTTAGGATATGCAGAACAGTCAGTTTGTCTTTATCTTGTATATTGATGCTTGCTCGAGTTGTAAGGGAAACGGCTACCTGAAGGAACACCTCCTGAAGTGTCTGTGAATATCTCTTGGCTATGACATGAAGAACTGTCTGACTCCGGTTATCCTGGATATCGATGTTGTTGGATGATGTGAAGCAATTGACAAGTGTCAGAAATTCCTCATGAGTAATGTCTTGAGGAACAATTTCGGCAATCACATGGAGAGCAGTACGTCCACTTCCATCTCGGATGTTAAGGTTATTGGATGATGTAAGACTACTGATGAGTCTGTGAAATGTCTCTCTTGGAATTTCAAGTAACTTTTCTGCTAAAACATGCAAGACCGTTTTGCCAGTTGCATCTGGAAGGTTAATGTTGGTTGTTGTTTTCAAGATATTCACAATCTGAAGAAGGGTGTCTTTGTCAATATCAGGCATCATCTGAATCATGCTGTGTAAGGCAGTTTCTCCATTGCTGTTCATGACATCAAGAATTGAAGGGTCTGCTTTTGCTATCATGTTGACTATTTCTATATACACCCCCTGGAAGTCATTTGAAGCATTTTTATTCAATTTTTTCCAGTTGCAATTCACCAAAGCATGAAGCAATGTGCCCTGATCCTCCTTGTAGTTCAAGCAATTTTCATTCAGAAAAAGCAATATCAGTCTCTGTAATTTACTGGCACTTCTTCTTTTATATGCAAGGATGCTTGGTACCCTACGAAAGAAGTGACATACAACCATAGTAGGATCTGCACCTTCATTTATCAACAATTCAGTAGTGTCCACGAACTGGTGTGAAAGTGAAAAGCTGGTTGTTGACAATCGGTATTCCAGATTCTCTAGTAAAGTCGACAAGCACATTATCCTAAGAAAAAAAACAACAAGAATTCATAAACCAACCTACAGCAGAAATAAGAAGTGATAACACGTAATGACATAACGACCGCTCGGCGCAAAAAGGGACTTAGTGCCATTGATATTCGCGCAGCGAAGCGAATTTAGCTCAAGAAAGGTTTCAAAAATCTTTGCAGTGATGGCCTTAACATCAATGGTCGACAGCAGGAATTTAGGTCAAGTGGGACCAGCTGCTTACCAATGATTTAGTTTCGAATTTAACAAAACATGACATATTCATATTCAAAAGTGTCTTAAAAATTCAATTTTCCCCAATAATATTCCCTGTATCTATTACTATTATGGAATAGTTAATTATAAGCCTTGACAAGCTTAATTAAATTATTAACATGTGATTCATTTCATTTCAAAACGCACAACAAGAAAACATAACAAAATTAAGGTTACATAATCTTTGTCAACTGATGATTATGTAACAGTGAGCAATTAATCTACATGCAGATCATGTTATTGTTTTTGTTATCACTATTATGTAATATCAACAATCCAGCATAGACTTTGATTTGGCAGCTTTCAGTGTAGTCTTCCTTTTTACTATTTAGCTGATTATCTATCAATTCTATTTATTCTTAATCCTATTTATTTGCTATCCTATCTATCTATCTATCTATCTATCTATCTATCTATCTATCTATCTATATATTCTATTTTTGATCTATTTTATTTTTCTTATAGTTTCTAGTCTAAATTTCTCTCTATTTTTCTATGTCTTTCAATTTCTTTGAAACGGTAATGTAACTGCCTTTCATACATTGAATATGAAATGAATTTAATGAAATTTAAGTCCTAAAAAAATTTTTAAGGGCTGCGCAAATTCATGGTTGTGCCATTTACATATTATAAAATGGCACTAAGTCCCTGTTTGCGTTGAGCATATAATAAGATAGTGCATCATCACCTGGCATTGGGAGAATCATCCACAACCATCAGCATCTGAAAATTATTGAATAAGACAAATTAACAATAATTTGCGATTTGAGTTAGAACTTTTACGGACTACTTATTGAAAAACGTGTAGTTGATTATTATTTGGATGAAGCAATCTGTTCGTTTTATTATGAGTTCGGTAGCTTGCGAAACTTTAACCTGAACAGTATGCGTACCCAAGCAAATTTCTGCTGCTTGCTGAGTGTTACAGTAGACGAACATCGAGTGCTTACAGAATTGGACTGAAATGTTGCTTGTGAGCTCATAGCCTATCCATGCCATGTTATTCCTATGAGTCATAAGAAATGTATGAGGTCATAGCCTATACCTGCAATAGTATGAAAACGTGTCGTTGGCTGAGTATCAATGAAGTCACAAGCTACTCAATGACAAATTGCCAGTTCATTTCAATGCAATGTATAGGGCTTGTTATGAGGTCATTAGCAGCTGAATGTAAGTACTCGTCATTCATCTACTGTAAGACAAAAATTGGCATTAAAGCCAAGAAGCACTTGTGAAGTTCTGAATGATGTTCTTTATAGGCCAGAGAAGAAGTGACCTGATATATATATAATAGTGCAGGGTATGTGCTGCTTCAATGCAATAAAACAGGATAATCCATAGAATGGTCAACAGTATGTGACAGAAGTTGGAAAATCATGTCCCCCTGAAACTCCATTACAGTACAACCAAAATAAAGTAAGAAAATTTTCTGTCAGAAGTCCTCTGTTTACCTATTTTTCCTTTCTTTCTCCTCTCCACCCCAAATCTCCTTACAACTACCTTTGACTCCTTACAACAACCTTAGCTCATATTAAAAACTCTGTTAAGACAGCTGTCAATGCAATTGCTGTTAGCAAAGGGGCACAATATCAAAGAAATCAAACACAAAGGGGGTGATGGAGTTTAAATTGGTGTTGTTTAAATGTGATTTTAATGTAATTTTAAAGGTAGTTTCAAGTAGGTAAAGGTAGGAAGCGATTTGGAGGCAGCCAAAGGTGTGAAAGGGTAAAGTAGTGGCTGATTCTTCCTTCCTTCTGGGGTAGTCGTACTTTATTTTGGGTTGTACTGTAAAGGGCGTGTGGCCATAAAAGCAAACAGTAGTTCACCTTAATGAGTGAAAAAATATTGTCTTGGTACTGTGCAAATCTGGTCGTGCACAAATCTACGTTCATTTGCTGAAGCAAACATTCCAAATGTCCATCCATTTTACACTGAGAAGTGCTGAATAATTCAATCATCATCTGAAATGGTAAACAGACTTATTTCGTTTACTTTTAATAAAACGGTGTACTTTCATAGATAGGATGTTTAAGCATAAGGCATTATAAAATTAGTTTATGAAACCAAACAAAATGTTCATATCCAATAACTGCTCAAGAAGTATGTTGTCGCATAAATTCAACATTGTTCCTACCTGAATAACCTCAAGATAGACCTTTGAACCGATCAAACAGTGAGCCTTTTCAATCATCTGTTTGAAGACCTCTTTCAGTTGAATCGCATGACATTTTGTCAGCAGATCAAATAAATCAAATTTTTCTTTTTCCACGTCAGCGTCACTGTAGAGAGTCATGACGGTTTTCCTCAAGGAATGTAGACTGAATGCAAAACAAGAGTTTCATTTAACTTGTCTCATTGGATATGCATGTTTTGT
This sequence comes from Platynereis dumerilii, assembly GCA_026936325.1. Taxonomy (NCBI): domain Eukaryota; kingdom Metazoa; phylum Annelida; class Polychaeta; order Phyllodocida; family Nereididae; genus Platynereis; species Platynereis dumerilii. The sequence goes on along the minus strand of JAPTHN010000014.1, from coordinate 21,004,235 downwards.
GACAATCGATAATTTTTAAAATCAAGAATACAGTACAAATTTCTAAAAGTGGCTCGTCATTCAAAATCTAGCCTTAGCTATCTATCCATAGCCATTCCAAGTTAAACCAAGCTACACTTATCCAGAACTAGCCATAGCTATCCACAATTACTATTGTTTAAACAAGGGGTTAAGAGATTCCATTGTATACAAAGAATAGAAATGGATAGTTATGGATAGATATGGATAAGACTAGTAATGAATAGCTAGAGACAGCTAAGTTGAGCCACATTTAGAAATTTGTAGGGCCTACTGTATGTCCAATGCACACTTGACAACATGTATGCCTATAAAGCCAAAACATTCTTAACCAAATATGATGCTTACAAAACTTGAGGCAATCCTGTTCTTGCCAGGTGGTAATCGGCGCTATTCTCACTCAGTAGCGACTCAATGCATGAATATAAGACAGAATTGAAGCCGACTCTCTCTTTTAATGATTTCCCAGCTAAAATCCAAGTCAAGGGTGTGAGTCCTTCTTTGTCCAGCATGTTGACATTCTCCTTGGTAGAAAGTATAGGAAAGATGTTCAGAAATACACTTCCAATTTTGGGATGTTCAAATACAATCTGAGCCAAGAGATGAAGAGCTGTCTTTCCATTGTCATTTTTTATGTCAGGCAGAGCAGGGTCACATTCAACCACCTTTGAACACACTCTGCCAAATTGTTCTGAGAAATTGGCGGTAGGGTTATCTTGAAGTCTTTGCCAATCCCAATTCATAAGGGTATGCAATGCTGTTTCCTTGTATTGAATATCACTGGTTGTCTCAGATTTGGCAGACAGGAACAGTTGGATAAGATTGAGTAGTGGGCCTGTCAGCTGACTGTTGTTCATAATAAACGATATGACTGCAGAGAAGAAGTTTTGAAGTGCGGAGTTCTTCCCTTTTTGTCTCTTATCTGTTATTTCAAACTGTGGGTACTTATCCAGTGCTTCCTCATCATATAAAATACTAAATGACAAGTGAGACTCCCCAGGTACCCACTTAGGATCAGCTCCTGACCTGAGTAAGGATTCCAATATGAATATAAATTGATCACTCCATATAAACTGACCATCCTTTGAAACGAATTCAGCATTCAGGATGAGAGTTGTCAGGCACTCAGTTCTACAAAAAGAAGTTTAAGCAAATTTTCAAGGAGGCATGCATATAGACATCCTTTTTGACAATACAAAGAAAATATACCAGTATTTAATTTCCATGATTTACCTTGCCATTGTATGCAAATTATCCACAGACAACAGTATCTGAAAAGTAATCAATAAAATGCTCAGGTTGGTTAATGCACTTTTGAGCTTTTTGAGGGCTACATTGCTATTAATCTTTTTTTCAGGGGGGGGGGGGTGACTACACATTTTAATAGTGAAAAATGCTATTATTAGCTAAAATCAGAAAAAAGGCCGAGGGATTTTAATAGTAGAAATGCAAATAAGGTGTCAAATGAAATTGGAAGCACCAGATGATGGCGGAGGAACTTTTTTTAATATTAATGTCTGTGCCATGGGGTTTAATGGAAACTGAGTCATTCTTGGCATCTGTAGTACGCAATAAAAAAGTACACAAACCAAAATTCAAAACAGTGCCACCAGCATATATGATGCTATTTCCCAGCCTCCTTTTGACACCTCATTTGGATGTCTAGTGTCAAAATTCATCCATTGGCCCTTTTTTACAACGAGGTACTCGTGTATTGCATTGGCGCATGGCCAAAACTTGCATTTGCCCACACGGCTGGATACACTCTTTGTCCTAGCACAACTCATCGCATGTCGCACCTGCTGCTGTCAAACTACACATGTTGCTTTATTTCTGCCTAACTTCGGGAATGACAGAAGTTCAGTCATGTCTGAAATCCACACGAAACGATGCTTTGAAATAAACCTTTTTAACATGTGTTCTCCAAGTTATTGCTACCAAGAATCTCATGTACACTGTCAAAAATTACTGGAATTATATATTTCTTCTACATGCTCCAAAATAGTGATGAAATCTTAAGACCTGTCAGAATCTGAAGAAGACGGACACACGGACGGACGGACACAGGGACAGACGGACACACGGACGGACGGACACAGGGCTGACGGACAGACACACGGACGGACGGACACACGGACGGACGGACACACTGACGGACGGACGCACCGACACGGACGCACCGACACGGACGCACCGACACGGACGCACCGACACGGACGCACCGACACGGACGCGTCGACACGGACGCGTCGACACGGACGCGTCGACACGGACGCACCGACACGGACGCACCGACAGAAGGATGGACGCACGGATGGCCAGACGGACGGACACACGGACAGACACACGCGGACACGGACGGACGTGCGGACACACGGACGGACACAGACGTATGGACACACGGACGGCCGGACGGCCGGCCACACAGACAGACAGACACACGGACGGACGGACACACACGGACGGACACACGGACGGACGGAGGTACGGACGGACGGACACACGGACGGACGGACACACGGATGTACGGACACACGGATGGACGGACACACGGACGGACACACGGACGGACACACGGACGGACGCACAGACGCACGGACACACGGACGCACGGACACACGGACGCACGTGTGGATCTCCACCTTAGGCAATGTGAACTGTCACAGTTAACAAGAACAAGCAAGTTTTTACAGTAAATCCTTCACAGTGCACGTGCTTAACTGTCATGTGTCATGATGTGGGAAAACAAACCAATACATTGTCAATCTGAGGTGCCAGTGACATGCCACATGTGTTGGAGAGTTGGGTAAAAATACCCATCAAATCCTGTTAATGCATGACCTGTCAACACTGAGATAAGAGGGTGCATGGTGCAGTGTGTTTTGTTGAAGGCCCCATTGTTTAAAACAAGTCAGGAAAAAGAATTATCACAGACAATAAAAAAGAGCTGTGCATTATTATTGTTTGCAAAAACACTTTAAACAGTTCAAATGCATAGATCTGCAATTCTCCATCCATGGACCTATGCACCAAATGAATCATTCAATGAGTTGTCACAAGACACAACGCATCCTGGTCAATTTTAACAAGTCTACAAAACCTTCATACTTTCTCCACTCCATTCATGGTCCCAAGTGAACAAAATTCTTGGCCGTCATGAAAAACAACTGCCAGCACATTTTATAATGGTTTCAGGGTAAATCGCACAAATTAAAGTGCATTCTGGGACTTTTGGTGATGTCTTTACTTCATGTGTATTGCACTCCTTGCCATGCCATGATATTGTCTGTCGCACTTTGCAACCGAGTTGTTTACGTGCTTGCACGGTATTTTTTAGTGTTTATGTTATATTTTAAGCTAAAAATAGCATGTTTCACTATTGAAAAATATAGTGACCCCACAAAAAATTTTTTTTCTTCCCTTGGTATATTTCAGAGATTCTGAAAATTCGGAGCAGAGCTGCACAAATGCCTGTAAGAGACTTGCAAAGCAGTCTAAAAAAGGCTCAAAAACTGCATTAACCAAACAGAGTTGTTTCCTATTTTACGTTATTTTTTTTAGATAGCGGACACAATGAGCATTTTAAAAATACACATGCAGGAAATTCTCCTTACCTCTATCAACTTTAGGAATCTTGTCTGGCACTGTGCAAATGAACTCTGATAGAAGTCATCAATCTTATGCAACAGGCCAAGGATTGTACCCTGCTGATGGGTTATGCCATATAATAGTACTTCAAGATTGGTCATGACTTCTATTTGCCTGGACAGTCCCTCTAATGGCCTCCACAGGGCAATGGACGAAAGTGTTTCTTTCTGCTTGACCTTGTCTGACATGTTGTGGATAATATCAACCATTTTCTGCAATATTATTCATGATATGTTTAGTCTAAAGTAAGTTTGAACTACATTGTAAGAAGATACATATTCAACCACAGGGGAAAATCTTGAATCAATCATTAGACTTAAATGAGTCATCAGGCATGCCAAAACTTATCATTAATAATCATATTAAGTACTTATATAGCACCAATTCCAGTAAACTGCTGATTGGCACTCACAGTATGAGTACACCAAAGCGACATATTGACTAATTTGCTAATAGGTCAGCAACTAACTTAAGCAATCCAACTTAACCAGCATATGATATCCCGAGGACCAAAGAAAATGTATTTGTAAAATTTCAACGGTGCAGACTTACTTATTTGTAAGTTGTAAGTGCTTAAAAATAATGGTTCTGCAAAATAAGTGAGTCCACCCAATGCAAAATATAAACATCGGAGTGATCTAAAATTTGGCAAGTTTTACGTGTTAACATATTGGATATTTTGCAAAAAGCATTTCATTATAAAATAGATCAATTCAACCCAATATCACATAAAAAGCGGGAAATTCCAATGTCCACTGTAGATGCTGTGGAGCGGCAAGCACTTCCTGTGGTAGTCATCCCAAATCAGCAATGCTATTTCAATGGAGAGAGAGATTCCTTGGCATCAGAATATGTTGCATACTCTGCCACTCGAAATGTGGCAGTAGAAATTGGTTGTCCTTTGTCATAAACTTAGTTGATGTGATGTAATTTACACCGAAGATGCCATTTTCCAAAATAAAAATTTCCATGTCACTTATATATGCAATAATAACTCATTTCTCAGGTCATTCCAATGTCTGTTTAGCATTGGGTGCAATCACTTATTTTATTACTCGTCAGTTACAAGTAATTCATTACATATCCTTCAAAGTTTACATGGACATTCTACTAGGTCTAGGGTATATCATACAGTGAACATGGTGGATTATTTCACTTGAGTGTTGAGCTCTGTGCAAATTAGTCCAGGAGTCGCAGGAGTGTACTTATTAACTGGGGATACTGCATGTTCATATATTCAATTTTTCACAACTGTCAAATTGATTGACTACTATATTTTCCCTAACCTGAATGATCGACAGATAGCCAGGAGAATACAGCAAACGGTAAGCTTTGCTGACAAGTTTAATGAACAATCTTGGTTCAAGCTGCAGGATCTCCTCGCCATGTAAATCCAGGAGGGTGAGCAGTCTTTCTTCATAGATATTCTTTGATGACCAGACTATTTCAATTATATCTCTGCACTCCCTGTACGAGTAAAAGGAAAAGAATGTCGCAACAAGGCCAACACAAAAATACATCATACTCCTGAATATACATATAGAAAACTGTTTTTTTTCTTCTTTTCTTCATCAAATTTTGTAATATATATATATAATATCTTTATTCAGATTGAACATTTACAATCTACAGTGTTTAAAAACAAGTTAAAAAAAAGATTAAAAATAGTAATTAACAAGGATATAACTGAGGAAATTGTCTTACATTGCATGTTCATTTTCAAGAAAGGGAATTCTGAAATCTTCAGTCGGGTAAATGGATTTCCTGCAAAAAATCAAATAATTTTATGGACACCAGTTCTTATGAAATTGTATAAATTTACAATTTCAAAATGGTGTTAAATTATTTTCTTACCTTATGATGTTCCAAAATTCTTCATTCCATGCAGGCTCTTTGAGTTCATATTCTTTGCTTTCCCTGTTGAAAGTTTACATAATAAGACTGACACTGTGTTGTATCTCTTGTTGACAGTAATGCCAGAAGAAAGACAAAGTAAAGCCCAATGCATATATAGTAAATTTTCTATGTAGTACATATTATCAGGAAAATATTCAGCATCTGTTATGTTGTACAACTATTTAACCAAAGTAGGGTTTTTTGGTTAAATATGAAAATTCTATGCTCTTAGTGTTTACCTCGAGAAAGCAGGAGTATGGTATTCTACTTCTGATTGTTATTGGTTATTTTTATCTATCATCTCTGAAGCATCCACTTGACTGACAAATATGACAGAGGTCTAAAGTCATTCAATAGTTCAACTTCTGTGGTACACCCATTGAAAGACAGTTCAGAAATGCAGGAAAAGGGAGATGAAATCAATTTTGATCTATTATTTTTAACAAAAAACATTAAATGTTGTGAATTAAAGAATACCAAAGTATGTGTAAGTAACCAGTCCTAGTGAGACAGAAGCATTAAAAAGACATTTTAGTTGACTCTGCATGTCTGGATACAGAGAAACCACCAGTATTATTCCAAGCATCTAAATAGCAGCTGGGTGGCGAAGTGGTTAAGGTTCCCGCCTGCTCCGCTGGAGGTCTTAGCCTGCGTGGGTTCGAACCCCGGGTTTGGGGGGAGACCCAAAATTTTCAGTGGACCTTCATGAGCACAATCTCAGGATGTCGTTCGGATGAGATGTTAAATTGGCTGCCCCTTGTATCAGTGTCTGTGCTGGGCAAGTAAAGGATCCCTCTCATGGGGTAAGTGTGTACTGTGTAACATGTTGAGGACTATTGCTCTCGCTCTCCCATCTCATCAATCAACCCTCGTGAGCGCCCAGAAGTGGGCTTAGAGGGCTGAACTTACCTATCTATCTATCTATCTATCTATCTAAATAGGGATAATGTACTATGACATATAAGTGACCTGCTCTGCTTGTAATTAGAGTTCACAGTTGTCTTATTATATTTAGTTATGAACATAACTGATGGAATCGGGCTTTTAAATGATGGCACATATATAAATATATCATTGAATGCGTATATATATACATACGACAAATTTAAGGGAGGAAACTTGAAACCCTTTTTATACACTGTGCTCATTTCTGAGTAATCTGGATTGCCTGCTTTCAACTCTCCTTGATGGTTGCAGTTTCAATTTCAATATGACTTTCCTCTTTCAAACTACACATTGTGTTCAAACTTGTCTTGCTCAATTTACCTGAAGTCATAACCTTGTTTTTTGATGGCATCTCTTCATTCACATCTATCAATTCCCTAAACCTCGATTATCTGTCATGAGAGATGGATCGTAAGTCATCCAATAGTTGAATACTGAAGTATCTGATCTCTCAACGTGATTGGAACCAAAGGAAGAAAACATATCTCAATAATTACAGTGAGTTTGTAAGATGCAAATATTTCAATTGTAAATTATGTTTTTAAAATCGAAGTGAACCTACCTAGGCTCTAGATATTCCGTCACTTCAAAATAGTCTTCCTGGTCGCTTTCGATTAAGCCAATTTCTTCATTCACATTCAATTCATTGGACTGAGATGGTGTCCTCATCATTTCATTTAATCCCTCAATCCTGTAGCATTTCAAAAATCTACATTGATGAAATTCCCCATTGAGAATATTCTCAATTGCAAATCTGCTATATTCACCAATAACTGACAATATATAAATCATCATCCATGACTGACAAAAAAGATCAATGAATATTTAAGATCAGATATTTCTTCCTTTATAGGTTGAATAATTATTCTGCAAAATTTGTTAATAATATTGAAAAGCCCATAGGCCCATAGATAATTATACTTACTCTTCAAGTTTTATCCCAGATTCCGCAAGATCTTTGTCTGCACCTAGGCTAAATAAAATCCCAGCAATTTCATGTAGAGCAAAATTACTCAAGTTATGGCAATCTAGTTTCCTATTGCACAACACAATCCAGGAGTATGGAGTCCATGAATCATTATCTAAAGCATTCACATTCTTCTCCGATGTTAGGCTAGGGATATATTGTAGAACTATCTCACTTCTGTCCGGCTGCTTGTAGATAGTTTTAGCCAGGATATGAAGCGCAGTCAGTCCATCTTTATCTTGTATATTGACACTTGCTTGAGAGGCAAGGGAAGCTGCAACCTGAAGGAACACTTCCTGAAGTGTTTCTGAATATCTCTTGGCTATGACATGGAGAACAGTTTGACCTTGGTTATCCTGAATGTCAATGTTGGTAGAAGATGTCAGACAATTCACAAGTGTCAGTAATTCCTCACATGTTATTTCTTGGGGAACATGTTGGACAATCACATGGAGTACTGTTTGTCCAATTTCATCTTGGATGTCAATGTTATGAACAGATGCAAGAACACCGATAAGCTTGTGAAGTAAGTCTTTAGAAATTTCAGGAAACTTTTCCAACAGCTTGTGCAGGACAGTTTTGCCATATGTATCCTGAAGGTTAATGTTGCTTGTTGTTTTCAAGATATCAACAATGTGGAGAAGGGCTTCTTGGTCGATGTCAGGCATCATAGGAATAAAACAATGGATTGCAGTTTCCCCGCTGTTGTTAGTCATGTCAAGAATTGGAGGATACGCTTTCACTATCATGTTGAGCAAGTCACAATATAAATTGTAGAAATCACCAGAGATGTATTTCTTCAACTTTCTCCAGTTACAATGTACCAAAGCATGGAGTATGGTGCCCTGGTCGTCCTTGTAGCTCAGGCATTCCTCATTCAGGAACAATGCCATAAGTTGCATCAGTGTCCCAGAATTGTCTTTGTTGTGTGCAAGAATGCTGGGTATCCTGTGGAAGAACTGATAGATTGCCAAGGTGGGGTCTGCTCCTTCAGTAATCAGCAGTTTGACAATCTCTACCAAGTGGCTTGAAAGTGAGAGACTACAAGTAGAATATTGGTACCCAAAGTTTTCTAATAAGATTCCCAAACATTTTGACCTGTGAATAATGAAAAAGACCAGGAGTTTGACGTGACAATGTTTTTTTAAATAGCCAATTACAATCATGACATTACAAAATACATTCTCACCTGGAACTTAATGAATCATCAACATTCATCAGTGTCTGGAAAAAAAGTTTGAATGAACTACAATGTACTACTTGGATTTTGACAGAAACTGACATACTGATGGTTAATTATATAGATTGATGTACCATCGACTAGTATATTTAATAACCAGTTGACAGAAGAAGTAATCAAAATTTCATGGCTTACCTTTATGAGTGATAAAACATTGTCTTGAAACTGTGCAAATATTGCCATGTGTGGATCAATGTTCATTTGTTCTAGCAAACATTCAAGCAGGCCATCCCCTTCACACTTAGTACTGCTGATTGATTCAGTCATCATCTGAAAAATTAAGGAATTACAGAAATGTGCTCTTAGCAAAATAATTCAACTTGCTTGGTGAACCACATGAATCAGCTTCAACGTTTCAAGGTGATCCAAATACCTGCAATCCTTTTGATGGGATATCCAGTGAGTTGCTTATCATGTTTCACTTAATTGTGTGCAATAATCATCAAGACGATTAACAAAGATTAACCAAAACACCAGCAAATTTTTTGAAGAGATCTGCAATGAGAAGCTTCTTATGTCCTAAATTTGTTTTTATTTGTACAATGCTATTTTTCAAGAAGATTAACAAAGGTTAAAAAAACAAAATTTCCCTACCTGCATAACCTCCACATAAGGGTTTGAACCAATTAAACAATGAGCCTTTTCAGTCATCTCCTTGCAGGCATCTTTCAGTTGACTTGCCTCAAACTTTGTCATCAGAATGATAAGAGCACTTCTTTCTTTCTCCATGTCACTATCACTGTTGAATGTTCGTATCATATTCCTCAACAACAGTTGGCTGAAGGAAATTAACCATTTTTTTTATTTATTGAAGCATTGTTATAACATCCAAGTTTTTCCACAATTGTAACTTTGATCTCAAGGACTAGTTGACACACATAAAAAACACAGACAAAAAAGTAAGTAGAGGTTAATACTCACAAAATTGTCTGCAATCCCTTTTCTGCCAGGCTGGTATCTGCACCATACTTGTTCAATATTGTCTCAATTTCTGAGTACAATCGACGACCTGATTGGCTTTCCTGGTTCAGTGATTTTCCTGCCAATATCCATGACAGAGGTGTCAGTCCATCACAGTCAACCATGTTGACATTTTCCTTGGTAGCTAGAATGGGAAAGACGTTCTGCAGTATCTCTCCAGTTTCTGGGTGTTCAAAAACAATCTGAGCCAGAAGGTGAAGAGGTGTCTGTCCATTCTCATCTGTAACCTCAGACAGAGCTTGATCAACTTCAACAACTTTTGAACAAACACTACCAAATTTCTCTGAGAAGTCAGCAGGTGGAGTATCTTCGAGTAATTGCCAATCCCAGTTCAAAAGTGTATGCAACACTGTTGCCTTGCTTTGAACCCGCGATGCACTCCCAGATGTGGCCGAAAGAAATAGTGTGACAAGCTTGTGAAGATGGTTGATAAGGTGACCTTCATAGAGTAGCAACAAATTTATGGCATGGAAGAAGCAGTCAAGTGCAGACCTTTCGCTGAGTTGTTCCTCATATGTGATGTCAAACTCTTGGTATTTGTCCATCGATTTGTCATCTTTCATACCGTCAGATGACAAGCGACACTCTTCAGGAATCCATGTTGGATCAGCTCCTGCATTCAGCAATAACTCCATTGTGGAAAACAACTCATCGTTCCATTGGAACCTACCATTCTTTGAAGCGAATTCTGCATTCAAGGCAAGTGTCCGTAAGCAGCGAGCTCTGTAAGAGAAAATTGTTTTCAAAATCCAGGTAGGTGTGATGTGGAAAAATGCTCAAATTTATATAAACAAAAACTGCGTTCCTCACCTGGAAATTGTCTGTAAATTATCCACCATCAACACGATCTGGAAAGTGATATAATCAGGGCAGTAATATTCAACCTATATTTTGGCCTGTGTGGGAAACAACAGAAGAGTGCCCTCTTTTTATGAATAAACACCAGGATTGTCTTATTCACAGCCGTTCTAGTTAATCATGAGGTTTATTCACATGGGGAGCTCCTCCTCCTGTCCTAATTAGCCTACCAAGTGCATAAATACAGGACGTAAAGCCCCAATCATCCATCCATCCATCCATCCACATGGGGAGCTCTGATCATCTTTTTTAACTAAATTGACTTGCTGACATACGAAAAACTTTCCTCCTTACCTTAACAAGCCTCAAGAACCTTGCCTGACACTGTTCGAATGAGCTGCAGTAGAAGTCATTAATCTCATGCATCAACCCAAGGATTGTACCCTGGTGATGGGGTTGGGATATGTCATATAATAATTCTTCGAGATTAGTCATGACTTCAATTTGCCTGGCCAGGCCTTCTAATGGTCTCAACAGAGCAATGGACGAAAGGGTTTCCTTCTGTTTAACCTTGTCGGACATATTCAGTACAACATCAACCATTTTCTGCAATGTAAAAGTTGATTGAGCAGCAGTATTCAGATATATATAGCTAGTATTTAAAACGTTAATTGTGTTTTTTTACAATCATACTGCTTGTGAGCAATGACCTATCAAAAAATTCATGATCAGTATATAAATTTCTACCAATATGAAATATTCAATCTTCAACAAATTTCATAAAGTTTTATGACCAGCAGTATTCAGGTATTCATAGCTTGTGTTTAAGAAGTTCATAGTGTTTTTTTAAACGATTATATTGCTCAAGATCTGTATATGGATTTCTACCAATATGCAATATTTTCAATCTTTAACAAATTCTCCCAATAAAATCTTTATAAGCTTGTTTCTTGCTGTGTCAGATTGAGCTTGATACTTACCTGAACTATTGGAACATAGTTAGGTGAATAAATCAAACGGTAAGCCTTTTCGACAAACTTAATGAATATCCTTGGTTCGAGTTGCAGAATCACTTCCCCATGCAGTGCCAACAAAGTCAAAATCTTTTCTTCATCCATACTCTTTGGAGATTTGGCTTGTTCAACGATATCTCTGAGCTCCCTGTGACAGCAGCAGAAAAAATATATTAATCGATTTCCCAATCAATAAACATACAAATTGTCACATAATATAAGCACACCAATTATCACAGACATAAATGATTTCTAATAATGGTAATGTAAATAGTTGAATGTCCATCTTTGGAAGTAAAATATTATTTAGTCAAATAAAAAGAAAATAGGGTTGTACTGGTAAGTGCAGTGAAAGGAGGAAATGTTAGCAAAATTAAAAGAAATAGTTTTACCTTGCATCCTTGTTATCAATATAGGGAAGTTTGAAATCTGTATCATGATTTATCGCAGACCTGAAATAATGTAAATAAAATTACCTTGTTGACCAAAATTATGAAACGTTAAAACATGTAGCTGTTTTAGAGTGTAAAAATTGGTAAATATTTTACTATTTCTGAGCTCAAATTCACCTGATGATTTCCCAAAAATTGTCATCCCAGGTTGGCTCTGTGTGATCAGGGTCCTTCTCCAGACTAGTCTTTCTATTAGTATAACAAATAAAAAAGACAGTGTTGTACAAAATGTGTTCAGCGCTGTGTTGCACAAAATAGTTGATGTACCAAATGGCCTTGTAATAGAGTACATATATATTAAAAAGATTCGTATAAAAATAAATACAAGTACACTGTTGTACTGTGGTTTGGATTGTCACATAAAAAGTTTGATTTATTTTTTAATTATTGATTGATTGATGGGATGCAATTTAGAGTTGGAAACCTTGACCGGCAATAGATTTATCCCAGGTAGGCTTTTTATGACAACCCATCTATTTGGGGAACATTTTAATTACTAACCATTCTATTTCTTTGTCTAATTCTGCTCCTATTTTAAATTGCTATTTGCACCTATTTCCTAGTCAAAATGATTCATTGTGAAATATCTAGAGCTATGGCAGGATTTTACGCTATACAAATACATTTTTGAGGGTCCACTAAAATATTTTGATTTCACTAATTGCAAGGGTTTGACCCATGTACACACCCTCAAAATAAACAATTAACAATGCATTCTGCGAAGACATCTCATGTTGTTCAGAAGTAACTTTTGTGACATTTTGTTTCACCCAGTATCGATCAGTTCATAGATATAATAGATATACCTTTTTGCTTTGTCCATTGTTGGCAGGAATTCTTGTATGATTCCTCTAGTCCGTGCCTTACGTTCCTCTTCCAATTCACGATTGGTAAGAGGGGTTAGCTTTGACAGTGAATCTGGGTCAGAATCCAAATCTGTGTCGTCATCTTCCAAGTGATACCAACATTCTGTCCAGGGGTCATCTTCTAGCTCAAGAATTCTGTCAGAATTTGTCTCCATTTTATTTGTGAGATAGCACTGAAAAAGAAATTTATATGCAAAATTCTTTCCTTCATATTTAATATTTTACACAACTTCCAGGGATGTTTCACAAAGACAATTTGCTGAAGCCAGATGTTCTAGCAATGCTTATATTAATTTGTAGTGTCTACAATATGTTAAATCATAAACATATGTTTCTTTTAAGCCCTTAAAGGTTTGGCATGTTTTTCACGAGGGGGAGGGGATATTAAATTTCAACAAATGAAAAACATAAAAAATATTTGTGCACACCAAGTTCATCTGCGCCGTTGGCCTAAGAAATCTGCATCGATCCTTTCAAAAAGAGAAATTGTAAGAATTCGCATAAAATCTTAGATGGGGAATCAATTTTTTTGGTGACTTCCAAACAACTTTTACCCTCATCCCAGTCATTCTATTATTCTTTTTTTAATGAAAATTCCATAGTATGATAGCTTAAAAATGAAAGTATTTACATACATGATCTATATAAATGTTAGACCAGTGTAACTAGGTACTTCAAAGCAACTTTAATAAAGGAAAGAAAGCTCCACTAACAAACTTACAGAATTTATGTATCAACTGATTCAACTCTTACTAAATACATGGAATCTCACCTACCTCAGTTCATATTCCAAACCTGTAAATATTTTGTTTACATTTGTTTTCATTCCAAGACTGGCCAAATAAAGGTTTAGATAACTCTCTAGACTCTAGACCAGATCTTAGATACTCAGATACTCTTATCTCTGAAATTCCAGCTGATAAGATTAAAACGTGTTCCACAAAAATGAAAAGAAAAACCCACAACAACAACAGCAACAAATAGAGTGGTTTCTGTTCGTCATAAAGAATAATTTCTTCTGGTACAATTTGACTTGTTTTTTATTTGTACCAAAAGAAAAAAGCCATTTTCCCAAATCTTTTCAAAGACACTGCCATGTGTCTCACTGGAAAGTTTTGATTATTAAAATCAGTGAATTACCCCAAAATTTCAGTGATTATCTGAAATATGGCACTTTTTTAAAATTTAGACTCCCACTAGCAAGCAGAGAAAAAATCATCAATGACTCGGTCAGTTAGCAAATTAATTATCTACAATTATATGATCATATAAGATATGTATGGGGAGATCTACAATATCAAGTGGTACAAGGAAAGAAATGTCTTTTAAAGTGATTGTGTTTCTGCTAAATTGCTGTGATAATGGTCTTCTATTTTTCCAGATGATTTGAGCAGCACCTTAGGGAACATAAAAACTTTCTTGTGTCACTCCAGGTCCTTCTGAGTAAATATTCAGCATTTTTTCCAGAAGACAATGTCATCTTCATAAATCGAAAGGTTAAAGCACCAAACAGCACGAAGGAGAATCCTGGAACGTCAATTCTTTGCTCAAAAACAAGAGGTCAATTGATTATAACCTTATTTATAAAGCACTACTCGATCAGGCCTTCAGTTTTCATGATGTGGTGCCTTAAGTAAGAGAACCTCTTGAGGATCTTTTTTATTTGTATTTGTTATAGAGCGGTAAGCGAGAGCAATTTGCCGCCGAAGCAATCCTTCCCACACTAGTCATATACGTATTGAAAATGTATGACAGTTGAGGTCTCAGGAAGAACGTGTCATTTCCGTTTTGTCTTTTGTGGCGGCACTGCCGTAAATTGACGGACCGCGTGATAATGCATAAAATTATTTTATAAAATTTTCTTTTTTTAAACAAATATAAACCTGTCAGGCGGTTATACTAGACGGCTCTACATACACTACAACCATCTTAAAGTGGCTCAACATAGTGATCCATAGTGATCCAGAGGGGTCCGGATAAAGAGTGATCTGTAGTGATCTGAGATGATATAATTCTATCTGTAGTGATCTACTAATCCACTTTTAGTGAAAATCAACGATGTCAATTATTTAGGATTATAAGTCAAAGAACAGATAAAATCCATTTAACAATTGAAAATGTTGATTGAGGAAACATATCCAGAAGTTATTTGGCACAAAAAAGTAAATTTATTAATATTAATTTTGATTAATAGATACAGATCACAACAGATCACTCCAGATCGATCACTCCATATCAACCAAGATTGCCATGGATGACTATAGATCGATAGATAAGTGTCGATCCAAACTGACGAGCCATTTTATGATGGTTGTACTGCAGGTCAGTCACCATTAGACATTTTAAAAGTAAATTTTACAGAAGTTATCTCCAGTTAAAATTTACAACATGCTGCAAAATGGCCGTCGTCTTCATGAAGAAAACAGGATTTGAAAAATCCTCCCTGCCCAGAAGAGTTCCCATCGCCCAATTACTTCAATGTATAAAGAAAAAAAAGAATCAATTTCAACAGTGTTGTCAGTCAATCTGCCAGTTGCCTACCTCTCCCTTCAGACATGGCAGATTACATATTAAATTCTTGATAATAACTTGTGCACAAATCCATGCTTACTATTTACCTCTCTGCATTGAAAGATTGTAACAGCATGGCTGATATCTACAAATTGCAAAATGATTTACAGGTAAAAAATCGAGCAACTTTGTTCTGGTATAAAAAACTGTAAGATAATTCATCAACCGCAAAATACAGATTAGTATATTGAATAGCTATATTAAGAGCTCATGCAAATATTAACATGGTAAAATGCACGTATGCTAAACTGGTGTTTTTTATGTATAATTTAAGATATCAACTGTTTTAAAAGCATATAAAGTAAATTGTGAAAGAGGTTGGAGAATCTCCTGTCAAAAATTTGGGTACAACAATAATTATGGTATTTCAGTGTTTGCATAGGTCTATCAAAATCAATTGAATCGCCAACAAAG
Source organism: Platynereis dumerilii (assembly GCA_026936325.1). Taxonomy (NCBI): domain Eukaryota; kingdom Metazoa; phylum Annelida; class Polychaeta; order Phyllodocida; family Nereididae; genus Platynereis; species Platynereis dumerilii. The sequence continues at coordinate 20,988,426 of JAPTHN010000014.1, read as the reverse complement.
GATGAAAAGCGTATTTCCTCGCAGTAGATTTGAAACATTCATTATTCTTGCTGAGACAAGAACAAGACAGAAAAAAAGAGATCATCGGCGTAAAGAAGCTTTACACCCTGATTAGTTTTTGAGACAGTTTGATTTTTTGAAGACCCATGTAATGAAGACATCTAAAAATTGCAGCACATTCAAATTTAATTCGGTGTACCTATGTCACAAAGTCTATATTGCAACCATTATTTCCTGAAGGGATGCAGAGTTCCCCCTTGGCCTAATTGATAAGTGCGCTTGTCAACTGGCTTTGAGGGCGTGGGTTCAAATCTCACCCCGGGAACTCACTTTAGTCCGAGTCCATGGGACATTAAATGGAGGCGGGTTGTATCCAGTATTCTATGTTGGGGCAACTGAAAGACCCTGGGCATCCCTGAATTAATAGGGTATGTGCCAGACTCACAGACTTCTCATCTCATCATCATACGGTGATCGCCTGCCTCGATATAGCCCACTAAGGTGCTGCAGAGGCATAAAACACAAACAAACAAATCTGAAGGGATGCATGGTCAGGATAAATGTCAGTGGGCGTCTGGATTGTCTGGAAACAGTTCACTTTCTTTTCAAATCAATCTGAACTGTTCAGCTAAAAGCACTGTCTTTGTTTAAATTAGCATTTGATGATGACAGCTATATCGGCTAGTTTTCTACTGATTTTTTTGGCATAATTCCATTACAATGTTCCTTGGAAAAAATCCTGGAATCTAGGAATCTATCTCAAAGGAAGATCTCTTTTCTCAAGTTGCCAATGGTAACACCAATGGAGACTCGAATTGTAGGTGAGTGGGAAATCCATTGTTCCTGCAAAACTGTTTTGAGACATATCAACGCATAAACTCACAATTACACATACCAGACAAGCCATCTTAAAATATCTCTTGTTAGAATCTCAAATTGCACCAAGGTGATCCTTGGCTTGACATTTCACTTGACTTACACAAGATATTCAATACCTGGCGTCGTAACTCAAAAACTACACATTTTTGGCAGTGAAAATGTCAGAAAACCTAAAAATAAGGAAAGTAAATGACACGAGAACAGCATAACTGTTAAAGAGATTATTACATATATAACAGACACAACCACATCTAAATACAGATATGGCTCTTGCATATATGGCTCTTGCATATATGAGCCAATGCTTTGCCAAATTGTCCACACCTACATGCAATGGGCATTGAATCTAATACCGAGATGTTTTTAGTTTGCAGTCTAGTATCTTGAGCATGACTTAATTTTACGGTGACATAAACTACCTACTGTTTCCGGACCATCCTAATCATACCACCAATGACCTTTGTTGAGCCTCCTCCAGAAATAAAAGTAATTTTCCGACTTTGTCTTTAGCTGTAGGCATTGTGTTTTTGAAGAATCAGAGCACCCCTGAAGAAGTCATTATAGCTTAAGATGACTAGTTATAGAGACACAACATCCATTCACCCATGGGGCACATGAACTGATCACCACAGTGTTTACAACTCTCAGTTTACAGTATTTTAGAACTGTACTGCCCATGAGGCATGTCTGGTTCCAACATCAATGAATCTTATCAGTTATCATGTTATGTTTTCTTTCTGAATTGTTGATGTTTGTCAAATTATCTGCAGGGACTATTGTCTGCTTCACAAAATTTCCTCTGATGTGGTGTTTACTGTCTAAAATTATTACAATGACATTACAATATTATAGAATACAAAAAATTGAATGTAGAAGTTGAAAAACTTTTTAAAAATGCCACAGTATAACCTATCCTGAGAGGCTGAGAAAAATATCCATAATGTGAGTACATCGGTTATCTGCAGTAGTGATTGGTATTATATGTTGTAAATTCAATGGTTGATGAAGGACAAATTTTCAAATTATTGACCAAACCAACATACTTGTTTTGGTGAATAAACCATTTCAACACCTAATACCAGATGAAATGATCCAGCAGGTGCTAATAGATGGGACATTTGCTTCTCTTCACGCGTGACTACAACGTGACTACCTTCTTCTTCTGTTTGACATTCCGCCTGTTTATGAGGCGAACCCAAAATTTTTCCAAAAAAAACGTTTTTCGAAAACAAAAAAATTGTTCGAAAAGAAAAATTTTGCGAACAAAAATTTTCCGTAAAAAAAAAAAATTTTTCGGGTAAAACAAAAAAAATTCTCAAAAAAATGTTTGAAAGAAAAAAAAATTGAATATTATTAACCAAACGAGTATTTACATGTCCCGTCTTCTATTTCTGTGGCATTATCATATTATTACTTACTGACCAAAGCCTTAGTTCAGCAAAGACAACTTGGCCCCAAACGTCTAGAGCTCCATAATGGAGACCACAGGTCTCTCGGGGCGAAGCCCCGAGAGACTGAAGGTCTTCAAATGGTAGGAGAAAGAGCTACTCACACAGGGATAGGCCTATATACTAAGCAATGTCTTTGCATGCGCAAAACAAAAAAAAAGTGTCGGCGTTTATGTGACGTCATTAATAATTGGCCTGATCCTGCAGTCATGGCAACAGCATGGCAGGTGGCGTCATGAACAACTCCAGTCTCATTGTGACGTTATATCACAGAGGAATACAGAGGAGCAACTCAGCCTAAATCTTGTCACAGCCGCAACTGTGGCGACCTCGTGTGGTCAGATGTGTAGCAGAGCTGACTGCAGCAAAGACAGAACCAGCAAAAGAACAATAATCTTAAATGTTTCTCGTCATAAATCAGTAACTATTGGACTCTCACAAATAATGTTTACAGTTTTGGAATCTGTATTTCATGTCCTTGATGATTGGCTATCTTATATTTCTTTTTTCAAATTTATAGCGGAATTTAGACCCCTAAACAGAACAATGTCACAAGAAAATGTGAATTTTTGTTCTCATTCAATCTTAATGTATTGTGTCATAAATCAATAACTATCAAATTCTCCCAAATAATGTTTAGAGTCCTAGAATGTAGAAGTGATATCCTTTATGATGGTTTTTGTTAAATATTTTTTATTCAAAGTTTGTAGCAGACTTTTTGGCTCCAAACATGAAGTTGCCAAAGAAAAAACTCGCTAAAAATGTGACTTTGAGTCTCATTCGGTTTTAATGTATCCTGTTATAAATCAATAACTATCAAACTCTACCAAATTATGTTCACTGTTCTGGAATGTATAAGTGATATCCTTGATGATGTGATTTTTTAAATATTTTTTACTGAAAGTTTGTAGCAGACTTTCTGCCTCCAAAAAGATGTTATCACCGAAAAGATGGCTAAAAACGCAACTTTTTGGTCTCGTTTGGTTTTAATGTATCCTGTTATAAATCAATAACTATCAAACTCTACCAAATTATGTTAACTGTTCTGGAATGTATAAGTGATATCCTTGATGATGTGATTTTTAAAATATTTTTTACTGAAAGTTTGTAGCAGACTTAATGCCTCCAAACATGACGTTATCAGCGAAAAAAATGGCTAAAAATGTGACTTTTTGGTCTCGTTCGGTTTTAATGTATCCTGTTATAAATCAATAACTATCAAACTCTACCAAGTTATGTTAACTGTTCTGGAATGTAGAAGTGATATCCTTGATGATGTGATTTTTTAAATATTTTTTACTGAAAGTTTGTAACAGACTTTTTACCTCCAAACATGATGTTATCACCGGAAAAAATGGCTAAAAACGTGACTTTTTGGTCTCGTTTGGTTTTAAAGTCCTGTTATAAATCAATAACTATCAAACTCTACCAAATTATGTTAACTGTTCTGGAATGTATAAGTGATATCCTTGATGATGTGATTTTTAAGATATTTTTTACTGAAAGTTTGTAGCAGACTTTTTGCCTCCAAACATGATGTTATCACCGGACAAAATGGCTAAAAACGCGACTTTTTGGTTTTAATGTATCCTGTTATAAATCAATAACTATCAAACTCTACCAAATTATGTTAACTGTTCTGGAATGTATAAGTGATATCCTTGATGATGTACTGTTTAAAATATTTTTCACTCAAAGTTTGTAGCAGACTTTATGCCTCCAAACATGACGTTATCAATGGAAAATATGGTGTAAAATGTGTCTTTTTGGTCTTGTTCAGTTTTAATATTTCCTGTTATCAATCAATAACTATCTAACTAGGGATGGGTACCGAACTGGACCAAACCGGAGGTTTCGATTTGCAACATGGTGTACCGGACAGAAGTATAGATTTTTTAATTAAAAAGTACACAAAACGATACTTTTGTGACTTTTCATACGTTGTGAATGACTAATATATGACAGATTAATCCTCCAAGTAGGTCTGGTGACAAGCAGCACATGTCATCAATGATAAATAACTTCTGAAAATGATAGATATTGTGTAGCACGATTAGGCAAGTGTCTGGGATGTTCTGTTATAGCCATTTTCTACCCCATTGATTCTTCTATAACAAACAAATTTTAATTTTTTCACATGAGAGCTGTGTTCTTTTTTGGTATTTTGGTATCGAAACCGGACCGGTACCATTTTCAAAAGTATCGTTATTGGACCGTACCAAATTTTAAGGAAAGGTGCCCACCCTTCTATCTTACTCTACCAAATTATGTTAACTGTTCTGGAATGTAGAAGTGATATCCTTGATGATATGCTATTTTAAATAATTTTTACTCAAAGTTTGCAGCAGACTTTATGCCTCCAAACATGACAGCGTCATCGGAAAAAATGGTTAACCCACAGATTGGCTACAAATATACCTATTTTTCTCATTTGTACAGACCTATTGTATTTCACACTATATATATTATATACCTGTGAAGTTTATCAATGCCATGCATATTATCCCAACATAAGGCAGATCTCATTCAATCACAGATCATAGTGTACATTTTTCAAAAATTCAATAGCCTAGAATACTGAACAGTTTAACACTGATATTTGTAACTTTATTTGTAATTTTCTACCACATTTCGAACTCCACTCTTAGAATAAACGCAACGTCAGCGCTAAGCCAAATGTATTAATGATCAATGATCAATTCATTGTATTTCCATGTTGCATATTCAGTTATTTTAATGATTCTATAATTTTCTCGCATACTTATGTAATACTGAATAAATAGTAAAGTGTCGAAACCAACAAGACAAATGTAAAGCCTTAAGCCTCATTCTGATTCTGATTCTGATAATTAACTTCAGCCTCACTCTGGTGTGACTGAGCATTGATCTGCTTATGCCTCAATTCAGTGTTCAATCAAAATTAAATTTCAGGTAAAACAAAAAAAATTCTCAAAAAAATGTTTGAAAGAAAAAAAAATTGAATATTATTAACCAAACGAGTATTTACATGTCCCGTCTTCTATTTCTGTGGCATTATCATATTATTACTTACTGACCAAAGCCTTAGTTCAGCAAAGACAACTTGGCCCCAAACGTCTAGAGCTCCATAATGGAGACCACAGGTCTCTCGGGGCGAAGCCCCGAGAGACTGAAGGTCTTCAAATGGTAGGAGACAGAGCTACTCACACAGGGATAGGCCTATATACTAAGCAATGTCTTTGCATGCGCCAAACAAAAAAAAAGTGTCGGCGTTTATGTGATGTTATTAATAATTGGCCTGATCCTGCAGTCATGGCAACAGCATGGCAGGTGGCGTCATGAACAACTCCAGTCTCATTGTGACGTTATATTATATCCTGGGACAAGTGCTTGAAACGGTAACGTCACAATAGGGCAATGTGTATACATGTATAAGACACTGATTGATTGATTAACATCAAGTTTTACCATGCAATTAATTTTGAAAATGCTTTCCAAAGTAATCAGTAGTAAAATATATAGGCCTATGCTATTCAAATCCAAAGTTTCATCAACTTTAGATCATAAATTTATCATTAAATTTTTACTGAAGAAAAAAAAGTGATTGGACATTTTTGAAAACATACTTGACTAATTCGTAGTAAAGGGTATCAAACAAAGCGGGTAAACTTATATTATTTAAGCCTCTGAAATAGGTCACAAAACTGCATGGATCAGATGATGAAAAAACCGCTGTATGACATTGTGAAATTTAAAGTCTGGGAGATAAAGCGATTTATTTATGTATCAATATCTATCTATATATCTTTCTATCTAAGGTAGCCTATATCTAAAACACCACAAAGAAATATCCAAAACATCACAAAAAAACATCTAAATGTCCTGTGGTCTCGCTATGCTCTTTGGCATCATCATACCATAATAAATTATAATGGTGATTGTAAACTAACTATGTCACTGTGTGGTATTGCAGTATGCTTATTCTCTGCTAATCTTGTCACTCCAGATTTTATTCAGTGACCCTCCTTTTAAGGCTAGCTGGAAAGGTGTACTAACCCTTGGGCAGCCCAGAATGGGCTCCTGTCACCCGTATTCTCAGATATCCTTCAAACTAATAGTTAAATTTACAGAGGAGTATTGACTGAAGTATTTGGGGTTAGCCAGCCATTGTTAAAGGAGGGTAGACTTAATGAAGTCGCTGCTTGGGGAAATAAACCCATAACGACTAGTTCTAGTTAAAAATGTAATATCCGCAGACTTAAACAATGCTCAAAGCGAAATATTACAGCAATAAGTTATTCAATCTGATAATTGGACTTAATATAGCCTTTCTAGGACAAATAAATGATATAAATTCAACAAATAGTGGTTATACCCATGTTTTGTTAACAAGGCAAGCATTGCAGAGCTCTCCGAAAGTAAAAATGGTAAAATCAGATACACTCACATAATTCTTTAATAAAAAACCTGCAATTGTGGAATTCTACAGAATCAACTGTTGTAGAACAAATTCTAGACATAATCCAAACCCTTCCTTGAAACAGGCAACAAGATCTAACCCTCATCTGGATGTAGTCAGAAAGCAGTTCTAAGTCATTGTGATGCTTGTTCACGTGGATTGAGCAAAGGAAACTATGCAAAATAAAGGACCACTTAAGATCTTCAGAGGCACATAGCAGTGTCATCCAATATGATGGAACTAGAAATATTGTTTGTTTGCCTTTGACATACTGTGTAGTTTAACACCTTGCTTAAGTCGCTTCCACCGATGTTTTGACTAACAAAATGATTTGACACCCAGAGTCAGACAATTAGGCAAATATAACAACAGAAACTGTCAGTTTCACCAGTGAAGTGATTGGCAGATGTTATTTGGGCAAAATTATTTGATTATGTCTGGAGCAAGATAATTGTGCAAAATTACAGAATCTAAGATTCAGTAAGAAAGGTTTACAACATATTCAGCAATTTCTTTTCTCTCAGATTTAGATGTAAAGCAGAAATGACAGACATTTGTTCGAGCCATTTGACTGATACATAAGCTGGGAATTACAGGCAAGCGGTCCAGAAATCATGGGATTATTGGTTTGCATTTCACAGCTGAGAAAATGTGGAAAAAAGACAAGTAAAGATTTTGATTTTTGTATTGATATGCTGCAGGTGTTGGTGGTTGTGCAGTCTATCAACTGTAATTTTCAAATCCTTATCAAATAAAGACAGGATATTTCGTTTTATCAAACAAGGCATCATTCACGAAGTCTATCAAATCAGTCCAAGTAATGACAACGAGCCTGATTCCCTCAAGTCAAAGTAGATTTGAAACATTCATTATCCTCACTCAGACAAGAACAAGACATAAGAAAGAGATGCCAGAGTTTTCTTTCAGACTTCAATTACTTATTAAGACCTCTAGCCTTTGTGTAAAGAGTGGGACCATGTAAATTAAGACTCACACAACAACAGACTACATTACACTTTAATCAGGCACAGATTTAGAACAGTCATTCTGTACAATGTGGCATCATGAGATAATTCAGAGGAGCAGATTGTTCAGAAGCATGAATCACAATCGGCTGTCTTCCAGATTTTTCCAGAGACTCATTAATTGCATATTTGGATGACTTAATGTGAAGCTCTTGTGTGCATTTCAAAATGAGCTTCCTTCCTCCAATCCATGTTAAAAATATCTTCACTACCTCTACAATAGGTTTCTGCTGATGATGTCTTTTCGATCTAAAATTTTCATAGGTCAAATTCCTTTTTATACAAATCGGCCCAACTTTTAAAGTTTACGAGCTGTCGGGTTAAACTCCTTTTAGCAAGCACATTGGAGCTATAACTATGAACGTATTTATTCTTTAAATCTTCAACTGATCTGTAGATGTTGTGCCTAGCAAAGCTGCGAATGAAGGTTTAAGATAGTCATGTTTGTCTCCCAGTCACAAATCCTTAAAAAATCTCCTGTACAACTGTGACTCATACCGGAACATACTGTAAATGTCAGACAACCGTAACGCAAGGAACATTTAAGTAACATTACTGACAGCATTAGAGACCATTACTTTAATCATAAAACAAAACAGTTTTGATTTAGAGCTGAATCTTCACAAGTTGTCCGTTGATATCACCTAGTTTCCAGACCATTGCCAAAGGCTTTGTTGAACATCCTCCAGTAACGTGAGAATGATTCTGCAGTCTGCACCTTTGTCTTTGGCTGGAGGCATTGTGTCTTCAAAGAATCAGAGTTCACAGAAGAAGTCATTATAGCTGAAGATGACTAGTTATATGGAAACAACATCCATTCACCCATCAGGCAGATGATCTGAACTAGACTTGTCAGAACTGTCTCAAGTTGTCTTTTTCCTGAACTACTCAGTTAATGCTACTTCAGTGCCAAACTGCCCTCTTGTCTGGTTGCTACACCAATGAGTCCGGGTTAATAACACAAGAAATATTTATTATTTTGAATAATTTTAAATTCTTGTTTTCACTCTTGTATACAAAGAGTCAAGGTTAGAAACCCATTTCAACCATGCACATTAGCAAGCTTTTTGAAACTAGCTCTGAGCATTAAGCAACTCTATACAGTCAATTTCCAGCCTTCCAAAGTGGTATTGCTTTTTGATGATGCCTTGCAAGCAGAGTTATTTCCTTTTTGATGCATGTTTAGTCATTTAGATTAATAGATTCCCTCTCCTTTAAGTGGTAATATCCTATAGTCCAAGGACATTTATGGTTATAAATGAGGCTCAAGCTCTCTTATGAACACTTCAAAGGAAGCCATATCTTACTCCAAAGCCTAATTAACTGCAACAGTCGTAGTTTTAGATAGGTTTCTAATAGCCTCCGCCGATATGAATTAAAAGAAAGACATCTTTACAGGTTAATGGCGCCACCTCTGACTTTCATTAGTACATAACCATCTCTAATCTTGATGGCTACAATATTCCTAGGCAATACCAAATCACTAAGGGATTAAATCAGGCACATCTGAAAAACAGCATCATCTATCATGGACAAGATCAAAAATAATGTATAACAATTACATTTATCAAAATGATAACTTTTGCATTAAGAATCATGTAACTACGGAAAAAAGGCTATGAAGATAATAAACTATACAATGTCAAACTGATATGGAATCTTTAGGGTCTGTTCTCACAGCCCTCAGCCCTTGATGAAAAGCTCTTGACTTCCACATTTATTGATTTGCGTCTTGAATCACACCCACCAGGTACAGGTGTTACTGACTGTTAGCACAAACAGGGGCCTCTTGACCTTAGTTGGTAAGCATTGAAGTAAATGTGGAAAGCAGTTTGGAGAGAGGATAACAAGCAAGGATTTGTGCTCATATTGTTTTAATCAAAAACTTTATTTGATACACAGAAGAAACAGAAAAACGATGAACTTTTTGGCGAGTCAATTTTCTTATTGAACATTAAATTGGTCTTGAATGATTGTGTGGGTTTAAATCTGCCCAACAGCAACAACAACACAAAAACACAAAGAGGCTTTTTTTCAAAGCGGATTTGAAACATTCATTCTTCTGGCTCAGAAAACAGCGGGGCATTACAACAGGTCATCCCTGTTTGATTACTTTTCAACACATTAGTTTCTTTGTAAAGCAAGGATATGTGTAAATCAAGTTGTAATTCAAAATAATGGACAGTTGTCATTAGGTTTATAAAGAGAATGTTTCATAGCAGTGGCTTCATTATTTGCCTTCTTTTATCATGAGTCACGAAAAGCCTTCTGGACATACATATACAGCAATCTAAAAACATCAATTTGGGGATAAGTGACAGACAGTGATTGTTGGTCATGCATCAGCATTTTGTCATGGCCATTTCTAGATATGCAATTGAGCAAAACCTCTATTATTTATGCTAAGGAGAAATATGGTGTACCTCATGTAATTACCTTGGCAGTAGGCCTACAATTTATGTTACAACAAATGAATAAAAATATGTACCAACTGCATGGACAATGGAGGCCTGAGTAGTGTTATAAATATGGAAAGAACACTCTAAAAAATGTCGGGACAAAATTGGTTTTTTAGATTCAAAATGGTTTTTTGAAAAACCAAATTTCAATGCAAAACCAAAATGGATTTTTAAAAAAATCCATTTTGGTTTTTTGCATTGAAATTTGGTTTTTCAAAAAACCATTTTGAATCTAAAAAACCAATTTTGTCTGAAATTTTTTAGAGTGAATCATTGACTTCTAGTTCTTGAGCAATGAATTGATATTTGCCAGTTGCCATCCTTGATGTGCCAGGATTCTCTTGGCTTCTCCTTTGTGCAGTTTGGTGGTTTAACCTTTCAAAGATTTATGGAGATGTCTTAAGGCAAAAATGCTAAATATTGACTCAGAAGGACCTGGAATGACACAAGAAAGTTTTGCTGCTCCCTGAGGTGCTGCTCATATCATCTGGAAAAACAGAAGTCCATTAATTAGCACAAACACAATTTTTTAAAAAGATGTTTTTCGTCCCATCCTGCTTCATATGGAACAGTGCATTTTATATAATAGAATGGAAACACATGTGACGAAAAAATGTGTTCTTTTTATCTTTACAACATATCAAATAATGTTAATATGAACATTAATAAAGCTGCCAAGTGCGCAAGTTGCCGAGTATTCATTCCTAAATCAAGCAACATCTTGTTAAGAAATACCCCTACCAGAAATTATTTATTTCAAGACAGACCAAAAAGAATTTAAATATTTCACCAAAATCAAAAAAGAAATTATTTTGAAAAAAAAAATTCACCCAAAACCCCCCCCTCACTTGATATTAAATGGTCCCCATCTTATGCGAATAATGCGATTTGTTAAATTTATTAAAACTTGTCTGACCTTAGAAAATAGTATTCTTAAAAGTGTAGCTGCTTCGTGTGTTAGCAACCCTATGTCAACTACAGGGAATAATTTAAAAAATCTTATTTATATGAGAATGGTGATGTCATGAATGATATAAATATTTCACATTCCAGACACACTATGTCATATTGTGATGAAACCTTGTCTTTGCCACCAGAAAATTAATTAATATACATGATGATTATTCTGTCTGTGATACTCTCACCTGTGATGATGTGAATGATATTTTAAAATGCCTATGTACAAACTGATTATGGTGCAAAAACTATGGTGCAGGGGCTGTTTGTATTTTTACCTTTGTTATCATATATATTTTCTAACTGTATTAAACCTGCAGATTGTCTCAATCTGAATAAAGATATTATATATGTATGTTCTGATGAGTTGGACTGAACATCATACCTTTATGCAATTTGTTAGGTCAAACCATGTATTGTGAACAACACCCGACATGATGACTGCAATATCAATACATTGTACCATTCCACACCTCTGTCAGCTAATCACATGCCAGTATTACAGGGAAATAATTCCTATACAATTTGTTGTCCAGTTATCCTCTTCATGTTTGAGTGTTTGAGCGTTTGTCTCAGGGTATAAGCCAGTTATTCAACATGGGATCAGGTATACGTGTTTATCACACCTCGGGCTAAAGCCCTCGGGTGATAAATCACATATTCCCTCTCCAGTGGTGAACAACCTACACTTATCCGTACAACCTCTCAGGCTGGTATGGTGTAAGCCCACCCTGGCAAGATCTATTGCATTTTTGTGAAGTTTTAAGTCAAATATAGAATTTACTAAATTGTAAAGAAGACATGTGTCTTTATGACAAACAGAAACCACTCTGTTTTTAGTTACTTTTTTTATTGAAACAACTTTTTATCTTATCAAGCAAAATTTCGGAGATAAGACTACGATCATCTGACATACATCTGTACTTGGACTAGTGAATTACTTTAAACCTTATTTGACCAGTCTTGGAATGAAAATAAATGTAAACTAGATGTTTACATATTAGGAATGTGATCTGAGGTAGGTTAGTTTTCATGTATTCTGTACCAACTAATACATTAACCCTGCAAGTTTGTCGATTAAGCAACTCTATTCAAGTTGCTAGGAAATACCCAATTGCATTGGTCTTATCTTTATATAGACTATTATGTATATAAGTAGTTTCATTTTCGTGTTTTAAGTAATGTGAGCTGTCACACTGCATTTACATAATATCAAAATGTAAGGACTCGGGGTAGGATGAGCTTTTTGGAGAGTCGCCTAAAATTTTTTTTAAATGTATAGTGGTCCCTGCGTCATAAGACCATCCCTGCTGCAGTCATGAAGTGGTCTCTTGTTGGGGTGCGGTCTCGCCTCGGGATGCAAAATGCACTAAAAATACTACTCAGTGAGGAAGGCAGTCACATAAGGCAAGTTGGTCTTACAACAGGGGGTCTTACAATGCAGGTGTCACTGTATACTGGTTTTGCTATCTCCGCCCATCTGAGGATCAACACAGATTTTTTTAGACGGCACAGATGAACTTGGTGTGCACAAATATTTTTGATGCACAAATATTTTTGAGATTTAATACTCCCCTCTCCCTTTTTAAAAATCACATCCAACCTCTAAAGGTTTAAATGGAGTTAACATATTTATTCATTAGAGAGCAATAAGTATACATTAACATTAAAGACAATAGATAGCCAATATGGTTGGTGGACACCTATCGGTGTATTTTCCAAGACTGAGATTACATATAAATTTCTTCTTCAGTATTACCTCTCTCTCAAATAAAATGGAGACAAATTCTGACGGGATTCCTGAGCCAGGAGATGACCCCTGGACAGAATGTTGGTATGACTTGGAAGATGATGACACAGATTTGGATTCTGACCAAGATTCACTGTCAAAGCTCACCCCTCTTACCAATCGTGAATTGGAAGAGGAACGTAGAGCACGGACCAGAGGAATCATACAAGAATTCCAGCCAACAATGGACAAAGCAAAAAGGTATATCTATGAACTGATCGATACTGGGCGAAACAAAATGTCACAAAAGTTACTTCTGAACAACATGAGATGTCTTCGCAGAATGCATTGTTAATTATTTATTTTGAGGGTGTCTACAAGGGTCGAACCCTTGCAATAAGCAAAAAAATATATTTTAGTCGACCCTCAAAAATTTATTTTGTACAGTGTAAAATCCTGCCATAGCTTTAAATGCTTCACAATGAATCATAGATTTTGACAATGAAATTAGCAAGTATATGAAATAGATGCAAATAGCTGCTAAGCAATTTAAAATAGGAGCACAATTAGACAAAGAAATAGAACGGTTAGTTGTTAAAATGTCCCCCAAATACATGGGTCGTTATAAAAAGCCTACCTGGGATAATTTCAGGTAGAGGTTTCCAACTCTAAATTGCATCCCATCAATCAATAAATAGTTAAAAAATAAATCGAACTTTTTGTGTGACAATCCAAACCACAGTACAACAGTGTACTTGTATTTATTTTGATACGAATCTTTTTAATATATATGTACTCTAATACAAGGCCATTTGGTACATCAACTATTTTGTGCAACACAGCACTGAACACATTTTGTACAACACTTCTTTTTTATTTCTTATACTAATAGAAAGCCTAGTCTGGAGAAGGACCCTGATCACACAGAGCCAACTTGGGATGACAATTTTTGGGAAATCATCAGGTGAATTTGAGCTCAGAAATAGTAAAATATTTGCCAATTTTTACACTCTAAAACAGCTATATGTTTTAACGTTTCATAATTTTGGTCAACAAGGTAATTTTATTTACATTATTTCAGGTCTGCGATAAATCATGATACAGATTTCAAACTTCCCTATATTGATAACAAGGATGCAAGGTAAAACTATTTCTTTTAATTTTGCTAACATTTCCTCCTTTCACTGCACTAACCAGTAGAACCATATTTTCTTTTTATTTGACTAAATAATATTTTACTTCCAAAGATGCACATTGAAGTATTTACATTACCATTATTAAAAAATCATTTATGTCTGTGATAATTTGTGTGCTTATATTATGTGACAATTTGTATGTTTATTGATTGGGAAATCGATTAATATATTTTTTCTGCTGCTGTTACAGAGAGCTCAGAGATATTGTTGAAAAATCCAAATCTCTAAAGAGTATGGATGAAGAAAAGATTCTGACTTTGCTGGCACTACATGGGGAAGTGATTCTGCAACTGGAACCAAGAATATTCATTAAGTTTGTCGAAAAGGCTTACCGTTTGATTCATTCACCTAACTATGTTCCAATAGTTCAGGTAAATATCAAGCTAAATCTGACACAGCAAGAAACAAGCTTATAAAGATTATATTTGGAGAATTTGTTAACGATTGAAAATATTGCATATTGGACATTATTGGTGGAAATCTAAATACAGATCATGAGCAGTGTACTTGTAAAAAAAACAACACAAAAAACGCAATGAACATTTTAAAAACAAGCTATGAATACCTGAATAATTCTGCTCATAAAACTTTATGGAATTTGTTAAAGATTGAATATTGTATATTGGTAGAAATTTATATACTGATCATGAATTTTTTGATATGTCATTGCTCACAAGCAGTATGATTGTAAAAAAACACAATTAACATTTTAAATACTAGCTATATATATCTGAATACTGCTGCTCATACAACTTTTACAACAACATTGCAGAAAATGGTTGATGTTGTACTGAATATGTCAGACAAGGTGAAACAGAAGGAAACCCTTTCGTCCATTGCTCAGTTGAGACCATTAGAGGGACTGGCCAGGCAAATTGAAGTCATGACTAATCTCGAAGAATTGTTATATGACATATCCCAACCCCATCATCAGGGTACAATCCTTGGGTTGATGCATGAGATTAATGACTTCTACTGCAGCTCATTTGAACAGTGTCAGGCAAGGTTCTTGAGGCTTGTTAAGGTAAGGAGGAAAGTTTTTCGTATGTCAGCAAGTCAATTTAGTTAAAAAAGATGATAAGAGTTCCCCATGTGAATAAACCTCATGATTAACTAGAACGGCCGTGAATAAGACAATCCTGGTGTTTATTCATAAAAAGAGGGCACTCTTCTGTTGTTTCCTACACTTGAGCCAAATATAGGTTGAATATTATTACCGTGATTATATCACTTTCCAGATTGTGTTGACAGTGGATAATTTACAGACAATTTCCAGGTGAGGAACGCAGTTTTTGTTTGTATAAATATGAGCGTTTTTCCACATCACACCTACCTGGATTCTGAAACAAATTTTCTTTTACAGAGCTTCCTGCTTACGGACACTTGCCTTGAATGCAGAATTCGCTTCAAAGAATGGTACCATCCAATGGAACGATGAGTTGTTTTCGACAATGGAGTTATTGCTGAAGGCAGGAGCTGATCCAACATGGATTCCTGAAGAGTTTCGCTTGTCATCTGACTGTATGAAAGATGACAAATCGCTGGATAAATACCAAGAGTTTGACATCACATATGAGGAACAACTCAGCGAAAGGTCTGCACTTGACTGCTTCTTCCATGCCATAAATTTGTTGCTACTCCATGAAGGTCACCTTACCAACCATCTTCTCAAGCTTGTCTAACTATTTCTTTCGGCCACATCTGAGAGTGCATTGCGGGTTCAAAGCAAGGCAACAGTGTTGCATACACTTATGAACTGGGATTGGCAATTACTCGAAAATACTCCACCTGCCGACTTCTCAGAGAAATTTGGTAGTGTTTGTTCAAAAGTTGTTGAAGTTGATCCAGCTCTGTCTGAGGTTACAGATGAGAATGGACAGACACCTCTTCACCTTCTGGCTCAGATTGTTTTTGAACACCCAGAAACTGGAGAGATACTGCAGAACATCTTTCCCATTCTAGCTACCAAGGAAAATGTCAACGTGACAGACTGTAATGGACTGACACCTCTGTCATGGGTATTAGCAGGAAAATCACTGAACCAGGAAAGCCAATCAGGTCGTCGATTGTACTCAGAAATTGAGACAATATTGAACAAGTATGGTGCAGATACCAGCCTGGCAGAAAAGGGATTGCAGACAATTTTGTGAGTATTAACCTCTACTTACTTTTTTGTCTGTGTTTTTTATGTGTGTCAACTAGTCCTTGAGATCAAAGTTACAATTGTGGAAAAACTTGGATGTTATAACAATGCTTCAATAACTAAAAAAATGGTCAATTTCCTTCAGCCAACTGTTGTTGAGGAATATGATACGAACATTCAACAGTGATAGTGACATGGAGAAAGAAAGAAGTGCTCTTATCATTCTGATGACAAAGTTTGAGGCAAGTCAACTGAAAGATGCCTGCAAGGAGATGACTGAAAAGGCTCATTGTTTAATTGGTTCCAACATTTATCTGGAGGTTATGCAGGTAGGGAAATTTTGTTTTTTAACCTTTGTTAATCTTCTTGAAAAATAGCATTGTACAAATAAAAACAAATTTAGGACATAAGAAGCTTCTCATTGCAGATCTCTTCAAAAAATTTGCTGGTGTTTTGGTTAATCTTTGTTAAATCATCTTGAAAAAGATTAATGCACAAAATTAAGTGAAACATGATAAACAACTCACTGTAGATCCCATCAAAAAGATTGCAGGTATTTGGATCACCTTGAAACCTTGAAGCTGATTCGTGTGGTCACCAAGCAAATTAAATTATTTTCTAACATCACATTTCTGTACTTCCTTTATTTTCAAGATGATGGTTGAATTAATCAGCAGTACTCAGTGTAAAGTGGATGGAGTGTTGGAATGTCTGCTGGAACAAATGAACATTGATTCACACATGGCAATATTTGCACAGTTTCAAGACAATGTTTTATCACTCATAAAGGTGAGCCATTAATTTTGGTAATTTTTGCTTTCGACCGATCATGACTTGTACAAGTCAATTTAACAGCAATGAAGTGATCTCATATCAGTTTCTGTCAAAATCTTGGAACTAGTTCATTCAAACATTTCATTTTGTTTCAGACATTGATGAATGTTGATGATTCAGTCAGTTCCAGGTGAGGATGAATTTTAAATCATTATTCTATCCGGCGTATTTAAAGTTACTCTGAATGATTGTCAGGCTTAGATTTCAAATATCCTTATTTCTGCACTGTCTTTAAAATTTGAACTTTGATAAACTGATGTGTTTGTAAAGTTTCTTAAAAACAGAATGATTATTTCTGATTGAAAATAAAAAAACATAATAAGTCCTCAGGGCAATCAACTTTGTAACATCATCAGTATTGCAAGAATTATTTAACTTTTATATCATAACTAACTAACGGATGTGCTGGAGGAGGGAGAAACTATCAGGAAAAAGGTTGTGAAATAACTGAATAATTATTGCCCATACTATGCATTGGGCAATTATCTTTTGGTCTTGATGAGGTGATATCCCAAGGTTCTGGCCTTACCCAGTTCATTGTAGGAGCTCCTTTCATATGTATGTCACACTAATGACACTGTAGATATTCAATTTCACAATGGATTTTATAAGTTGGGATAATTTTAGGAATATTAAATTTTGCTGTGCCAAATTCATGATCTTTCAATTTTTTACAGGTCAAAATGCTTGGGAATCTTATTGGAAGACTTAGAGTACCAGTCTTCACCTACTAGCCTTTCACTTTCACGCCACTTGGTAGAGATTGTCAAACTGCTGATTACTGAAGGAGCAGATCCTACCTTGGCAATCTATCAGTTCTTTCACAGGATACCCAGCATTCTTGCACATAACAAAGAGATTTCTGGGACACTGATGCAACTTATGGCATTGTTCCTGAACGAGGAATGCCTGAGCTACAAGGACGACCAGGGCACCATACTCCATGCTTTGGTACATTGTAACTGGAGAAAATTAAATAAATACATCTCTGGTGATTTCTACAATTTATATTGTGACTTGCTCAACATGATAGTGAAAGAATATCCTCCAATTCTTGACATGACTAACAACAGCGGGGAAACTGCAATCCATTGTTTTATTCCTATGATGCCTGACATTGACCAAGAGGCCCTTCTCCACATTGTCAATATCTTGAAAACAACAAGCAACATTAACCTTCAGGACACATATGGCAAAACTGTCCTGCACAAACTGTTGGAAAAGTTTCCTGAAATTTCTGAAGACTTACTTCACAAGCTGATCGGTGTTCTTGCATCTGTTCATAACATTGACATCCAAGATGAAATTGGACAAACAGTACTCCATGTGATTGTCCAACATGTTCCTCTAGAAATTACATGTGAGGAATTACTGACACTTGTGAATTGTCTGACATCTTCTACCAACATTGACATTCAGGATAACAAAGGTCAAACTCTTCTCCATGTTATCGCCAAGAGATATTCAGAGACACTTCAGGAAGTGTTCCTTCAGGTTGCAGCTTCCCTTGCATCTCAAGCAAGTGTCAATATACAAGATAAAGATGGACTGACTGCGCTTCATATCCTGGCTAAAACTATCTACAAGCAGCCGGACAGAAGTGAGATAGTTCTACAATATATCCCTAGCCTAACATCAGAGAAGAATGTGAATGCTTTAGATAATGATTCACGGACTCCATACTCCTGGATTGTGTTGTGCAATAGGAAACTAGATTGCCATAACTTGAGTAATATGGCTCTGCATGAAATTGCTGGGATTTTATTTAGCCTAGGTGCAGACAAAGATCTTGCGGAAGCTGGGATAAAACTTGAAGAGTAAGTATAATTATCTATGGGCTTTTCAATATTATTAACAAATTTTGCAGAATAATTATTCAACCTATAAAGGAAGAAATATCAGATCTTAAATATTCATTGATCTTTTTTGTCAGTCATGGATGATGATTTATATATTGTCAGTTATTGGTGAATATAGCAGATTTGCAATTGAAAATATTCTCAATGGGGAATTTCAACAATGTAGATTTTTGAAATGCTACAGGATTGAGGGATTAAATGAAATGATGAGGACACCATCTTTGTCCAATGACTTGAATGTGAATGAAGAAATTGGCTTAATCGAAAGCGACCAGGAAGACTATTTTGAAGTGACGGAATATCTAGAGCCTAGGTAGGTTCACTTCGATTTTAAAAACATAATTTACAATTGAAATATTTGCATCTTATAAACTCACTGTAATTATTGAGATATGTTTTCTTCCATTGGTTCCAATCACGTTGAGAGATCAGATACTTCAGTAGTTCAACTATTGGATGACTTACGATCCATCTCTCATGACAGATTATCAAGGTTTAGGGATATGATAGATTTGAATGAAGAGATGCCATCAAAAAACAAAGTTATGACTTCAGGTAAATTGAGCAAAACATTGTACACAATGTGCAGTTTGAAACGGGAAAGTAATATTGAAATTAAAACTGCAACCATCAAGAGGAGTTGAAAGCAGGCAATCCAGATTACTCAGAAATGAGCACAGTGTATAAAAAGGGTATCAAGTTTCCTCCCTTAAATTTGTCATATGTATATACGCATTCAATGATATATTTATATATGTGCCATCATTTGAAAGCCCGATTCCATCAGTTATGTTCATAACTAAATATAATAAGACAACTGTGAACTCTAATTACAAGCAGAGCAGGTCACTTATATGTCATAGTACATTATCCCTATTTAGATAGATAGATAGATAGATAGATAGATGGATAGATAGATAGATAGATAGATAGATAGATAGATAGATAGATAGATAGATAGATAGATAGATAGATAGATAGATAGATAGATAGATATGGTAAGTGCAGCCCTCTAAGCCCAGTTCTGGGCACTCACGAGGGTTGATTGATGAGATGGGAGAGAGAGTGGGAGTCCTCAACATATTACACATTTACCCCATGAGAGGGATCTTTTACTTGCCCAGCATAGACACTGATGCAAGGGGCCGTCAATTTAACGTCTCATCCGAACGACATCCAGCTGGGATTTTGCTCATGAAGGTACACTGAAAATTTTGGGTCTCACCTTGGACCAGGGGTTCGAACCCATGCAGGCAAAGACCTCCAGCGGAGCAGGCGGGAACCTTAACCACTTCGCCACCCAGCTGCTATTTAGATGCTTGGAATAATACTGGTTGTTTCTCTGTATCCAGACATGCAGAGTCAACTAAAATGTTTTTTTAATGCTTCTGTCAAGTGGATGCTTCAGAGATGATAGATAAAAATAACCAATAACAATCAGAAGTAGAATACCATACTCCTGCTTTCTCGAGGTAAACACTAACAGCATAGAATTTTCATATTTAACAAAAAAACCCTACTTTGGTTAAATAGTTGTACAACATAGCAGATGCTGAATATTTTCCTGATAATATGTACTACATAGAAAATTTACTATATATGCATTGGGCTTTACTTTGTCTTTCTTCTGGCATTACTGTCAACAAGAGATACAACACAGTGTCAGTCTTATTATGTAAACTTTCAACAGGGAAAGCAAAGGATATGAGCTCATAGAGCCTGCATGGAATGAAGAATTTTGGAACATCATAAGGTAAGAAAATAATTTAACACCATTTTGAAATTGTAAATTTATACAATTTCATAAGAACTGGTGTCCATAAAATTATTTGATTTTTTGCAGGAAATCCATTTACCCGACTGAAGATTTCAGAATTCCCTTTCTTGAAAATGAACATGCAATGTAAGACAATTTCCTCAGTTATATCCTTGTTAATTACTATTTTTAATCTTTTTTTTAAACTTGTTTTTAAACACTGTAGATTGTAAATGTTCAATCTGAATAAAGATATTATATATATATATTACAAAATTTGATGAAGAAAAGAAGAAAAAATACAGTTTTCTATATTTATATATTCAGGAGTATGATGTATTTTTGTGTTGGCCTTGTTGCAACTTTCTTTTCCTTTTACTCGTACAGGGAGTGCAGAGATATCATTGAAATAGTCTGGTCATCAAAGAATATCTATGAAGAAAGACTGCTCACCCTCCTGGATTTACATGGCGAGGAGATCCTGCAGCTTGAACCAAGATTGTTCATTAAACTTGTCAGCAAAGCTTACCGTTTGCTGTATTCTCCTGGCTATCTGTCGATCATTCAGGTTAGGGAGAATATAGTAGTCAAACCTGTTTAAATGAATTTGACAATTGTGAAAAATTGAATATATGAACATGCAGTATCCCCAGTTAATAAGTACACTCCTGCGACTCCTGGACTAATTTGCACAGAGCTCAACACTCAAGTGAAATAATCCACCATGTTCACTGTATGATATACCCTAGACCTAGTAGAATGTCCATGTAAACTTTGAAGGATATGTAATGAATTACTTGTAACTGACGAGTAGTAAAATAAGTGAGTACACCCAATGCAAAACAGACATTGGAATGACCTGAGAAATGAGTAATTATTGCATATAAGTGACATGGAAATTTTTATTTTGGAAAATGGCATCTTCGGTGTAAATTACATCACATCAACTAAGTTTATGACAAAGGACAACCAATTTCTACTGCCACATTTCGAGTGGCAGAGTATGCAACATATTCTGATGCCAAGGAATCTCCCTCTCCATTGAAATAGCATTGCTGATTTGGGATGACTACCTCTGGAAGTGTTTGCCGCTCCACAGCATCTACAGTGGCCATTGGAATTTCCCACTTTTTATGTGATATTGGGTTGAATTGATCTATTTTATAATGAAATGCATTTTTCAAAATATCCAATATGTTAACACTTAAAACTTGCCAAATTTTAGGTCACTCCGATGTATAGATTTTGCATGGGGTGTACTCACTTCTTTTGCAGAACCATTATGTTTAAGCACTTACAACTTACAAATAAGTAAGTCTGCACCATTGAAATTTTTCACACACATATTCCTTGGTCCTGGGGATATCATATGCTGGTTACGTTGGATTACTTAAGTTAGTTCCTGACTTATTAGCAAATAAGTCAATACGGTGCTTTGGTGTACTCATATACTAGGGATACTGTGAGTGCAAATCAGCAGTTTACTGGAATTGGTGCTATATAAGTACTTAATATGATTATTAATGATAAGTTTTGGCATGCCTGATGACTCATTTAAGTCTAATGATTGATTCAAGATTTTCCCCTGTGGTTGAATATGTATCTTCTTACAATGTAGTTCAAACTTACTTTAGACTAAACATATCATGAATAATTTATGAATAATATTGCAGAAAATGGTTGATATTATCCACAACATGTCAGACAAGGTCAAGCAGAAAGAAACACTTTCATCCATTGCCCTGTGGAGGCCATTAGAGGGACTGTCCAGGCAAATAGAAGTCATGGCCAATCTTGAAGTACTATTATATGGCATACCCCATCAGCAGGGTACAATCCTTGGCCTGTTGCATAAGATTGATGACTTCTATCAGAGTTCATTTGAACAGTGCCAGACAAGATTCCTGAAGCTGATAGAGGTAAGGAGAATTTCCTGCATGTGTATTTTTAAAATGCTCATTGTGTCCGCTATCTAAAAAAAATAACGTAAAATAGGAAACAACTCTGTTTGGTTAATGCATTTTTGAGCCTTTTTTAGACTGCTTTGCAAGTCTCTTACATGGTGCTCAATTACAGGCATTTGTGCAGCTCTGCTCCGAATTTTCAGAATCTCCGAAATATGTCAAGGGAAGAAAATAATTTTTTTTGTGGGGTCACTATATTTTTTAATAGTGAAACATGCTATTTTTAGCTTAAAATACAACAAGAACACTAAAAAAGGGCTGATGGATGAATTTTGACACTAGATATCCAAATGAGGTGTCAAATGGAGGCTGGGAAATAGCATCATATATGCTGGAGGCACTGTTTTGAATTTTGGTTTGTGTACTTTTTTATTGCGTACTACAGATGCCAAGAATGACTCAGTTTCCATTAAACCCCATGGCACAGGCATTAATATTTAAAAAAGTGCCTCCGCCATCATCTGGTGCTTCCGCTTTCATTTGACACCTTATTTGCATTTCTACTATTAAAATCCCTCGGCCTTTTTTCTGATTTTTAGCTAATAATAGCATTTTTCACCATTAAAATGTGTAGTGACCCCCCTGAAAAAAAGATTAATAGCAATGTAGCCCTCAAAAAGCTCAAAAGTGCATTAACCAACCTGAGCATTTTATTGATTACTTTTCAGATACTGTTGTCTGTGGATAATTTGCATACAATGGCAAGGTAAATCATGAAAATTAAATACTGGTATATTTTCTTTGTATTGTCAAAAAGGATGTCTATATGCATGCCTCCTTGAAAATTTGCTTAAACTTCTTTTTGTAGAACTGAGTGCCTGAGAACTCTTATCCTGAATGCTGAATTCGTTTCAAAGGACGGTCAGTTTAAATGGACTGATCAATTTATATTCATATTGGAATCCTTACTCAGGTCAGGAGCTGATCCAAAGTGGGTACCTGGGGAGTCTCACTTGTCATTTAGTATTTTATATGATGAGGAAGCACTGGATAAGTACCCACAGTTTGAAATAACAGATAAGAGACAAAAAGGGAAGAACTCCGCACTTCAAAACTTCTTCTCTGCAGTCATATCGTTTATTATGAACAACAGTCAGCTGACAGGCCCACTACTCAATCTTATCCAACTGTTCCTGTCTGCCAAATCTGAGACAACCAGTGATATTCAATACAAGGAAACAGCATTGCATACCCTTATGAATTGGGATTGGCAAAGACTTCAAGATAACCCTACCGCCAATTTCTCAGAACAATTTGGCAGAGTGTGTTCAAAGGTGGTTGAATGTGACCCTGCTCTGCCTGACATAAAAAATGACAATGGAAAGACAGCTCTTCATCTCTTGGCTCAGATTGTATTTGAACATCCCAAAATTGGAAGTGTATTTGTGAACATCTTTCCCCTACTTTCTACCAAGGAGAATGTCAACATGCTGGACAAAGAAGGATTCACACCCTTGACCTGGATTTTAGCTGGGAAATCATTAAAAGAGAGAGTCGGCTTCAATTCTGACATATATTCATGCATTGAGTCGCTACTGAGTGAGAATAGCGCCGAGAACCACCTGGCAAGAACAGGATTGCCTCAAGTTTTGTAAGCATCATATTTGGTTAAGAATGTTTTGGCTTTATAGGCATACATGTTTTAAAGTGTGCATTGGACATATTCTTGATTTTAAAAATTATCGATTGTCACAAAACATGCATATCCAATGAGACTAGTTAAATGAAACTCTTGTTTTGCATTCAGTCTACATTCCTTGAGGAAAACCGTCATGACTCTCTACAGTGATGCTGACGTGGAAAAAGAAAAATTTGATTTATTTGATCTGCTGACAAAATGTCATGCAAGTCAACTGAAAGAGGTCTTCAAACAGATGATTGAAAAGGCTCACTGTTTGATCGGTTCAAAGGTCTATCTTGAGGTTATTCAGGTAGGAACAATGTTGAATTTATGCGACAACATACTTCTTGAGCAGTTATTGGATATGAACATTTTGTTTGGTTTCTATGAAAGTACACCGTTTTATTAAAAGTAAACGAAATAAGTCTGTTTACCATTTCAGATGATGATTGAATTATTCAGCACTTCTCAGTGTAAAATGGATGGACTTTTGGAATGTTTGCTTCAGCAAATGAACGTAGATTTGTGCACGACCAGATTTGCACAGTACCAAGACAATACTTTGTCACTCATTAAGGTGAACTACTGTTTGCTTTTATGGCCACACACCCTTTAATGGAGTTTCAGGGGGACATGGTTTTCCAACTTCTGTCACCTACTGTTGACTATTCTATGGATTATCCTGTTTTATTGCATTGAAGCAGCACATACCCTGCACTATCCCTGCCGGGTATAAGATGCAAAAATAATGGGTCACATGCAAAAATAATGGGTCACATGCTCATTCTACAGCTCTTCACTTCTACCTGGCTCAACCGCTTCTACTTATCGTACTATCTTCCCCATCTTACCCTCATTTTAAAGCTCTTCTCAAGCCCCATCCATCTGTCAATGTCTCAATCTCCATACACTTTAACCTATTTGCCTAATTCTATACATTTCCATCAATCCACATTTCCTTTTGTCTTTTGGCAAGGGTGGCCATAGTGGACAAATGTGATTCCCAACCCTTTTTGTGGAGGTTCTGACACCACCATCCTTACGAGCCATGCCCTCAATTACAAGCTCAGGTGTAAGTACACTAGACTGTACCTTACACCAATACATATGCCAGTGCATTTGTAACTTCAATTCCTCTACCACCAATCTTTACTTATAGGCATTTTACAATTATTACTCAAATGCTATTTCAAATGGTCAGCATGCAACACGGGGCCAGATGCCCATGCAGGTAGAGGGGGGGGGGGGGTTAATTATTCCCCAATATAGTCCTGCCCCAAATCATGGGTAAATCTAGTTATATATATATCAGGTCACTTCTTCTCTGGCCTACAAAGAACATTATTCAAAACTTCACAAGTGCTTCTCGGCTTTAATGCCAATTTTTGTCTTAACACTCAGCAAGCAACAGAAATTTGCTTGGGTACGCATACTGTTCAGGTTAAAGTTTCGCAAGCTACCGAACTCATAATAAAATGAACAGATTGCTTCATCCAAACAATAATCAACTACACGTTTTTCAATAAATAGTCCCTAAACGTTCTAAATCAAATCGCAAATTATTGTTAATTTGTCTTATTCAATAATTTTCAGATGCTGATGGTTGTGGATGATTCTCCCAATGCCAGGTGATGATGCACTGTCTTATTATATGCTCAGCGCAAACAGGGACTTAGTGCCATTATATATCAATGGCACTAAGTACCTTTTTGCGCCGAGCGGTCGTTATGTCATTACGTGTTATCACTTCTTATTTCTGCTGTAGGTTGGTTTACGAATTCTTGTTTTTTTTTCTTAGGATAATGTGCTTGTCAACTTTACTAGAGAATCTGGAGTACCGATCGTCAACAACCAGCTTTTCACTTTCACACCAGTTTGTGGACACTACTGAATTGTTGATAAATGAAGGTGCAGATCCTACTATGGTTGTATGTCACTTCTTTCGTAGGGTACCAAGCATCCTTGCATATAAAAGAAGAAGTGCCAGTAAATTACAGAGACTGATATTGCTTTTTCTGAATGAAAATTGCTTGAACTACAAGGAGGATCAGGGCACATTGCTTCATGCTTTGGTGAATTGCAACTGGAAAAAATTGAATAAAAATGCTTCAAATGACTTCCAGGGGGTGTATATAGAAATAGTCAACATGATAGCAAAAGCAAACCCTTCAATTCTTGATGTCATGAACAGCAATGGAGAAACTGCCTTACACAGCATGATTCAGATGATGCCTGACATTGACCAAGACACCATTCTTCAAATTGTGAATATCTTGAAAACAACAACCAACATTAACCTTCAAGATGCATTTGGCAAAACAGTCTTGCATAGATTAGCAGAAAATCTTCTTGAAATTCCAAGAGAGACATTTCACAGACTCATTAGTAGTCTTGCATCATCCAATAACCTTAACATGCAAGATGAAAATGGATGCACTGTTCTCCATGTGATTGCCAAAATTGTTCCTGAGGAACTAACACATGAAGAATTATTGACACTTGTCAATTGCTTCACGTCACCTGCCAACATTGATATCCAGGATAACTCTGGACAAACAGCTCTTCATTTGATGGCCAAGAGATATTCAGAGACACTTCAGGAGGTATTCCTTCAGGTAGCCGTTTCCCTTACAACTCGAGCAAGCATCAATATACAAGATAAAGACAAACTGACTGTTCTGCATATCCTAACTAAAACTATATTCCGGCAGCCTGACACGAGTGAGAAAGTTCTGCAACATATACGTAGCCTGACATCTGAGAAGAATGTGAATGCCGTAGATGAAGATTCAAGGACACCATACTCCTGGATTGTGCTGTCCAGAAAAAAACTTGATGATCAGCACCTGGCTCATCCCTCTTTATCTGATATTGAAGGGATTTTTGTAAGCTTGGGGGCAGACAAAGACCATGCATTGGCGGGCATTGATGATAGAATGTAAGTATGTTTTTGTCAAGAGCAATATTTCAAAAGATGAAGCTTTATCATCTGATTTGAGAAGATAAGGAAAGTTCAGTTGATCTGTTATCTATATATTTTTTTAATTTGTCAAGGATGACTGAATCCGCTGCTTGTGAACGTAATTCATATGGACCAAATGCTTTAAAAGATTCCCCTGGAAACAAACCCAACAATGCAAGTCAAAAATCTCAGAACTCAGTCGATGGAAGGTTGGTTTGATCAACAAATTTTATTCTATTTGAGGAAAAGATTTTGAGAATTTCTTAATAATTATGTAATGTATGCTAGTTGAATGAGATAAAAGCATGTTGATATGTTCTGATCCCACCATGATGGAATTCCTTGTTCCCATATCACCACCTTGGAATGGTTTGTTAACTTAAGGATATTAACCTATGCCGGTCGCATGATCTATTGAATGAAACTGATATATACAAATCTATGCTAATTTCTAGATATTTAGTTTTTTTAGGTGTTTAACTCCTGATAAGATAATATCAGACATTACTGATCAATACTACCTTTCGCAACTCAATGTCTCGAAGAATCCAAACTTTGAAAACAACAACCAAATAGAAAATAGGTATGTTGACCTAAAATTAACTCCTCTATAATATTTATGTATTGCGTACTGCATATTCGGAATACACACAGGGGTAAGTTATCTATATTGATTGAACTGGATACTGTGTGTTGAAGTGTGTGTGTGTGGAAGCAATGACAGCAAAACTATTTTATGCTTATTTATTACATGTATACACGACCGAAGCAAGTAAATTTAGAAAAATTATAATATAGATATATATATGTATGAGAATGCAATACAAATATATACACACAATGTATCCAAACTTGATATCTTGTCAATGTCAACTGATTCATATTCAATGGAAACTTACAAAGACTACTAAAGTTGGCACGAACACACATCGAGAGAGGAATTGTTTGGTCACATCAGTTCTCTTCATTTAACAAGCAATAAATAGAATTTATAAATGACTAATAACAAAATGACATGTGAGGAAAACAAAGACAAACTGTCACAATTAATGTGTACACCGATTTGAACTAGCTTGAAAATTTACTGAATGTGACAATGTAAAACAAAGTCTTATTCATAATTAACCTTTAACTTTCAATGCCGTATGGTACATTTGATATCAATACATTTTTTAGGTTGCCAAAGCTTAAAGAAAAAGATAAACCTTCAAAGCCGAAATGGGATGAAACATTTTGGAATACAATCGAGTAAATATGCTGTGAAATTTTTCTATATTAATGTGTTTACTATCTGCCCATAATTTTGTAATTCTGATTTTATTTTGCATTTTGAATGATCAGGAAGGGTATCAGGCTGTATTTTGAAAGGAATATACCAATATTGCAAGAGCCCATAATTCATGGATTGGACACACCACAATCAAGGTAAAAGCTGAAGGCATTTCATGACTTTTTTTCTTACATCATATTAATGCACACATTGCACAATTTCCAGTCAGCTGATACATATTGTATATTAAGTTTTAGTGATCATTTAACTCAAGTTTATGTTCTATGAAGGGAATTCAAGAGGATAATAAATGAATGCAAGGATTCATGCCAACTGGAAGCAAGACACCTGGAATTATCATTAGTTGTGGCAGATGCTGAAGAAATTCTGCGTAAACAACCAGATCTTTTTCTGAAATGGGTTGAAAAAGCCCATCGTTTGTCAGACTCTCCACACTACAGGGAAAGTTTTACGGTAACTACTTAAAATCATTCATTATTTATATATCAATATTAGCCGTATCTTCTTTTGAAAAAAAAAAAAAGAAAAATTGAAAGGATAGGAATAATAGAATATACAAGAGAGGCAGACAAGAAGAATGAAATATGGATAGGTGGAGAGGCAGACAGATTGATAGAAAAATTGAAATTTGGATGCTAGACTGACACATTGATAATGAGAGACACAGAGCATCTTGTCAAAATGGAAAAGGTCCTTCTCCTGATGAATATCTTAAAATTTGTCATTGAAAACTTTTTATAAACAAAACCCCTAATAAAGCCAGCTGCTCTGCTTATGGCAATCGAAATCGGAAAGTTTTCTCATACTTAGCAGTGATTTTAAGCGTCAGTTTGCGTGACAGACTAAAAAATTGTGCTGACTGTGAAAGCTTAAGAGGGGATTGAAAAGTCTTGGAGTCATAGCAAAGGACCCCGTCTGTAGGTT
Source organism: Platynereis dumerilii (assembly GCA_026936325.1). NCBI lineage: Eukaryota > Metazoa > Annelida > Polychaeta > Phyllodocida > Nereididae > Platynereis > Platynereis dumerilii. Next base: position 20,958,941 of record JAPTHN010000014.1, on the reverse strand, counting down.
TAAACCTTGTCAACATACTGCCCTAAACACATTGAGTTATGTTAAGCACTTCTGGGGATACATACTACGTACTTAAATTTATCATGTTTTCCAGTTTCTTCACTGGAGAATCAATTAGACTGAATGCAGGTAGTTGAGAAGTTAAAAAGTTGCCAAAACCTAGAAACTTCTTTTCTGGTTGTCTGAACATTTTCATCTTCATTCAGGGGCGGACTGGCCCTATGGGCAAGAGGGCAGTGCCCTGGGGCCCATCACCTCAAGGGGCCCACCAGAAACCTTAAAAAATCGTACTTATTAATAATGACATAAATAAGGTAAAAATCTAATTCTAGACCTCAGAAAAATAACCAAAAAATCTTCAATTTAAATTTAACAGGCATAATTAACAATAAGCTTCATTTGTCTCATATTGAAAGCCTGTTGCTATCTTGTGATAACCACTGATATATATTTTTTGACACTCCATTGGGGAATTTCAAGTGATTCTCAATCATTTTTTTTCCCTTGTAAAATAAGTTCAACAGCCATCAGCAGATCAACAAGGGTTTTTTCTGTAGCAATCCAATTATTCATTCTGAGGTCATTAATCTTGGTAATGTGCAAGGTCCATTGACCCACCTGGACCTGTTTGTCTTATTCATGACGGAGTCCTGTCATTATTCAATAGTCAGTTAGGAATTGAAAAACAAACGCACTTGTCCAGCTTCTACCGGCCCAGTGGAGTCCCAGTAATGAATTAGAATTTACTTCAGAGACACACTGTAATTGATAATTATTATTGTAATTGATGAAAGTCATCTAACCTAATCCAGACAAATGGTCAATCGATGCATACGAGGAATGAAGAAAAATTATTCAAAAATATGTAATTTATAACAGAGTTAGTTTAATGGCTAAGTGAGTTTCACTTAATTCTCAGCAACAGACAGATCAACATTTTACATACTGTCGCATTATAAGACCGCCCCTTCTGGGAAGGCGGTCACATAAGGCAAGTCTTAAAACAGGGGTTCTTAATACTAGAACCACTATATTTTATTAGAAATGCAAGTGTACCAAGTTGAATAATTGGCTCTGTGCTGACTCTGTAGGATGAACATTGACCTGTGAAAGGAGCCCATTTGCCTTCTTTATAAATTGTTGGTTGCTTATGTGGGCCACAAGATTTTATCAATGCAAGTTACAATATTGATGAAGCTGTGTGATAAGTTAGATTGAGATTGGGTAGGAAAGAGGGCTGAACTAGCAAGACTTAGTGGTCATAAGTTTTGCTAAACTTCTTCTGGAAGAGCTTGTACTCTGGGCCAATAAAAAAACCATTGCAAAGTAGGCTACTATGACTCATACACTTAAAATCCCTAGCATTTCATAATTTACCTTGAGCTTAATTAAAAATCGTTCTTTTCTGATAAACATTTATGTAACAATGTCAGTTTTGTAGCATTTAAAGACTATCTATCATGATGCTGGTTTATTTCTTCAGGTAATGCAGATATCTACAAAGGAGTACCAAATATGGTTGGTAAAGAAAATCCATTCTACTCACCGTTGGACAACCTTGCAAGACAAATTCAGGTCATGGCCAATTTGGAAGCACTGGTCCCTGGAGCTGAAATAAACAGGAACAGTCCATTGATGAGAAATATTGAGCACTTTTACAAGAACGGCTTTGAGGACTTCCAGAAGAATTCCTTGACTCTAATCCAGGTGAATTTTCCAAATAAAACCTTGAATTGTCTGAATTTGAATTGTGATGAGATTGCCTTAATGGCTACTATGCCACTTATTTGGTTTACATATCCAAAAACCTTCACGCTCTTTCCTTTTTAATCATATTCAGTGACACTTCATGTATTGTCAATTTCTCCAATGTTTCAGGTCTTGCTCAACGTTGATGATCTTCGTGCTCCCAGGTACCACCTATTTTAAAATAATTCTTTCAGTATTTAAAAACTGTTAAACAGACTTTTAAAACAATTGGAATTATCTTACAGGATACTCTGCTTGATCCGACTCATCAGAAGTACAGAGTTCACATCCAAGACAGGAAATATCTGCTGGACAAAGCAGTTTGTTGACATCCTAGAATCACTTCTTGAAAGTGGGGCCGAACCCACTTTCATGCAAGAGGAAACTTACTTTGGTAGCAAGGAGGGAGTAGGCTTCATGATGGACCTGCCATTTGATGACTTTCATGAGTCTGCACTGATGTGCTTCTTCAGAGCTTTACCAGCCATCATTGCTAACAAGACAACAGCAGTTGAAGCTCTTCTGCCTTATTTTCTGACAGAATATTGCCTTCAGCACAAAGAAGGCGGAAGCAATGAAACATTGCTCCATGCAATCATGACCTGCGACTGGAAATCACTTCCTGCCGATTTACCGGCCGATTATTCCAAACAACTGACTAATATATGTTCGCGGATTGTAGGAATGAGTCCTGCCTTGCTGAATCAGAGAAATAAAAAGGGACGAACAGCTCTTCATCTCTTAACTAGAAATGTTTATGAACTTCCAGAAGTTGGACAAAAATTTCTGAGTATCTTTCATATTTTGGCCACAAAGGAGACTGTCAACACAAAAGACAGAGAAGGTCTGACTCCTCTCACATGGATATTAGCCGGAAAACAGTTATGTGGTGGTGATATAACCAAATTGAATCTATTTACCATCATTGAAGAGATCCTTCTGAGTGTGGGTGCAAAGAAAGATATTGCAAAAGCCAATCTGCATGTTTTAGTGTAAGTAAATATCTTCTGTAGTGTATACTTCTTTGGTTGGGCTCTTGTGCAATACATGGAGCATGCTTGAATGAATGACATGACATCTAAAAAAAAGCACAGTATTGTAAACTTACATTTAAATCAAGATACATGGTACAACCGCTAAACCAGTTTTTTTCTCAGTGAAGTGGCCCTATACATAATTGTCCCTCCGTACTTTGTAAGAGAAGTTAAGAACCTTGAAAAAAAAGGTAGACCAAAAAAGGAAAGCAGATATGGTTTTTTTTGTTACCTTTCTTCTACTTTTGCAGCGCAATGGAAAAGAAGTTAGATATTCACATTGCAGAATCGAGTCTTGCAGCTACTCCTGTATTTAACCATGCATCCAATGCACCTGACAAAAGGTATTGCATATATTACCTTCAAAATACGGTTTTGATTTACCAATATAATTCTGATGACCAAAGTTGCCAAAGCTCTTATTCATTACAGGAACCCTGAAGCTGTTGAACAACTACCTCAGATCATAGAGGTTGAAAATATGGTCAATAAGCCTAGAATGAGCAGGTCTGTTACCAAGTCTTTTCAATAATTCTAGAGCTCTTCTGTGAACAACTTAGGCCTTTTTTCTGATTTTATTCTTCTGTTCCACCTGGTTATTCAACATTTAGAAAAATGTCTTTACTTGGCAGTGGTCCTTTACTCAATATGAAGTTCACTTGCTTTTAGCTTTATATTTTTTTCACAACAATTCTCATTTTTGATTCACATTTCAAATTATTAGAAATAATCATGAAAATTTTCATTTTAATTGCCTTGTTCATCTGAATGATAGGCATGAAGAGTTGAAGAAAATTATTAAGGAACTGTCGAACATTGATGACCTGAACACCATGAGTAGAAGAATTCAGAAAATTCTTGACACCAGTGGTGAAAATATTTTTCAAAGAGATCCAAATATATTTCTGACCATGGTAAAACAAGCAAATAGCCTTCTGGAATCTGATTTATACCTCGACATTACAAAGGTAAAATATTTCCCTTCTTTAAGAATTTGAAATTATCACAAACAATTCAGGATTTAAATATCTTGCTATTCAATCAATTGCAATCATCACTTCTTGCTTTTCTACAATACCATTTTTGACTTCTCAGTTTTATATTTCAATTTTTTTTTCTTCAGAAAATGAGCATTCTGTATCAACCACATGTTGACAGAGATTCACATCGTGGACCTTTGCAGTATTTGATGATTCAAATTAAACACGAAAATATATGTGAATCACAAGATAAACTCTTTGAACTAATTCGTGTAAGTAACACATTTCCGGCCTAATTTCTTGATTAATTTTAGTGATTCAATTTGTCAACTCTACATTGTGACATGCAAGGAACCAGATGAAAGAAAACACAAATTAAATGTTTTCTTTTGAGTCAAGTATCATTACCTGACTTTGCTCCTAGTTTCTGTTTCCAATACTGAGCTTTTGCAAACAAACTTGCTTTGTATTTTTAGGTTCTGTTGACTGTGGATGACTCTATCCTGTCAAGGTAATTTAAAACTATTTTACAGTTGCAGACAAAAATATTCATACAGCTGAGTATTCTGCACAAATCTGGTATTTACTCTTGATTCCGGAATGCAAGGAGAGAAATTTCACTTTTAAGTCATTGCCCTAATCAATTGTCATTGGCAAGCAATGCAAACTTAAGCATATGTATCTCTGTTTTCAAGCTTATGGGGCACACAAGAGTAAAATTTCAAAATGACAAAAGCATTCATACAGCTCGAACAGACTGGGTATAAAGTGCATGAAATGCTTGAATTTCTATTCAAATAATTTGCAACTTTCTGTGGCTTCTTTGGATAACCTCCTTAGAAGTCCTGAGTGCTTTTTTGGGTGTTTTTATCTGTTTTGGTTGACCCATACCACCCTATGGCGCTGGTATCATTTTACCATTAAATGTATATGAAACTTCTGCAAAGATGCTCACAAAGCCAAGCTAAATGCTCACACACAGTAAAATTTGGTTTCATGGCTTGCTTTAATCATTAGTGCAAACTCTCATTTGGACTAAAATGAACTTGTGGCATGCAGGTGATGATTTGCACCTGATGCGAAAGACCTAGGATAAAAATTGGCCAAGGCCCAATGCTATTTCAATGGGCGAAACGTTCAAGACTTCGCTATACATTTGGCGCTCTTGTCTAAATCATGTAAAACCATATGCAACTTCTTGTAGTTTACATCAGGTACAACCTATTGCATAAAAAAAACTATGATGGACCATTTAAAGAAATGAGGTTATTCTTCATGGACGGACTGCTGTCTTTTGAGAAATGTCATGTACATTTAATGGTAAAATGATTCCAGCGATATAGGGTGGTATGGGTCAACCAAAACAGATAAAAACACCCAATAAAGCATTCAGAACTTCTGAGGAGGTTATCTAAAGAAGCTATAGAAAGATACAAATTATTTGGAACAGAAATTCAAGCTTTTGATGCACTTTATACCCAGCGTGTTCGAGCTGTATGAATGCTGAAATTTTACTTTTGTGTGCCCCTGAGCTTGAAAACAGAGATATGCTTGAGTTTGCAGTGCTTGACAAAGACAAGTGATCAGGGCAATGACTTAAAAGCAAAGTTTTTCTCCTCGCATCCCTGAATCAAGAGTAAATACCTTAATACCCAGCTGTATGAATATTTTTGTATGCAACTGTAGGCCACGCCAAATTATTTGTATGTATGATAGATTTTTTTAGATAAAGATGGAGTGAGCTTGCAAATTTTGCATTAAATTCTTTATCAGAAATTATTAAACTCTGACGACGCAGTAAGAAGTTTTGGACACTTTATTGTACTCGATAAAAGTTGACAGGTACATCTAAAAACAATGAGTAAAATAAATGGTAAAACTGAATGGTATAAATATATATGAAATAAAGAAGTTTGGCAGAAATAAAAAGGGCACCAAATAAATAAACTTACAAGAATGTGCCTCTATTTAACTAGTTGCATCATCAAGGGTGACTTCATATTGTGACTGTATAGTTAGTGAAACTTGACTAGGACTACATAATTCACACCTGAATAAATCAAAGAATGTTCCTAAGTTCAGCAGTCTCAATAATGCGCTAATAATCTTATACCATTCGACAGCTCTGTCAGCCAATCACATTACAGTATTTCAGGGGAATAATTCCCATATTCTTTGTTGTCCAGTTATCCTCTCATGTTTGACTGTTTGAGTGTTTGTCTCAAGGTATAAGCCGGTTATTCACCATGGGATCAGGAATATGTGTTTATCACACCTCGGCCTAAAGGCCTCGGGTGATAAATCACATATTCCCTCTCCCCTGGTGAATAACCTTTACATATTTAAGTTCATAAATCGTCAAGTCAATGATAATTAATCACATTTAAGTGGGTAATCAACATAACAAAGTAATCATTTATCACAATAATCTAAGTAATAATCTAAGTAATAATTTAAGTAATCATCTAAGTAATCATCTAAGTAATCATCTAAGTAATTTAAACTGTACAAATGTTGAATTAAAGCATGTAAATTTAATAAATGTACACATGAGATTTATAGTTGTACTAATGAAAGGCTAAGTAATTATTCTACCAATATAATCTCAATGTAGAATTATACAATATCATTCAATGACAATATAATTTAAATACAAAATTCACATACCTTAAAATGGTTAAAAACTCCACTACATATTGAATAAAATAAAATGATCTGCTCTCTGCAAAATCTGTAGACTGAATGAATTTTACAGCTATTCAGGAAGCTATGGCACTTCCAGTGCTTCACAGTTTGAAACTATCACATAAAACTGTCAAAATTACAAACTACAGAAAAAGGTGAAATTAACTGTTTTCTACAGTTAACACTCCCCAGCCTTGAATTATTCACATAAATCAAATATACAAAAATTACAAAAAATTTAAACAAAAAATAAACTTTTTTTTTTTTTACAAATGAGAATGACTAAATAAAGTTTAAGTTGAATGATTAAATTTCTAAAAACTAAATATCAAAAGTACAAATAAATATAACTATATCCGTCCAGTGTCAAAGGAATGTTGAATCGGTTGATAATTTTATTTTCCCAGGGTTGCAGGTAAGGTGAGGACTTGATTCTTCGGATGAAGTTCCGGGGGTGTGGCAAACATCTTAATCATCATTGAAGAAATTCTGGGGTAGTGGTCCCGTTGTCCAAATTTTCATCCCATTACACAGCAAACCAGCTGGGTTGTCCTCTTTTCTGACAGGTTGCCACCTGTCTGAACATGTAAAGCCTGCTATGTGATTAGTTTCATTCTTCACAGGTTCCTTGGCTGTAGTTTGATGATCAGGTCCAAAGGCAGTCACTGGTCCTGCAGAACTTGATTCACAAATGTTCATTGTGTCATCTTCAAAGGATGTAGGCTTGACCCTATGTGGACGTTTGTAGAGATGCTGAAGAGCAGGTTTCACTGGACGAATATCATCATTCTCAGATGCAACATTATTCAACATAGAGTGATTCACAGCAGAAACAGAATTAAAATTAGCATCATAACAAAACATGTCATCATCTACATCATGACCTATATGTAACATTTTAGACTTGTAACTAAAGTCTTCAACACAATCATCAATGGGCACAACTTGTGATGAAACATCTGAATTTTCAGACTTGTCAAGAGCAGGTTGATCATATTCAGTAACTTCGGTGTATTCATGCTGTGATGATCCATTTTCTCTCATGTTCTTGTCAAATTCTTCACATTCCGATTGATTTTTGATGTCTAATTGCTTCTGGAAGTCCAAGTCCCAAGATGAAGTTGCCACAAAGTTGAAGACGACCTTCTTACTCACATGTCCATGAGATGATACTCGACCATTGAGTGACCAACCCAACAAAGTCCGGACGGCAAATGGTTCATCTCGTTGACCTTTCCCTGGTTTCAAGAGGAATCAGAGCTTCAGCATGGCATTGGCCTATGAGAACATCAACAACATTACAAGTATCAACAGGTAAGACAGACAAATGAGAATACGTTTTGGTGGAACTTGGGTACATGCACAGGAATATCTTTGACAACATAAACATCATAAAGATTCATAGCTGATAGACCATCACTTGACATTACATTCAGATCAACAACAAGTGACCGTTTGGTCTCTTGGGAAGAAGTCAAAGTACTCAATTTGTAAGTAACAGCAATTCCTAGAATACCAAGTTTGTTCCCCAGTCTTTCAGTACAGAAACTATTCGTAGAGCCATTACCTAGCAGAGCACCAGTTTCAACGTTATTATTCACACAAACTTTAATAACTGGAAGCATAACTTCATCATAGACACCCGAACTGGTATGCACAATCTCTGCTTGATTAGATGTCAGTTTTCTGGCAGTCTCTTGGTGAGTGTAGTTAGAATCAGTAGAATTGTTGCTGCGAACATGTATAAACTTGGAATGCTTCATTCCACAAACTTGCACACTGGAGAAAGAAGGCTTGCGACATTGGAGAGTTGTGTGATTATCCATGAAGCAATTCTCACACAGTTCATGTTGCTTCACGAGCTGCAACCTCTCGGATGGCTTTAAATTCTTGAAGGATTCGCACAGAAAGAGACGATGACGTGGTCCACTGCAAGCACAACAAGAAAGAGTCTTGTGCTCATCACACACATTAGAGTAGAATGAAGATGAAGCCTTACTCTTCACGACAGAAGTCTTGGATGCAGTATTTGATGCACATCTTTCTGACCCATAAATTGGGTCTGTTGCGTCCTCAGCCTCTATCGCAACAAATTTCGCAAAATCAGCAAAATCAGGGTAACTCTCTTTGTCTCTCATATGTTTCATAGCTTTTTCCCTCCACTTCTCACGAATATCAGGGTGCAAACGTTTGAGAATATCCTTTATACTGCCTTGAGTGTCTATTTCTTTCAACTTCCCCATAGGAGAAAGAGTAGCGTTGCAGCTCAACATTTCATCAGAAAACCTCAAGAGTTCAGCAGGGGCTTCAACGGATTCACCACATTTAGTAATTTAGACTGTACAAATGTTGATTAAAGCATATAGATTTAATAAATGTACACATGAGATTTATAGTTGTTCTAATGATAGGCTAAGTAATTATTCTACCAATATAATCTCAATGTAGAATTATACAATATCATTCAAAGACAATCTAATTTAAATACAAAATTCACATACCTTAAAATGGTTAAAAAACTACACTACATATTGAATAAAATAAAATGATCTGCTCTCTGCAAAATCTGTAGACTGAATGAATTTGACAGCTATTCAGGAAGCTATGTGCTTCACAGTTTGAAACTATCACATAGAAACTGTCAAAATTACAAACTACAGAAAAAGGTGAATTTAACTTTTTTCTACCATTAACAAACATATTTAAAAAAGGTATGTTCCTCTTTTGCGGAAAGATGAATGCGAACAGCTTGGAGTGTATTTTTTAAGCAATTTATTCATGCTCTTGAAACGATGCGGCAAACCTAAAACAGAATATGTGTAAATATTCTCGTAAATTTCTGTATAAATAAAAGCAATCAATGATGTAGTATTTCGTTAAAGATACAAATTACATGTGAATGAGTGAGTTTGTGTTTTACATCCCATCAACATCAGTGTGGGCTATTCAGAGTCAGCAAATTACATGTGATCAAAGTATTAATAGCTCATAGTAGCTAATGTTTTCTGTTGTAACATCGAGATGAAATAAATGTTATTTTATTTCATTTCATTTCATTTTTTGATTATATCATAATGTAAATTTGTATTGATCCAATCAACTTTTGAAACTACACTACCCAGTATTCAGAGCATTCAAAATGTTAGATAGACAGTACCTGTCCAAACTGACAGAAGTCAAACTCAGGCAATATGAAATAACTTGTAAGTAAAAATAAATAAATCACATTTTACAAAAAAAACACTTACAAGTAGCTTCAATGCCTTAATGCCTTCATACATGTCCACAAGGCCAAATTTTTAAAAACCATGTTTAAATTTCTGCAAATAAATTGGAGAAAAAAAAAAGGTTAGTGAAAATATTAAATAAATATTTTTATCAAACTGGCCAAAAGTTATGAATTCTAGTCTACTAATTACCAACCAAACGAGTAATAAAGCAAAAATTATACAATGAAATTATACAAAACAATTAATGATAAAAATCAACTTTTTTAAAAAGTTGTTCCACCATGTTTTACACTTTTTTCTTAACGGAAATGTCCATAAATTATTGTATAATTTGTTTAACTGACAAATTAAAAGACAAATAGTCAATGAATATCTCAAACTACCAAATACCACTATTAGACCTCATAAAGAAGAACACTAATGTTGCCTATCCCATAAAACTAAAGAATTAAAGCCCACCTGGATAAAAATTATGAAGAGTTCATGAAGTATCTGAAGCTGTTTAGCCCTCCAAGAGCCCCTGGCATATGCACTTGAGCCATTTCACAGCTTTGCCAGCTCAACTCTTTGACACGCTCAGTTACATACAGTGTCACCATGACACAAAAAATGAATCTGAGGCTAATTAGGTCAAATGACCACTCATGCCTGAAAATAAACACTAGCACATGGCATGACCATTGCCAACAAAAACTCTTTGATAATACTTTCAGTGATTACTATGTCTATTCTATTGTGAATGAATGGTATAAAGCAAATATATTAGTACTAAATTCTACCAAATCAAATTGTATGTTAATCAGTGCAGGTGCAAATTATGAAGACAGAGATTCCGTCCGGCTTGTCATTGATAGTAATTCTGTAAGTAATGTAAGAACAAGAAAATATTAAGGTATTCATATTCATGAAAAATTAAATTTGATGTACATGTTAATGAATTAACTAGATCATTATCTCAAAAGCTTGGAAGGTTGGCTAGATTAAGACATATACTTCAACAAAATGTATTCGCTTTAACTTATCAAACTCATATCATGCCAATTTTTTACTATGCTTGTTCTATCTGGGGTTGTTCTTCTAATAATGTAGAAAATATTCAAAGATTATTGGAAATGTTGATAGAGGAGTAGATATGTAAACATTTTCAAATTGCAAACCATACATGAAAGAGTTGATTATTTCCTATGTGTGCTTATGTACAGTTATACTTATAGTAATACCAATCTGTATCTCGGTAATTCAGCAGTAATGGGGTGTGAAACAAATTATCCTTCTATACGATTTGATGATACACTGTTTGTTGATGTCTTTCTGTCGTACAAATGTAATGAAAAGATAATTTTTATATGGATGTTCATTAGCTTGGAACAAATTACCTAATTATTTATAAAAAGGTAATGATGTTGAAAATATTAAAGGATGTACGAGAGATATGTAATGCAGTAGACACTAATATATATGTAGGCCTAAGCAAAAAATATGTACTCTAGTAAATTATATGAATGGCCAACACTGCGTTATTTTCATCATAAAATTCCATAGTAATATTTTCATTTCTCAGCTTGATATCATATTTTATTGTTATTAAATTTAAACTCTCACTGAAGAATACACATTCCAGATTTGGGCTAATTTATTCATTCGCCACCCGGAAGTTGTTATGGTCGTGAAATGCCCTAACCTAATGCAAGACCTATTTGTTTAGCCCATTTGATACAAATTGATGAGCAGTTTCAAATATATGAGTTGATTCATTGTGCCTTGTGATGGATGTTTCACTCAGATCACTGTTTACCATACGAAAAAAATTTAATCTCCAATAATTTAAAAAAAATAGTTTATTACATGGATTGATGGTATTTTGGGGGTATCTTATAGCAATTTAAACATGCATGTGATTCACTATGTATCAGTCCACCTTGGTCTGATTGATCACTTTTAAATGAGAACAAAATATTAGGTATAGACAGTATATAAGCAATGTAAAGTTCAAAACTGAAGGCAGCTTCCATGGGCTATAAAATTAATTTGGTGTTGCCTTACTTCAATATATTTTCTAATGACAATCGCTGCTGTATCATTTAAAGCCAAAATTACTTACTGAATTTCTGTTTTTGCAGATCAAAATGTCTCCGAGCGCTCATTATGAAATCAAATCACATTTCAAAGACTGATCCAGTAATAGAGTGGACAAAACCATTCATCGATATCTTGCATATTTTGCTTGAAGGAGGAGCAGATCCGACCTGGATTCCTAAGGAGTTTAAAAAGCTGAAATTACATTCTGAATATTGTGTATTGTTCCAATTTTTTTTTGGTTTGCTGCCGATTACAAAGTTTCAACCTGATCTTCTTGGCAAAATTACAGAACTCTTTCCAAGGCTGCTATTGGAAAAATATTGCAAGAATGAAAATCAAAGCACGGCTCTGCATGCTCTTCTTGATGCTGATGAAAAAGAGTTGTTTGAAGACCTTGAAAGTGGTAGATCAGAATTCTTTGAGAACTACAAGAAAGTCATATCAAATGTCATAGAACTAAGCCCATATCTAGTAGATAGACCAGGCCACCGATATGGTTATACACCTCTACATAGGTGTTGTTGGCTTGTGACATTACCAGAGGATGTTATAGAAAGTGCCAAAGACATTGTCCTAATGTTAAAATCAGAGAGAAATATCAACATGCAGAATTACAAGGGTCAGACACCTCTGCATTATCTCATTAAAGAATTACCAACTTTGACCAAACCAATTTCTAAACGTCGTCAAAAAGTTCTACTTTCTCTCGTCAAACACCTGCGGTCTACCAAAAATAGAGAGCTGCAAGGTAGACATGGTGAAACTGCTTTGCATATTCTAATGAAAATGAGTACAAAGAAGATTTCAAGGAGCAACAAGGCTTTTCTGTCAGATACCATCAAAAGTCTGGTGACAGAATCAAACCTCAGCACCAAAGACGAGAATGGACAAACACCATTGCACCTCATGGTTGAAGCCATCTGCAAGGATGAGAAAGTGGCCCTTGGTCTTAATGATATCCTGCCTTCTCTCATAACCCCTCAAAGTGTCAACATCAAAGACAACAGTTCCATGACCCCACTCAATTGGATTCAGAGAAAAAAGTTCCAGATTCAGCATCAAGGCAACTCCTCTGAAACCGAAGTGTTGTCTAGGATTGAACAGTATTTCATTCCTTTTACAGCTGATCATTGTAAAGCTGATCAAGGATTTCAGTAAGTAAATACAATGTATTCTATATTCCTATCACTTCGGTGTGTCCCACATATTCAGAACAAATATCATCAATCTGATGTGTCTCTAAGCTTAAAACCTCCATTTTATCTGATATTTATTTTGAAACTCTTACATTGTGTGGTATTTACTATATATTGAGTATGCTGCTTTTAATTTCTAAAATAAATATCATTATTGTATTGTGCAGCTATTAATAGATTTTCCAGTAACTTATATGTAAATTGAGGTTTTTGACAAAACAAATTTCAGAAAATTTGAGATTCAGCAAATGGCAAAAAAACTCAAAACAGCTCAGGATCTGGACACCTATGGCCCACAATTTCTGGACTTGCTTGGGCAGGCTGGAAAATCCCTAGTAGATGAGAATCCTGACATTTTAGTTGGAATATTGAGAAGTGCAAGCCGACTCATTGGCTCAGTTTACTTTGAGGATATACTCCAGGTGCGTAGCACATACATGTGTCACAATGTCCTTTCCCGAAAGCATCCCTACGAAAGCTTGATAAATGCTGGTACAATTTTCTATCCATCTTAATTATCTTAAATCTGAAAGAAATACTTTTAAAAAGTAGACTGATTAGAGACTCCTGTATGTGATTGCTTTCAGAAAATATCCACACTGTTCAAAATGGCAGGAGGTAAACCTCAAGATGGACTTTTGGAGTTGCTAAATTTGGATTACATGGCAGCATTGGGTGTGCCATTCACACAGGAGGGATTTCTCAGAGTGACTGAGGTGATGTATTGTGCAAGCATTAATCATATCAATTATATTTATTTATAACTGAACACTTGTGTGTCTACATTATCATTAAAATTGCACCATTCGTTTACTTTGCAAATAATAAAATACATTAATCACTCCTGCTGCACAACCATAATGATTGTTCTCCTTGTTTCAGATACTGATGGATATTGATAGGTCAACTGCAGGCAGGTAATGACACTTCAGTATATATGTACACATATTTATGCTCATATGTTATTCATTTTTGTTCATTGTAATAACTGACTTTGGAATATACCGTTACAGATCGAAGTATCTCAACAGCCTGCTGAATAATATGGATTATATATCATACAGGCAGAATCTCCGATGGTCACATCAAGTTATTGCAATCATAACAAAGTTGCTGGAACAAGGTGCAGAACCAACTTTTCGGCAGCAAGAACGCTTTCGCACAAATGAATCGTCCTATGAGATGTTCCACAGAAGCATAATGCCTATTCTTGCAAACCACTGTGACCTCTACCCTTCTTTGGAAGAACTCCTTCCTTGGTTCTTGACAGGAGAAGGCCTTGATGACAAAATTCTTCATCGACTTGTCACCTGGAATGTTGACAAGACTGTTGAGGACTTGCCGGCTAATTTCTTTGATTTACGCTTGAGCATCATTCAAAGAGTAATTGAAGCAAAACCCAGTCTGGTGAACACTTGTGATAAAGATGGATGGACGCCTCTTCATTTTGTGACTCGAGATATGTTTGTCTTTCCCACATTGGGGCCAAAGGTTTTGCCAATTGTTGGCCTTTTAGCGAATGAAACAAATGTGAATGCCAGGGACAACCAAGCTGTTACACCTTACTCGTGGATTCTTGCTGGAAAGGCAAGGTATGAGTACCCTGGTTCGGCTTGCCAAATGGTCTTCTCAGAAATGCAACGCATTCTGGCTTATTCATGCCCTGATGAAGATGACGCAAAAGCAGGATCAGTCATTCCTATGTAAGTGTGCTCTAATAAGTTAATCTTTCAAATATTTCTGCTTTTTTATGAAGAATTTGGTTTTCAGAATTTTTTCATTTTCCTGTTTAAATTGATATATATTTCTAATTCTGTTCTTCACAGAAACCTCTGGATTGATACAGAATTCAATGACTTAACAGCCTTCACAAAGGAGGGATCTCAGAGACTGCTTGATTTCATGAAGTCTGTGCCAATTTCTGTCTGGAGTAATGCGCACAAAAGGCAGTCTAGTGAAGTCCTGACCTGGCTGAGAATTACGAATGTGGATCATCCAGATATTTTGAGCAATTTGATTGGCATTGTGGGTTTGCTGGTGAATAATGAGACGACAGCAAGGGAAATATGGGATGCCTTTGGTCATGGCTTGGGCCTTTTCAATGAACCACAACCTCTTGATGACACTGGCTTGAAAATACTTGCTCTGTGTGCAGAGGGTGGAGCTAAGCCAAAAGCAAAGGAAATTAAAACTCTGGCATCTAGGATCAATGCTGTTACTAAGAGTGAGAAGCTGACTGTATCATTCTTGAAGATTCTCCTTGCTGTCCAAAACAAACATCCTTCCATTTGTGACCTCAGTTACCTGGAGTACTTCTACGTCATTTCCAAGACGACAGTAAAGTTGGGAAAGCAGCTGCTGGGGTCTGTGTACCCAACTCTTGACCATTGTCTGAAATCGATGAAACTGATCAACTGCTTCTTGTTTGTGTCAAATAAAGATACCATCCACACTCCTGTCACTGAAACTTGGGTGAGAATGGCATTTTCAGAGAACTGGTTGCTCAGAAGTCCCTTACACCTAGCGGCTATATTTCTTGATAATGCAAATGCCTGGCAAGGTCTTCCCAAATCTGTTATTGACAAGTTTCTGGATATGGGTGACTTGCATGGATGTACTCCCTTGCATGTTGCATATTTACACCGAAATGAGCCAGCCATCAGCTACCTCTTACAACATGGTGCAAATGAGGCCATCCTCGATAAGTACGGTGAAACTCCGAAGTCTTTGGGAACACGTTTTCAAAGGAGTTTGCAAATGGACCAACCAAACATGAATTCTGGAGGTAACAAAACTCTGGACATGACAGATATCCATCCTGAAGAAAAGTTTATTCAGATGTGCAGCCAATTGATAAATACGAAGTCTGGGATTCTTGAAACCATGAAACCTTTGCTCATCCTTGACAAAGACGAGGCTCAAAAACTCAGTGATGAACTGAAAACCCTCTTTGAACGTCTAATCAAAGAAACAACCTTTGAATCAACAGGGATACTTGTCGTTGGAAGCATGCGAGAGAAACTTAAAGCCGGCTGTCTTAATGAAGCTGATGTTCAGATACGTTTTGAGGGATATGTTGGTGAAGAAGATGTGTCAATCTCTGGGGTCAAGTATAAACAAAGTGAGTTTTTTGACAAGCTTTCAACAGGTCTCATCAACGGCCTTGCTAAGATTAATTGGGATGGTATCAACCTGCGACCCATTTGCGTTCATGGCCCATGGACGCTGGTACGGGAAGGACACAGCTCGTGCAAGGGATTAGAGGTGTCAGTTGACGTAGTGCCTCTTATTGAATGTAGATATACACAATCTATATATGCTAGACATTCAAAGGAAGCACATCAGTTGCAGAAAGAGATTCTAGAAGGTGCTCCCAAACACGAACAGAAGCATTTCACAACCTTACACAAGAAGGATCTAAGAGTGAAGACATTCAATGTGACACCTTTCGAGTCTGAATGGGACATCATAGACAGCCTTCCTACAAACTGCAGACTCGCTGTTGTCATCGCCAAAACTTTGGTTCAAGTGAGTAACTTTAATGGCATGTTTTGTATTTCATCTTGAAAATTTTTATTTCTATCTCTGATGTACCACTCGTTCACAACCCATTGAGCATCCAGGTTTGGGTTTAGTTGGCTGTACTGCTGCACTTATCATTGCCTATCTATCAATCTTTCTCTATCAATCAATCTGTGATGATCCAAGAGGTATTTATCTAGAAATGACTGTTCCCTCTCAAAGACAAATTTTTAGTGGTTTATGTTCTTTCCTTTATCTGCCAGTTTCTATAGAAAAAAACATGTTTTATAATAATTGGCTCTCTTGTAGGCATATGACTGTTGCAAAGCAGGCGACTCCGGAGTGAAGATGCCAATTACATCATACTGGATAAAGACTGCAATGTTCTTCATCTACGCCTATAACTGCACAGAAATGGAATTTATTAAGGCTACACCAGCAGGTCAAGAAGCCATAGAAAGCTTCACAAATGTTCTGAGAAGTGCTGAAATCAGCTTTGGAGGAGAAAAATTCAGCAAGCTGAAGTATAATCCCAATCCTCAATGGCTAACTGATGAAGATGTGTCGAACTACTCAAATGAATCAAGAAGCTGGGCCTGGAAGATATTCTCCCTCATCAAGTGCCTTGCTTCTAATAAGATGACATTGAACAGCTTCTGGGACAGACTGATGCCTTTTAATACAATTGACAATCCTAGCCAAGCTGAATACATTTTAGATGTGTGTGACTGCATGTTAGAGCGTCTGACCCCTGCAGCATTTTGATTGTGAAACCATGTTTTGATGGATCAGACACTTTTAGATTTTTGTATCGTACAATATAAACACAAACATAAAGTTGCATGTATATCTGTATGTAATGTCTCCTTATTTAGATTCCTAAAAAAAAAGTGGTATTTTGGAGAAAAAGTGTGATAATGTGAACCCGCGAATGACAAAACAAGGTTAAAGCAATTAAAACCACGTTTGCTTGTCCCTATGTTTACATTCAGATCATTAATCAATAAGAATGAATTATGATACCAAGATATCTGGTGTATTTTATTGGCATGCATTGATTATTATAGAGTGATGGAATTCTTTTTTGAGTGAAATTCCTTTTTCAACCAAGTATGAGGCCTGCTTTTATGTTATCAACTTGCAGTTATTTTCATATATTGTATGTTGTGTTATGCACATAGCTAGCCATTGTTAATAACATGCTTTTCTATGTAAAGGTTATAATAATAATTCTTAATAAATGTGTGTTTTTTATTTGACAGGGTTCATTACAGGTGGTGTTGTTTTTTGGACTTGCTTCATTTTATCCGTTAGTGATTTTATATTGCTTGAGAAAATTGCAGCCATCAAGATTAGAGATTATTATTTAATAATCAAAGTCAGAGTTGGCACGACCAAACAAAAAGATGTCTTTATGTCAAATCTTATCGCAAGAGGTTATTAGAAACCTCTCCAAAATTGCGACTTTTGCAATTAATTAGGCTTTGAAGTAACATGTGGCTTCCTTTGAAGTGTTCATAAGAGAGCATGAGCCTCATTTATAACCATAAATGTCCTTGGGCTATGGGATATTGCTACTTAAAGTAGAAGTAACCTATTAATTAGGTAGCTAAACATGTATCAAAAGGAAATAAATCTGCCAGCAAGGCATCATCAAAAAGTAATATCACTAAGGATGGCCTGTAACTTAACTGAGTTACTGAATGCTCAGAGCATGTCTCCCGAAGCTTGCTGATGTAGTTGAAATGGGTTTTTGTACTAAGTTAATGTATTCTGGTAATAGCATATTGACTGTGATATGGGATTTTCTTACCTTCTATGTTCACATGCAACTCTTTGGTGCTCCTTGCCTCTTCCTTCATCAATCAAAGAAGGCTGAAGGAACACAACGGGATATAGACAATAAGGACAATCATGAATTTGGTTTTTGATTTACATTATTGTCTTCACTTTCCGTGAAAAGTTGAGATTCTAATGTGACCATTGATCTGCAACAGCAAGTATTTTCGAATATGTAACAACCTTCATTTCTGTACTTTTAAATGAAAGTGTGTTGGTTTCAATCAAACAGTAATTACAATATCTTTCAACCGGGGCTCACAAAGCATTAAGTTACGAGCTTGACGGAAAACTGCGAATATGAGTCAGTTACCCTTTAGTGGGACCCATTCCAGATTGGACAAGGGTTAATACCTCTCTTCATTAAGGTGTAATATCAGGATAACCACTGAATAAAATTTGTGGTGATAACGTAAGAGTGGATTAAACAAAGGATGCCAAAGTTGTTTTATGATATTTGTGCAAGTCACTGAGGCTGGCAAGCGTCACTATGGCTTTTGTTATTTTGGTTACATGTTTGACCAAATATGTGACATGGCAGACCATTTCAGATGGTATGTGGCAAATTAATTTTCTATTCTTCTCGCTACATGTAGTTTTCAAACATAATATTATATTTTATTTCATTAACTATTCTAATGGGAACGCTTTTCTTTAATAAACACAAGAGTTTACAAGGAGCCATATGAATAAATTAATCCAGACTCATTGATGCAGCAACCAGACTGCCCATGGGCTGTTTGGCACTGAAGTGCAGTATCAACTGAGAAGTTCAGAGAAATGCATCTTGAGGCAGTTCTGATAAGTCTAGTTCAGATCATTTGCCTGATGGGTAAATGGATGTTGTTTCCATATAACAAATAATCTTCAGCTTTAATTTCCCGGCCTTATGAAAATGGCCAAGTTACCCCAAATACTTCACCCAATGCTCCTCTGTATAAATTATCAGCTTGAAGGAAAACTGAGAATATGGGTCAGAAAGGACGATTCAAGGCTGCCCAAAGGCTATTACCCCTTTCCACCCACAACAGGCGGGTTACTCAATAAATTCTAGAGTAACACCATTAGCAGAGGATGAGCACACTGCAATAGCACCAGGGTAACTGAGTTGATTTACGATTGGGGGCTGTTTAAGAGTAAGCCTTAATTATCTTTAATGAACAAAAGCTTGGTCAGTGATATTAACAGTCATTGGATACTTTCAATTCACATTTTGCATTTTTATTTTCTATACCTGTGGATGGAACTGGTAGTTTACTTGTCGTTTTGTAACCTTTGCACAATAATGGAATTGTGAAACCGAGGCAAGTGTGGCGCTCTAGCTGTCTATGTGAATCTTCGTCCTTCATTAAGACGGATATTAACAATGTAAAATACCCATCTTTACTGCAGATAAACAATGTACTCACAGATGAGCATCATTTGTTGAATAGAGAAGTGTAGGATTTGAGTGTGTGATTCACATTTAAGAAGCTTAATTTTTGTACTTCCAGAATTTTTTAAAAATTAGATGGTGTAAAAGACAACAAACACCACTTCAGAGGAAATTTTGTAAAGCAGACAAAAGCTCTGGAGATAATTCAGCAAACATTGACTAATGAAAAAAAAAAAAAAGAAAACATAACATACAATAAGACTCATTGATGTTGATATCAGACATGCCTCATGGGCAGTACAGTACTAAAATGCTGTAAACTGAGAGTTGGAAACTCCAAAGTGATTCATTCATGTGCCTCATGGGTGAATGGATATTATGTCTTTAAAACAGCACTAGTCACCTTTAGCTGTAATGACTTCTTCAGCTTTGATTCTTTGAAAGAGACACAATGCCTATAGCTAAAGACGAAGGTTGGAAATGATGATCATTAGCGATGGTCCGGAAGCAGTAGATAACCTTAAATGACGACTGTAAGTTTATTTTGTTGCAAAATTAAGTTGTGTTATGTGCTCTTTAGGTGCAGATGATTCTGCAAGAAATTTGCCAAGAGCCAAATCTATGCATTATGCACCTAAAATATTTAGCAATCTCTAATTTAGTTCTAATGTTACCTACATTTCTAGCTTTCTTTTTAGGTTGTCTGACATTTACACATCCTTCACATCCCAAAACTGTAATACAGTAAAAATTTATAAAAGTGGCTCGTCATTTAAAATCTAGCCTTAGCTATCTATCCATAGCCATTTTAAGCTAAACCTAGCTACACTTATCCATAGCTATCCGTAGCTATCCACAATTACTATTGTTTAAACAAGGGGTAAATAGCTTTTTGTGTATACAAAAGAATACAAATGGATAGCTATGGATAGATATGGATAAGACTAGTAATGAATAGCTACAGACAGCTAAGTTGAGCCACATTTAGAAATTTGTACTGTATGTTAAGCTTCTCTAGTTACAGTGGTAGGCATATATCAAATATCTTGGAATGCCAGTCGAATGAAATGCCAAGGAATACATTAGTGCAATTTGATATTCTAACAGGGGATAATGCAAGTCTGGTACCTGTCATTATGTAGTTTGTGTCTTTATTTGTCTCAAAATTGGTTTGTAGAAACAATACTTTTCCCAGTAACACCTACAGTGAAACTGATATTGTGGTTCATTTTGTGCAGCCTGATACCTTGGTTATCATACTACAATCTTGTTCCTTACTTTCTCTAATTGTATACATGTAGGCAGTGTTAATGTCAAAACAACAGGAAAGCTTCCTCTATCATTTTGCCTCCCACACTCTAATTATCGGCATTCAATCGTTTCCGTGTGAAATTGAAGCTCAACAAGGTTTCTGGAACTTGAGATGTCTGCCTTGATTACAAGCATTGGGTAGAGGGAATTGCAACACATCTTAATGCTTGAAGTGTTAAGTGGTGTATTAAACAAGATTAGGTAAATAAGTGTAATCAGCTTAGTATCTGACTTATATGGTCAAGGCTGTCATTTAGCTTGGAATGAATTATTAGGCATATTTATTCATTAGTCAGTTTTTGAGTCATTAACCAATTTTGACACGTGACCCATACTTTTTAAAGAAGAGTGTCTATTAGGATGGACAGATTTCCATGATGCTAACACCTTCTGCTCGCTGTGTAAGTAAATCAAAGCCGAAATCGATAGGTGAGGAAATCCAGGACTGGTCAGGAGCTGTTTCAGCAGGTCATAGTGATTTACGGCATAAATGTGAACGTGAAGTCTATGTTAACAAATAGTGTTTGCAAGAAATAGTAGATACGTTATACACCTTTCAGATGAAGCAAAAGTCCATGTTTGTTTCAATAAACTGAAAATAAAAAGAACATTTAATCATCTGGTCTTAAATAATTGCTAAATCTGA
Organism: Platynereis dumerilii; assembly: GCA_026936325.1. Lineage (NCBI taxonomy): Eukaryota > Metazoa > Annelida > Polychaeta > Phyllodocida > Nereididae > Platynereis > Platynereis dumerilii. Next base: position 20,937,295 of record JAPTHN010000014.1, on the reverse strand, counting down.
TCAAGTGTCACATATTCAGCTTGATAATTCATAGCTTAATTGTATCTGCTTATCATCAAATCTTGAAGATGATAACCAAGGAAGCCAATAAGTTATTCTCACAATTATTAGTCGGACTAATTTCCTGCTTTTCTCTCACTCTCTCAGAATTCAACATCTTAATTTTGTGATAAAATCAATCACTTCACTTTGATCATGTCATCGACAGAAGTTTTTGATTACTTGATGCTCACATAACTTTCTGATAGTGTGCGGACTTTTACATCTCAAATAAATTATTTACCTCCGGCACATTTCAAATAAAGATAAGAACTTCCAAATAATAATTACTCAATGCTTCATGTGGTAAATGAAGCATAGGCCTACAGTGTAGACATATTTATCGGTTTAATTGTCTCCATTTCTGATCGCTTTTTTAAAAAATGCTTTTAAAGGGGGTAAGTCCGCCGATTCTACTTAAAATTCAACTTCCAGTTATAGATAATAAATTGATAGATTTTATGTATAGCATACATTTCCAATCAAGAGAAATGTGTATTTTCCATAATTAGATGAGTTTAATTGACTTTAAAGCCTTTAATTACTTAAGGAGAGCCCTGCGTTGCTGGAAATATAAATTAAGCAGGGCTTTTTCACGGCATGCAAAACTATTTGTTTAAATTTTTAAAGGAAATAAACGTCATATATTGCCTTTAGAGTGGCAATTATGGACATTTTTGAACTGGAATGGGTTAAATATGACTGAAATCTATCTATAGACAGTCTATTAATTATGCGAACTTACTACCTTTAAAAGTTTCGTGCGCGTAACTGAAGTTCTGTATATTTGTTTCCTTCCTTTACTTGTTGAAAAAAGCAACTATTGATTCTGTCTGAAAAGAGACACTCCTTTGCGAATTCAACAGCTGCAATCCGTAAGCAGAAATGGGAATACATTTACCTTGTTTATTTAAAAGAGCCTTGATAATTTGAATAGTCTGAATAGCAATCAGTTCTTGATATACTTTTCATAATTCTCCCTTTGAGTTTAGATCTAGAATGAATATGTGGAAAACGTGTATATGTTACTTTCCAGCTTTGCTAAAGTAGTTGCTAAAAATTGTAGGATAATTATACAATATTAGAATAGTTGTGACAACATGGCAATGTTAGGGTAAATTATATAAAATTGCAGGTTAGACACGACATTGTTACAATGTTGTGAAGCTATGTCATGATAAGATGTCAGCACACAGTCAACATTGTGTCGATTGTGTCAACAAATCTCAATATTGTAATTACGTTTGGGAAACATAATTTCACCCTGCATCTGTCATACATTTCTTTGTGAAAATTGATGATCCCACTACCAGTTAAACAACATTTGGTGTTTTTACATAATGTGCATCTTGGGCTGTCTCTATTTAATTGCCAATTCCATAGTAATTGACATGACTGTGAGACAACTGCAACAAGAAGCAAAACAGTCAGGCTTTTTTTTTTGGTGTTGTATCCTTATTCTACTCAATCCTCCTGAATGGCCAAAGTATAGAAATGTAGCTGTCATATTCTGATTTCTATCAAGCACATGCTGCCTAACTATATATGAACAGTTATCAAATATGTATGGGGCACTTATTGTATGACATTCCTGGGAGATGGTGTTTACTTAGAGAATATTTCTTGTTACCACAGCTAAAGTGGAAAGTGGAAGTAATGGAGTTCTCAATACAGCTGTCTGTTACTCATAAATGTATTCAAACAATGAATATATAGCAACATTTTGGAAAGGAAGTGGCATATCTCCTGAGTTGCAGCAGCTTGTCAAATGCTCCTGCGATAACTTGACAACATTATGAGATGTTGGTGAGCCATCCAATTACTCCGCTAGGTTTACTGGTTGTTCTCTGGCAGTTATATATTTTAAGTTTTTTCTTTTCTTTTCCTCTGACAAATCTGACAGATGGTTAGTTTCCTTTCAAACATTCTTCCATTAAATTTTGTCTTTTCCACCAAACACTATAAGGCCAGAAATCATTGATCTTCAGATTCTGAGATTTTCACAAGGCGCTTTTTCTAAGGTCAGTTCAGTTCCCCCATGGCCTAATTGGTAAGTGCGCTTGTCAACTGGCGTTGAGGGCGTGGGTTCAAATCTCACCCCGGGAACTCACTTTAGTCTGAGCCCATGGGACATTAAATGGAGGCGGGTTGTATCCAGTATTCTATGCTGGGGCAACTGAAAGACCCTGGGCATCTCTGAATTAATAGGGTATGTTCCAGACTCACAGTCTTCTCATCTCATCATCATACGGCGATCGCCTGCCTCGATATAGCCCACTCAGGTGCTGCAGAGGCGTAAAACACAAACAAACAACAAAACCAAACTAAGGTCAGTCGGTAGGATGAAGAGAACTGGCATTTCAATGTCAACTGAATAAAAATTTTGAGTAAGGTTTATCATTTCTTGCAATCTGTTGCACTGTAAATTTGGATAAATGATTGAGTGAGATGGTTGCACAAATTTTGTATATTATGTCTTGTTGTTCATCCAATTTTACAGTGTCGGTCGATCACCCAGAGAAGCTAAAAATTATGTGTGCCTGATACTGGAAGTACTGATGTGCATGGCTTGAGCAAATTCCTTTCACTAATGGACAAACACTCGATAGAAAGAGCTAACATTGACATCATGTGATATATTGCAAAATGCTAAAATAGTACCTTTGAAGTGCTGTAATGAAAGCCTAATGTGTCACCATAAATGTCATGAAGCAGTGACAAATATTTGTTGAAATGGGATAAAAAACCATGATTTGCAGATAAAGAGCTGACATCAAGAGAAAGTAAACTGCCATCAAACTGTCACCAAGATGCAATTGTACTTCAAATCTTCAGGCCATGACATTTACATCCAAAGAAACATCTCATCTTTCGGTTTTGTGTCTGAATTACAAGAGAATTATCACTACCCATTTTGCCTGTTAAATATCAGGTGATCAAATTAACAGAAATTGAGAATCCAGACACAGGAATGCAACAGTTTATTGACATTTAATTTTGCAAAGGGAAGAAATATTTAAAGGGAGAAAGGAGAATATGAATTTCACTATAAGGTCAGCTATATTTTTTCATCCAGGTATAATCTACTTACCTTACGCATGCAAAGCAATTGGTCTTTGAACTTTCAGTTTCATAAATTTTGGTTTCCTCACTTTTATTAGGTGGGGATAATTGACAAAAGTTATTATAGATAGATAGATAGATAGATATGGTAAGTGCAGCCCTCTAAGCCAAGTTCTCGGCACTCTCGAGGGTTGATTGATTAGATGGGAGAGAGAGCGGTAGTCCTCAACATGTTACACATTTACCCCATGTGAGGGATCTTTTACTTGCCCAGCATAGACGCTGATACAAGGGGCCGCAAATTTAACGTCTCATCTGAACGACATCCAGCTGGTTATTAACCACAGGTTATTCTTGTTTCACAAAGCTCCTTAAAATGTTCAAAACCCCACCTAACAAACTGCATGTGCCAGAAGGTCTCTTGAACACTCTTTAAAAGTAAGGGGCCTGCGTTCAGTATTCAACCTGACCTAAGCTATAGGGCAGATTCCATGAAAAGTACTCTCAGTGGGTACCTTAAACTTTCCAACCCTTTTGTTGTCTCTCTGTTGCTTACAGAAGCAAGTACACCTATTACTCAGTACATCTGTGAGCTAATGAATAAAAATCATTAAAATAATCCACAAATATGTAGCTTTTTGCTCCTAAAAAGAAATTTGAGGACAGTTTTGGACGACCAAACTTATTGGTGATCAGACGTGCTTTGGCACACTGTGGAATCTGCTAAAACCAAATCACGAAAATGTTATGACGTGTTATTGATAAAACACATCTTGAAAATTATTTTGGAACAATTTTTAATTGTGTTGGTCATTATAAAACTTGAAAAAAATGAAAAATAAAAAAAGACTGCTGATGTAACTCGATTCCGTCACAGGACACTGAGGTTACATTAGCAACTTTTACATGGGAATTTTTCTGTGTTCTTGCCACTTATGCAAATTTCGAACGTGAAATTCTAAAATTTTATAGAAAAATTTGTCTTATTTGCCTATACACATCACCAAAAGCACAAACAGCTGTGTGCAGTAGCTGTTTTTTTTATTGCTAATGTAACTGCAATTTCGCATCTGTCCATTTCATAGTGTTACATTAGCAAAATTTGTCTATATAAATTACATTAACGAACACATGATTTGATCTCAAATTTTTTCTGTACTGAAAGCCAGGTCTCCCAGGAGCAGGCCAGGGTTGGTACCTTGCTGGTGTTTTCATTTATATGCAGTAGTATCAGCATAAAAAAATTGCGTCCTCCATCATTTAACATTGTTACATTAGCACAAGGCCATATTTTTAGTTTCTGTGATCCACCAAACCAACTGAAAACTTTGTTTACACATGATTTTATTTAATGGATTGACACAGTAAAAGATTTAGATTTCGATCTTTTTTCTTGTCCTGCCAGCTTTGCCTAGAAAAAGCACCCTGAGAAAATCTGAGAAGCTACCAATCAATTATGTCTGGCCTTATCCGTCTTTGCGCTAATGTAGCTTGTGGTAAGTCATTTTGCAGCTTTTCGTAGAATCTGCCATAGATATTATTTTTGTGACAGGAATACATGGTGGACAAGTTCAGCATTGAGACGACTGAAAAACTGATCAAAATTAATTTAACCTATCGATATGAAAATCTCAAACCTTAATATTACTCCACAATAGTTGATGACAAAACTTTGAGCTTTCGCATTACTCCACCACATATTCCATTGGCCGCAACGACCAAAAAGCAGAGCAGTAGGCCTGCAAGTCTTGTAGGTCCTGTCCCTCAAGCCCCAGCTGCCTTAGTTGCTTCAGCACTAACAAGCGGCCACTTAATAATTCAGCTGTGGGTGAGAGGGGCTCTTTGCTGAGTGTGTCATTACATCACTTAGGTCAGAGGATGAGTGTCCTTTTCTTACTTCTAACAAAGAAATCATAAAAAAGGAAGAAAAAAAAACCCAAAAAGATGTATGATAACTCAGTAGAGTGCAAATGCCATTCCTCTCACTCATTTGATGCCTCTGCTACAGTACAACTTAAATAAAGTAAGAAAAAGATGTGAAAGGGTAAAGCAGTGGCTGATTCTTCTTTCCTGTTGAGGTAATCATACTTTATTTTGGGTTGTACTATACATATGACAGCTCGAACTCTGCTAACTTTTTTTTTTAATGCGATCATCCGATCAACATTAACAAATGTGCATGTCTTCAAGTTGTTGTTAGTGATTTGCAATTTACTTCAAATTTACTTCTATCACAGCTCAAAATGCTATATGTAGGCTTCTTCAATAACTTGTCACAATTGTGGCTGCATAAGAGTATGCTACCCGCTGCACTGCTGTATAAATCATTTGCCTTTGGGTCAACAAAGTATTGGGTCAAAGGCGTAAGGAACCCATTTTAGAAGGACCTTGGGTTAATACCCCTGTTCATCCAAGTATAATAATGGGAGAGGCCACTGAATAAATTATGGTAACAAACTTAGCAGAGGATTAGCACAGGTTGCTTGAGTATATAAAGATGGTTTATAGTTTCAAGGCCTTCTGGCTCAGCAAATTCTCTACTTATTCTGAAGACAACGGATGATAACCTTCCGTATTATACCTTGACTATCTTGTGTAAACTTTTGAGGGAGGGGGGGAGCGACACTTGTCCGAATTTGGCAGGGGGGGGGGGAGGTTTAGACTTCCTCCCTGCTTCTATCCTTGCTCTTGTATGCATCTTGTATGCATCTGGTATTTTAGATATTCTAAGATGACGTTCTGCTTGTTCAGTTTCTGTGTCTTGTTCATAATCATTTTGTAAAATTTTAATAATGTACACAGTTGTTGTTTTCTTAGTGAGTGCATGGATTTATGTATCACTTGATGTGAGCTCTACTGAAGTCTATAAAGCCAATATAATTCTATGGTACTTATGTTAGTTGTATCATGCAGTGGTTTCCTTTGTGTAACTCGGGAGTGTGTGTTGTGTCACTAACATCATCTTCAGCCGCAATGGTTTCTTTTGCTTGCTCCCCATTTGCCAAAATTCAAGCAACAAATGTCAAAGACAGAATCTATATCTGCCCACCGTAAATAAAGTTGACTGACCAAGAGAATATCAAAAAATATTATGTTGCAAGAATTTATCGAAATGTTAATAAAGTGAGTTATGAAAGGACACAAGGGTTGTCGTTAGTTTCAACGACCTTTTTGATCTCAGAAACTTGAGCTGCTTGTAATTTGACACTATTGTTAGAAATGAAATATTCTTTCTGATGCTTTAAGGACACATTGTAATCTCTCTTTTTTTTAATATGGTTATTCAAATGAATACTGAAGCGTCACAAGAGAGCTTGGTCTTCTGAAATTGATATCGAGTTTAATTATTGTTTTCAGTTTATATATCTATATTTTAATAAAATCATCAATGATCACCAAAAAAAAAAAGCACAAGAGAAGGGATATGAATATCAGTGTTTGAGGTAAAATATTTTATAATTCATTTTTAAAAAATGAGTTCTATTGTGTTCTCAAAAATGTGCACCAAAAAGGAAGATTAGACAGGTGTAGCCCACATAGAAAGGTGCAGTATGGGTTTCAAGCCTGAGCGAGTTCCATTTGCTTGGTCACTTTGCAGCATGTCTATCACCAGATAGCTCCCCTTCAGCATCTAAATTTAGCATTCAAGTACCTATTGCCATACATCGGAATCAACCCTAGACCTCGAAATTACAAAGATGGCATCAAACCACTCAGCCACCAAGACACATGGCATTGCATTGGGGAAAAAATCTTCAAACCAATGTGCATCATAACATATCGGAATATTTAATCGAGATTTAGGAGAAACCGGGAATTGGGGGCATATGAAGTAATTGATTATGCACATTTAAGAGCAGCAAAAGGTTGAATGTTCTCTTGAGGCCTCCTTTTCCCGTCTTGCCTGATATCAGTCTTTTAACAAAGTGGCCAATCAGAGACTTGCATCATGACAAGTAAAATGTTGATTCCAGTTCAAGGTCAGCATAGAAATCCGACAGAATGCAGTCCTGCTGCTCAAATTGATATTTTGTTTGCAATTTTTTTTCTAGAAGGTGGCTCTCAAGGCTGGCTGAACTAAATCTTTTTTTTTTTCTGAAACAAAAATTTATCTATGTGTAGCTATTGCAACAAAAGAGCAAAGCATGCTGCCTGGAAGGTTGATGCTGATCTAATAAATTGATTATATGAACAACTCTTCTGTCTCTCTCCAGCTTAAATATGATTAATGCTTGCTGCAGTGATGTGACTGGCAGAGACAAATGTACATGTCATAAGTAACAGATAACAAATCTACTTGTCTGTACGGAAAACCAGATTGAGATAGAATTACTTAGAATTACTGTTGCAGATGTTGTCGTCTTCCTAGATGCTAGTCCAAATTCTATCCTTGTATGGATGAAAATAACAAGTAAGTTATAGATCATTTTATCATACATTTCCTATTCTGTAAACAGGACTCTGTAATTAATGCAGTTTAGTGAGCAATATATGCCTGCTACCATGGATGCTTGAGCCCTAACATACTAACAAGCCACCACTTAATAATTCAGCCGTGGGCGAGAAGGACTCTTTGCAGAGTGTGTCATTACATCACTCAGGTCACAAGACTGGGGTCCTTTTCCTACCTTTAACAGAGAAGGGTGATAAGGGAAGAAAGACTAGAATACTGATAGCAAGTATGCTCCATAGACTAGCTACACTTTGGATATGTGCATTTCCTGATTCCGTTTGATGTTGACTTCTTGATCTTGTGTGAAACTTGTCTCCTGTTATCCAGCAGAGGCTGAAGTGCTTCTGATGCCTTTGATATGCAAACTTTGAACCATGTAATACAACATGTAATTTATAATTGTGCATTTCCTTAAATTTTGTGTACTTCAATCAGTATTTTCCAATTTATTCAGCAGCTCTCAAGGTCGTTTTATTTACCAACTTCAATATCTTATAACCATGATAACAATGGCTCAATGTGAGGATGATACCCCACCTGTATAAATTATTGGCCTGACGGAAAACTTAAGAATATTGATTATTTCTTCAGCTTTCTTCCATCTTATCTGTTACTAACATAAACGAGCAGCAGCAAATAGCATTTCTCTTTCTCGTTTGATGCCTCTGCTTCATATGACATATTGAACCCTGCTATCTTTTTTTATATGTTACGATCATCTGATCAGCATTAGCAAATGTGCATGTCCTCATGTTGATGTTAGTGATTTGCAATTTATTTACCACAGCTAAAAACGCTACAGGAAGGCTTCTTCAATAACTTGTCACAATTGTGGCTGCATAAGAGTATGCTACCCGCTGCACTGCTGTATAAATCATTTGCCTTTGGGTCAACAAAGTATTGGGTCAAAGGCGTAAGGAACCCGTTATAGTTGGCCTCGGGTTAACAACCCCCTTTTCAGTAAAGTGTAATAACAGGAGAGGTCATTGAAGAAATTATGGTAACTAAATTAGGAGAGGATTAGCACAGGTTGCTTGCGTATACAAAGTTGGTTCACAGTCTCAAGGCCTCTCTGCTGAGCAAATTCGCTACTTATTCTGAAGACAACGGATTATGAATTAACATATTATGCATAGGCTACCTTGTGCAAATTTTGGAGGAGGGGGACAGGAGTGACATTCGCCCAAAATTCAGGATCCGGATTTAATAAATCATTGATTTTCAATATTGTTTATGAAAGGACACTTGGGTTGTCTTTAGTTTCAATGACCTTTTTCATCACGGAAACATGAACTGCTTGTAATTTGACACTATTGTTAGAAATGTAATATTCTTTCTGATTCTCTAAGGACACATTGTCATCCCTTTTCTTTGATATGGTTATTCAAATTAATACAAAAGGGGATCAAGAAAAGCGCTTGGTCTGCTGAAATGGATATCAAGTTTAATCATTGTTTCCACTTTATTAAATAACCATAGAAATATGATACATTTTCGGTGCTATTCAATCATCATTTTAATAAAATCATCATTAATCACCAAAACGAAAAAAGCACAGGAGAAGAGATCAGTCTTTGAGGTAAAATATTTTATAAATTAATTAAAGATGAGTTCTATTGTGTTCTCAAAAATGTGCACCAAAAAGGAAGATTAGACAGGTGTAGCCCACATAGAAAGGTGCAGTATGGGTTTCAAGCCTGAGCGAGTTCCATTTGCTTGGCCACTTTGCAGCATATCTACCACCAGATTGCTCCCTGTTAGTATCTAAATTTAGCAGTCAAGTATTGCGATGCAGTGGAATCGAACATAGGACCTAAAAATTACAAGGTAGCATCAAACCACTCAGCCAACAAGACATGTGGCATTGCATTGGGAAAAAAATCTTCTAACCAATGTGCATCATAACATCCGGGAATCTTAAATCGAGATTTAAGAGCAAGATAGGAATTAGAGGCATATGAAGTAACTTGATTATGGACGAAGAAGAGCAGAAGAAGGTAGAATGTTTTCTTGAGGCCTCCCATTTCCTGTCTTGCCTGATATCAGCCTTTTAACAAAGTGGCCAATCAGAGACTTGCATTATGACAAGTAAAACGGTGATTCCAGTTGCAGGCCAGCACAGAAATCCCACACAATGCAGCCCTGTTACTCAAATTCATATTTTGTTTGCAAATTTTCTCAGAAGGTGGCACTCAATGCTAGTAAATACTTTTTTTGCTACAGACATTTATCTCTGTGTAACCATTGCAACAAAAGAGCAAGGCATGCTGCCTGGAAGGTTGATGCTGATCTAATGAATTGATTACATGAACAACTCTTCAGTCTCTCTCCTGCTTAAATATGATTAATGCCTGCTATAGTGATGTGACTGGCAGAGACAAATGTACTTGTCAGAAGTAACAAAGATTACAAATGTACTTGTATCATAGGAAAATGAGATTGAGATAGAATTACATAGAATTACTGAAGCAGATGTTGTCATCCTCCTCTGCCAGTGAAGAAAACTGTAGCCTTGGATGATATCACGTATAAGTCAAAGTCTATCCTTGCATAGAGGAAAACAATATAATAAATAAGTAATAGGTCACTTTATCATTTATTTCCTATCCTGTAAACAGCACTCTGTACTGTAGTTCAGTGTGAAATATATGTCTGCTACCATAGCTGCTTCAGCCCTAAGCAGCCACCACTTAATAATTCAGCCGTGGGCGAGAAGGACTCTTTGCAGAGTGTGTCATTACATCACTCAGGTCACAAGACTGGGGTCCTTTTCCTACCTTTAACAGAGAAGGGTGATAAGGGAAGAAAGACTAGAATACTGATAGCAAGTATGCTCCATAGACTAGCTACACTTTGGATATGTGCATTTCCTGATTCCGTTTGATGTTGACTTCTTGATCTTGTGTGACAGCTTCTCTTTGTTATCTTGCAGAGGCTGAAGTGCTTCTGATGCCTTTGATATGAAATGGTGGTTGTAGTTTTAAGCTAAAACAGTGAACCATGTACTGTTACATCTATAATTGTGCATTTTCTTAAATTTGGTGTACTTCAATTAGTAATTTACAATTTATTCAGCAGTTCTTAGTGTCATTTCATTAAATGACTTCAATATCACATAGCAATAGGTCAATGTGAGGATGATGCCCCAGCTGAATAAAGTATTGGCCTGAAGGAAGACTCAAGAATATGGGTCATAGGAACCTATTTTAGTTTGGCCCGGGGGTAATACCCATTTCCACCGGAGTGTAGTAACTGCATAGGCCACTGCATCAATCATGGTAACTTGATAAGCATAAGTTTATCACTGGTTGCCCCAGTGTGCAAGGTTGGTTGTTATAAAATACTGCCTTTCAAGAGTTGTATGTTAAACTACAAGGCTAATTATTTTTATTCCACAGACAAGAAATGATGACATTTTATCTTTTATTCCAAAGACAACAAAGCTAACATTTCGTTTTTGAATAGATATTATTTGTTAGTTCAGAGTTTTGGCCATACCTAGTCTCCAGAAATTTAAAATGTGGGTTTGCTAAAATTATGTTTCACCTGCTGTGGGTCAGTGGCGTAACTGGGGGGTCTCGAGTGGGGGGGGCACGCAATTCTCTGGGGGGCACCCTCAATACTAACTGTATATTTTAGCCATAGTTGGAAAGTTCATATGGGGGGCACCTGGGGGGCACATGTCCAATATAGGGGAGCACGTACCCCCCCCCCCGTGCCCCCCCATAGGGACGCCACTGCTGTGTGTTCTCATTATTCTGCATCAATCAATAGAGCAAAGGACTTGTATCCTGGAAGAATAAGTTTGACTTGATGTTCCATGATCCAACCCTGACAGTCTTCTTTAAGAGTATATTGAATTATTTATGGGAATTTCAGAGACAATTTTAACAATATGTAACAGCCTATTGATTTCATTAATTTGTCTCATATGGGCCAATAGATGCAGTGACACAACCTTTTCATCTTTGATTATTTCTTCAGCTTGCTTCCTTCTATTACTAACATAAACCAACTGCAGCAAAGACAAAAGACAGAAATGTTGTGTCAGATTGTTGATGTGTCACCAATCACTATTGTTGCCAAAGGGGAGATGATCTTTGCACGCCAACTGTCAGATGCAGATTTCTGTGTTTCCTAATGGACTCACTTGACCTGTGTGTTGTTTGTGGATGACTAAATGTCGGAGTGCAAATTTGGCAACACCTTTTTTTACTAGTGATTGCAACAATCTGCGGCTGAGGCGGAGAAAGCAGTTCGATCTTTCAAAATCAAAACTCTGATACAATGTTATCAGCACTGTTTTTGTAGGACTTTGTTTTAGAGCTGTATGATTTAGCTTTTAGCTTTCAGGTAAATAGACTCACTGACAGGCGCATTGCTTGCTAAACATTGATTGTGATTATAACCAATTGGAAAATACCGTGATCACTTTCAACGCCACTTTAATTGACCTGCGTCATTCCAAAATGTTAAATGGCAATTCAACTTATGAGGTCAATGTTCTGATGTTGTGGAGTATAATGGACTCCAAAGAAAGGTATATGACATTAATAATCTGTTAAAAAAGGAAACATGATATGCCTGTACGTGCACCTTGTGCAGCCAATCATCCATCTTGTCTATATGAGCTCTCTGTAACTTGATAACATTGCCTGAAATGAAGTGAGAGGTGACATTCAAAATTAAAGGAAACTTGATCTCTGCAAATTGTTGATTGCATTGTCTATAATCAATAGATGATTTTGAATTTTTTAATAAAGATTGTTGCATGGTTATTGATTGAAATGGCAAAAATATATGAATGTTTTTTCATGAACATTTCAAACAGGAGCGCATTGTTTGTAAAATTAAAAAGCCTCATCGTTTTTATTAAAAGTACAGGATTGAGTTTCAAATATGGCAGAACATTGCAACCAAAGAAAATATCATTTCTTTGGGCCATTCAACCATTTGAAATCACAAATACATATGTAGTTGGGTATCATGTGGTTGATTTAAAGATATCAGAGCATTTTAGGAGATCTTAAACAACACAAAGTGTAGGATGAAACCAGTTTAAACGAAACAAAGCGTTGGTTGGACTTTTTTTTAACCTTTTTACATAGGGTTAGAAAAAACAGCAGTGGTTTGAGCAAATCACTCTTATGAATGATAAAATGATTTTCTCAAATCACTGAGAAATTCTTTACAATATATGAAAATCTAGAGTTTTGACCATGCTTAAAAAAAGCACAAAGTGTAGGATGAAAGCAGTTAAAATAAAGTTTTATAGTAAAAAATGTGTTTTGACCCTACTAGAAAAAGTCAAAACTCTTAAGACTGTGTTCCCAATTATTATAGGCCTATCTACAGATCAGTAGGAGATACCTGGATTTTGTGGACACTTATAGAGAGGAAAAAATGAATTTTGTCTGATGGACGGTTATACACAGAAAAAAGTATATATTTCTGTAAGAATGACACAAGATATTCACTTGTCAGAGAAAAACAAATGCACTTGTTTGTATCAGCAGAAACATGACAAATGTTCATCCATTATCAATGAGCCAGGCTGAGTTAGAATTACAGTCAAAGACAATGGCTTTTGGTAATGTAGAGACATATGGCCTTACTTGTCAGTAAACAACCACAATTTATAAAATTGCGTTTTTGTAAAATAAATCTTAGTTCTAGCATTAGAAAGATACAAGTATGTATGGAGGCATGAACAAATTGATATTTCAACTTCCTGTGATGAAGCATGCACCTTTGTTTTTTACATTAATGGGCCATTCTCAAATTTCAGGACAACGGGTATAGGAAAATTGTCCTGTAACGGAGGGGACAATGTGGTAACGGAGGGGAATTTTGATGTAAAAAACCAACTGTAGGAACAGCAACAAAAGGAAAAATGATAAAAGATTGATGTAACTATTATTTTCAGAAGTACTTCATCTCGTATCAGTAGATTATTTGGTCCAAATGTCGATTTCTTGCTCATGATCTGGTAACGGAGTGGACGGTAACGGAGGGGAACAATTTTTTGCTTTTCGCTCATTACTACTTTTTTATTTTGGAGATTAGACAAAATAATTGCAGAATATTAAAACCTGCCACCCTCAGCAACATATACATGAAATCGCTCTGTAAAATTATCATTGGTAAGCTTGGAAATGAAGGAAACGGAGGGGACATTTTAGTGGGACCAAAAACATTTTTTATGAACATTATGTCATAATTTATAAAAATACATGTTTTATGAAGTCTGCAAGGCAGTGGTACTATGGCGCACATGCGTCTGATGATATTCAGTGAAAATAGCTCATAAAAAACAATAACGAACAGAGCCATGGCAAGTAACGGAGGGGACAAAAAAATTGACATAAATTAGTGACACGACTATTGTATCAATTTAATCAATGAAATTATACCCCAAAAAAATTGAATATGAACTAAATATAAATTCAAGTCTATATTCCCATGAATCGTGCCAAGAAACTTTGAAAATAATGGTATATTAGGAGGAAAATGAACACTTGATTTTGTCATGTCAGGTCCAGTGACAGGGAAAAACCATTGATTTTGCACGGATTTCTGGACATAATGCATAAAAAAAGTCTAATGAATGACTTTTTGCTCCAAATGCAGTGGTTCTAAGTAGAAATATGAATAACAGATGCAGAGTGACGCTTCAGATATTTATCGCATTCATATTAATGTCAGGGAGCTAGAGTGACGCAAATTGTCCTGAAATTTGAGAATGACCCTAATATAATTAACAAGTTTAAGTTTGGTACCAGTGATAGAAAAAAGATAGCATTTAACAGTACATGTATAGCATTGCTGTACTCATGAGTCTAAACGACAAAGGAATGTGGGTCATTGTTCTCATTGTGTGCCTGGCCCTAATCCTTCTTGGCCATCCATCTGCCAGCCATTGACCATTCCATCAGCAGACTCCACCCAACTGGACTTACACTGGACGTGTGGTCAGAATATTAGTGACCACTGACAACATTACTCAAGTCCAGTGTTAGTTCTGTTTGCACCTTCACACACTAATGCAATATACACATGTCTATGGTCTGTCAATATGACTCTTAGTGTGACTTTATTTCTAATAATTAATGAAAATGAAAAGGAATGGAAAAATAAACAGCAAAAGGTGGTAGTCTGGCATGCACAAGGGTAAATTAGTAGAGTGGATTAAAAGCAATTAATCAGGCTTGCCTCAATTTCAAGATTTCTGAATAGAATTACCTTGTGTGCACAAGCCTTGACAATAAAGCCTTTATTGTATGCTTCAGCTTTTTTTAAGGATTCTGTTTTCATAATTGTAGTGGTCTATTTCTAACCTTGACTTGATCATGTTACAGCTACAGTCATTGCACATGTGTCGTGTGATAAACTCGATATTTTGTTTTTTCCTCTGAAGACTGAACCTTGTGATTCTTTGATGAATCCCTCTAAATCAGCAACAGATCCAGCATATGATGCAATCACAATACCATGCAAGAAATATTGACAATATAATGACAAGTGAACACAGATGCATCCTACATGCTTGAAGAAAAGTTAGGAGGATCTTAATTCAGTTTAAATCGGCGGAGATTCAGATTTATTAAATAATATTGAGTATCATTTTAGTTGAATTATTCTTAAATTGTAATAAAGCCAGAGAAAATGTCAGCCGGCAGTGAATATTACTAGCAAGAGTCAAGAGAATAATGTCAGGTCATCACGACTCACAAGTCTTGACAAAGACAGGGAATAACTGGAAGTATACCAGGAAATTAACCATCACAAAGCCAAAGATCACACTGCTCTGTATAAAAAATGCTGTGAAGCTATGTACGATATAAATCCTATTCATACAAGGTCATTGCTCCCTTCAAGAAACAGACCATACAATTGATTTATGTTATAAGTATTCATATATACATGTGCAACTTGTGTGAGACTGATCGTGCACAATTTTTAAAACCTTCCAAAATTGCCTGGTTTCTTTGCTTAGATCTTCTGCTACATTTGAAATGCTCCGCTTTATAGAATAATAGCTATATTATTTATATTATACATGTCAATTTTTCGGAATTAAAATGGTCCCACGACATTAAGTTCAATATGTATGACTTTGCATGATAATTGAGAACCAATTGTCAGTGGTGTACCTATTCATATTTCATTTTCCTTGTTGTAAATGATAAATAAACTATCATGATAATTTCTTTGATGAAATGAATCAGGACTGTGAGCTGTGTTTTTGTCATCCCATGACATGCATCCTATATTAATTAGCCATATCTTGCATGGCATTATTCTGGAAACTATATATGTCATTCTTGTAAATTGTTAAGTAGTATGCCATGACAAGTATTACAAAACAATGTCAGTTAGGGGAGAGTGGGGCATAACCACCCCCAGGGGCATAACCACCCAACCAGTGGTTCCAGGTGATTGGTTCCACATAGTGAAAATATTGTTAGTGCAGGTGATTTTACTTGTGAAAGACAACTTTTTAAAAGAAGGGGGTGCAAGCAAAGGCAGAACCCAACTGAACAGCTCAGTTTGTTTAGTTTTTTAGCCTTTTTCAGCCGCTTCATCTTATTTTTACATGTGACGGTATTTGTGAAGGCATTCTACATGCTGGTACCTTTGGGGAGGGGTTATGCCCCATGGGGTGGGTGGTTATGCCCCAAACATGCGGCATAACCACCCACCTTGCACCAAAAACTATTTCATATCCCTGTGCTATAAGGGAGAGTCATTTGATGCTGCGGGTAGGGGATATAAAAGTACTCTAAGAGTGTGTCATATTGCCAATTGGAGTTCTTAATTGTGTTGGTCATTCTCATCCTGTGAGACATTTTGTCTTAGGGGGGTGGTTATGCCCCACTCTCCCCTACATTGGTTTTGTTGTGCCAATAAAGTTATCTTAGGAAAGATGGCAAGGCTATTTCAATAAATGACATGTTTTCCATGTCATATTGTGTCATCAATTTTTCATCTTTGATTATTTCTTCAACCCTTTCCATTTTTTAATTCTAACATAATCCACCTGCAGCAAAGGCGAACGACAGAAAACAGTATTGTGTTACAGATTGAGATTTCGCCAAAGGGGAGATGACCTGCGCACACCAACTGTCAGATGCAGTGTTTTGTGTTTCCTAATGGGCTCACTTGGCCTGTGTGCTGTACGTGGATGACTAAATGTTACAGTCCAAATTCAGCAGCTGCATTTTTTATAAGTTGTTTTGAGCAAACTGTAGGTCAGGGGGTAAAGCTTGTCTCCCAAAGCTTGGATACTATGTTATCAGTCCTGTTTTGTAAGACTTTGTTTTAGAGCTCTATGATATAGCTTTTAGTTTTCAGGCACGTAGACTTACTGGCTGGAACATTGTTCACTAAACATTGCTTGTAATTGTAACCAATGGGAGAATGTCATGATCACTTTCCCAGCCACTTTAATTGACCTACATCATTCAAAAATGTCAAGCGGCAATCCAACGCACGAGGAGAGTGTTCGGAACTTTGGATGTTGTGGAGTGTAGCGGACTCTCTTAAAAGGTCATGTTACAAAAAAGTGTGTTATAAAAGGATGCATGGTAAATCTGTATGTAAAGCAAGTAACTCATCCTTGATCCATAATGTAAGCTCTCTGTAATATGATATCATTGCATGAAATTAATTAAGAGCTGGTTCTAAAACTCAAAGGATGTTGTTTCTCAATTTAATTCTATAGCATTATCTACAATCAGGGGTTGCCTTTATTAATGAAAAGAAACATTTTAGTATGGTTATTGAATGGAATGACAAAAAATACCTAACATTTGATTTAATTCTATATTTATCTTTAAAACCACAGAAAAGACTCATCTTTCGTACCATTTAATCATGTTAAAACACAAGTCGATGGGTATCATGTGGCAGTGGTTGAATTACAGTATCCCCAGTAAATGAGTACACCCCTGCGACTCCTGGATTAATTTGCTCAGAGCTCCTCACTCAAGTGAAATAATCCACCAAGTCCATGATATGATATAGCCTAGACCTTGCAGAATGTCCATGTAAACTTTGAAAGATATGCAATCAATTATTTGTAACTGACAAATATTAAAAGGTAAAAGTGCAACCAAATAAGTGAGTACACCCAATGCAAAAGAGACATTGGCATGACCTGAGAAATGAGTTATTATTGCTTATAAGTGGCAGAGAAAATTTTTATTTTTGAAAATGGCATTGTCAGTGTTAATTACATCACATCCACTAAGTTTGCAGCAAAGGACAGCCAATTTCTACTGCCACATTATGAGTGGCAGAGGGTGCATCATATTGTGATGCAAAGGAATCTCTATCTCCATTTAAATAGCATTGCTGATTTGGGACGACTACCTCTGGATATGTTTGCCGCTCCACGGCATCTACAATGGCCAAAGTTTATGTGATCAGGGGCGTATCTAGAAATGGCCTAATGGGGAGGGATTCATTACATGGGGTGAATACAGGGCACTCCGCAGCTTTTCCTATCTCTTCCATGTTAATTTTTGGCCTGGGGGCGGGGGGCCATGCCCAATGCCCCCCCTTAGATACGCCACTGGATGGGATCTATTTTATAATTACATACTTTGTATACAATTCCCATGAGGTTAACATGTAAAACTTGCCAATTTTTAGATCACCCCCATGTATATTTTGCATTAGGTGTACTCACTTATTTTGCAGCACAGTTATTTTAAACACTCACAACTTGCAAATACGTAAGTCTGCACCATTGAAATTTTACAAACACATTTTCTTAGGTCGAAGGGATATCATATGCTGGTCAAGTTGGATTACTTAAGTTAGTACCTGACTTATAAGCAAATTAGTCAATATGCGCTAGGGTGTACTCATTTACTGGGGATACTGTAAGAATATCAAAAGACTTTAGAAAAACTATCATGATAATTTCACTGATGAAATGAGTCCTGTGAGCTGTGTTTTTGTCATCCCATGACATGTATCCTATATTAATTAGCCATATCTTGTATGGAATTATTCTGGAAATTAATTTCTGCAATCAAGGTGAATGTGATTCTGGTAAATTGTATTGTAGTATGCCATGACAAGTATCACAAACAATGTCAGTTACAATGGTTTTGTAGTGCAAATAAGGTTATTATAGATAGATAGATAGATAGATAGATATGTTTATTAACGTCTCACATCATCATTCAAAATACATAACATATAAAACAATTCGGATGATCCATTCTAAAAAGAATTATGAGAGACAGTAATATAATAAATAAATATTATATATATTTCAATAAAAACATTATTTGTACTAAAAACATATTAAAAACATTTGACTAAAAACATTTAGTTAAAAACAATTGACGTTTAGTTAAAATTTCATCACAGGCTTTGGCAACATGGAAAGACAGATCATTATTTTTAAAGAGCACCCCAAATTTATCATAGTCGTTTAAATTAGTAAAATCAGTAACAATTGATATGGCTTTAGCATATAAGTCCACTCTAATACTGTTATACAAGCTACAACTAGTGATGACATGCAGCTCATTCTCAACTACATTTTTACAAAAAGGACAGAAACATTCTCCCTCCTCCGTACCAGCATATCTCCCTGTCTCAATACACAAAGGTGCAACTCCGCACCTAAACTTTGCCAAAGCACTTCTACTACGTCTAGCCATGTTAAGTTTTACATACCATTCTGTACCAAATTCTCTCTTAAACATTCTATAGGTTCACAGTTTGTTTCTACCTGAGCAGTTTAAAATTTCAACTCTATCTAAACAGTCTTTCCATTCACATATTTGCTTGTTCCTTAATTTAATATTAACTCTAGTAATTACAGATCTTACACTTATCTTTATATGAAAGATGGCAAGGGCTATTTCAACAAATGACCTGTTGTCCATGTAATGTTGTGTGACAAATTTTCATCTTTGATTATTTCTTCAACCCTTTCCATTTTTTTAAATAATCCACCAGCTGCAAAGACGAAAGACTAGAAAACAATCTTGTGTCACAGATTGCGATGTTGCCAAAGGGGAGATCTATGCTCTTTGCACACGAACTGTCAGATGCAGTGTTTTGTGTTTCCTAATGGGCTCACTTGATCTGTGTGCTGTTCGTGGATGACTGAATGTCAAAATCCAAATTCAGCTGGGTGGCCAAGTGGCTTAGGTTCCCGCCTGCTCCCCTGAAGGTCTTTGCCTGCATGGATTCGAACCCCGGGTGGGGAACCCAAAATTTTCAGTGTACCTTCATGAGCAAAATCCCAGCCGGATGCTGTTCTGATGAGATGTTAAATTGGCGACCCCTTGTATTAGTGTCTATGCTGGGCAAGTAAAAGATCCCTCACATGGGGTAAATGTGTAACATCTTGAGGACTCCCACTCTCTCTCCCATCTCATCAATCAACCCTCATGAGCGCCCAGAACTGGGCTTAGAGGGCTGCACTTACCATATCTATCTATCTAGCAACTACGTTTTTTGTAGGGACCATCTCAGATCTATGTTACAAGCTCCAAATGATGAAAGACTTAACATTGAAGGTCCCTAACTAAAGGGACAAAAATACCCAGCCAATTGCAATTTGTCATCAGTTATAATTGTGTACTGCAGTGGTGGAGCTTCTAAGTTTCTGGAGGGGGCCACAGGCAAGTTGTACTTGCAGAGATACTTTCCCTATAGCAGGAGTATCCTCCTAATTGACCTCCAATATTAGGAGGATACTCAAGCCACAGAGGAGGTAGTTTTGAGTACAATTTACAAATCAAGTATATGTTGCACCCTCTTGATACATAGTAGCTACACCAGAGAGGCAGCAGCCACTCAACCATGACAATGGGGTCAACTGGTCATGGTTGGATGATTGGGGACCATCTCCAAAGCACACCTGGAGCATAGTTTATGAAGATTTGGGATCATATAATAGAAGTGTACAAACATACTGTATGAAAACATATGATATTCAACTTCTCACTACTCCTATGATGTTCACAAGCTTATGAAAAGTGTAATAATCCTAATAAGCAAGCAAGAATTTTTTTTAATAACAAAAAATATTTATAACAACTGTAATTAGGCATGTCCAATCATGAGGTAACATGCAGTAGGTTTGTCAAATCACAGCAGGTACATTGGAGGTGTAGCTGTGACTATACATAAATAGGAAATCAATTGAATATTTGGAAAATAAAAATATCTGTTTAAAGAAACCTCATATTTAACACAAAGGTCCCTACAATTCTTTTTTTTAAAAGAATTTCTTGTTATAAGTGATTTAGAGCAAAGTGTAGCTAAGGGGGTTGAGCATGTCTCTCAAAGCTTGGAATCCAGTTGGATACTATGTTATCAGTCCTGTTTTGCAGGACTTTGTTTTAGAGCTCTATGATATAGCTTTTAGTTTTCAGGTACATAGACTTACTGGCTGGAACATTGTTTGCTAAACATTGCTTGTAATTGTAACCAATGGGAAAATGTCATGATCACTTTCACATCCACTTTGATTGACCTACATTATTCAAAAATGTGAAGTGACAATTCAACTCATGATGACAGTGTTCGGATGTTGTGGAGTGTAATGGACTCCCATAAAAGGTCATGTTACAAAAAAAAGTGTGTTATAAAAGGATACATGATAAATCTGTATGCAAAGCAAGTAATTCATCCTTGATCCACAATATAAGCTCTCCGTAATTTGATAGCATTGTATGAAATTAATTAAGAGCTGGTTCTAAAACTCAAAGGATGTTTTATCTCAATTTCATTCTATAGCATTATCTACAATCAGCGGTTGCCTTTATCAATGGAAAGGAACATTGTTGTGTGGTTATTGAATGGAATGAGAAAAAATACCTTGCATTTGATTTAACTCTATATTTGTCTTCAATAACCACAGTCGATGGGTATCATGTGGCAGTGGTTGAATTGAATATATCGGAGCATTTTAGATTATCTTAAAACATCACAAGGTGCAAGATGAAAGCAGTTAAAAAAACATTGTCAATCCAATAGCTGTTTTAACAAAGAGCCAGAAAGACAATTACGATGCAATCAAGTAATTTTTATCTGCACATGGCAAGGGAATTTTTTGATTTTGTCTCCGTGACATATACCAAGATAAAATGTTATTTTCTATGAACAATAATTTTGAAGATAACAAATTTACTTGTTTATGATAGCAGAAACATGATGAATGTTTTTTCCATTAAAATTTTAAAGCAGAACCAGGTTGGCATAGAATTACAGTAGCAGACAATGCCTATCTTTTGCTAATGGAGAGAAAGATGACCTCAGATGGTGTCAAAAAGAATGCCAAATTCTTCAATCATTTGTAAAGTTATTTGACAGGAAATATTACATATAATAAAGGACTACAGCTTATTGGATTGTGTTTTTGTTGATATCTATCTTAGCCATACCATTAGAAACATATGAAGTTAATGAGGTATGAACAATATGATATCTTAACTTCTTCCGACTACTAAATCGACAAGTGGATGCTCAGTTCACTGCCCGAGGTAGAAAAAGGCAAAATTGACAGTACAGCACTATACAAGACTGTTGAATCCAAAAGACAAAGGAATATGGGTCACTCATTGTGTGCCTGGCCCTAATCCTTCTTGGCCATCCATCTGCCCACCATTGACCATTCCATCAGCAGACTCCACCCAACTGGACTTATACTGGATGTGTGGTCAGAATATTAGTGAGCACTGACAACATTACTCAAGTCACAATGTTGGTCCAATTTACCCTTTCACAGACTGGTGCAGTATACACAAATTTAGTGTCTGTCACGCGCTCCTCGGTTACACATTCTACAAATGATACATTGGTATTGGGTATTGTGTTTCTAGAATTATTCTTCCAATATCATAAAGCATAGAAATAGCAGTGACATTGTATAGTAAGTCAGTACTCAAGAGTCAAGAGAATCATGTCACATTGTCACGACTCACAAATCTTGACAAAGACTGGGAATAACTGGAAGTGTACCAGGAAATTAACCATCACAAAGCCAAAGATCGCCCTCCTCTGTACAAACAATTCTGTAAAGCTATGTATGAAATAAATTCTATTCATGTCAGGTCATTGCTCCCTCCAGAAGCAACCTGCACAATTGATTTGTTTTAACCTCATTGTTATTACATACATTGTATGAGACTGTCTTTATATAATGATCTGCTACTACATTTGGAAATTCACAACCCACTCCATCTAACAATTGCTGTATTGTTTGTATTGTACATGTTAGAATTAATTGAAATTTAAATGGCCCCACGACATCAAGTTCAATATATATATATATGTGACTTTTGGTGCAATTTGAGTACATATTATCACTGGTCTATGTAATTTTTCTTAATTTTCTTTAAAAAATTGAAATAACTATCAAAAAATTTCATAAATGAAATGTGTCCAGCAAATGCTTTGAAATTTCTTCATCCCCATGGCAAGCATCGTATACATTAATTAGCCATATGGTGCATGTTGTATTCCTGGAAAATATAATTCTGCAACCAAGGTGAATGTCATGCTGGTAAATTTGTAATGACGTAAACCATGGCAAATATTGCAAAACAATGTCTGTTACAATAATTTAATGTGACAATCAAGTTTTCAAATACACATAAAAGATAACAAGGCCAATTTGAACAAATTAGTTGTTATCAACATCATAGCTCATTGTCAGAGTTATATAAAATCCTTTTTCTTTAAACATGAAGAAGTTGTTCCAGTTACCATAATATTTCAACAGATTTGTTTGTATATATGATTTCCATCCATCTTACGATACGATACGATAATAATTTATTGTCACTGTACATCTTCAAATGCAGAAGAGAATGGCTTTATTAATTATACAGCTGCAGTATTCAGGTTGAGAAGGAACACACAATGAGAGCTTACAGTTATTGTAATCTTATCGTGTCCACTACCACTAGGTAGGTAGGTATTTATTGTCGCACCGACTACATGCAGCCTCATCTGAGTCCAACATCATTAAAATGGTATACATCGGCTGTATGTTTAGTGTTTACAATTGCTTTGAAATAAAACAGACTGCTTGTACTGTCACGTAATGAAACAACTGCTTGTCTGTTTCTTGTAATTGTTCCTTCAAGCACAATGGACGCAACAGCTTCTCGTTTGCATCACATTGCTGGCCTTGAGGTTGCATTACAACAACAACCTGGAAAGAGTTGATATTCAAATTTCAGATTTAATTTAACAAATTGACAAGCTCAGTTGGTAGTGCTCTGGGCTTCCAATTGCTTGATCTTGGGTTCAATTCCAGCTCTGGTCAATTCACTTGGACTTAGGTTGCACAGCAACACAATAAGTTGATATTCTTTAATACATTGAGTTTGTATCAAATTAGGTTATATGAAGTGTCATTTGTGATACTTATAGATCTATTATGGCTGTGGGGTAAAGTACAATATTTAGATCTTTCCAGTTTAAATGTCAATAAATGATTAATTTATTTCAACAAAAATATGTTTTCTGAAGTTAACTTTTGACATTTATTTGATTTTATGATGTGCCACAATAAAACTGCTTGCCTCAAACAAAAGAGTTTCAAGTGCAGATTTTGAAAAGACAGACAGGTACATTGTGTAATTTTTATTGGTGACACACTAAATTGTTGTCTATGCATCCTGTACATTAAAATCAGCAAGGAGTGGCTTTTTAAAAATTTAAGAGAATATGAACGTTTGTACAAAATGAATGTGTACACAATTTTAATATATTTATTTTCATCTCCTGAGAATTCCATAAGCATATCTGCTCTATAATATTGATGGAATTTATGAATGTGTTGTTAGGAGTTGTAATTCTTATTAATTAAGTTGATACTCCTGCATTGCCCATGTGTGATTGTATCATTCGTACTCCAAATGGCCATGGAACACTTGACCACCATAATTAATATAATAAACTCTTTAAAATCGTACTTTCTAGTATACACTAGATGATGTTTAAAAAAATGTTATTAGTGTTTTTGACTAAATTTCAATTGCAGCAATATTAATTTTGATTGTCAAACAAATAATTAACAAAATTGTTTGCATAAACTCAATGGAACTGAGCCATGTCTGCTGCGAATGTGCAGGATTTATTTGTGGGATTAATCAATGTGGACAAATGACAATTTGGTTGGTTAAGTTTGTTTGCACTTTGTTATCATTCTGGTTTTGCACGTAAAATTAGATAATGGCAATAATGCGCCAAGTGTGAAGCAGCATAATTGAAAAATTAAAGTAAACACACATTCAAAATTCCTGTTGTCCCTGCCTGATCAAATGGCAAATTGGCAATTTTAAAACAAACATCCCTGCAGATTTGTAAGAATTGAAACATTTGGCAGATGGGTACACAAGGGTCCATGAGAGCTGCAAGGCAGAGCTAAAATACAAAATGATAGTAGCTGACACTACAGAACTAGATAGCTTGTCTGTGGCTAGTTAAATTTTCAGTAATGTGGAATTCAAGGTGAAGCCTTGATGACTGATTACTGAAAGAGCTCGGTCTGAGATTCCAAAATCATGTAAATAATTATTGCAATAGACGGCTGGATATTTACCAACTGGTACTTCCTCTTGCAATAAATGTCTCATACGCTGTTCTTCCATTTCTCGGAAATAGATTATGAGATGTTCCTCAGAATTTCATTAGCCTGCTCCTTCTGTATTTCTCCTGAAATAACGATGGTAATATTGCATCTAAGACAAAAACTGTGCAATCATACATACGCCTACACACTAATGTGGAAGCTTTCACTTAGCTCCTTAGTCAGTAGGTGGCCAATCATTGCCAGAACAACTGCACAATATTTTTAGAAACTTTCAAAGTCATATCCGCCCCATTTCTTTCCTGTCTAAGACGGCATGGTGGGTGTGTACTTGGTACACTCTTAACAAAAAGGTTTATATGGAACCTTTAAGGGTTCTATAAGCTGGTATAGATAAGGAACCCTAAAAGGTTCATTATCAACTTTTAAAAAGGTTACAGCAGCAAACAAAAAGAACACTTATGTAATCCAGCTGCACTCAACTTCCACAATGGAACCTCTTCTCTCAAGTTGGGAGCTAGGGTCCTATAATAGGGCCTTCCCACCAAGACTTAGTATTGAACCTTTTCAATTCAGTTGAACCCAAAAAGAAGTTCAACCTTTTTTCGGCTGTGGGTTCTTCATATATACCTTCAAGAACCTTTTGCGGTAAGAGTGTAGGTTTTAGTCAGTATGTTGGAATTTGATGCAAAACTGGAACTCTCTGCTTATGCCAGTAAACTCTTAGATTCGGTTCTAAGTAGTCTTTTATTCTATTTTTCAAGGAGATGGAATGCATTTACAATGCTAATGGCTGCCGGATACCACCAGCAATAGTATATTTCAGGCACACCCCACAAAAACTGCTTAATCTCAAATATTCCTCAGTCAGCACTTCTACTATTTAGGTAATAGAAATTAACCAGGCTTGCAATGTCATTTTACTTGCTGGCACAGTATTTATTTTGGCTCAATGACATTTTCATTTACTTCAAAATTCTCTTCTATTTACTCAATTGATTAATTCATCATTGTGATAACACAAATTCAAGCTTTTTTTTTTCTTTTTCAGTTTTAAACTTTTCAAGTTTTTAAACTTGTGGCAATTATCTACTTTCCATCCCTTTAAAAGTTATTTTATGTGTCTCCGTCGCCTGGTAGTTAGCAGGTCTGCCTTTGGCAGAGTGATTTCGAAATCCCTCACTAGCCATACCCAGAGGTTATCACTATAACTTAGTATAATGATTGGTATGATTGCAGATTGGTGTGGTGAGTGCCCGTGAGCAGGTTTTTCTGAAATGGGTACTATAGAAAATCATTCTTTGTTATAATATTATCATTCAATAGTTATGTCTTATGTCACTAATCAATCAGGTAACATTATAATCATTTACTCTGAAAATGAGCTGAATATAAATGGTGTGCATTTTGAAAACATCTTTATAAAATTATACATATATAGATCTTTTGCGAATAGAGGATACATGAAATCATATTCCTTTGTGGCTAAACTGTTTTGCATTTATATTGTATTGTAGGTTAATTTAATAGAAAGTAGGGCAAAATGTAATTTAAATATTTTACGTACCTTCAC
Organism: Platynereis dumerilii; assembly: GCA_026936325.1. Lineage (NCBI taxonomy): Eukaryota > Metazoa > Annelida > Polychaeta > Phyllodocida > Nereididae > Platynereis > Platynereis dumerilii. Next base: position 20,910,589 of record JAPTHN010000014.1, on the reverse strand, counting down.
ATCACGTTGTAATGTAGTTTAGGGCGTGAAATTTCATGCCTTAATAGGTTTGTTTACTACAACTGGAAGCAAATTATATTTCATACATAGTGTGCGTTTAACGGCTAACAGCTATTTCCTTCTCTGCGCGAAGACTGGTGGTTATATCGTATGAAATTAATACTTAAATCTGTTTGTTTACCACATATTAACCAGGCAAAATGACAGCCAAAAATACTTGTCACTTATACCAGGTAAATTTGCAGTAAACCTGGTAAACATATGTATGATACAAAAACCCAAACAATGAACTGGCACAACATAATTTATGGCTTACTTCCTCTGCCCTTTGTCAGGTCAGGTATCTCAACACTTTGTAATGCACCAGACAATTTGTTATCTTTTCTCTTGTAATTTTATAGGGCCTAAGTAATATAATCATTAGTTGATTCTGAGCAAACATAATCCTTCATCTTGTATATTACACTCTGGTTATTTGTTCTGTAAGACAACTATGGTAAGCTATTGATTATGTTCTCAAAAAAGAAGTTCAACAGAAAAGTGTGTTGTTGGTTAGAATTGGGGGATTATAATGTGTTAACAACTAGATTATTATTAACTGTTGGTCACAGGACTTATTCGATTTGCGGACAAACAAGATAATGTGTCATCTGGTTGGCTTCCCCTAAGCTACAAATAGCCCTACCCCCTTATTGTAGTGCCACCTACTCATAATACCTGTCGTAATCCCCATATATGGAAACAGACCTATTCAGCCCATGTTGGATGGCTACTTCAATCATCCTTCACCTCATTGCTGCCACGTGCATAAATACAGGATATAATAAAAGCCCAAATCATCCGTCCATCCATTTTAAACAAAAAGTATCATCCAAATGCAAATCAGCATATTTGTCAGCATTGTCTTGTCGGATAAAACAATGATCATTGAGTGTCAGGCAGCCTCAAGTGAAGATGACAAATCTGCCTAATTAACTAATTGTTAAAATGAATGTAAACGAGCAATTCTGTTTTGAAAGCAAATTCATAATTTTGTTCTGTGTAATTAGGGGAACCTTTTTAAATGTAAGAATTGAGTGCATTGTCGATTAATTGAATCTTCTGAAATGTATTCTGACGATCGAAATTTGAAAATTGAAAAATGCGACGAATATGCCATCCTTGTGGCTTTTCCTATCTTCACTATGTTATTTTGGTCTGGGGGACGGGAGGCATGACCCAATATTGGCCCCTCCTAAATACACCACTGAAGTCTGAAGGTTTGGCAGGTTGTCCTTCGTTGGTTGATGGATGGATTAGGTTTTCCTTGTTTACGCTTCATGTTGACACTTCGTGGTTCTGCATTGACACACATTGTAAATGGCTTATCATACCCCAAACCCTGGATTAAACTACATGAGATGATGAATTAATCTGGGCTTTGAATAGTGATGCAGACTGACAGGCCTGGACCACCAAAATACCGGCCCTTCCGCAAAAAAAGAGATTTTTCATGTCAAGAATGGTATGGCATGAATTTTGTGGCATCTAAAAACGAAATTCGTATGATACAGCTTGTTTAAACCCTCATTTTTATCATAATTCTTGAATGCCGATGGACCGCTGCTGGACCGATCCAGTAACAAAATCAGTCAGAAAACGACAGAAATTGTTATACGAAGCTGTGTGTGTCAGCAATATCAACCCTAACCAAACCCCTATGCTGATATGTAAATAATATTCATCCATGGAATAATTTGCCAATGACTGACAAGCACCTTCAGCTATCTCCATATATTCTGAGCAGACCTCACTAAATGGAAATTAGCCAGGCAGCTGAATTTTGTTTTAGTGTATTAAGCGCTTATCACATAACAACATTTTCCCTAAGTTAGTAAATCAATGCCACATGCTATATCAGGGCAGTATTTGTTGGTGTTTCTTCCAGATGTCTAAAGTTACTACCTCAATCTCCACTCAAAACTAATTATCCCCCACGCAATGTGATGATAGGATCTACTTTCAGTCTCCATTTCTTGGATTCCATCAAATTTCTCAATCACCGCACCAAGCACAATGCTCATCCGTTCCCAACATTCAAAGACCCGCTAAACTTGTCAAATGCTACCGTAAATCAATAAATATCATAAACATTTCCACATCCCAAATACATTTGTCAGCTCGGTTTCTGTGCTTTGGGCCTGCAGCCATGCTTATTTTGGAAAGCGAAGTCCACCCTGTGTCGAAACATGCATCTATGCATGACTGCTTCCCTGGTGGAAATATTTGGCAAAAGCAAAATGGGGATTGCCATAGATTCGCGGAGCTGAAATGAGCTGTTCTCATTTTGAAACAATGTTTTCTGTGTCAATTAGTGATACCCAACAGTTTCCTTTAAATAAACATACATACATACATACAACAGCACCTTCAGTTGGACCTAAATAAATAAATTAACATGCCATTCAACTATTGTAATAGCAAGCAGCTTTTAAACTTTACACTTCAAATAAACTTCACACATCACTGCTGCCAACAACCAGGCTGCTGTTAGTTCAATCATTTTCCCTGGGTGTGGCAGTATGGTGCTACACCAGTGGCGACACCGGTCAGCAAAATAAGCTTTTTCATGCAGACGACAAAAAACAAGCATGAAAATGAAGTTTTCAAAACAGAATAGGATGGTTAAGCGCCAAATGGAATTTTTCTGACACTACAGTGACATTTCAAGAGAAATTCAGGTATGTTTACTTTTACCGAAACTAATGTTTGATCAGAGACCAACTCCATCGCAGGTACAGGCTGTCCTTCATTGTCACTCCACTAACAGATTAAAAATTTATGAGCTGTTGTTATGCTAATTTCGCTAATGCAATATTGAAACACAGACTTCTTATCCAGGACTTCGCCCTGGGAACAATCACCTAAATATTGTTTACCCACAATCTGTCTTGTGCCTTTTCTGATGCTATTCAATGTTGGCCTTTTCCTTAAGATCATTGACAAAATTAGGCCAAAGGGTCTGCAAACTTGTGTAACAGAATATTCAGTATTTGAACGACATGACAGAAACCTGTGAAAATGTTCTTATTTTCTAAATACAAACTTTTACTTGCGTCTGGGACAACATCACTTTCAAATGAATCATGCATGTGAAGTTTGTTAACTCAGAATTGTTCATTTGTGCATTTGCTGACAAATGCATTAGTTCATTATCCGATTTCATGAGAAAACTGAAACTGCAAACACATTTTACCAACTTGATTCTCATTTGTTCCACATTAATCCATCTTTCAGAGAAAAAAATTATTTGCATTTTGCTCAGCGGAAATTTCTGCAATAATAATAATATCAAGTGTTCTTCTTTCCATTGAAACTTGCAAACAAGTTTTGTAAAATCTGTTCTTGAGTTGAGCATTGAAATTTGGGATTCAACAAAACCACTTTGAATTTGGATAGAACAACTGATTTTCAACAATGTATTTTCAAAAAGTATATACTCAGTCATGGCAATTTAAATTTGGATAACTTCCGATTACTACAGACATTAGACCTCTCCTTAAATCAAAAATAAATGCAGTTTTGTTTGGCACACATAAATATCGGCGTACAGTGCACATGGATCCATTGTTTTCGTTACCAACAACAGAGAAAGCAATCCATTCCACACAAAAATACACTACAATGGTTTTTTTTTGCAAAAAGTTGGTTGCCAATTTAAGAATCAATACAAAAAAATGAGTTCTTCTATGATATGCCAATCAGCTAGACCGGTTATTGTTTAAAAAACAACAAATATTGACATCATGCGAAGAGCATGCATCTGCTTAATTAAAAAAATCACTACCTGTGAACTGGAATGCAAATTTGCTGACTTCATTCTGGTAATTGGGGACAAAAAGTTGTGCCACATGCTCATTTTATTGATTTAAATGAAATTTAATTGAATGAAGGAAAAGATGGAAAATAACAATGATGTATTATCTTAATCATTAACATCATGTTCAAGGGGTTTGATCTATTTTAAGATCCAGGCAGTACGGGCGTGCAGTTTTCGGTGGGTGGGGGGTAACCCACAATGCATTTGGCATGTTTAAAATAGAGATGACAACTTTCATATGGAGGGCACAAGGTTGGCACAGATCCGATAGGGGGGGATATGTGTTCCCAATTCCACCGGCTTCCCACCATGTTTACGCTTCATGCTCCAGCACTTAGATGTCTTATCTCGACAGTATGGCCTTTTGGAAACCTTGAGGGTGAAGTGAAGATTTGGCACAAGTTATAATGTTTCAGTTTGTTTGAATATTTTAAGAATATTGTCTGATCATTCTGAGGCCTTTATAAATGTTGAAGACTGACAATTACCTCAGCAGTGACCAGGATGTGACGTACTTGAATTAACTATCTGTTACTGTCTCACTAACATGTCAGCATTGAACAAAACAACAAATTTATTTAAACACTGGGTGCTTGAACTGTCTAGAACTCCTCAACAATGTGCTGGTGTGACTGATCTGCTATGCTGATATGTAAATAGACTTAATCCAAGGAATATGTTTCCAATGACTGACAATCACCTTCACCTTTCTTTAAGACACCTCCAATCCTTCTGCATATATTCCAGGCACTCCTCACTAAATCCATTAATCTTGCTAATCCAGGAATAACCGTCACTCAGCACTTCCATTCATTTGAGATGGAAATCAACCAGGAAGCTGAATTTGTGTTGTGGTGTGTTGGTCTTTTGGCCAATCTATTGTTTTTTGTTTTTCATTTAAACTTGACATCTGCTTGGCCTTTATGATAAGACCTTGAGAATGTCAATGTTCAAGAGAAGACAAGGAATAATTATAAAGGATTAGCAAATATTAATGGATTTAATGAGGTCTGCCTGGAATATAAAGGAAAAGTTTAGAAACATAACATCTGAAACTGAAAATGGTTGCAGAACCCTGTGCAAATCTTTCAATTTCCTGAATACAAACTTTCCTTTGCATCAGGCACAACATCAACTTTGAATAAATGTGAATTTTGTTAATACCAAAAATTGCTTATTTCTGAAAGCTCTGTCATGTGCATCAGAAACCTCATTATCCCATATCATCACTCTTAAAACAGATTGGTTAAATATACCAATATATTGGTTGAAAACAACCAATTTTATATGTTGAAATAGGACCAACCAATTCATTGGTTGCAGTCAACCAACCAAGATTGGTTAAGCTACCAACCAATTTGAATGGTTAACCTCTCTTACTGTTATTTCAACACATGAAATTGGTTGAACACTAACTTTAATAATTGGTTGAATGAAAGAACCTTATTGGTTGATAAGGAATGGGATTATAGTTAGTCAACCTCACGGTCCTAGGACCACCCCTCCGTAGAATTCAGTCTGACAGCTGTTATCAAATAGCCATGGTCCATGGCTTGCCTGATTAGCCTATATAGTATCTAGTGCAAAAATACAGGATGTAAAGCCATTGAACCCACATGCTAAGGACCATACGCCCACCCTAGCCAAATGGCTATTCATAAATAAGGTGTTATTTGACTCATCAGGGGTTTCATTTTTTGAGGGTGGGGATTGGCGGGGGGGGGGGGTTATTTTTTATTTGTTGGGAAGAGGGTTGTTTGTTCTTTTTTGCCTTGAGATCTGAAAAGAGAAAAAAGATTATAGTGACAACAAGAAAACAGTTTATCATAGATAAAGATATGCGGGGAAAGAGAGAGGGAGAAAGTTTAGCTATCCACCAGAAGGCACTGGAGATGGCTCTAAAAATCAGTAGACTTTTCTTCCTTGTTTTACCAAGCAGTCTACAGTCCATTCACACACCACTAAGATAATAAAATACACTTACCTTGCATAGAAATGTCACTGCAATACTATATTAACTATGGGACATTCCTGTGGGATCTAGAACAATTGTATGTGAGTGACTGTTCAAGTTCTTGGTAACCATGATTCTCCAACAAACTTTTTAGTCCACCTAATCTTCACATTTTAAAAGCTATTCATTAAATTTTTTTTGGAAACAGTGTTTCTATAGTTATGTGACACATTGATTTAATTGACCAGTGAGCAGTTTACTGGAATTGGCGCTATATAAGTACTTAATATTATATTATTATTGACATGCCTGTGCATCCTGCAGGCTTTTATAATTTCAAAGTTACACATTAAACTTGACTTGACTGTGGATATAGATGGCGACACCCGGCTCTCTATTGCTCATGATTCTTCTGTTGTGAAATGCTAAGAAAACATGATATGAGCTCTGATCTTATTTATTACACTACCTTGGAATTGTTGAATTTTAAGTCAGCTGTGATGTGTAAGCTGGGATCATAGCATTAATTATCAGATTAGATACACTGTTTGTTTGTTGCTACAACTCAGTTATGCTTTTATTGTTGATAAGTTCAATGATTCCTTGCTGATCCTTTACTCACTTGTTCATTCAAACTTCCGTGTACCACATCAACTTGAATAGATCCCCTCCCTCACCCTTTTCTCTGTTTTAGAGCTATGGACCTTTGTTTCATGCAGCTTTCATGAACGTCTTTACATGTACACTATTACAACTTTTCCTGGCTGTATTGAGGGCAGCCTTTATTTTAAGGGGCTTCTATTCTGCTGGGTAAAGGAGAGATACTTTATTCAAATAAATATGACGTAACCATTTTTCTAACCATTGGAGTTGGTTGAATAGTTTTCAACCAATTCTAGTGGGTTGCCCTCAACCAGTCAGAATGGTAGTTTCACTAATAAAAATTGATTAATTTTGCCTCAACCAATTGATTGGTTGGTCTTTTCCCAAAAATCAACCAATCTGTTTTAAGAGTGATGAGAAAACTGGAACAGCAAACACGTTTCACCAACTTGATCGTCATTTGTTCCACAACATCACCTCACAAAAATTAAGTTATAGATCTGCTACATGTCTTCATGAAAATTTTTAGCCCCAAAAGAGTGAGACAATTATTACAACTTTCCTTGAATACGTTAATGTGCAACTTGTTTTATATTATGAAAAAGACCAATGTCTTTACGTTTGAGAATGTCCAAGAAAGTTCTCTCTTTATGGGAAGTCATGGATGGTTGTTTGTTGAATAAAAAGGCAAAGACCTAAATTTTTGATGCCCAGCGGTCTGTCTCGTGTTTTTTTATGCTACTGTATCTTTTCCTTTTTTCACCAACTTTCTTTGCATAAGGAACTTCATCTGTTTTGAAAGTACTAAAGTTTGTTAACTGAGAATTGTTCATTTGTGCAGAAGCTGTCAGATGCATTAGTGCCATTATCTCATTCAGAGGACAGCAAATACATTTTACAAACTTGATTGTCATTTGTTCCACATTAATCAATCTTGCAAACAAATTTTGCTGAAAAAAAATCTTTGCATTTTCTCAACCTCTGTGCATTGTTTACCGAAATGGTCTTTGCTCAATGAAAGTTTGCAAATAACTTCTCAAATAAGTTTGTATTTAAAATTGCACGCTATGATTACAAGCATGTTTGAGAGGGGCAGTTTAGCTATTCATATTTCAAACGGCCTACGTGATGCCTTCTGGATTAGCATAAGTAAATCAAAATGAAATCAAGACACAAATGGAGGGTTACCTGGAATACATGGAGATAGCTGAATGTACTTGCCAGTCATTGGAAATTAATCGCATGGATTCACTTATTTACATTTCAGCATAGCAGCTAAGCCTGGGATGCCACACTCATTCAGCTAACAATGAATCATTTTGGTATGATCTGAAAATAATGCAGTTCCATGAAAATATCACAATAAGTTGTTATTGTATAATTTATGCATGTCAAATTCAGATAGTGTTAAGGAACTAAACACAAACTAAAAAATGTTTAATGTTCAAACATGTTTACCAGTGTTTACAACCTAAACACTGTTTGACAGTGTAGGTTAAAAAAATAATAATTGAGTCTGTCTGTATCAAATTAGGTCAAATAATTGCTGTGGAACACAGTACAATATTTAGTTTTTTCCAGTTTAAATGTCAATACATTTTCTGCAGTTTCGTTTCGACACTTTCTTTTCAACTGTTTGCAGTTTCAAGGTTTGATCTGCAGTCAAATCACATACAAATTAGGGTTTCTGGTGCACCAAAACAACAGTTTGTGCCAGACAGGCAGAGAGGGTTTCTCAATTTGCATTATTCAGACCTGACGAGAATGTCGCTTTCTTCCATTTGGCATAATCAGCATTTCTTGAGATGTTCTTTACTTTCATTTGTCCCTTCTTTTGTCTTTGTCTTCTGTAATACAAAACACCATATGAACTTCTGTAATACATAACACCATATGAACTATCTTTAGAAATTATCTTCCTTCAAAAACTTACAAATGTTGTATACATATTATTACATGATGTATGAATATAGAAGAGATGTGAGATTTGTAGTATTATTTCTGTGATCGTGGATTGTAAGAGAATGTATACATGGGCCTAAAATAAAGTAAAATGTTTTTTCTCCTCCACCTCCATCATTGACAGCGAGACTACGGACAGTATGTTGCTTTACACCAAGCTTCTACTTTAAACAGCATGCAATAAAAACTAAAATGCGTGAAAGCATATTGATTTAATGATGTGCCACAAGAAAGCTGCCTGCTTCCAACAAAAGAGTGCAGATTTAGAAAAGACAGAAAGGTACATTGTGTAATTTCTATTGGTGACTCAATACATTTTTGTACATTAAAAACAGCTAGGAGTGGCTTAATTCAAGATAATATCGATGAACGTTTGTACTAAAAGAAGGTGTACATAATTTTAAGAGATGTATTCTCATCTCCTGAGAATTCTATAAGGATAACTACTAAATAACATTCATGGAATTTATGAATGTCCTATTGGGAGTTTTAGTTGTCATCAAATAACTTGATACTCCTGCATTGGCCAATGCCCATTCCTTGAGTATGCGCTATAAGTTATAATTTTTTTTCTCCACTGTTGTTGAGTTGATGTGTGATTGTATCATTCATAGGCCTAACGACCATGGAACACTCAGCCATAATTTATATTATATACTTTTTAAAACCACATGTTGTAGTATATACCAGGGGAAGAGTTGACACAGAAATTTGTGATTGTCAAACAAACATTTAATGGAATTGTTTGCATAAACTCAATGTAACAAAGCCTTTTCAGCTGCCCATGTGCATCTTTTATTTGCAGGATTAAGTTAACTAACGTGGGCAAATGACAATTTGGTTGGGTAAGTTTGTTTGCACTTTCGTTATCATTCTGGTTTTCTCGTGAAATTAGATAATGGTATAAATGAGCCTCGGGTGAAGCAGCATAATTGAAAAATTAAAGTAAACAAGCATTCAGCATTCTTGTTGTCCCTGCCTGATCAAATGGCAAATTGGTAATTTTCAAAAACAAACGTCCCTGCATATTTTATGAGAATAGAAAACTTTGGCAGAGGGCAGGCAATGTTTGTTGAGGGCTGTAAGGCAAAGCTAAAACACAAATAATAGTTGTTGACACTTCAGAACTAATAAGTATCTGGAGCTCAGTTAATTTTTAGGAAAGTGGAATTCAATGACAGGCCTTGACGACTGGTTACTGAAAGAGAAATCTTGGTCTGAGATTCCACAATCATGTAAATAATTATTGCGTTATGGCTGGATATTCACCAACTGGTACTTCCTCTGGTGATAATTCGTAATCAACGTCTTATGGGCTGTACTTTCTGGGAAATGAGATGTTCCTCAGAATTTCATTAGCCTTCTTCCTCAGTATTTCTCCTGAAATAACGATGGCAATTTTGCATCTAAGACAAAAACTGTGCAATCATATGTACGCCTACATACCAATGTGGAAGCTTTCACTTAGCTCCTTAGTCAGTAGGTGGCCAATCATTGCCAGAACAACTGCACAACTTTTTTAGAAACTTTTTGAGCTATATCTTCCAAAACGTCTTTCCTATTTAAGGTGGCATGATGGGTTGGTACTCGATTGATTTTAGTATGTGTGGTGGAATTTGATGCAAAACTAGAACTCTCCGCAATTGCCAGTGAACTCCTAGATTTGATACAAAGTAATTTTTTATTCCATTTTCCAAGGAGATGGAATGCATTTACAATGATAATTTCTACTGGATACCACCATCCATCACAGTGTATTTCAGGCACATCCCACAAAATCTGCTTAACTTCAAATATTCCTCAGTCAACGCTTCTACTATTTAGGAAAAGGAAATTAACCAGGCTTGCATTCTTACTTAATGAGTAATGACACAGTATTTATTTTGGCTCAATGACATTGTTAATTACTTCAAAATTCTCTTCTATTTACTCAATTGATTAATTCATCATTACGATAACACAAATTCTATCTTCTTTTCTCTTTTCAGTTTTAAACTTTTCAAGTTGTTAAACTTGTGGCATTTATTTACATCCCTTTAAAAGTTATTAAATGTGTCTCCGTTGCCTTATGGTTAGCAAATCTGCCTTTGGCAGAGTGATTTCAAAATCCCTCACCAGCCATACCAAGAGGTTATCACTCGTATGATTGCAGATTAGTTTGTTGAGTGCCAGTGAACAGGTTTTTCTGAAATGGGTACTATAGAAAATCATTCTTTGTTATAATATTATCATTCAATAGTTATGTCTTATGTCACTAATCAATCAGGTAACATTATAATCATTTACTCTGAAAATGAGCTGAGTATAAATGGTGTGCATTTTGAAAACATCTTTATAAAATTATACATATATAGATCTTTTGCGAATAGAGGATACATGAAATCATATTCCTTTGCGGCTAAACTGTTTTGCATTTATATTGTATTGTAGATTATAATAATAGAAAGTAGGGCAAAATGTAATTTAAAAGATTTTACATACCTTCACATCACATGGTAATGTTGTTTAGGTTATGAAATTTAATGCTTTAATAGGTTTGTTTACTACAACTGGAAGCAAATCATATTTCATACATATTGTGCGTTTAACGGCTAACAGCTATTTCCTTCTCTGCGCGGAGACAGGTGGTTATATCGTATGAAATTAATACTTAAATCGGTTTGTTTACCACATATTAACCAGGCAATATGACAGTCAATGATACTTGTCACTTATACCAGGTAAATTTGCAGTAAACCTGGTAAACATATGTATGATACAAAAACCAAAACAATCAACTGGCACAACATAATTTTTGGCTTACTTCCTCTGCCCTTTGTCAGGTCAGTTTCTGGGATCGCAACACTTTGTAATGCACCAGACAATTTGTAATTTTATATGTGATATAATCATTAGTTGATTCTGAGTCAATATAATCCTTCATCATGTTTATTATACTCTGGTTATTTGTTCTGTAAGACTACTATGGTAAGCTGCTGATTATGTTCTCAAAAAAGCAGTTCAACAGAAAAGTGTGTTGTTGGTTAGAATTGGGGAATTATAATGTGTTAACAACTAGATTATTATTAACTGTTGGTCACAGGATTTAATTCGATTTGCGAACAAACAAGATAATGTGTCATCTGGTGGGCTTCCCCAAATAGCCCTACCCCCTTAAATTGTAGTGCCACTACTCATAATATCTGTCGTAATCCCCATATGGAGACAGACCTATTCAACCCATTTTGGATGGCTACTTCAATCATCCTTCACCTCATTGTCGCCAAGTGCATAAATACAGGATATAATGAAAACCCCAATCATCCGTCCATCCATTTTAAACAAAATTATTACCAAATGCCAATCAGCACATTTGTAAGCATTGTCTTGTTGGATCACACAATAATCAATGAGTGTCAGGCAGCCTCAGGTGAAGATGACAAATCTGCCTAATTAACTAATTGTTAACATGAATGTAAATGATTACATCTGTTTTGAAAGCAAATTCATAATTTTTGTTCTTTGTAATTAGGGGAACTTTTTTAAATGTTAAAATTGAGTGTATTCTTAATTAATTGATTCTTCTGAAATGTATTCTGACGATCGAAATTTGACAATTAAAAAATGCGACGAATATGCAATCCTTGTGGCTTTTCCTATCTTCACCATGTTATTTTGGTCTGGGGGACGGGAGGCATGACCCAATATTGGCCCCTCCTAAATACACCACTGAAGTCTGAAGGTTTGGCAGGTTGTCCTTCGTTGGTTGATGGATGGATTAGGCTTTCCTTGTTTACACTTCATGTTGACACTTCGTGGTTCTGCATTGACACACATTGTAAATGGCTTATCATACCTCAAACCCTGGATTAAACAACATGAGATGATGAATTAATCTGGGCTTTTAATAGTGATGCAGACTGATAGGCCTGGACCACCAAAATACCGGCCCTTCCGCAAAAAAAGAGATTTTTCATGTCAAGAAGGGCATCGCATGAATTTTGTTGCATCAAAAATGAAATTTATATGATACAGCTTGTTTAAACCCTCATTTTTATCATAATTCTTGAATGCCGATGGACCATTGCTGGACCGGTCCAGTAACAAAATCAGCCAGAAAACGACAGAAATTGTTATACTAAGCTGTGTGTGTCAGCAATATCAACCCTAACCAAACCCCTGCGCTGATATGTAAATAATATTCATCCATGGAATAATTTGCCAATGACTGACAAGCACCTTCAGCTATCTCCATATATTCTGAGCAGACCTCACTAAATCCATTAATCTCTGCTGATCCTGAATAATACCCACTTAGCACTTCCATTAATTAGAGATGGAAATTAGCCAGGCAGCTGAATTTTTGTTTCAGTGTATTAAGCGCTTATCACATAACAACATTTTCCCTAAGTTAGTAAATCAATGCTATATCAGGGCAGTATACGTTGGTGTTTCTTCCAGATGTCTACAGTTACTACCTCAATCTCCACTCAATACTAATTATCCCCCACGCAATGTGATGATAGGATCTACTTTCAGTCTCCATTTCATGGCATCCATCAAACATCTCAAACACCACACCATGCACAATGCTCATCCGTTCCCAACATTCAAAGACCCCCTAAACTTGTCAAATGCTACCGTAAATCAATAAATATCATAAACATTTCCACATCCCAAATACATTTGTCAGCTCGGTTTCTGTGCTTTGGGCCTGCAGCCATGCTTATTTTGCAAAGCGAAGTCCACCCTGTGTCGAAACATGCATCTATGCATGACAGGGCCCCTGGTGGAAATATTTGGCATAAGCAGAATGGGGATTTTGGTGGGTAAAGGTAGATGTGTAGGGTGTTGGGGATATGGAGCTAGTACCTGCCCTTGTTTGACTAATCTTTGTGGTCACGTGACCAAGAAGACCTCACTGACCTAATACAGTAATATGTAGATGGCAATGTCATAGATTCGCGGAGCTGAAATGAGCTGTTCTCATTTTGAAACAATGTTTTCTGTGTCAATTAGTGATACCCAACAGCACCTTCATAAACATGCCATTCAACTATTGTAATAGCAAGCAGCTTTTAAACTTTACACTTCAAATAAACTTCACACATCACTGCTGCCAACAACCAGGCTGCTGTTAGTTCAATCATTTTCCCTGGGTGTGGCAGTATGGTGCTGCACCAGTGGCGACACTGGTCAGCAAAATAAGCTTTTTCATGCAGACGACACAAACGAGAATGAAAATGAGGTTTTCAAAACAGAATAGGATGGTTAAGCACCAAATGGAATTTTTCAGACACTACAGTGACATTTCAAGAGAAATTCAGGTATGTTTACTTTTACCGAAACTAATGTTTGATCAGAGACCAACTCCATCGCAGGTACAGGCTGTCCTTCATTGTCACTCCACTAACAGATAAAAAATTTATGAGCTGTTGTTATGCTAATTTCGCTAATGCAATATTGCAACACAGACTTCTTATCCAGGACTTCGGTTATAAAGCCCTGGGAACAATCACCTAAATATTGTTTACCCACAATCTGTCTTGTGCCTTTTCTGATGCTATTCAATGTTGGCCTTTTCCTTAAGATCATTGACAAAATGGCCAAAGGGTCTGCAAACTTGTGTAACAGAATATTCAGTATTTGATCGACGTGACAGAAACCTGTGAAAATGTTCTTATTTTCTAAATACAAACGTTTACTTGCATCTGGGACAACATCAATTTCAAATGAATCATGCATGTGAAGTTTGTTAACTCAGATTTGTTCATTTGTGCATTTGCTGACAAATGCATTAGTTCCTTATCCTATTTCATGAGAAAACTGAAACTGCAAACACATTTTACCAACTTGATTCTCATTTGTTCTACATTAATCAATCTTTCAGAGAAAAAAATTATTTGCATTTTCCTTAACCGAAATTTCTGCAATAACAATAACATCAAGTGTTCTTCTTTCCATTGAAACTTGCAAACAAGTTTTGTAAAATCTGTGCTTGAGTTGAGCATTGAAATTTGGGATTCAACAAAACCACTTTGAATTTGGATAGAACAACCTATTTTCAACAATGTGTTTTCAGAAAGTATATACTCAGCCTTTGCAATTTAAATTTGGATAACTTCTGATTACTGGACACATTAGTGATCTCTTTAACTCAAAAATAAATATTATTTTTGTTTGGTACGCCATAGATCGGTGTACAGCATACCTACACAGATTCATTGTTTTCGGTACCCACAACAGAAAAAGCAATCCATTCCACACAAAAATACACTACAATGGGGTTTTGTGCAAAATTGTGATTGCCAATTTAAGAATCAATACAAAAAATGAGTTCTTGTATGATAAGCCAATCAACTAGACCGGTTATTGTTCAACAAACAACAAATATTGACATCATGCGAAGAGGATGCATCTGCTTAATTAAAAAAATCACTACTTGTAAACAGGAATTCAAATTCACTGACTTCATTCTGGTAATTGGGGACAAAATGTTGTGCCACATGCTCATTTTATGGATTAAGATGAAATTTAATTGAATGAAGGAAAAGATGGAAAATAACAATGATGTATTATCTTAATCATTAACATCATGTTCAAGGTGTTTGATGTTTTTTAAGATCAGGGAAGTACAGTGGTGCCTCTACCGGGGGAATCCCCCCCCCCCATATGGAACCTGTGCCGACCCTGTGCCCTCCATATGAAAATTGTCACCTCCATTTTAAATATACAAAAGCGTTGTGGGTTACCCCATCCCCCTGAAAATTGCATGCCCAGCAAGGTGCCTCTCCTCCCTCCCCCCTCCTGTTTTTCATCTCTGGATGTTGTCCTTTTTTGTGGGTTAATATATGAATTGGGCTTTCCACCATGTTGACACTTAACGTTTACTCTTCATGCTCAAGCACTTAGATGTCTAATCAGGAGCCTGCTCGACAGAGTGGCCTTTTGGAAACCCTGAGGGTGAAGTGAAGATTCGTCACAGGTTATAATGTTTCAGTTTGTTTGAATACTTTAAGAATATCAGATCATTCTGAGGCCTTTATAATTGATGAAGACTGACAACTACCTCAGCATTGACCAGGATATGAGGTACTTTTGAATTCACTACAATGTTCCTTACTCAACAACATGTCAGCTTTGCTACAAAATAACAAATTTAAACAGTGGGTTCTTGAACTATCCATCTTTATCCTCAACAATGTGCTGGTGACTGACTTATCTGCCATGCTGATATGTAAATAGACTTAATCCAAGGAATATGTTTCCAATGACTGACAATCACCTTCACCTTTCTTTAAGACACCTCCAATCCTTCTGCATATATTCCAGTATAATACCAGGCACTCCTCACTAAATCCATTAATCTTGCTAATCCAGGAATAACCGTCACTCAGTACTTCCATTCATTTGAGATGGAAATCAACCAGGAAGCTGATTTTGTGTTGTTGTACGTTTGTCTTTTGGGCAATCTATTGTTTTAGTTTTTAGTTTGTTTTTTTTTTATTAAAACTTGACGTCTGCTTGCACTGTAAGAAATGACTGTGTTTTTGTGGCTCAAAGAACTGTAAATTTATTGTTATTTTACCAGTGTTTTTTTTTTTATGCAGACTTTGTCTTGGAATTTACAGTTCTTTGTCAGTTACAAGATGGCTCCAAGATAAATTTACTGCAACATGTCATTTAACATTCAGTTCACGTTGATGAACATTTACTTCAACCGTTAATTTACTGGCAACTAGTAATATGCAGACAAAACATTTGAATTTGGCCAAACAATCAATACACCTGGTAAGATTCTATAAACAAGAGATTACATGGACTTCAACCACGGAACATGTGGCGCCATCTATAACATTAACATATGCTTTACACAGCTGTTAATCAAACTTAATTTATAACTTATCTGAAGGAAAGGGAACATCCTCATTCATATGATCTTAAAGATGCTGTCATTATGCAAAAGTTGTAATATCTATTTGTGACATTGACATTTGTGTAAGTAAGTAAGTAAGTAAAATTTTATTTTCTGTCGGTATATCACAATACAACAATAACATAAGCGCTCAGCGCTTGTCTCCGACAATAAAATCGTAAAACGATGATGAAAAAATGATTGATGAATATTTACAATGAAGAATAAAATAATTAAAAAAAAAAACAGCAATCCTCTTTCATGCGACAAATTCCTAATCTCATGCCAAAAGTAGCACTCATTAAACAAGAAAACAACAATAACAAACAATAGTAATTATAAAATGCTGATTCTGTGGTCATCATTAGTAATTTCAATCATTACTTTGCTAGTACGATATTCTATGGACAGTGGTGCTCCAAGTATTCAAAAATTGTGACTTGAGAGGATTTAACCCTGTAAAGTCTCTTCTGGAAGCCAAGTAAAACTGTTCCTATTTCTTCGGTCATTCCTGGCAATAGTATCTCCAAAAAGTTGACAAAATTCCACACTTGAATTGACGTTAAATTCATATTCTGAGGGAATTTGTTGCAGCTGGGAAAAGTAAAAAATATGAATGATCTACAACTTCGAATTTCAACTTGATTACATGACTTTTGGGGAGCGAAAGAAATTTTTCCCATTACAGGGGACCTAATTAAGAACAGTTTATCATTTTTTTTGACTTCAATTTCTTCGAAAAACATTATATTTGAAAAAATATGACTGCTTGATTTAAATCTGATTTAAATAAAAAAAATCCGATTTTTTAAAATTTAAATCGGATTTTTTTGCAACCCTGCTTTTAAGTGCATCAGGCATACTATTCCATAAAACAGAACCTTCATATCTTAACGATTTAAAACCATATTTAACAGAGTTACATTTAGGTTGAACTAGTAAATTAGTATTTCGTAGATTATACATAGTTTCAACATTACTTTTTTCATAAAAAGTTGGTTCTATTGGTGGATAATTGTTATTTATGATTTTATGAACTGCCTCTAGAATTAACCTATTTCTCTGCACATATAATGTGTGAGTCTTATGATGTGATCTAAAGAGTATGACACTATTAAAACCAAAATAACCCAAGCGCAGTCTGCATAAATAGAACATACTTCGATAAACTTGACACCTTGTTCTCTTGGAAAATATCCATCAATTTTATGGCAGAAATTTGTGAGCAAACGTGTGCGAATTAATTGCTGGGTATAATTGATGGACTTACTTCCCTGCTGTCAAGCAAGAGATGAGCAAGTGACTCTCTCAGCTGATTCCAGCTTCGGTACATCCCTACAGCTATGCGACAGTTAAATCACGTGCTAAGTCTGTTGTTTCACACTTGTGCAAAAGTAAGAATAACAGATACTATCGGTATTTTTATAGTAGATTCTACAGCTCCTTGCATTCTTTACATTCTATGTTTGACAGTTGATATAACTGTAAAATATACTTTGAATAAACCGTAATATCACTTTGTTGAATCCGCAAAATTACAGTTCAATGTACCAATCTGCATTTTACAGTTCATTGTCCTGTTCAGGTTTATTAGTACTTTTACAGTTCTTAGATCTTGAGAATGTCAATGTTCAAGAGAAGACAAGAAATATAAGGGATCGGTAGAGATTAGCGAGGTCTGCCCAGAATATAAAGGAAAAGTTTAGAAACATCACATCTGAAACTGAAAATGGTTGCAGAACCCTGTGCAAATGTTTCAATTTCCTGAATACAAACTGTCATTTGCATCAGGCACAACATCAACTTTGAATAAATGTGAATTTTGTGAAAACCAAAAATTGTTTATTTCTGCAAGTTCTGTCATGTGCATTAAAAATCCCATTATCCCATATCATGAGAAAACTGAAACAGTAAACACGTTTCACCAACTTGATTGTCATTTGTTCCACAACCACCTCACAAAATTAAACTTAAAGATCCTCTGTGTCTTTGTGAAGATTTGTAGCCTCAAAAGAGTCCGACTATTGTCACAATGTTCTTCGAATATGTTAATATACATGTTTTATATTGTGACAAAGACTTATATATTTAAGTTAGAGAATTAATGTCCGAGGAGGGCATAAGGCTCTCTCTTTATGGGAATTCATGGATGGTTGTTTGTTGAATAAAAAGGCGATTTGTTTGTTGACTAAAAAGACCTGATTTTTATACCCCAGCAATCGGTCTCATATTTTTTTATGCTACTGAATCTTTGCCTTTTTTTTCCAAGATGAGCCTGAAGGTTTGCAAAATTTGTAAACATAGCTGCTGAAACCTGTGCAGATGTTTCAATTTCCCCTATGAAACTTTCTTTGCATAAGGAACTTCATCTGTTTTGAATTCATGTGAAGTTTGTTAACTAAGAATTGTTCATTTGTGCAAAAGCTGTCAGATGCATTAGTGCCATTATCTCATCCCCGAACAGCAAATACATTTTACAAACTTGATTGTCATTTGTTCCGCATTAATCAATCTTGCAAACAAAATTTGCTGAAAAAAAGTCTTTGCATTTTCTCAACCTCTGTGCATTGTTTACAGAAATGGTCTTTTCTCAATAGAAAGTTTGCTAACAACTTCTCGAATAAGTTTGTATTTAAAATTGCACGCTGTGATTACAAACAATTTTGAAAAGGTTAGTTTAGCTACAGCGTGATTGACAAGCGGGAAAGGATTTTCGTTGAAATTGACACTGACATTCCAAAGAAGGTATTAATTCTTACAGATTCAAGAGGCCGAGGTCTTAAAGAGTTTATTCAAGCTAAATTAAGTGCTATCAGAAAAAGTGAACACAAATTTTCAGCACGTGTGGATGTTTACCCTGGTGCAAGAATAGAGACTCTATTTATTGAGGCCAACAACTTTGAAGAGATTAGAGTACCCGGTGTGTTTGTCTTCCAAGGAGGCATCTGTAATTTCACGAAGAAGGAGATCATCAATGGCGAAGAAATTTTGAGTTATTACAGGGGAAACCAGGTCACAAAATTTTTGACAGTCATAATGACATTAGGCAGCAATATGGAAAACAGGCTTTAATAGCCACAGTGGTACCAGCGTGCCTCATCAAATACTACGAAGTGTGTAATGACCTGTCACCTACTGGTAGACTGTTAGAAAAACTTAAGCGCCAACAATTAGAACTACTTGAAGATTTGGCATATGTCAACCGAAACATCGTAGAAGGAAACAAATCAGTTGGTGCCAGAACTATTGATCTACATGATAAAGTCTTTGTCTCCTCAGTGAAAAAGCGCAAAAACAAATCTAAATCCAGAAAAGTCAGCAAATTTGTGAACGAGGGTCTAGAGGACGGAGTCCATCCCAGTGACAGTCTCCGCGACATTTTGAACGAGAGAACGTGGGACTCTTTAGTCAGGTTCTGCGAACACGGAAAGGACGTTTGGCTTGTCCTTCAATCACACCAAGTGTCGGAACCAGAGTTGCAAGAATCTGACACAGAACAGTGGAACTTTAAGAGATACAAAGCACCATCGAAGCGGTCAGCTACTTCTACAAGTTCTTATCAGTGTTGAAGTAAGTCCTTCTACATAAGCGCATTAATTGTTTAACCATGGATGCCTGTATAGATTGTGCAAGGAAATTCTCGAGCCGGGACAGAATCCTTACTTGCGGTGTGTGTAACGGAAAGTCGCACGTTGCGTGCCAACGCATTACAACTACGGAATACACAACCCTGCAAAAACAAATTGACCAGTTGTACTGGTACTGTAAAAATTGCAAAGTGGGTGCTGAATCCCTTCACAAGCAAATGATATTTATGCAAGGCAAGCTATCTCGGGTGGAAAAGAGGATGGATGCGCTCGAAGATAGGGTAAATACCCCCGAGAGTGAGTTGGAAAACAAGATGGAAACTCTGGTCAGTTCTAAAATGGTTGCGTCTCAAGATAAATTGAAAGAAGATTTGATGGCTGCCGTAACCATGAAGATTGAATCAGCTCTTGCTGAGAAAGAAGCCCTCCAGACAAATGAAGATAGAGTCAAGGAAATCGCTACTAAGTCAGCTGAGGATGTCTTAAAAGAGCCCAAGTCATACAGCTCGCTCGTTAGAGAAATTGAAGACCGCGAGAGAAGGAAGAACAACGTGATCATTCATGGTCTAAGCGAGTCGAAAGAAGAAAATGGTGAACAGAAGAAAGAAGATGACAAAAACAGATGCTTGGCTATCTTGAAAGTTGTCCACAAGAACATCGACATGGCCGTTGTTCCAATTACATTCGAATTGGTAAATTGAAAGCTGACAACACCAGGCCCAGACCTATCATCATCCAGCTAAAGAACGGAGAAACAAAAGGGAAAATTCTGACAGGATCAAAACAATTGAAAGGCAGCCAGTATGAAGACATTGGAATCAGTCATGATCTCACCAAGCAGCAGCGACTGGAGCTTCAAGTATACCTGAAGGAAGCCAAGGAAAAATCTGCTGGTGGGACAAAACATAGAGTAACTGGAATGCCGGGTTTTTGGAAAGTTCAGGAGGTGAAGAAATCAGATTAAATCAAGGGCATCTTGGTGTAGTCAGAGATTATGGTATATCCGGAGGGCAGCGTGATGCGGCCCATGCCAGAAATGCCACTTCAAAAACTAGTGAGGCAGGTACTCATAGGGGACCTAGTAGTACTGGAGGGCAGTGTGATACGGCCCATGCCAGAACGAACGGAACCACTCAAAAACAATTAAAAATCATGTACTCAAATGCAGACTCATTGCTGGGGAAACTGACTGAACTGAAAGCGAGATTGGCAAATATGGATGTTGATATAATAGTAATTACGGAATCATGGCCGAAAAATGTGCGTTATTCACCAACAGAGGCCGAATTGTGTTTAGACGGCTTTGATCTACACTGCTCAGATTTTAACAAAGGTAGAGGCATCTGCATTTACGCTAAAACGACTCTAAGAGCGCAAGAGCTGTCCATCAACAGTCACTTTGGTGAGAAGCTAAACATCACCATCCAGCTGAATGGAAGCGACAAACTCCTGCTAAGTGCTATCTACAGAAGCCCATCGTCCAGCGAAGAAAACAATGAAGCATTAAATGAGTATATCAAGGAATTGGATGAACTAAACGCATCCCACAAAATCGTTATGGGTGATTTTAATTTCCCAAACATAAATTGGAACAATATTTCTACAAGAGATAGACATGCCCAATCATTCATTGATGCAGTTACTTCCACTTACTGGACACAGCATATCAGAGAACCTACTAGAAGCCGAGGCCGGGACAACCCTTCTCTGCTAGATCTTGTCTTTACAAATGAAGAAGAAATGGTGGAATCGATAACATTTGACAGCCCACTGGGACGTAGTGATCACTGCACACTATTAATCAATTTTAAATGCTACAGCTTGGATAGTGCTGAAAAGTGTACGAAGTACTTCTTTAACAATGGGAATTATTCAAAATTTAGATCCATGAAGGATTTAGATTGGGAACAAATTCTGAACGTGGATGACGTGGATGAGCAGTGGAACATATTTCAGGGAATCTTTGCCAAAGCGCAAGATTCATGCATACCCCATGGAAGAATTAGCACAGTCTTCAAGCCAAAGCCGGTTCCCTTAGACAACATGTCATATCAAGAATAAAGAAGAAGAATATAGCTTGGCGAAGATACATGGAGACAAGATTCCGGATAAACTCAAAGAATATAAACGATGCAGGAACCAAGTTCGCATGGCTACCAGGAAAGCGAGGTCAGCATTGGAAAAGGACATCGCCAGGGATATTAAAACAAATCCCAAGAAATTCTGGAAATATGTAAATAGCAAAATCAGGATAAAACATGAAATTCCCGACCTTGAAAGCGAATCGGGAGCAGTGTCTACAAATTTGGGCAAGGCTGAAGCATTAAACAACCATTTCACTTCAGTATTCACAAAAGAACCGCAAGGCGAGGTGCCGGAACTTCAGAGGAAATCGACATCCAGTATCAACAATGTTACATTTACGAGGGAGAAGATCGCCAAGAAGTTAGCCAAATTACAGATTAACAAATCAGCTGGTCCCGACAAAATTCATCCGAGAGTGCTTAAGGAACTGTCCTCCTTCATAACGAAACCCTTGTGTATAATATTTACAAACTCTTTCAATCAACGCAAATTTCCAGCTGCTTGGAAGGAAGCGGAGGTCTGTGCACTTCACAAGAAGGGCCCGAAGAAATTGTGCAATAATTACCGGCCAGTCAGTTTGACTAGCGTCGTGTGTAAGATAATGGAAAGCATTGTGAGAGATGAGTTGATGGATTACATGCTGGAAAATAAGCTCTTCTCGAGGAAGCAATTCGGATTCTTCCCAAGAAGATCGACAGTTCTGCAGCTATTGGAAGTGCTTGACAAGTGGACAGCAGCTTTGGATAAGGGAGAGACTATTGAAATAGCATACATGGACTTTCAAAAGGCGTTTGACACTGTACCACACCAGAGGCTTTTAGCCAAAATCCGAAGCTATGGTATAGATGGACTATTGAGTGATTGGTTAAGAGACTTTTTCACAAACAGAAAGCAAAGAGTTGTGGTTAAAGGAGTAAAATCCGCCCCTTCGGTGATTGAAAGTGGAATCCCTAAAGGGTCAGTGCTGGGGCCCATATTATTTGTCATATTTATAAATGACCTTCCTGACGATATTTCTTCAAGCATTTATCTATTTGCTGACGACACAAAGATTTTCTCAAAATGGACCCTGGGAACGGCAGATCAAGACAAACTACAGGATGACCTGAACAAATTAGAGCAATGGACTGGCAAGTGGCTCCTCAAATTTCATCCCGATAAATGTAAACGCATGGTAATGTCAAGACATGAAGATGACCCACGGCCGTCAAGTCTCTTCCTCAAGACAGCAACAGGAAATGTTTCATATTTGGAGAGAATTGAAGAGGAAAAGGATCTAGGAATAACAATTGATAGTAAATTGAGCTTTGAGAGCCACATTTCCAACATAGTTAACAAAGCAAATAGAATGATGGGTATTATCAGGAGGACATTTGACAAATTGGAGCCAATTTTCGTGACACTGGTAAGGTCAATTTTGGAGTACGGACAAGCTGTATGGAGTCCGTATAAAAAAGGTACCATCAGGAAAATTGAATCAGTCCAAAGAGTTGCAACTAAAAAAGTTAACGGCCTCCAACATTTGTCGTACCCAGAGCGACTGAAAACTCTCAAACTTTCAACTCTTCGATTTAGAAGAATGCGTGGGGATGCAATTGAGGCATATAAAATTATTCACAATATATACGATGCTGAGGTCTCACTTGACTTACAACGAGCAAATCAACAAACGAGAGGTCACCGACTGAAGTTATTCCTTGAAAGGACCCACCGGCTGGATATTCGTAAACATTCATTCAGAAATAGGATACCGAGTTTATGGAACAGTCTGCCAGAACATGTGGTATGTGCCCCGAGCTTAGATTCATTCAAAGCTCGTTTAGATAAGTTCTGGGTAAATCACCCAGTGTTTTATGATCCGGAAGCAGATATAGCTTGAGCTAGTGGGAAAGGGGGCGGAGGCATCGTGAGAGGCCTTAGCTCACCTTAGGAATTACTATTTAATAATTGGATGGTGCTAGGGACTATTAAATTTAACCCAGACCCTGTGGATTAACATGCCAAAGGATCGATAACATGCCAAATGATCTGCGTACTACAATGACTTTTTAAGGGATTGCTAAATACGGTGGAGGCATCGTGAGAGGCCTTAACTTTCAGCTTTCCTCTGATCAGCTGTGTATTTACCTGTCAAAGGATACCATAC
Source organism: Platynereis dumerilii (assembly GCA_026936325.1). Lineage (NCBI taxonomy): Eukaryota > Metazoa > Annelida > Polychaeta > Phyllodocida > Nereididae > Platynereis > Platynereis dumerilii. The sequence goes on along the minus strand of JAPTHN010000014.1, from coordinate 20,886,499 downwards.
CTAAGATGCTCATGTATTGGATTTGTTTATTATAAAATTATGAAAGAGATGCTCACAGACTTGTTTTTTATATTACTGTAGTTACTGTATGTATGTTCATAGACTGATATCTAGTTCGTCCATTATTATTATTTTTAGACTGTTATATCTAGTTCGTCCATTATTCAAGTACATTACCCAGTCCATTTTTCAAGTATATTACCTAGTCCAGATACTCAACTATTCAAGAACAATACCTAGTTATTACCGCAGCACAAACTTTTACATAGATCTGAACATAGAGGCTTCTGCAGAAGCCTCCGTTCAGTATTTTACTTTACTATACTTTATTAGTATTTCAAGCGGCATACATTAAGCCTTCAAGAAAATCACAAATGAATCCAAATCAAATCAAGACACAAATGGAGGGTTACCTGGAATACATGGAGATAGCTCAATGTGCTTGCCAGGCATTGGAAATTAATCAGATTTAGTCCTGGCTCTGGCCTACAACCCCGTATACAATGCGAGCCGCAGAGAATTTGATGATTGAATCATGTAGCTTGGTGTCCTAGCTTCCAAAATCACACAGGTGGACGTTCCGATTTTACTGCGAATAGCCACTAGGGGGCGTTTTTCAAAATGGCCGCCGTTCTCACTCTCGCCATTCTATTTTCCTTAATTTTCAAGATACAATTTCATGCAACACCACTTTTTAGGGGTTTTCTGACCTGCAGAATCCATTTCTGAACTTACTTTTGTGGTACAGTGTGTGTATCATGTGATATTGCAATGGCTAATTTACATTTATGAAGACCGATGGTCAAATTCACTAAAATCGCCATAAATCTGCCTAATTCTTGTATCTAATCCCACTCCAGCAGCCAGATTGGTGTAATGTGTCAATTATAAAGGTTTAGGAAACCTAACTTGGGGTTCAGGTAGGTCTGGAGACATTTTATTTGGCCAAGAACCAGGCTAATATTCAGTTTTGACTGGCAGATAATGACCGAAAAGCGAAATAATTGCCTAAAAAACACAAATTTGGTTATTTAAGCAGCAAATAAAGCATGGAACTCCCTCAGATTAATACATTCTTTGCTTCCTGCATAACTTCAGAGTGTTCTTTGCAAAAAGAGTGGTCACTGTCATTTTTTCATGTCAAAATAAAGTCAGAAAGCTGCTGCATCCTTCCAAATTAATTTTCTCTTGCCATTCTATTTTCCTTAATTTTCATGATACAATATCACACCTTTTTGGGGTTTTCTAAAAGGCAGAATCCATTTCTGAACTTACTTTTGTGGTATAGTGCTTGTATCATGTGATATTGCAATGTCAAATTCACACAAATTTCCATAAATCTGCCTACTTCTTGTGTCTTATCCCACTCCAGCAGCCAGAATGGTGTAATGTGTGTGTTAGAGAGGTTTAGGAAACTTAATTTGGGGTTGAACCAGGTCTGGGAACATTTTACTTGGACAAGGACCAGGCCTGTCTTCAGTTTTGACTAACAAATGATCTGCAAAACACAAAACAATTGTCTAATAAACCCAACATAGGTTTTTAAAACACCAAATAAAGAATGGAACTGCCTAAAATTAATACACATTTTGCTTCTTGCATGATTTTTTTTTTTTACTCATCCTACTCTACACTACATATGAAGATTTGTTGTATGACTTATTAAGATTTCTGATCACTTATTTGGGTAGAATTTGTTTATCTTTTGTTTTGGTGGGCATAAAATAGCTGAAATGCAAAATAACCACCAAAAAATAATAACTAGAAATTTAGGTGTTTATTCAAACAACAACGTCTACTTTTTTAAAGTGATACTTGCTTCTAATTAGTCGATACCTAACACTTCAGTTCTGAAACAAATGCAGAGTGCCCTTTGCAGTATGAGTATTGAGTAGCCTAACAAGCTGTAAACCTACCAAAATAGCACAAAAATGCTCAGCGTTGCTGCAACATTGGCTGTTTTAATTATCATCATAATCAACAAATGACTGACCCTTGACAAAAAACTTTTACACGTGCTTTCATCTTTGTCTCAAAGATAATGCATATCTGCTTAATATATAGGGTTAGCAGTCAAAATTGACAAAAGTGAAAACAAGAAGGAAAAAAATCGTCAAACGGTGCTCATTATTTGCAAATCATCTTCTTTCTATCATGAATTATGAATTTTTGTACTGTCTTCACAGTAGAGTTCAAAATGGAGTTGGTTTATCAGATTTCTACACCAACGTTTATCAGCATGAATGACACACTCTTTGCGATGACACATTCTTGGGGGTTTAACACACAGTTCATAATTAAAAAATTGAAATTGAATATCCTGTGACATTAAAAATGTTGGAAATGCAGCCTTTTGTGTTAGTTTTCTCGGTCTCAAAGAAATTGCTCCTTCAAAAGCACACAAATGATGTAAGAAAATATACCAACACAGTGTGCATGTACACGGCAAACGATATTGTCATAATAATTCCTTACCTTTAGAGAAAACTTAAGCATTAGGCAAGTTTGTCGGTTTCATATAACATTTGGCCCTCAAAGCTGTTCATAGAAAATAATAATCAGGAAACTGCTCTGATGAAGTTGAAATACAATTCTTTAAAAAAAAAAAGCACCAAAGACACTGGATGCTCTAGTCCACTTGTTTTCTGTACAGTCTACCTTGACACCTCTGAATCATGTGATTGCAAAAACCCACGACTCTCATTGGTCAGCATATCCCTTACAGGAACAACATAGTAGCAGTGAAATAGCTGAAATGTAAAATAACCACACAAAAAACGATAGACATTGTGTGAGAAGCATTATGCTGTCCATAGTGTCCAACCAGGGTTCTAAAAGCCTTTGTCTGAATGGTAATAGTTAGTTACGAGCATTAAGTATGGGTATTGACTCATTATTGAGTATCTCATGTTGGCCAAGTAAGTTTTGCTTTTTGGCCTATTGGATACTTCATATTATAATTTAGAATCATAACCTGAATGTTCCCACTGAGCATCTGACTGCATTTGACATCAGAGGGATGGCACATTTCATCAGTTAAGACTTAAGAGTAATTTATAATCAAAACATAGACAGTTAATTTTTTATTTGACATATTTCAATGAAATCCTAGATAATATCCTGGAACATTGCATCACATTTTCCCACTTAACTGGCATGTGCATGGTCACTTAATTAATCCAAATTTATGTAAAAGTCAAGAATACATGATTACTTTAGAGTCAGTTTGACGGAAAAATAGCAGATTAAGTTTTTGGAATAACCAAATTTGTTAAGAGGGGTAATTTTGTTTTGTAGTAATTTTATGTATATCAAAACAATAGATAGACTACGCTAAATGTATGTCTAGAAACATTAACAATAGTGCACATAGATCAATCCACCAACTGGGATTATTATCATTTTAGGGGGCATTGTCTGTGGGTTAATGCTCATTTCGCGGGCGTTAATGGCCGTTAACGCCCGCGAAAACGCCCCCTGGTGGATTGTGAAGTCATAAGAAGTGACGTCATGGCGATTTTGTTGATTGTTTTGGGCTAAAACGGCCAAAAATGGTCAGAATTGAAAAATTTAAAAACCTTAAAGTATCTCCACAAAGAGGAGAACTCTAACATCTAATCGGTTTTGCTCTATATTCAATAACAAGAACGTGAGAGTGCGAAAACGGAGCGGGCGTTAATGAAAAGGTAACTTTCTTCTTGGATTTGGATTGTGTCTTAAAATGATAATAATGATAATAACATTTATTTGTCGGGCATTATGGGGTATTATTATCATTTTAGAGGGCATTGTCTGGCCATTAACGCCCAGTTCGCGGGCGTTAATGGCCGTTAACGCCCGCGAAAACGCCACCTGGTGTATTGTGACGTCATCAGAAGTGACGTCATGGTGATGTTGTTGATTTTTTTGGGCTAAAACGGCCAAAAATGGTCCGAATTGAAAAATTTTAAAGCCTAAAATTATCTCCACGAAGAGGAGAACACTGTAATGTAATCGGGTTTGCTCTAAATTCAATAACAAAAGTGTGAAAACGCGAAAACGGAGCGGGCGTTAATGAATCCAAAAGAAAAGGTAACTTTCTTCTTGGATATGGATTGTGTTAAAAAATGATAATAACATTTATTTGTCGGGCATTATGGGGTATTAATCAGTTATGGCCCTCGGGCAGAAATCATTTAATGCCCTCGCCTGGCGGCTCGGGCATTAAGTTAATGATTTCTTCCCTCAGGCCATAACTGATTAATACCCAATAATGCCCTCCAAAAAAACGTTATTGACCAATTAATCAGTTATGGCCCTCGGGCAGAAATCATTTAATGCCCTCGCCTGGCGGCTCGGGCATTAAGTTAATGATTTCTGCCCTCAGGCCATAACTGATTAATACCCCATAATGCCCTCCAAAAAAACGTTATTGACCAATTGGTCTCCATTCAAGAATGAGTGTTTATTTTTGAATTTTATGTGACAAAATAAAGTCAAATATGTTCAAAATTATTTAAATGTCAAATATTTTCTAACAACATGATATCTATTGGTAGAGAATAGGTCTAACATCCAATAAAATACAAAGAATATACTAATGTGGGGGGGGGGGTTGTTCTAGTTCTATCCTCGTTTAGTTGACAGCACAAATAAAACTGGTTATTTATAAGGTGGACTTTTCAGCCATTTTCTACCTGTCAAAATCTAAAAGATTGACCTGGTTCTTGCCAAAATAGATGATAAGAAATCTAATTAAGCAACAATGTAAATTATCAAAGGTTGTTGGGGTGGGTTATATAGAAGAACGAGAGGGGTATTAGATTTAAGTACCAATTTCAGAAATCTTAAAAATAATATGGAAGGAAGCAACTGCTTTCTGACTTTATTTTGACACAAAAAAAATTACAGTGACCAATGAATGTATTAATCTTAGGCCGTTCCATCCTTAATTTGCTGTTTAAATAACCAAATATGTGATTTTTAGGCAATTATTTCGCTTTTTGGCCATTCTCTGCCACTCAAAACTGAATATTAGCCTGGTTCTTGGCCAAATAAATTGTCTCCAGACCTGGTTGAACCCCAAGTTAAGTTTCCCATTTCTTTATAAGTGACACATTACACCAATCTGGCTGCTGGAGTGGGATTAGATACAAGAATTAGGCAGATTTATGGTGATTTTAGTGAATTTGACCATCGGTCTTCATAAATGTAAATTAGCCATTGCAATATCACATGATACACACACTGTACCACAAAAGTAAGTTCAGCAATGGATTCTGCAGGTCATAAAACCCCTAAAAAGTGGTGTTGCATGAAATTGTATCTTGAAAATTAAGGAAAATAGAATGGCGAGAGTAAGAACGGCGGCCATTTTGAAAAATTCCCCCTAGTGGCTATTCGCAGTAAAATCGGAACGTCCACCTGTGTGATTTTGGAAGCTAGGACACTAAGCTACAAGATTCAACCATCAAATTCTCTGCGGTTCGCATTGTATACGGGGTTGTAGGTCAGAGCCAGGACTATTGATTCAGCTATTTACATTTCAGCATAGCAGCTAATTCTGAAATGCCACACTCATACAGCTAACTATGAATCATTTCTGTCTGATCCGAAAATAATGCAGCTCCGCGCAAATTTCACAAAAACATAGGAAGGAGGATAATTTTGTGATGTAGGGTCTATATGATCAGTTTTATGATTTATTCCTGCTAGCAGTAACAAATATATCAAGCGATGTCATTTCATTCCTGAATAAGCAGATTGTTAGCAAAATACAGACATTGGTGTGATACCGCTGATATTTTAAGGTTTTGATGCTTTACATCTGAATGATACACTAGTTTCGGATACATATTATAAACTGTACCATAAAAAAGCAACAATTTGATGTTTTCATCAAATGGTTGCAACAATATTCTCAGATACAATCAGAGACACGACTGAAAAAGAATTTTTTAAGGGATTTTTGAAAAAAGAAGCATTTTGTATTCTATTGTTAAATGTCACTTTGTTGATTCAGCCAAAGGCTTAACTGCGCCCGATAAGCAAACGCTAGCTTTTAATAAATGTTCTGCTCAAATGTAAAAGAACTACTTTCCTTCTCTAAATTATGGGAAGTAAAAAAAAAAACTGCTGAGTGAGGAATATTTTTGGTAAGCAGAGATTAATGGATTTAGTGAGGAGTGCCTGGAATACACTCTAAAAAATTTCAAACAAAATTGTTTTTTTAAATTCAAAATGGTTTTTCGAAAAACCACATTTCAATGCAAAAAACCAACATGGATTTTTTTAAAAATCCATGTTGGTTTTTCATTGAAATTTGGTTTTTCAAAAAACCATTTAGAATCTAAAAAACCAATTTTGTCCCGACATTTTTTAGAGTGTACATTGAGATAGTGGATGATGCTTGTCAGTCATTAGAAATATATCCAGTCCACTCGTATATCACATTAAAATGATTCTGCTAATATTAAAGTATTATCCATGCTGAACAAGTTTTATCTGAGCCTGAATATTCATCACTGAAAAGGCAAATTAATCACACAGACATGTTGGTAGAGATAGTTATCTGGTGGCATTAATTAACATTATTTATGCCACCTAATCGAGTATAGCTCCCCAACGAGGATCGAGAAACCCGGCAGATCCAATCACGCACACTAACTTAACTGAACTGAACTGAGGAATCCTGGAGATTCTACACTGGGGTCATTAAAATCTGAGTGCAGATTTACAGGCATTAAAAAGCAATGAAACAGCCGCAATAGAGTTTTGTCACATGTCCTGTCATTATTATCGTTTTCATAGCTACATGTTTTTCAAGTTTGCAATTTGCTTCATTCCAAAACTATGATGTCAGAGATTAGTCAAATAATTTTGTTTGTTACAAGCACAGATTTCAGGAAAACTCACAAAGTGCAGTGACACATGGATGATGTATGTTTCACTATGTACTGTAACTGAACCAAACAGACTACTGAACCTCAAAGGATAGTTGCAATTACTGACAAAAAAAAAGCTGTTTGAAATTGTGATCACTGGTGTCTTGTGAAAAACAGCAATACATTTTGTTTGGAAAACAATGAGGTGCAACATTCAGCTTAGACATGCATTGTTTGTTGTGGTTGTACATAAAATGTAACACTGCCTGACCGTTTCAAATTCCTTTGTCATTAACTGTGATGTCAAACTCTGAACTGATATGTCACAGATTGAAGATTAGGCCAATCACATTGACAGATACCCGATGATGTCACGGTTTAACTGCAAAACGAAGTTTTCAAAAAAACACATAGCTATGAAAACGATAATAAAAAACATTTTTTAAATAATATTTATTCCTCCTGTCCACATATTTCTTTCAATCTTTGGCTTGTTTGCTCTAGGAAAAGCTTCCCTATGGTTATTATCATGCAAGCAAGAGCTTTCTTCAGAGAAAAACAAATTCTAACTGCATATAGAGCAGTGTCATTCCAACTCAATGCAGTATATAGTATATATAATATCACCCTAAAAGCAGAAAATTATGATTTAGAAGGCAATGCCATCTATATTGCAGTCTCTTTCTGGTCATTTTAGAAGCCTGGTTGTCCATAGGAATCCTTTGCAATTGGATATGGTTGTCATACAGCAAATCATTAACCATAATAGGTCCCCTTTATGTCTCTATAGAGAGAGAGGCATCTTGCATTCAAGTCAGGTATTTGGTGTAAATCAAGAGGGCAATAATTGTCTGGCTTTGTTGGCCATTGCAAAGTCAGAAAGAGAGTCAACATCCCATTCAATATAATGGCATTATGCAAATGCTAAGGAGGACCCAGAAAAAAAAAGATTGTTACCTCAGCAATACGACGGGGACACCAATCTTCATAATATGTAGAAATCCTTTTAGAAAATGACAATGTACATATTGCTTCATACAGTGAAATAGACTTCATAATGATGTTAGCAAATATCCAACGAAGGAACGGTGTTCTTTACATATATTATGGGAAAGCATGGATTGATATGTGCTGCATGATCAGCCAAAGACCTGAATTTTGGATGTTGGCAGTCTATCTCGTATTTTTTAATGCCATTAAAAGTTGGCCTTTTCCTTAAGATGAGCCAAAAGAGTCTTGTTTTAAAAATTTTTTAACATGGCATCTGAATATGTACAGCATCAGAGAAACTTGTACAAATGTTTCAATTTTCTAGATGAAAAGTTTTCTTTGCCTCAGGACCTTATCAATTCTGAACGCATGTGAAATCTGTTAACTGAGAATTGTTCTCTGATGCAATTGCCGCCAGATGCATTAGTGCCATTATGTCATTTCAGGAGGAAACTAAATCTGCAAACACAATTTACCAACTTGATTCTCATTTGTTCCACATTAATCAATCTTGCAAAAGGAAACATCTTTGCATTTGTGCTGGGCCTTGGAGTGTTCTCTTCTCAATTGAAAGTTTGCAAACAACCTATCGAAAAAGTTTGAGTTTATAATTGCATGATTCAATTGGAAGCAAGTTTGACAAGGATGTTCAGTTGTTTGGTTTCAAGATACAAGTGCAATAACCTTAGGCTAATATTAAAATACAATTTGGTCATGCACAGAAATGTGGAGGACTCATATGATAATTCAGTGAAAAGCAGGAGCTCCCCTGAAAAGCAACTATTAGCTTGAATAAATATTCTGCTCAAATGAACAAAAAACTAATTTCCTTTTCTAAATATCACTAGTGCTGAGTGAGCAATATTCAGGACAAGCAGAGATAAATGGATCTAGTGAGGCCTGCCTGGAATATCTGGTGATAGCTAGATGTGTGAGTCAGCCATTGGAGATATATTCCGTCCACTTGCATAATTATGACATTAAAAATAATTGGATAGGTATATTAAAGCATTATCCTTGCAGAATAATATTTAGTTGAACATGCATAGGCAAACTAATCTAACAGATGTGATGTTAGAGATGGACAGTTATCTCGTTGCAAACATTAGCATATTATGATATTAATGCCAGAAATCCCGAAGATTCTACATTGAGAGTCATTGGGTACAAAATGACAGACATTAACAGCCAATAAAAAGCAATGATACAGCTCCGATAAGGATTTATAACTTGATATGTCTTTTGATAATTTTATGTGCAATATCATTTTCAAGAAATTATCTGTTTATTTCTTAGAATAGCTCAATCAGCTTATCTAGAATAGTTTCACCTCAAGCCTCTTCCTCTCACATTTCTTTTGATTCGAGGTGTTTGTGCCCATGAAAAGCTGTACTACAGTTATTATCATGTAAGCAAGAACTTTTATAAGCACAAAAAACTTTTCATCTGTATATAGAGCTGCAGGTGTCACGTCAAATTCGCTGAAGACACAGCTAAACATGATGTTACCAAAACAATCAGATAAGTTTGATTGAGAAGGTAATGTCATAGTGCAATCTCGTTCCTGCACATTCTATCTCTGATTCCATCTGATTATTCATGAAAATCCTTAGCAATTGGATAGGGTTGTCATACAGCAAATCATAAACCATAATAGATCCTATTTGTGTCATAATAAAAGGAGGGTCATCCAGCATTCGGGTCTGGAATTCGGTGTAAATCAAGATGACTACACTGTATGGCCATCTTGCTTTATTTGGCATTGCAATAGCAGCAAGACAGTCAGCATCTCGATCTATTGAAACACTTTGTACTTCATAATATAAATACTGAAAAGCCTCTATGTAAATGCTATTTGTCCCCAAGTAAAAAATAAAGGATTGTTATCTCAGAAGAAATATGATTGGCTTAGTTTTCCAACTTTTAATTCATGGACCCCTCCCTCTATCCCAACGCAAGTATAAGGTGTCCATCCACAAAAAACTTGCATGAAACCTTTTCTCACCCTCTAGAAAGACATAGGTTGGGTTTTGTGTTCAAAATTTATGTTTAATATTTTGCCTCTCCCCTACCCTTCACGGGTGTCTTTATAATATGTGAACCTCCAAATTCTTTTTCGAATATGGCAAGATACACACTGTCAGAAAGACTTTCATAATGATCCAAGGAATTAGGAAGGTTAGGAAGGTCTGATGGTGTTTTTTATGGGAAATCATGAATAAATGTGAGCTGAATGTTCAGACCAAGACCTAAATTTTGGATGCTGGTAGTCTGCCAATGTTTTCAAAGCCATTAAACATTTTACCTTTTCTTTGAATCTTTAAGATGAGCCAAAGGTTCTGCCAAATTTTAAAACATCTGAGAAAATTGTGCAGATGTTTCAATTTTCTAGTTACAAAGTTTGCTCTGCCTCGGGACCTGATCAATTCTGAATGCATGTGAAATTTGTTAACTGAGAATTGTTCTCTGATGCAACTCCTGCCAGATGCATTTGTACCATTATGTCATTTCATGAGAAAACTGAAACTGCAAACACAATTTGCCAACTTGATTCTCATTTCTTCCACATTATCATTTTGGCAGAACGAAACGTTATTATCTACAGAATTTATATCTCCTAAATTTAAAGTTTGCAAACAACTTCTTGGAGTTTATTTAAAATTGGAAGCTCTGTCAGGTAGCAATCTTGACAGGGAGGCTATTTGTGTTTCAAGACAGAAATCGAGGGTCAAGGATTTAATAGGCCTCATGGCAGGATACACCCCCACACTATGGGGTGACACCACATAAGAAAATGTTATTGGGGTAGTTAGGGGGAAAGGCAGGGAAATAGTGGGAAAGGAGGAGGTAATTAGGGGACAAACAACTCCTTATAAGCACATGACTAGTGTATTACTGTACTCAAGACCGGAATTAATTAGGAGATGGAGAAAATGTACAAAAAAAGTTCATCTATTCCAAGATGATTGGCCACCCACATAAAAAAAGAATCCACCTGATGATAAAAATTTCTGATGCTCATCAGCTCACAAGAATGTACCATATATATGAATGTACACTGATTGCAAATTTTTTTTCCAAGACCAAAGTCACAGTCATTTTTTCCAGAGCAGTGTTCATAAGAAATGCCCATAACTTTCTGAAGATCTTCTGATTCTGGTTCTATGGAAATAATACCCAGCACAGAAGTCATGCACACAACAGCCATAAAATAGGGATGGATTATGAATTTTTATTTATCAAATTATTGTGATATATATTTACTTCTTCTTTAAAAAGAAATGCGCTAATTGAACATTAAAATTTCAGAAATGTCCACTGTTGCAAAGAATACCTTTACTTTGTACCTTGATTGAATATTTTAATCAATTAAGCACAATGCACCCACATATTTCATGACTGATGCTTCTCTAGAATATCGGTACAGTCATGGGATTATTATCATGAACCCATTAAAAAGCATATCATTATGAATACTGTATACATGGGTGGATTTCGCATGATAAATGATAATTAATTTTTGAATGAGGATAAAGATCTGAGATGATAGAAATAGACCATAGAGAGTACACTCTAAAAAAATTCAGACAAAATTGGTTTTTTAGATTCAAAATGGTTTTTTGAAAAACCAACATTCAATGCTATTGAAATGCATTGAAATTTGGTTTTGAATCTAAAAAACCAAATTTTGTCCCGACAATTTTTAGAGTGTAGATTTTTATTTCTGAACAAACAAAATTGTAATAATTAACTTTGCATCAATAATTTTAAATAATTGACATGCTAAATTGGAATAATATCAATAACAAGAATAGTTAAATGAAGAGCATTGTGTGTATATATACACCACAATAAAGACTTTTTCCAAGAAAATATGTTCTGGAAATTTGATTCTTCAAATCAGTTTAATCAGTCTTTCAAATTTGTACATAGTATATATATGATTTTGATCAATTGTTCAGTCTATTTTTGGACCAGGAGGCAATGACCGGAGATGAATGAAGACAAAGCTCCACAGAATTCCATAGACAATAGACAAAGGAGTATGTTCTTGGGATTTTGTGAAGGTTAATTTCCAGGTATACTTCCACACAAGTCTTCCAGTTATATGAGGTTGTAGTATGTTGTCTTGAAATGAAAGTCGTGAGTCGTGACATAACATTTTGACTCATGTCTGGTAGTGTAATAGACTATTGAATGACAGCTGTCATTTCTGAGTGCTTTTTTTAATCTATAAGACACAACATGACATTTTCCTCAAAACACAGTCTTCGGACTTGTAAGCTTTTCTTAAAGGTAACAATACTGAAAACTTGAGTGATTTGGTCAAATCTCAGAGAAATTATACACAATATATTTACAACCCAGATCACTTGGGTTTTTAATTTAAGATTGTATTTCAACTTTGAAGTGATGCAGTAAAGAGAAGGAACTTCACTGTAAAATTTGAATTTTGAGTTAGCTTAATTGATTGAGCGAGATTGTTGCACAATTCCTTGTTGTTTGTAAGTTATAACAACAGAAAGCTTGTTGTTTTGAGTTATGATGATCTTTCCGTTGTCAAAACTTAAAACAACAAGGAATTGTGCAACCATCTCACTCAATCATTTAAGCTGACTCAAAATTTCAAATTTTACAGCGTTCATTATTGCACTGGACGGTCTATAGCAAAAAATTAGATACATATATAGAGTCTCAAATTATAGCCTAATGTAACCACTGGTCGTTCCCTGTTGGCTTAAATTGACATGAAGATAAATATTATACACTAACATTCAACTACAACTTGATTAGTTTTCCTCTTCAGTGTGATTCGGTGTAATTGTTTTGTACTCATTCTTACAGATCCATTCACCTGGTGAATCAGATCAGATAATTCAATCAACCTTGTGCATGCCAAACTGCCATCTTGCTCTGTTTTCTTTCGTTGACTCCCTATTATTACAGACCAGCCTGATATAACACACAATGATCCAAACCATTGCTTGATACTGCTGAAGAGCGATAGAGCCAACATCGTGAGTTGAGTGATACTCCTTGATTTTCTGACAAAATCTTCAATGTTTAAGTCCTGATCTTGATGATTGAAGTCTATTGATGCATCTTAGTGGGTAAAAACTGGATACGGCTTACTTACAATACAAAATATAAAGCTAAGGCAAAACTGCTCAAGTTCATGCTTGTTTCACAGACCATGTGGAATTCAAAAAAGGGTCTAGTTTTTTTAACTTTCTTTCCTAGTCTGTTCCACAATAATTTATATCATATAAAGAATTTCCTCATATTAAACCTACACAGCTCTACTGTCTGTACATTTTATAAACAGGAAATTAAATTGTTCTCACTCTGAGAATGCTTCATCTTGGATTTTCTAAAATTCCCCGATTGTTGTTGTTATTCACTCTCAAGGCCAGCAATGTGATGAACACGAGTGGCTGTTCTGTCCAATGTTTAAATTGGCAAAATTACATCAGACAGACTGGCAATTGCATGAAACAGATAGAACGGCAGTTGTTGAATTACTTGTCAGCACAGGAAGTCTTTGTAGTCTCAAAGCATTTTTATACATCAATGTATCATTCACTCTGGATTGAAGCAGCTAATGCATAATATTGCAGTAAACAAAATGATCCTTACAATCCATTCAGCAATCATAAAATATCTAAAAGTCTGAAAATTCTGATTTAGATGCCATGATGCCAAAGCATATTATTCTATATAGTAGTTCCAGATGTCTTTTTGTCCATAGAAATTCCTTGCAATTGGATAAAGTTGTCATACAGTGTTTCGTAATGCATGATAGGTCCCAGTTTCGCCAATGCATAGAGAGAGAAAGTCATCTACTATTTTGGTTTGGTACGCAGAGTAAATCAAGAGGACTATAATGGTCAGGCTCTGTTGGCCATAGCAATAGCAGCAAGATGGTCAACATCTCATTCAGTAGAATGACTTCCGACTTCAGAGTAGCTCTGTCCTGATCTGTGTATTATTATGGATAAAAACAGATATATTAGTTTTATAACTGCAATATATATTTAAACCAGTTATGTCACTTTGACAGCAATGGCGGTTCAAAGCAGAGGCAATTTTTCATTTATGATAGAAGGCTCTCATTTGGACAGTTCTAACCAAAAGTCTTTGTATTGGGAAAGTTATTAATGTTGATTGATGACACTGGAGACTGTGTGCAGAGTCATCCTCAACATGTTACAAATGTATCCCATTCCAGGGACCTACTACTTGTCCAATACAGTGATGAGTTGTGAGACTCCTGTTTCCAAAAAATGCAAATCTTATAAGAAAATGACTAGTGTAGTCTGCTTGTGACAGGAAGTAATCAAGGAGTCGGAGAAAAATAAAAAAAATTGCAATAATTATTCCTTGATGATTAGACGCCCACAAGCTCCGACTAATATTCAATACTGTTGCAATTTTATATATGGGCGGATTTAGCATGATAGAAGATAAATCAGTTTTGAATGAGGACAAAGACCTGAAATGATAAAAATGTACCACAATGAATGTTAAAGGATTTTAATTTCTATTCAAGCAAAAATTTTAATATTAACTTTATATTAATAATTTCAATAATTGACATATAAAATTGCAACAGTATTCATTTAGAAAAATTGTTAAATGAAGTGTATTGTGTGTATATATATACCACAATAAAGACCTTTTCCAAGAAAATGTGCGCAGGAAATTTGATTATTTAAATCGGTTTAATCAGTCTTTCAAATTTGTAGTTATGGTATAAATATGATTTTGATGAATTGTTCAGGCTATTTTTGGACCAGGGGGCAATGACTGGAGATGAATGAAGACATGGCTCCAGAGAATTCCATAGACACTAGACAAAGGATTTTATGACGGTTAATTTCCTGGTATACTTCCAGTCATGTCTTAGTAAATTGTCATGACATTAAAGTCATGAATCGTAAGACACTATTTTTACTCACATCTGGTGGTGTATTCTATACTATTAATGTTCCCCATTATTTCTGAGAACTTGTTTCGATTTACAAGACATGATATACCAATTTTCTGAAGTCATTCGATAAAGAGAAGTATGTAGCTTTATTATTGCAATGAAACGGCTATGGCAATACATATAGTATAGTCTATATCTATATTAATTATTTATTTAATCAAATAGCCAAATGTACCCTCCGGTTAATCCTCAGCTGGACCCAACTGCAACTGGAAACACAATCTTGTGAATTTTAACCTTTTATTATAGGATCAAAATTCTGTAAATTTCATTGATTTGGTGATATATCAGAGAAATCCCATACAATATATTAAAAATCCTGTGATTCGAGTGAATCTATCTTGATTAACTTGCTAAATTCACTTTCGACCTATTTTTTTAGAAAGTATGGAATTTCTACTGATTTAACCAAATCACTCAAGTTTTCAGAATCTAGACACTGAAAGAAAAGATCAAAACTGACGAGAATGTTTGAATTAGTTTTCCTCTCCAGTGTGATTCAGCACACTGATCACAGTCCCTTTGTTACTGAAGAGTTCTCCATTGCCAAGAGTTCTCAGTGGCCTAATGGCTAAAGGTGCTTGTTTGTGCTACCAGTCTTGCTTTGAGGTTGTGGGTTCAACTCCTTCTCCTGGAACTCAATTTGGTTAGAGCCCATGGGACATTAAATGGAGGCGGGTTGTATTCAGTGTTCTGTGCTGGGGCAACTGAAAGACCCTGGGCATCCCTGAATTAATGGTGTATGTGCCAGACTCCCAGTCTTCTCATCAATCATCATACAGCAATCACCAACACTGGAGAATGTTACGGCATGGGAACCTGGGGCAATGCTCCTCTACTAGTCTCTGCCCATGGTCGCCGTTCTATGGCTGCCCTGAGCTGCATCATTGTGGAAGGCTCACTTCAAATTTTGTGCCTGCATTGCAGTGCGTGACTGAGAGTATTTACAATACAATAAAATTTACAATACAACAGCGCTAACTGTAAAGAGATTGGCAGACTTTGTCTATTGTCTCTGGTACTAATACTAATCATATTTAAAAACAAATTATACCATGAAACAATAGATGCTTTAACGTGCCAGTTTCAACTTTCAGGGCAGCTGTTCAGCCACAGGGACAGTTGCCTGTCAGTTGCTGTATGTGAATTCTTGAAGAGTTCACTGCCTGTGGCAGCTCACTGCTGTTGCTTCTTGTGCACGTATAGAGAGTTCATTCTCTTAAATAAATGTTAAGTATGAACTCTGTGTGTAGAGTACTGATTGAGTGTAATTACTGTACTCACTCTTGCTAGTCCATTTACCTGGTGCATCAGACCTTTCAATCATCTTTGTGCTTGCCAAACTGCTATCTTTCTCTGTTTTCTTTTGTTGACGCCCTTTTATTATGTTAAATGATTACGTACTTGTCTGACATAACACACAATGAACCATAACATTGCTTGCATCTGCTGATCAATTCAAATTCAGATTCAGCTTCATGTTTGTTTCATTGTCCTATATATATAATTTACAGTATTCAGTTATTTCAGTTAATTATCATAATATATTATGTATTGGGATAATTAATTGAAACAACTGAATACAACAGGCATTGAATGTGTAAAATCTCAACTATAAAGTTCATGCCAAAGCCCTGATTGGTTCTGGGCTACATTTTCATTTTCATGAATACTGTAAGGTTTTTGTAAAGACAAACTTGCTTGCAAAAATCACCATGCTTGTTTCAAAAACCGTATGGTACATCATAAAGTAGTTTCTACTTTCATTTCTTTCGTTTTCAGTAAAATTTCTATCATGCGAATGTTTTCAACAAATGAGGTCTACAAAGCTCTGCTGTTGGTGCATTTCAAAAAGAGGAAATTACATTGTTCTCACACCGAGAATGCTTCATATAAAATCCATGATTGTTGTCGTAATTCACTCTCAAGGCCAGCAATGTGATGAACACGAGAGGCTGTTCTGTCCAATGTGTAAATTTGCAAAATTACATGAGACAGACTGGCAATTGCACGAAACAGACAGGCAGCTGTTACATTACCTGACTCTGCAGGCATTCTGTTTATTATCTAAGCATTTGTAAACATCAGTGTCTCATTTTACTCAGGATTGAAGCTGCTTGTAGTAAACAAAATGATGCTCACAAACAGTTCAACGATCATAACTTATCCTAAATGTCTGATAAGACTGATTTAGAAAGCTAAATGCCAGAACACAATATCCTATATAGTAGTTCCAAATGTCTTGTGGTCCATAAAAACCCCTTGCAATTGGATATGGTTGTCATGCACCAGACCATAAAGCACAATAAGTCCAAATTTTGCCTAAGCAGAGAATGAGAAAGTCATCTGGTATTCTTGTCTGGCATGTAGTGTAAATCAAGATGACTATAATGGTCTGGCTTTGTTCGGTATTGCAATGGCAGCAAGGTGGTCAACATCTCATTCAGTAGAATGACTTTGGACTTCAGAGTGTAGAGAGCTATATCCAGATCTATTATTATTATTGACGAAAAGAGAAATATTTTAGGCTTTTTTTTTTTCTAATGTGTATTTATATGTAAAAACTTGCTACATGGCACTTACAGCAACGGCCCCAATGGTAGTTTGAAACAAAAACTATTTGTCCATTTACGACTGAAGATCCTTGTTTTGCCATGAAAATGACAATTCCTGTGTAATTTTAGCAGTCATTGCTATAAAGGTGATGCTGCTAATGTTAGTCTGCTGTTCAAGAAATTAAGCAATTCTATCTCAACTAGTTTTGGTTCATGGTGAAATAGTTTAGATCTAATAAACCAATTTATGAAACATATTGAAAATGAAGACAGAGTAAAATGTTCGGAGATAAAGGAGCACTTGAAAAACTATACACTAGTCTACATCAACCATATGATGTGACGATAGACAGCCATGATAAGCGCAGCTCTCTTAGTCGTGACATTGCTACCCAATGCGAGAAATCTACTACTTGCCTAGCGCAGACATTGATAGTGACATGCAAGTCCTGTAAACACATTACTAGTAGGCCTATATAAGTATATCTACTAAAGACTGAAAGTAATCAAGGAGATGGACCAAATGTACCAAATGTGCAAAACAAATGCACTAATTAATTCCAAGATGATTGGACACTCACAACCTACTGCTAAAAAATGAATATCTTCCATCAGATGGTATAATTCCTAAAGCTCATCACTGACTCCTCAGCTCACATGATTGCACAGTGATTGCAAAATTTTTGTCCAACACCAAAATAAGTCATTATCTATGGAGCAGCATTCATAGAAAATGCACGTCACTTTCTGAAGCATTTTAATTTCCGGTTGTATGTGAATAATACCCTGCACAGAAGTTATGACACACAATGTTTTCATATTTCAATTTATTGCATTGACCATTGTTTAAATACTACAGAGAATTAATTAAACATGAAACACAATTCATGGCTGATGCTTCTATAGAACATGGGTACATTTAGGCACTGATCATCAAAAGCCCATTAAGAAGTATATGACTTGAAATCTTGTATATATTGGCCTATTTAGTATGACAAAATGTCTCATTGCAATTCATCTTTTGATGAGGACAAGGCTCCAAATGATAAATATCGAGCACCACAAATGTTAAAGGATTTTAATTTCTTTGAAAGATTGTAATATAAAACTAATATTTAACTTCATATTAATACTTTTCATTAATTGATATATGCATTTGGAATAATGGCCATTTTGAAGAATTGTTAAATGAAGTGCATTGTGCCTGTGTATAAATATATCACAATCGAGACTTTTTCCAGGAGAAATCAGCAGGAAATATGATTCTTTAATTCATCATGCTCAATCTAACATTTGAACATATGGCATAATACGATTCTGATGAATTGTTCAGGCTGCTTTTGGAATAAGGAGCAATGATAGGAGATGAATGCAGATATGGCTCCATAGAATTCCAAAGACACTAGACAATTAAAGGTGCAAGATCTTTGGCTTTTGTGAAGGTTTGTTTCTTGGTACACTTCCAGTCATACAAGGTCTTTGTAAATTGTCATGACATTAAAGTCATGAGTCGTGAGATGTCGTTTTTACTCATGTCTAGTGGTGCAATAGACTATTTATGTTCACTGTCATTTCTGAGAATCTGTTTCAATTTACATGCAAAATATGACATTTCTCGCAAGCAATTTGGTAAAAGAGAAGTAGCTTTATTGTTGTACTGAATTGGCACTAAATAACACATAGTCTGTCAAGTGATATTGACTATAGTAAAGAAAAATACTTGCTATATCGTATTGTAGGTTCTATGGCACAAAATAACGTATATGGAGTCTACATGAATCATAGCCTGAAGTAACCTGTGGTCATTACTTAGCTGTCCTTGACATGAAACTTAACACTAACATTCAACTGCCACTGGATTAGTCTTCCTCTTCAATGTAATTCAGTGTAATGTCAGTATACTCATTCACTTAGACCAGACGTATTTGATTTTTAGCTGTTGGAATGACTGGGCCAACTGATTTTCTGATTCTAGAGAAAAATTGAGCTAACCCACAATTTTCATAACATTAACCATCTACAAATTGAGGTTTCATCTTTTTTTTCATCATACTGACTGACCCTGAAAAAACATCTGAGAAGCTCAAAATCAATTATGTCTGGCCTTATCCATTTATCCAGTGCATCAGATCAGTCGATTAACCTTTTTGCATGCCATATTGCCTTCCCTCTCTGTTTACCTTTGTTAGCTCCCTTTTATTACCCCAGTTCATTACAGACCTGCTTGATATAACACACAAATGAACCACAGCATTGCTCAGGACTGTCGAAGGGCAATGGAGCAAACAAAGTGACTTGAGTAGAACTCACAGATTTTCCGATCACTAAAATGATGTATTTAAAGTATGAAGTAATTTCTCTTGACAGATTAAGTCTACATGTTTTAATACAATGTTATGCAAGGGAGATATGTCCTAGTGGTTACTTGGTGAATGACTAGGAAAGCATTAGCTCTAGCCATGTATAAAGTAAAATAAAAATCGCATACAAAAACCTGATTGGGATTGTTTTCATATTTTCATTATTATGAATGCTGGAAAACCAAACGTTTAGGCTAAAATCACCATGCTTGCTTCAAAAACCACTTGGTATTAAAAAAAATCTATTTTGTTCAAGCAATTCTTGGCTACAGTTTTCTTTCATTCCTAGTCTGTTCCTCAAAAAGTTATCATGTAAATAATTTCCTCAAATTAAACCTACACAGCTCTACTGTCTGTGTATTTCAAAAACGGGTAATGACATTGTACTCAGAGATTTATAATGCTTCATCTTCGAACAAAAGAAGCTGTTCTGACCAATGTCGAAATTGGAAAGATAACGTGAGACTGGTTGGCAATTGCACAGTTGTGGAATACTTGACAGCACAGCCAGCCTGTGTAGTCTCAAAAGATTTGTAAACATCGAAGGTGCTTGTATTAAACAGAGTGATACTTCCAATCAATTCAGCAATCATATGTCCGAAAAGTATGACAAAACTGAAGAAGTCATGATGCCAAAGCACGTTCTCCTATCATGTTATTCCAAATGTCTTTTTTCCATAGAAATCCCTGGCAATTGTATAGGGATGTCATACAGCAGATCATAAAGCACAATAGATCCCCCGTTTTGCCTAAGCAGTGAATAAGAGAGTCATCTGGTATTCTGGTCTGGAATGTTGTGTGACTATAATGGTCTGGCTTTGTCAGCCATTGCAATGGCAGTAAGATGGTCAACATCTCAGTCGATGGAATGACTTTGGAGTTGGGAAATTCTGCCAAGTTCTGTGTTATTTTGGACCAAAGGAGAAATGTTGTTGGCTCCTTGCAATTTATTAAATATCAGGGCTCCATGTGACACTGACAGCAATGGTTGTTTGATACAAAAATAAGTTGTTGCTTTATGATAGAAGACCATTGTTTTAAAGGTGGGAATAGATTTCCATGTATTTTTAATAGTCATTTTGTGGATTGTTGCTGCTAGTTTTACAGTGTACTGTTAAGGAAATTAATTACCTTAACTAGTTTTGGTTCATGCTAGAAATAGATTAGATCTGATAAAAGAGTAATTTTAAGAAACAGATTGAAAATAAAGACGGAGTGGAATGTTCGGAGATAAAGGAGCACTTGAAAAACTATACACTAGTCTACATCAACCATATGATGTGACGATAGACAGCCATGATAAGCGCAGCTCTCTGGGTGCTGACAAGGGCAGATTTACCCAATGCGAGAAATCTACTGCTTGCCTAGCACATACATTGATGGCAACATGCAAGTCCTGAAAACACATGACTAGTAGGCCTATGTAAGTATATTACTCTACTAAAGTCTGAAAGTAATTAGGGAGATGGACCAAATATTCAAAACGAATGCACTAATTAATTCCCAGATGATTGGACACTCCCAGCCTACTGATACAAAATGAATACATTCCATCTGATGATATAATTCCTGAAGCTCCTCACGGACTCCTCAGCTCACACAATTGTACCGTGATTGCAAAATTTTTGTCCAAGACCAAAATCAGTCATTATTTCTGGAGCAGCATTCACAAGAACTGCATGTTACTTTCTCTGATGTCTTTTAATTTCTGGTTGTACGGGAATAATACGCCTGCGCAGAAGTAATGACACAATTTTTTTCATCTTCATTGCATTGACCATTGTTTAAATATTACAGAGAATTACTTCAACATAAAACACCCAAACAATTCATGGCTGATTTTCTATTGAACATTGGTACATTCATGCACTGATTATCAGGAACCCATTAAGAAGTATATGACTTGAAATCTTGTATATATTGGCCTATTTAGTATGACAAAATGCCTCATTGTAATTCATCTTTTGATGAGGACAAGGCTCCAAATGATAAATATCGAGCACCACAAATGTTAAAGGATTTTAATTTCTTTGAAAGATTGTAATATTAAAGGATTTTAATTTCTTTGAAAGATTGTAATATAATACTAATATTTAACTTCATATTAATAATTTTCATTAATTGATATATGCATTTGGAATAATGGCCATTTTGAAGAATTGTTAAATGAAGTGCATTGTGCCTGTGTCCAAATATATCATAATCGAGATTTTTTCCCAAGAGAAATCAGCAGGAAATTTGATTCTTTGATTCATTTTAATCAATCTAAAATTTGAACATATGCATAAATATGATTTTGATGAATTGTGCAGGCTGTTTTTGTACCAGGGAGCAATGACTGGAGAAGAATGCAGACATGCCTCCAGAGATTTCCATGCAGAGATATCCATAGACACTAGACAAAGGTGCATGATCTTTGGCTTTTGTGATGCTTTATTTCCAGGTACACATCCAGTCACATAAGGTCTTCCTAATTGTCATTCACATGAAAGTCGTCAGTAGTGACATGGCGTATTTGACTTTCGTCTGTTAGTTCAATAGACTATTTAGGTATGGATATCATGTTTGAGGACTTGTTTCAATTTACAAGACACAATATGACATTTCAAGCACGTGATTTGGTAAAAGAGAAGTAGCTTCATTGTAGCGCTGAATTGGCACTAAATAACACATGGTCTCTCAAGTAATATAATAAAGAAAAAAACTTGCTCTATTGCATTGTAGCTTCTGTGGACAAAATATATTATATGAAGTCTACATGCATCATAGCCTCATGTAACCTGTGGTCATTACTTAGCTGTACTTGACATGAAACTTTACATTAACATTCAACAGCCTCTGAGTCGTGCTCTGGATAAGTCTTCCTCTTCAATGTAATTCAGTGTAATGTCAGTATATTGACATTCACCTACACAGATTCGATTTTTTCTGGTGGTGTATTAGACTATTCAGTGTTAGCTGTAATTTCTGAATATTGATCCCATTTGTATAAGACTCACCGACATTTCTTTCAAGTGTTTTGGTTAAGAAAAATAGTTGTTTTATTACATGTAATGTAGGATCTGTGGCCCTAAATAACCCAAAGTGTCCATAAATTATTCTCAAATACCTGTGTGAATGTGTCTTGATTAAATCTGTCATTTACATATGTGTGCAAAATTTCAAATGTTGTCCTATGTGTATATATTTTTATCCATTGATATGTTAATTGAAGAAGCATTGTATAAATTAATTTTTTGGGCATATAGGGGGGAGGGGGTGCACCCACCTTCGGGTCATGGCAGAAATTCTGCTTGGGTGCCCTCCAGCACAATATTGTAAATATTTTACTTTAAACTATTGATAAATGAATAACTAATGTATATATATTGTAATTACATATGTTGTGTAAATAAATGTATCCAATCCAATCCAATCCAAATATTAGTGTAATGTAACTTCTGGTCGTTCCTTGGATGCAAGTGGCTGGATGTTTCACTCTGACATTCAACATCCACTGGATTAGTCTTCCTCTTCAATGTAATTCAGTGTAATGTCAGTATACCTATTCACTTACACTAGACATATTCGATTTTTGGCTGTTTGGCTTTTAGAATGACTGGGCCAACTGATTTTCTGATTCTAGAGAAAAATTGAGCTAACCCACAACTTGTATTAAATTGACAAAAACATCTGAGAAGCTCAAGATCAATTATGTCTGGCCTTATCCATTTACCCAGTGCATCAGATCAGTCGATTAACCTTTTTGCATGCCATATTGCCATCTCTCTGTTTACCTTTGTTAGCTCCCTTTTATTTCCCCAGTTCATTACAGACCTGCTTGATAAAACACACAATGAACCACCATTGCTCAGGACTGTTGTAGGGCAATGGAGCAAACAATGTGACTTGAGTAGAACTCGCAGATTTTCCGATCACTAAAATGATGTATTTAAAGTATGAAGTAATTTCTCTTGACAGATTAAGTCTACATGTTTTAATGCAATGTTATGCAGGGAGATATGTCATGCTTTGCAAACAATAGGTCAAATACTTATTTCCGAAGACCATTGGTATTCTTAAGCAAATAGATTAAGTTGACATAAGGCTTCTTTCACTTAATTTTTGTGCATTACCTGTCTTCTAATGTTGGACCACATCTACGTGAGACATTTCAGAATTTTGGAGCACAAGTGCCCAAACCAGAAAATATGGTACGGGGTCAAATACTTTTTTCTCACCTTATATAACTGGAAACGGTCATAATATAAATGGTCATAATGCTGTATCCATCCCTGTTATGGTAAATGCAAAACTAAATAGCTAAGGAAGGCTATGAGAGATGGTCGTAGGCTCTGGTGAGTCAACATACAGAATATGAAAATAATTGTTCTTTCTCCACTCAATTAAAAGAAGCTTCAATTTCATGTAAATGCGATGCTCCTGCAGTAATTAATTATGCAAACACTGATCTCCTTGATTAAGGTCATCCAATTAAACCAGAAAATGAGATTGACCTCAAAGTCAAAGGTCAGCAAGGTGGAGTAGTCTTCCTGATGATGTATCATGCATTTCACTGATCCTTTTAATACTAATGACGGAAATATATAGGGACTTCGGATATTAGAATATCCGGACATTAGAATACAGTTTGCTTATAGAAAACTTTGGACAATTCTTCCAGCAATTGGGGAGGGGCACGGGGGGCATGTGCCCCCCATATTGGAACTATGCTCCCCCAGGTGCCTCCCCATATGAACTTCCCAACGTTGGCTAAAATATACAATGAGTATTGCGGGTGCCCCTCCAGGGAATTGCGTGACCCCCGCAGGTGGCCCCCCGGCTCGAACCCCCTAGAACTTTACGCCACTGCACTCACCTGTGGTGTCACATATTTCCCAACGTAAACATTCAATTCATTTTGATGTAAAGATAATTATTCCAATGTAAAGATAGGACTAGCAATGATGTCATTGATGTCCTCAGCAGCCTTCTGTCACTGGTCCTTTCCCACAATTCCCAACTGCTTTGCCTTTTGGCAGACCTGTTTTTTGTGTCCGAGAGCAGGGCCTCGGGCCCTTTGTCGTCATCAATGGGATTGTCATATCAAAGTTGGTGTGGATCGAAAAGCATTTCACATATGCAAGAACCACCCAAAGTTATGATGCCATTATGATGCCCAGCGTTTACACTGTTGCGCAAGATGCCCTGGCTTTAATTTTATGTCTCACTGCTCTAAATAGTTAACTTCAATCCCCCAATTCCTCCTTGCTCAGCAGACGATTTCTGAGAAGCATCTTCTTCTTCTTCCCTTTGGCCCTTCCGCCCTGAGACAAAGTGGGGTGCACCACGAGATTTATGCTTCAGCCAATTACTAAAGAGAGAAAGATAGATAGACAGATAGACACATAGATAGACAGATAGATAGATTGATAGGTAGATTGATAGATCTATAGATAGAATGCAACTTTTAACAATTTATGGAGATGTGTTAATGTAATGATCATATCCCATTGAGTTATAAGGGTTATTAAATTGCTCGAGGACACGGTGCATGCATTGCATGCTATTTTTTTTAATGTTTCACAATGACCTTTAGTTACTGCTTGATGATTTTTTCTCTCAGGAGGACTATGTTATTCAGTGTAATTTCTGTGTACCCATTCACTTATCCATTTACCTAGTGCATTAGATGGTTCAATTAACCTTGAGCATGCAAAACTACCATCTTTCTATGTTTACTTTTGTTGGCTCTCTTTTATTACTCAAGTTAATGACAGACCTGCTTGATATAACTCACAATGAACCACTGCAGCATCACTTATAATGTGCCCTGCTGTCACTTTTGTAGTACTCGCTGATTTTCTGAACAATATGTTCCATTTTGGAAGTTTGAAGATAGAACCTTCTCTTTTTCATTCCCAACACCTCGGAATGGCCTATCAGAAGATTCGCGAAAATTAAAAACACTAGGTAACTTTGAGAAGTGACTGAAAACATTTAGTTTTGCAAACTACCACATAAATATCAGCCAATCTAACCAAGTGCCAATGAGCAGTTAACTGGAATCGGTGCTAGATCAGTAGTTACATGTATTATGCCCTTGACGAATGAAGTCTGTTCATGCGCGTTCGTCATATGTTGTTGATAAGTGATTTGGCAAGAATTAATCCAGTCTTCCTGACTTTTACTCGAAGTCTGTTTCACAAAAAAATTGTATCATTCAAAGGTTTTTCCAAAAATAAGTTTCACAGCTCCACATGAATTTTAAAAAACAAGATATACAGCTGGTAATGTAATTGCTTCATCTTAGATTTCCAAAATTCCTAGATTGTTGTTGTAATGCAATCTCAAAGCCAGCAATGTGATAAACAAGAGAATCAGCTGTTCTGTCAAATGTAGAATTTGCACAATTACTAGGAACAGACAAGCAGTTGTTGCACTGAAGCGCATGCAGTTATTAGTTTGATTTCAAAGCTTTTGTAAACATTGGTGTATCATTACACCCAAGATTGAAGCTGCATGAAGTCGAACAACATGCAACATAGTTCTGTATCCTGCCTCCGGCTCTCTACTGTGAGCGGGTGATGAAATGGCAATTAGCAACGGTCAAATAATCACAAATTCTCAGGGCCAATTGTAAAACAGCTCTGCTATATTGTTACCCTGTCTAAATATATGGAATAAATAAATAGATCAATCACTGAAATTAAACACAACAAATATGGAGTTTAAATTGGTGTTGCTATAAGGTATATATAATGTACATATAGGCCTACTATTTAAAACATAGGCTGCGCAGCAGCAAACCTTCAGCGAATAACACATTTAGAAGATTACAATTACATCATAAAATTGGTGTGTTTACCAAATTCTGTATATTATAGGTATGCAACAGTGGTCGAGTAATGGCATTCTATTATCTGTTATTTGCCTGCTGCCCTGCGATCTACCTGTGTGCTTGCCAGGGTTTGTAAAAGCAGGGAAAGGCCTTATTATACTAATTTACTTATATTATGGTACGGTTTTATGCATGCACCAATTTTTTTCCGATCATTCAAAAAGTGTTAAATACAAGTCAAAAAGCACTGCTACATTTTATAGGTGATACGTGTAGGAAATGGCATTGCTGTATATGCAATAGTGGGCACGTTTTGGCTCCTATAAGAAAATAAGTATTTTTAATATTTTTTCTCAATATTACAAAAAGTATAGAATATGTATCAGTCAGACCATGAAAAGGCACAACTAAATCACATAAGTCATATTTGTACCAAACTTTATCCATGTACATGCAACAGTGACCAAGACTTGGGCCAGAAACAAAAAATTTATTTTTTCTCTTTTTTTTCAATATTTCAAATAGCATTTAATATTTTCCACCAGACCTTTCAAAGGGCACAACTAGACCTTATAGGCCATGTGTGTACCAAACTTTATCCATTTACATGCAATAGTGACCGAGTCTCAGCCCAAAAAACTAAAAAAATACATATTTTTCTATTTTCTAAATTTTTGCAAAAAGTATAGAATATCCATCAATGAGACCATCAAAAGACACAACTAGATCATATAGGCCACATCTGTACCAAATTTCATAAGTGCACATGCAATAGTGACTGAGATTTGGCCCGGAAACGAACAAAAATAATTTTTATATTTTCTCAATTATTTCAAAAGGTATTGAATATCTATCAATTAGACCATCAAAAGGCACAACTAGACCATACAGGCTATATGTGTACCAAACTTCATCCATGTACACTCAATAGAGGCCGAGTGCTGGCCCGGAAACGATCTATCTGCCCGCCGCCCGACCGCCCGCCCACCCGCCCGCCCGCCCGGCGGACGGACAACATTTTTACCCAAGTGATTACAATACCTTCTTCGAACTTCGTTCGCTGAAGGTAAAAAGGTGGTTCAAGGTAGGTAAAGGTAGGAAGGGATTCTGCAGTAGCCATAGGGTGTGAAAAGGTAAAATAGTAGTTGATTCTTCCTTTCTGCTTTTAATTTGAAACACTGCACTGGGGTGTTTCAGGAGCCCCCAATATTCCTTAACTTTATCCTATCCTGCTTGACCTCATTTTGGAATTACAGTATACATAGAAGGAGTCACCTTCAGTTTTTTTGCTAATTCTATAAATATTTACCTTTACCGGAATGCACTTGAAGTTTATAATGTAACTCCTCAACGGCGAACTTGAAAATTCCCAACATATTACAAAAATCAATAAAGGAATCAATATTTATTGGTCAATTTAATGTTTCTGAGTAAGTTTTGGGAGGACAAAAAAATTGGCATGAAGAAGAAAGAAGTTCAAAGCAGGTAAACGAAGGACTTCTGATTGAGTATTTTCTTGTACTTTATCTTGGGTTGTTAGTGCCAGCTGAACTGATGTGGTTTCTAAGGTGATTAAGATACATATGCTAATGCAGATGGTTATGCAAACCCTGATCTCCTTAATTAAGGTCATCCAATTAAGCTAGGAAATTAGATTGGCACCTCAAATGTGAGGAAGGCCAAGCAGTTTCCAGATAATGTAGTATGTATGTCACTGATCCTTCTGAAACTGATGAGTCTTATTCAATCATCCTTTTAATTTTCTTAATAAAATAGAAAATTCATTTTTTAAGTACAAAATCTGGGGGAAATTGAATCTTTTAAAATCACCTTTACTTTATGCTCTTGTATGACTTTCAAGTTTTGCTACTGGGGTACTGCACATGTAAGGATAAAGTCACTTCAGCCACCAGCTAACCCTCAGGTAATGTATCCAATCTGCTGAAATAAGCTCCGTGGTAAACCAATGTGTGTCTGTAGCAGACAAGTATTATTTTAAATGATGGAGTACTCTGGTTCATTGGTCACTTTGTTCAGACAGATGGAGTTTCTCCAAGAAAGATGGGTTTTCAGAGATTAAAAAAAGACAATTCTTCAATTCCCAAATGTTGGTCTGATGCAGACAAGAACTGAACATCTGTGTCTGCTTGTCAACATCGATCAATTGCATGGAATGGTGACAAACTAACAGACAGATGCTGATGCCGAGCTCTGACGACCATTTTGGTGGTCGATGCATTGGGCGGTAAATGGGAGACAGGCATTGTCTTAAATGATATATTGAGAGCCCTGGTCCGTTGGTCACTTCTGTCTCATTAGGACAATAGAATTAAATTTCAGACTATAAAAAAAAAAGAAGATACCCACAACGGTTCAAGAAATAGGCCCTAGTCGCAGTCAGTAGTCAGATGACAAGATTGATTAATGAATAATTGAATATTATCTATTCTAGGAACCTTGGATTATTTAAATTATGTTCCTATTGAATTAGCAGAGAGCTAGAGCTAGAGCAACAGAAACGCTATCCGAGATGATTAATGGTTTATTCAATTTTATTTTTTGACAGAAAAGTGGATTCAAAGGGGCAATATGGTTGCTTATGTAAACCCAATAGAAGTACTTCAGCATTAAATTGTGCTTCAAAGGGGGTGATTCTGCCTAATTTCAATAAAAAAAATTAGTAAATTTCTTTTTATGGAAATATAAAGAAGAACTACAATAAATTCCAAATCAAATGATCTGGAATCTATCAACATACAGGCCAACATTTACTAAATCTGGAGAATAACTGTAAACAACAATGAAACAATGATGTCCTGATACTTTCCCACGGAACACAGACATGACTCTCAGTTTATCAATGTCACATGCTATATCAATCATATGGAACAATAACGGGTAATTCCCAGAAACACTGCTTGACTACAAATTCTTATGAAGACAAATGGGAAATAGTCAGGTAATGGTTCCCTTGATTTGCTTATTGTATTACCTCAATTAGATTTCTAGAGCAAGTTTTGCTTTGCTTGGTGGCAAATGGATAAACCCAAATATTTTGTAGTATGAACACAGTTTTGCGAGTTTTGACCCTTTCTTATTGGGTCAAAACTGGTGATTTTCTCAAATCACAAAAAAACGTTGTACAAGATATATGTTAAAAACCCGAGTGATTTGAGCAATGGCTAGCCCAAATTACTGGGTTTTGATAAATTGTACGGAATTTCTCTGTGTTTTCAGCCAATAATTATTGTTATTGTAACCCTTACAAGATTAGGTCAAAATTCACAATAATTTTTGATTATGTAATCTTCATTGATATCTTGTATTACAGTCGTCACTTCATTGATATAAGACCCCTATTATATGATAAACTAATTTTAGTGACTTGTCTTCGTCTTGCAGTAAGTTGCATTTTTACACACAGGGCGGTGTGATAATGCAGTCTCCTTTGAGTCCAGATTTTCGTAATTTCAACTTAATTACTGTGTACTGTACAGTGCTTTTATAATATTGAGTTAGGTATTTTTTGTTAATTTCTAGTGAAATTGTCTTAATTTGTAGTTCTTGGGTGCATTTGAAACCAAGGCTACTGTTTGTCATAAAAAAAATTTTCGTCACTGTCTCTACAACATATACTTCGGTTTATGTCATCTTTTTGGCTTCCAGTTAAAAGAAACATTGTGAAGAGACTTTTTTGTTGCAATCAGCGAAACATCTAAATTAGCAGCGAGCTCAACGGTTCAAAATTATTTTTTTTTGGCGAGCAAATCATCATATAAATATAACATAAGGCGAGCAAATCATCATATAAATATATCATAATGCATGTACATCTACAGCTGCTTATCTATAAATGTCGCGCATCATCTGTTGGTCTCCCAGTCTAAAATCCTGAAAAAAGGCTCTGTTTGAATCCGATCTTGTATTGCAATTAAATGTCTGTGCCGCACATAGAAATACATAGAACGGACATGAGGCTCTGGCAGATGAAGCAACCAAATCCACCATCTTGGAACTGCCCTGTATCTTGGCACAATGTAACTGTGACGTCACCAATAACAGTGATGTCACTTATAACAATGGCATGACGTCACATCATAATTAGTCTATTGTGATGTCATGTCTCAGGGCAGTTAGATATGTCGGATTTGGTGACCTCATCTTGAGGTGGCATTATACAGCCTCATGTCCGTTCTATGTATTTCTATGGTGCTGCATCAACTGACAAGACCCACATGGAAATCTCCGTCAAATTTTGTAGAATCACATTACTTGACGAAATGTGAAACACGTAGAATGTTCAACAGGTTTACCTTACCATTCAAAATCCATTTTCTAAAGAACTCTTGATCAGAATTCAGAGCATCCCCATTCACATTGGAATTCCCTACAGGCAAGAGATCCTTTGGCCAGGAAGACATGTGTACTGATGCAGAAAGCCAGAAACTTGGCCTTGATCTTAACAGGAAGTGTAGCCACAGTTCTTGCATAATCAAATCAAATAACAAAGAAGCAACAATTCTGCATCAACCGTTCCTTGAGTCCATTTTCACTTCTTTATGTTTCTTGTATCATCTAAATTTATTGAAAACTAGATTTCCTAGTACTTTTACAAAGCATCAGTGGCGTAGCCAGGGGGGGGCAAGGTGGGGCAATTGCCCCCCCTGTGGCTGCTCTTGCCCCCCCTCTTGCCCCCCCTCTGGCTTTGGAGTAAAATGAAATAAAATTAGCCTGAAATGTCCGGTGCATGACCTCGTTTTACTATTCTGCTTAGGATGTCCTCTACCAAATTGTGTTTCAAACGCTGACCTAATTATTTGGTGGAGCCGAAAAATTTAGGTCGCGAAACACCAACTGAAATCTCCCGAATTTTTCAAATTTATTCAACCATACAGTGAGGCTCTGTAAAATTGCAATGACAATCCCAGCGTCCAGTGCTTCTTGTGAGCGAAGCTTCTCTGTCATGAGGAGGACAAAAACCTTTGTGAAAATCAAAGGCAGATGAGAGGCTCTCAAACCAGATAGTCATCCATATTGAATGACAAAGGTCAAATTCATTTGATTTGGATGTGTTTGTAGAGATATTTTCAAACAGGATCATGCTTCTTTTAAACTCATATCAGAGACTGATGTTGCTACATTGAAATTTAGTGTCTCTATTGCAGGCCTCCTAGAACTCCTACTTTTCCTACCTTTTTTAGAAATCATCCTACTTTTCCTTTTTTTGCCAGTCCTACTTTTTTAAAATTCAAAAATGGTAAATTTAGTGAAGTGGCAAATCTTGTCTCTTCATAGGACAAAGTTCAAGCTTTGAGTCAGAAATGTCAGATATTTGACTGAAAAAAATCTTAAGGCTCATTGTACATTCTTTCGACAAGGTTTGAGACTTGAAGGAAAAAATTGTGTACTTTCAATGAAGGCGTCAAAAATGAAGACAATATCTTGTCCCTTTGTCTTGTTTTTTGGCAAAATGTGACTAAAACAGGCTCCTACATGACCACAATTAATGATCCTAATTTTTTTGGAAGTGTCACTTTTCTGATGTTTTTCTATGGTATTTTCTTCATCTATGGATCCAATCATCTAGATTCAATATTTAGTGGCATTCAGTCAAGCAAATTTATGCAAGATATAATAATCACTTAACATTTAGCGGCAGAATATCTAATGTCTTAAAAAATGATATGTAAATACAACATAATATTTATAATTAAATTTCTTGAACTTCATGGTCAATTTAACTTGTTTAATGATGATGATAATGACCATTGTGGGAGTCTTGTGAATTTTATCCGAAAAATGTTGATAAATGTCGATAAATGTCTTGCCCCCCCTCAAGAAGTCCTGCCCCACCCACTGCCCCACCTGTGGCAGATGTCTGGCTACACCACTGCAAAGCATATATGATGATGCACATCCTTCTGTGTAAACATTCTTCAAAACACACCCCAACAAATCTTACTTCATGGAATATTCCCAGGTTAATATTGTCTCACATTTGGTCACAATGTCATTAGAGCAAGAAAGGGAAGATGTAGCAGCTAACAGCAAGGAAAGTAGACACACATTTGATTAATGAAAAGAAATCTTTTTAGAAAGATGCAATTGCTGATGCAATTTCTGCACAATTAAGTCAAGGCCAGCCAGAAAATTGGATTAACGAAGAAGACAGGAACTGCAGAAAAACATGTAAACATAATTTTGTTCTGTCAAGGTTGACTAATGAGATCATACAGCACAAAAAATGTCTTAGTTAATTATCAGAATACATCTTGCGCGAAAGTAATTGAATGTGCATGAACAATGTATGAGCATAGGGATAATTATTAAATAAGACTCGGATGGGCTAAATTTATAGATATAGAAACTGCAGCAGAAAAGATAACACAATGGAAATGGAATAGAAATTTCAAAAAATTCAAATAGAAAAGATACATTAAAACAATAGGCAAATCCTGCAAGTATAGACGATAAAAAGAAAGACAGTTAAGAGCAAATCTTGCATGTTTAGATGATAAATAGAAAGACAGTTCAGAGCATTATTTTGTTGGAGAATTTTTAGCAAATGTCCCCTGACCGAAACACTGTATAGGTCTTCCTTCAACACATTTCACAATTCTCCCCACAATAGCTCTGGGTAATCATTCCAAACTCCCTCACTTAGGGGAGACTGGGGTAAGTTGTGCCTTTTATTTTTCGTCAGGCTGATTTTCCGAAAAACCGAAGCCTAATCATGTCATCTGAAAATCAGACATCAAAAAACAATACATTGGCCAGAATCGACCAAAGTTTCAGGGTAGAGAAATGATTCAATGAATTTTCGTAGGCAAGGTTGGCATCATCACATTGCAGGATTGAAGACCAGTCATGATGGATCAAAGCTATTTGGAAAAAAAAATTTTTTTAGAGACTCCAATTTTAGTATTGCCACAATCCTGGATCCGCCCCTGTAAACTATCCATATGCGCTGGAAAGCATGTCTTGAAAGCATGTCCACTCATGCGCTGGAAAGCATGTCCACTCATGCGCTGGAAAGCATGTACACGAATCCAAAACCTTCCAGCGTACGCCTTGTGACACATCCACGCGCGTGTTAGTGTCAAATCTTGCACATCCACGAGTCCCAAAAGCGTGTATGTGCGCTCTAGAGCATGCGTGGATATGTCATATTTGGATAAAAATATACCTCGTTTCTTAGGATAGATCATTTGTATCATGTTTTTAACCTATATATGGCTGACATGTTACATGAAACTTATCAAACATTTATGAGCCATTTTATGCAAAAATTTAAAATGCTGAAAAAACTTGTTATTTGGTAGTTTTTTTCTTGGTGCCTTATGATGTTGACCAGGTGGGTATATACGCCTGTACGGGTGGCATTGCCTTCTTTGCCCAGTTCTTCATTTCACCCCAACAGTGGCGACACAACTTACAACTTACCCTGGTCTCCCCTACTTTGGAACTCCTGTCAGGTCTTGGTTTCTTTTGGTTGTTGAACAGTTGCACTGATGCAGAAAGCCAGGAACATTTCCTTGTTGCAACAACACCAACAGTAGGCCTGCATGTAACTTGTATTTCTATACGATGAGACCTCCTCTGCGAATAAATTCACACGAGATAGGGAAGCGACTGTCTATATTTCTTCCCGGCTACAACAATCAACATTGTTTTATCTCCTAATTAAATAAAAGTCATTTTTTACAAATGAACCCTGGTGATTTGTCACAATTGCTTCATAACATCATCAAATTCCATTCTGGAGTAAGGACAGAGGACACATAGATTGGAAAACAACAAGGAAAGTAGACATGTATTTGATTAAAGAGAAGCCTTTCAGGAAGATGCAATTTGGTTGCACAATTAAGTCAAGGACAGAGTGGGATGAAAAACAGAAAACTGGCATATTTTTGGAAAGGAACTGCAGAAAACCAAGAAAATAGGATTAATGTTGTGTCAAGGCTGATGTAATCAAATATTTAAGTCATGTAGTATTTCTGAGAAATTGTGCAAAGTAAAGATTGGTGTCTTTGCATTTGTGGTCTTTCAAGTTATTTTTCACTGCATAATTGCAAGATCTGAACAATATCAAAAGATGGGTGGAAAATCTATGAGGCGAATCTTAGTTTAAGCGCAGATGTTTAAGCACAAAATATTTCCCTTGTCACTTTTCTCTGAAGATCATTTATACATGGCCTTGCGTATTTATTGCAATCATGAAATGCGATGGCCTTCAAATTGTTTATTTGTGTGGTTTTTGTTATCAACATTGTAAATGAGATTTTTGCCTTAATGCAACATGCAATGTTGTACAAAGCCAACACTTTTCACATGCAACCATTGTTGACAAAACATAATTGTGTTGATTTAAGACAAACACAAAATATGCTAGGTTTTCATTGCCATGTTAGAACTTAGAAGCAACAAAGTGGCGATCAGAATTTAAAAACGGAGAATTGATCATCAATAATTAGCATACCAGTAGAAAAATGTATAAAACAGTATTAATTCAAATGTCAAACGGTATATTAACAAGAATCCGAGGATTCAAACCCTGGGTTCTGTTGGGAATTAGCAATTAAGCAGAAGATCCATGGATACAAGATCAAAGTAGCACTGCACTGCGAAGTGCAATCAGCTTTGACACCTGTCAATTGAAATTGAAATTGAATTGTCAGATTGACTTTAAGAGCTGTTTCTCAATTTGGTAAAATGAGGTTGAAAAAACGCTTTAGAACTTGCAGAATTGCAATTAGCATTGTTAGACTGCTTCTGAGAATATATGCACTGCAAAAAGCAATCGCCAAATGCATTATAGGCCTTCCTTGAATCGCATGGACGATCGTCACGTGGGCGACATTATAATGCAAAGTCAGCTTGAAAACAGCCCCTCAAGACTCGAACGATCTATTACACAACAAACTACTAAAAAAAAAATTAAATTTTTTAATTTTTTTTTCTCAAAAAAAAAACCACAACAAACCATCCCCAATTCCACAACGCATTTTAGTTCACCTCTATTTGAACACAAAATGGCCCACTTGACCACATCCACACCTGTATTAAGGCTGGGAAAACTTTTTTCCAAAAATCTCTCAGACTGGTTTTTAGATAAAATCACCCTGGGGGAACCCAGGGTAAAAAGGATAATTCACACATACATATTTACAGTGGTGGCATGTTCTTACCCCCAACTTGCACAAGTACAATCTATGATGCAAATATGACTCCTGCGTACCAAATCTCCTGGAACCATGTTAATGGCAAGAAAGATGCATCTTAAAGCCTTCATGAATACATGAAATTGGTGATTTTATCATGAATACATTAGACCTGTTCAAAAAAGACTTTCTATTTTATTTTAATGCAGGATGCAGTGATTCCCATTCTCCAAGCTATAGAATGACCAAATATGACATTTTTTTCAATTTTGAACTTTGGGAATGCCTGCCTCATGAGCCATGAAGTTTTAATGTTTAATTTCATTAAAAACGCCAAAAATATCAGATGGGGGTGTTATATTTCTCCTCATATCTTTATCAGAAGTCATTGTAGAGCAACATGGATGGTGTTATATGAAAGCTTGTTAAATTATCTTTCAAATGAGACCAATAACTTGGTATTTGAGACACTTTCAGTTCTCTTCAAAGCAGAAATGTGTAAATTTTAGGGAAAATTTCGATGTCGATTAGTGTATTCTGCCTCATATGCTAATCCAAATTGATCATAGGGCAGCATGAGTGGTATCATTCACATGCCTGTAAAGTTGTCTTTAAATGGACACCATTTTTAAAATTATTTAGATAGTTCTCATTGTGTCTGAAGCAAAAATGCCTGCATTTCAAGGAGCTCCCTGCCCGATCTAATTCATTGCAGCACTGCATTGACCAGAAAGTTTACAAAATCTTTAGTCTTATTAAATAATTTCATTGATATTGTTTCCAAGTGGTCGGGACATTTTAGAAATTCTTTTCCATGTCCTTAAAATGACTTTCTATTGAGGAAATACATTTTTGGATTTGTGCTGAATCGAAATTACCTTAGCACATTCTTGGAACAAATGTGCGACATATTTTAGAAAATGCAGTTAAACTTGACTTAACAACAGCATGCCACAGTTGTCAATTCTCATAATTATGCTATAAGTAACTTCTTGTGCCACTAAATTAATAATGACTTTAATTATGTTTCAGGTTTACAATTCAAAGATTAACACAATATTGACAATAACAGGTCTATGCAATAAAACGTAAGTCACTCATGACTTAAAACTATCATACACTAATACTATGACATAAATGAGGGCCTAATATCACATATATAAATTGAAATAATAATTACAGTGTAACACAGTTCCACACATTGTGTCTATAATGACTTGTTAAAGGTAGCGGAAGGAAATTTAACACAACTTTTGAATGTGGGTTTTTAAAACTGTCCACCTACATACAATTATATGCCCCAGCTAGAAAATGAGTCACCCAACAAAACTGTTCTGGGAATGTTGCTTTCTGGTAAATTCTTATTATTTTATGATTTATGTTGAGTAATATTGATTTATTGTTTAAGCAAAACTGTGTGTCAATGTAACAGACTTCCAGCCACTCTACACCACATGTTGCTCTTGATCTTTCCAAGTTTCTGCTGGCTTAGGTATCCATCATAAACTTCAAGGTGCTTGAGCTCAGACAATGAGTATCATCACAATGCAATAAAATCCAATATTGTGTTAATCTTTGAATTTTCAACCTCAAACATGATTAAAGTCATTATTCATTTAATGGCACAAGAAGGACACTTCTTTATAGCACAATTATTAGAATTGACAACTGTGGCATATTGTTGCTCAAAATGTTAAGTGAACTTTAACTGCATTTTCCAAATATGTAACACATTTGCTCCAAGAATATGTCTTGATAACACTGGCTGTTGAAAAATAACAATATTAAAGTCATCGATGATGTTTGTTTCAATTTAGCTAAAATCCAAAAATGTATTTCCTCAATAGAAAGACATTTTAAGGACATGTAGAAGAATTTCTAAAATGCCCCAATCACTTGGAAACAATATCAATGAAATTATTTAATAAGACGAAAGATTTTTGTAAACTTTCTGGTCAATGCAGTGCTGCAATGAATTAGATCGGGCAGGGAGCTCCTTGAAATGCAGGCATTTTTGCTTCAGGCACAATGAGAACTATCTAAATAATTTTAAAAATGGTGTCCATTTAAAGACAACTTTACAGGCATGTGAATGATACCACTCATGCTGCCCTATGATCAATTTGGATTAGCATATGAGGCAGAATACACTAATCGACATCGAAATTTTCCCTAAAATTTACACATTTCTGCTTTGAAGAGAACTGAAAGTGTCTCAAATACCAAGTTATTGGTCTCATTTGAAAGATAATTTAACAAGCTTTCATATAACACCATCCATGTTGCTCTACAATGACTTCTGATAAAGATATGAGGAGAAATATAACACCCCCCTCTGATATTTTTGGCGTTTTTAACGAAATTAAACATTAAAACTTCATGGCTCATGAGGCAGGCATTCCCAAAGTTCAAAATTGAAAAAAATGTCATATTTGGTCATTCTATAGCTTGGAGAATGGGAATCACTGCATCCTGCATTAAAATAAAATAGAAAGTTATTTTTGAACAGGTCTAGAATACATGCATTGGTGACATATTGGTCCCTAGACATGCAAATGGACAAATGTTTCTCCAGGGAACACTCAAGAATTTTGCCTTACTATATTTGCTCCACTGAAATTGGTGTTTGTATGCTTATGTATTCATTGTACTACAAAACTTTCCCCTTTAAAGGTCCGCTATCAAACCAGTTGAGCTAAAGGGCCGGCCCCCAAGCCAAGTGCTTAGGAGCAACCTATTATACCCAACCCACTATACTACATCCCCCAACTTCCCTGGGATGTTGACACAATCAAGTCAACAATCGCACATCAATGCCACCTGCCATTGCGACCGTGATTTGAACCAGCTACCTCTGAGTAGCCTCAGGCCGATGCATCGAATAACACTTTCCCCTTTAAAGGTCCGCTATCAAACCAGTTCAGCTAAAGGGCCGGCCCCCAAGCCAAGTGCTTAGGAGCAACCTATTATACCCAACCCACTATACTATAGTACAAGCAGGTATTCTTATGTATAGAAATGCGCAAATTTATATGACATGAGACGGTGGTACTGTTTTCTTCCAATTTCTTCTCGCAGACGCTTTGTAGGGACTTTTTTGTATTCATGAGAGTATGGATAATCTGAAGATTATTTTTGGTTCATCAAAGCTTCGAATTGCACATAAGAAGAGGTACAACACACACAGCAACTAAGTTTAAAGTCTGCATTGTTATTGCTTGTCTATTAATATCAATCTTAACTTTTAAACGTCTGTTTTGGCAGAAACCTTAGGGGGAACGGCGGCACATTGGGACGCGGGGCACTGTGGGACGGTGGGGTTTTCTTGGATCCTGGCAAGGTATATGATATGGTAGTGCCATCATATCTTGTAATTTCACATCCTGATGTTTCCATGGTTTTATAGACAAATTGCAGCCACATGCAGAAGTATGGCAAGCAAAAGTTTGTTTTTCTACTACAAAAGTAAATATGGACGGGTACATTTCGAACCATTCTGTGGACAAACCATGAACAATGAGGATTTCTCAGTGCTATTATGAATTTTATATATCGTAACGAACAGTTATGAATTGCTTTCTGATAAACACACTCACTGGTGTCCAGGAAATTAGCATTTTGGTGTAAAAGTCATATCAGGGCTCATTGGGACAGTGAATTTGTGGCACATTGGGACGCACTTAATATGGCAGAATTTAAGTGTCCAAGGCAACTGAATTACCTGGGACAGCACACAACAGGTGTTCAG
This sequence comes from Platynereis dumerilii, assembly GCA_026936325.1. Taxonomy (NCBI): domain Eukaryota; kingdom Metazoa; phylum Annelida; class Polychaeta; order Phyllodocida; family Nereididae; genus Platynereis; species Platynereis dumerilii. Next base: position 20,847,011 of record JAPTHN010000014.1, on the reverse strand, counting down.
GCCACAGTGAATAGAGGTATAGTGGATTACCATGCTCTGTGAACAAATTTGTCGCAAAGCACTTACTTACATAGATGTCCGCACCCAGGAGAGTTTATGTTAAATGTTTAAAACTGTTTGAAGTTATGAACTATCGGCACTACAAAGTGTTAATGTACTGTATATTGTCGTACGCACTACTTATATATGATATCTATTGCACATGGAGTGGTAAAATTATTTTTTAATTAATGTCCCAATGTGCCCCGGCTGTGCCACGCCGGGGCACATTGGGACAGTCATTTTTACGACTCTCTGGCTGCAAAAGGGTAGGTGCAGGCTAGTTTATTAAGTCTTGCATTTAAGCTCAATAGTATTGGTGATATTCATACAAACTTCTGAGTTCTTCAGTACCTTCAGCATTGAGCAAAATTAGTCGATGTTAAAGCGTCCCGATGTGCCCCGGTTCCCCCTATATTACACACAGTATAACTTTTATGATATATGCTCCATACAACTGTAGACTGATTGGTCCTTTGTTGTGCTCTCTATCCAATAAAATACCACTAAAGCAATATGACGGAGGCCTTTGGAGTGAAAGGGGCAACAGCCAACAATTCACATGAGTGCTTTACACTGCTTTAGCGTGATTGTAACTGACAACCCACAATTTCAGGACCCTGGTGGAAAGGACAAACAAGGAAAACACATGATGAAATAACAGGAGACAGTTTGTTACAGAGAAATTCATTTACCATAAATGAATACAGTTATGGATAAAGATCATAGTACCAGTACAAGAGGAAATAGCATAATTGAGGAAACTGAAATACTACACACTTGTTAAAAAGAATACGTGTATGGACCCGATGGAAAATGATTCTGGTACGGAAGCATATTAGGCTATGAATAAATAATAAATTCTCGATATTTTGACATTTTGAACTGAACATTTTAGTATTCAACACTTCTGAGTTTGAAAGGCAACATTTCATGGTCCTAAAAAAAAAACCAAAAAAAAACAGATGATTGAGGGAAGATCAAAAATATCATTTGAGATGCTTAATATAAATCATCAATGATTTAAAATTATGATTCATGTTGGCAACTGAATAAAAGTGAATACTCCTTGATCAGTACAACTAAAATCAATAGCTCATTAGACTGTGCACGTTGCTTCTCACCATCCATAAGAAACTCCCTTCTTCTGTTGGAAATGCACAAAGTGACCAATGGATCAGACCCGCTAATCAATCATTTAAGACAATGCCTGTTGACCACCAGGAACACCGTTGCAATGGCGTTGCATTAAGAACTTATTTCAGAAGAAAGGATACAACACATCTGCAAGGTTCATTGGCTGCACAAGCAACAGTCCATGGCTTTATTCATGGATAACTAAACACCATGGTGGTCCTCTTTCTGGCTACACTCTAAAAAATTTCAGACAAAATTGGTTTTTTAGCCTCGGCTAATCAGCAGTTGAACAGGCCTTCGTACATTTTATGTAGATGAGGCGGAATTTGCTGATTCGAGCACATAAGACTCAATCCCAGTTAAATGGGCAAATTCCAAAAAGAAAGAATGTTTGAAGATTGTTGGCTGTCATTTCAAGTAGAATGATTTCACAATTGTAAAATTTGGCAGTAATTTAGAAAACGTACGTAGAAATACAGTCATATAGGCCTATAATATACATATAATTTGTGATAGCAACTGCGCTAAATTCCATGTTAAATTCCCAAAAAACGGAAAAATAGCACATGATGGTCACTGAGGGGTTTCATATAAATCATTTGCTGTGTCACTAATTTTGCAGGTATTAACTTTAGAAGAGCATGGAAATGTACCCAACAATTATGGCATTCCCATAGAAAAAGTCATAAGGTCATGTTGAAAAGTCACATAATTCTTGTAAATTAAGATAAGATTCAGGGCCATTTTAATCATGTTAATATTTTTTTTAAAAATCCATTTTGGTTTTGCATTGAAATTTGGTTTTTCAAAAAACCATTTTGAATCTAAAAAACCAATTTTGTCCTGACATTTTTTAGAGTGTACAGTACAGTACTATCCAATAAAGTAAGACCACACTAGCAGGAGGGAAAAAAAAATCAACCGCTACTTTACCCTTTCATACCTGTTGGCTCCCTTCAAATTCCTTCCTACCTTTACCTACTTTAAACTACATTTTAAAATTGCATTAGATTTACAATAAAGCAATACCAGTTCAAACTCCATCACCCCCATTGCGTTTGATTTCTTTGATACTGTGCCCCTTTGCTAATTGCAATAACATTTCCAGTTATCTTAACACTGTTCTTGATACGGGGAAAGGTTGTGCTGAGGAATCAAAGGTAGCTGCAAGGAGATTTGGGGTGGAGAGGAGAAAGGAAGTAAACATAGGACTTCTGACAGAAAAGTTTCTTACTTTATTTTGGATTGTATGTACTATACCTTCTTTGAACAAGAAATACAGAATTTCTCTCATTTTGTTGGTCATTTATATCATCTCTTTCAATTTAATGCAGGGGGAACACTCTAAAAAATGTCGGGAAAAAATTGGTTTTTTAGATTAAAAATGTTTTTTTGAAAAACCAAATTTCAATGCAAAACCAACATGGATTTAAAAAAAAAAATCCATGTTGGTTTTTTGCATTGAAATTTGGTTTTTCAAAAAAACATTTTTAATCTAAAAAAACCAATTTTGTATGAAATTTTTTAGAGTGAAGTTGGAATTCAGAATGAGGAAAGGGAAATGACTGATATTAAAACAATCAACCAGAAAAGTAGACAAGCATCTGATTAACGAAGAGAAGCCTTATGGGAAGATGTAATTCGGTTGCACAATTAAGTCAAGGCCGGAACATGTGAATAACAGAAAAGCAGATTATGAAAGGAGTTGTAGAAAACCAGAAAACAGGACAGTCTGTCACAAACGAGCTGTCATTATTGGAACAGTGTCATCTCATATGCAGTTCTTGAGGAAAATTCAAGATACTGGGGAAAAAAAAAACACAACTAGACTCGAAGTTTGATTTATGCAGAGAAGCCTTACAGATAGATGCACTTTGTTGCACAATTAAGGTCGAGGCCAGAGAAGGATGATTAACAGAAAATTGGAATATTTTGTACAGGAACCGCAGAAAACTGGGTTTTTTTCCAGTCAAGGTTCATTTGATTATCATACGCCAAATCATTCCAAAGACTTTTAAAGGCCTGTAATTAGCCACCCATTGGTTGTTTAGCATGAACACATGGGGTACTGGCAATCATCTTTTAAAACAAAGTGGTCCTTGATTTTAAAGATTTGACGTCTGAGGTCAGACATATTTAATTTTCAGGTTCTCGGATTGACTGACCCATCAGATTTTCTGTCTACAGAGAAAAAATTGATCTGACCCACATCTTTTATTAAACTGACATTAAACTGACATATCAAAAATTGAAATTATACCTTTTTTTTGTCCTACCGACCTCCGAAAATGTGCTTCGAGAAGATCCAAGATGGGTGGATGGATGATCGGGGCTTTACGCCCTGTATTCATGCACTTGGTAGGCTAATTAGGACGAGAAGATCCAAGAAGCTAAATATAGAGGGGGAACAAAATCACTTTTTCTTTCAAAACCCTTATGTGACCCCCCTAAGTTTTGACAAATTGTATGAAAACACTATTCCCAAAGGCATTTTTCCAGCAATTGGTTTTTCAGCCTGCTACCAGCATTTTTGTGTATGGCTGATTTTAGCATTAGCGCAAATTCGCGGTTCTCTGTATCTCTGTCAATTTTATAGTTAGCCAAAAAATAATTACACCATGTTTTTCAGTGAAGAAAGACCTTTCATTTGAATACCAACAATGCTAGGCTGTGGATATTTTAGGTTGTATTGTCAAGGAAAGTTAACTGAAAAATTTTAATTTTCTATAATTTTTTTTGTCATCTCAGGTCTTGGAACCGACACTCATGGACTAAAATAAAATTACAATGATTTTAGCTTGTTTTAAGTTGTGAATTGAACATATCCCTCTTAAACTTATATCACACATGTTACATGTAACTAGATGTAAGTACAAAGTACAATTATTGTTTACAATTATTTTTATCAACAATTCGCAATCAATATGATAGACACACGTAACAATGCTATGAGTTTCTGTTATATTTCTTTGAAGTTGTCCGACTTTTTTTCAGAAAAAGGTTTAGGTCCTTAGAAAAGATTATTCTTATTAGGCCCAGTACTTGTATTTCTCGAAATCAAGAAATGTGATACATCATAATTATTGAGCGAAGAGCCTGGGCCAAGATGTATTTGGCACAGACTGCTTTCTACTGGTATGATACTAGAGTCTCCAAAAGAGCTATCAGCCAATATGTAAAGGGTCTACTATTTAGTTTCAGATTTTCCAGAATTATGAACTCAATATTTTCAAATGGCTCAACTTCAAAAGCCTGGCTCCTTTCCACTTATTCCAACTAATCCTGAGTTTTGTAAGATCACTACATCTTTGGTCCCGCCGAAATCACCCAATTTTTCTCTCACGAATGTTAGGTACATTTCAGGATGACTCCCTTGTGAAGGTGTGCTTAGACTACGCTTTTCTCATACCTCTGATAAATGTCACCTCATTGACATTTCAATTCTCATTCATATGACACACTGTTGTTCTAGAGATCCCGATAAATTGTGATAATATTACCAGCAATGTTCACTGTCCAGTATCAAAAATATGGGATACTGAGCCTCAAAGTTTCTTAAGGAATATAATTTCCTGTGAATATGACTTATGCAAATTTTTTGCAATCTTCCAGATGATCATGTGTAGCATAGTACTGAATACTGCATGAACTGCAACCTCACAACTCTCATAATGCATTTGCCTTTTGGAGGGCTATACCGGTAGGAATGGGTGTGCAAAAAGACAAGAGAGCATGGATGTTTCAAGGTGGAGGAAATTATTTGACATAATGGGGAAGCCTAAGTCAAAATATTGAGACAGATATTCTTTTAGGATTCAATGGGTTAAAAAAACAACAACCAAAAAACAAGACGCTAGGGGATACCAATGGAATTGTGTATGAAAATTTACTGTTGTGACATTATGAGTACATGTACGATGTATACTGTATCAAACTAAAGAGTTGTGCAAGACTTCCCAAAAAGACTTTATATCATCCAACTGATAACAAAATAATCACACAGAACATGGATAATACAAAAATCGTTATATTTCAGATAGCATGAATGAATCTAGTGGATTTAACTTAATAAGAAAATCGCATGTTTTTTAAAGTTTTTTGGTCTTCGTAGGACCTTCTAGGATCAAATCAGGAAACATTTGATATAAAGCACTAATTGATGTCATCATGTCAGCCTTGTAATTGTGTACTAAGGACCTAATACAGATTTGTCCATGGCCATTTGTACTTTTGACACTGCTTACAGCAGAAAAGGGACCAAGCAAGAGCAGTGAACTTATTTCCAATAAATTTAACAGCTGTAAGGGGTGAAACTCACTAGAATACATTCATGTTGGTATTCATTTGAAAGGATTTTTTACAAGGATTCCAAATATGTGGTTGGTTTTACTCTGGGATAAGAATTGACAAAGTTATTTAACACCGCGACTAGCTTATCAATTACATAAATTTGCGATGATGAGGAAAATGCTGGTAGCAGGCTGGAAACCTATTTTAAACACGTTTAAATGGTCATTTGTTCAATTTTATGATAAAAATAAAAAATTTAGGGGGTCCCGCCAGGGTTTGAATTTTGTTCCCCCCCCTACTAAATATCAATTATGTCTGGCCTAATTCTTTTTAAAAGGCTTGCCAAATAATCCATAGAAATCTTATTTTTCTGCTGACTTTTAGATGTCCTTAGCCAGTACCTTGCCCTTCTTATGTTATTCAGTGTAATAGCACTATGTACTCATTCCACTTGCTAATTTACTAGGTGCATAAGATCATTTAATTAACCTCATGCATGCCACACTGCCATCTTTCTCTGTTAATCTGTCCAAACCTTTTATCACAGATGCCAAAAGATTACATACTATAAACCAGAGCATTGCACTAAGTCTATGACTCTCTGGAAGGACAACTAACATAGTGACTGGAGTAATGTTGTTGGTGTTCACTATTCAGGCCAGACTTTTTTAATTTTTAGCTTCTCTGATCAACCGACCCAACAGATTTTCTGCCAACGGAAAAAAAAAATGAGCATAACCAGAATTTTTGTCAAATTGACATTATAAAAAAATTGTGATTTCACCTTCTTTTTTTTCGTTCTACCGACCGACCTCAGAAAAAGTGCCTTGAGAAGATCCGAGAAGCTAAAGATCAATCAAGTCTGGCCTCACTATTACCCCAAACAAATACCTGGAGTCAGTCCAGATCCTGGTAGAGCGGATTGCAGTGAAACAAAAAAAAAACAGGTCAATTGATGGTAAGTGGATGACCTAGAAGGGTTATAATTTGTGCTAGGCTAACATTAAATTTTGGAATAGTGACCTACAGCGTATACTCTGTTGTCTGTACTGAATAAGCATGGACATTGGTGCAGAAAACAGACAAGCTGCACTGTAAAGAAGTAATCATTATTCTTCACATCAATCCTGGCAACATGGTAATAAATTTGGTGTAAATAGGTGACACAAATGAAGAATAACAGGTTTTCTTGTTAAAGATAGAATAGCCATCAAGAATATATACCACCAAGATGTCCATTATTTTTCAATCCCCTATTTATCTGAAATCTTTGGACAGTGTGTATTGGGGGTTTAGGATCCCAATGTTATGGGTTGTCAATTCCAATCAAGTGAAAGCTAAAAAAAGCAATCACATGAATTGTTTGTTGCTCCTTTCCCTGCCACTTTGTTGGTTTATGGGTATTTATTAGAGAGAAACACAGCAAAGGACCAGTCAGTCCACATTTGGACTCAACACATCATAACTACTGTTTGTGTTTTAAGGTTTCTAACAAAGCCTTACAACATCTGGATAAAACCATAGAAACTCCCTGATAGGCTATACAAAAAAAAGCAAAACGAATCACGACTACATATATCTTTACACATATTCTTAGCTTGTTACCATGTGTGTTATAGATAGTTTTTTTTTACAATATTGCCAAGCTAAGAACAACGTTTGGATATCCTTGAAAGGTGTTTCTTTAGTGGGTGTGACAGAACAAATTTCATGTTGGAAAACATTCATGAACATTAAACATAGTTTATATGGTGTTTTTGCAAGCATATATTCACGACCATACAAAATATCGATTCACGCTAGACAATTTGATAAGGCAAATCGTCTATAAGTGACATTGGTGGAATCACATGCTATATATGTCATGCTATACGTATGTATGCAAGCAGAATGATAATATCGCCATCTGCATATATATTCATGGATATCTGCCTTGCTATCAAGATGGTTCTTGGTAGATTTTGTAATACAGGTTTCATAATTTGTATCATTGTAGAAGTACTTCTGGTAATACTGGTTGCATAATTTGTGTCATGGGTTGTAGAAGTACTTCTGGTATTGAGCAGTGCAATATAATTTTTATGAGTCTAATTATGCTCTATATTGGAAGACTAACCATCTAATATTTGTTTTATTCTCCATTAATGAAGCCACTTTTAAAACCACAGGTTTAACCATTTTGACTGTGCAGGAAAGCCAGTCCATGTTTTTTTTTGGTCAAGCAGCAGAACTGTCTTTACCAAGTTCTAAGCTGCTTTATATTTGAGATGTTCTATTTCTTTTTACAGCATAATGTTTACTTCTAAAATGTAAATAATACAATAACAATACATGTCATAAAATTTTTATGCTATTTATTTTGATTTTGTACATTTGTTACAGGCATTTTAGTTACCTAAGACAGTACCAGGTGCAATAGTTGCTCTGATTACTTTTCATGATCCAAGAACCCCAGCTTCCAGCTCTGCGGTAATTAAAGAAACATCAAACAGCCATGAACTGCACGTGTCGATGTTCTTGGGAGATAGCTCAAGCATGGAATTTATTAAGGGTTTTTCTCTGACTGCAGATGACCCACATCAAGGTCTACTTATTTATTAGTGCATGTGGAACTGATTTGTCTAATTATTTGGCTCCCAACATTGTGACTGGACTGATGTTGTTGGGGCTCAAAATATTCTGACTGTACCTCCAGTTATATCAAAGGATTTTAAGATGATGCATTCCATGAACAGTATTACAAGGAATGAATTATTTTTGCCAGAAGCTTGTATTTTGTCATAACGGTCATTTATTTTTCTTTCTAAAATAATTTTTATCAGGAAAATGGGATGATCACAGCAGCCATTTTGCCATGAACAACTTGAGTAGCCATAAAGAAGACCACCAACCCACCTAGGTGTCCATGAATGAAGCTAATGAAGGCAATGAACCTCACAGACACATTGTATCCATTCTGCTGGAATAAGCTGGTTAATGTGATGGTGTGCCTGGGGGACCAACAGACATTGTCTTCAATGATTGATTACCAGGTCTGATCCGCTGGTCACTTTATGCAGATGCTGGAATTTCCAGCAGAAGATTGTGAAGCACCTTTTTGTTTGTGAGGGAAGCAGCAGGTTTCTTTGAATAATACATCATTTTTGGAAGGACAAAGATTGATTATTTATTTGAATTGATTAATTTCAGAGTATTCAATTTAATTCAGCAGCTGCCACAAAAAGATATACTGAAATGATTGATTTATTTGTATCCATTGAGTATAAAATTTCATTTTCTGTCACTTTTCTCTTGGTCAGAAAGAACGACATGCACTGGAAGGTGTGCAACATGTGAAATGACATTGGCGATTGATTGAATTCTATTGAAAATAAAGAGTGATCCATGCAGGGCAAATAGTTAACACAGACTACAGACAGATTAAATTTCAATGTTTAAAGTAATGAATATCAAATTAGATTAAATGCTGGAAATGAGTGTTTTTTAGTATACCAATGATATCCAAATGAAAATGGAACATAAAGCACTTTGGAAAAATGACATGATTCAGCATTTACAGTTATTTGAATGTTTACTATAACTGAACCATGTTGTTCAGGTGCCACAATTTTATCTACTGACAATGCATTTCCTTGTTTCTTGCAGACTGCAGTAGAGTTTTCTTCTGCAGTTATTCGAAGTAGACAAATACTATGCATATCGCTGTTAGTCGGCAAAACAAACTTACCAGAAACAATTGACAGAACCCTACACATGACAATACATCATTAGCTCAATCCATCAAGTGTGACACTGATTGGTTGTTATAGATGGGACACACTCAGAATGTAGATCACCATGAAGACAAATGGAGGATACTCAGCTGATGATTCTATTGATTTAGCATTAGCGGGAATGTTGTCCACTGTCCAGGAAGATGGCCAAGAAGGATTGGTAACAGCCACACCAAACGAAGCAACTGAAGCAAGAAATGCTGTGCACTTTTTGACCAAGTCTCCAAATTTTGATATTTTGCAATGTTGTAATTGCAACCCCAAAAGTGACCACATCCTGACCACATTGAGGGAATTCTTATAATGCAGAGGCCATTGAACATGTACTAAAAATATGGTTTGGTCAATGCAAATGCAGATAACCAGACCTAAGTTGATCATCTGGAGTGATAAAATGAACCCTTAATTCCCTCCATGCTTTAACTGTCTGCCACGATCACCAACAAATTCAGTTAATGACCCAGTTAATGACCCACTGATGTTTCTTCAATTACTATTTGGTTGTAAACTGGGGTTCTGGGGATCATCAATGGTAAATTTGTGCACATGCTGCTATCTTGGGCAGTCAAGTGAACATTGACCTCACTCCACTACAGTATTTTATAAAATAATTCTAAATCATCCATCTAGTCACAAGTGTTATGGATATTATACATGCAGTGCATTATCAATATCCAACAAGAACCCACAATGCCGCAATGCTCAGATTTGTCAAATTATTAAATGTATGGCTATTATATCCCCAAACTCCAGATGCATTGCATAATCTAATATTGGAACTACATTGGCAAAGGATGCTCTGGTTACTGAATAATGATAATGTAACAAATATAGATTTTCAATAGTTTTGCAAAATTGTTGTATCTTGCTCACGGTTGGGGCGATTGAATTATTTTTTTAATAGATTAGATTAGATTAAATTCAGACTTTGCTTGATTACATTAGATGAGATTAAGGCCATTTTACAATCTTAATCAATTAAATCAGATTAAACACAATATTTAATCAGATTAAATTTGATTAAAGTTGATTAAGATAAAAATAAATAATTTTCCAGGGTAGTATTCTGTGAAAAAATGTTTTCAATTACCATGTTGTTCAAATATATTCTCAATGAACGACTTATTTGCTATAAGTCTCAGTTTTAAAGGCACAATGTCCACGAATTTTACCAGATTCATATCAAACATCTGAAATGTATTTAACAGCTGTTCTTTAAGAAAATAGTCCACAATCTCTCAGGTGAGCCCTGTGAAGTCCAAAATGTAAACAACAGACCAATGCATAGTGTTGCATCTTTCTTTTCTTTATGAAAATTTGAAAATTGCTAAGATAGGTTATTCGGAAAACTTTCATGTATTCTTTTACCACATAATTAGGGGCTTATGCATGGCAATAAAATGTACACTAGCAGACTAGCAATACCAACATGGTTTTGATAAAAAAAAATCAATAATTTACCAATTTCTTTAGATCACTTTATGTGATGTTTCACTGATCCAATTTGATAGAAATATGTTCTCCTTGTGAAGTATTTGATGTTCCCCCTTAACTAACCAATTATGTAACCTAATTGACATATCATTCCTATTCCCTCAAGATAGGTATCTTATAATTTACGAGTTGCATAAGACCAGATAGGGGCTTTTGCTTCAGCATTGTCTATGTTCCATCCGGTTTTGTGATATAAGCGTAATGATATTACATAATCATGAGCTGATAGGCTGATAGCATTGATAGGCATTCTAATTGTCTATTAGGTAAATGCAATGAATGATGTGTCACTAAACAATTCCTTCAAAGTTTGAATTTCATACGTCACATTAATTGCTTATTTATATATTATTTTCCACACATCATTTCATTTGATATAATTACTTTACTGACTAATGAAACAAATAATTGGTCACAATCATACAGTTGAAGTTGATTCTAATTGGTTCAATTGTTCAATCTGATTAAATGATTTAATAGGATTAAATATTTATTTCATTTATTCTGATTAAATTAATTAATCTGATTAAATCATTTAATCTGATTAAATCATTTAATCAACATTTAATCATGATTAAATGCTGATTACATGGAAAATGTGACTAGATTATATTAAATTAAATGACTTTGAAAATATTAATTGATTAGATTAGATTAAGAAGTCCAATCAAATTTAATCATTTAATCATGATTAAAATTAAATTAGCTCTACATTGTTCCTATACTGGTGCCTTCTACCTTGTGTGCGAAACATATTGGTGCTGACAATTTGAATGTACTTAAGCTGTGATAAGCTTTGGATGTAACCTGTCTGATATTCTTTCTTATTGTTAATAGTTGTAGCTTTTAGATAAGAGTAGCTGTTTTTTAGTCTGTCGTACAGTAGCATTGTGCTAAAGTCCATTTATTGTTTCATTGTGATATATGTGATTTGATTAAAAAGGTAAAAAAATAAAATTTCCCTACCTACCTACTAGGGTGCATCATCTGCCCCTATATCTTCAAAACATCATGCACTTTTGCATGATTGTTCCCTTATATCATAAAAGAAGCCCTGCAAAATTTTAGGAAAATATTCCTTTGCCAAAGGGTGGCACAACAGCCTTGAAATTTCAGTATTAGGTCATATATTAACGATTCGCGGTTATAAATAATATTGTCAATTTTCATTGAAATTATTTTTGGATTACACTGTTAGATTTCTTGGAAAGAGAGCTTTAATTTGAATACCAACATCAATGGTTTCCATCGAGTAGAAGTCGCAATTGTGCCAAGATATTATCTTTTTTATCGGGTAAAATGTGATAAATCAAAAAAGGATGTTAATATGACTTTGGGAACTCAAAGAAGTCTACAAAGTGAGGATATGGTCTACTACATCATCTGATAAAACCTTGATGGCATTATGGTGTAGTCAGAAGAAAGACAGAGGCGGAACAGTGTCTCAAAGAACTGTTGCATTTCTCATATTTACATGTAATTTTTGCAAATTTGCACATTCAAATTTGATGAATAACTATCCAGAAAAAATATTACATTTCTATTTTCTTCACAAAAGTGTTCCTGATGTTTTATTCTAATGATTATGTGAAAGTTAGGCAGAAGTTGACCTTTTAAGTTTTTTTTCCAAACATTTTGTCATAACAGTCAAAAACTTCCAACTTTCCAAAAAACTAAAGCATGATAAATTCTTCTGAAATATAGCTTTCTACCATTCAAATTAAAGAGAATTTTCTTCTAAGAACAATGGTGTATGAATTGAAAATATGCAACTAACCGTAAGTAAGATATTGCTTACCGCGACTTTTTAAAGTATCATTTTTTGACAATTTTGGTCTCAACTTTAACAGAAAAGTGCCACCCTAAGGCCACATCCGATCTCATTGAAATTTTGCAGAATATGTTTCTACAGGCAAAGGAACAATATGGCAAAAGTGCAAATGAATATGTCAATTTTTTCATTTTTAGGGGGCAGACGATGCACCCTACTACCTACCTACCTACCTAAGTAACGTTTCTCATTATTATTGAATCTCATGTTCTTGATTTGTTTAATTTCGATATCAGTCAAACTGAATTTTACCGGAAATGCACCTTGAGCAAATTTAAGTTGGAACAACTATAAAAATTGTTTATATAAAGATGTTGTTATTACTTCAAGTAAGCAAAACATTGTCACAGGTGGATGATTTGGTTGACCCATTTCTAGAATAAAAAGAATTAGAAAAACAAGTGTTTGACCGAAAAGAGCTTGATGTGCAGTGGCGGATACACAGGGGGAAGGCCTAGGGGGCACAGGCCACTGAGATTAACAATGGTATTTTGAAAAAAATACCCTGCGAAGCGGGGCTGTGAATGCCCGAAACATGCCCGGCCCCACCCCCCTAGATGACCCTGTCTGGATCCGCCACTGATGGCGAGTTTCCTGAGGCCAATGCTCCATACATATGCATGCAGTTAGTTATGGTACAAATATATATTAACTATATCATCACAGGATTTGCAAACAGTATGGATCTGGCTGACATTTCTTTAAGTGCCACACACTAAAATAATTTATTATTGACTGCTGATGTCAAACCTTCTGAATATTATATTTTCACATTATTGTGTGAAAACACAAAATTTGGATCTGAAATATATCTCTGTATGACATTGTGTGAATTGTTAATCAAAAATTGACAAAGACACTTTTGCCTTAACATTACAATTTTAATTATAACCAGTGATAAGGACAACATTAGCCTGATTTTATGCAACGTTCTTACATTTCTTATAATACGTACATGATTGTCATGCACTTCATGGAATACAGTCAGTCACTGGTGCATGACAGCTTGACATCATCACTTTTCTTAGACTTTTCCCCAAACAATGAAAAAACCTTCTGACAGAAAAACCACTATCTTAAAACTACTCAAACACGAACATTTTCTGAAGATCAAGAGGGATTTTTGTATTTATAAGAGAAAAAAGACCCTCTTGGGTAACCATCATTGTGATTGATCCAGATTCAAATCAAAACTGTTCAAAACCGCCAGTTGCCTCACAGGATTAGCACAAATTAGACAAAAAGCTTCAATCTCTAAATCATCATGGAAACAGTGATGTCAGAGGCACAACATGCCAAGGTACTTGATGGACTCATTTGGGCTGTAAAAAATGGCCAGAGAAATGTAGTCAAGTCTATAATTCAAGGAGAGGGACATAGCTTCAATGTTCGGGACATGCTGAACACTCCAGCTACGTCATCAAAGGGAACTACTGCACTACTTGAGGCATGTCACAAAGCAAACAGAGATGCACGTCACCCAGGGAGACAGGAAGGTGAGATATGTAATTTAACTGATGTCTTAGACAAATTAAATATTTAGTCAATAACATCATATGAAATATCACAAAAATTGTATATGTGGTTTACTGAACCATTCAGCTGCATTTACCCTATTCACATAATCTATTCTTATTCAGAACAATATTTTTCTGAGCTCTACACTGAAATGTTTTTGACAAATTAAGTTAGTCAAAGCCCCAGAATTTGTCAAATGCCTAACCTATAGTCAAGTTACCAATATAGTTGGACCTTTGACAAATTTAGTTAGTCATTATCAGAATTAAGGTGACTACTAAAGTCAGTCATTTTAATAATTAAGTTGGTCTTTTGACTCAGTAAGTTGTCTGTTGACTCAGTAAGTTAGTCATTTCACTAATTTAAATGGTCATATTGACTAATTTCATTGGTCATTTGACTCATTTAACTAGCAATTTGACTAATTTAGTTAGTCATGGACTAAGAATTTTTAGAATTTTGGTGGCGCTAATGAGCCATAATCTATTTGTAGATCTTCTGTTCTCTTATATCATATTGAAAGTTTATGGTTCAAGCCTCACTGGTAGTTGTTTTTTCTGATGGCTATCTGTGTAGTAATTAACTTAGTCAAAATTACTAATTAACATAGTCAAAATGACTAATTAAGTTAGTCACTAGATCTGTGACCTTGAAAAATGGTCTGAGGTCGCCGAAAATCTCTGCGAATGTAATCAGGTCATGTGAGTATTTCAAATTGTCCAGTATCTTAGAAGATAATCTTAAACATAGGCTGCAAAGCAGCAAATCTTCAGCGAAGAACTTCACAACAGTGAATGCGGTATTCTGTCGTGGGTAGCATAGGTGATAGAAACACAAGATAATTTACAATGGAATTTTCTCATTCACAGTTTCATATCCAAGACTGTCTCTAGCTATAAAAAACAACATTTCTGAAATATGTATATCATTTATTCATGCACAGTAAGTATTTATACAGGCATACCTGGCATAGTATGTAAATCGAAAATAACCTCCAGATATTACTTTGCAATGCCAACTTTATCATATACTAAAAAAACACAAAAAAACTATTCACTTCTGAGAAAGATCTGGGAAATGGACCAATTTTTCTGTAGGGCGAATGAGGAATTACATTATAAACTTCAAAGACGTTGTGCAACCTCTAGATATTGACCAATTTGGCTGAAATGTTGCTTGTGCTTTTTGTACTTATGTGGTCATCAATTTCTACTTTCAAATTGTGGGTTTTGGGAGATTCGATAGTTCCGCTTGAAATGTGGACCACCCTAATGTTCTTATTTTTCAGAATTCATATATGTGTCCATTAATCTTGCATCTTTTTGAGAAATGTAGCGATGCAGACCAGACCACCTTTAAGAGGGTGGTCCAGTATTTACAAAAGTGGTCCAGTCCTGGTCTGGTCCAGGGTGAGGTGGTCCGATTTTGTAACTGGACCGGTCCCGAAGCAGTCCATCAGCATTTCGAAAATAATGATAAAAATGAGGTTTAAACAAGTTATATGATATGAATTTCATTTTTAGACATGACAAAATTCATGTGATACCCTTCATGACATAAAAAGTCACTGGACTGGTCCGGTCCAGCACTGGACCGGTCTTTTATAGGAGGTCTGGTGTTTTGGCGGTTCAGAGCTGGACCGGTCAGGTCTGCATCACTATAGAAATGCATGTTTATGTCAATCTAACAATTTTCCTTTCTATATGAAATGGATGTTTGTATCTGTCTAATAAATATCCTTTCAAAATGAATATGCTGTGTTTCAGAAGCATTGAACATTGTCAAACTTCTACTGGACCATGGAGCTGACCCTGACACAAAGGCCTGGAGTTTAGTCAGAGGTAGATCTAAAGTGTAATTTAAAGATACTCTTAAAAATACTCTTCGCAGTTCTCTCCACTAACATTGTATGATATAATGCAATGTCGGCCAAATTACAGTGGCAGTATTTTCTTTTTTGTAGATCATATTCCTTTGCATGTGGCTGTAAAGGCAAGTAACCTGGCGCTGACTAGAGTACTGCTCCAAGGCAAAGCTTCAGTGAATCAAACAGATGATGATGGAAGATCTGCTCTGCATATCTGTTGCCATAACAGGTACTTGACCAGGATGTTCGGCTTTTTGGTAAAAAGTTTACCTGTTCTGACTGAGTTATTCAAATACAAAGCAGATGTAAACCTTCAAGACAAGGAGGGTCAGACACCACTGCATCTTAGCTGTGCGAACAAGGCGTGGGAGCTGACCGTGGCATTGATTAAAAATGGTGCTTTGGTCACAATACAGGACAATGCAGGGAAATTCCCCTTGTACGAAATTGCTTCAAATAACCCCGAAGCATTATTAGGCATGGTCAATTTATGCTCAATCAGACCAAATGAAAATATTGAGTTAATAATTGAGGCATGTGAACTGGCAGCACTGTGGAGAGCGTGCCCTGAATCTATTGAATGTATGCACAAGGCAACTCTTCTTCGAATAGAACACAACATTCCCAAAAGAACATTGGAACCATTGGAATGCTATGGCTTCTGCAAAGAATGGGAGACCATTGAAGAGCTTGAGACATGCAGGGGTGATGTAAATCAATTGAAATTCCAAGCAATTCTGGCGAAAGAAAGGATTCACCAAGGACAGCATGAAAAGCTGATGGAACTGATTCAAGAACATTTGATATCAGGTAAGTTACTTATGAGAATTGTGCGTTTAGTATTTGGCACATTGTATTGGTTTCAACAGAGGTTTGGTTTGACATTGGTGGATGAAACTGGTTATTGAAATTCTGCGTTGGTCATTGTCAATCTGTACACTTACAATATGCGATTTTGTGAAGGTGTTCTTCCTTTGCATTTTTTTTTTCATTTTAGCGGTTTTGTCGGCAAACAAGTCTGAAGCTGGAGAATTGCTGAAGCACCATTTGGACATATGGAGCAGTTGCAAACCTGATGGAAATGGATCTTCTTCCTTTGAGAAATTTTTGAAGGCATGGAAGAATGAGCTTGACGAACACTTTGAATCATTTGACACTCTGAGAATTGTTCAATTCACTCAACTCGCCGTTGAAAACCTGGCTAAATCAGTTGGGGTTGTCAGGCATGATAGTGTCTTATTACAAGGCATAACTTCACTGATTATGAAGCTCTACAGGAGAAACAGACAAGTGGAAAATACATCCAAAAATGAAGAGATGCTTGCAAAAGAGTTACTCCAACAACTCATGGACATTGAAAGAAATGGTCAGGATGTCCCACTTCAGCATCTGATAACCAAGCAAAACTTCAATAACCGAAATTACTATTACAGACCATATGATTATGAGCTGATGAAGATGTTACTGGAATCAGGAATCCAGGTGAATGCAGTGGATTTTTATGGTGACACCATACTCCACACCGCAGTGCTTTCGGTGGCCCATGGTCCATATGACACGGATGAGGTCGTGCTCAGTCAAGATAATGTCAACCAGGTGATTATGAACATAGAGCTTCTTTTGGAGCAAGGTGTCTACCCAAATGCTCAAAATGAAGAATATAAAACAGCCAGAGATATGCTGGGTGTTATGGCACAACATGGCAACAATGATGGCAGCACTTATATGGCTATGAATCGCAGAATCAATCAAATTTTGCAGCATCATGAACTGCAAAACTCACTGACTTTGAAGCACATGGCAGCTGTAGCTGTGCAGAAGTCAGGATATTCCTACGAAAACGTTTTGCCTGATGCTCTTGTCAAATTTGTTCATCTACACAAACCAAGGAGATATAAGCATTCTGAAAACTGTTTCTGCGAGGATTGTTATTTTGACTATGATCCTTATTCTGGTTTTGAATATGGTTGGCACCGTGGTTCTCATTATAGTTATGAATTTGATGATTCTGATAACGATTCATATTGGTGAACTAGTTTTTGCAGTTCACTTTCAGCTTAATCAACTGTGAATGACTTTTACAATTTTCACTGTGACCCACATATCGTAAATCCCCACTAGTTTTTTAGTTCAAACTCAAGTCACATGATCACTCCTGTTGCCACCTATAAACAACTCCAACAGACATATCATTGTAAATTTGTGGAACCAGCAATGGAAATGAGCATTTCCTATTTTCTTGGTGATCCCCATCTGTATGAGAGGTATTCAGACCAGTGCTCTCTGTACATTACACTGCAGTTGACTAGCTGTGAAACCAAATATGAATTGAAGTCTGCAAATCCGTTATATTACAACACTCCGAATCCTTCCAAGCTCGAATTCATCATGATCTACAGCAAAAAACAACAAAATCCAAAGTAATTCAGTTTCAATATTTTATTCCATCCCCATCAATAGCTGGCAATGCTTTATTTCATCATATGAATAATATTATTCATCAAGATCACCTTGGTACGTACATCATACTGTTCGTACAATAAATTGACATTCATTACAACCTACAAGTACAATCTTCAATGAATAATATAGCAGTAATTTAGTATTCTAATGCCATCTGGCTTGTAGCACTGGAATGTGTACATTCACCTTCGGTGTGCTTCTAGAGCATAATATATGTTTTTCAATGTTTATCTTTAATTCTTGGAAATTGTATCAGTTGATAGCTTGTTTGATAAGGGTCAATTTGATATATAGTTTGTAAAGAGTCCTATTGTTCTTTGGATCTGACCTGCCACCCCTAGACATTGTCCAAATTTTCTGAAACTTCACAAAATGTGTTTCCAGTATAAAAGGAACATTCCTGCAAAAGGAGAGGTTTCTCCTAAAAAGTTGGGGCAACTGATGCACCCTAACAGACAGGCACTGCTTAGGAACCTGAGGACCCATAATCTGGCTCATCTGCCTTAAGTTAAATGCCAGACATGCCCCTGATTACTTTTGGTCACACCAAAATCTTAATACGAGCGCAAAAATTTAAGATATGATGCTCATCATGAGAAATGAGGGGCCAGAAATGTTCTCTGAAACTCTTGATTTTTGGAAATGCTCAGTTTGAAGGACCTCGGTGTTTGCCTTAGCAAGTGGGTTTAGCATTTGCATACTTGTTTTGAAAGCAATGAAAAACACTTTGAAATATTGTTAGGCTGTCATGAAATATTTTTTGTTATAATCAATGCCATCTTCAAATGAATTTTTAAGGTAATCTACACTGCTACATTGTTGCTGCGCTGACCGAGTGCACTGACTTTTCGTTTCCATGGCAACTGAAAAGTAATTTAAACATTTTGTACAGATATGATATTTTCAAAATAGATAATGGCATACCTGGAAATAGTTCTGTGAACATTTCATTCAGCTGCTTCAATGCTCGTATAATTATAATGCTCTTCCTTTTTGTAATTGAAGGAAGTCATAACTGTTTCCATTGAACAAGTCATTGTAGAAATTTAAAAAGATTTTCAGATGAACCACGTTGCCTCTAAATAGCCCACACTGGTGCTGATGGGGCGTAAAACACAAACTCACTCACTCACTCACTCCAGATGAACCACATTTACTTTTTGACTGTTAAGTTTACACAGAAGTGATGCCTAAATTTAGTATTATGTTGCATTATGTGCATAGCATTATTATTAGCTGCTTATAAAGCACACTCTTCTTGTTCTTCTCTATACAGTAGTATTGCATATATTGTCATTGTTGCTTGCGGTGGATTTTAATTGTAACTGAATCTTTTCAATTTTGCAATAATTGTGTATGTTCAATATTACATACCTATATGTTTACTTGCAGTTATTCAGAATGTTGTATCAACTGTTACTTCTTTATTTTTGTTCTTGTAATTTTGTCTGCTCAGCTTCGTAATTACTAGTTTTTAAAGGTTTTCTTAAATATGCATAAATAATAGTGCACATATTTTATGTGTGATGCTCTGTAATGTTACAATGTGACATGTATTATTTCTCTGCTTGAGCTGGGTGTGGAATAAAGTCTATAATTATACAAATCATGAATATTTTTCTATACAATTATTAGGTACCGTAATATGGGGTGAATAGGGACACTGGGGTGAATCGGGACAAGCCAGGAAAGCATTTTAATCTTTCAAAAGCAACAACTTCTACCTATTGCAGGTACTTGATTTTTTTCACTATTTTAGAATATATTCCAATAAAGATTCAGACGGATTTTGACTATTCCACCTGCAGGCAGTACGGAACTGCAGCACATTTAAAATTGCCCTGCAGAATTGACATTTTCACAAACTGGTCAAAACTTTGCTAATACAACAAAAACTATAAAAGCTACGCACAAAAAATTCGCACAGCACTTCAGGTATATAGTTGTGGCCAATACGGCAAAAATCATAAACTTAGGTACATTAGTACTCACTATAAAGCACAGTCAGTTTCAGAGTTATTTTAGTGTAACTTTCGGCAGCCAGTAATAATTCAATAAACGAAATTAGTGATGGAATGTTATAAAAATAATGTTGGATGGGTTACTACCATGCTGCAAAATCATTTTAATCTTGTAGAAATGCTATAGGAAGGTCAAACTCTGCCAAAATTGTGATAAATGTGTACTTTTGGAACCTGATAAAAAATTATGTAATAAAACATCAAATAAAGGCAGAAAAATCAAGAGTTTACAGTCCAAATCGATTTAAATAGTTTTAAGAGACCAAAAGAGTTGCTGAGATTTGGGATTTTGTCTGTTTGGTCATGGGTTCGGATCCAAGTGAGCAGCAGAGTTACATAGCCTGCCTAAAAAGCCTTACTTATTTTCAATCCTGCTTAATAAAATGGATTTTGGGTTTAAATTGCTAAAATTGGCATCATTTGTTGTGGATTTAGTCCAAGATTATTCACCACCTGTAAAAGTAGCAGATAACTACATTTTTGCCAATTTACAGTGATCTATTACATTTTGTTAAAAAATGAATATTTTACATATAATAAATTTAAAATTTTACTGAGAGTGCCTTTTTGGGATGCTAAACATGTTTTCTAACGTTTATTCATAAGTATAAATCAATTAAAGCCGACAGGGAGTACTAGTTATTTAGATAAGTCTCTGTCCAGATTCACCCAAAAGTAAGGGGTGAATTGGGACAGTGGTTTTCTAAACCTTAATCCTTGAAAAATGAAAGTATCAGTAAATTACAGTTAATGCTCTCTGGGATTGTTAAATCTACGGCCTGGACATAATTTTAGACTATTTTGATATTTTTTGGAGGTTTTGTGCCCATGCTATGGCAGGAAAAAGGCCAAATCTGTCCCGATTCACCCCATATTACGGTAACTAATATATTTTCTAGTCTAAAAGAAAAGGTAAGACCTGAAGAAGGCATTTCATTAAAATCGACAGAATGATCTCAACCTGGAGGTCCTACAAGCTTATTAAAACAACAGTATTTCATACAATGTCAAAATAGAAGATATCTAGGTAGTCAATGCAACCATAATTAAATAATGTAATAAAAAAAAACATTTAGTCATAAACTCCTAAAACATACTACCTTCATGCACTTACCTGCCAAAAATCACATTGATATAACAAACGGTTTTTGGGCTATGGCCAGAATTAGCAGATTTTTGAATGCCTTGATATTATGGTCATCATAGCAAAAATTTGAATTGAAATTTTAAAAACGCAAAATGTCAGTCAAATAGACCAACATGTCAACTTTTTAGGTGCCTATTACATATTACAAACAACCAGGAGCTCCTAAAGAATAATAAAAACACATATATTTTCATAAAATTACGAAAATCTGAGATATATACATGAGTTGCCAAGGCAACAATGATTAAAAGTACACTAAACTTATGCAGTTTTAAATCTTCCACTATTATACACATCTCTGCCAAAAATCACATTGATATGATATACCATTTTGAGCTATAGCCATAAAACCAATGTTATCTGCTAGATATGACCTTTCTGCAAACAATTCAGCTTGCAGGCTTCTAATTAGTAACTTTGAAATGACTAGAATGAGGAATATTTAGGCTTTTTACAGTAACTAGGCCACTGGAATGCCAATGTGTGCATCTTTTCATGTGTTAAATGGCTGAAACTTGAGCAAGAAACCACTGAAAGGCTATTCATACATTTAGTTCTGTGTTACTGGTACGTCAAAATGTATCAGCTTAATTCTAGTTTTTTAATTAAATGAATTAAAAAAATCCAGCATGACCTGGATTTCAACCCTGGACCTTTGATTTTTGAAGCGAGTGCTCCTGCCGATGCTGTTGTCACAAAGCTGCTCAGATTCTATGTGTTTTCAAACTTTGATTTTTATGAAATATGGTGATGGCGGGGGGGGGGGAGGGCTAGTCTCCATTTCATGACCTCAAACTAAACATCATGTCTTCTAACATTGTAAGTTTCCAGTGAACAGTGATATTGAACAAGCTAATTTTTTTTTAAACACCCTCTACTCTAAAACCATGTTACAGATTGCATTTGAATCAAGAAACGGAAATGACCATAATAGCCATTTTGCAACGAACAACTTCAGTAGCCATAAAGAAGACCACCATTCCACAAAGATGTCCAAGAATTAAGCTATTACAGGCAATGAACCTCGCCGACACATTGTATCCCTTCCACTGGAATAAGCTGGTTAATGTGATGGTGTGCCTGCTGGCCCAACAGGCACTGTCTTAAATGATTGATTACCAGGTCTGATTCACTGGTCACTTTGTGTGGATGGTGGAATTTCAAGCTGAAGATTGTGAAGCATCTTTTTGGGTGGCACAGAAGCAGCAGGTTTCCTTGAGTGACACAACATGTTTGGAAGGACAACGATTGATTATTTATTTGAATTGATTTATTTCAGAGTATTCATTTTTCATTCAGCTCAGCTGTCACAGCCTGAAACACTAAAATGATTGACGATTTATTTGTATCCATTGAGTATGGAATATCATTTTCTCTCACTTTTCTCTTTGTCATGAAGAACTGCATGCACTGGGAGGTGCACAATATGTTGAATGACATCGGTGATTGATTAAATTTTATGGAATGAAAAAATGAATATTAACTTCCATTAAGGGCTAATAGTTTACACAGACTACCAATGTTCAGATTGAATGAATAGTAAACATCATTTAATTCAATTCTGGCAATGGGTGCTTTTTCAATATAATAGTGCATTATCCAACTACCAACAATATCCAATCAGGAAGGATGAAAGTTGGCTTCATTCTAGGTTAGGTTAGGTTTTTATTGCCATACATGGTTCAAACAATTTCATTCTGGTCATATGAAAACAAATTTGAAAATCAATATGATTGTCCATTTGGAATTAAGAGTCATACATATCTACATTTATAATTTGAAGATTCAAAATATTCAGGTGTCACTTTCAGTTACTGATCATTCAATTCCATTTTTCTTGAACTTTCTTTTTCCTTGTGTTATAATTTTGAAGCAACAAGTACATACCAATCAAAGCAAGTAAATCAAATTTACCTAATGCAATTATGACAATACCCCAAACATGACTATTCATCATCAGCTCAATCCATCAAGTGTGACACTGATTGGTTGTTACAGAAGGAACACACTCAGAATATAAAATACCATGAAGACAAATGGAGGACACTCAGCTAATGAATCCATTGATTTAGCATTAGCAGCACTATAGTCCATAAAGAGGACTATGAAGGATTGGTATCAGCCACAGCAAACGAAACAGACAAGAAATGGAGAGCACATTTTCACCAAGTCTCAATATTTTTTTAATATTTCGCTTCACATTCCAGATTATTTCCAATCAAACAGAAATACTCTCATGAATTATTCTTTGTTTCCCAATTCTTTTTGAATATCTTTAAAAAACTGATTTATGGGAATTTGATTTCAGGGCTCACACTGGAAAGGTTTGTGAAGAAGAGATGTTTGACTGCGAAATACAAATGGACACATACTTTCTCTGGCAAATTGTGTACTTAGAAATTTTAATTGAATGTAATTATATTATATTCCTAAATTTGATTTTATGACAACATGGAAACATTATATACTTTATATGTAATACCAAAACAAACATGACCATTTCAATCATGCCCTAAATTATCATGAGTGAAAAGGATTTCTGACACTTTCTTCTTTATAGATGGCTGCTTCTCTTCATCCTTCCTTATTTTTGGTTAAACACATTTTATGGCCTAATAATTAGGCCAAGAAGCAGATCCATCTGCACGTGTTGATAACTACCCAGGACATAAATGTGGGGCTAGCTGGGGTGATAAAATACCCCTAACTCTTTCCATGTTTTAGCTATCGGCCAAGATCGTCAACAAATACAGTTAATGACCCAGTGATGTTGCTTTAATTACTATTTGGCTGTAAACTGGAGTTTTGGGATCATCAATAGTAAATTAGTTCACCTGCTGCTATCTTGGGTAGTCCAGTGAACGTTGACCTCACTCTATTGCAGTTTTTCTTTAAATAATCCTAGGGCAGATTTCACGAAGCGCTGCAAAATGACTTACCGGTGCTAATGTAACGTTTGGACATAAATTACATTTGTACAATCCTGATCTTCCAGCTTGAGACCCAACACAGCTAAATATAAGTTTCTCTGATTTTCTCAAGGCATTTTTTCTGAGGATGGGTTGTAGGACAAAATAGCTTTAATCTATGTTTTTATTATGTCAATGTATTAAATAAAATCATGGGTGAAACTTTTTTTTCTGTTGGGTTGGTAGATCAGAGTAGCTAAAATTCAATTATGTCTGGTCTCCTGCTAATGTAACAGCCATAAATGATCAAGGACAAAATTTTTTATGCTAATCCTAACTGCAATATAAATGAAAATACCAGCTGAGTACCACATCTGGCCTGCTCCTGGAAAAAGTCTATAGCTAATCACGTGTTCGTTGACATAATTAGCATATTTAATACAATTAGCAGGTTTTGTCAGAGTATGGCACTTTTGCATATCTTAATGATTAGTGAGACTATAGACCACAAGGCTTCATCCTGTGCTCTGGTGCTGTTTCTGTACACATTGCTCAGATTCCAGGAAATAATAATTGGGTGACACAGCCAGATGTGACTCACTCTGTTTCGACTAAGCACGTCAGAGTGTCCGGAGGATGACCTGCAATGTAACAGACTTTATGCATAATTATACATAATTTACTTAAATAATAATATATACCTAGATGCTAAATGGTATTTTCTTATGGAAATGGTTTTGACTTACCCACATCATTCACCGGCAGTTGTCAATTGTCAGTGGGTCCAGAAGTCTCTATTCACTAAGTTCTGCAATCAATAGCTCATAGACCATGAAGAACAAGGCAAGTTTGGAGTGTCAAGTATGTCAGGAGACTTTTTTAAACAAGGCTATTGTGGATTTGACTGAAAAAAAAAAGGTTTTACAAAGATATATATTGTTTCAGAAAGATGTAAGTGAGAAAGAACTTCTTGGAATGAATATTTCAGAATGATTTTTTTTTTTAAGCAAGAAATCACGTTTAAAATGCTCCTTGCTGTTAGAGGCAGTTGTCTCGAAATCGTTGAGAATAATGAACTTAGCCAAAACGTGGCTCGTCCACAAACCTTCAATTTTCTTCCTTTTCTTTCCTCTTCTTTGTTTTCCTTACTACTTCTTCTCTAATGTACAACAAGTGCTGATCTGAACCAGACTGAGTTTTTACCCAAGGGTTCTGCCAGTCCTGAATCTTTTAAAATGATTTTATTATAGTCCGGTCACTGCCCACTTCTCTAGTAGCTCATCATTGTCTCTATCAGTCAATTTAGATTTGGGTAACTCAGGGACTAGAGAACAGAGCTGCGCAAAGTATTCAAGAATGGTTCGATTCCTCAGAAGATCAAGACAAAACATGTGTGTTACTTAGATAGTGCATTGAAGATGTTCAAGTCTGTCATGTTAACGACATGAAATGTTGGAAGATTGCCCCTGGTGAACTCCGAAATACCATGCGGACAACCAGACTAGATTAAAAGGAACATCAACGAGTCTATCTACACTCTAAAAAATTTCAGACAAAATTGGTTTTTTAGATTCAAAATGTTTTTTTGAAAAACCAAATTTCAATGCAAAAAACCAACATGGATTTATTTAAAAATCCGTGTTGGTTTTGCATTGAAATTTGGTTTTTCAAAAAACCATTTTGAATCTAAAATAAAAAATTTTGTCCCGACATTTTTTAGAGTGTACATCAAACAGCAACACACCAACATGAACTATGACCAATTCACCAAAGAATCTCATGAAATTATTTTATTCATACTTAACGTAAATCGAGCCCCGTTGATAAGCAGAGTCAGTTGCACATGATCATACTGGAATATTAGAATGTTCTTCGCCAAGAATGCCAACACTGGTGCAAATTAAGGAACACAAAGGTGAATTCAATAATTTTGGTCAAATTTCATTTTGCAATTCAGAAACATGGCTCCGATTTCTTTAAAGAGCTCTACGGCTCAAGATGAAGGTATGACGGAATTTCCTGTAAAGAAGAAACCTTTAATTTGTTTGTGGAACTCATCAAATGAGAATGGCTGCGGGGGCGGCAGCATATAGAAAATTCTTGGTTCAGAAGCACTTGGTTCGAAAACTTTAAAAAAGGGAAAAAGAGATAACACTGCTGATGGATTCAACAACAAAAAACCCTATTAAAACAGACACCGTTGACAAAAACAAATCTGACTGGAACTCACTCCATCTTTTGAAGGTAAAATAATCTCAAAAATGAACGCAAAGTAATCAGAATACCTCAGATTACTTGCTGGCACAAACAAGTAGGGGAGAGCGGGGCACAGTGAGACACTTTTTTTATTTTCAAGTGTACCAAAATGTTGACAGCAACAAGTTAAATGAGATCAGGTCCACATTATAGATAATGACGTTGGGTATATTGTCCAGTAGTTTCAGGTTCCTACCTTTTACAGGTTTGGAGAAATTTTGAGTTATGTCCATGCTCGTTAAGTGTCTCACTGTGCCCCGCCCACGGGGCACAGTGAGACAGCAGGTGGGGCACAGTGAGACAGGGCATCTGCTGCCGATCCTCAGGGCCTACGGAATTCTTCTATCAATTGTTACTAAACAAACTACTGTACTCTTATAAAAGCAACTGGCTAGGTGATTTTTTAGGTCTTTTTTTTTAGCATGTTTCAAAACTTCATTGCACAGGACACATGCACGACTTATTTAACCTGCCGCACCTGTAACACACTTATCAAAATTCTTCTCTTGTGCTTCCCTTCGGATATGACTCACTAAAATCAGTAGTTTATAGCAGGCCTTTTGTTTTTAATGGTGAATTGTGAACTATTCATTGCATTCAGGTCATTTGGAGTGTATTTTGTGATGTCTCACTGTGCCCCGCCTCAAACTGTCTCACTGTGCCCCACACAGCTCTCTTTATAAAATTTTTCAATCCTGCGGACCAGATGTATGCAGTTTGCATCATCATCTCACTAAACTAAGACAACTAACCAAGGTTTGAAACCCTGGCAATTGATTTGCATCATACCACTTTTCTTGGGAATTATAACAAAAAGTCACTTAGCAAAATTATTTATTTTTACTGGTCAAAAACGAAAATATCGAAATTCCACTCTCGATATGCTGTGCAGGCATTCACGATATAGTAGAGTCTCGCACTTACTTACTATTTGTACTATACTAAAGAGGGTTGATCTGTAAATAGTATCAGTTAGACGCTACGGGCTTTGTCTCACTGTGCCCACCGTCTCACTGTGCCCCGCTCTCCCCTAATCTATCTGTTCACTTGTAATAAAAAAACTGTTGAACTCATACCTGACTTTGATCAACCTCAATTGCACAAGCCTACTTTCCTGCTGGGCGTTAATGTTGTCCTGGAGCACAGCGCTCCTGAATAAAAAGCAGGATTTTCAAAATATACCGAAAAAGTTACGAACGTAGTGTGAAAGTAGAAGGTCATGGGCGATGTTGTGCATTAAACGTGCTTGTTGCTAATTCAGCTTCCATCTCCTTGTGATCCGTCCTGAATAAATTTTAGAAAGTATACCTACCTGGTTCTCGTCTGTGCAGTATTTTTCCGTCTCATATACATATTAGGTAGCCCTTTTATCCATTCTATTTTATAATGTCATTGACTCATCGTATTGCATTGACAGAGAAGATGGTGCAAATGTGAAGGTTCCAGCTCATTATCACTTGTGAGCATAACTGAAAATATGTAGTTGCTAATTTCTCACCAATAGTCAATTGTTTCTCTCACAACATACATGTGAAGTCTATCACTTTGCAGGTCATCCTCCGAAGCTGCTTAGGGAAGAGCGGAGCACAGTGAGACAATTTTTTTTATTTTCAAATGTTCCAAAATGTTGGCAGTAACAGGTTAATTAAGATCAGGTCCACATTATAGATAATGACGTTGGGTATATTGTCTGGACAGTAGTTTCAGGTTCCTACCTCTTACCAATTTGGAGAAACTTGGGAGTTATGTCCATGCTCGTTAAGTGTCTCACTGTGCCCCATAGGCGGGGCACAGTGAGACAGCATGCGGGGCACAGTGAGACAGGGTATCTGCTGCCGTAACCGCTGATCATCAGGACCTGCGGAATTGTTCTATCAATTGTTGCTACAAAAACTACTATACTCTAATAAAAGAAGCTGGCTAGGTGATTTTTTAGACCCTTTTTCGAGCATGTTTTGAAACTTCATTGCATGGGAAACATGCACGACTTATTTAACCTGCCGCACCTGTTACATACTAATCAAAATTCTTCTTGTGCCCCGCCTCAAACTGTCTCACTGTGCACCATGCAGCTCTGCCCATAAAATTTTTGAAACCTGCGGACCGGAGGCCTGCATTGTTGTTCATCATCTCACTCAACTAAGACAAATAACCAAGCTTTGAATCCCTGGCGATTGATTTGTACTACACCATTTTCTGGGGAATTGTAACAAAAAGTCATTTAGCCAAGTTATTCACTTTTACTGGCTAAAATCCGAAATATTGAAATTCCACTCTGGATATGTGGTGTAGGCATTCAGGATATAGGACAGTCTCTCACTTACTTTATTTTTGTAGTATACAAAAGAGGGTTGATCTGTAAACAGTACCAGTTAGATGCTACGGGCTTTGTCTCACTGTGCCTGCCGTCTCACTGTGCCACGCTCTCCCCTACCCCTGTATGTCTGGAGATAATGCAATAACTTCAATCCAGTGGTTTTTTGTTGTGAAAACTTCTGAGGGAGAGCCCAGCTAGTATGATCATACTTTTAGTCATTGCTTTATTCGGCTCTCTTGAAGCACTAACAAAGGACAATGGAATTCATAATTTCATATTGTATATATTATATATCCAAAATTAACATAAGCAATACATACAGTACCAAAATTATACTGACATTATCAATCGTATCAATCTGTGGTAACTTGTTTGTAAAATTTGTGTACAATGATTTGAACGTAATGTTTGTCAAGCTACATTTGAGAACTCCTGAAAAATAAAATGAGTTAGAACAAAAAGCCTTCATCTTGACAAACGTTTCAGCAAAACCAAGGGGAATCCCCATTGACCAATTGCAGGTGAAAAGTGAAAACCCCACAAGCTCTCTTGGGTGCATAAGCAGCCGAGTGCTTGAGAGTAGTGTTCATTTCAAGTTTTTGATTTCTCTTGATACCCTTCCATTCTCTCAGTATTCCTCTAAATCTTAAGTATACTCCTTTGCATTGCTCCGCATCATGGTATGAATTGGCTCACTCCTGTAAGAAGACTGTTTTTTAGCGTTATTGATACATTTCTATTGCTTGGAGGCTGACAGCTTTAAAAAACAATGATTTACTACATGTAGGCCTAAGGCCCTTTCCTACCAAAGGGTCCAGTCAATGATCAACATTTCATTCTATGCACTTTTCCTGACATACTTCATGACAATGGCCACAATCTGTCTTTCTGATTATTCATTTGTAATGCAATATCAGTATTTCTGTTTATGTATCTAATTCAGAATCTAATTCAGTGTCTAATGCAGTATCCAATTCAACATTCCTGTTTATGTATCTAATTCAGCATGGATATGACTATTGAACAGGCAGTTATTAGGAAACTTTACAAATTTAAAATGAAGAAAGAGTTGCAGTTTTATTCTGTGACTTAAAAAAGTTCAGTCTGGTCTCCTCTTAATCTGCTAACACTACCAAGCAGTTACTGCAATTTCAAGAAGTATGAGTTTCTCTGGTTAGTTTTCTCAGTATCCACGTAGCATATTCAGCTATACTGATTGGTTGATAAGCAATGAAACGTCCCACAAATCTCTCAGTTGAACGTAGGAAGGTATGAAAAACATAACATTCTGCTTCAGTGAGCAACTTAGTTTGATAAATGGATAAGATTAGCAGCTGAGAACTGACAGTTAAACTGACCACCAGACACGTCAACTGGCCTTGAAATACGTTTCATGCTATTCAAATTGAATTTATGCTATGTAATCCAGTGCCTCCTCCAATCACATGGACTATATTTGCTACGTTTCACTGTCCTATTACAGAAACTCATACTTCTTGAAATTGCAGTAATTCAAACTTGTCTCATGTTGTTCACACAAGGACAACTTGTACTGAATTGTTAATGGTTTGCTGATCTTCCAGTCACTGCCAACTTTTCTGGTCTGGTAGTGATCAGCTCCAGACTCACCAAGTCAGACGTGACAACACTTGGACTGCATGGAGCACCATCATGCCAGTGCAAAGTCGTTTAGGGCATTAATTATCTGGAAACAAATAGTTATTAGGCAGGATTGTTGCTAACGAAATGTCAAGTTACATGGGCTTGCCAGTCCAAGAGACAAAATTGAAGAAAGAAAGTTTGACTTACTTTAGAAAGAGAGTAAAAACTGCTTGCACAGAGCCCTAACCATGCATGACCCTGTGGTTTTGACTAACAGCATTTGCCAGTAGTTGTCAATTGACAGTTGAGTTGAGTGTCTACTCAGAAAGTTCTGCGATCAATACATCTCATACGTAGACCATGAATAACAAGGCCAGTTTGGAGAGTCAGGTAAGTCAGGAAGACTTTCCAAGTAGATTTGACTAAAAAAGGCGTATTACAAAGATCAAAGTTCAGAAAGAAGTAGGTAAGAAAGAACTTCTTGGAATGAATTTTTCAGAAGAAGTATTAGTTAGACACCGATTTGGAGGGTTAGGACGCGACAAAGAGGTGCCTAACTGACTTAGACATCATAATATTATGCTTCTTCTATTATTTTTTTTAACTTATAATTTTAGCAAAATAGACAATAATATGATTGTTTGTTTACTGTTGTAAACAGTGTGAATCCTTAGCAGGGCACTAACATGCAATATTGTCAGTTAGATACTGGTTTTTCCAATGGTATACGTATATTGGGGATGTCTAATGGTATTTAATATGTAGAAGTCACTCTTTATTAATCTCGTCGCAGTACTAGGCAGTTTCCGAGATCCCTAAAAAATAAGGAAGTTTAGTCAAAAAGTGGCTATTTCCCAAACCTTCCATTTGCTCCCTCTTCTTTTTCTCTGCTACTTGTTCTCTAATGTACGACAAGCAGCTGCTCTAAACCAGTCTATGTTTTTACCCGAGTGGTCTGCTCAGTCTGAATCTTTAATGATTTTGTTAGAGTCCAGTCACTGCCCACTTCTCCAGTAGCACAGTGATTAGCTCTTTTGGTCAATGTAGATTTGGGAACTTGGAGATCAGACCACAGAGCTGCCTGAAGTATTCAAGGCTGGTTGGATTTTTCTGGAGATTCTAAAAAGTAGTACCTTAGTAGATAGAATTCGAGAGTACAAAGTTGTGTCTGTCACGTTCATGACCTTAAATGTTTTAGGGGTTGAATCAGGTGAAGTTTATTTCCATCAGTTTCATAATTTCATTTTTATGACACACCACCGCTTGAAGAGCTCTGCATCTCTTCAAAGAAAATCATGCCATGGTTTTGAATTGCAAGTAAATTTAGACCTTATTATTGATGAACAGATTCTTAATACTGGGTATGGCCCTATTTTTTTAACGATTGTACTAATATGGTCCCAGAGGAGCATCAAAATTTTATCTTTTTCACTCTGTTTTAGTGTCTCTGACAAATAATCAAGCATGATATTTAAACAGAATTCAAATCTAGATAAGGTTGTTGTCTGAAATATAAAATTCTTTGTAAAGAGTTGCTGGGCGGGTGTTTGGCAAGCATAAAAGACAGTTTTACAAATGACCTTTTTCGTGGTGTTTCCAAACAATGACCTTTCAGGTGTGGCAACCATGTGTCAAGTGTGTGACATGCAACTGACCACATAGAAGTAACCAATACCTCAATAATTAAGACTAATGAGTGTTTCTTTATTTGCTCTCCTTTCACAGTTTAGCACATCAGCCAGAAGATCAAATATAGCAAAGATGGGAGTCACTAATGAGTGACAATTATTTGTCTCTCTCGCCATTTTGCCGAGTGATGACAATAAATATGTTGGTCCATATATATTGCACAGAAAGTCATGTCCTCCCAAAATGTGATTGAAATATTCTGGCTGTAAATAGAATTGTGTGGACTCAAGATGTGGTTAGATGGTAACCTACTTGGTTTTTGTTTTCAACTTACCGTAAATGTTCAAAGGAGCTAGACCAGGCTTTTGTTGCTTCCTTTTCCTTTAAAATTTCTCTTTTTGGGAAGAATTTATCATTCGAATAGATGGCAATGCCGTAATGCATGCTTTTAAAAAACTTTCGCCGAAAAGGTATTTCTTTCCGCCATCCCAACAATCATGTCTGATGACGAATTCTCCAAACAAATTTAAGATTCCTCTTCCTGAGAGCCCTAATCCTTGAAGACAACTGAAACATGATCCTGAATTGAAAAATGAAATTTGACCATGATTAATGAATTCTTAAGACTGGGACCATTGCAGAGATTTGGAATGCCAAAGAAACCTCATGCTCTGAAGGTTTCTCAAAGAAGTAACAGTCCACACTATTATTCCTGCTATTGAAAACATCTTTGTAGTATCATTCATCTGTTTGTTTAAATTCTGAAGTATAATATTATTTAGATGCAAAACATGTTTCAAAATCCAGTCAGGCAGTCACTAACTTGTTTGCGAAGAGTGGTGGTCAGTGATAAAGATATTTTTTTACATCAAACTGAAGGAGAAAAGGGTCAGTGTCTTTGCAACACCATCTACAAAATGACTTTTTATAGAATGACATTTCAACTTATTAGGGAAATTCCAAATCTTGTTATATTCTTCTGCACATCTGCAAAATGATCTGACAATGACCTATATGCACATTGGATTAATAACTACTAAGAGTGACAGTGATCTGGCTTCTTTGCTGTGTCTCTAAATATACAAGAACAGGGGAAATTTTCCAAATTAATAATTCACCACAAATATTTTTTCCATGCAATGAGTCTTGTCTTGCGCCTATACACAATTCATTTACACAATTACCAGACCAGAGATGGGGTAAAACCTTTGAATGTGTCATAGACTGACCCTTTCTGTGGTTACCTACTGGAATAGATTTCTAACAATGGACGTTATGCAGAGAAAAAGACCACTATCCGCCACAGAGACAGTAATGCAGGCCACATAATTGATTCTTAGCTTCGCGGACCCGCCGACTCAATAGATAGTATCTATTAGATACACTGCCTATGGAAAAAAAAATGGAAAAAAAAGACATTATAAAAAATTTTTTTTAACTTTTTTTTTTGTCCTACCGACCGCCCCAGAAAAAGTGCCTTGATAGGATCCGAGAAGCTAAAGATCAATTATGTGCGGCGTAATCAGGGTAAGAAGCATGCAAAAATAATCCTTTTAGGTCACTTACAGAGGAGATGTAACGCTAAATGAGTAAGTAAGCTCTCCCGGGGTCTTTCACAAGCTATCTAGGGTCTTCCATAAGCTCAAGTGGGTCATTTATTGTAAGCTCCTTTGGGACATCATCATCATATTAATATGCTCAAAATTGAGCAGCGCTCTGGTTACAAGAGCCGCTCAGTCAGCAAACACTGTGTCTCAAGTCACTTTAATACTAGTTCGATGGAAAAAGAAGATTGGCAATGACAAAAGTAAGGGTTGACAAGCTTACTGACAACACAAATATGCATGGATGGTTTGATCTCATGAAAACTATACATATTCCAGTGAAGTGTCTACATACAGCGTGGCATAGTTCATATAAATTTGTCTGTACTTACCATCCAATCTTTTCTAATGTAAAGAGGATAGTATGGGAAAAAATATTATCCGTAGTTTGTCCCCTGGGACATCGTGTGTGAAATTGAGCTCTGATTTTGCAGAAATAAAAAAAAGGCCATTTTCACACATTTTGCTGCCCGAATGCAAGGCATTGCCCTCAATTCAAATTCAATTTTTTTACCATTGCTTTCATATTCTTACAGTAATTTAGAGTTCTTGAGAGGAATATGGTCCAAGGATTTCGGCTCTCTTTGACTGAAACTCAATCCTGTGGGGAGCTTGAAAGAGAAGAAGGTTGATAGAAATTGCACGCTAACACAGTTTTTCAAAATGTGCCTCCTGTTGTAACGCCTTATCAAAATGGGGCCAGTTGGGAAAATAATCATCAATAGGTGGCGCTACCACCACAAAGGTCCACAACTGACATACAGTTCCATGGTTTTTCCGGACAAAAACTGACCTACAGACTTTAATATTTGACCGATCTGCAAAATAAAAAAAGCATCATGGAGCAAATTATATTTTCTACCACTTAGAATAACAAAAATTGTCACTTCTACAAAAACTTTTGTAAAGTCATTGCCGCTCAGCGAGTGAACTTTGATTTTGTACATTTTCACTTTTGAAAAAAAATCATTGCTCTGGAATGATTAAAGATAGAAAGATGGTTTTGATATTAAAAGATGCCTATATTAAAGTGCAAGCCTGAATAAACATTTCATGTTCCTAACTGTATTGGTTTTTTCAGGACTAAGCATTAATTGAGCCAAAAATGTCAATTTTTGCAGTTTTTTTAGATTTTTTTGTCTTCAGAGGAAAAAAGTCTGCTATGAAGTTTCAGTAAAAAATTCAAAACCAAATCTATCATCAAGGACTATACTTGCAGAGTCTAAAACTGTAAAGAAAATGTTTGAGAGTCCAATGGTTGCTGATTTATGATGAGATACGTTTTAACATGCACAAACTGAGTTATGACGTCAAAATGCCAATATTCGACATTTTTCGAGATATTCTTGTTCTCAGAGGAAAAAAGTCTGCTATGAAGTTTCAGTAAAAAATTCAAAACCAAATCTATCATCAAGGACTATACTTGCAGAGTCTAGAACTGTAAAAAAATTGTTTGAAAGTCCAATGGTTGCTGATTTATGATGAGATACGTTTTAACATGCACAAACTGAGTTATGACATCAAAATGCCAATATTCGACATTTTTTGAGATATTCTTGTTCTCAGAGGAAAAAAGTCTGCCATGAAGTTTCAGTAAAAAATTCAAAAACAAATCTATCATCAAGGACTATACTTGCAGAGTCTAAAACTGTAAAGAAAATGTTTGAGAGTCCAATGGTTGCTGATTTATGATGAGATACGTTTTAACATGCACAAACTGAGTTATGACGTCAAAATGCCAATATTCGACATTTTTCGAGATATTCTTGTACTCAGAGGAAAAAAGTCTGCTATGAAGTTTCAGTAAAAAATTCAAAACCAAATCTGTCACCAAGGACTATACTTGCAGAGTCTAGAACTGTAAAAAACTTGTTTGAAAGTCCAATGGTTGCTGATTTATGATGAGATACGTTTTAACATGCACAAACTGAGTTATGACGTCAAAATGCCAATATTTGACATTTTTCGAGACACTCTTGTTTTCAGAGCTCTAAAGTCTGCTATAAAGTGTGAGAAAAAAAAGTCAAATAAATCAAACATCAAGGGCTATACTTGCAAATTCTCCTCCACCCATCTCCTCCCTTATCTCCTCCTACTCATCCGATCTCATCCTTCTCATCCTCCTCCTTCCACTTCTCGCATTTCTCTCTTCTCCCATCTGCTCCTCCTCATCCCCTCCTATCTCCTCCTACTTCTCTTCCCATCTCCTCAGGACTACTCTTCCCATTACCTCCTTTGTCCCCGTTCTCATCCTCTCCCACCTCCTTCTCCTTCTTCTCTCCCATCTCCCTCCTCTCCCCTCCTCTTTTAACCTATGAAAACAAGAATTCTGGCGTCATAACTAAGCTTGTGCTTGTTGAAACATATATCTGATTATAAATCTGCAACTGGAAGACTCAAATTATTATTTTTTTTAAACATTTTTAGAGAATTTGCAAGTATAGCCCTTGATGTTTGATTTGTTTGACATTTTATTCTCACACTTTATAGCAGACTTTAGAGCTCTGAAAACAAGAGATGAGAGGAGAAATGAGAGGAGAGATGAGAGGAGGAGATGAAAGGAGGAGATGAGAGGAGGAGATGAGAGGAGGAGATGAGAGGAGAAGATGAGAATGGAATGGGTGGGAGGAGTAGACGGAAGAAGGTGATGGGAGATAGGAGAAGGAGGAGAAGGAGGAGACTGAGAAGGAGGAGACTGAGAAGGAGGAGACTGAGAAGGAGGAGACTGAGAAGGAGGTGACTGAGAAGGAGGAGACTGAGAAGGAAGAGGTAGGAGAAGGAGGAGATAGGGTAGGAGATGGGAAAAATATATGGGAGGAGGATGAGACAGGAGAAGGAGGAAATGGGGGAGGAGATTGGTAAAATATATGGGATGGGGAGGAGATGGGAGAAGGAAAAGGAGACGGGAAGACAAGGAGGAGAAGGGAGCAGGAGAAATTTGGATGAGGAGTTTGGAGGAGATTGAGTCTAGGAAGTAGGAGACTGAAAAGGAGGAGATGGGATAAGGAGGAGACAGGAGAAAGAGGAGACAGGAGATATAATGAGATAGAGAGGAGGAAATGGGAGGAGATGAAGGATTGGAGAGGTGATGGGAGGATGAGGAGATATGTGGAGGATATTGGAGTAGGAGGAGACTGGAGGAGGAGGAGATGGGATGAGGAGATTGGACATAGGAGAAGGAGGAGACTGAGAAGGAGACAGGGGAAGGAGGAGACAGGAGAAGGAGGAGACAGGAGAAGGAGGAGGAGGTGAGGAGGAGATTTGGGAGGCAATTAGAAGGAGATGGGGAGGAGATGGGAGAAAGATATAGGAGAAAGAAATTGGAGATGGAGGAGACGGGAGTATGAGAAGATGGGATGAGGAGATGGATGATAGGAGGAGACTAAGAAGAGCCTGGGAAGGAGGAGATGGGAGAAGGACAAGGAGAAGGACAGGACAGGAGAATGATGAGATGGGGAGGAGATGAGCAAGAGAATCTGATGGGAGGAGGAGCAAATGGAGAGGAGGAAATGGGAGGAAGAGATGAGAGGAGGAGCATGTGGAGAGGAGGAAATTGGAGGAGGAGATGAGAGAAGGAATAGGAGATGGGAGGATGAGGAGATGGTGGAGGAAACAGGAGTAAGAGGAGATGGGAGAGGAGAAGATGGGATGAGAAGATGGGATGAGAAGATGGGTGCTAGGAGGAGACTTAGAAAGAGGAGTCTGAGACAGAGAAGGAGGAGTCTGAGAAGAGACGGGGAAGTAGGAGATGGGAGAAGGAGACAGGTCTGACAGGAGAAAGACAAGGAGAGGACAGGAGAATGAGGAGATAGGATGAAGAGATTGGGGAGGACATTAGAGAGGGAGGATATGGACAGGAGGAAATTGGAAGAGGCGATGAGAGAAGGAAGACGAGACAGGGAGATGAGGAGATGGGTGGAGGAGACAGGAGTACGAGGAGAGGGGGAGGAGGACATGGGATGAGGAGATGAGAGGAGGAGGGTATAAAGAGGAGGAAATTGGAGGTGGAGATGAGAGAAGGAAGAGGAGACGGGGGAATGAGGAGATGGGAGTAGGAGACAGGAGAAAGAGGAGATGGGAGAGGAGGAGATGGGATGAGGAGATGGGTGCTAGGAGGAGACTGAGAAAGAGGAGTCTGAGACTGAGAAGGAGGAGTCTGAGAAGAGACTGGGAAGTAGGAGATGGGAGAAGGAGACAGGTCTGACAGGAGAAAGACAAGGAGAAGACAGGAGAAGACAGGAGAATGAGGAGATAGGATGAAGATATGGGGAGGAGATGGGAGAGGAAGGACATGGAGAGGAGGGAATGGGAGGAGGAGAGGAGAGAAGGAAGAGGAGACAAGAGGATGAGGAGATGGATGGAGGAGACGGGAGTAAAAGGAGATGGGAGAGGAGGAGATGGGTGTTGGAGGAGACTAAGAAAGAGGAGGCAGAGAAGAGACTGAGAAGGAGGTCAAGAAGAGACCTGGAAGGAGGAGACGGGAGAAAGAGAAGAAGAGGACAGGAGAATGAGGAGACAGGAATAGGAGGATATGGAGAGGAGGAAAAGGGAGAAGAAGGAGATGAGAGAAGGAAGGTGAGATGGGAGGTTGGTGCATGAGATAGGAGAGGAAATGGGGGTATGAGGATATGGGAGGAGGAGACGGGTGGATGAGATAGGAGGACGAGGAGATAAGAGAAGGAGGACATTGGAGAAGGAGGAGGTGGGAGATGGAGGAGATGGGAGTTGGAGATGACAGGAGACGGGAGAGAGAGACATCCTGATACTTGCAAATGATATAAACTTGACTTTTATTTTGAGAGATCTGTAAAGTTCAATTTGGGTTCCTTGATGGTATAATAAAATATTATAAGGTGTAACCTTTAGGTATTGGCTAAGCATATCCTGCACAGAAATTAATGATAGAACGATATAATATGCCGTTAGTCAGATGTTTTGCTACACCAACATTTTCTCATGTTAAAAAAAAGCTTAGCTCTCGTAATAAAGCATTCTATAATAGTGAAAAAAGTGATGCACACGAAGGAGACAACCTTCCTTCCAAGCTCTTGCTTCCCCAAACAGCCTCTTTTCTCCACAAGATTAGGGAAAATCAATACACACTTAACTACCAAAGAAATATTCATGATAAAACCAACTATAGAAGGAGGCGTAATTAGGGTTGGCAGGAGGAGATAAGAGCCAGGAAAGCTTAGACAGCAAGTCGAAAGGGATTGTCAAGATTAATAAGAGGGACAATCATAACATATCACTAGGAGGTAGAGGGTGGGGGCAGAGGGAGGTAGCAGGCGGAGGAAGCAAGCAGAGGAGGCTAAGGGAAGAGACAGACACAAGAGGCAGAGAAAGGAGGCAGAGGGATGATTGAGGCAGATGGAGGAGACAGAGGGAGAATTAAGGCAGAGGGTGGCAGTGGATGAAGGAGACAGAAGGAGGATTGAGATGGAGTGAGGAGGCAGAGGGTGGAGGCAGAGGCAGGATCAAAATAAATGGAGGAGACACAGGGAGGAGGCAATGCCTTGCTTTGATTGTCCAATGTCAAGGGCTTGCTCTCATCCAGCCTATGTTTTTTTTTCTAAAACTCAAATTTATTGTAGTATCGGAACTTCGTAGAGATTTGCCTTGCAAAATACAGGTGTAGGAATACATTTGACTAACGATCTAACTGGAAAATATATATATATATAGTAATGTATTGTATTGATGCTTGGCCTAAAACTGGTAATGATCCTGCATGCAGTCCATGAAATTTCTGGTGAGCCTTCCACATCTCCTCAGGGCAGCTGCAGAGCACATGCAGAGATGAATGGAACATTAATTACCCAAGGTTCCTATGCCCTTATATTTCGAGATAGCCGTCTGATGAGAAGACTGGGAGTCTGGTAAATACCCTATGAATTCAGATATATATATGTCCAGGGTCTTACAGTTATCCCAGGATAGAGTACCGGATACAACCCACCTCCATTTAATGTCCCATTAAATTGAGTTCCCGGATGGGATTTGAACACAAGCCCTCAGAATCAGCGGTAGCACAAACAGGCACTTTTAACTATTAGGTAATGGAGGAAAGCAAATTGTCATAGACCCACAAAAATAATTTTTTACATTCGATAATCTGCAAGTGCTGTTCTTGATGATTGATTGGTTTGAAATTTCTCTGGACCAATTTTATAGCAGACATTTTATATTAGAAAAATGTCGAAAGTTGACTTACGCCATACTCAGTTTGTGTATGTTGAAATATAAAAATCTCAT
This sequence comes from Platynereis dumerilii, assembly GCA_026936325.1. Classification (NCBI taxonomy): domain Eukaryota; kingdom Metazoa; phylum Annelida; class Polychaeta; order Phyllodocida; family Nereididae; genus Platynereis; species Platynereis dumerilii. The sequence goes on along the minus strand of JAPTHN010000014.1, from coordinate 20,806,859 downwards.
TATAAATTAGGAACTATTGGGACTCTCAAGAATGCTTTTTACATTTTTAGAATCTGCATGTAGGCCTATAGCTCTTGATGGCAGATGAGGTTTAACATTTTTTTCTGAAACCTTTAAGCTCTGAAAAGAAGAATGTCTAAAGAAATGTTGAAAATTGGCATTTCAACGTGTATCATAACTCATTTTGTGCGCGTTGAAACGTATCTCGGACATCACAAATCACAATTCAGAAACTATTGGACTCCCAAAAATAATTTTTACATTTTTAGAATCTGCAAGTATAGCCCTTGATGGTGGATGAGGCTTGATATTTTTTCCAAAACTTCACAGCACACTTTTAACCTTTGAAAAGAAGAATTTCTCAAATATGTTGAAAATTGGCATTCTGATGTCATAACTCACTTTTTGCATGTTAAAAGTATCTCATCATTAATCAAAAACTATTTAACTCTCAAAATTAATTTTTATAGTTTTAGAAAGTGCAAGTATAGCCCTTGATGGTAGATGAGATTTTACTTTTTTTTTTCTGAAACTTCATAGCAGACTTTTAACCTCTGAAAAGAAGAATTTCTCAAAAATGTTGAAAATTGGCATTCTGACGTCATAACTCACTTTTTGCATGTTGGAAAGTATCTCATCATTTATCAAGAACTATTAAAATCTCAAAAATTATTTTTACAGTTTTAGACAGTGCAAGTATAGCCCTTAATGGCACATGAGATTTTATATTTTTTTCTGAAACTTCATAGCAGACTTTGAACCTCTGAAAACAAGAATTTCTATAAAAATGTTGAAAATTGGCATTTTGACGTCACAACTCACTTTGTGCATGTTGGCAGGATCATTATTTATCAAGAACTATTAAAATCTCAAAAAATTATTTGTACAGTTTTACACAGTGCAAGTATAGCCCTTGATGGCCCATGAGATTTTATATTTTTTTCTGAAACTTCACAGCAGACTTTTAAACCCTAAAACAAAGAATTTCTCAAAAACTGTTGAAAATTGGCATTCTGACATCATAATTCACTTTTTGCATGTTGTAATCTCATCATTTATCAAGAACTATTGAACTCTCAAAAATAATTTTTACAGTTTTAGAAAGTAAAAGTATAGCCCTTGATGGTAGATGAGATTTTATATTTTTTTCTGAAACTTCATAGCAAACTTTTTTACCTCTAAAAACAAGAATTTCCCCAAAATGTTGAAAATTGGCATTTTGACGTCATAACTCACTTTTTGCAAGCTGAAAGTATCTCATCATTTATCAACAACTATTGAAATCTCAAAAATAATTTTTACAGTTTTAGGAAGTGCAAGTATAGCCCTTGATGGTAGATGAGATTTTATATTTCTTTCTGAAACTTCATAGCAGACTTTTAACCTCTGAAAACAAGAATTTCTCAAAACTGTTGAAAATAGGCATTCTGATGTCATAACTCACTTTCTGCATGTTGGACAGGTATCTCATCATATATCAACAACTATTAAAATCTCAAAAATTATTTTTACAGTTTTAGACAGTGCAAGTATAGCCCTTGATGGCACATGAGATTTTATATTTTTTTCTGAAACTTCATAGCAGACTTTTAACAACAAGAATTACTCAAAAACTGTTGAAAATTGGCATTTTGACGTCACAACTCACTTTGTGCATGTTGAAAGGATCATCATTTATCAACAACTATTGAACTCCCAAAAATAATTTTTACAGTTTTAGAAAGGGGAAGTATAGCCCTTGATGGTAGATAAGATTTTATATTTTTCTCTGAAACTTCATAGCAGACTTTTTACCTCCGAAAAGAAGAATTTACCAAAAAATCGATGCTAAATCAAAGTTGACTCGCTAAATGCATGAAATCATCAGTAGAAACAATAATTTTGATAAGCCTAAGTGTTGAGGAATATAATTTCCTCCATGATACTTTTTTTATTTTGTAAATTGGATGTATATTAAGGTCAGGAGAGCCGATTTTGTCAAGAAAACCATGCAGCTACATGGGTCCGGCAGATATTACTGGACCCTTGAGGTCGTAGCGCCACCTTGTGGATGTTTTCCCAATGGGCCCCATTAGATCCAAGAGTAGAAATATGATACTCAGTTCCCTGTCTGAACTTCATACAAAAATGAGACTGATTGGATAAGAACTCACTGAGTTTTGCTGCATGAGCCAAAGACTGTGAAGTTTTTTCTTGACTACCCTGTGGTAACTAGAATGGTGTGATTTTAAATCTCTTCCATTAGCTATAATCTCTCCTTTTTCCACCACTCTCCTTTAAAATTAAGCTGGGGTTATTCTTGTAGTTACTCTCTGTGACCTAACACCCAGTGACAACTGGAGCTTCTGGAGTTGCTCTTTCTGGTCAGTGGGTTATTGATTGCAGCTGTGAATAGATGCTTCTGGACACCATTGACCACAGCTGACCATTTTAAGAAGGTCCAGAGATCCGGAGCGACACAATTATCACTAGGGAATGAGAAAGATTGCGAACAAATGCGATGTTCACACTTGTAAATGGTAAAGATCATTACGTCTTGCCTTACGATTAACTATACTGAATTTTCTTTGAATTTTCTACTTTCCAGGTTTTGGTTCTGAAAACTTGATTGATTTACTCAAATCGTAAAGTGATTTCATACATTAAATGAAAAACCAACTGATTTGTGTTTATTATCTAATGTTTGGAAAATCTTGGCGATTTGTCCAAATCACTTTTAAAAGTTTTCAGAATTTTGACCCGTTAAGAAAAGGTCAAACTCAGAAGACTATGTAACACATCAAATGAGTCACACATTGAAACAGAGTATTAGAAGTCACCATGAGAACGGTGTAGGTTCCATGCCATCAAATTAGAATTCTCAGCATCAGATGATCAGATCAAGGTGTAAAAAGGAGCTTTTACTGACAACATCAAAGTAAAGTAGGGTTTTAGGGCAATGATCTGACCCTAATCAACAACAGATTAAGGTTTGGATTTGCCATGGTTGGGTTGAAAAACTATTATCTCTTTGCAAGCTTAACCTCTTGAAAACGCTTGTAAACCGGAAAATTACCCAAAGAGCTTAGAAAAGAGTGCATCTGATGTGGATACCTTCGGTTATTCTCCAATGAATTTGCTATCACCAACAGAATCTACTTTGTTGAAGAATTTTCTATTTGTACCACATGCAGTGATGTACTGTAGTTGTTAATTATAATGTTGCATCTACTTAGAAGTTAGAACGAGGAGAAATTAACAATCATGATTTAAGGAAATATGCTTGTACTATACACAAAAGTGAATGCCCTTGAAAAAGGGGTGATGAAACTACACAAATATTTGCCTGGATATTTTTGCAGTTATTACAAGCATCCTTAAAGGTGATTTGAGACACAGTGTTTGCTGACTGAAGGGCTCTTGTAACTAGAGCGCTGCACAATGTTGAGCTCATATTAATATCATGATGATGTCCCAAAGGAGCTTACTACAAGTGACCCAATCGAGCTTATGGAGGACCCAAGATAGCTAATGAAAGACCCCGGGGGAGCTTATTAACTCGTTTTGCTTTTCATCTCCTCTGTAAGTGACTTACAAGGATTATTTTTGCATGTTTCTTACCCTGATTGCTGTCTCTGTGGTAAAATTGTGCTCCTTTTCTCAGTATAACAGTCATTGTCACAAATCTACTCCAGTACGGTACAACAGAAAGGGTCAGTCTACGTTACATTTAAAGGTTTTTCCCGGTCTCTGGTTTGGTCATTGTGTAGATTGAAGAAGAATGAAGCAAGAAGCTGCAAAACAAGAATAAAAATATAAATGGTAAATTATTCTTTTATAAAATTTCCATTGTTCTTGTATTTAGTGACACGGCATTAACATCACCTTATAAAAACCACCCAATATTTCAAAGAATTGACACAATTGCATCACCTGGACTGATGCAGAGGGAGGATGAGATTCGGACAGAACAATCATATAACAAAAATCTACTGCTACCTGCCTAACAGCAACCACATTGAAAATAAATGGCAAATAATTACTTTTTTCATTATTTTTACGCTTCCATTAAAGTTTCCCTGAATGATAAAATTCTTCGCTGAATATTGGTGGTTTTACATACATTACCATATAAACTTGTGATTATTAAACTTTCTGACAAATTTATAGAAATCTTTCCTTGATTAAATAAATTATTTAGTTATTTTATATTATTTTTCTTGATAGTTTTTCCCGCCTCCAGCACATCCATTATTGATGACGTCACAATGACCATTGTTAAAAATATATAGCTACAAGTTAACTAATTCTGACAATGGTGATGACGTCACAATGTTGATGGCACTTCAGACTGGCATTTTTTTCCGTGCGTACCCGAAATAAATCCAGGGGTCATTTGGTGCTTTAATGTGATCATTTCAGCAAGAAATAAAAGTGCTACGGCAATGAAACTTCACAAACTGAGTATTGTGACCAAGATACACACGATGGTGTAAAAATTAGACATTTTTTCATCTGAAAGTTGATCTATCATTCGGGGTAACTTTAAGTTTTCTTTCATACAAATATATTTCTGGACACCAAACTCTGTTGAATTGGCTGTCTCTGAGAAAACCATGCGGGGGGTGAAACGTGGCCCGAGTCGGATCTTAACGAAATTTTCACCAAACGCCCTGTAAACACAATAATGAAGGTTGGTTAAGTCCGTTTTTCTATGATTTCAATTCTTCCTTGATTTTACCCCACTTGAAAATAGGGTGTCAAATGTGGTGCAAAACTCCTTTAACATGGGTTTCAATGGGAAAACATGCCAACTTTAGCACTATAGGAACCAGAGCGCAGCGCATGGTTTGAAAATTTTATGATGGAGGATGATTAGGGGAGAGCGGGGCACAGTGAGACGGCGGGCACAGTGAGACGGCGGGCACAGTGTGACAAAACCCGTAGCGTCTAGCTGGTACCTTTTACAGATCAACCCTCTTTCGTATAGTACAACAGGTTAGTAGGCGAGAGACTGACCTATATCCTGAATGCCTACACAGCATATCGAGAGTGGAATTTCAATATTTTGGCTTTTAGCCAGTAAAAGTAAATAATTTTGCCAAACAACTTTTTGTTTTAATTCCCAAGAAAAATTGTATAATGCAAATCAATTGCCAGGGATTCAAACCTTGATTATTTGTCTTAGTTTAGTGAGATGATGAATCACAATAAAGGCATCCGGTCCGCAGGATTCAAAAATTTTTAAAAAGAGAGCTGCCGGGGGCATAGTGAGACAGTTTGAGGCGGGGCACAGTGAGACATCACAAAATACACTCAAAACAACCTGAATTTAATGCATAGCTCACATTCACTATTAAAAACAAAATGCCTGCTATAAACTACTGATTTTAATGAGTCATATCCAAAGGGAAGCATCCGAAAGAATTTTGATTAGTATGTAACAGGTGCGGCAGGTAAAATAAGTCGTGCATGTGTCCTGTGCGATGAAGTTTTGAAACACGCTCAAAAAAGACCCTAAAAAATCACCTAGCCAGCTGCTTTTATAAGAGTACAGTAGTTTCCGTAGCAACAATTGATAGAACAATTCCGCAGGTCCTAAGGATCGACGGTTATGTCAGCAGATGCCCTGTCTCACTGTGCCCCGCCTGCTGTCTCACTGTGCCCCACCCACGGGGCACAGTGAGACACTTAACGAGCATGGACGTAACTCAAAATTTCTCTAAACCTGTAAAAGGTAGGAACCTGAAAATACTGGACAATGTACCCAACGTCATTATCTATAATGTGCACCTGGTCTCATTTAACTCGTTACTGCCAACATTTTGGAACACTTGAAAATAAAAAAAGTGTCTCACTGTGCCCCGCTCTCCCCTACACATGACTTGAATATTCTAAATTCACATTTTTTAGCGTGGAACACTCCTTCATAAGCCAGATATAAGCATTTTTAGATAGCGGAGGGTGGCAAATGTCTTTGTGTTTCACAAAAAATTAAAAAATACTAAAAATGTCACAATTCTGCTAATATTTGTCAAATTTGGCAATTTTAATGTCTAACGGTATGTTTTGGGCGATTCCACACCTCTTGGGATGATTTTTGTTTTGATTGGAGGTCGAGATCACTGCCTAAGGTTAAGGTCAAAGTCAATTTTTTCTGTAATTTAACAATATTTCAAGTTTTTGTTCCCGATTTCTATCAAAAAGTCCCATAATAACAATGCTTATTCAGCATAAACTGATTTTATAAATTTCTAGCTATATGTAAGTATCCTACACTGTATCAAAAACCTGTTTTTTTTAACCATAGGGGGCACTTTCAAATTTACAAAATTTCATAATTTTTTCAAATTGCAGGTTAAATATTTTGAAGATGTCCATCGATCATTGTGCATTAATAATTCAGTGTTCAGTGGATTGATGCTATTGCATGAGAGTTAAATAAAGGATTCTGGGACAGAAAACAGACCTTGGAATATTGTATGAATGTTTTCGGTGGCCATTATCGAAAATTTTGTGACCTCAGTTGATGTCAAAACTGATAGAGACAACAGAAAAGTTTTTGTTTCTACTTTTTGTTTCTATACCCACGTTTTCAGGGTCAAGGAATAACGCAAAAGTGTTTTTATCATTGTACATTATGTAATATATGTGTAATTTGGCTGCCACAACAATAACAAAAAGTATCTTTGCTTATATCTGCGGAGGTTACAGATATATTCGAATAATTCTTAGGTCTATACCTATGTTTACATGGTCAGGGAATATGATACAGTAATTTTCCATGCTCTATAGATACGCTTTCAAGCAGGCGAGACCGGGGCATGTTGGTCCGATTTTTTATTTTTTGGCTCTCAATCAAAAAGATCTCTAAATATTTGAAAAATCTCTTTACTCACTGACATAGATCTGAACACCTACACTACAGTTTGTATCGTCAAGCAGAGGACAGATGTTTGGCCAGATATCTCAGCAACCAGAAGCCCCACAGGAGAATACAGATACATATATATGTATTTCTTAGCTCTGTTGTAATATGAATATCACATTTTTGTGATATTTTCGTGCCTTTTTTGTCCAATATTTGCCAATTTATGATAATTTTAGTCCAATTTCGCACAATGTTAACATTTGTGACATTATCAATCTGAAAAACAATGGGCAGATTTGTCACAAAAGTGCACTGCAGCACCACCCCAGACTTAGTTCTAGTCAAGTTGGTATCAGCAGAACAACCAATCTCATGGTGTTGATTTTTATGGACTGTACAAACAATGCTAAATTTCTGTTCCAATGTGAGATTTGACAAACTGTAACCTTATACCAAACCAAGTCAATCAACCTTCAATTGTGGAGAAAAATAAGTTTGAAATTTTTTTTTATGGTCCAACATGCGCCCCAGAGCCGGGGCACGTTGGACCGCCATGTGGGGCAGGTTGGACCACGGAATGAAAGTCCAGGAAAGTAGAAGAAAGTGAGCAAACACCACATTTTATTCTCACAGATCACAACACACACTTGTGTGTCATTGCAGAATGATTATATTGGAATATTTACCCAGATAATTTTAATAAATCTTGTTTCAGCTAGAAAGGCTAGCAGATTAGTCAACTGAATTGATTTTACCCTCATATTGTACAGGAATGGCTTAGGTGCTCCATTCATCTTAAAAATTATGCAGCTGGCATTTTGCAGATTATTTTTTATCAGTCAATCAAGTTTACAATGGTCCAACGTGCCCCGGCCATGCTGGTCCAACCTGCCCCATCCCAACCTCTTACAAAAATGTGCATGCCTCGCTAACAAGGTTGAATTTAAATAACTTATATCAAACTTTACTTAAGTAGTGATAGTTTCAATTTACGAGACTTGTCTGACTTGATCTCCCATATTATAAGAAGGGTAACCTAGCCAATGAGGAAAAAGTCACTTTTTATGCTGAAAATCAGGAAACCTGAAATAGAACTTACACTTTCGTCCAATGCTCATGAAACATTTTGGCCAAAAAGCATACCACTAAAGGTCTCTATTGAGGATTTGGATAACTGCACGTTAAAAATAAAAAAAATTAGGGATGGTCCAACGTGCCCCGAGGTCCAACGTGCCCTGAGGTCCAACGTGCCCCGAGGGCCGAGGTCCAACGTGCCCCAGTCTCCCCTACACATGCAGTCAACCTTCAAACAGTATCAAAACTTTTGCTTTGTATTATGCTAATATAGAGGTGCACAGAATTGATTAGCATACCCTTCACTGTCATGTCTATCAATGACTGGTACTTAGCCATGGCATATATACCTTTGTGTCTGTGCTATTGCCTATCATCAGAAAAAAATATACTGTATTTTGTGTCAATAAGTAAACAAAGCCAAAAGTACATGTTTGTTCAGTTTTAAAGCCGTGATCAGGCGAACAATTCAAGTCAAAATGGAAAATATTATATTGGTAAATTTTTTACGGATGTCAAACTCATTTACATGCTAACATGGGGCATAGCAACTATTTGATTAGAGGTCTTTGCAGATAAGCGTCCCAACTCGTAGCTGAAATCATTTTCAAACTGTTCATGTGCAGTGGGCCTTAACTGAACCTTATATATTAAGGAAGGTTGTTGATCACAGAACTGGCTCACAAGAATAATTAGCGACCCTTTGACCCTTGCTGGATAAGACTCAGCTGACACCTAATCCCAAAACATTCCCCATATAATTGTTACGCTCAGCCATGATCCAGTAGCGGATCCAGAGGGGGTTTAGGGGTTCACACCCCCTACCCCACTTGGGCCAGTAAAAAAATTAATTCTGATATTTTCAGTCAACTTTCATTTGTAAACCCCCCCGCCATGTCTCATGCTTTCTAGATCCATCCCTATGATTTCTTGATTACTGCACTGGAGCCGTAAGGGCTGTGACGTGGCAAAGCCCATTCACAAGTTTTACAGTTGCAAAAATGTTTGGCTGGACCGCTGATCTGCGAAGAGCTATAATCACAGAGGTAAATGTAAAAATTTGATGGGAAGGCATTGTTATATGTTTTCATAAAATTTCAGTTTCGTTGTGTTTGTAGTAGGTTTGTTTTGTCCAAAATATTCAGCAAAATGTGATAATCGTACTAAGCAGTAATGTAGGTCTACCAAATAAGTGTATTTACTGCCTTGTGGATTCAAAACCAACTGCTATAACCATTAGGCCATGGAGGAACAAGTCATGTGTAATCATCCTCCATCATAAAAATTTTCAAACCATGCGCTCCGGTCTGGTTCCTATAGTGCTAAAGTTGGCATGTTTTCCCATTGAAACCCATGTTAAAGGAGTTTTGCGCCACACTTGACATCCTATTTTCAAGTTGGGCAAAATCAAGGAAGAATTGAAATCATAGAAAAACGGACTTAACCAGCCTTCATTATTGCGTTCAAAGGGCGTTTGGTGAAAATTTCGTTAAAATCCGGCTCGGGCCACGTTTCACTTTACTGTACAACCTGCATGGTTTTCTCAGAGACAGACAATTAATTACTTAATTGTACACATGCCAAATGATTCCTGTGGAAAAAGATCCTGTACAACACTTATTTAACTTCAAATCAAGCAATAAATGCCGCAAAATTAGCTGTTTTTGATCTCTGAATCTGTGACGTAAATGACAAATATGATGCATATGACACTCATGGCTGGTTAAATTACTCCTGAGCCTCTTACTAGTGCATGCAGTTGCATGTAAGTTAGTAAAATATCAATTATTCGAAAAACTTCAGCAATTGTATTGTTTTAATACGTATGCTGCACCAAGGTAACTCACTGAAGTAGTATACTGCTGCAACAGTGCAAATAAATCAGGACTTACAAAACGCTTGTGACATCACATTTGCCAATGACTAGTGACACTTCCATTGGGATTTTAGAGTGATAGCACTAAAACTGCCATTAACATCACACATAGTTTTTAAAACCATGTTCGTTAATGACATGTGACGTTAATGACAATTTTAAACAAATATTTCCTTGAACCAGTGAATACATTATATGATGTCAATCTTGGCTTAAATTAAGACTTGTGTACACCAAACCAAAGTTCCACAGTGATTTTTGTCCAGATATACACTGCCAAAATTAACCCGGAGGGCGTTTGTTAATGACAATTTAAGGTAGGACAAGTGACATGTTGCTATAAATAGTGTAATTATCTATATTCCGTGCAGTTTGTGGACTTGCAGATGATTCAGTCAGCTTCTAGGGTTCCTAAAGGTCATCAAAATTCAAGTGGTATTAAAAAATGTTTTTCGGTTGATTTTTTATGAGAAAAATTACTGGGTGTGATGTTAATGACATGAAATTGGAGACAAAGACACAAGAGCCCACTGTTGTTGGGTATCAATATTGGTCAAGCCGTTGAATTTGGAATTTGAAAGGGTAGGTCAAAGTCCAATTTGAGTTTCAAATTAGGTGGATTAAGGTAACAAGGAATATTATTTGAGGTGATTTGTCGAGGAAAATTCTAGTAGAGACAGGCCATTTTCACAGGCACTTTCATTCAATTTTTGGAAGGAATAAAAGTTATCTGCCACACATTTACTGTGTAATATTTTTTGCCGATATATTGTTCTAAAAGAAATGACCACCATGAACCTTAGAAGTATATTCATATCCATGTGAATTGCTCTAAGACACTGGAGACAAGAATTTCAGCTTTACCAACTTTTGACCCAGATGGTGTTGCATAGACTCTGACCCTTTTCTTCTACAGTTTAATGTTAACAAATATCTTTATCACTGACCACCACTCCTCACTAACAAGTTAGTGACTTGATGTCAAAACATATTTTGTATCTTTATATATCAGATATGAAGAACAAATGCAAGATACTATAAAGATCTTTTTCACTGACAGGAATAATAGTGTTAACTGTCACTTCTTTTTAAGAGACCTTCAGAGCATGAGGTTTCTTTGGTATTCAAAATCTCTGCAATGGTTTTCCCCAGTCTTAAGAATTCATTGATGAGGGTCAAATTTTGTTTTTCAATACTGAATCACGTCTCAGCTCTCCTCAAGGATCAGGGCTCTTAGAAAAAGGAATCTTAAATTTGTTTGGAGAACTCATCATCTGGCATGATTGTGTGGGTGGTGGAAGGAAATGCCATTTCAGGAAAGTTTTTAAGCGAGCATTGGCAGCGAGTAATAACCCCCCACACAAGGTAGGCATAGCTCCTCCAAACATGTAAGCTAAAAATAATTAATAATTTCTGGTGGTGGTATTTATTAATATGGTTTTGTTTGATTAAGAAAGGAATATTTGGGGACGTCATGCACCCTAAAAAATAATTACTGTGGGCTTGCTGTGAAATAAATAACTTTCTACGAGAAAAACTCCAAGACCACCTTGATTATTTAATGGTCGCCCCCAACGAATCTGTCTGCAATCTGCAATATGATGTTAAAAATTATCCTTGCTACAAAAAATAGGGGTGTCGAAAAAGGCTTTTGTTGACTACATCAATATAATATGGTTTCAGGGCACTTGAATGATAAATCTTTTAGCCAGCACACAACTAAGAATAACCCAAAAGACCTTGGCAGTGTTGTATTGTTATACCAAAACCAAACACCTGTATGAGCAAAATCCCAGCTGGATGTAGTTTTGGATCATAACGTTAAATTGGCAGTCCCTTGTATCAGTGTTCGTGCTGGACAAGCAAACGATCCCTCACAAAGGGTAAATATGTAACGTTTCTCTCTCCCATTTCATCAATCAACCCTTGTAAGCACCAAAAACTAGGCTTGGAGGGCTGCACCCAACATATCCATCTTTGCATCTATAGCCATAAAACTGATGGAATAGCTGTTAATCTAGGAAGCTGTCACTTTAATGGCTAAACCATAGATTTAATGCAGCCAGTTTCACAGTGAATGGAAATGAAACAAAATGGAGAAACTTGACTGAGTGAAAAAAGGGCAGATTTTATACATATTCCACAATCACTGACATTTCAGTTCTGCAAGTTTCCATCACGTTTTGGGAGTGCATGATATTCTGTACATATGTTGCCAAAGTCATATGTGTGACCTTGCAAATGTTTGCATGGCCATCATCTAGTCTCCACTTGAAAATGCCAAGAGAGATAATAATTCATTAGTATTCCTTATTTTTGGTATATATATTTAATCCTCTTCAGGCTGATGTGAGGAACTGGAAGGGAGGCAAATAAAGAAACGCTCATTAGCCTTAATTATCTTGGTATTGGTGAATTCTACGTTTTTAGTTGTATATCACACACTTCACATGTCTCCCACATCTGAAGGTCATTGTTCATGCAGAAACACAGCGAAAAAGGCCAAGGTAAAACTGTCTTTAATGCTTACGAAACTCCACTTTTACCTAGAAAAATCTTTACCAAGAAATGGTATATTACACACAACAAGACTTACTCATCTGGATTGAATTCTGTTCTATGTCACGCTTGCTATCTGGAAAATAAATCATGAATGTTTATGAACGACACAAAAATGAAATGACAGCGTAAAATTATGAAGATCCGCTGAGCCTTGGCTATATTAGTACAATGGTTCCCACAAAGAAGAGTGTAACTGGTATTAAGAATTTGTGAATCAATAATCAGGTCAAAATTAATAGGTGAACAGAGCAGCTTCAGGCGATGGTGTGTCGGACAGATGAAAATACTTTGGGTCAAATCAAATATATTGCAAGTTCATTGCTTGTGTGTAAATTATTTTGTTTTTCACAGTTGAAATATAAAAGATGATGGAGAATAACTTTAAAACCAGATGCAACATTTCATGTTGTAAACATAACAGACCTACCATCTTCAGTACACTCTAAAAAAATTCAGACAAAATTGGTTTTTTACATTCAAAATGGTTTTTTGAAAAACCAAATTTCAATGCAAAAAAACCAACATTGGTTTTTTTTGCATTGAAATTTGGTTTTTCAGAAAACCGTTTTAAATCTAAAAAACCAATTTTGTCCAGATTTTTTAGAGTGTAGACTCCATGATCCACAAAGTTCCACATATTAAAGTTTAGTTTTTCCAGAATCTTCTGAGAAGTCTAACCAGCCTTGAATAGTCCAGGCAGCTCTTTGCTCTGAACTCCAAGTTCCCAAATCAACATAGACTAAAAGAGCTAATCACTGTGCTGCTGGAGAACTGGGCATTGACCGGACTCTAACAAAATAATTAAAGATTCAGGACTGGTGGAAGACTTGAGTAAAAACCCAGACTGGTTCAGATTAGCTGCTTGTCGTACTTTAGAGGACAAGCAGTAGAGAAAAGAAGAAGAAGAAATTTGAAGATTTGCGGAATGGCCACTTTCGGCTAAATTTCTTATTTTTTGAGGACTTCCAGCAACTGCCTATAGGCGGATAACCACACTCTAGGCCTAATTAAGAGGAGGCTATTGGTGCATGTTCAAACCCAAAATTATTTTTAAGGTACTACATTTGTATTCGATAAATTTATAAGGAGTGAATTCTAAATTTTGCAAAAAGATTTTCGAAAACATTTATTCCAACAAGTATTTGTCACTATCTAATTCTCTGAACCTGCTCCTTTGCTTTATGGCCCAGTCAAATTCACTTGCCATGCAAAATCTTCTTGGCTGCTCTCAACGCTGGCTTTTCCCCTCTTCATCGTCTGTGAGCTATTGTTTGCAGAAGTTTGTAAAATTATTGTGAATAGAGACTTCTGGACCCACTGACAATCGACAACGGCTGGTGAATTATGTGGGTATGCTAAATCCACAAGGTCATGGTTAAGAGTCAGGACTAGCATTTTTTTCTCTTTAGCAACATTTCTCAATTTTGACTCTTGAGATAGACAATAGCTATCATTTAATTAGGTATTTTGTCAACAATCATGCTAAATAATTATAATATAATCATTCCATTCTTTCAAAATATTTCAAATCTATACCAATATCTTTCATGCCACTGAAAGAATAACAGATGACATTAAAGTAATGTAACAACTGCTCAAGCAAATAATCAAGACATTGTGAGGGTTAGCGGTTATAAAATTTCTCCAGTAACAAATAATCAAGATCTATGTCCCTTTTTCCCGAGGTACTTTGAAATACATGTTCATCAGTAATTGCCCTATAATAACTACTATTCCTGCAAAAAGGACATTGAACCAGGCTTATAAAAATTACAAGCTAAAATATGTATAAACAAGAAAAAAGAAACAGATTAAGGAAAAAATAAACAGATTGAGGAAAAAATAAACAGATTAAGGAAAAAATAAACTGATTAAGGAAAAAATAAACAGATTAAGGAAAAAATAAACAGATTAAGGAAAAATTAAACAGATTAAGGAAAAAATAAACAGATTGAGGAAAAAATAAACAGATTAAGGAAAAAAATCAGTGTAAAGTTCTACACAATGAATTGGAGGTAACATTTGTCAAACAAAGTCCAGGAACTTCTGAAAACAAAATGAGTTAGACCTCTCTCATCTGGACGAAGCACAAGATTCAACAACCATGGGTAATCCATATTGACCAATTGCAAGCAGATGAAAGACGAAAACTCTCAAGCTCTCTTGGGTGCACAAGCAGATAAGTGCAGTTTCAATTTAAGTTCTTGATTTCTCTTGGTACTCTCTCATTCTCTCAGTATTCCTCTGGTATGATTCAGGAAATCATCAGACAGTGCTCCCCTTTTTGGTATGAATTTGTCTACTTCTGTGAGTAGAGCGCTGTTCTAAGTGGCCCTGTTGTATTTAGAACTGTATACTTATTAGTCTAGCAGTGGTTTCTTCTGAAGCAATGTCGATTTATTGAGTAAATTTTATTCTTTGTTGATTTCTTACTAAGATGTCAAGTCAGTGATCGAAAAGTTTCATTCTTTGCATTATACCAATTTAGTGACAAAGGCTAATCATTATCATTGTCACACCGATTATCCATATGTTTTGCGAATACCTGCAAATATATTAAAGTCAACTTTATTTGACTAGTGAGCAGGCAAGAATCGGGAACAGAGAAATAAAGATAAAGAAATATAGTTTTTGTTAGACCAAAAATGTGTACTGATCTTGTCTTATGTCTGCCAAGTGCCAACACTGCTAAAGAAGCTAATTTGAAGCTTGTACTGAATTTTTAAAGGCTTACTGAGCTTCCAGTCAATGATCACTTCTCCAACGTCTGGTAGCGATCAGCCCCAGTCTATAACCAAGTCAGACGTGAGAACACTGAGACCAGAGAGTACCATCATACCAGTGCAAAGTGGTCAACATTCCATTGTTTTTGTAGGGACCATCTCAGATCTGTGTTACAAGTTCCAAATGATGAAAGACTTTACATTGAAGTTCCCTACCTACTTGGACAAAAATACCCAGCCAAGTGCTTTTGTCATCAATTATTGTGCACTGCAGTGGTGTAGATGGAGGGGGCAACAAGCAAGTTGGACTTGCAGAGATATTTTCCCTGTAGCAAGAGTACCCCCCATATTCACCTCCAATATTAGGAGGGAACTCATGCGACAGAGGAGGTATCTGAGAGTACAATTTACAAATCAAGTACATATTGCCCCCTCTTGATACACAGTAGCTACACCAGAGAGGCAGCAGCCACTCAACCATGACCAGGGTGTTCACTGGTCATGGTTGAATGATTGGGGACCATCTCTAAAGCACTTCTGGAGCATATCCCATAGAGATTGAGGAAATTGGTCAAATATAGCCTAAGTTTATAAAGATTTGGGATCATATTAGAAAAGTGTTCAAAAACACTTTATGAAAACATTAGATATTCTACTTTTCACCACTCCTATGATGTTCACAAGCTCATGAAAAGTTTAATAATCCAAATAAGCAAACCAGAATTAGTTTGTTGTTATAGAAATTTCATGTTCATGACAAAAAATATAAAAGGGCTTCTCATTGCTTGGTTTGCTGTCTGTGTTTATAACACTTATATTTAGGCATGCATTTAATCATGAGGTAACATGCAGTAGGTTTGTCAAATCACTGGAGGTATAGATGTGACTACACACATTGGACATCAATAGAATATTTGGAAAATAAAATGTATGTGTTTGAAGAATCCTCATATTACATACAAAGGTCCCCACAATTCTTTTTTTTTAAAGAATTTCTTGTTTATGCTTCAGAGAAACTTTACCTCGGGTCAATAAGGAGTGTGTATACACTCAACCCGACCACTGTCTACATGACTAAGCAATGGTGGGATTAAAAAGCTTCACATCTTCTACTCGCATAATCTGTATAGGCCTACTAGAGGCGTAGGTAGCTTCAAAACATGACCTGCAAATTGGCTCGAATGTGAGAGAGAAATAATTGAATATCGGTCGTAAATTAGCAACTAAGTATTTGCAGGTATTTGCAAAGGTGATAATGGGATGGCACCTCCACATTTGCACCATCTTTTCTGTCAATTCAATACATCGACCTTATCAAATAGAACGGATAAAAGGGTGATAACAACTGGCTGTGTTCAGTTAACTAATTATATAAAAAGGAAAAAAGACTGCGCAGATCATGTGACCCAGGCAGGTATACGTAAGTTGATTATGGACGAACCACAAGGAGGTGAAGATAAATTTGCTTATTAATAACCTCAGGGAGACCCTCAGGTGATCTGGTCAAGTGTGAGTTTCTTTGGTTTTTGAAGGCACTTTCTAATAATTTTTTTTCCTCAGGATACATTCAATAGGATCAAAAATCAGGATAGCCCGATAGGGTTTGTGTAAAAAGGGCAACGTATAGCAGGTTATGAATATCTTCAATCAAGTAAATGGGAGATTTACCAAACCAAATTATATGTTAATGGTAATGGGATGAGAGAATGCTTTACGCCAAGATGGAAATTGTGTAATGTGTTTTTGTGCTGCAAAAGCTGTTGTTTTTAATAATGTACATGCTAAAAAATTAATCTCATACAAAAAATGTACACTGTCATGAACTGGCAGTATTGTTATACAGCTTTCCTTTTCAAAAGTTGTCCTTACAATGCATTGGCACCCAAAATGCTTTCCAATCGGCCGCCCCCACCTTCTCATTTAATGAGTTCCACACACAAATTAAAGGTTTCTTCTTTCCATGAAATTCCGTCATACCTTCATCTTGAGCTGTAGAGCTCTTTAAAGAAATCTGAGCCATGATTCTGAATTGCAAAATGAAATTTGACCAAAATTAATGAATTCTTGAAGCACCTTTGTGTTCCTGCAAGCATTCTTGACAGAGTGCATTTTAATATTCTAATATGATCATATGAAATGTCTTCATGAGCTGGTATTAACAGGCATAGAGAATATTTGGTGAAGAGGACTTATAATAATATATCCAGAAGTTTCCTTTACTTTCCAAAGCTGTAACGTGCTGCTCAATGACTTATAAATAATTTTTAGTCTGTTCAAAGACGTAGCAATGATGGAAAATTTTTAAAAACTGAGAAACACACTAAACTCTGTTCAGCAATGTTCAGCTGAAATCTATGATGAGAAATGATATTTGAAAATTGTATTTTGTTCTTAAAACTATTGAAAGTGTGACAAAATTTGGTTGCTGCATTATTAAACAGTGAAGAAAATCTCTCCTCAGAGTGAAAAGGACAGACATGCATTGGCTGAGAATGATCTATCAAATAATATTATAATAAATTTGGTTGCAAGATTTGAAGATTTGATATCATCAGGCAATATCCATTAACAAAATATTAATGACTATGACAAAAGAGTAATGTTATTCATCGATGACATTTGAGATGCACAGTTAGTTATTATTTCTAGGAATCTGAGCAGTGCACACACATACAGGAAACATGATTTAGAATTATTTAAAGAAATACTGCAATGGAGTGAGGTCAATGTTTACTCGACTTCCCAAGAGATTTCCAGGTGCACAAATTTACTATTGATGACCCAAGAACCCCAGTTTACAGCCAAATAGTAATTGAAGGAACATCACTTGGATATTTAACTGAATTTGTTGATGATCTTGGCAGACAGCTAAAGCATGGAGGGAATTTTAAAATGGTATTTTTATTACCACTAATGACCCACATTTAGGTCTGGTTATTCACAAGTGCAAGACTGCAGGTGGATCTGTTTCTTGGCCTGATTATTTGGCTGTAAGGTCTGTTTTAAACCAATAATAAGATAGGATGATGAAATGCAACTATCTTTGAAATAAATGCAAGGTGCATCTTTAAAATAAAAAGTGTCAAAATAATATGATACTGTTACATTCATGAAGTAATATTTCCCAAGTACACAATAATTATTATGCGTCCATTTGCATCTTCACTGTAAAATTTGAAAACTGTGTTGAAGCAATAATCTGAGCTGTCTGAGAATGTTAATAACTTTCAAGCTATGATAGCTCAATCCTATAAGTTGTCAAGGTATGATAGCTCAATGCTGTAAGTTGTCCAAATGAATCATAACATTAAGCTGTGAAAACATGAAAGCTTCAGTTGTTGCAGATAGCTTGACATCTCAGTCATGCCACATATAGCGCCATCTATAACAAGCACTTCTCATAAGACTGCATTTAGTTTTAAATAATTATTTACTTACAAGAAAAAGAACATTTATATTACACTATCCCAGAGAAAAAATGAGTAGCACACCACTTTAGCTGGTTACTCTTTTATTTTTATCTCTCTTAAATTAATTTGTGGGAGTAATTAGATGCATGCTTTCACCCGTCAACCAACATTTCCAAGTCAGAGTGTGTTCAAATATAGGCTTCTAGCACTGTATACCAACTGAGATGAGCCACAGGCCATTGGGATTTCTTCACAAGAAATTAATTTTTAAATCTCCTTGTGATGCTATGGTCTTTGTTGAATGCATTTTGGGCCTAGTCCATGGTGTGCTAAAATGAAGCATACTGGATCAGGTGGATCCCCTTGACAGATCAAACAATATTTTGGGATTACAGCCCATATTCATAAATAACTTCATAAGACAGGTCACACAAATATAAATCAAAAACAACTAAGAATAAGTCAACACAGCTCAAAATTTTGAGTTGTGTCAGCTTGGATCAATAAGTCAACAAAACTCAATATCTTGAGCTGTAAGTCAACACAGCTAATTGTTTTGAGTTTTCTCAGCTTGAATACCTTAGTCAACATAGCTTAGTATTTTGAGCTATCTCAGCTCGGTATTTTGAGTTATCTCAGCTTAAAACATTAATCTATGTTAGCTGAATCAACTTGTGCAACCATCTCACTCAATCAATTGAGCTGAATCAGTGCCTCCAATTTTACAGTGTTCCTAAGTCAAATGTTTTTTTATTTACTATGACTGTTCAATTCTCTCAACAAACCTTTCTACACCAAAAAATTCTAAGTTATGATGTGCTTGGTCTACATGTGGCCTGATTGACTCTTTATAGTGTGTTAATCAAATACTGGCACAATACAACACAAAATAAAGTAAGAATATTTTCTGTCAGAAGTCCTCTATTTACTATTTTGCCCTCCTTTTTCCTCACCATACAACAACTGCCTTTGACCCCTCAGCAGAACTTTAAATCCCATATTAAGAACTGTATTAAGACAGCTGGCAATGTAATTGCAATTAGCAAGGGGCACAGTGTCTAAGAAATCAAACACAATGGGGGTGATGGAGTTGGAATAGGTGTTGGTTTAATGTAAATTTAATGTAATTTTAAAAGGTAGTTTCAAGTAGGTAAAGGTTTGCCTCTAAATAGCCAACAAGGGTGCTGATGGGGCGTAAAACACAAACTCACTCACTCAAGTAGGTAAAGGAAGGTAGAGATTTGGAGGGAGTCCAAAGGTTCAGTGAATTTGTGAAAGGCTAGAGTAGTGGCTGATTCTTCCTTCCTGCTGGGGAAGTTGTAATTTATTTTGAGTTGTACTATAGACAAGTATAATGGGGACCTTCAAAGTGAAATCGTCTACAAATAACATGAGGGTATTTCTGCTTGATTGGAACTGATAACCAAAATTTAAGTAATCTGTATAAAAGCAAATACTTGCAAAAGAAGACGAGGGCATGGAAGAATGTCATTCATATGCAACTGATGACTGAAATTTGATAGTATCCGAAAATTTACAATGGGGAAAAACGACTAGTAGTAACAGAAAATTACATGGGGGAAAAACGACTAGTAGTAACAGAAAATTACATGGGGGAAAAACGACTAGGAGCCGAAGTCTGTTGAAATTGTGCTTAATCGCAGAAATATTTGAAGTTACATGTGACTCAATAGAAGGTCACACATCTACAACTATCACTGAGTAGTAAATGATAGAGTACTTTTTCATGTGCTCTGTCTTTTTAATTTTCTTTTATCATACTCTTTTTTTCACTATACATCTTCTAGGATGTGAATAAAGAATTGTTTTTTTATCATAACCACATTCTGGATTATGAAGTAAAATATTGAAATGTAGAAACTTGGTGAAAATGAACTCTCCATTTCTTGCTAAGATCTGTTTTTGTTACTGTGACTGTAACCTATCCCTCATGGTCATGTTTCTGGACTACAGTCCTGCTAATGCTAAATCAATAGAATCATTAGCTGAGTATCCTCCATTTGTCTTTATGGTGATCTATATTCTGAGTGTGTCCCATCTATAACAACCAATCAGTGTCACACTTGATGGATTGAGCTGATGATGTATAGTCATGTGTAGGGTTCTGTCAATTGTTTCAGGTAAATTGGGTTTGTCTGTCCAACCAACAGTAGTATGTATTGGTCTACTTCAAATTACAGCAAAAAAAATGTAATGCAAGAATGGATGCATGGAATATTGGCACTTTACGTTATGCATTTGGTAGACTAGCTAGGATAGGAGTTGGACACGGCAATGAGGTGAAGGATGACTGAAACAGCCTTCCAACATAGACCCAGGTGACCAGGCAAGGGCTGGATTCGAACCCTGGGCCCAGCAATTGGTTTCATAGAACACGCGCACTTGACCAACCCTCCCCCCCCCTGTACTACAAGAAACGTGGAAATATGTGGTCAATAAATGAACAATTATGCGTGGCATCTGAACATTTTGTTTCTTCAGTTATAACACTCATTCTAATAGCTGTAGAATTATATCATGTTTCTAAAGTGTTCTATTATTCATCCTTTTTACTTGGATTCCATTTGTATTCGGATAATGCAGTATACATTTCACTGAAAAACACTCATATCTAGAATTGAATGAAAGTTTTCTATTTGTCTCTGTAAACATTGAAATTGAACCAATTTGCAGTCGGTGTTAACTATTTTTTTTGCATGGATGTTCATATTCACTTTTCATATGCAATAGAATTCAATCAATCACAAATGTCATTCCACATGTTGCACATCTCTCAGGACTCACTGTTCTGCCTGACGAACAGGAAAGTGACAGAAAATGAAGTTTTATGCTCAATGGATACAAATAAATTATAAATCATTCTAATGACACATGTTGTGGTGGCTGATTGAAAATGAATACTCTGATATTAATCAATTCAAATAAAATTTAATAATCAATCCTTGTCATTCCAAACATGGTGTGTCATTCAAAGAACCTGGCTAAAAAGATGCTCCACATTCTTCTACTAGAAATTCCCCCACCAGCACAAAGTGATCAGTAGAGCAGATGAGGTAATCAATCATTTAAGACAATGTCTGTTGGGCAAGCAGGCACACCATCATATTAACTTGGCTTATTCCAGCAGAAGGGATACAATGTGTCAGCGAGGTTCATTGCCTGTATTAGCTTAATTCATGGACATCTTTATGGCTTGGTGGTCTTCTTTATGGCTACTTAAGTTGTTCATGGCAAAACGGCCATTATGGTCATTTCCGTTTTATGATTCAAATGCAATCTGTGACATGGTTTTAGAACAAAGGGTGTTTCGAAAAAAAAATTCGCTTGTACAATATTATTGTTCACTGGAAACTTACAATGTTAGAAGACATGTTGGTCAGTTTGAGGTCAGAAAATGGCTGTAGTTGAGTCTGATAATTAAAATGAAAAACAAAACAAAAAGGCTTGTTGGGTTGGGGGGTTCCAGACCCAATCACACCCCATTTCCCTCAATAGACTAGCCCTCCCCCACCCTGCCATCACCATATTTCATCAAAATCAAACTTTGAAAACATATAGAATCTGAGCAGCTTGGTGAAAACAGCGTCAGTGGTCTAGTGGCAACAGCACTCGCTTCACAAATCAAAGGTCCAGGGTTCAAATCCCGGTCAAGCTGGATCTTTTTTCATTTAATTAAAAAACTAGAATTAAACTTGATGCATTTTGACGTACAGCAACACAAAACTAAAGGTATAAAATAGCCTTTCAGTGGTTTCTTGCCAATTTTAAGCCATTTAACACATACAAAGATGCAAAAATTTGCATTCCAGTGGCCTAATGGCTGTAAAAAGCCTAAATATTCCTCATTCCAGTCATTTCAAAGTTAATAATTAGAAGCCTGCAAGCTGAATTGTTGCATTAAAGGTCATATCCAGTAGACGACACTGGTGTTATGCTCTATAGCTCAAAAATGGTATATCATATGAATGCGATTTTTAGCAGAGATGTGTATAATGGTAGAAGATTTAAAACTTTGTGACTAAGTTTAGTGTACTTTTAATCATTGTTGCCTTGGCAACTTACATGTATATATCTTAGATTTTGGTACTTTAAGAAAATAAATATGTTTTTGTTATTCTTTAGCAGCTCCCAGTTGTTCATAATATGTAATAGGCACCTAAAAAGTTGACATATTCTTCTATTGGACTTACATTTTGCATTGGTTTTAATTTTTTTAATTTCAACACACAAATTGTTGCTATGGTGCATGTATATATTTTTCATTATTTGACATGTACACAAATTTTTGGAGGTGTAAAAACGAGCATGTACGAGTTTGTGGACATGTAAAAACGAGCATAGCTGCTCGTGTATGCGTAATAACTAGCACTCGTGTATGCATTTGTGTACCTGCCATTTCTAACATTCGTGGAGGTATTATATGTTTCAGTGTCAGGGTCAAAATTAGGTTTAGAGTTAGTTTTAACCAAGTTTAAGTTGCAATGTTCGTAATTACACCTACAAAATTCGTGAATTGCAATATTTCACACTTACATGAATGCTTAATTTGTGTATATGTTCGTTATTGCAGGTTTACAAATTTGTGTACATGCCAAATAGTGAAAAATGGAGGTAAATATAGATGTTTTAAGTGTTTATGACTAATTGTTTTTTCAATGATTTAATTATGTTTGCATTGACTGCCTAAATATCTTCTATTTTGACATTGTATGAAAATACTGTTGTTTTAATTAGCTTGTGGGACCTCCTGTCAAGATCATTCTGTGGACTTTAATGAAATGCCTTCTTCAGGTCTTACTTTTTCCTTTGCAAGACTGGAAAATATATTAGTTACCTAATAATTGTATTGAAAAATATTCATGATTTTTTATAATTATAGACTTTATTCCGCACCAAGCTCAAGCAGAGAAATAATACATGTCACAGTGTAACATTACAGAGCATCACACATATAATACATGCACTATTATTTGTGCATATTTAAGACAACTTTTAAAAACTAGTAATTATGAAGCTTAGCAGACAAAATTACAAGAACAAAATAATAAAGTAACAGTTGATCGAACATTCTGAATAAGTAAACATATACATATGTAATATTGAACATACACAATTATTGCAAAAATGAAAAGATTCAGTTACAATTAAAATCCACTGCAAGCAACAATGACAATGCAATACTATTGCAGACAGACAGACAGACAGGCAAATTCTTTATTGACCTGTGTAAAAAATATACACCCAGCCCTATATGGGCTTACAAGTCATCAAAACAATTCAAAGTAAATTACGTAAATCATTATAAGTATTACAATGGAACAAAAAATGATTTTCATCTTCAAGAACATGATAGGAACAAAATTTACAAACTCCATATTCTAATGGTATACCATTGTAACGTCCTGTCTCTATTGCTAATGGTAAAACACCAAACCTAAATTGTGAAAGAACAGACAAATGACCTCTATCATAAATTTTATATACATAATCCTCAGTACCAAATGTAGTTTTAAACTCTCTGTAAGTTCTTAATTTTGGCATGTTAGTTACTAGATTGTTTCAATTACTTTTCAGTTGCCATGGAAACGAAAAGTGAGTGCACTCGGTCAGTCCAGCACAATTTTTTCTAGACCAAATCCAAATGTTGTGTAATTGGCAAATGTATCCTATTTTACATGAAAAAGTGACACCAAGGCAAAGTACCTTTCTTAATGAAGATTAATTGCAGTCTAATTTTGAATTTTAAACTTGAGACGATCACATATTGGTTCCATAGTGTGACAGAGACCCAAGAACATCAACCAATGTCTTACAATCTATTTCAGACAACGGAAACAATCTTAGAAACTTTTTTAAATCACAGAAAATTGCGCAAATAAGTATATCCCTTACATGTACATTTTCTCAATACCCAAGGAAGTTACAAATATCAAATTGGTACCACAGTGTGCAGAATAATTTATACATCTTTTTATTAATTATCCATGTGTTTGGGTGGACTGAAACTGATAATTTGTGAGCCATTAGCTAAAAGAGCCATTTTTGCCATTTTCGCATGAAAAGTTAATTCATGTAAAACCCCCATCTATCTTTGGGGCTCTTGAGCAACATCTAAAACACCTTCAAATGAGCTGCCATTTTACATGGGAGTCACAGAGGGGCTATACAACACATTTGGAGGTTAGCCCCAATGAATTTCAAACTTTCACTTTTTTGGGACACCCTAATGCACACTTTCCAGTGCTACAATCCTGATGACATTGGAATACTGAACTACTGCTATATTATTCATTGAAGATTGTACTTGTAGTTTGTAATGAATGTCAATTTATTGTACAAACAGTACGATGTACGTACCAAGGTGATCTTGATGAATAATATTATTCATATGATGAAATAAAGCATTGCCAGCTATTGATGGGGATGGAATAAAATATTGAAACTGAATTACTTTGGCTTTTGTTGTCTTTTGCTGTAGATCATGATGAATTCGAGCTTGGAAGGATTCGGAGTGTTTTAATATAACGGATTTGCAGACTTCAATTCATATTTGGTTTCACAGGTAGTCAACTGCAGTGTAATGTACTGAGCACTGGTCTTAATATATACATCACATACAGATTGCGATCACCAAGAATATAGTAAATGTTTTTTTATTTCATATCCTTGATGAGCTTATTTCCATTGCTGGTTCCACAAATTTACAATAATATGTCTGTGGGAGTTGTTTATAGGTGGCAACAGGAGTGATCATGTGACTTGAGTCAGAAATAAAATACTAGTGGGGATTTACGATAATTATGTGGGTCACAGTGAAAATCGTAACAGTCATTCACAGTTGATTGAACTGAGTGTGAACTGCAAAAACTAGTTCACTAATATGAATCGTAACCAGAATTTTCACAATTGTAACCATTATAATAAACATCAAATTCACAACCATAACAAGAATCATGGTCATGATCAAAACTCATCGCCGGAGTATGAATTTCCTTGGTTTGTGTAGATGAACAAATTCGACAAGAGCATTAGGCAAAAAGTTTTCGTAGGAATATCCCGACTTCCGCACAGCTACAGCTGCCATGTGCCTCAAAGTCAGTGAGTTTTGCAGTTCGTGATGCTGCAAAATTTGATAGATTCCCCAATACATGGCCATATAAGTACCATCATTTTTGCAAAGTTGTTTAATAACATCTAGCATATCTCTGGCTGTTTTATATTCTTCATTTTGAGCATTTGGGTAGACATCTTGCTCCAAAAGAAGCTCTATTATCATAATCACCTGGTTGACATTATCATTACTCAGCCTCACCCTACCTCTGTTATATAGCCCATGGGTTACCGAAAGCACTGCGGTGTGGAGTATGGTGTTACCATCGTAATCCACTGCATTCACCTGGATTCCTGATTCCAGTAACATCTTCATCAGCTCATAATCATATGGTGTGTAATAGTCATTTAGGATATTGAAGTTTTGCCTAGTTATCAGATGCTGAAGTGGAACATTCTGACCGTTTCTTTCAATGTCCATGAGTCGTTGGAGTAACTCTTTTGCAAGCATCTCTTCATTTTTGGATGTATTTTCCACAGGTCTGTTTCTCCTGTAGAGCTTCATAATCAGTGAAGTTATGCCTTGTAATAAGACACTATCACGCCTGACAACCCCGACTGATTTAGCCAGGTTTTCAATGGCGAGTTGAGTGCATTGAACAATGCTCAGAGTGTCAAATGATTCAAAGTGTTCATCAAGCTCATTCTTCCATGCCTTCCATACATCCTCAAAGGAGCAAGACCCATCTCCATCAGGTTTGCAACTGCTCCATATGTCCAAGTGGTGCTTCAGCAATTCTCCAGCTTCAGAATTGCTTGCCGACAAAACCACTAAAATGAAAAAAAAAGATACTAAGGAAGCACACCTTCCTAAAATCACATATTGAAAGTGTACAGATTGACAATGGTTACAGCAGATTCATTTAGTATGACTTTCTCTGGTTAGGAGTCTCAAATCTGTCAGTTGTACGTAGCAATCAATGAATGAAATATGTATAATTCTGCTTCAATGAACATTTGAGCTTGACAACTTGATAAGATTAGTAGTTAAATACAATCAGTCATTGCCACTTTCTAACTCGTCAACTGCTATGTTACACGTTTTCATGTCATTCAAATTAGTTATAAGCTGTGTAATTCAGTGCCTCAACCAATCATATGAACTGCATTTGCTACGTTTTTCTGTCATATTGGTGAAACTCATACATGCTGAATTTGCCTTAATGACCAGTGCAGAATTTCAATAATCAGATTCATCCACCTGTGTGAAGTCAAACCTCCATTGAAACTAATATACAATGTACAGATATTCGAGACAATGCCATCTGTTAAGCATAAATTGAATACCCACAAGATGATTACCCAGGATCATTTATCAGAATTAAGCAAAATGGCTAAAGGCACATGATATCTTTAGTCATAAAGAAGTCAAGAAAGCAAATTAATTGACACTGTCAAAAGTTTAAACTTTTGATTATATAATGATTTTCCACATTATATCTCAAACATATTCCACATTGTATTCCAAAATACATATTTTCTATTTGATTAACCAGAAATTTGATAAGACAAAAACTATGCAGTTCAATTTTTTTCAAGGCAAAAAATTGTCGTCCATATATCAATCTGGTTTATTACAGTCCTCGTCATATTGACATGGAATCTCAAGTTCTTTTATATTCTGTTGAACTGTGTGATGTCAGAGATGACTCTATTTTAGCATTGCAATATATGTAAAATAACTACAAGTGTGATGTCATTTAAACTGGGTCAGAATCCCCACTTCTAGCCAGTGTAGATCCACCAAAACTGATTGTCACAGTTTCAACAGTGTCAGAGTAAACATATTATCAGGGATAGCCCCTGCAACCACTTCATCACAGCCTGATTGGCTGGCAGTAAACTATGCATCACAGTTCAAACATCGATATATTGAAGGAAGCATAAGCATTGCATTTGTTATCCAAATGATCTATCACAAGCAATCACCAGTCTAATCCTACAAAATGGCAGCTTTGTGAGCATTAACAGTTGACAACTGTTATAATCCCCACATAGTTGTTTGATTGATCTTCAAACTTGCTAATACGCTACTTTAAACTTTGATGGAACTCGCTATAAACAAAAGGCTTTGACAATGTGTTTGTAAACACATGAATTATGTGATTTTTTTTTTGTTCTGGCAGCCCATTGGCTGAGAGGCTGTGAATTGGAATTTCCCACATCCAATTTTCACTCTGACACTGTGTTGAAAATATGACGCTCAGTTTTGGTGGATCCACATTGGCTAGAACACGGGGAATCTGACCCAGTTAAAAATGACATCACATCTTGTTAATTTACATATATTGCAATGCTAGAATAGAGTCATCTCTGACATCACAGTTCAACAGCATAGAAAAGAACATGAGATTCCATGCAAATATGACGAGGACTGTAATCCATATATCAATGTAGTTTATTAATAAAAAAATCAACTCCTTTTAAGAAATTGTCTCCTATTTTCTTTATGGTACTCAAGGGCACTCTGCATTTTTCTTTGCTATCATTTGTTTAGTCAAAAGATGAAGATTAGTGAATGCAATGCCAAATACTAAACACATAATTCTCATAGGTAATTACCTGATATCAAGTCTTCTCGAATCAGTTCCATCAGTTTTTCATGCTGTCCTTGGTGAATCCTTTCTTTTGCCAGAATTGCTTGGAATTTCAATTGATTTGCATCACCTATGAGTTTCTCAAGCTCTTCAATGGTCTCCCATTCTTCGAAGCCATAGCATTCCAATGGTTCCAATGTTCTTTTGGGAATGTTGTGTTTTATCCGAAGAAGAGTTGCTTTGTGCATACATTCAATTAATTCAGGGCACTCTGTCCACAGTGCTGCCAGTTCACATGCCTCAATTATTAACTCAATATTTTCATTTGGTCTGATTGAGTTTAAATTGACCATGTCTAATATAGCTTCGGGGTTATTTGAAGCAACTTCATACAAGGGGTATATCCCTGCATTGTCCTGTATTGTGGCCAAAGCACCCTTTTTAATCAATGTCGTGGTCAGATGCCACTCCTTGCTCGCACAGCTAAGATGCAGTGGTGTCCGACCCTCCTTGTCTTGAAGGTTTACATCTGCTTTGTATTTGAATAACTCAGTCAGAAGAGGGAACTTATAAGACCATATCCTGGGCAAGTACAGGCTGTTATTGCAACAGATATGCAAAGCAGATCCTCCTTTATCATCTGTTTGATTCACTGAAGCTTTGCCTTGGAGCAGTACTCTAGTCAGCGCCAGATTACTTGCCTTTACAGCCACATGTAAAGGAATATGATCTACAAGAAAGAAAATACTGCCACTGTAATTTGGCCGACATTGCATTATATCATACAATGTTAGTGGAGAGAACTGCGAAGAGTATTTTTAAGAGTATCTTTAAATTACACTGTAGACTTACCTCGGTCTAAACAGGCCTTTATGTCAGGGTCAGCCCCATGGTCCAGTAGAAGTTTGACAATATTCAATGCTTCTGAAACAAAATGTATTCACTTTGAAAGGATGTTTATTAGACATATAAAAACCATCCATTAAGCATAGAAAGGAGCTTGTCTGATTGACATAAGCATGTATTTCTATTGTGATGCAGACAAGACTGGCTTGGACCAGTTTGGTCCAGTCTGGTCCACGGTCAAGCTCTGAACCGCCAAAACTCCGAAACTCCTAAAAAAAGCCAGTACAGTGCTGGACCGGACCAGTCCAGTGACTTTTTATGTCATGAAGAGTATCACATGAATTTTTTATGCATGTCTAAAAATGAAAATCATATCATTTAGCTTGTTTAAACCCTCATTTTTATCATTATTTTCGAAATACTGATGGACTGCTTCGGGACCGGTCCAGGTACAAAATCAGACCACCTCACCCTGGACCAGACCAGGACTGGAGCAGTTCTGTGAATAATAGACCACCCTCTTAAAGGTGGTCTGATCCAGGGGCGGACTGGCCTATGTGGCAGAGTGGCACCTGCCACGGGCCCATCCACTCAGCGGGCCCCATTCAAGATGTAAAAAAAAAATTGATAAAAAGCTAACTGAAAAGCAAAACTTAGCTATCAGGTATGTGATTTTGACAGAGTCACCTGAATTTGACAGAGGCCTCTCACATGGGGCCCCATCCTAGAAACACTTTACCGAACTAAATATGCAATAGAATTTTGCCTTTCTTGTTCGAAATAACTCCGACGATAGCAAAGACGAGGGACCCCTAGACTTATTTTGCCACGGGGCCAGAGATGCTGCCAGTCCGTCCCTGGTCTGATCTGCATCACTACATTTCCAGAAAAGATACAAGTGTAATGGACACAAATATGCATTCTGAAAAATAAGAACATTGGGGTGGTCCACATTTCAATGGGAAATATCAAATCTCCTGAAACCCCCAATATGAAAGTAGAAATTGATGACCACATAAGCACAAAAAACACATGCACATTTTCGACCAAATCGGTCAATATCTAAACTCTAGAGGTTAGACAAAGTCTTTGAAGTTTATAATGTAATTCCTCTTTCGCAATAGGCTACTCAAAAATTGGTCCTTTTCCCAGATCTTTCTCAGAAGTAATAGTTTTTTGTTTTTTTTTAAGTATATGGTAGGGGAAGCTTGGGAGAGTTGGGCCACTTTTTACATTCTTGCACCTCCTGCTGACAGTAATAATTATATAAACATGCTTAATGCATGTTTTGTATCTTGAAATATTTCAGAAAAATATCTTTAGGTTTGCATTGATATTTGCCCAAGAACATATGAGCTACAACCCTGTGAAAATTGGGAAAAAATTGGCCCAACTCTCCCCATCAAGTGGGAGACTTGGGCCAATCAGGGGGGAGACTTGGGCCATTGCAATATATCAGGTTCGGTAAAGCTGTACTTGAGGCCATAATATTTTTAACCTGTAGTGTGGTGGTCATAGAAGTCATTAATCCAGAATTGAGGCCTCTTGCAACTCTAGTTTGCTGTCAGACTTAATCCTCGGCCTGATGGCCCAACTCTCCCCATCTAGATTTCCTGACATCTAATTTTTTTAGACCGTGAATAATTATTAAGTCCTAAAAATATTCAATCTCTGTTGAAAATTGCTCTAGACAAGTTCTTCTGTCTTAATAAAAATAAATCTGGTTATATGCAACACATGTGGGGAGAGAATTGGCACTGTCCCAACTCTCCCCCATTCGACCATTTTTCTCTAAATCCCAATTATGACAATACCGGTTGTCTGATAATTTTCCAAAATATGTTAATAACAACTGAATAGTCAAGCCTACCAAGCATGCCATAGAAAATGTTCTCAGTCCTTGTTGTCTGACAGACAATTAAAAACTCGTAAGATGGCTCAGTTTTTCCTTTTTTCATCCAAATTTGAATTTTCTTCACCCTAAAGATCGTGACAAGCAAATTAGCCAGAAATGTTACATCCATTGAAAGATTTTTATTTTTATAAAATTTTGGTGGCTGCAGCTTTCTCAAAACATTTTTAGTTTCCTCAAAAATCAGGGTGGCCCAACCCTCCCTGCGGCCCAACTCTCCCAAGCTTCCCCTAAAGTTGGCATTGCAAAGTAATATCTGGGGGCGAGGGTTATTTTTGATTTATTATTCATAGTAATTGAAATATGTGCCTGTTTTTATGAGCAAATGCTTGATAATTGACCTAAGTATCATCTATGCTGACCTGCTATGAAACTTGATAAGTCAAAAAGAATATCATGACTGGATTGGGTATCATTGTCACACTAAAAAAAGGTTATTTGATAAAAATGATTGAGCATTATTGCTAGATTTGCAAATACAGACGATTTCGAGGTCTGCTGATGGGCAATTACATGTTAGACTTCAGCGGCTTTATGGCCTAGTTCAAAAATAATGAAGCCAGGCAGCATATTTTCTGTAGGGGTCTCAAAATATGAGAATGGCTGTATGTGACAACTTAAAGGTACACCATTGCTTTAAGTACATTCTTGTGCAAATTTCCTGAAAATTTCACGATATTCTGGCTCATAGTTATTGAGATAGAGTCCACTTAAATTGAAAAACAGGCATTTTTTCACTAAAAAAACGTGACATAACATTTTTAACCACTTGAATTCTTTCAGTTTTACAAATTTGTACGTATCCTAAGACAATTTCCCAACACTTTTTGGAATCTCTACATCCTCAGGCTTCATCAATCCATAAAATCAAGTACTTTCATTTGCCAGTGTTGACATTATTGAGCTATTTGTTCTCAAAGGTTGACTTCCAAAAATTAAGTCAAATTTGACGCTTACTGCTCTGGGATGCTCTAGTGTCCCTTTGACATGTGTCGGTTGAATCTTTTGGCCTCTGACACCTAGTCTTATATCATCTTACCCATTTCGGAGCTTCTTATAGTTGTGGAAAATTTATTTCACTAAAAAATTCCCATGAATAGCAGGGTAGGTGAATCCGTCGCAAGCGTAACGCCCAGAATACTTTGTAGCGCCACAGAGCAATAAAAGCTCCATTTTAAATCTGGTTTGGCTTGTAATATTGCAAGATCTGTGTAATTTTGAGAAACAATCAAGTAATCCAGGTCCGCAGCTGGTTTCTGGTGGTAAAATACAAAGATTTCTTAAATGGGGCTTTGTCGCAAGCGTAACGCTATGGAAAATATTGATCATATTTTCATGGTTTTCTTGTAAAGAGTAAAGCAATCATTCTAGTATTACTTGTACTGATACTCAACACGATATTTCAGTAGTTGGAGTATGTTTCAATGTTTAATTATCAAAACTTTGCTCTTTGTACAGCTTTTCTCAAAATTTAGGGTCAATTTCTTGAAAATTGCAATTACCAATTCAAATCTCACTTTGATTTTGTAATTACTCTTATGCTTCATTCAGTTATAACTGATAATGCATATAAAATCAATTTGGGTCAAAACCAGAACATTTTTTTTACTATTGTGTCATGCCATTACCCAAAATTGCCTTTTTGTTCCGAAAAATAGGCTAAAAAACACGCTTCTATCATCATTTGCTCTGTTCGTATTCACTTTGGTGGCACTTATTTGGTACCAATTCGAAGCCCACATACAGATGCATAACACAGGATAGGTGAAATCATTTTAGAGGAAAATATGTACATCTGGGGAGAAAATATGTAAGTTTTTTCTTTAGTAATGCAACAAAATTTCGAAAAATACTGTTTTTCTCATAAATATGTGGTGAATTTTGATGAAAACAGCCATGGACACTTAAGAGTATATGAGTTTTGTCATCCAACAAAAAATATCTATTTAATTTGAAGATAAGTTACCATTTTGTCTACTATTTTGTCACGGCCACGGAAATAAAAATAAATAAAATTTGGTAATATTCGGCTTTTATCAGATATTTCCACAAACCACAGTCAAATGGTAAATTGAGTTTCTAGAACTTAGACATGTTTGTTACAATATTATGTGGTCATTTGGTAAATATAAACATTTTAAAGTTTAATGGTCATGTCACACTTTGGCTTCATTATTTTTGAACTAGGCCTTATGCAACCTCTAAATATCAATTGATTTTGCTGAAATATTTACAGAATACTTTTTATCTATAATAACACAATGCAAGATTAAAATCAGAAAATTTTAAAAGAAAGAGATTTTGGACCGCCCTCAGAAACATATATGTTATACAGAGGAAGGCACTTGTTTGTGGACGAGTTAAACGCAATGTAATTTTACAAATTAAAGGAAGGAAATCAATTTTCTTGGATGGAGACAAACGCACATGATATACATGGGAGGTCCTTCTGGATTGATTGATTGATTGCCTTATTATTTGCTCAATGTAAAAACTTAAATATGAAATAAAGAAGTATATATCTGGAGCAAGAGACCCCCTAAAGGCAAAGATATTGCTGCTGTTAGCAGGCCACCTTTGTCTTGAAAATCATTAGAACATATATTCACAATGATGCAATTTGAAAGGCAACCAAATTTACAGATATCATAATAAAAGAAAAAGGTTTAAAACAGAAGGGGGAATAAAGAAGGAAAAATTACATAACCAATTTTGAATTAAGCTTATTTATAAAAGTTGAGTTATAACTAATTGGTAATCTGGTCCATCAAAAGATTTTTCAACTGTTTAAAAATTTGAAAAATTCTTCCGTGTCCTGGTGATGACTTCTGTTATCACATTTTTCAATAATTCTTTTAATTCAGCATCAGTGTTTTCATCTTTTTCGTTGCTTTCTGTTATCAACAAGTTGAACAAAAATTATTTTGTGTGACTGGTAAATTCATGGATACATCCTTGCTTGGATTTTCCTGAGGTTTTATATTGTTTTCTCCATTTGAGTATTTAACATATTCCAGTATTGGGTCTTCTTTACTCAGTATCTTTTCTTCTGCATCGAGTATATTCTTGATGCAGGTGATACCATTTTCCGTCCATGTACTGTTAATCTTGTTTATTTTCTTCAGTTGTCTTGCGAGATAAAACAAATGCGATTCTTCCTTATTTAGATCTTCAGATATAAAGATACCAGTATTCTTTTAAGTCTCTCACCCTATCCCTGTGTATAGCTCTAACATCCCATACAGAATAGAGTTACCATGTGCTGAATAAGACTTTTTTTTAATGTCAATTGACCAACAAACCATTTTTTTCATGAAATACCCACACGGCCCATCCCCACCCCGACATGGCCCATCCCAACCCCGAAGCATAATCCGAATAGCCACAAACCAAACCTTCACTTGGACTGACCAAACCCAGTGCTTTGTAGGTATAGATAATTTATCTTCTTTGACAGCTACAGTATTCTATTAAAGAATTGGTCGTAGAGCTCAGATAAATATTGTTCTAAATAAGAATACATTATGTGAATAGGGAAAATGCAGCTGACTGGTTCAGTAAACCACATCTACAATTTCTGTGATGTTTCATGTGATGTTATTGACTAAATATTTAATTGCTCTAAGACATCAGTTAAATTATTGCATCACAATGTTCGGGCAAATAAACAGTACATAAAGTACAACCCCAAATAAAGTACGAATACCTCAGCAGGATGGAAGAATCAGCCACTACTTTACCCTTTCACACCTTTTGGTTCCCTCCCAGTCACTTCATACCTTAACCTATTTAAAACTACTACTGAAATTTTGCATTGGATTTACCTTAAGTCAGCACCAATTGAAACTCCATCACCCCCATTGTCTTTGAGTTCTTTATTTTTGTGGCCCTTTCATATAACTGCAATTGCATTGTCAGCTGTCTTAATAGAGTTCTTAATATGGGGTATAGTTGTGGTAAGGAGTCAAAGGTAGTTGTTAGGAGATTTGGGGGGGGGGGTAGGAGAAAGGAGGGCAAAATCAGTAAACAGAGGACTTCTGACAGAAAATGTTCTTTCTTTATTTTGGTTTGTACTTTATCTCACCTTTTTGTCTCCCTGGGTCAAATGCATCTCTGTTTGCTATGTGGCAAGCCTCAAGTAGTGCGGTAGTAGTTCCCATCGATGACTTTGCCGGACTGTTCAGCAAGTCCGGAACATTGAATCTATGTCCCTGTCCTTGAAGAATAGACTTGACTACATTTCTCTGGTCATTTTTTACTGCACGAATGAGTGTAAGTACCTTGTCATGTTGTGCCTCTGATGTGGCTATTGCCATGATGATTTAGAGATTGTAGCTTTTTATGTAATTTAATCCTGTGAGGCAACTGGCGGTTTTGAACAGTTTTGATTTGAATCTGGATCAATCACAATGGTGGTTACCCAACAGGGTCTTTTTTTCTCTTATAAATACTAAATTCCCTCTTGATCTTCAGAAAACGTGTTTGAGTAGTTTTAAGATAGTGGTTTTTCTGTCTGAAGGTTTTTTCATTGTTTGGGGAAAGTCTAAGAAAAGCGATGATGTCAGGCTGTCATGCACCAGTGACTGACAGTAGTCCATGAAGTGCTTGAAAATCATGTATTCTAAGAAATGTAAGAACGTTCCATAAAATCAAGCTAATGCTGTCCTTATTATTGGTTATAATGTTAAGGCAAAAGTGTCTTCGTCAATTTTTGATTAACAATTCACACAATGTCAAACAGAGATATTCTTCAAATCCAAATTTATGTGTTCACACAACCATGTGAAAATATAATACTCAGAAAGTTTGACATCAGAATTCAATAATAAATTATTTTAGTGTGTGGAAGAAATGTCAGCCAGATCCATGCTGTTTATAAATCCATTGATGATGTAGTGAATATATATGTGTACCTTAAGTGACTGCATGCATGAGTATGGTGCAATGGTCTCAGGAAACATGTCACACATCAAGCTCTTTTGGGTCGATCACACAAAAGGGTCAGCCAAATCATCCACCTGTGACAATGTTTGCTCACTTGAAGTAACAACAAAATTTTTATTCAAACACTTTTTACAGTACACTGCATTCCCAATTATTACGCAACTATGCTTTTTTGCCATATATATCTAAAAAAGAAACAACACTGTTTCAATATCCTTTACACATAATAAGAAGTGCACCATGGAGCTAATATCCTACCAATTGTGTCCTATTCCATTGGCTCAGTTGGGAGTTATGCTATATAATGATGTTTTGGGGTGTTCCTAATTATCATGCAAATTCTTGGAAAAGCAACCAAGGCCACTCAAAATGACCCAACTAATCTTAAGATGCCATCAACTTATACCCCCTAACACAAAAGAAAAAATATAACCATCATTTAAAACGTAGATGCATTCATAGTCAGTCCCGCATTCAGTCCTGCACTAATGACTTATTCACAACGAATTTTATATAATTAGTAGTATTTAGTACTGGTCATTTAATTTGGAAAGAAAATTAATGCTGAGTAAATAAAGTAATATGAAAACATCACAGCATTAAATAAAATAATATGCAAACATCAAATTTAAATAAATGTGAAATTGGCAAAAAATAAGTTACTGAACTTACTGAAGAAAAAAAATAGGAAAAGGTCAATGATGGCCAGCAGTTTTTAGTGTAATTCATTTAAAATGTAGAATCTGTAAGTATTTTGTCAAGTTGTATATAACTGAAATCAGTGCCAACTTAAACATGTACCAGTTGGATGATAATACATATCTACATATAAGTATAACATAATATTTATAATTGTTTTGGAAATGAATAAAGTAATTCTAGAGTTTTCACTGATTCACATTGCCATCTCCCATTTAATGAAATTGAATTAAATTAACTAACCAAATTCCTGTGATATTGTCTAAATATATGAAAATATGACAATATTTTCATTCCAAAAACCTGATTCATTTTGAATGCTATTTAAACTGCTATTCAGACAAAGGCCATTGTCTTATTTGCTGTTTAAACAAGGACCATGCATGTCTATTGTGAGCAATGTCGCATTGCAATAGACGTAGGTATTGTATGAACATCCTGGGTTCGAATCACACCCCGGAACTCAATTTAGTCCGAGCCCATGGGACATTAAATGGAGGCGGGTTGTATCCAGTGTTCTATGCTGGGCCAACTGAAAGACCCTGGGCTTCCCTGAATTAATAGGGAACGTACCAGACTCACAGTCTTCTCATCTCATCATCATACGGCGATCGCCTGCTTCGATATAGCCCACTAAGGTGCTGCAGAGGCGTAAAATACAAACAAACAATTGTATGAACATCCAAAATACACATAACTTTTAGATAAAGTTAATGTTATTTTTCAACTATCAGAATTATTAGTCATAATTTATAATGTTAATTCATTTATTCATATATGACTAATTTATTCATTTAACTGATTTAGTTAGTACATATATCTGTAGAATTATTAGATAGGTATAGGTTTATTTGTATTTGAATTACTCTAGTATAACTTACAGGCAATTTCATTAGTACGCGATTCTGAGGTTCGATGCACACTAAATACATGGCATTTTTGCTTAATCTGATTGGTTTAGGGACAACAGAACGTAACACAGCTAATATATCAAACGTAGCATGCAGATACATTGCATTGATCCCTCACACCAAACTGTGAATGAGCAGAATCGCATGGTAATGAAATCACCTGTAAGCCAACCAATATGGGTCAAAATTTGAAAACCTTGAAATTTCAGCCAAAAAAAAATTTGAAAAATGTTCGCTCCAGAAATGCTTTTTAAGCTGGCATTGTGTAGATTAAGCAATCAGCTATCACTGCACTTTTATGTCCAAGGGCCCCAATGCTCTGCTGATCTCATTAACATCACGCATGTGAACTCAAAGTTTGGACCACTTGGAGCTGAACAATCTGTTACCAATGAAAAGGAGAATGGCTTGCACATTTTCAAGTCTCTAACATCAATACTTTCTGAGATACAGCATTTTTGTTAATTAAAAAAGCAAATATGAGTGTCATTAACATCACACTTATAACTTGAAATCTAAAATACTTACAGCTGTACAATACAATGTATGGGAAAGTCGTTATTATTAAGCTTTATGTCACATCTCTATAATTAATAGTTACTGAGATATAGTATTCTCCTGACTGTAAAATTTACAAAAAATAAGAAAAATTCTTTTGCCCCAAATCATTTTGTTTCCCGGTGACAAATGTTATCCCTACGTCTTCGCTGAATAATGTTTTAGAAGCCACGCAATGGTAAAATGTCATTGGAACCTCATATTTTGTCATAAAGTGTAGAGAAGCATCAAACTTAATACTGAGCATTCCAGATATGAGGAATACTC
Source organism: Platynereis dumerilii (assembly GCA_026936325.1). Lineage (NCBI taxonomy): Eukaryota > Metazoa > Annelida > Polychaeta > Phyllodocida > Nereididae > Platynereis > Platynereis dumerilii. The sequence goes on along the minus strand of JAPTHN010000014.1, from coordinate 20,768,559 downwards.
AAAAATATCAAGTAATTATTTTGTTTAAACATTAATTCAAGATATAAATTCAATCAAATTCGATTCCAGTAACCTCCAACAAAATTTCAGTGAGGTAAAAGCAAAAAGTCATTTTCACCACGAGATTAATGACAGTGTGACGTTAATGACAACTTGGCTGAAAAAATTCATAGGGACCCATGCATAAGTGGCACTCTAGTGATATAAGCATGCAACAGATTCAGGGACACCAAAGGAATGTTCCACAACTGTTATATATTTATATTATGCCTCATTCTGGTAACGTGACACGATGGCGCAAGATGGCGTCACATGGTTTCAAGATCCTGTATCCTATAGCAACTGCATTACGTAACAGTTAGTATCAAAATAGCTTCCAACAAGACGGTTGTATGTTTTACCTAAACACAACAAATTGGCGACGAGGATAGTTCAAAACCCGTTATATTGTAACTGAATAATGAAAATGATGTCTTCATTTGGCTCAATTGGCGAATTCCATGAAGGAGAAGATTGGGATGATTATGTTGATCGCTTCAACCAGTTTTGCATAGCAAATGATGTAAAAGACACAGAAAAGGTCCAAAAGAAGAGGGCTCTGCTGCTTAGTATCATTGGAAGCCATATGTAAAGCATTGTGAAGGCCCTTTTAGCACCAGTGAAACCGTCATCAAAGTCCTACACTGAATTATGCAGTATAATAAAGGAACATGTGTCTCCGAAGCCGGTAATTATTGCTGAGAGATTTCGATTTTATACCAGGAAGCAGCAATCCGGAGAGACAGCAACAGACTTTCTAACAGGACTGAGAAAATTATCCGAATCCTGTAACTTTGGAAATTTTTTGGAGGAGGTACTCCGCGACATATTCGTTATTGGACTACGTGACAGAAATATGCAGAGGAAGTTACTTGGTGAAACAAATTTAGCTCTCGAGTCTGCATTTGAAATTGCACAAAGTTTTGAGCTTGCCAGTCTTCATATGGATACTATGTGTGGACATGAGAACGTAAAGCTTGCTTTCGATGCGGAAAGACGAATCACCATCATTCGGATTGCTATTTCCAAAACGCCAGATGTTTTTCTTGTGGTGGTAAAGGCCATATTTCGTCAAAATGTCCAAAGAGCAAGGATGTCAGGGAGGAACCAAACAACAGAAATTCTGTTTCCGGTAAAAATAAGTCTCACCATTATGGCAAGAAATCCTACGACAAGAAATCCTACTACAAGACATCCTCTTCAAAAGTAAAAGAGGTACTGTCCAGTGACAGTGAAACAGACATTGAGGAGTATGAGTTGCAACACATCTGTCATGTAAAGAGCAAGCAACCAGAAATGATCATAAACCTCAAGTTGAATGGAAAATCAACGACCATGGAAGTTGACACGGGGGCATCAATTACCCTCATTCCCAATACTTTGAAGAACAAGCTCCTGCCTGGAGTCCGGGTCAAGCCTTCTGGAATTACAGTGAAGACATTGACAGGAGAAAATGTGAAGGTCATTGGGAAATGTAAAGTTAATGTAGAGCATGGTCATCAGTCCGTAAACAAGCTACCTTTGTATATTGTCGACACAGAGGGTCCATCTTTGGGTTCAAGTCCAATATAAGGACCAAATAGTTCCAAGTGTAACAATAAGGGTGTTGTTTGGCTGATGACGTCATCACAACAACAATTTCAACCAATCAGCGGGGGTGTGGGGGCGGCAGCCCCCATGTGACGTCATGACAACGGTTGTGACGCAATGATTTTATGAAGTAAACAGTCCCTCAGGAACTTCTTATCCGTATATTGGACTTGAGCCCATCTTTGTTTGGAAGAGAATGGATGAGTCACATTCAATTAAACTGGAAGAAATTATGTGCCAACATGTTTGGCAAGAAGGAAACACACTCAATTAAAAATCAAGGAAGGATAGGTCATGTAGAAGTTAAGGAAAATTCAAGGAAAAGACTGACACACCCATGGCATAGGACTCATATTGGTCTTATGAAAGGTCATCTACAGCCTCAAGAAGGAGATAGGTCACAAAAATCAAGAGGAATAAGGAAATCTGAAACATATACTAAGTTTGGAATGGAACAACTAGAAGAAGATAGGTCACAAAAATCAGCAAGAATACGAAAATCTAAAATATATATGAAGTTTGGAATCAAACAAACAATAGCTATTGAAGCTGGAAGGCAATTGTCAAGGTTCAGACAAGCTCCAAAATATCTGCATGGCTACATTCATTACTAAAAAGTCAAATAATCAAATTCCATTTCAAATTTCCACATTTCATTTCATGTATTTCGATATCATTTGAAAATTTTGAAATTGTTCCATTTAAATACTTTATTTTGTGGGGGAGAATATCATGTCGTTAGGGAAGAATGTTATATATTTATATTATGCCTCATTCTGGTAACGTCACAAGATGGCGCAAGATGGCGTCACATGGTTTCAAGATCCTGTATCCTATAGCAACTGCATTACGTAACAGTTAGTATTAAAATAGCTTCCAACAAGACGGTTGTATGTTTTACCTAAACACAACAACAACGACTTTTGTCTTGATATATAAAGTCAACATATTACAGGAAGGCGTTTGTTAATGACAAATTCAGATAGGACAACTGACATGGCACCATAGATACCAGAATATTTTGCTTTACATGACTAATGCAGAGCTGAAGACCATATATATAGTTAGCTTGTAGGGTTATCAGACAACATCAGACACAAGGGTGCTTCACAGAATGTGTGTCCTTTGAAATTCTGTTATAGAAACTAGTCTGATGTGACGTTAATGACATAATATTGGAGACATTGACTCAACACCCTCCTGCTCCCATAGAGAAGTATATTTCAGAAATTGGAGATTAGATTTTAGAAGGGTAACAGTCAAAGTTTCAATGTCAGAGTCAGTTGAACGGTAGCAAAATCGCATACTAGTTTTTGTGAGGTGATCTTTGAGAGAAAATGCAAGTGGAGACAAGCCATTTTAGGGGGGGGGGGGGTTGGCCCCTTCAATGCCATTTTTAGTAGGGATAAAAGTTATCTGCCACATATTTTATGTATTAATATATAAATGCCAATGCATGAAGACGGGACCGCCTGAATGCAAAAAAATACATTTTAAAAGACAGACTCTAAATTGTTACAAGAACGAACACTCAGAGAGTGCATATGTAGGACTGCCAGCCTGCCATAATATAGCCCTAGGCCTATCTATAGTCACCTATCCATGTCCGTATACACCTGTCCCTTGATCTATCAATCTATCTATCCATCTATCTGCCTATCTATGTATCGAGTCAGAATATCTATGTTGTGTCCTATATCTTCTGTCCTATATCTGTGTATCTTTTGTTCTTCCTTCCCGCTTTCCTTCCTTTCTCCCTTCCTTCCTTCCTTCCTTTCTGCCTTCTTTCCTTCCTTTCTTTCTTCCTTCCTCCTTCCTTTCTTTCTCCCTTCCTTCCTTTCCCTTTCTTCCTGTCTTGTCCTTCTTTCCTTCCTGCCATCTCCTGCCTTCCTTTCTTCTCCTTCTTTCCTTTCTTCTCCTTCCTTCCTTTCTTCTAGCATGGTAGAAGTATGTTCAGTAGTTGCATTGGAGAGTGGTATTTGGAATTATATCTGCATGTTGACATGGCCATAACTCAAAATATAGGCGTTCTGGAGAAATTCTGATTTCAGATTTGGAATCAGCATGCTCGAATTATAGGTTTGGGGACATCCCGCGCAGGGCTCTAATCACTACCTAACTCATGTTCCACTTTCCTGAGGTTTAAACTCTCCTGTGAACCAATAGCAATTAAGTTGCACCATTGTAGTTGAAAAATATCTTGAAATGAATGGAATGCATCCAATTGCCAATGCTATTCCAATTGGAAACAGAAGTGTTAGTTTTTGATTTGGTTTCATATTTTGTAGAGATAGCGGATTTTGTGTTTCATCACACAGTAAAGCCTTAGTGTGCTATAGATATACTCCAAGTTGAAATTTTATTGATATTATATCTTTAAAGAGCATGGGCGGCTGCTTTATTGAGAAATAAGCCAATTTCAATGGTTTTTCAATGCAGTCGTATCATATTGATTTCTTGGTCATGAAGGCATCCACGTTCGAAATGATGATTCCATTTACAGGCAAAAACAATCTATGTTTTGTGTGATACGTTTCACTCCGCTGACCATTCTCAAATGCCACCTCTCCGATTCATATTACTATTAGAAAAGGTATGACAGCTTGCTTGAACTCTTCCAGAATGAACTGGCACATTGTCGTAGTAGCAGACGACAGAGGTAACTGTAAAATTCAATCTGATACTTGTGACAGCGGACCAGGACCCCCTTGGTGTACAGTACAACCCAAAATAAAGTAAGAAAGTTTTCTGTCTGAAGTCCTCTGTTTACCTATTTTCCCCTCTTTTCTCCTCTCCACCCCAAATCTTCTTACAACTCCCTTTGACTCCTTACAACAACCTTAGCCCACATTAAGAAGTCTATTTAGAAAGTTACCAGTGTAACTGCAATTAGCAGAGGTGCAAAATATCAAGTAAATCAAACACAATGGGTGTGATTGAGTTTAAATTGGTCTAGTTTAAATATGATTTTAATGCAATTTTAAAAGGTAACTTCAAGTAGGTAAAATTGGGAAGTGATTCAGAGGTAGTCAAAAGGTGTGAAAGGGTAAAGTAGTGGCTGCTTCTTCCTTCCTGCTGGGGTAATCATACTTTATTTCGGGTTGTACAGTACCTCCCCCTCTCCTCTCTTTAAATTGATCAATTTGAGACACAACACTGAATTGATCTGAATATGACCTATCCAACTTCTCATGTCTGGCCAGATAATATGTGTTCAAAAATGTTTCCACAAACCCAAGTTCCTACAACTTAAAATTTAGTTTAATCAAAAATCTCTAAATTCAGATGGTCTTAGTTATAACTTCTGAATATTTGTCAGAATTGATATCACCTAGAATCTCCCAACTTCTTCACATTTTCATATTGCTCTCTTGAAAACAGTATCTAGAGATTTCCTTATATTCCAAAATCTGAAGAATCAGTTTTAAATAGTTATTTTATTTCTTTAACTTCTCATCTCAAACTTTATTTCATCCTTTTGGTCTAACGATATGGTTGAACATGAAAGATTGAGAAAATATATTTCAACCAATTTACATCAGCAGGAGTAAATATTAATCTCAAATGACTTTATTATGTGAAATTCTGGAATTAAATTTCCCTCAATATGAGAAGCCTTCTCGTTTTGGTCAGATTATAATTTCCACACTTTTCTGAATGAAGAGTTTCAATTTTATGAGTAGTAACCGGGCTGCTAATCACAACAAAGGCATTTCAGTTCTATTTTTTTTATTCAAATCTAAAATATGTATATACATATACAAAGTATGTTTCTTTATTAAATTGTGTTTAAAAAAGTTTAAATTAAGGTAAAGTTGTCTATTCCAGAATAAAGAACAAAAGGGCCAGTATCTGTGCAACAACAGCACATAAATATCATGACCTTTAATACAATGACCTTGCAACGTACAAGAGTGACAGACGATGTCTTGTATAAATTATATTTGTTAACAAGTTTATCGTACCATTAGTATAATTAGGCTCTTTGTCTTCGACGTACATCTTATTTTCTCTTACAAATAAACACAATTATCTGACGATGACCCCAATGTACAGGGTGGTCAAGAAAAAACTTTACATTCTTTGGCCCATGAGGCACAACTCAGATAGTTCTTATCCAATCAGTCTCATTCTTGCATGAAGTTCAGGTAGGAATCTCAGTATTATGTTTCTAGTCTTGATTCTAATTTCAATAAGGCATTACGACAGGAGACACGTTTTTACAAACTATGGTAGCTAGCAATTTCTATCAACCTTCTTCTCTTTCAAGCTCCCAATTGGACTGAGTTTCACTCGAAGAGAGCTGAAATCCTGGGACCAAACACCTCTGAAGAACTCTAAGTAACTGTAAGAATATGAAAGCAATGGTAAAATATTTAATTGATGGCAATGCCCTGCATTCGGGACAGCAAGATGTGTGCAAATGGCCTTTTTTTTATATCTGCAAAATCATAGCTCAAGATTACGCATTATGTCCCAGGAGAACAAACTACAGATAATATGTCGCCTTGACTATCCTCTTTACTTTGGAAAAGATTGGATTGTAATAACAGACAAATTTATAGAACTATGCCAAAGAAGGAGAGTAAATTTTTTTCTTGACCACCCCGTACAGTAGATCAATGAAAGTGATAATGGGTCTAGTTTTTTTCCTGATTCTTAAAAATAACGCCCAGGACAATGCATGTGAACAAAAGAATCATTTGCCATTACTATTTTTCTCACAGTGAGTCTGATCAGCATTTGCACCTCCTTGTTTCATTCTTATTCAATTTATACAACAGCCTGATGAGAGGCAAAGAAAAAGGCTTTGAATTGAACATAGACTGGCCCTTGATGTCTTTATGTCGTCCTACCATGATGGGAAAAGGATGAAAATGGCCCTCAGGCAGAAATAAGGGAGTAGCACTGACTCCATGTATTGGTAAAAGAAACAAGCACAATTCATGACGGGGACAGGAAGTAAGGTAAGAAGCACCCAAAAGTAATCCTTGTAGGTCACTTACAGAGGATATGAAAAGCTAAATTAGCTAGTAAGCACCCTTGGGTCATTCATAAGCTCTATTCCGTTGTTCATATTAAGCTACTTTGGGAGTTGGGACTTCATTGTCATGACAATGTCATGTTAATAATTATTAGCTCACAAAATTGTCTGGTGTTCCAAGTTCTCTTTGATAAGGTCAAACCAAGAATAAACCGAGTTTTTTGAGCAAATTTCCCTAGCCATTATATGAATTGAACTTTTGAAATTTTGTCTATACTTTCGAAATTTTGTATTGAAGCAATGTGCTCAAAACACTATTTCTTTTAATTTGACCTTTAAAAAGTTACTGATGTGTGTGCCTGACTGCATGATTACCATTATATATCACAGGGGGTTCTAAACCAATGTATATGACGGCCACTTATTATTATTGTATTCTGTGATGTATGTGCATAAACTTGGTTCAGAAGCTCCTGTGTTATATGCCCTCATTTATAAGCGCATTTTCTTGGACAAATCAAAGCAATGCTTTTAAACAACATTTTGAAATGATCACTAGTTCATTGTGCCCGTACGGCAACCACTTCAGCAAATAGATTCTGTTACTAATTCACAGGGGAATTGCCGAAGCATTTTCTATGTCAGCTGCATTCCTTTTATTGACAAGTAACCTTGAACCAGTATCCTGCCTAAGCCTTTAACCCTTACGGGTCATCCTCGGATTTCCAAGGTTTTTAAGAGGTTTAGCTTGCAGAGAGGGTCGAGTCGTTCAACCCAGCCAAAAACAAAGACAATATTATATCACAACATTTTGCAATTGGTGTTTCAATTTGATTTGTTATCTGTTTTCGTGTCATGAAGAAGAATAAATGTACTCAGCAAAGCATGGATGCTGTCGGTTTGAATCTTTTAGCACACAACATATATGAGTTATACACTCTAAAAAATTTCAGACAAAATTGTTTTTTTAGATTCAAAATGGCTTTTTGAAAAACCAAATTTCAATGGAAAAAACCAACATCCACCGATTCACATACTTTTTGCATTGAAATTTGGTTTTTCAAAAAACCATTTTGAATCTAAAAAAACAATTTTGTCCCCAGATTTTTTAGAGTGTATAGTATGAACCATTTTTGTATTCTCAGGGAAATTCTGAAAAGTGAGAAATTTAATTAATTTGTGTATACTTTTAAAATGTAATGATGTCTGATTTACAATATTAAGGTTGCATGACATTCCTGAAATCATAATCTGATAAGAGTTACATTCACTCACTGCTATTTGATCTTCACCCGGTCCAATGGGTGGTCTAACACCGGTCTTTAATGGTCAACTGCAGTCAATGGTGTCCGGATGTCTCTATTCACAGCAACAATCAATAACTCACTGACCGGAAAGAGCAAGACCAGTTGTCCTAGGCTGTTAGGTCAAGGAGAGTCACAACAACAACAAAAACACCTCAATAAAAACCTCCAGCTTGATTTAAAGGGAGAATGTTGAGAAAGGAGAGATAATTGCATGCGCGAAGGAAGAGATTTTAAATCACTCCATGCTTATTATTTAGAAGACACTTTCCATGAATTCTGTAGTTTCATGCGGTCACACTATTCAGGCATATTTGTCTGGTGTGTCAGCTGGTCAACCCTTGCTCAAATGAGGCTCAGTGGTTCAGTGGTCAGCATGTTTCACTATTAAAAAAATCAACCTGAAGAACACCTATCCAACTTCCAGAGATGTATATAGAGGGGGCATTGGACCATACCTCCCCCCCCCCAATCTGGGCTCCACGGTCATTTATGAGCTTAGGTAGCCAGTATCGACTTCTGTGATTTGATTGGTCGAGAAAACAATGAAATCAACATCCACCGATTCACAGAGGCTTTGTGACGTCACTACTACCAGCAAGTCCACTGATGTGAGGATGGAAACGAGTCTGTACCCCCCACCCCCAAGTAAATGATCCCCCCTCCCTCAGGCCATTTCTAGATATGCCCCTGCCAACTTCAAATTTTCCCAGAATCTCGAGTTCTTGAAATTTAAAATTCAGTTTAAAAATGTCTGAATTCTGGTGGTCATACAATGACCTCACAACTTACAATAGTGACAGATGATGTTGTGTAAAAATAATATTTGTTGACAAGTGTATAAATACCATTAGCATAATTATTCTCTTTGTCTTCAACAAACACTATATTTTATCTTTCAAATTAACACAATTATCGGACAATGTCCTTAGAGTACAGTAGATTAACAGATTGTGATAATGGTATAGTTTCTTTTCTGTGTCTCAAAATAACACCCCGGACAAAGGCCACTAAACACAAGAATGATTTATCCCTTTAAAAGAGTTTTCACACAATGAGTCTGATCTGCATTTCTACCTCCTTTAAAATGGTGGCAGTGGCCCTGGGGTGAAAAAAGCAACCACAATTCACGACAGGGACAGAAATCGGGGTAAAAAGCACTCAAAAATAATTCTTGTGGGTCACATACAGAGGAGATGAAAGGATAAATTAGGTAGTAATCTCCTGTGTGTTTTTCATAAGCTCTTTTCAGATGCTGACTGGCGGAATTTCAGGACCGTGGCAAAGTAAATCAATTGGCTCCTATGTCTCTACTGTCGACGTCATTTCCAAGCAAAAATGAAAAATTCTACAGGTCCAATTTGGCAAATTGTTAATATTTGGTTGGGGGCCTGCATATGAGAGGAGGCTGTCCTTTTCAGTTTGGGTAATTTCAACACACGATCATGAACTTGCAAAATGTTGCTATTTCCTTCCTTTTTTTTGACAGCTTGTTGCCCCCCCCCGAATGGATGGGCCCGTGGCAGTTGCCACTTTGCCACATAGGCCAGTCCGCCCATGGCTCACTTGGGTTGTTTATATTTAGCGGTGAGCTGGGATATCATTGCCATGACAATGTCATGTTAATAATTATGAGCTCACAAAATGGTCCAGTGCTCAAAGTTCACTTTGGTAAGGTCAATCCAAAAATAAATCCAGTTTTGTGACACTTGACCATTTTCTATCTCGGTCAAATTAAAAATAACAGGGGTATCTAACATTCTTAACGTAGCAATTTGAGATTTCCCTAGCCATTATATGAATAGAACTCGGCCTAAAGACTAAATATCACTCATTTGAAAGGTCGTCAAACCAGAATGGACTGGTGTTCTTTTAAATTCTGGCTGTTTTATATGTTAGGCCTACATAAATTTTCTTTTTTTTCAGAATTTTGTATTGAAGCAATGTTGTCAAAACACTATTTCTTTTCATATGACCTTTTAAAAAAGTCACTGATATGTGCCTGACTACATGATATATGCTCTTATATTTTTCCCTTGATTATACGCGCATTTACATCGATATATTATTAAAATCAAGGTAGTGCTTTTAAAAATCATTTTGAAATGATCACTGACCATACAGCAATGACTTCAGCAAATACACTCTGTTGGTAAAAGCAATTCACAGGGGAATCAACCCAGTATTTTCTATGTCAGCTGAATTCCTTTGATTGACAACAAACCTTGAACTGGAATCCTGCCTAAGCCTTATCAGTTATCACCCTTAAGGGTCATCCTCAGATTTCCAAGGTTTTCAAGAGGTTTAGCTTGCTGAGACGGTTTAGTCTCTCAACCCAGCCAAAGACAAAGACAAAGTGTAATCTATAGTAGATTAGGGTCAGACCATTGCCCTAAAAACCCTTCTTTATATTGATGTAGTCACCAACACTCCTCTTAAGGCTTTGAGCTACTACCAGGGACGGACCGGGCCCGTGGCAAAATAAGTCTAGGGGCCCCCGAAGTTCCCACCACTGGTGTTTTTTCAAAAGAGGAAAGCAAAATACTATAGCATACATAGTTTGGGAAAGTATTATTAGGATGGGGACACATTCGAGAGATTTCTGTCCTATTCAGATAATTTTGTTTCATCACAAAATCATAAATCTGACTGTAAAGTTTTGCTTTTCAGCTTTTTTTCTCAAATTTTTGAATTTTTAACATCCTGAGTGGGCCCCCCAGAGAGGATGGGCCCGTGGCAGCTGCCACTCTGCTACATAGGCCAGTCCGCCCCTGGCTACTGCCCAAAAACCCTGATTTTTCAGACAGAGAGAATATCTTGTAACCACATTTCCTTATATAAAGTCCATTATTGCACGGTAAATATTATTACGTTACTGTCTTCATCTTATTGTGTATATTAATCTGTCCTCTTCCTAATCTGTTAATTTACATTGTAAAACTTTGATGTGATCTACTTATTGTTTAATACCAGGCTCTGGTGCTGTATTTTTCTTATTAATTGCGTAACAAACTGTCATTCTTCTTTCATCACACTATTATAGAATTGAATATATTATTTAAGAGTAAAGCTTATGACAATACATTTACTTATAACAGGTAATTAGTCAACCATATATTTATGTTATGCTATGGGACTCATGGGACTTTAGTTTGGTCTTTCTTTTCAAATTTAAAAACAATATTTCTTTTTATGGGTGGCCCCTTGATAGCGGCCTACTAGCCTTAAAGGGGTCACCCTCAATAGAGAATTGTCAAACAAAAAAATACTGTATAATATATCAATAATTTATTTATCTTTTTCCTACCTATTTCTCTATTGAAAATAAATATGTCTGAGTCTGAGTCTGAGTCTATAAATACAATGTGATCCTGCAAGATCATTTTGCAATGTGTTTCAATAGGTCATTCTCCATTTGTAGTTTTGAATTTATGGATAAGTGGCATCTCCGAGGAATGGTAGGTCCGTTGGAATCCCCTTTGCCTCTGAACAAGGTGATATATATAACTTATAAGTGTGTTTAGTGGATGGATTGATTGTTTGGGTCAGCTAGTAATTATGTTCTTAATACAGCATGTCATTAGAAGGGATGTGTTGTTGATTATTTAGAGCATTTCTGAAAAAGAGTGAAATTCAAGCAATTTTAGTGAACTTGTGTATGATATATTGTAACTCATTTGTTGCTGAGGTTGCCAAATATTACTAAAGTCCAAATGTGATAAATATGATTGAGCTACGTTCACTCATAGCTATTTGATCTTCGCCCATTCCAATGGGAGGTCTAACACTGGTATTGAATGGTCAACTGTGGTCAGTGGTGTCCGGAAGTGTCTATGAACAGTAAAAAACAATAACCCACTGACCACCAGAAAGAGCAAGTCCGGTTGTCACTATGTCACAGGCTGTTAGGTCTAGGAGAAAAACTTCAACTGGTTTTGAAGGGTGAATGTTGATAAAACAAGAGACTGTAGGCAATGGAAGCGATTTTAAATCACTCCATGCTAGTTGTTAGATCCCTTTAAACTGATGAGGTCACAATTTTCACGTGTCTTTTATTTGTGTGGTCAGTTATTTAACCAACCCTTACTTAAGAGAAACCCCTGTCTCCTTTTCCCAAAGGGAGTTTGTATACACCACCAGATAATGTGCCATCTTAAATTTTAAAAAAGATACTCCATTATTGCTACGTAACAATCTCAAAAGGCTGTACATTTTCAAAGCAATTTCATTTATCATATTAAAAACATGCAAAATGCCTCAGCCATTGAATGTAGTCGGCGCCTGCTTGAGTCTTTTGTTGCATCATTACATGCAATCAAAGTGAATCATTGACAATGGATTTCTTTGTCCCCTTAATGAAAAGGGTTCCAGGTTGACGATTGAAATGATGTGGCATGAATTGTCTCATTCGATTAATGCTTTAATTTCCAGTTTGTGTGACTCAAGCTGTAAGTGTGTAAGACTCCATTGTGGCAATTTTACTATTGATGGTCTCTGTGAAACGCAAAAGAAAGAAGCACGCACACACGCATACATAAGCTTTTCACAAGAGACAAAGAAGGAAACTGCAACATGTAAAGAATTTTAAGATGATTTGACTTAGACCAAATACTGACTTAAAGGATATCTCTTGGACATCTCTTTTTTGTGTGGCAAATATGCACTCAAAAATATTTTCTGACTATTTCAGTTTCAAAAAGCTTTGACTCGAATCTGTGAATTTAAGGTGTCTTAAGTCATGCTTTTAAAGAACTTGGATATTTCTCTAAATCTTGATATAAGTTCTTCAAAATTTCATTTCTAGAAATGTTCCTTTTTTCTGGAATATAAAGAGTCAGTTCCAAAAGATTCCTTGACTTTTAATCTCAAAGTTAATTTGAAGCCATTCAGTTTAAAGATGAAAGATCCATTTAATATCAGCGGGGTTTTAATATCAAACTCAATGACTTTATTATGTGGAAATCAGTAATTTCATCTTGTTAAATATCACATAAGCCTCCAGGTCTGAGTCTTAAGAATTTGTCTAATGTGCAAATTTTTTATTTTTTTGAGGGAATGGTTATGTAAAATGCTACCCATATGGAGTTTGGTGTATTAAGAGAATGTGGGTTGTTAGTATCAATTAATTTTGGCAGAAAAAAAAATGCATTCGTAGATTATTTGGAATGCGCATAACTAGTATGACTAGAGCTGTCTTTCTGTTTAGAGCCTTCTATGGTGTAAACTTGTATAATCATTTTCACAACAAAAGAAAATGTAGCCTAATAACAACAAGTTATTCATCCACTCATTACCGCTTGCAGTCTCAGATAAAACTCACGCTACGTTTGTTTGTTTGTGTTTTATGCCTCTGCAGCACTTTAGTGGGCTATATCAAGGCAGGCGATCGCCGCCGTATGACGATGAGATGAGAAGACTGTGAGTCTGGCACATACCCTATTAATTCAGGGATGCCCAGGGTCTTTCAGTTGCCCCAGCATAGAATACTGGATACACCCTGCCTCCATTTAACGTCATAGGCTCGGAAAACAGTGAGTTCCCGGGGTGACTCACACTACGTAACCACTAACTTATTCAATTCCTGACGACTCTGACTTTCTCAGAGTTTCTTGGAATCAATACAATCGAACAATCAGACTCAAAGCTAGTCGTTATTGCATGAAATTTGCAGCGACATCATAGGCTTTTCAACAACGGTAATATTACACCATTTACATCTATATATGCAAAATATGTTCGCCACATGCTGGTATGATCTTTCTTGTATAACAATATTTACAATAGTCCCTTCGTTGATATCGCAATATTATACAATTATTGGACACATCAAAGCCTAAATTCCTTGTAGGAACAATAAGACTGTTCGCTTTAGTAATAATATTTATTTATTACCATTTCAATACCGTTTTCACAATCTCATACCAATGTAACAACTGAAATTTCCCAATTATATAGGTTTTTTTATCAAGAAGAATTTAATCACCTGTTATTGGGAAAACCACTGCAAATCTGGATGCTAAAGAAATTTTGTGCATTAAAAGTAGCTAGAAGAATTTTAGCCATCACCATGATACCTTTTATTGATTTGAGTATTGACAGTAAAATCTGCAGGTCTACATAAAAAAATGTTTTGAAATAAATCAATAATATTGTTAACAAGTGTTTTTATTGAGGTCAATCCAAAAGTATAGTGTGATTGAACTTTAAGGATTTTCCTTGAAATACCTGCAAAAAGCATTCATCACATTTTTTAACACATTCACTAACATATGTCAAAGTAAGTAAATGATGTAAAATACACTTGAATGTTAAACTGTAATGCTTAGTTCTCACGAGAGTGGTTAAGTGACGGCGAAGCTGTAGAGGTGCCAGGAAGTTAAGTTTCGCCTACTTTCGGCGTTTCAAGCCATTTTTGGACAATTATATAATCAATTAGAGGTTATACATCGTCGTTGATGCTTCCTATTACGACGAGGCTCTCGTTTTCTACGCCGAATGCCTCGTAATTACTGACGAGGCAAGCCCCAAAGAGGAAGAGACTTGTGTCGGCGAGTTGTGAGGAGCCTCGGTGCAGTTCCATTGCTTCAATGTTAAACTAGATTCGCCCAAGGAGTCTCTTGGTTCGCCCTAGCATCCTCTTGCTTCGCCCTAGCATCCTCTTACTTCGCCCTAATCTTCAATTACGCCCAAGCAAATACCTGTTACGGTGAAGCAAGTAGCTGTTTCGGTGTTTCAACAGCTTGTTTGCGACGGCGAGTTGTTCTCTTTTTTCGCCGAAGTTCCATTGACTCAATGATAAGTAGCCTCGCCCAAGCACTCTCTAGCTTCGCCCAAGCTGCCTCTAACTTCGCCCAAGCTGTCTCTACCTTCGCCCAAGCATTTTGGGGGTCTTTCAGGTCTTTTGCATCGTGGCTTCTTGCTTCGTAAAGATTCAACAGGTTGAATCTTTCGTGAAGCAAGTTCTTGCTTCACCATAAGGTCACATGATTTCTAGGAACTTTTGGCGAGGAAGTTTAAGATGCGCCGTAGACGAAAATATCGTCGCCGAATTGTTGAATGTAGTTTAAGAACCTCCCACTTTCCTGGAAAAGCAAGAAGCGCCGCGACAAGAACCCTCTGTTACGTCTCCGTGTGAACTAGGCATAAGTGATAGGTTTGTTGAAATTATTGACATTTTTCTGCACCCAAACTACATTTCACTGTACCATATACATGCAGCAACCACTACAGCAAAGTAGATTTAGTTTGTAATAGCAAATCCATGGGGGAATCAACCCAGTATTTTCTATGTCAAATTCAGTCTTTTGATTGACAAGTAACCTTGAACCAGAATCCTTCCTAAGCCTTATCAACCTTTCGGGTCATTGTGAGGATTCTAGGAGTTTCAAGAGGTTTAGCTTGCAAAGAGAGTAAAGTCTTTCAACCCTGCCAAACCAAAGACAAACTGTAATCTATTGCAGATTAAGGTCAGATCATTGCCCTAAAAGCCCTTCTTTATATTGATGTAGTCACCAACATTCCTCTTTAGATGTCGAGCAGATTCCCAAAACCCCTTATTTGCAGACAGAGCCAAAATATTTGCTTACACAATGTGATCCCACAAGATCGTTTTACAATTGGTGTTTCAATTTGATGTGTTATCTGCTTTCATGAGTTCATAGCGAAGAAATAGATATTCAACAAAGCATTGGTCATGGATGTTTTGGTTTTCGATATCATGCAACTATATAAATGTATTATGTATTATAAACAATTTTGGATTAGTCGGAGCAATTGTGAAATAGATGAAAATCAATTAATTCCAGTATCATTGTATATGATATTTCATTGCTATATATATTATGATAATTATGATGGAGTTACGTTCACTCTAGGCTAGTGATCCTATAACGGGTCCAGGGCTAAATTCACTGATAGCTATTTGATCTTCATTGCTTCCAATGGTGGGTCTAACACTGGTCTTTAATGGTCAACTGTGGTCAATGGTGTCCGGAAGTGTCTTTTCACATGAGCAATCAATAACTCCATGACCATAAAGAGCAACTCCACTTGTCACAGGCTGCTAGGTCAAGGAGAGTAACTACCAGATAACCTCAAGCTGGATTTAAAAGGAGAGTGTCAAGAAAAGGAGCGATCATAACCAAATTTAGAGATTTTAAATCACTTACTGCTCATTATTAAGTAGACACCCCCCAACCCTGCCTAATTTCTAATATAGATTGTAGCTTCATGAAGACTACTATTGATATGGCTTAGTGTGGTTGAATAGTTAGGTAACTCTAACGTTAGAGAAAACCCAATGGCTTTCCACTAGGGTTTGCTAATTTTGTGGTTTTCCAAGAAACCGAGAAGCAGGGAAATGAAGTTCCTAGAACCGGGAGTCCCGGGAATCTGGATCTCATTTTTTATTAGTATCAAACCCTGAAATCCAAAGACGATTTGCCAAAACAAATTATTATTTTTCTTCAACAATTAACAATTTATGAAAATGGAAAAATCTGGATTGCCTATTGCAAAAATAATGTGTCATAACTTGACATGTTTTGATCATCACTCCCATAAAAATAATTAAGATACTTTATAAACTATTGTCTTAAATATATCATTTTGTCTCATAAAAATATCTTTAGATACTTTACAAACTACTGTTGTCATTTAGACCTTCTTTTTAAAAAATATGCAAATTCCAAATTAATGCTTTATTGAATAAATATAATTACATTCCTATTTTGCAAACAATCATTCATGAAAGAAGCAATTAAGAAAATACTCATTAATTTTCTGATTCATAAAATGGAATATTTTTAGTTAGACATGACAAACTGAATATATATTTGTATAATTAAGATATCGAGAACCAGATCATTTTCTTGAAATCGTAAATCTCCATGCCGAATGAGATATTGTGAAATTTTTTATAAATCCTTATGACAATTAAATAACTTTATTTTGTTGTAAATAACAAGCCCAGTTCAAAATTTTGTCCACCACTGCACATACTAAATAGTGACTGTTTATGTCCATATAAAAATACTCCACTGTTGTCTGATACAGTAAACTAAATTTTTTTATTGCTGATAATCAAAGTATTTAAATAAATAAATATATTTTTTGCATTCTTTCAAAACACTGTATCCAGTCCCGGTTTGTATTTGGGTCAAAATTTGAAAACCTTGAAATTTCAGCTGAAAAAATTTTGAAAATTTTTCGTTCCAGAAATGCCTTTTAAAGTTTGCGTTGGGTGGGTCAAACAGTCAGCTATCACCGCACTTTCATGTCCAAGGGTCCCAATGCCCCGCTGATCTGTACTGAGGTGATAAACATAGCTGTAATGCTTTTTGACTGTCATTAAAATCACACTTCTAACTAAAAAATCCTGACCACTTAGGGCTAAACAATATATTGCAAATGATTAGGCAAGTTGCTTGCACATTTTGGGCCAAGTTCCAGGTCTCTAGTGCCAATCATTTTTGAGAAACTGGATTTAATCAATTAAAATACCAAATATGTGTGTCATTAGCATCATGCCTATAACTTGAAATCCGTACCACTTAGAGCTGAATAATGTACTACCAACAAATAGGAAAGTGGCTTTTCTGCACACATTGAGCTATATTTCAGGTCTCTATGACCAATAGTCATTGAGATAGAACATGTCCTTGAACCAGAAATTTACAAAAACAAACAAAAACACTATTTTCATCAATATTTTGGATTCTGAATAATAAAGATGATCTCCACTACTTCCTCCAGTGCCCAGTGTCTTTACTAAATCATATTTCAGATGCTAGACAATGGTTAAACGTTACTAGCACCCCATATTTGGTTAGTAGTTTCAGAGAAGCATCAAACTTCATACTAAGCATGTCAGATGCAAGGAAAATGCAAAAATGTTATGTAATAGTCTGTTAAAACATTTATTGACAATATATGTTCAACTGATTTCAACTCCAGTCACCTGCAACAAAACTTTAGTGACGTAAAGGCAATATGCCATTTTTGACCTGATGCTAATGACAGCATGATGCTAATGATAATTACAGTAAAAATCTTTGCAGGGACCAGTGGAAAACTGGCAGTTTGGCAATATGTGCATGCAATGACCTTATGAACACCAGACACATGTTCACAGTGATTTTGGTCCAGAAATATGTAGTCAAAATAGAGTAGCAAGACGTTTGCTAATGACAAATTTAGATAGGACAACTTACATGCCAACAGAAATACTCTAATATGTTGGTTTACATATATGATACAGAGCTACAGATAGTTCAGTTATTTTCTTGAGTTCTCAGACAACAGCAGACACAAGGTTTTCTCACAGAATGTGTGTCCCTTTAATTTTCATTAAGAAACAAATCCGGCGTGATGCTAATGACGCAATATTGGAGACATTGACACAACAACCTCCTGCTGTCATACAGAATATTATTTCAGCTATTGGTGACCAGTTTTTAGAAGACTGACAGTCAAGTCTCCATGTATGGAAGAGTTTAATTGAATTAGGATCCTGTACTAGTTTTTTTGATACGATCTTTCAAAGAAAATGTTGGTGGAGACAGGCCATTTTCAGGGGGGTAGGTCACTTCAATGCTATTTTTGGATGGGATAAAAACATTCCGCCGCATATTTTTTGTGTTAAAAGTTTTGCTAATATCCTTGTCTATGACAAATGACAACAAGAGGTCCTCTATTGGTCTTCCTGCCATCATGAATTATTGTTAAACACCGGAGACAAGAATTTCAGACATATCAAATTTTGACCCATTTCCCGGTTTGTCTTTCTCGATTTTCTTGGTTTCAGTTTATTGCCTATTTCCCCGGGAATTTCCCTATAGTTTCTGCACACAAAAGTATGCTACCACTATGCTGAAAAGAAAGAAAGAAACTAAGTACTAAGAAAAATCTCAAAAGACTGTACATTTTAAATATAATTTTGTTGAACATGATTGACATGCAAAGTAGATAAGCCATATAATTTAGGACTTTAGTCTATGCTTCATGGTGCCTCATGGTCATGGAGTCTCTCAGTTCCATCTCCACATGCAATAAAATTGAATCATTGACAATGAAGTTCTTTGCCCCTTAACGAAAAGGGTTCTAGGTTGAGGCTTGAAATGATGTGGCATGAATTGTCTCATTGGATACATGCTTTGATTTCCAGTTTGGTTGACTGAAACTGTTAGTGTGTGTGGCAATTTTACCATTGATGGTCTCTGTGAAACGCAAAAGGAAGAACACCACACACATACAGATACATAGGCTTTTCACAAGAGACAGTGAATGAAACTCCCAACATGTCAAATACTGATTTAAAGAATATCTCTCGTACATCTCTTATTTGTGTGGCAAATATGCACTCAGAAATATTTTCTGACAATTACAGTTTCAAAAAGCCATGACTCGAATCTGTTAGTTCAAGTGATCTTAAGTTAATTTTTACAGAACTTAGATATTCCTCTGAATCTAGACATAAGCTTCTTCATAATTCCATTTCTAGAAATTTTCTTTTTTTTTTCTAGAATTTAAAGAATCATTTCCAAAAGATTCCTTGACTTTTAATCTCAGAGTTAATTTGAAGCCATTCAGTTTAAAGATGAAAGATCCATTTAATATCAGCGGGGTTTTAATATCAAACTCAAATGACGTTACCATGTGGAATTCACTAATTTCATCTTGTTAAATATCACATAAGCCCACAGGTCTGAGTCTTAAGAATTTGTTTCATGTGCAAAATTTTAATTTTTTATTTTTTGAGCGAATAGTTATGTAAAACGATAGCCATATGGAGTTTGGTGTATTAAGAGAAAAGGTTGTAAGTGGCAATTAATTTTGGCAGAAAAAAATGCATTAGTAGATTATTTGGAATGCACATATTATAACTTGTATGACTAGAGCTGTCTTTCTGTTCAGAGCCTTCTGTGGTTTGTACTTGTATAATAAGTTTGGCAATAAAAAAAAAGTAATTACAACAAGACTGCTGTTTTTCATCCTTTCACATGTCGCCTGCACTCTAAAAAAGCTCACACTAAGTAACCTCTAACTTATTCAATTCCTGATGACAATGACTTTCTCAGAGTTTCTTGAAATCAATACAATCGAACAATCAGAATCAAAGCTAGTCGTTAATGCATGAAATTTTCAGCGACATCACAGGCTTTTATACAAAAAGGATATATTATACCATTTACATGTATATACGCAAAATATATTCGCCACATGCTGGTATCATCTTTCGTATATGAAAATATTTCCAATAGTCCAATCTTTGACATTGCAATATTATACAATTATTAGACACGTCAAAGCCTAAATTCCTTGTAGGAATAACAACACTGTTTGCTTTTGCATTTTTTTTTATACCATTTCATTACAGTTTTTTTTTTGTGCAAATTCACAATCTCATACCAACGTAACAGTTTAAATTTCCGAATTAGCCTATATGTGTTTTTATTCAAGAAGAATTTAATCACCTATTGTCAAGGTTACATCTTTGATATCATAGTGTGATATAGTAATTGGACACATCAAAGGCAAAAATTGTTTTGAGAGCAGAATTTTGTGTACTATTAAGATGCAGTTAGTTGTATGTATACCACAATCTACTAACATACAAAGGAAATAAGACATTACCTTCATCATGTTCATCTTGTTCAACACACTCTAAAAAATTTCAGACAAAATTGGTTTTTTAGATTCAAAATGGTTTTTTGAAAAACCAAATTTCAATGAAAAAAATCAACATGGATTTTTTTTTTTAAACCAATTTTGTCCCGACATTTTTTAGAGTGCATGGCCATGGAGATTTTCTTTTCAAGAAGAATTTCAAGACTGAAATGACATACTATACATGTACAGTACACGAAGTGCGAAGCAAGTGTTTTGCACATTTTTTGTCTTGCTATACATTTTCAAAAAGTTTCCACTAAGGGGAGTATGAATAATTCCCTATGTACTTATTTGAATGTAATAAAATCCTTCAAAATTATCTTGCATTGTGCCAAGCGCCTCCTTTTCTGTAATATCGATAAGGAATGTGAACGATCAATAAAATCTGTAGTTCTTCGTCATTTATGTCTCTATGAATAGTTAAAAACAAGAAAGTTTACAGATTTACAGGTGTTTAGCTTATGATTGCATTTCGTATCTGGATTAAGATGGTTCGGGTCACCGTAGATCTAAAATTCTATGAGGATCCCTCAGTCTGCCCGGGGTCCCTCTCCTGTTTCAGTTAGCTTTTCTAGGTGCATGGATACAGGACATCAACAACAATCAATCATCAATCTTGTTGGCAAGACTTTATTATAGCTGCTACAAAAAATAATTTAATGCAGTAAAGCCGGGTCACTGAGTCTACAAACACAATATGGCATTGTAGGGGCATTATAGGGAGGGTATGGGTACACAAAGCGTGACTGCGCTAAAAGCAATGCTGCACAAAAGTTGCAGTGATAAAACATCAAAAGACACAGTATGTGAATGAGTCTGGGAATACTGTGTGAAATTGATAATATTGATTTTTATTACAATACAAAGATAAGTCACAATGGAAACGCACCAAAAGTTCACAGTGCAAGTAACAGTATAAAAAACAAATACAGGGATGACTTGAAAAGTAAGGGAGAACAAAGGGGCATTATACGAAACTACACAGTATCATGGGATTGAGAGTCACAGTACAATTTTTATATGGAGACATATATTGATTTTGTGTCAGAATCTAAATGGTTGCTCCAACATACAAAAATTAAAAAGGATGTTACATTAAAAAAGGGACCAAAGAATGAAGGAAACAAACCTGTAAAAAAATCTTCTCAGTGTAGAATTTGAGTACAAGTTCAGTCTGAAATATTCAGCTCTATCGCTGATAATAAATAGACTTGTGTATAACATTTTAATCTGTGCTTTTCAATATTCCACACTAAGAAAACTTTTTTTTTAATCGTGAAAGCTGATGAAGCATCTTGTTTTAGCATGGAAGCCATAGAGGCTGTTTGACCATTTATTATCAAATTAAGGCTTTTTTATATTGATTTTAGAAGTAAAATCCGATCAACAGTCCTTAATTTTTTTCTGTCATCAACAACCTATAATGAGTTTCCCCGTGGCCTAATTGGTAAGTGCGCTTGTCAACTGGCTTTGAGGGCGTGGGTTCAAATCTCACCCGGGAATTCACTTTAGTCCGAGCCCATGGGACATTAAATGGATGCGGGTTGTATCCAGTGTTCTATGCTGGGGCAACTGAAAGACCCTGGGCATCCCTGAATTAATAGGGTATGTGCCAGAATCACAGTCTTCTCATCTCATCATCATACGGCGATCGCCTGCCTCGATATAGCCCACTAAGGTGCTGCAGAGGCGTAAAACACAAACAAACAAACAACAACCTATAATATGTGATATAAGTCTTCTTACATTAAAATGTCATTTAAAGTAATGATGATCATAATGTCTTTGAATTGAAACTGCAAACTTAAAAATATTACTCTTAGCACCTGAACACCTATCCCCAGATAGCATCAATACATAAGAACTTTTCGTAAACATTCGAGTGGTATTTTAAACCTGACCAGATAGGTTGACCGATGATTTGGGCTTTATGCTTTGTATTTATGCACAGGTAGGCTAGTTATTACCGGAGAAGGATACAACAATGTGGAGGAGGATGATTAACACAGTTGCCAAGGTGATCTGACAAGAACGGGATTTGAACACAGGATTCAGTGATTGACAATCAAACATGATGCTAGCTCAGCTTTCTTTCCTCCGCTCAAAGTGGACTAGAAGTTAAAAGTACAATATTGATGTGGCTTAAGAATTACTGCCTCCAGCATGTGCTTTCTCAGGCGCACATGTACTTGCGATAAATTAATGAACGAAATACAAAGGGATTAAAAAGGCATAAAAAACAAAGAGCCTTTCCAAACATCTCTAATAATAGAGTCCTTTTATAATTGCATGTCTGATTGTCTGGGCTTAACTCATACAAAATAAATGGGCTTACAGGCGATTTCATACGTACGAGATTCTACAGTCTCTATCCACCTTGCTACATCACATTTTTGCCTAATCTGATTGGTTTATGATCACTAAAAACGTCACACACTTGATAGATTGGATGTAGCAAGCAGCTATATGCATTGCATTCACACAGTCAGGGCTTGATGACCAGAATCGCATGGTAATGAAATCACCTGTGACAGATTGGACAGAAACCCATGTGAACAGCACTGAAAACAGATACAAAGTAAAGTATGGTTTCACCATTAATACAAAATGCAAAATAAGTATGAATATATATGCACATATGTACTTGTCTATCAATCTATTTTCTCTATCTGTCTATCAATTCATGGACATACAATACTTAATACTTATACTGTATCTACATAGATGTTTGATTGATCTGCTTTGTCGAACTGTCAATCCGTCGACTATAGAACTCTCTGTCTTACTGGTGCTGAAAACCTTAGCCTTTTTGACCATCTGGCCTACTGATGTGTTGCGAATTCACCTTCCCACTTCCATGCCATTAGCCCAAGAATACAAAATTCAGTCACTGTACACCACATCTACAATTCACTGCAGGATCCTACATATCTTGTGCTACGTAAATAAATGAAACTCCTATTCATAAGGGTTAGCCTTTATATTCAATCCCTGTCCCTCAAACATAACCATACTCCATACATGGCGGGCCTACCAAAGCCACACAGGTCAAAAATCACTCCAAAAGGCCAAAAGCATAAGGAACACATACACAAAAAAGATTAGCCTTTTTATATAACCTCAACTCCCCTACTGAAACCATACTCTCTTCAGTCCTCAAAGCCAGAAAGTAGACAAGAGTGCTATCCAGTCAACTAAAGCTTGCCAAACCACCAACAGACACACACTGGGCCAAAATAAATGGTCTGTCTTTCCCCCACCCACCACAATCATGTTTGATGATGAGATCTTCAAACAAATTTAGGATTGTTTTTCCGCAGAGCTCTTTTTAAAAAGCTCTGACATGATTCTAAATTGCAAAGTGAAATTTGACCTTGATTTATGAATGCTCAGGACTTTGGAAAGCCATGGCAAATCTAGATGCTAAAGAAATCTTGTGCTTTTGATGTGACTAGAAGAATTCTAGTCATCACCATGAAACCTTTTATTGATTTGAGTATTGATAATAAAATGTGTAGGCCTACATAAAAAGTTGTTTTGAAACAAAGTTAACAATATGATTATTTACAAGTGCTCTTTGGTGAGGTCAATCCAAAAGTCTTATATTGTGTGATTGAAATAACTTTAAAGGATTTCCTTGAAACACCTGCAGAAATTCAGGCGATCATTCATCACATTTTTAAGCAAATATGTCAAAGTAAGTAAGTGGTATATAAATGTACATGCGCGTTAAATTGTAAGATATAGATTTGTTGAAATTATTGACATTTTTCTGCGCTCGAACTAGATTACACTGTACCAGTATATCCACATACACACAGCAACCACTTCAACAAATAGATTCTGTTGGCAACAGCAAATTCATATACGAATAGCCCAACTATTTTCTATGTCAGCTGCATTCTTTTGATTGACAAGTAACCTTAAACGGAATCCCTCCTAAGCCTTATAATCCTTTGGGGTCATTGTGAGAATTCTAGGAGTTTCAAGAGGTTCAGCTTGCAAAGAGGGCCAAGTCTTTAAACCCTGCCAAGCCAAATACAAACTGTAATCTATAGTAGATTAAGGTCTGAATCGTTGCCCTAAAAACCCTTCTTTATATTGATGTAGTCACCAACACTCTCTTTAGGCTTTGAACTGGTGCCAGAAACCCTAGTTTGCAAACAGATAATATTTAGTTCAAATTTTGTTGCTAGAGGCACATTTGCATATAAATTGTGATCTCACAAGATTATTTTCCAATCTGTGATTCATTTTTTTGTGTTGTCTATTTCCATGAATTCATGAAGAAGAAACATATATACTCAATAAAGCACTGGTGCTTTGTGTTTGGATCTTTCATGATACTACATATAAGTCATATAATGTATAAACCATTTTGGATTATTCAAAGCAATTTTGAGTAGTGAGAAATTCAAATAATCTGCATATTGGTAGATGATATGTCCTTTGCAATATTGAGGTTTCAAAATATTTGTGAAATCCAAATATGATAGAGTCACGTCCACTCATGGCTATTTGATCTTCACCCCTTCCAGTTGGTGGTATGACACTGGTCTTTAATGGTCAACTGTGGTCAATGGTGTCTGGAAGTGTCTATTCACAGCTGCAATCAATGACTCACTGACCAGAAAGAGCAAGTCCACTTGTCACAGGCTTTTAGGTCAAGGAGAAAGACTCAACCTTGATTTAAAAGGAAAGCACCATAAGTGATTGAAGAGATTTTGATTCACAACATACTGGTCATTAAGTGGACACCTTACCTTAGGCACAACCCAATGGCTTTTCCAAAAAAGTTTGTATATATATATATATCCCAGATATTGCACTACCGAAAGGCAAAGAAAGATACTCCATAATTTCTAAACGACATTCACAAAAGGCTGTATATTTTCTATGCAGTTTCATTCAACGAATTTAACATGTTACATGTAAACTGCTGCAGCTGGTGAATTTAGTTGGTTCCTGCCGGAGTATTGTAGTTCCATCATCACATGCAATATAATTGAATCATTGACAATGGAGTTCTTTGTCCCCTTTATGAAAAGGGTTCCAGGTTGAGGCTTGAAATGATGTGGCATGAATTGTCTCATTCGATTAATGCTTTGATTTCCAGTTTGTGTGACTCAAGCTGTAAGTGTGTAAGACTCCATTGTGGCAATTTCACAAGAGACAGTGATGGGAACTTGGACATGTTAAGAATTTTTGGATGATTTGACTTTAACCAAATACCGACTTAAGGAATATCTCTTGGATGTGGCAAATGTGCACTCAGAAATATTTTCTGACAATTTCAGGTTGAAGAAGCTTTGACTTGAATCTGTGAATTTACGTAGTCTAGATATTTCTTTGAATCTGGATATCAGCTTCTTCACAATTTCATTTCTAGATATTGTCTTTTATTCTAAAATTTAAATAGTCAGTTCCAAAAGATTCCTTGACTTCTAATCTCAAAGTTAATTTGAAGCCATCCAGTATAAAGATGAAAGATTTGGGAGATCCATTTGATATCAGCAGGGTTTTAATATCAAACTCAAATGACTTTATTATGTGGAATTCAATAATTTCATCTTGTTAACTGTCACATGAGCCTCCAGGTCTGAGTCTAAGAGTTTGTCTCATTTTCAATATATAAAGTTGATTATTTTTAAGGGAAGGGTAAATTGATACCGAGATTTTTAAAAAGATGGAGTTAAGGGAGTATGTGTTTTCAGTGTCAATTATCTTTGGCAGCAAAAAATATGTTTGTGGATTTTTTGGATTGCACACACTTTGTAACGTGTCTTTCTGTTTAGAACCTTCTATGGTGCGAATTTATTTGTTCAGATTGACAATATAAGAAAATGTAATAACAACAAGACTCAAATTATCACCGGCTCATGTACCACTTTTCTCAGAGTATGCCAACAATACATAACCTTTAATCTTTTTCAGTTATTCCTAACAATGATAACATTATCAGAGTTTCTTGAAATCAACACAATCGAGCAATCAGACTCATAGCTATTTGTTAATGCATGAAAATTGCAACAACATCACAGGCTTTTGTACCACAAGATGATATTATAACATTGATTTATCTGCAAAATTTATTCCCCACAAGCTTGTGTGATCTTTGTTGTATTACAATATTTGCAATACTTACGTCTTTGGTAATTGGACACACCAAAGGCTTATTTTCTTATAAGAGCAGTCATATTGATAGCTTTAATAATTTTATTGTCTGCTTTCAACCATTACAATACAATTTGTTGTGCACAAATTCACAACTCTAACCAATTGGCCAATTGTCGCCTCTTGTGGCATTTTTTTCTCAATAATTTCTTCATTGAAATGACAGGCCATGGTAATTAGATGCAAATTTTTCAATGTTGAATTGTCTTGCACAACGAGGTTGAAGACATGGAGCAAGCCAGGCAACTACATTGTAAATCTACATATAGATAATTATACGTAGCCTCTAACCTAATTTATTTATTCCGGTGTCCAACAGTAATGACATCAGAGTTTCTTTGAATCATGACAATCGAACAATCAGATTCATAGGTATGAAAATTGCCTCAATGTCACATGCTTTTATACTATAGAATATTATCATACCATTTACAGATGCAATAATTATTCTCAACAAGCTTTTGATCTTTCTTAAATGACAATATTTTCAATAGTTACACCTTTGATAGTGTATGATACAATGATTGGACACATCGAAGTCTAAAATTCTTTTGAGAACAGTAACTCTGTTTGCTTCAATATCCTTTCCTCTATACCATTACAATACAGGCAGTTGCACACAAAATCACTATCTAATACAGACGTAACAAAGGAAATTTGCCAATTATCACCGCTTTGGGATTCTTTTTAAAAGAATGGTTACATCTATGATATGATATTGGACGTGTACATCAAAGGCTAGATTTCTTGTGAGAGCAGTTATATCATGTGTTTGTACTATTAAGATGCCATTTTTTGTGTGAAAACCACACTCGCTCAAGCATGCAAATTAAATTCACCAATTAGGCCACACATAATTTATTCTTAGCTTCGCGGACCCGCCGACACAATAAATTTCCTGCTGATGGAAAAAAATTTTTTTAAAAAGCATGATACATGATATTCCTATTATGTCATTCTTGGGTTAGAATAGCATGATATAACTTTAGTGCAATTCCGATTAAGTTGATTCTATTAGAGAAGCCAGAAAGTATTAAGTTCTGTTATGATAGCCTCCCAATGGCATCCAAATTATAAAAATGCTTCTTGATCACTTATACGTTAAATTGGTTTCAATTGCTTCTAATCCAAATTAAAATGGTTTCAGTTTTGACAATTTTGTCCCCCTCCGGGAGTCCGGGTACTTTTCCTGTCTCAGCGATATTTTCTAAGTGCATAAATACAAACGTCAACAACAATCAATCATCCTTCCTGCTGCTATGACTTTATTATAGCTGCGGAAGAAAGAATAATGCAGTAAAGCCAGGTCGTTGTGACTACAAACACAATCTGGCATTTAATTGAGTGTATTGGTACACTCCGTTGTAACCGCTAAATTCAGTGCAGCACAAAAGCAGAGAGTGATAAAAAAACCAAAGAAAGAAGAAGTCTGTGAATGAGTCTGGGAATACTGTGTGAAATTGATAATATTGATTTTTATTACAATACAAAGATAAGTCGCAATAGAATTGCACCGAAAATATATGGTGCAAGTCATAAAAAAAACAAATACAGGCGTGACCTGCAAAAGTAAGGCAGAACAAAGGGACAATATCACAACTACGCAGAATCATGGGATTGAGAGTCACAGTACTCTTTTTATAGGCAGAAATTTATGTCAGAATCTTAGTTGTTTGCTCCAACATACAAAAATTCAATAATATGTTAGATGAAAAAAGGGAGAAAAGAATGAAGCAAACAAGCCTTTGAAAAAATTCTCAGTGTAGAATTTGAGTAAGTTCAAGTTCAGAGAGAAACAGTCAGCTCTTTCCTTTATAATAATGAGACTTGTGGGCTTTTTTATATTGATTTTAGTAGTAAAATCAAACCAATAATTCTTCATTTTGTTCTGTCACCAACAACCTATAATATGTGATATAAGTCTTCTTACATTAAAATGTCATTTAAAGTAATGATGATCATAATGTCTTTGAATTGAAACTGCAACCTTATATCACTTTTAGCACCTGAACACCAATCCCCAGACAGCTTCAATACACCAGAACTCTTTGTAAACATTTGAGTTGTATTTTCAACCTGAAGATGGTTGACCGATGATTGGGTCTTTATTTTTTATATTTATGCACAGGTAGGCTAATTTATTACCGGAGAAGGGTACAACAATGTGGAGGAGGATGATTAACACAGTTGCCAAGGTGATCTGACAAGAACGGGATTTGAACACAGGATTCAGTGATTGACAATCAAACATGATGCTAGCTCAGCTTTCTTTCCTCCGCTCAAAGTGGACTAGAAGTTAAAAGTACAATATTGATGTGGCTTCAGAATTACTGCCTACAGCATGTGCTTTCTCAGGCGTACAAGTACTCGCAATAAATTAATGAACCAAACGCAAAGGGATTAAAAAGGAATAAAAAAAATCTTTCCAAGCATCTCTAATAATAGAGTCCTTGTATTAGCTGCATGTCTGATTGTCTGGGCTTAACTCATGCAAAATAAGTAGGCTTACAGGCAATTTCATTAGTATGAGATTCCACAGTCTCTATCACCTTGCTACATCACATTTTTGCCTAATCTGATTGGTTTACGATCACTAAAAACGTCACACACTTGAAAGATTGGATGTAGCAAGCAACTATATGCATTGCATTCACACAGTCTGAGATGGATGACCAGAATCACATGGTAATGAAATCACCTGTAACTGATCGGACAGAAACCCATGTGAACAGCACTGAAAACAGATACAAAGTATGGTTTCACCATTAATACAAAATGCAAAATAAAGTATGAATATATATGTACTTTTCTATCAATCTATTTTCTCTATCTTTCTATCGATGCATGGACATACAATACTTATACTATATCTACATAGATATTTGATTGATCTGCATTCTCCAACTGTCAATCCGTCGACTATGGAATTTTCTGTCTTACCGGTGCTGAAAATCTTAACCTTTTTGACCATATGGCCAACTGAAGTGTGGTGAATTAACCTTCCCACTTCCATGCCATTATCCCAAGAAAACAAAATTCTGTCACCTCACACCACATCTACAATTCACTGCAGGATCCTGCATAGTGCATATCCTGTGCTACATAAAGAAAAGAAACACCTACGTAAAAAGGATTAGCCTTTATATATAATCCCTATGCCTCAAACGAAACCATACTTCGTAAATAGTGAACCTACAAAAGCCACACAGGCCAAAAACCGCCCACAAGGTCAAAACAAAAAAGAAAACATACACAGAAAAGATTAGCATATATATGAGCTCCTCTCCCCTCCTGAAACCATGCTCCTCTTCAGTCCTCAAAGCCTGAAAGTAAAAAGAGAGCTCACACCCTGCCTACTTAAGCTTGCCAAGCCACCAAATGTCACTCACTAGGCCAAAAAAGAAAAAATTACTTGGAGAGAGAAAAATACGCACAAAAAATAACATTTAATAACAACCCGTCTACCCTAAAATATGTGAAATCATAATCCTCTTCTGTCCTCAATCCCTGAGAGCCAAACAAAGTCACAGGGCCTTCAAAAGCTAGCCAGGGCACCAAAAATCATGCACTGGGCCAAAATAAATGATCTTTCTCTCAACCACCCCCACAAGAATTCTGGTCAAAATTTAAGATTATTTTGAACTCCCATCACAAGGCACAGGGCTCTTTTTACAAAACTTAGACATGATTCTGTTGCAAAGAGAAATTTTACCTTGATTATTAATGCTTAGGACTCGAGAAAACCAATGCGAATCTGGATGCTAACGAAATCTTGCGCTTTTAAAAGTGATTAGAAGAATTTTAGTCATACCCTTTTAAAATACCTTTTATTGATTTGAGTATTGATAGTAAAATCTGCAAGCCTACATAGCAAATTCTTCTTAGTAGTACTTGATCAACATCAAAACTTGTTTTCTTTTGAAATAAAGTCAATAATAAAACTGTTTTCAAGTGCTCTTTGGTGAGGTCAGTCCAAAAGTCTTATATTGTGTGATTGAAATAAGTTTGAGGATTTTGCAAAAATTCAGGAAATCATTCATTACCTTTTTTAGCTCATTCACTAACATATGTCAAAGTAAGTAAACAATGTATAAATATACATGGATTTTATATTGCAAGTTGTAGGTTTGTCGAAATTATTGACATTTTTCTGCTCTTGAACTACATCTCACTGTACCCATGTAGTACAGTACAACCATCTTAAAATGGCTCAACATAGTGGTCCGTATTGATCCAGAGCGGTCTGGATAAAGAGTGATCTGTAGTGATCTGAGATGATATAACTCCATCTGTAGTGATCTACTAATCCAATTTTAGTGAAAATCAATCACGTCAATTATTTAGGATAATAAGTCAAAGAAAAGATAAAATCCATCTAAGAATTGAACATATTGATTAAGGAAACATATTCAGAAGTTATTTGGTACAGAAAAGTAAATTAAATAATATTAATTTTGATTAATAGATACAGATCACACCAGATCACTCCATATCAATCACTCCATATCAACCAAGATCGCCATGGATCACTACAGATCGATCGATAAGTGTCGATCCAAACTGATGAGCCATTTTATGATGGTTGTACTGTACATACAGCAACCAGATCAGCAATAGGCTCTATAGCAAATTCATAGGGGGGTTGCCCAACAATTTTCTATGTCAGCTGTATTCCTTTGATTGACAAGTTACCTTGAACCAGAATCCTTCCTAAGCCTTTTATCCATTTTTGGTCATTGTGAGGATTCATGGAGTTTAAAGAGATTTAGCTTGTGAAGAGGGTACAGTCTTTCAACCCAGCCAAGCCAAAGGCAAACTGTAATCTGTGGTAGATCAGGGTCCGACCATTGCCCGTAAAATGCTTCTTTACATTGATGTAGTCACCAACACTCCTCTTTATGCTTTGAGTTGGTGCCAAAAAACCCTGACATGCAGACACAGAGAATACCTTGCTCCATTTGTTTGCCAAATTTACTAATAAAAATGTGGTCTTGCAAGATTATTTTGCAAATGGTATTTCAATTTGATGTGTCATTTGTTTTCATTAATTTATGAAGAAACAACTGATATATTAAACAAAGCAGGGGCTTTTAATTTAAATCTTTCATCGTATATATATTATAAATAGTATACAAAATATTTGATTATTCGGAACAATTAAAAAATGAGTGTGTCTTAATTACAATATTGAGGTTTCAAAATATTTGTGAAATCCAAATATGATAGAGTCAAAATATTTGTGAAATCAAAATATGATAGAGTCACGTCCACTCATGGTTATTTGATCTTCACCCCTTCCAGTTGGTGGTATGACACTGGTCTTTAATGGTCAACTGCGGTCAATGGTGTCTGGAAGTGTCTATTCACAGCTGCAATCAATAACTCACTGACCAGAAAGAGCAAGTCCACTTGTCACAGGCTGTTAGGTCAAGGAGAAAGACTCAACCTTGATTTAAAAGGAAAGGACCATAAGTAATTGAAGAGATTTTAAATCACAACATACTGGTCATTAAGTGGACACCTTACCTTAGGCACAACCCAATGGCTTTTCCAAAAAAAATTGAATATATATATATCCCAGATATTGCACTACCGAAAGGCAAAGAAAGATACTCCATAATTTCTAAACGACATTCACAAAAGGCTGTATATTTTCTATGCAGTTTCATTCAACGAATTTAACATGTTACATGTAGACTCTAAAAAATGTCGGGACAAAATGGTTTTTTGAAAAACCAAATTTCAATGCAAAACCAACATGGATTTTTTGCATAGTCATTGAAATTTGGTTTTTCAAAAAACCGTTGAATCTAAAAAACAAATTTTGTCTGAAATTTTTTAGAGTGTAAACTGCTGCAGCTGGTGAATTTAGTCGGTTCCTGCCGGAGTATTGTAGTTCCATCATCACATGCAATAAAATTGAATCATTGACAATGGAGTTCTTTGTCCCCTTTATGAAAAGGGTTCCAGGTTGAGGCTTGAAATGATGTGGCATGAACTGTCTTATTCAATTAATGCTTTCATTTCCAGTTTGTGTGACTGAAACTGTAAGTGTGTAATACTTCATTGAGGCAAATTTTACCATTGATGGTTTCTGTGAAACAAGAAAGGTACACACAAACAGAAACATACGATTTTGCACAAGATTCTGATTCAGCATGAAGTGATGGAAACTCTCACATGAAAAATAGTTTATGGATGATTTGACTATAAGCAAATAGTGACTTAAAGACTATTTCTTGGATATCTCTTGCTTGTGTAGAAAATATGGACCCAGAAATATTTTCCAACAAATCCCATTTGAAAAAGCTTTGACTCAAATCTGGTCATTGCTATGCGCATGTTAACAGCATATTTTGATTAAAATATTTCAATTTATCGGAAGAAATGATCCGCAACCATTTTGGTAAGTGGAGTGGAAGGTTCGGAAGTGCAAGAAAATGTTGAGCTGTTCAAGTGACAGCATATGCTAGGAAAAAGTATTTGGTTTCACTGTACACTATTTCAGACAAAATTGGTTTTTTAGATTCAAAATTTTTTTTGAAAAACCAAATTTCAATGCAAAACTTTTTGCATTGAAATTTGGTTTTTCAAAATACCACTTCGAATCTAAAAAACCAATTTTGTCCCGACATTTTTTAGAGTGTACGGCTCCATGTTTCTGTTTAACTGTCAGTGTCTGTGGTGCAATTTGTTTACTCTGTCTGACAACATAAGAAGATGTAATAACAGTACAACAATTATTCTCCCATTCGCTCACCACTTCACTTTCCCTCGTGGTATGCCAAAATTGCCTAACCTGTAATCTTATTCAATTATTTCGAATGGTAATGACATCATCAGTGTTTCTTGAAATCAACACTATTGAACAATCAGACTCATAGCTTTTCCTTAATGCATGAAGATTGCAGCAACATTACAGGCTTTATACAAGAGAATGATATATCACATCATTTATATATGCAAAAATTATTCTCTCCAAGCTTGTGTGATCTTTCATGTTTTACAACATTTGCAATAGTTGGGCCAGACATAATTGAGCTTTTGCTGCCCAGATTTTCTCTTCTTGGGTTGGTCTGTTATACGAAGAAAAAAAGCCTTTAATCTCAGTTTTTTTCCCTCAATTGAATAAAAATCTTGGGCTAAGCTAAATTTTTTGTATTTTTGCAGACAGAAAATATGTAGGGTCAGTCGATCAAGAAGCTAAAAATTAGATATGTGTGGCCTAATGTCTTTGATATCGCAGTATTATACAATAATTTGACACATCAAAGCCCAAGTTTCTTCTGAGAGGTGATAATGTTTTCTTTAGTATTGCTGCTTTACACCATTACAATACAGTTTGTTGTGCTCAAAATTGCTATCTCATACTAGCATAACAAAGGAAATTTACCAATTATCACTGCTTTAAGGTTGTTGTTTTTTTGTTAGAAAAAAAATATTTATCACCAAAATTGTCATGGTTACATCTTTGATACCGATGTGTGATATATTAATTGGGCACATCAAAGGCTACATTTCTCATGAGACCAGTAATATTATGTTTTTCGTAGATATCATCTGCTATTAATATGCAATTTGTTGTGTGAAATCCACACTCTCACAGTAATAGCATACAAAGAAAATTCACCAATTACCTTCATCTTCTCTGAAATGATAGACTACTGTGGTAGTTGGATGCCAGTGTTTTGACAATTTGTTGTCTTTGCACAGTACTGCTATGGCAAGCTGGTGGAAAACTAACACAGAAACATTTCAAGAGTTCCCCAAAAAAGTAGCACTGATATTTTCCTAAAACAAAATATGGCATTATAGTTGGTTAAATTGTTATACGTAAAGAGTGGACTGTTGCACCATTTTAACTGCACTTTATTATTGATCACACTGATGATGAAGTAATATTTTCAATCCAGTTATGACTAGGATTGGTGTAAAAATTAATATTTCATATAGCATATATACCGCAACGCGAGGTGTACCCCGGGGAGAGACCTCACTCACACAAGAGACCGCTTGACTACTGCAGAAGGGCCAGTCTCATAACGCAGGGACCACTGCATGTTCTATATGTGATTGAGTTTACGAATAAAGTGTGAAATTGAGAATATTGATTTGACTACAGTGCATAGAAAAGTCACAATGGAATTGCACCAAAAGCATACACTGCAAAAGTTATAAAAAATACAGGCGTGACTTGTGAAGTCGGGCAGAACAAAGGGACAATATGCAAATACACAAATTCAGATTCATTGAATTGGAAGTCACAATGCACTTTTCACAGGAGAAATATATTGATAGTTGAGATAATAAAAAATTGTGTAAAACTGCCTTGAGAAGATCCGAGGTAAAAATAAATTATGTATGGTGT
Source organism: Platynereis dumerilii (assembly GCA_026936325.1). NCBI lineage: Eukaryota > Metazoa > Annelida > Polychaeta > Phyllodocida > Nereididae > Platynereis > Platynereis dumerilii. The sequence goes on along the minus strand of JAPTHN010000014.1, from coordinate 20,733,431 downwards.
TGTGATGATTGAACAGTCATGATCCAGCAGATTTGTTTCATACCTGATTTCAGTTGTAAAATCACATAGAGCTACATTCACATGGGGCTTTCATCTTGTCAGTCACTAACAACCAGAATGTTTTAGTCCGATGATGATCATGACTCAACATCATTCTGTGTCTTGGAATTGAAACTTCAAACTTGCTCTTTCAAGTTGAAAACCTCAATCGCCGAATATCGCCAAAACACCAGTATTCTAAGTAAAATGATTGATATTTCAACTGTACTAGATGAGCTGAGGGATGATTTCATTGATTTGGGCTTCACAACCTGTATTTATGCACAGGTAGGCAGATTAGGACAGGAGGAGGACACAGCAATGTGTTGAAGGTGATCGAAATCACTTCAAGGTCATCTGATTAGAGTTGGATTCGAACCCAACAATTGGCAGTCAAGACCACTACCTTCTACCAGCTGAGCCATCCGCCCCTCCTGCTCATACTCAGAGAGAAATAAAGGACAATATTGATGTGGCTCGAGAATTACACTCTAAAAAAATTCAGACAAAATTGGTTTTTTAGATTCAAAATGGTTTTTTGAAAAACCAAATTTCAATGCAAAAAACCAACATGGATTTTTTTAAAAATCCATGTTGGTTTTGCATTGAAATTTGGTTTTTCAAAAAACCATTTTGAATCTAAAAAACCAATTTTGTCCCGGCATTTTTTAGAGTGTACTGCATACAGCGTGTACTTTCTCGGGCGCGCATGTACTCACAGTAAATTGAAACGAACCAAAAGCAAAGGGATTTAAAAGACATAACAAAACGAAAAGCCTTTTCAAACATCTCTAATAATAGAGACCTTTTATTAGCTGCCTGTCTGGGATTAACTCAGGCAAAGCAAATAGGCACATCGGATTGGTTAGAAACCCATGTGAACAGCGCTAAAAACAGATGCAAAGCATAGTTTCATTGTTAATACCCGGTGCAAAATTGTATGAATATGTATATACTTGTCCAACAATCAATTTTTTCGTTTATTTCTATATCCATCTATTGATTCTTGGATATACAATACTTACACCTATCTACATAGATATTTGATAAATCTACTTTCTCGAACTGTCCATCTGTCGACTATAGAACTCTATCTTACCGGTGCTGAAAAGTAGCCTTTTTGACCAACTGGCCAACTGATGTGTTGCGAATTTACCTCCCCACTTCAATGCCATTAGCCCAAGAATACAAAATTCAGTCACCGTACACCACATCTACAATTCACTGCAGGATCCTGCATAGTGCATATCCTGTGCTCCGTAAATAAAAGAAACACCTTCACAAAAAGGCTTGGCCTTTGTGTATAACCCCTCTGCCTCAAATGAAACCATACTCCGTATACATGATGGACCTACAAAGCCACATAGGTCAAAAAACCAGCCACAAGGTCAGAACAAAAAAGAAAACATACACAGAAAAGATTAGCATATAACCTCCTCTCCCCTACTGAACCCATGCTCCTCTTCAGTCCTGCCTACTTAAGCTTGCCAAGCCACCAAATGTCACTCACTAGGCCAAATAAAAAGAAATTACTTGGAGAGAGAAAAATACGCACAAAAAAATAACCTTTGAATGCAACATCCCCAAACCCTGATATATGCGAAATCAAGCTCCACTTCAGTCCTCAATCCCTGAAAGCCGAAAAAGCCATACAAAAGCCATGTAGGCTACCAAAACTCACTCACAAGGCCAAATAAAAACAGTCCTCTCGCCCCACTGAGACTATACTCCTCAACAGTCCTCATCCTTGAAAGCCAAAAAATGGCACAGGCCGGCAAAAGCAGGCCACCAAAAGACACATCGCCAAAATTCTAAAAAAGTAAAAAGAAGAAAAACTACACAAAACAGGATTAGCCTTCATATCCTTTAGACAGCCAATGCAGTTTCAGACAGACCACTTTTCGGGGTGCCAAAATTTGGGGGGCAATTCCTATCAGAATTGCCATTGCAGACCCAGACAGACCAACTCAAAACTGCCAGAGAGGTACAAAATAAAGTGCCCCAGAATGCCAAGGGTTTCCATGGGGCTGAGCTGCCAGCACAGTCTGATGCAGACTTGCCCAATTGCTGCATGTTGGTACTTACAATTTGCATTATTTCTTATGTAATTACAACCTTCTTTAATTACCAAGCTTCTATACAAACTTCCTCAGTCATCTAACACTATTATCACTAAAATTTTTGGCTTTTAATTGGGTCAGCTGGTGGCAGCATTAAAAATTCAGAAGTATGCCACCGATTTCTTAATTAGTTTAATATAAGAGTTGTAATGATTTGAGGTTTAAACAAATCACCCCAATGCCAAATTCAGCAGGGGCATAGATTGGTTGATTCCAGAGGGGGCAATAGGAGGGCAAGCTGCCGGTTGTGTCAACTTGCACAATTGTGAAATATTTTAAATTCTTTTGCGTCAGAGAAATAATTCTGAATTTCCAAATGTAATCAATCGTCTTAGGGGTTGGACGGCATGGGGATAGAAAGATGGTATGGCTACAGAGGGGCTACCCTGATCAACGCAGACCATATATTACTAAGTCAACCCACTAGCTAGTCTTCTGATCAGTTTAAACATAGGCTGCGTAGCAGCAAACCTTCAGCGGAAAAAAAACATTTTAAAAGGACACCCTTACACCATGAAACTGATGTGAACAGGATGCATGTAGTATTTGCAATAGTGGCCCGATCTTGGTCTGAAATGATCTATATGGTCCGCCATATGTGCCCGCCTGCATGCCAGGGTATGTTGAGCGATGGAAAGACCTTACTAGAACAGTATACACGTAATATGGACCAGTTTCATGCATAAACAAGGAATAAGTTGTAAGGTATGGGTCAGAATATTTCAAAAAACATTAAGAGTAACTATCAAGCAGACCAACAAAAGGCACTAAAATATTATATAGGGAATGTATATAAACTTTCCTCTATGGACACTCAATGATGGCCAAGTTTTGGTCTGGAAACAAAATTGAATATAATAATTTTAATATTTTTTTGTCAATATTTCAAGATGTGTAGAATATCCATGAATTCACCCACACAAATTTATCATATAGGTGACAATTGTAACAAATTTCATCCATCTACATGCAATTGTGGTCAAGTTTTGGCCCGAAATGAAAAAAATAATTTCAATAAATTTTCCTCAATATTTCAAAAAGTATAGAATATCAATCAATCAGACCATAAAAAGGCACAAGTAGACGATATAGGCTACATGTGTAAAAAAATTCATCCATGTACATTTAACAGGGGCTGAGTCCTTGCCCGGAAATGAAAATAATAATATTTTTTTTTTTGTCAATATTTCAAAAAGTACAAAATATATATCCATGAAACCATCAACAGGCACAACTAGACCATACAGGCTACATGTGTACCAAATTTCATCCGTGGGCATGCAATAGGGGCTGAGTCCTAGCCCGGAAAAAAAAAAATTATATTTTTATATTTTTCTCAATATTTCAAAAATGAAAAAAGTTCCATCAATCAGACCATCAAAAGGCACAACTAGATCACACAGGCTACATGTGTACCAAATTTCATCCATGTATATTCAATAGGGGCTGAGTACTGGCCCGGAAATTATCTATCCGCCCGCCGCCCGGACGCCTGACCGCCCGACCGCCGGGACGCCCGCCCGGCGGACGGACAACTTTTGACCAAAGTGATAACAATACCTTCTTCGAACTTCGTTAGCTGAAGGTAAAACAGAGTCAAGGCGATAATCTATACATACACATGTACATTCCATTTCAATATAAAGGCTGCACTGACTCAAGGCTACAGTTGGATACCCATGTACAGTCAGGGAAATTACCAGCATATGAGGACAATTGCAATTCCAGCCAAGTCCTGGCCCTGACAGGATGATTGAGTGTGCGGGGTTGATCAGTTGGGTCTCAGAAGAAAGTCTGATCTTCTTGTAGTCATCCTCACCACACAGCGGCATGTCAGTTGCGGGACTTAATTCTATCCAATTTCACGAAATACCGCAAAGTCATCAGCAGCTGATGACAATTTCCTAATTTCTCTGGAGCCTTCGGGTTCTTTTCCTCATTATGTAATGGATAGGTCTGCCAAAATTCATAGAGTTAGTTGACACTGTGATACAACTTTATACCAAGTTTGGAAGTGCTAGTTGCAGTAGTTCTTTTTAAATAGCCAGTCAAAGATGATTTTGAGCACTGCCAATGTCATGGCTAGGCCATGACACTGTGAGAGTGTCATGGGAGGGTGATGACAGTGCTAGGGTGATTGTCATGTGGGGCTGAGGACATTGATTGTCATCAGCTGGTGATAATTTCCCTGACTGATGTAGTCCACATCCAAAATTGTGATAATAAATCAAATTACTGTCAAAAGCATCCAATTCCAAACTCCAACTCAGCTTATACAATTTGTCTCACACTGAAAGGGCAAGACAGACATGATACTATTTTTCCTATTGAAATCAATGGAATAATGTTTCAGTCTGCAATGGCACTTTCAGCCCAAACATGTATGCAGTATGTCTCAAACTGCACTGGCAAGTCGGGTGTGATGCCATTTTTCCCATTGGAATCAATGGAATAATGTTTTAGCCTGCAATGGCACTTTCAGCCCAAACATGTATGCAGTATGTCTCAAACTGCACTGGCAAGTCGGGTGTGATGCCATTTTTCCCATTGGAATCAATGGAATAATGTTTCAGTCTGCAATGGCACTTTCAGCCCGAACATGTATGCAGTATGTCTCAAACTGCAGTGGCAAGTCGGGTGTGATGCCATTTTTCCTATTGAAATCAATGGAATAATGTTTCAGTCTGCAATGGCACTTTCAGCCCAAACATGTATGCAGTATGTCTCAAACTGCAGTGGCAAGTCGGGTGTGGTGCCATTTTTCCCATTGAAATCAATGGAATAATGTTTCAGTTTGCAATGGCAGGTCCAGGCCAGAGGATGTACACTATTGTTTAATCATATAGGAATAAACATACTCTAAAAGCAGACATTTTCCGGTCTGATGTACATTTGCAGTTTTTATCTTTTGCAGATCTTTATGAGATAGCTGTTCTTACTGAAGTTTTTCAGGATAAGGGAACTAAGGTGGCTACTAAGACATGAAACACCCACTTATGAGTTACTTAGGTACTAATATTAGTAGACATGGCCCCTTAGATGGGTCCTTACAGCAGATTTGGCTACTAATGACAACTGTAAGGCACCTAAGAATCCCCTAAGAGCCAAACATAGGTACTTATGGGAACTTATGCTGGTTCCTTCCACTGACAGAGCATAAGTCTCCTTAGAATGTCCCCTTAGAAGGATTACAGAAGTGAGAATGCTTAAAGTGAAAATCCTTTGTTTGACAAACTTTGCAGATTTCCTCTCGCATCGGTTCATCACGCCCATACTGAGGAAAACACACCAGTCAACTGACTTACATTGTTTTACCAACACATACGTAATCTTGAAACAACAGACAAATCAAGAAGCACAGCAGCAAACCCACGACTGCACTGTTCTGTTGTGTGAATAATGTAATGGAGGATGTACCATCATAATTTTTTAAAAGAAAATACCTAGATATGCATGCCACAGTTTCAGATATGTACAATCTATCTGTTTATTGGAAGGATGTTGGATGATGGCAGAGGAGGGGGATGGGGGGGTTCCAGGCTTAAAACAGATTTTACTTGATTTTCAGTGTCTCTAAATCAATTAATCTTGTTTAGAATTGAATAAAATTATCAATGAGAAAAAATAAAAGGGTACTGTAAATGCTGCATGCATTCCAGAATTTATTCAAATTCTCATTGGGGGAGCCTGGGGCTAAATGTAATTTATATTAACCATTGCTGATTTGTAATTAAGTCAGGCAGATGATTCCCTAATTTGATGCATGAAGCTAGTGTTGGAGGTCTCGAGACCTGCCTCCATTGATGGCCATATTCTGATGGCCTGCAGGCCAGTGCAGGACTGGCCCTTGGCTCAGTCTCAGGTGCACCTGACAAAAATGTCATTTTTAATGGTGAAGATTCTATATTTCTTTATAAAACTTGACATACAACTGACCAGTGTTGAATTAGCAACATGAATGTTTCACTGCCCCATGTAACTCATAATTCAACGTATGTAACTGATACAATGTATGTTATCAGAATTAATCCACAAATGTGAGTAACACACAAGTTGTAATTTTGGCGACATTTTCCCACAACCAATTTTGGAATGAGTTGTGGCATGAAAGAATGCATTTGGATAGGCAATAAATTGTGTCAATAATAGATACTGTGAAAAACCAGCTAAATGCTGCAAATATTATATGAATAATTAAAATGTAAGAAGAAAAATACTAGGTTTTCTAAAAAAATTAACCAATTTGACTAATCCAGTAATAAACCTTGCACCAACACAGTGATCAGATGTGCCACCTGGAACTCTTTGTGAATGTCTGCCATGATCTCCCTAATTGTTGCGTCCCATTGTTTAATTGCTTCACAAGATTGGTGTTTTGGCAAATCAGCCCAAGGCAAAAAATGACACAACTTACCCGAGTCTCTCCTACTTTTTTCAAAGTACAAAGGAAATAATACACAACTGCACATGTACGAGGCCCCGCTGACAAATGTCAGAAATGTTCATTCTGCAATATTTATGTCAATGTTCATGTTTGAAAAAGAGGATGCAGACACCAAATTTATGGTGTTAAAAGAAGGCCTTGGTTTAGCAGTGCATATTTTATGGCTTTGTATGGATTGATTAATTGTAATTTTATATGTAATTTACAAGTTTTGCAGAAGATATTTGCTGTAATGCATGTCAATCTTGTCATATTGCCTTGCGGGTTTGCTCAAGCACAGTCTATGTTTGCACACAATCTGGTCTTTGTTTATTTCACACATTAGGATATTAAAAATTAATCCCAATATTAAGACAAGCAGAAACTTAAAATTATATAAAACTGAGTAAAACAGTTCTGTAATCCCTCTAAGGAACCTCCACCAAGCCTAAGGATCCTAAGTTCTTAGTAGCCAGCTAAGTTCCCTTATCCTGAAAAACTTCACTAGTATCAGGCAAACCAGGGTTGGTGGATTTGAACCAGTGCAATTCATTTCAAAGTGTAAATCAAGATTTTTATCCATAAAAATCATGATTTATTTTATTTCAATCAATTAATTACTTGAACTTTGATTTTAATCATGATTTACATTGTTTTTATAAAAAATATAAATCAAATAAAATCGCCAGCCTTGATAGAATAATTATAGTTCTCCAGTATATAGAAAATGATATGTTGCAAATATGTCACAACATTATCCTTGGTACAGCTCAAAATTTATGCTTAATTATATATGAAATAAAAAATACAGAAAACAGCAGGCTATTCTTTCAATGCTCCCTGAAACATAAGTCAGATATATACAGTGGTACCTGCATTTTAAGACCCCCTGTTGTAAGACCAACTTGTCTTATGTGACCGACTTCATCCTGCACTAAGTAGTATTTTAGTGCATTTTGCACCCTAACAAGCGACCACACGCCCACGAGAGACCACTTCAGGCCTGCAGAATGGGCGGTCTAATAACACAGGAACCACTGTAGCAGGTTAAAATATATTGGCACAAATACAGGACCACATGAAGTTGGTCTACATTTGTCCCCCACTGCCAAACCCTTCCAAACTAAGTCATAAGGAACCAAAATTAACATTCAGGATTTTTATCAGTTTTAACCCAAATTGACTAGTGATTACATGGCAAAGTTACAATTTTGTTGTGTTGTGCAGCAAAAACAAAGTTAAAAGTGTTAAAGGATCAGTGTGAAGTTCGATATCCAGTGTCATCTATGTAGGTTAGCTTGGCAATAAATCTTGCATTCCAAACCTTACAAGATTCCAGGTTTGCAGGGGCAGATCCAGGATGTTCAAAGAGGGGAAGTAAAGAGAGTAGAAACATTGAAAGTGCCAGCAGCATGAGAATAAGTTACAAACCTGAAAATACCATCATTTATTTATTTAAGAAATGCAACAGGGTCTGAATGGCCAGTCCACTTGATGCAGACTGGTCTGCATGGATTAGAATTGGCAGTTCTGGGGGGTATGTTTCTTTGACAATAACACCAATATTTTAGAAGTCTGCATAAGTCTGCTTTGGCATAATTGAGTTGGTCTGTCTGAGTCTGCTTTGGCATAACTTGGTCAAAAATTTTTCAGATTTGGGAACCAGAAAACTAGGTCTGTGTCAGACTGCACTGGCTATTCCCCAGTGGTTGGGCCTGGCAGTGGAAAGGATATGTTACACCCTCTCCCCCACTGTAACAATACTCCTCCTTAGTTTTCATCCCGGAGAGCCAAAAAAGATCACAGGGGCCTACAAAAGCCATGCATACCACGAAAAGACACTCAGTGGGCGACCCAACCCATTCCAATGCTCCATAAGCATTCCCTTGGCAAGCAGGACATGTCTATAGTGAGCTGGCAGGCAGAAGAGAGGGCGGGGCTAAACCACAGCAGCCCCAACAAGCAATAGATGGACACTCAGTGGAGAGCCTTGTGGTATTCCATTAACACTCATTTGGACCAGTATTGTGGACTATTTTATCAACTGTGAGGAGTAATTATGGAGAATATTAATGTGGAACTGTGACAAACTTATATGTTGATCACTAAATTAAGTTGTCACTTATAAAACACTATCTTAGAAATAAAGTGTGAAGTATTTATGAGTGTGTGTGCTCACTATGAAAAGGACATTTGCGTGAAATCGTGACACGCAAATCTGGATTAGTTATTGATTTGTAAGCTTTTACAGAAATTTGAAAGCATGTTTGCTCTGGGCTGACTCAAGTGCCCAAAATATATGTTATGATATTAAGTTAAAGAATTTTTTGTCTAGGAGTACCTCTAACTTCCAGAGAGTTACTTGGAACATTTATTTCAAGGTTGGAGTGCAGCCAGCTTTTATGTGGGCTATCTATGCATGTGGATGAGAAGTTGGGAGAAAGACAATTTCGTTTTAAAAACGGTTAATAAAGCATGTTCTCCCTGGATGCTAATGAGAAAAATGTGTTATTTTCTGTGAAATAGTGACAAGGAACTTTTGCAGGGGAGAGTTAATGTGGAACTGTTACAAGGAACCACTTACGTAAAACAGTGGTTGGACCTATCACACGGACTGTTAAATTAGGATACGATTTTGAAGGAAACCTGGAGTTGTGATAGACTGAAGTGCAAGGTAAGTCAAGTTCTTGTGAATTTGGATAAGTCATGTATTATATATAAATAGATATATAGTTGTCAGTCACGTTTAGAGCATTGTCTCAGTTTATTGCAATAAATCATCTGTGGCAAAAACTGTGCTTCATTTTGGCAAATACGACTGAAATGGTTTCATATTACTGCAAAATCAAACTTTCACAACTTTTTTTAGATATTTGAATATTACATCCCACTTCAAATAACTATAACCACAAAATATGGAACATGACAAATATTGCTATTCCAATATAGGAAATATAACACATATTCTTCTCGATAAATGTTCCCTGGATATTTTTGATGAGAATTTATGTTTTGTGCTCTTGTTACAGACCTATTGCCAATGATTAGACATTTTTGCGTCAAGACAGACGGTAAAAATAAAAGCAATTCATTACATTTTATTCAATTAAAATGCATTTATGAATTAAGAGGTTTCAGCACATTATTATTAGTCCATTAAATCATTTCATAAATACTTTTAAACAGGTGGGCCTGTCTAACTGTTGCAAGCATTGATTCATTGCGACTAGTCTTGCGGTGCAGATCATTTTGGGCAGGTAAGGTCTAGTCAAACATCCTCTACAGTACATGACCAGTACTGGAAAAAAAACAACAGTTTTTTTGTTCTGATACAGTGATACTGAATGGGGCACTTTTTCTCCCTCTTGATCTGGCAATTTCTCACCAAAATTTGGAATAGAAACAGTATAGATCAGAAACCGCTATATAACAATATACTGGACCTGTTTATAGCTGGGTCAAATTTGCTGAACCTGAAATTCTTGTCTCTGGTGTTTAACATTTAATCATGTTGACAGGGTGATATATGCAGCACTTTTTGTTGTCATATGTCATCCACTATAGGGTATTAGCAAAAATTATAACATGTAAAATATGTAGCAGATAACTTTTATCCCTACCAAAAATGGCATTGAAGAGACTAACCCCACTTGTCTCCACCTCTATTTTCTTTGAAAGATCCTCTAGTGTGGGATCTTGCTGCCGTTTAACTCCTTCTTACATGGAAACTTGACCATCTCTCTTCTAAAATCTAGTCAGTAGTGTCTGAAATAATGTTCTTTATAGTTACAAGTGGAACGTTTGTAGGCTTAAGCTTTGCTTTAGTGGTCATCTAACCCAATTCTACTTTAATTGATAGTTATACACAGTCAACAAATTTCAGTGACATATAAGAGGAATAGACTCAATATGGAAGGAAACATTTGAAGACCTTCAGTTCTCTAGACATTCAATGAAGCATGCACTGCCTGGATGTGAAACCAGACATTGAATATAAGCTTTCAGACACATGATGTGGAATTCCGCACCTCCTCATATTACATGGATTCAATTGATCTTACATATTTAGTGGAAATCATTCTGTCTGCTTTATAACTGGTGGTTTTGTAATTCACAAAAATCTGAAAATTGAATTTCAAATCACCTTCAGATATTACATAACAGTGATGATAGCATAAATCAGACAATGACGGATTCTAAATCAATTTTCAACATGTATTGTCAATGGTTTTTTCACATATTTTTCCTGGGTTTTTTTTTGCCCTCCTTATCTCCTTTCTGTGCTTGATATATTTTAAATTAACAAATTGATTATGCAGACAATAATATTGACAGTGCTGTTCAGTGCTATTGACTACTCTAAAAGTCTGTTTCAGAGCAGCCCATTCAGTGCATTCAGTGTTTAACATGGGCTCATCTCAATGCTTCTACGGCAAATTTGTAGACATGAAGTTCAGAACTTGCCATGAGTAGATAGGCCAGTGTCTATGTTAGTTAATTTTTCAATTTTTCTAACCTCTTACCTAATTCACTTATTTCCAACAGTAGTGGCATCTTCAGGGGTTCTTGGAATCAAAACAATCAAACACTCAGACTAACAGCTCTTCATTAATATATGAAAATTGCAGCAAAATCACAGGATTTTATACAACAGAATTGATGTAATACCTTTTATATATGCAAAAATTATTCTTCACAATCTTGTGATCTTTCATGTCTGATAATATTTGCAATAGTTATACCTTTGATATTGCTGTATGATACAATAATTGGACACATCAAGGTCTGCAATTCTTTTGAGACCAATAATATCATGTGCTTTGTTCTATAAAGATGCAATTTCTTGTGTGAATGCCACAAACTCACATTGGCATACAAAGGCAATTTACAAACGACATATATCTACATTGTGGAAATTACTCTGCATCACCATAGAATTATACTGGTTTCAATTGATTTTATTGAATGGTTAAAATGGGATGTACTTGGATTATCTCTAGGTTTTGCAAATTGCTCTAGTGTATCAAAAAGTCCAGGAAGAACCAACCCCCCCTGCCCCTAGGGTCCTGCTCCTGTCCCAATGAGCTTTCCAAAGTGCATAAACACAGGCCATCAACAACAATCATCCATGCATTCTGCTGGCATGACTTCATTGTATCTGCATAAAACAGAATGCATATAAAGCAGGTTATTGAATCCACATTGGAACACAATAAGGGATCAAAGGGAGTATGGGTACATTGTGTCGAAACAACTAAATTCACTGCACATCGCGGCACGAAAGCAAAATGTGATAAAAAATCACTGAAAGGCTAGCTATTGTTTATATGTGAGTGAGTCTGGGAATACTGTGTGAAATTGAGAATATTTATTTGACTACCTCGCATATAGAAAAGTCACAATGGAATTGCACGGAAGGTATACACTACAGAAGTTGTAAAAAACACAGGCATGACTGGAAAGATTGGGAAGATAAAAAGGGACAATGTGCAACTTCACAGCACTAGATCCATGGAACTGGATGTCACAGAGCAGATTTTGTATGGAGAAGTATATTGATTTTTTGCCAGAATCATAATAAGTTAAATGAAAAAAAAGAAGAAGAAAAGAATGAAGCAAACAAACCCAAACTTTTTCTCAGAGCCTTAGTTCTTTAAAAAGCACAGGCGTAAACTTACAGGAATTTTGCTGCACTTACAGGGAAAGTGTCTAGAGTTTCACTCTGAAATTAGGAATTTCCATTTTTAGCGTGGGATATGTTGTTTGATTAGTTATGATACAGAACAACTGATTCAGTTAACAACGGGTTCATGATCATTTCATTTAGTCAGTCACCCTCAACCGAATGCAAATTCTCCTTGCATTAAAATGTCATGTGAACTATTGGAATCATCATGATTCAACATCATTCCGAACTTTGTAAATATTAGTGAGATACTTGAAACTGGACTAGACGGTCGGATAGATAATTTGGGCTTTATGTCCCATATTACGACAATGTAGGACGGGAAAAAGACTCAACAATGTGGTGGATGATTTTAACCATTGTCAAGGTGATCTGCTAAGAGTTGATTTGAGCCCAAGACGCAACGATCAGCAGTCATGATCACTACAAGCTAGGCTATTTGAATTCTACTCAGTGTGAACTAGAGGTAAAAGACAACATTGGTGTGGCTTAAGAATTACTGCCTACAGCATGTGCTTTCTCAGGCGCGCATGTACTGGCGATAAATTGAAATGAACCAAACGCAAAGGGATTAAAAAGGCATAAAAAACAAAGAGCCTTTTCAAACATCTCTAATAATAGAGACCTTTTATTAGCTGCATGTCTGGGCTTAACTCATGCAAAATGAATAGGCTTAACAGATTGGACAGAAACCCATGTGAACAGCACTTAAAACAGTAACAAAGCAGGCCTATAGTTTCACTGTTAATATCAGATGCAAAATTGTATGAATATATTATACAATGTAGGCCTACAGTGTATATACTTGTTTAATGTCTATCAATGTTTTTTTTTAAAATTTTATATGATATCCATTTGCAAAAAGCTCTGTTTTTGAACTCATCAGAATTAAGCTACATAGTTGTGTTTTTTCTTTGTTTTCTTTAAAAACCTTACAATTTATGTATAAACTATAATGTAGCTATCTATTTAGATTTATCTTTTGACCACAGTACTGATAATAGATGATGTTTTGTGCACCTATATGTCTATCCATAAAATCATCTGTTCATCTATCTACCTTTCTCAAACTGTATAGAACTCTCTATCATACTAGTGTTGAAAACCTTCACCTTTGTCTTTTCCACCGACTGGCCAACTGATGTGATGCGAATTCACCTCTGCGCTTCCATGCCATTAGCCCAAGAATCTTAAATTCAGTCACTGTACACCTCTTCTTCAATTCACTGCAGGATTCCTGCATAGTGCATACCCTGAGTTTCCAAAATAACAGAAGCACCTACGCAAAAAGGATCTTTATATACGGCCCCTTTTCCCAAACAGTATCATACTCCTCTTTCCTTGAGAGCCAAATGAGGTTAGGAGCCTGCAAAATCCACAAAAGCGACCAAAAATCACTCACAAGGCCAAAATAAAAAGAAGAAGTTACACAAAGAGAGAACTTAAAATACCCTTCCATCTATAACACCCTCTTCACCACTGAAAACATACTCCTCATCAGTTCTCAGCCCTGAGAGCCAAGAAAAGCTAGCCAAGCCAACAAAAGGCACTGAGGAGACAAAAATATGAACAAAGGAGAAATCCTACATAGAAAAGTTTAACCTTTTTATGTAACACTCCTAGTGACTACCTCACTGAAACCATACTCCTTAGTCCTCAACTCTGAGAACCAAAGAAGAGCACAGGGGCCCACAAAAGCCATGCAGACCATGAAAAGACACTCAGTGGGCGACCCAACCCATTCCAATGCTCCATAAGCATTCCCTTGGCAAGCAGGACATGTCTACAGTGAGCTGGCAGGCTGAGGAGAGGGCGGGGCTAAACCACAGCAGCCCCTACAACAAATAGGTGGACACTCAGTGGAGAGCCTTGTGGTATTCCATTACTACAGGGGAACAAGAAGTGCAACGAATTGATCATGTGGTCAGTTGTTCAAGTGGTCTTGTGACAAGCAATTTTTCTATGCACCAGTGAGCACTAAGTGCAAATATTTCCCAAGCTGAAGACAACACTTTTATTTAATCCATGAGTTTTATAATTGGAACGACCATTAGGTCTCAGAGAGGGGGGGGGGCTTGGAATTTTTTTTTTTTCAATAAAAAAATAAAAGTTTATTGTGTATTCTTTCTGGACTATGTTGAAATAAATAATTTCTGAGGAGGAGTTTTTGCTCCCCAAATATTATTTCACTGTTACAGTGCAGTTCCGTAGATATGCTGTTTGAATGGTTGAAGTCTTCATCTTGAAATTTGAACAAATATCTGTCCCTTCCCAAAACACTGCTCGTACTCTGCCTAAGCAAAACCTCTGTGAGTGATTGAATGATGTATTAAATAAATAAATAAATTCAATTGATCTCTCCTTCGCAACTACAGGCAATGGAAAATGCCATAATGGACTTTAAATCTTGTATTTTTTAACTCTGGTACATGCAAATTAGGGAATGTGTCATGGCAATCAGACGGAAGACGGTTGTAAGTGCTTTCCAAGATAGTTCCATCAGATGACCTGCCAAGTTCTGGGATCAAACCTTGGACCCATAGATTAAAAGCCCATATATAGCACCGCCAACTGAGCTAGCCCCCTACATACAGGACAAGAAGAAGAGGTTATTTAATTACACTGTAAAGAGAATGTTTTTTCCATGTAAAATTAATTACCATTTGGCAAGATATATTGTTAAAGTTGTTGTGCACAAACATTTGGATATGGGATTGTACCCAATTTTTTTGCATTCTTGTGTTCGGTAATTATTTATTTCAAGCATGCAATGTATTGAAATATTGTTTCTGAATCAAACAACGCACTTTTAAGAAATAACCCCACCCCTCCCCCACCCAGTTCACAATGAGTGTCAAGTGTATGATTAGGGTTTGACTTAAAATATAATACACTCCCAACAAGTTTCACTTGTTGATGACAGTTGCTGCAAAGCTCAACATAATTATTAGATTGTTGTAGAAGAGGGTGTTGTTTCACAGAAACAGGAATAATCCTGAAGTGTGATACTCAGAATTTGCTCAGTCAAGTATGAAAATTTGTGACGTGGCGAAGCTACTTGAGCACCAAACACATTGTCATTTCGTTGCACTTCTTGTTCCCCTGTAGTAACACTCATTGATCATTTGAACTAGTAATGTGGACTATTTTATGTACTTATGGAGAATATTAATGTGGAACTCTGAATAACTTACATGTGGATTGCTTAATTAAGTTGTCACACAAATACGGATAAAACATTCTCTGAGTAAGAAAGTCAGAAGTATGTGTGCTCACTGTGAAAAGGACATTCACTGGTGTGAAACTGTGACAAGGACATGTGAATAAGTTGCAAGTTTTCAAAGAAGTCAAGAAAATGTATTCTGTTTTATAGAAAAAGAAAAAGGAATGTATTTGTGTTGAATATTAATGTGGAATTATGACAAGCAGTTGTATGGAAAATCATCTGATTGTGACAATGTGAATAGGTTATAACAGAAATTTGGACAAGGTTACTTTGTATCTTTGAGATAAGGTTGTGAGGAGTTGTTACTCCTGAAAGGTAATTTTGAAGGTTTATTTGGAATATTAATTTATCATGGAACTGTTATAATCTTTCCTTTGGACTATCTATGCATGTGGATACGTTACATAAGAAATTATATATTTTAATCAAATGAAGGTAGGAGAGTTCATCCTGAATGCTTATGAGGAACATTTTGTAGATTTCTGTGGAATAATAACAAGGAACATTTCAGGGGACAATTAACTTGGAACTGTTACAAGGAACTATATAAGTAAAAACATGGTTTGATCACACTGACTATTACATGTGGATACGATTTTGAAGGAAGTTACAGACTGAACAGCAAGGTAAGTCCTCTTGTGAGTTTGGTAAAGCTTTTGTGTCTTATAAACTTACATCTATAAATGTCAGTCACATAAAGAGTATCACTGCAGATATTACAATAAATCATATGGAAAAAAGCTTCTATTGCACAGGCAACAATCACATCTCAGTCAGTAAAAAGTGATATTCGATATGGAGGGAATCATTTGAAGATCTGCAGTTTTCTAGATATTCAACGCAGCAAATATTTTAAACTGCCTGGATGTGAAACCAGACATTGAAAATAAGCTTTCAGAAACATAATGTGAAATTCCCCACCTCCTCATATTACATGGATTCAATTGATCTTACATATTTAGCGTTAAAATCATTCTGTCTGCTTTATAATTGGTGGGTTTTCAATTCACAAAAATCTGAAAATTGGATTTCAAATCGCTTTCAGTGATTACATAACGGTGATGATAACACAAATCAAACAATGATGGGCTCTAACTCAATTTCAACGGGTATTGTCAATGTTTTTTTTCTATATTTTGTCTGGGTTTTTTTTTTGCCCTCCTTATCTCTTTTCTGTACTTGATATGTTTTAAATTAACAAATTGATTATGCAGACAATAATATTGACAGTGCTATTCAGTGCTGTCTCAGAGCAGCCCATTCAGTGCATCCAGTGTTTGACATGGGCTCATCTCAATGCAATGTGAAAAATATGTAGACATGAAACTCAGAACATTTCGTAAGTAGATAGGCCATAGTCAATGTTATTTAAGCTTTAAATTTTTTGAGAGGAGGGTTAAGCACATTGCCATTGGAAATGCTGCAGTGCATCCCTATCTAAAAGTCAAGGAAGAACCCCCATCCCGCTAAGGTCTTTCTCCTGTCCCAGTGAGCTTTCCAAAGTGCATAAATGCAGACCATCACAACAATCATCCATGCAATCTCCCATGCATTCTGCGGGTAGAATGCATATAAAGCAGGTTATTCAGTCCATAAAGGCGATATGGCATTAAAGGGAGTATGGGTACATTGCGTCGAAACAACAAGATTCACTGCAGATCATGGCACAAAAGCAAAACGTGATTAAAAAATCACAGAAAGACACAGTATTATATGTGAGTGAATCTAGGCATACTGTGTGAATATCGATTTGACTATACATTGCACAGAAAGTCACAATGCAATTGCACTGAAAGTATACACACTACAGAAGTTATAAAAAACACAGGCATGACTTGGAAAATCGAGAAGAACAAAGGAACAGTGCATCTTCACAGCATTAGGTCCATGGAACACGATGTCACAGTGCATGGATAAGTCCATTGATTTCTTTCCAGAATCATAGTGATTTGCGTCGACATACAAAAATCAATTAATCAGTTAGATGAAACGAAATAAGAAAAGATTAAAGCAAACAAGGCAAATTATATTCTCAGTTCAGACCTATTATGGATGATTGTTCAGGAGTTTGGGGCTACAAAGACTTTTCTAAACCTGAAGCAATACAAAACAGGGCAATACGATTTTTTCTAGGCCTGAATAGTTTTACCCCAAAACATGCTTTTAAAGGCGATATGGGATGGATTGATTCAAAAACTAGATGTCATATTGAAATACTCCGTCTTTGGAATAGACTTGTTTACATGGATGAAAACAGACTAACTAAGCAAGTGTTTGAAGTTGATAAACAAATTAACAAGAGAAATTGGAGTAATGAGGTTTTACAAATATTCACTAAATTGAATCTTACTCAAAATTTTGTAGAAAATGTACCTATTAACCTGGAAAATGCACAACGTCAACTGATGGAAATTTATAAAACCAACTGGAAAAATCAAGTAACTAACATGCCAAAATTAAGAACTTGCAGAGAGTTTAAAACTACATTTGGTACTGAGGATTATGTATATAAAATTTATGATAGAGGTCATTTGTCTGTTCTTTCACAATTTAGGTTTGGTGTTTTACCATTAGCAATAGATACCGGACGTTACAATGATATACCATTAGAATATAGAGTTTGTGAATTTTGTTCCTATCATGTTCTAGAAGATGAAAATCATTTTTTGTTCCATTGTAATACTTATAACGATTTACGTAATTTTCTTTTAGCTCGTGTTTTAGATCATTGTGTGGATTTTTACTTTTTATCATTACAAGAAAAATTTAAGTTGTTGATGTCCAAGGATTTAGTTAAATTTACTGCAGAATATTTGTTTAAAGCTTTCCATAGAAGAAGAAGTTTGTTGTTTAAATAATGTAAATATGTGATTGTAAATGTTTTGATATTGTAAATATGTGATTGTAAATGTTTTAATATTGTAGTTTCCAGAAAATTTGTTGTTAAAGTTACTTTTGAATTATTTTGATGACTTGTAAGCCCATATAGGGCTGGGTGTATATTTTTTACACAGGTCAATAAAGAATTTGTCTGTCTGTCTGTCTTTAAAAAACAAAAATATAAACTTTTATAGCAATTTTGCTATACTTACAAGGAAAGTGTCAATGGTTTCAAAAAAGTAATTTTCCATATCATGATAATATTTTCAGCATGGGATATGTTGTTTGATTAGTTATGATCCAGATGAGGCTTTTTATATGTCATAACTGATTCAGTTAATGTCAGTTCCATGATCATTTCATTTACATCATCATTCCAAACTTTGTTAACATTAGTGAGATATTTGAAAATGGATTAGATGGTTGGATTGATAATTTGGGCTTTATGTCCTATATTAGGAAAGAAATTGGACGGGAAAAGGATTCAGTAATGTGGTGGATGATTTCAACCGATGTCAAGGTGATCCGCCAGGAGATGATTTGAACCCGGACACAATGATTGGCAGTCATGATCACTACAAGCTAAGCTATTCAAACTCTACTCAATGTGAACTGGAGGTAAAAGGCAACATTCATTGGTGTGGCTTAAGAATTACTGCCTGCAGCATGTGCTTTCTCAGGCGAGCATGTACTGGCGATAAATTGAAATGAACCAAACGCAAAGGGATTAAAAAGGCATAAAAAACAATGAGCCTTTTCAAACATCTCTAATAATAGAGACCCTTTATTAGCTGCATGTCTGGGCTTAACTCATGCAAAATAAATAGGCTTCACAGATTGGACGGAAAGAAACCCATGTGAACAGCGCGGAAAACAGATACAAAGTATAGTTTCACCTTTAACATCAGATGCAAAATGGTACGAATATATTATACAATGTACAGTGTAAAATGTATAGTATTGTACTAGTCTAATGTCTATCAATGTATTTTTTCTTCATTTTAAATGTATCATCCATTTGCACAAAGGTCTGTTTTTGAACGTGCCAGAATTAAGCTTACATAGTTGTATTTTTTCTCTGTTTTCTCTATATACCTTACAATTTATGTATATACTCTACTTGTAGCTATCTATGTAGATTTATCTTATAGTGCTGATAATGAATTATGTTGTCTGTATCTATCTGTCTATCCATAAAATCATCTGTTCATCTATCTACCTTTCTCAAACTATCTTTATAGAACTCTCTATCATACCAGTGTAGGAAACCTCCACCTCTGTCTTTTTCACCGACTGGCCAACTGATGTGATGTGCATTCACCTTCACCCTTCCATGCCATTAGCCTAAGAATACTGAATGCAGTCACCATTCACCTCCTCTACAATTCACCGCAGGAATCCTACATAGTGCACACCCTGAGTTTCCAAAATGAAAGAAACGCCTACGTAAAAAGGATTAGCCTTTAGGTACGTGTACGGCCCCTTTCCTCGAACAAAATCATGCTCCGCTTTCCTTGAGAGCCAAAAGGAGGTTAGGAGGCTGCAAAATCCACACAAGCGAACAAAAAGTCACTCACAAGGCCAAAATAAAAAAAAGAAAACCTACAAAAAAAGATTAGCCTTAAATACTCTTCCATCTATAACACCCTCTTCACCACTGAAACCATACTACTCGTCAGTCCTCGTCCCAGAGAGCCAAAGGCACTGAGGGGACAAAAGTATGAACAAAGGAGAAATCCTACAAAGAAATGTTTAACCTTTTTATGTAACATTCCTAGTGAATACCTCACTGAAACTGTACTCCTTAGCCCTCAACTCTGAGAACCAAAGAAGAGCACGGGGGCCCACAAAAGCCATGCAGACCATGAAAAGACACTCAGTGGGCGACCCAACCCATTCCAATGCTCCATAAGCATTCCCTTGGCAAGCAGGACATGTCTATAGTGAGCTGGCAGGCTGAGGAGAGGGCGGGGCTAAACCACAGCAGCCCCTACAAGCAATAGGTGGACACTCAGTACAGAGCCTTGTGGTATTCCATTAACACTCATTTGGACCAGTAATGTGGACTGTTGTATGAACTATGAGGAATACTTATAAATGGAGAATATTAATGTGGAACTGTGAATAATTTGTACACATGTGGATTGCTAGATTAAGTTGTCATGCAAATAAGGATAAAACAGTCTCTCAGGAAGAAAGTCAGAAGTATTTATGATTATGTGTGCTCACTATGAAAAGGACATTGGTGTGAAACTGTGATAAGGACATGTGAATGAGTTGCTAGTTTTCACAGAAGTGAAGAAAATTTATTCTGTTTTATAGAAAGAGAAAAAGAGATTGTACTTGTGTTGAACATTAATTTGGAATTATGACAAGCAGTTGTACGGACAATGTGAATAGGTCATAACAGAAATTTGGACAAGGTTACTTTGTATCTTTGAAATAAGGTTGTTGAGGAGTAATTGTTACTCCTGAACAGTAATTTTGAAGGTTTTTTTGACATTAATTTATTGTGGAACTACAATAATCTTTCCTGTGGACTATCTATGCATGTGGATACGTTACATAAGAAATTAGGAGAAAGAAAGATATATATTTTAATCAAACGAAGGTAGGAGAGTTCCTCCTGAATGATAATGAGGAACATTTTGTAGATTTCTGTGAAATAATAACAAGGAACATTTCAGGGGACAATTAAATTGGAACTGTAGCAAGGAACTATATAAATAAAAACGTGGTTTGATGACACTGACTATTACATGTGGATACGATTTTGAAGGAAGTTTGGAGTAGTGTTAGACTGAACAGCAAGGTAAGTCTTCTTGTGAGTTTGGTAAAGCTTTTGTGTCATTAAACTTACATCTATAAATGTCAGTCACATAAAGAGTATCACTGCAGATACTGCAATAAATCATATGGAAAAAAGCTTCTATTGCACAGGCAACAATCACATCTCAGTCAGTAAAAAGTGATATTCGATATGGAAGGAACCATTTGAAGATCTACAGTTTTCTAGATATTCAACGCAGCAAATATTTTAAACTGCCTGGATGTGAAACCAGACATTGAAAATAAGCTTTCAGAATCCTTATGTGAAATTCCCCACCTCCTCATATTACATGGATCTAATTGATCTTACATATTTAGCGTTAAAATCATTCTGTCCGCTTTATAATTGGTGGGTTTTCATTTCACAAAAATCTGAAAATTGGATTTCAAATCGCTTTCAGTGATTACATAATGGTGATGATAACACAAATCAAACAATGATGAGCTCTAAATCAATTTCAAGGGCTATTGTCAATGGTTTTTTCCCATATTCTGTCTGATTTTTTTTTTGCCTTCATGTTTTATTCTTGCCTGATGTGTTTTAAATTAACTAATTGGTAATGGGGATAATAATATTGACAGTGCTATTCAGCGAAATTGACTACTCTAAAAGTCTGTTTCATCTAGACTATTCTGTGCATTCAGTGTTTAACAAGGGCTCATCTCAATGCCTCTGTGGCAAATTTGTAGACATGAACTTCAGCTAAGTAGACAAGTTGGTGTCAATGTTAGGTTGGTGAGCTGACAGGGTAGATATAGATATGGTAAGTGCAGCCCTCTAAACCCAGTTCTGGTGTTCACAAAGATTGATTGATGAGGTGGGAGAGAGAGCAGGGGGCCTGAACATCAGGGTATAAAATAATAAGCGTGCAATGTTCCCAAAATGTGCAGTGATCAATCTGAAATGCGCAGTGATCATTCTGAATTTGTGCAGTGATCAAATTCACATTTTTTGTGCTAAATTGTGGTTAACCGGATATAATGTCCACAATATATTTTCAATCAATTTAAATTTTGCCTGCCTGATTACATTCTTACTTACTTTACTTTACATTACTTTATCCTTCCATTGTCTGGTATAGGCCTTAGGCCTGTACGATGCTTTCGTAATTTTCATCATCTCTTTCTTCCGTGTCATTAGAGACATCTTGTGAATTTGTACTGATTGATTCCACAACTGCAGTCCTATAAGGCACTGGTTTTTCAAATCAATTATTTTCGATGATTATATGTCATTATTCATTTCTTTTGGTTACACCAGCCATTTTCACGGCTGATTTTCCTTGTTTATGTAAAACCGAAGTAAAATAAAGATTGAGTATTGTCTATCTATCGTCTGTTGTGCAATGTATGAATGCTAGCACTTGAGAACACCAATTCGTTACCCATATTTCGCACCAGACGACATGTGCAGTGATCAAATTTTCTTATTTTATACCCTGCTCAACATGTTACCATTCACCCCATGTGAGGGATCTTTAACTTTCCCAGCACAGTCACTGGTACAAGAGGCTGCCAATTTCATGTTCATCTGAACAATATCCAGCAGGGATTTTGCTCAAGACGGTCCACTGAATATGTTGGATTCCCCATCCAGGGTTCGAACCCATGGAGGCAAAGACCTTCGAAAGATAGGCCATTTCATTTTATGAGGCATGTTTGTCACATGATCAGGGTCTTATTGCTCAGCAATCACTGTTTTCTTATGTGACCACCTTCCTCCTCCTTTAAGAAATATCTTTTGTGTACAATCTACACTAAAGGGAGTGACTGAACCCCCATGAAATGCCACAACATGGCCACATGAGGGGAGGTCTTATAGTACAGGGACCACTGTAATCACAATCCCACTTTTGTATATTGCAGTTGACACTAGTTGTCCATTGGCCGACTGACCCCAAATTATGTCCTAATAGCCTTTCCATCATCTTTACATTAACTCATATCATAATTATAAGGAGAGATCTTGTTAAGGGACCTTTACATGACATGTCAATTTCACATAATCTTATCTAATGTCTGCAGATATGAAATGACATTTTCATAGATACTAATGACTTTACCATTGACACATTGACCTTTGCCTTATTGTCTTAGGATATCTTTGGGTATGTTGACTGGATTCAACAGGTGTTTGCAAGACAATAGCAATGTTTAGAAGATAGACAGATAGATATAGATAGATATACAGGATAGATATTTATTGAAAACAGGCGAGATTATCAGAATGGCAAAGGAAAATAATATAGATAGGCAAAAAAGGTAGATGGATAGATAGACAGATAGATAGATAGATAGATAGATAGATAGATAGATAGATAGATAGATAGATAGATAGATAGGTAGGTAGGTAGGTAGGTAGGTAGGTAGATAGGTAGATAGACCTGTAGCATTACAAATTGAAACAGACAATAGATACAGACAAAGACAGACTGTCTGATAGAAAATGGAGATGCTGGAATACAGGTCTATGGAGAATACAGTGTGTAATTGGTTGATTCATTTACTCATTAATTTGATAATGGACAAGTTGTGTATCAATCATATTCCATCCAAGATTGTCTTGTGGTGTGTTTCATGGAATTAGCTACATCCCAGCTTGGGTTACAGTGCTTGCATGATAGATAGCCCCATTTCTCTGACAACGACCCATCTTCAATTAACTTTGCTATGTTTGTTTCACATAATGGAAGGCAGAGGGGTGAATATGGCATTCCAACACAAAATACACATGTTGTGCATGGAAGCAATGACTGTGTGGGTTCAGAATGCATGTTCACGAATCTATCTATCGCATAAAATCAAAAATTAGTTTTAGTTCAGCAGAAGAAAGAACTCCTTAATCCCACATTGAGCTGACCCAGAACTGAGGCCTAAGTATGAAATTTGTGATGCAATGTTCTTTAGTATGTACTATATGCATTGATAATAAGACTACGCCAGTCTGGTGAAAATGAGAACTGCATGCTGCTGCCACATGGCAAAGAAGTTAGTTTTGTATGTTTCGGCATTGCAGCTCAAAGAAATAGTCTCAATTTCATGGCACATTCACAAAGTTTATATTCAACATTGAAGTAAACCAAAGTAAGACTCGCCAATCACATGCTCTACGGAAGTAGACAAGACCGTCAGCATACTCAGAAACAGCCCTGGTTTCTTCCGGACAAAGTTTTTTGAGTTCTCTACAACGGTTTAATGTGGATTGCTCGCTGGAGCTCATGGAATTTCACACTTGCCACTTGGTGGCAACATATGACAGCATAATATGATGTTCTGCCAAGGCTGGAAAAAGCAGTGGCAATGAAACAGCGGTCCAGTTGTAGACAGAGACTACACAATTATTTCAGACCTTACCAAGATACTAAACTGTGAAAAGCTGGAGGTCAATCCTACGGTTTTGTATGTTACATCCGGCTACAGTGTATGAAATAAACAGACAAACAATTCTTTGATAGACTTTGTTGAAATAGTTATTTCAGCACACAATTTAAGAAGCATTATGAGGTCAAAGTCAAACCTCCGGTTGGGATCGAACAAACAAAAAATGTATTTTAATACTCGAATATAACTTGACTGAATAATACATAAAGTTTATAGACTATGAAGATGTGTGGTTGTGAAGACCATGCAGGAGAAGCATTTTGCGCTAATTTAGCAATTATTGCCTAATTAATTTTATTGGTCTTGTTAATCTAATGACTGTTTATAATTACTTTGGTAGTAATTATCAGAATAGTGATAATTTTATCGGGTTCAATTCCTTCTTGATTGCTCCGCCTTGAGAAAATCAATGTTGACAAACGACATTACATAATGCATGGTAATCGTAGATAGAGAGAATAAGGTATTATATTTATATCAGCCACTCTTCTATTCTAAAGTTTATATGTCACATAATGATTGAGGTCCTTCTTGTCAGTACTGCTTGTAGTTCTCAAAGGTATATTTTCTCAATAAAAGAAACAAACTCTGATGGTGATGGTGAGTTCATTAGAATACGAAATTGTGAGTTTTTGACATCATATGGTCAAATGTTTTCATGTTGACATATGCAGATAAATTCCCCACAATATCATGTATTAAAATCCCAGTGACTTGATGCTCAAGTCATTGGGGTTTTTTTTTTTGTGAAGGAAATTACTCCGCGACATGAGCAAATATTTGTACCAGATTTAACGCTTAAAAGGACAAGCAGGCCTGTAATTGAACTCGCGTACCTGAAATGATAGCCAAACTCATGATAGCACTGAGATCCACCCCTACCCCCCTCTCTCAGGCTGTCAATGTTTACTACACCATACAGCCTCTTACTCATTCCATCAGATTAAGGCCTGCCTTAGTGTATTTGGCAAGTAAATAATGCAGTATTGATTAAGAATCACTGCCATGGACTTTTCCATAGCCTAGTGGCTCCTTGTAGTGAGGGTAGTAGGCCTATATTGGTTCTTAGATGGGTCATTAGCTTCCCTGGATAGGCTGTGATCAGTATCTTCATAAAGAATGCATAAATATTCTCCATTACTGTCACTTATGAGCTCTTATAGTGATGACTCTATAGATTGCAGTCAATTCATGTCCCCTGTGGCTACTACTGACACATTTACCATAATTCTATCGATGGTAAATTGTTTATTTGTAGGCCTACATAGAATTTTGCCTGGTCAGCTTTCGGAGAACTGCAAAAACAAGTTGCCATTTTGTCTTGAAACCTTGCTACCATGCTTTGAAATTAAGATTGTCACCTTCACATGTCATTCTTGGTTTATATCTATCTATTGTCAACATATTTTGTCAGATAGCGCTATGTTGGTTTCAAGCTTGCAATGAGCTCCAAATAAACACCCCGAAAGACATCTTCAGTTCGAAGATACTTGATTGACAAGTCTGTCATTTGGATAACATCTTTTATATGACATCTCATATTGGTGGTCTCTGAAATTGGTAATATTCAATTTTGTGATGGTTAAACTTCATGTACGTGTCAATGTGGGCCAAGACATCCCTGGGGCTTGGCTCCTATGTACAAAACAGATCTTTGGATTCCTAAGGCCATTTTGCTTATAACTTGCTTAGCTATTCGGGTAATTTGTCAGGAAATCGAGTGTCCTATTCCAGGCTATTTGGATAAAGTTAATCCAACTTGCACTGTGTTTTTTCCCTCAAAGAAGCTCACACATAGTATCATTCTGAAGGTTTATGTCCACAGTTCATACTATAATGTGTTCACTAATATCAAGGTATGCCAACTATATTTTCCTAACTGAACTACTTCAACAGGGATGCTGCATGCATGTCCATTGCTACCTAAATATTCCACGGGGCATCACTGTCTGACATCAATTTCCATTGTTTAGTTGGTTTACCAATGCTTATTTTTCCATATATTGGAGAAAAATCCAAGTGTAGATCTATGATTTCTTTTGACCCTCCAAATTTTTGACATTTTGAATTAAGAGCCTCTCAACGACTACAGATCATGTTTGATTCGGGGTTTTATACTGCCATGATTTGAAAAACAATCATAAAAAATAATCTGAAGTGTTTTCATGCCAATATAGGCAGATTTTACGATGCCACATTACTTAAAAAATAGCAGTCCATGCTGTATGTTTATATTTGACCTCAACTGTACATGAATCCACACTGTAATGTGTTCACCATAATCAAGGTAGGCAAACTGCAGCCCCTAACTCAACCGCTACTGTGCTAAAACAGACATGCTGCATGTCCATTGTTCACAAGACACTCCACATGCCTCACAACAACTGAAATGTGCACACACATAGGGTAATGTTCCGTGACTCGGACACTTTTGACATCGCACATTTATTAAAAGTGGCCTGGAGTTTGATTGAAAGGCAATCAAGCATCAAACAAGGGGTGAATTGAAGGGTTTGCTTGTTACCTGCCAGATGATAAAGACTTGAATGACCATCTGGCTGCGTAACTGGCTATAATCCCCATAATAGCTTATTGAGAGGTGTCACCTTGAGTCGGACATGTGACACCTTGACTCGGACACTTTGACTTGCCTGACTTCAACTCATGCCTGTGCAGCAGAATGACTCACCTGGCACTTTGCAGTTGGCCCAATAACAGCATTGACTGTTGGCTTAACACTTGTGTCTGTTGCATGGTTATAATGGATCCTCTTCAGTATTATAAATCACTCAAAACGTGTCTTAAAAAATCTGACAAGAACATCGACTGACAACGACGTCATGGTGCAAGGGAAAGTCCACTTTTTTGTTAGTGGGTGGCAAGGCATCTGCATGTGTGATGACGTCACAGTGCTAGGGACATCACAAGCATACCACGTGACATTTTCATTGCTGTCTGAGATTTATTGTCACTGCGCCAAAGCCTGTCAATTCACTCTAATGATTTTGAGGACTTGTCACAGATGCATTTGGTCACGGTTGGTTGATTTTGCTGCCCATGTTTGTCTCACCTATTCTGATACTCTCTTTCTCCAGTGGCAACACTATTAATTAATTTAAGGGGCTTGTTTGGATGAAATTATTATTGGGATTGGGAATTAAAAAAATAAATTATATAGATCCAAAAAAAATTATATGTATTCAAACAACTATATCTGAAATTATCTTAGAATTATTATTTCGATGTCTGCTATGAAATATCCGCTGCAGGCACTTAGCTTTGCAATCAAGGTCAATCAGCCGGTTTTAAAATTCAATCAGCCAGTTGGTCAGCAAGTCAGTCAGTAAGTCAGTCAGACAGCTAGCCAATAAATAAGTCATTTATTTAGTTAGCCCCCCCCCCAGCCAGCCACGTTGTTAATCAACCAGTTAGTTGGTCAATCAGAGGGTCAGTCAGAAAGAAAGAAAGAAAGGAAATGTCTGAAGGAATGAAAGGAATAGGCATTACAAATCAAATGAAAAATTTTGATGGGGACAGTTAGATAGAAAAATACAATATGATATAGCCTAATACGGGAAGATTATTATGTACGGGTCTCTTAGTGTGTCCGAAACCATTTATGCAATGTCACAGTTTTTGTTTATTTATTGGAAACAAATTACTTGATCATAACAGTTCTAAAATTCCAAAGCATGCATAATTCTCATCATAATATTATATATTCAATTTTTTTTGTGGATCAGGCGATTCATCAGGCTACTCCCCTGGTATTGACAACTGTATTTCTAAATTCCATCCTCCCCACGCAAGCCCTGCTAAAATGGACAGGGTTTTCTGCTATTTCCAACCTCTTCTGTGATTGGTGGCTTATTTAGGTCATAAGCATTTTGCAGGCAGATTTAGTCCGATTATGGACACTTAGAGGATTACTGGCAACTGAGAAAAACAGTGTAAAACAAGCAAACTTTCAAACAGTTTCATTTCAGAACTGTGAAAATACATAATTCAATGGAATTTTCGGAACTGTGATAGCACCTTTCAACAATACACAACTTCTCCATTTGTAACAGTGTGAAACAGAAGCAACAATTTCAAACTGTGAGCCAAAACTGGGTCAGTTAATTAAGTATTCATGAATTAGCAAAGGTTATGGGCCATTTTGTCATGGTATGACTTGGGATGATGCTAAATCCGTGAGACCGTTTTGTCTGAAGTATATTCAGTCAAGCATGGAAATATACAACGTCATAAATGCCAGTTGGCAAGACTAATCAGTGAGGAGTTGAAATGATGTGGCACTCGGAACCTCGCCCACAAACTTGCAGAAAGTCACAGACTCACACGAGGTTACAAATGAAAGCAGTGCATGGACGGATCCAATAAACTTTTCATAAAGCCCTTTCTGTCTAGCTATCAATATATTATATATCTATCAGTCAAAGGTCATTTGGACCTTACTGGGGTCTCCTACCATAAAATATAGGCCCATCATGTTTTCATAATTGCATTGATGACGATTGCTATATATGGCAAATAAAATGATCTGCCTATCTAATCATGGCAGCTAGGCCTATCTCAGTTAACTCCATGATCCAATGATATCACAACATTGGTTGATAATTCAGATATATTTTTACATGTACACGTGCATTTTTAACCACAGTATTTGAATAAAATATATACAATATATATATAATATTAAGTCAACCCTCCCCCCTTGCCCTTGGCTAGCCAGGGTAACTTTCTGGGGGAAAATCTAAGTGTCAAAAAAGTTTCCCCAGAAGGCAACACTGGCTAGCCCTTGTCCAGGTGCCTCTCTTCTCATAACTATTGCAGCGACACCTCGTGGCAGCTTTGGAAACTAAAAACATAGACTGCGCAGCAGCAAACCTTCAGTGACTAATACATTGAAAAGATTACAATTACACCATAAAATTGATGTTTTTTACCAAATTGCATATTGGTAAGCAATTGTGGTCAAGTCATGGCCTTCAATAATGTGAATTCGCCCACTGCCCTGACATCTGGCTATCTGCAGAGTTTGTTAAACGAGGAAGAGGTCTTAATTATTAGGCTAATTTATGCATATGGGACAGTTTCAGTCAACTTTCTCTAAATTCTATTGCTTGTAAGCGGTCATGCCTGAGCGGATATCATTTTGTATGTACCATACGTCAAATTTGCACCACACATCAAGATTTATAAGAAACTTTTATTAATTTTTCACAAACAACTCTATTCTAACCTCTTAAACTTTGCAGGATCATTCAATGACTAACTGCCCTCCAGTCGCCAGTAGCTTTCAGCAAATTTAACTAATTCATTGCTGCACACTAAGCAAGGTACAATTTCATCAGTATTCAATCTTAACAAGTCAACTTCAACGCAAGCTCCTGTAAAACTAGCTATCGTGTTATCAGACTACCGTGATCTGTCAATCAAAATAACTGGCCAATAGTAAAACACCACTTCCATGGCTTTCCTTCACTGCTCCTCTTTCTAAAATCCCCCTCACTCTCCTGTGCTGTTTGACCAATCACAGCGGTAGCCTGCACTTGACTCCTCCCACCATCACATGCAGCTCGAGCAAAGTCACGTGGTACCTACTTCACAGTGATTGTTTCTAAAAATTTCTTCCAGGTCAGAAAAAGTCAGGAAATTTTGATATTGCTCAAGGAAAGAAAAAATGCTATAAATTCAATAAAAGTCGGCTAATTTTGAAATTCTGATACTCTGGTTGATTAATGCACTTTTCCGATTTTTTTGGACAGCACTGAAATGCCCTCAAGGCATTTGTGCAGTTTTACTCAAAATTTTCGTCACAGATAGTCTAAGAAACTAAGTCAAGATAATAGAATAAAAATTGTTGGGGGGGGGACTGTATCTTTTAATAGGAAAAACTTCTATTTTTAGCTTCAAATCTGATAAAAACACTAAAATAGAGGCCGAGGGATGGATTTTTTAAAACAGTAGAAATGCAAATAAGGTGTCAAATGAAAGCAGAAAAGTAGTACTTTATGATGCTGGAGGTTAGTCCGACAAAGACTGACCAACAACAACGGCTGTCTTGAATAAGATAGAATATTTCGATCTAGCTGGAGGTGCCATTTTGTATTTAGGTCTGTGTACTTGTTTGCCTATTAAAGATGCCAATAGTGGCTCAGTTTGAGCTAAAACCCCTTGGAACAGGCATTAAAAAAATAAAAAATACAAATACAAAAAGCGCCTGCACCATCCCGTAGCACTGCTTCTCTGCTTTCATTTGACACCTCATTTGCATTAAAAGTCATCCCTTGGCCTTTTTTTGAAGTTTTTTTTTTTCACATTTTATGCTAAAAATAGCATTTTTCACCATTAAAAAATACAGTGACCCCCCCCCCCGAAAAAATTTTTTCCTTGACCTATTATACGAGGGAGTGACCTTCAGCTAAGCTTTACTGCCGCATGGGCAGCCCCAGAAACAGCGACCAAATTTGGCCGTGGTTCCCCAGGGGGGAGGGGATGGGCATATATTTGTACATAGGCTATATGCCTGCTTGAATGATTCGAGAATTTAGTAAAGCTACATTGAGTTTTTTCTTCTGCTCTCTCTTCTGCTCTCTCTCCTTTGCTCTTTCTTAGCTCTTTCCTTTCTTTCACTCTTTCCTCTGCTCTTTCCTCTGCTCTTTCCCCTGCTCTTTCCTCCATAAATCAAATAATAGGCCTATATTGCTGTTATTTGACATTTAAAGTTGAATCCCACAGGATACAGCTACTCCACCTATTGTACTCCATGTAACTAAACTGTTCAACAAAAATTCCCCAGCTGGTGGCTCCCCCACTTGGTCAAATTGTTCATATGCATTGAAAAACCACAGATTTTTGAAAACAGGGGTAGGCTCACTCGAAGGCTGCTGGCTCAGCCAGGAAAAATGGCACTAAACTATAAATACACACATTTTGGGTCGATATACAGGCCTATAATTCAATTCAACTTTCATAAAAATCGGAGAAGGAATCTTTGAGATATTCAAGTTTATTTTACAAGGGACTTATTTTTGTTGAACTGTTTTTCATAATTTTATCATATTGTACACCACGTAACTCTCAAAAAACATCGGTAACCCCCCTTCAAAAACTTGTTTTTCAATAAAGTGTATTTTCAGCTATATTCCTTTAATTTTTCATAAATATCTCATGGATATTGTTCGAGTGACGCTGCTTTTCATTACTTTTTTAGTATTTTGCTGTATGTTTTAATGTAAAGACATAAGATTTGAAAAGATCATAGTTCGAAAATTATGTTTGATAGCCCGTCTTTTTTTTTTTACGTTGGAAAGCTTTGGTTTTGAAGAACTTTTTGGCAAAGTTTCATGACTATTTCATGGATTTTAGATTTCTTGCCAAGTGTGGGATTCAACTTTAAACAATTATAATTACCAAATTTTCATAATAGTGCGGCATAATATCATGCAAGGAGATGCTGGGCCACTATTCCAGCCAGACCGACATTCATGAAGTTATATTTTCATACTATCATCTAACTAGTCTTTTAGCAGTCTGTAGGTACCTACTGCAGTTCTACCGTGAAAAGTTACTGTGTATGCAAAAGATAGACTGTCTTTAATTGAGGCATTGAATGCCCTTACTTGACGGAAAAGTATTAGGTGTAGACGGATAAATAGACAGATAGACAGATAAATACAGGTAGATAGATCTATAGGCCCAGATAGATCTATTTTATAGATAGATAGATTTAAGGGTAATCAGATAGATAGTAGTGTTTCGTTTTAATTTAGGTTTCTTAATTTGTTTTGTCCAATTCGATTTCATATGTTAATATTATTACTAATTCAAAAAAGGTCTAATTTTATGGTCTTCCCTTATCTATCTATCTATCTATCTATCTATCTATCCATCTATCTATCTATCTATCTATCTATCTATCTATCTATCTATCTATCTATCTATCTATCTATCTATCTATCTATCTATCTATCTATCTATCTATCTATCTATCTATCTATCTGTTTAGCCCTCTATCTGTCTATCTATCATCCTACTATAAATTCATGGACCCCTTCGTCTTAACCAGCCAAAGTATAGGGTGCCCATCCACAAAAACTTGCATGCAACCTTTTCTCATCCCCAAGAAGGACATCTATAGAATGGGTTTTATGTTCAAAATTTAAATTTTAATATTTTACCCCTCCTCCACCCCCATTTCACGGGTATTATGCTAACCAGTAAGCTATAATTTATGTACATAAGCCCAAAAGGACTTTTGTTCACGGTGGGGGGGGATGGTAGGGTGTGTCGACAGTGACCTTTCCCATACAAAATTCCGGCCACAGAGACTTACCCCAGCAGCAGCCCTGGCAGAGAGGAAGGGGGGGGGGGGTTGTCAAGTGAGTTTTGATTAATATTTTTGTAGAAATTATTACATCTTTGGGTAGTCAGTAGGCCTATTCAGTTAAAATTTTATATAATCTGTGACTTGTAATTCTTCGGAGCATGGATTAAATAGACTGGCCTGATTATCAAATTATATGTTCCCGATACCTTCCTCATGCCATGTAAGCAAACTTATCAGTCTGAGCACTCTGTGTCTCACTTTGTGTGACCGAGAACTAAGTGAAACAGAAATACTGAAATGTTCTCAAGGGGGGGGGGGGCAGTCCAATTGTGACAACTCATGTGTCAAAATAATTTATCTGGAAATTTATACATGTAGGACTTTTGCTTTGCACTGACGTAATGAGCGGGTAATCAACACAAGAAGCACTATATAATATGTGTATCATCCGCAGGCAAATGATGCGTTTTGAGACCTTGTGATAGACAGATGGGATAGTTGATTAGACAGACAGCCAGATAGATAGATAGATAGATAGATAGATAGATAGATAGATAGATAGATAGATAGATAGATAGATAGATTAGATAGAAAGATAGAAAGATAGATATCCCCCCCCCCGGATCTACGCCCTTGCTCACGTGGCTAACCTAGTGATCTGTAGATACGACTTGGAGATCACTGACGTTGAGACCACTGGGCTATTAATAACCTCATCTCAAGAGACGTGACGTCATCAACTTGGCGGGAACAGCTGGCCCAGCTGATCCCCCTTGTTACATAATGGTAGATCCCACTGCCATTCAAAAAATCAGGTGTCCGAGTCAAGGAGTCCCAAACAAATATCTTAAAACCCTTGTTTATGCAGAGTTGAGATTAGATTCAGCTCTAAAAACCAGACAGAATGATAGATTAACCAAAAACACATATTTATGGAAGTTTTTAAGAGAGTGGACAACTTTTGAATACCTATTCTAGTCTTATTAAAAACATGTAATTTCCAAAAAGTCACAAAAGATAAGGTCGCACAATTGTGAAATTAGCACTTTTTTATGGGCAAATATCTCTCACAAGACACACTGTAAAAATATGTTATATAGCGAGGCATATTAAATGGGAGTTAATTGAACACCTGTGGTGATCTGCTTGCCCAGGTGTCCAGTCAACTGGCCAATTCAATGCAGTTAAAAGTGTCCGACTCAAGGTTACTTTCCACGAGTGTCCGAGTCAAAGAGCATTACCCTACAGCATGGTGTTGTCAATCAGCAGGATCAGGGGGATGATTAATGAAGCAAGCCAGAATCAGTAAGAAACCGATACCCCCTGACAGGAGGCACAGCATGCTACCCCTGTATGCTCAAACCCACCACCCCCATCAGGAGTATAACTCTTGTCTTCTTATCAACCCATCATTTATTTCTCCTCAATCATGTTCAGTATAGAATTATGGTACCTGCCAATGCTTAACTTATAGTGGTAAATTTTTACCTCATGAAGGGTTCTATATTACATTCATGAATGGATTGAGGGATGGATGGATGAGTGGGGCTTCACTTCCTGTAATATCTGTATACTTTTGCACCAACTCTTCACCAACTCTTCAGACTAGATAGGACAGGAGGATGACACAGAAAAGATGGGAAGAATGATAGGAACTACTGTCAAACTTAAGTACGCATTCATGAACGCAAGCATATTCCAGTATTCGTAAAAGAAACAATACATTGTTCAAGAAAAAAACCCTGGCAACAACATCATCTTCAAATTCATAACTCATTATGTCATTGAAAGTACTTAGATTGTGGTAATTACGTTTGGCCAAAATTTAAATCATTGCACATAAATCAAGAAATTTGAGATAAAGCATATATGTTACAGATGATTTCATATTTGTACAGTCTGATACTGAATTTGAATTTTTTTCTTGGACATGTTGTCCTATTTGGAAAAGTGATGCCATACGCTTTTAATATCACTTTTCCCTATGGAATACATGTCCTGGCAAAACATCCAACTTCAGTCTCAGTGTATACAAATATGAAATCGTCTGTAAAAGTTTTACATTCAAATTTTACAAGATTTATGAAGTAAAGTAGTTATAATAAATGCTTTTGTCACGTTTCACAACACATTTCATAGTAATGATAAGCCAAATTTCATAACAGCAAAACAGCATTGAAACACTGCAACCTAATAGCCAATGTATGTGTTGATTTGCCAATTTATTTGTTATGTACACTTGTCTATAGTTTAAGGTATCTTGTTTCTGTATGGCATATCTTCTTGTTGTTTAAGCATTAGGTGATGTGATAGAATTGCTAACAAATTACAATAATTACAGTGAAGGGAAAACAATCATGGGATGGTCCATGATTGTGCATTTAATCCATTCTGCATAATTTCAACTGTTAAGTTACACGCAGCAAACTTTCAAGCCATAATTCCATAGATATATCATGGTAAAGGTTCAGCTCTTGTGTTGATCCTGGGGCGATTTTGAAGTTTGTAAGTTTTCCACTGAAAATCGAGCTTGGAGTGGTGCAGCCTACTACACTCTTAGTGCGAAAGGTTCTTGATGGTATATATAAAGAACTCACAGCCGAAAATTGTGTAAAGGGCTCAAATGAATTGAAAAGGTTCAATGCTGGTGGGAAGGCCCTATGATGGAACGCTCTGCTCCCAACTTGAGAGAAAGGGGTTCTATTGTGGGAGTTCAGTGCAGCTGAATTATCTTAGTGTTGTTTTGTTGCTGTTGGAACCTTTTTAAAAGTTTAATAATGAACGTTTTAGGGTTCCTTATCTATAACAGCTTACAGAACCCTTAAAGCTTCCATATGAAACCTTTTTGTTAAAAGTTTTAAGAGTGTAGGCCTAGTGTCTCTTGGGAGAGAAACATGTGTTAACCCTTACAGCAATAAATTCTGATGGATGTGTTCTAAATCTGGAACAAATGACTCAGCAGATATTGTCAAAATCTGCGAGTACCTTAGAATAATAGCTTGAATCAGCATTCTAAAAACAATTTTTTTAAGGTTTCTGAAATCCGATACAATTACAATTTTTCGTCATTTCCCATATCTATGAACAAAATTTCGTAACTATCTGTCAGATCAAGTTGATTTTGTCTCATTTCCCTCTGAGCCAATTAATCCTGATTGATCTCCTCAGATTTTGCTTCATATGAAACAGATGAGTGAACAAGGTTTAAGGTTATCAATGTTGAATTAGGGTGCAGACTGCAGAATTTGGAATTGAAGCAGAGAATTGCATGCAGTTTCAGGCGTCATGACAATCATTTTGAAAAGTGCATGAAGACTGGCAGCTGGGTGGCCAAGTGGTTAAGGTTCCCGTCTGCTCCGCTGAAGGTCTTTGCCTGCATAGGTTCGAACCCCAGTTGGGGAACCCGATATTTCCAGTGGACCTTTATGAGCAAAATACCAGCAGGATATTGTTCAGATGAGACATTGAATTGGTGGCCCTTGTATCAGTGTCTGTGCTGGGCATGTAAAGGATCAACTCTTGTGAGCACCCAGAACTGGGTTTAGAGGGCTGCACTTACTTTATCTATCTATCTACTATCTATCTATCTATCTAGTGATTGCGTAATAGAACAATGGATGCTCACCATTGTGACAACATCATTTCTGCTACCAGGAATCATTTCTGACTGACGTAAGTGTGGCTTGTTGAAGTTAAGCAACACTTATTGTGACGTTGTCAATGGTGAGGATATCCACACATTGTAACAGATGTGACTTGGCACAGTGGCAGTACACACCCATTTATGATTTCGATCACGTTCACTACAATTATTAAGCAATTATCATAGTTAGCAAGATTTCATAACCATGCAATAATCCTTGAAACCATACATCAGCCAATTTATGTGGATTAACCAATTAATGTATTATGTTTGGGTATCTTATTTCTGAGAAGATCGTCTCATTGTGTTCTTGCAAATTTTAAAAGTATTATCTTAAAATTACAACTTCACTTCATGGAAAACAGTTATGGGAAGGTCAATGGTTGTGTCATAAGTTTATGTAATCATTCTATACAACTGCAACCAGCAAGTTTATTATCTTTTCAAGGTGACTTGTTCAGACTATTATCTCATCTACACTACAAGATGTTCGTTCAAAATAACAATTCAATTGTACTCACTGCTGCCAGGTGCTACACACTGAGACAAGTTGATGACCCACACTTGGAAATGGATAGTACAAAGCAGAGTAAATTTAACAGACCAACAAATCATGGCTTTGGGGCAAAGCTCCCCAACTCAATAAACACTGTGAAAGTTTGATGCCATATTCTAACATATTTTCGATATACTTGAACAGCATGGAAAGCAGAAACTTTAGACTCTGTACCCGTACTTTTAAAACCCCAAAATTGGTCATGATTTATATAGTCCAGGCAACTGGTGATAATATGGGGGTGAACCCACCACAAATTGCAATAGTTTTGATCTATACATTTTCTGAAAGCTTGGAAATCTGGCCTTGTCATACTAAAAGTCTGCTCAGATAGTCCCGTGCGAAGTCTGTTTTCTGAGGGGTAAACAAAGGGACTGTCGGAATATAATTTTCAACGTCAAAATCCCAATCCAGTCTAATGAAATGTATATCAGGGGTTCAAAAAAATATGGCATTATTTAATATTTCAATGACTGTTGGTTGGTAAGTGTGTTAGCATTCCAGAAAACAATTTTTAACTATATCTTCTTTCTGATAGGGGTCGTAAAGTAGCAAAATCCAAAATGGCCGCCGTTACGCACTTTCCAAACCAAATAATGCTTATATCTTGAAAACTAATTGAGATAGAGAAGAAATCATAGTGTCTATACCTATGTTTTTGGTACCAAGGAATTCAAATATGATATCAGAACATGTCTAAGTCCAATACTAAAAGATGAAATGCAACATGGCTGCCACCATGAGTCCATGATCCACCGAAACCGTAAAGTGACCGTAGCAAAAATTTCCATCAGTTAAAATAAATTGCTTTATTTTCAATGGATTTAGGTGGGTAAGTATGATATAAGCAATCCAGAAGTTAATGATTACTGTATTAGGTGTAATCAAACATGACTGCCATCAAGCACTATCAAAATCATGAAATGCTCCTATCTTATCTTGAGATAAAGGTGTAATTTTGTGTGGATATACGTGTTTTTAATACCAAAAATCATTATTATTTTACCCAATCAGACAGATCACTGAGAAAGGCTGTATAGTTACTTTTACATAATTATTCAACATGTAAAATTTTTGTTTTGAGTGTTTGTCTCGCAAAATTCTGTCGTACACAGTTGCGAGGAATTAGTGGTGGTTGCTGAGTGATACATTATTGCGAGGAGCTAGTGGTGGTTGCTGAATGTTTTTTCATGCAGCTGTTTTGCAGCAAGAATGTGCCTTCAAGAATCCCAAGATGTTGACAAACTTGAAAGTACTTGCAATCCTTTTATTTAGGCATGTACCATTCAATGTATACATACAAACCAACACCCAGGCATTGTGCTTGAACCTTATTTCAGTGTTGCATTCCCATTTATCAATATAATTGTTTAACTACATTGTACTTCAAGAGAGTTTGGAGCTGGATTAATTTCAACACCAACTTGCTGTTTCCCTCATGACTGACTGAAATTGACTACTTCTCTAGATATAGCAGGTAACACACGATGTCTGGTCTCAAAATATTTGTCTGTGATAGTGTTTGGAAACTTCAGGAATCCCAATCTGTTACTGTTTCATATATGTCCCTGTTAATTTGTCTCGCCTTTGCTTCTTGTTCCTTTGCAAAGTTTATCTGAAACAATCTCCTGCTTTAGGTACTGTCGTCACTTGGTGTCAAATAGAACCTGTTCACATGGACACTGTGTCTCATGCTGTAGCATCCTTCCACCAATTACCAGGCATAACATGCCGATGGTTTTGTGGTTGCTCACTTTTATTGAATGCATCTAGGATCTTCAGCAATTCTCCAAGTTTCAATCTCTGTTCCACACATTTGCTCATCCTGACTGTCACTACTCTCCTTATCATTGCTGTTTTGAAGTCTTCTGGTTTACAAATGTGACATTGGGATAGGCAACTTGAGCTTTTTCCTGAGCTGTACACAGTACAAAGCTGCTGAAGCGTTTGGGTTGTCCATGCCAGTGATGCAGATTGGCACTAATTTTCCTTTCTAACCTTTCAGTGTGAAAAGTCATCTGTGAATAGCAGTCAGTCCATTCATGGAAAAAGAGGAAGAGACACTAAATGTGATTAATTGGAGGAGCCGTGAGATTCAACAGCAAGGGCTGCTTCATGGAGGTTACTCCTCTAAACCGTGATGGCATGGCATGGAAATGACCTCGTTCCTACAAGAGTTGGGCTGGATTTGGTCCAAGAAAATTCGGAGTAATCAGCAAAGCCTGTCAAAAATCAAGAGGAGCCTGCCTCTGATTATGTCACTGATTAAAATTATCAAATCACGGTTGCAATGACAACAACACCTGCTCATGTTGTAAGAATGATTTGCCGTGAAGTCAGTGCTGAGCATTCAGATAGAAGGTGCAAAAATAATAAGTGTAGACCGCCTTTCTGTTTTTGGATGTGACCACTCTTGGGCCTATTCAGTAAAAGTGGCTATAAGATTCTGAGCAAGAGAAAGAAATAGTTAGTTTATCTGAGTTATCTTAACAGGTGTCTGTGAAGATTTTTAGTGTCCCTAATGGCCCCTCAATAGTATTTTCTTTTGTAGTTTATTTATTTTAGACATAGTTGGAACAGAAATATAGATAGAAATTCATTTGTACTTTATTTATTTTACACCTAGGTGTAACAGAAATATAGATGACATTTATGTATGTGTGTATTCTTCCCATATATATCCTATATGTATTTTGCTTTACTGCTTGTGTGTGTATTTCAGGACTTATTTTTTCCCATTTAAAAAAATCTAAACATGTTAGTGTCACCTTAATCCGAGGGGAAAATGTGCCAGCTCCTTAAGGATGTGGTAGCTCATAACTAAGGTTTGTTTGTTTGTTTGTTTGTGTTTTACGCCTCTGCAGCACCTTAGTGGGCTATATCGAGGCAGGTGATCGCCGTATGATGATGAGATGAGAAGACTGTGAGTCTGGCACATACCCTATTAATTCAGGGATGCCCAGGGTCTTTCAGTTGCCCCAGCATAGAATACTGGATACAGCCCGCCTCCATTTAATGTCCCATGGGCTCGGACTAAAGCGAGTTCCCGGGGTGAGATTTGAACCCACGCCCTCAAAGCCAGTTGACAAGCGCAGATTCAAGACAGATTATACCTATGCAATATATTAATCTCATGACTGTTAGATTGACAGATATAGCCATTTTTATGGCGTGCATAGTGAGTCCCGGTGGCTATTTGGATTGTGCCATTTAATTATCTTTAGTAGAAGGCAGATTATGGCAAACCTTTTTTTTCTGGATTACTTATATATATTTATCCGCCTAAATCCATTGCTATATTAAATAAAGCAGTTTATTTCAACTGATGGCAATTTTTGCCCTGGTAACATTACGGTTTCGGTTGGTCATGGACTCATGGTGGCAGCCATGTTGCGTTTCATCTCTTAGTATTGGACTTAGAGATGTTCTGATATCATATTTGAATTCCTTGGTACCAAAAACATAGGTATAGACACTATGATTTCTTCTTTATCTCAATTAGTTTTCAAGATATACGCATTTTATGGTTTGGAAGCGCGTAATGGCAGCCATTTTGGATTTTGCTACTTTACGACCCCTATCAGAAGGCAGATATAGTTAAAAATTGTTTTCTTTAATGCTAACACACTTACCAACCAAAAGTTATTGAAATATTATATAATGCCATAGTTTTTGAACCCCTGATTTACATTTAATATGACTGGATCGGAAATTATATTCCGACAGTCCGTCCATTGACCCCTCAGAAAACAGACTTCGCACGGGACTATCTGAGCAGACTTTTAGTATGTCAAAGCCAGGTTTCCAAGCTTTCAGAAAATGGAAAGATCAAAACTATTGCAATTTGTGGTGGGTCAAACCATGGATTGCCTGGACTAATAAGCCTCTTTCATTTATCAGTTACTAATCCACACAACCCATTATGATGATCCTGACAGATATCCTGATAATTCTGTTATTGGGCAATATAGTTATCTTCCCCATCCAGTGATGCTGATGAACAACAATTGACCATGGAGAGGATGCCTAAAGCAGTAGAAAGGCGGATCATGCATGATTGTGATGAATAATACATTTTTCACTCAAAGGAGGGATTGCTTGTTTGCACCGCCACTCATAGCTCAATGTTGAACTGGAAAACCAGCAAACTTCAAAAAACTAAACCACAAGCATGATGAGAGAGCAAAAACTTGGTAAACGTAGTCTACTGAAACATTGTTAACAAAAAAAGTTAAACAATCCGAAGTTATGGAGTAGGAGTATTACTCAGAATCGTTTATTGTACAGCTATTTTGATGTAGGCCTACTGATTTTAGGATTTTTTAAAAGCTACAGAACAATGGGAATGAATTCATTGTGTTTTCCTATCCATGCACAAATGTTCTGCAGTATCTATCAAACCATTCGATTTGTCTCATTTCCCTGTGAGCCAGTTAATCTTGATTGATCTCCTCAGATTTTGCTGCATTTGAAGCAGATGAGTGAGCAAGGCTCAAAATGATCAGTGGCCTATTGAATTTGAGTGAAGAATTTTGAAATGGTTGCACAAATGTAGCCAATGTATCTGTGGAATAATCTTCGATGTATTCATTGTGTTTTCCTATTCATGCACAAACATTTCAGCTTGGCCTAGTCTCGTGGACCTATGTTGGACAGAGGTTTCAAAAATCACTGAAATGTGAAGATTAGGTAATGACAAGATGGAGAATATCAGACTATCAGTAAGCATAGTTCTCTACTTATATAATCACATTTGCAAGTGAATGGCAAGGTCTCTATGGTTAGAAAGAAGGCCCGAATAAGCAGCAGCTATAACGTTTACTTCATGCCCTGGAGACTGAGCATACGATTAATCTCATTCACAGCATTCTTCATTACTTCAAGGTTCAGTATGAAAACTAGATTAATTGGATACTTTCTATGACGGGTTTTTGATTTTCTTGAATACAAATCTTCACACATCTAACACATTCCTGTGCCATGATATTGGATTCACAAATCAATACAATGTCATGTTTTTGATGTTGCCATTTGTGTTCTAAATTGTGTTTCTTGGTGGATCTTACGAACATGTCAATATCTTTCTTGTTTGATGTTGAGGGTATAATGTGCAACATCCTGGTAAGACCAAACAACTTCAAAGAGACCCAAATCTTTCTTTTCTGGTCGAATGAAACCCTTATTCCAGCTGGAGTGACAAATTAAGTTCATTTTGAAGAGCTCTGTGGAAGTCAGAAATGAATTATGTTGCCATAAGTCTAAAGCTGCAGAAGAACCCTTTACTTATACTCAGTATGATAAAACATAACAATCTCAAGCTGATAATATTTCAGGAAATTTAAATGAGGAGAAGAAATCGGTTTTATGAAGCCGAGGTTACATTTCAACATTATTTGGGTCTTGACCATGTATAATCAGGTATATCAAATGAAAATATGTAGAATGTATTGACTTGCAATTTTTCCTGCAAAATGATTGCACAAATATCTTGAACTTTATAATCCAGATCCCTAAAGAACTGCCTCTTTGAAAGACAACGTATATGGCACACAGAGCAGAAGAGAATCACACATCATCATTGTACTAATCCAAAATTGTACACTTCACAAAAAGCTGGATAAAGCTATAGGCCTATAAATATCCCTTACCGGACTGAAGGGACAATTATTTGCATCCCCAGTTAACTGCCTGTTGGGCCATTTATGTCCATTTACATCCCATAAAGCTGCTGATGACGTCATAAACAAAGGATTGTTTTTGGGAGTGATCAGTCTGGTAAGGGTAGACGAAAGAACTGTAGCAATTTTTTTATTAAAGCTTCAAATTCAGGTATCAATATTCATTCTTATCTTTATGGACCGAACTCATAACATGTGGCAAGATATCAGGTTTTCCTACGTTGTATTAAGAATACGTAATTAGAAAATCAATCATATTTATATTTTATCTTGATCCCAGAATTTTCCCTTACAAATTCTAAGCACATTTAGAAATTGTTGTTAATTTGCACCCGGCATTCATTTCATGCACATTGAAATTAACAGGATTGGATTCCTGAAAAATCAATCAGGATTAAAAGGGCAATGGCATCTGTAAAGGGAGCAAGAATTAAAGGATCAGGATGCTTTCATTTGAATGCAAGGAAGAGACCAATATTTTAAGATGCATCATTAATCTTGGATGCCATTTCCAGTCATGGATTTTGTCTTAAGTCTCTATTTTTGTGCCTGTATTGTTTACTTTTGAGAACATCACCAGCCTTATCAATGAGTGAAACAAGGACTATTAATTACGCCAGACATATTCGATTTTTTGCTTCTCGGATTGACTGAACAGACAGATTTTCTACTGATAGAGAAGAAAAATTGAGCCTACGAACAATTCTTATTTAAATTGACGTAACCAAAATAATATTCAGCTTTTTATTTTACAAGTATCAACCGACCCCCGAAGAAGTGCTTCAAGAAGATCTCCTTTGGTCTGAAAGGCTCCAGGTTTGATCAATTGAAATATGGCGCATAATTACAGCTGTAGATAAATAAATAATACAAACAAGAAGACAAATATGTATACATCTGAACAATCTACCAAGCTTGGTATGCATTACAATCTACAATCCTTGGTCTTGCTTTCAAAATCATCTCAACTAATCGGAGAAAACCACAATTGACACATAGCTTCCACCTGGCAAGGACAGTCTCATTATTGGTCTGAAAGTGGTTAAGTAGGTGAATGTGGTTGTAAAGTGAGCTACAAAAGAGATCAAGGTGACGGCAAAGTGAAGCTGAGGTGATTTCTGCTGCTTTAGTGACATGTTACTGAGTTTATTGTGCGGGTAGGGCAGTGTTAAGTGGTGGATGGTCAGTTCTAGACTTGGTCCACTCCAAGTGTTAAACCATTCAGTAAATTGACCTATTCTGACCATCAGGTTATAAAGTTAATTAATAACTCATTTCTTTACCCCACTAGACTAAAAGGGTCGAAATAGTCCATCAGAACAACACAAGCGTGAACTGCAAAAAATATGATATGCTATGTCTGCTCTCGCAGGAATGAGGTTGTTAAAGGTTCAGATTAATTCTCTACATACTTGTGGCATTTCTTTTTTGCCTCCACATTTGGTATGAAATTCTAAGTCACCTGACAAAACAAGTTTTCAATGCATGAGCAATTCAGATATCAGATATTAGCCAATAAGATAATGTTTGA
This sequence comes from Platynereis dumerilii, assembly GCA_026936325.1. NCBI lineage: Eukaryota > Metazoa > Annelida > Polychaeta > Phyllodocida > Nereididae > Platynereis > Platynereis dumerilii. The sequence continues at coordinate 20,689,104 of JAPTHN010000014.1, read as the reverse complement.
CAATTAGGCGTATTGATATGTTCCTTGCTATACTACAAATCAAATTTTTTTTCTGTCAGTGATTGAGTTTCTTCCATGGAGCATATGAATGAAGGATGAAGAACTCCCTGCTGATGATAGATTATATGTGTGTAAAACAGATGCACCCTTGCAGAAATCCAGAGACATCACCCTGAACTTCTGAGATGAATTGTAACTGCTCTTCTTGTGATGAAAAGAAACAGCCAGACCCATAAATCAACTATTCTTGTGTGCACTATCATTCTGATGACCTATTTCAGTGTTTGAAAATGCGTGACTTCCACTTTCATGGAGTTTTTATCATTCACAAATATTCTTCTATTTTGTCTGTATCTTTTTTATTTAGAATTGAAATTCTAGAATATGGCAATGCCAATCGACCGACCTTACTGTCATATAAGGTATTGAACACTTATTTTATTTTTCTAATATACTTGTCAGTAACATAATATTCTTTGGATATCAAAGAAAATATCATCAAGGAAGGAATCAGTCTTGATCCGAATAAAGACTTAAGAGTCAATATCACCTAAAATTGTCACCATTCCTGAAGATTGAATACAACAGTGTTACAGCAGTATCAATGGTTACCATTGCTATATCGATAAAAGAGCAGCGTTTTCAATTTTGTCTTCCTTTTGGACTAGATGATATTCTTATTCCACTTGAATTCACAAACCCTGATCTCCCAGAGTTGAGCATGAACCTTGTTCCAACCAAACAACTTGTTGTCTATCAACAGCCTCCTCACAACGTCCACCCAAATGCCTTGATCTCTGCAATTTGCACCCAGGGGATACCTTGAGTGGCTAAATGACAATTTACCACATCACTGGGGGCATGATTACATGGAGGCCATGGTCTTTTTGACACATTCTTACCTAATGTGGCTGAATTGTAGGTTAACTGTAGGGTGGCTGCTAATTGTAGGTTAAATGGTAATTGTTGGTAGGGTGATAATGGTTAGTTGATTGAAGGTTTCTACTATAATATCATTTTCTGTCAACTACCTTGGAACTTAAATTTGTGAAAATGTTGCAGATATGCACTGTCCGATTGCTTGATATTTCTCCTCTGTGACTTTATTTTATGAAACAAAATCCATTTTCATTTTGGTGATTTGCCAAGGTACTTTCAAACAGCATTGAGACACTGAGATATTCTGTGAATGAAACATGCTTATATTTCAAATCTAACTTGTCTAAAATGTTAAAAGAACATACAGCAAAAAATTTTTAAAAAACTTTCAGGATATTAGACAAACGTTTTTAAAGGCAACCTCAGAAAGACTTCAAAATGGTGAAATTGTCCAATATTTTGAATATGTATTCCAAAATTGCTGAATTTAGTCTTATAAAGAATTCATAATTCTACATACATTGGAAATAAGTAAACACAAAGAAAAAAAAAGCCTAAATCTTTCTGAATGTCCCTCGCGATTGTTAGTATATATATGAAAGAGACTTATCCGAGAGAGTGGAATTGCCAAATGAAACACACGCAGAGGTCATCAGAAACACATTCAGAACTATACTGCAGATGCAGACCAGATGATTTATGATTGAGCTGTTTCTTCTCAACTGATCATCCAGTGTAAGAAGAGCAGACACTATTCATCTCAAGTCTCAGAAGGTCCAGGTCATGGTTCTGGTTTTCTGATGAAGTGCATCTGTTTTACACCCAAAAGAGACTGTTGTGTATTGGGAATTCCTGAGTAGGCTGCACACTGCCATTGGTTGCAATGTTTTTGCTGAACATTGTCGAAGTAATGTTTAACATCAGTCCATTTGTCATGACACACCATTTTCTGCCTTATGATATGTACATCTACTGTATCATACATTCATGCAGCTTGCGCATATCGCTCAATCAGAGAAACCCAATCACTGACAGCATAAGATTTGATTCATAGCAGCATGGAACATGTCAATAAGCAATGATATGGTTCTGATATCGGAATGGCATACATAATGAAATCGTCTTGATTTACTTGGAGGGTCCAAATTTAGTGGCAAAATTATGCCCAACAAAGTTAGACAAAGACTCATTTGAATCATTCAGCCAATTTCTTTGCTTAAGCAACGGTCTAATAGGTCCAATTTTGCCAAAATAATTTAAACCTCAAACCTATGCTAAAATTTAATCAGGCTAACTGTAAGTCTTCAGTTTACCACTACCCCAATTCAGCCAAAAGTCATCAACTTTAAGGGGACTGAATGATTTGAAGTCAATACCAGCTATAATCTTAAATCAGCCATAGTGTCTGTTGACAAAAACTCTCAGGCTGACGTTTGCGAAATTTTCTAGTCTGGTATTAAAAGTGAATGACTAGATGATAACCGGTCTAACCTCAAAGTACTAAGAAGTGCATGGACCGGATGGTTGCCACACAGGTTGAACGAAGCCTGTTACTGACCACCGACCACTACACACACTACTAGCATACTAGCAGAACAATAAACTCTGTAGCATGTCACTAAAGCAGCAGAAATCACCCTCAACGTCACCTTGATCCCTTTGTTAACTCACTTTAAAACCTCATTGCCCAACTTTACCACCTTTAGATCATTTATTAGACTGTCCTGGATGGTAGGAATTTCGAGTTAAAAGTAAGTTCTAAAGGCACTGGTGTCAAAACCAAAAGAATATACAGGCAATTGTTATACCAAATAGTCTAAGCCTATATTTATATATTTTGTTTGTAGGCCTATCATTTATAAAAACTTGTAGCTAGTCTGCAGTAAACTATGCCACTGTAAAACGCCAGATACAGATACTATACTTTATTGATCGCATAGCGAAACTTGCCTAGATACAAAGAAAAACACTAAAAATACTTAGTTATGACTTGCACAGTTCAACACAGCAAGCTTTGCCCTCCATCTATCTATCAATGCTAAAGTAATTTAGAAGTCCATAGTGCAAAAGATGAAGTAGGCTAGCTGGTATTAACAAGGGGCACAGACACAGCAATTTTCTAAGTAGAATTTAAAACAACATCCATAAATGGAAATGCCATGGAAGATTATTGATCTCAAAATATTGGTTCTTCTTTTCTTTGTATCAAAATTAATCCACCTTGATCCTTAAATTCTTGGCTCACTTTCCTGATGCAATTAACCTTTAAATCCTGATTACTTTTTGAAAACTCAATCCTGTAAATTCAATAAAGCATACAAGGAACACCACGCACAAATCTGAGCAATCAATACTGAATGTGTGCGGAATTTGTAAGAGAGCATTCTCAACATAGGCCATTTCAAGAATCAAGGTTTCTGAACTAATTACTGTGAATTGAGTGACTCTGAAATTCATAAAAGCAAAAGATATATCCAGCCCTGTGCTATGTGTTTCCCTTTTGCAGCACCAGTAGATCAAGTCAGCAAGTGTTCTGTAAGAATGAATATTGATGTCTTGACGTCTGATTTTGAAGCATCGTTTGAAAAAATGAATTGCCAAATTTCCTTTATTGAATTGCCTTGTTCTGCTTTTGGACAACTCCATGCATATTTTTTCTACCATGAAAACTTTTGATTTGTTGTTCCTGTAAAAGAAGAAGGAGAGCTTTTTTTTAAATCTCTTCTGCTCTGTTTTTCATATACTTTTTCATCTCTGTTCTGGGTTTCTGTTCCTATTTTTTTATAATTTAGGAACTTGTTGATAAAATAGTTTCTGTTGTATGGAAAATCAAGCCAAAAAGTACTTTTCTTCCACCCAATGGTGGTGAATAGCTGTAGAAGTAGAGATTGTGGCAAATAAGACTTCATTGATCATCCAAGGCCGGGGTGATTGCCTCTTTGATGTGTGTTCCCCTATATTCAAGACCCTAAACACCAATATGACATAGTACACACAGAGATGAAGATGAAGTGTGTTTGCCTGATTGGAACCGACAACCCACAATTTGAAGATCTGATCACAACTGTCAGAAGAAAGAAATAGGAAAAGAAGAAAAGGGAGCAATCAGGACAGAAGTAAACATATCTGAGGAGAGCTGAACTGGAAAAATGTTCACCACACATATCAAATGGCACTGATCACATCCAGAAGCACTATAAACAGTATTGAGTTGACTTAACTTCTGCTTTCCATCCAGTAGTAATGGCAGCAGTAAAAGTTCCACTCAATGTCAAGGTCAAATTTCTTGCATTCTTCATCAGTATATCTGTTTCTCAGCAGTCAATTATATTTCAATTCCCTTTACAGATGATAGCTCGCACATTCAAAGCCTTCGTATGAAAAATATTTCTCATAAATCCCTTCAGTGACCTCTCTCTTGCCTCAGTAAATTTTTAGTCTGATGCTGTAGAGTGACTGAGTACATGTTTTACCATATCTAAAGATCTAAGTACATCAACTTGAGAGTTTGCCACTTCGGATAGACTGAGTCCTTTACTGACCAACCACCACTTCACACAGAAATGGCAGTACAATAAAAATCTATGACGCGTCACTGCAGTACCAGAAATCACTTCAATGTCACCTTGATCTCTTTGGCAGCTCGCATTACAACCTCACTCGCCAGCCTAACAACTTTCTGTCCAATAAAAGAGAGTGGTCTATTCAATAGGAATCTGCGCAGTAGCTTAAATTCTTGCGGAGTTGAGTAGTAGTGAGATTAAAGCCAGATCGAGCCAAGAGTTAAGTTTTCTGATGGATTGTATATCAAGCAGTCCAGATCTATTGCTCACTCATTAATTTCTTTAGAATTACCCAGGAATACAATAACTATTCACAGGTAGATGAGCTTATTTGTAATCTATAAATCGCATTTTTTGCTTTGGTACCATTTTTGAGTGATTGAATTTTTGGCAATTTTTGCGATGACACGCATTCATACAAAAGGGACAAATTATAGTGTATGATTCATCACCCAGTTATCCTACTAATCATTTTAATTGTTTTAAAGTTTATCCTGCTATTAAATTCATGTTAAATACAGATCACATTTGCTGTTGATTTTGAAAAAAAACCTTTTGTTTTGGAAATCAAAAAAATCCTAGAAGAGTAGTAAAATCCAGGTTAAAAACTCCTCAGACGGCCAGAAATGTGAATCATGTGATGATTTCCTTTGTTCAAGGAATTGCCATATTTCCTTTGTTAAATTGCTGTTGTCCTGATCTTTGACAGCTACATATCTTTTTGTTGAGAACCACGAAGGTTTTTATTCTTTGGTTTTGTATGACAAGAGGAAATGTCATATTTCTTTTACGAGAGGTTGTTCTTCTGCTCTCGAGCATGTCTTTTTCTGACAAGCCAGTGACATCTTGGTTAGTTGATATTCATTGCTTCCTCAGTTCAAGATGTCTCTTTGGTTTTCTTAATAGCCATGCTGCTTCTAGTTGGGATTTATTTACAGTAAAATGTCTAACTTGAAAGAGCTCCCGGCTTCTGTTATGAGCACAGTGTGGTGACATCAGTGGTTCGGAATAACAGTTGCGAATTTCCGTCACGCCTAGCTTCTTACGTTTGCTCAGCTACCCATTGACAAGGCTCCTTTATTGAGCTGAAGGTGGCTAAGTTGGTGAATGAGATCGTAAAGTGAGCAGGCAAAGAGATCAAGGTGACACTGAAGTGACATTGAGGTGACTTCTGATGCATAAAAATGATCCTATTGCACAAGAATGGGGGAAGGTATACTCTCGACTGTTTTCATTACTTTGCGGTGTGCTCATTATGACAAAGACTTTGAAATCGAGGAAGTCATTTGTGTGTCACTGCGACTAGCTAGCTCACATAATTATTAAAAGAAAACATAAGAAAACTGATGATAACAAGAGAACTCATTTTTTTGTGCTTTGGGCTTTCATTAGCTGGTATCAGATTTATTCCAACTGGGTCTTGGTCATGTGAATGGACCTGAGTTGGACAGCAGTTTCAAACCTTCTTGGCATTTTTGTGCATGTCCTGTCCTAATTAGCAACCACAGTCCATAAGTCGGCCTACAGGATCCAAAGCCTAATTCATCACCCAAGCATGCACATGGAATAGTTGCTTACCGCAATGCCAAGTAGCCAAGTACATTTCCATTTTTTTGCATTTGCATATGTGAGGGCCTTTTTTGCTGTTAACGAGTTGATGAAATATTGAGATTCAAAATACGTCATCGCTCTTATTTTTCAATAGCATATAAAAGCTAATTCAAAAGCTCCGAGTTTTGTAAATTAAGAACTCCATCCAAAGAAAATGAGAGTGAAAGATGAAATTCAGAACTCTTTAGAGAAATACGATGATTCCCATAGCTCAAAATATTGCCGTATTTCCTTTGTTAAATTGCTTTTGTCTCTCTTTTGACAGAGCTCTGCTTATATATCCTTGCTGGGTGGGAAGTACAGGTTTTTGTTCATTGGTCTTGTATGAGAGCAGGACATATCATATTTCTTTTACAAGAAGTTTGTTTCCTGCTCCAGGGCACGCTTCTCTATGACAAGGCAGGGACATCTTGATATTCATCACTTCCTGAGCTCTCAATGTCTCTTCAGTTTACTTATGGTCAGTTATAACGGCATCATGCAACTCTAGAGAATTTTTCCTCTTAGCTGGACTGTTTGGAGATCAGACGTCAATGAAAATCACTCATGTAATAGAACCCTAATATCTGATAATCGGACATCGTTGGACAAAATAAGTAGTTGAATGTAAGCAGTACACTAAAATCATGAACGGGCAAGAACTCAATAATGTCACTTCAGGAACATTGATTTTGAAAGCCAAAAAAAATTGTATCAATGGTATCAGTTTTCTGTTTTTCAGTCCTGCCAAAAAAATAATAATATAGGTTTTAGCAATTCCCAGTCATGATTCAGAGTTGGAGTTTAGGAACAGGTCCAGTTTTGGAGCATTACATTGTCTGTGAAGTTAGATCTTATGAACATGTCAACAATCTTCTTCTTTAATGTTGGAATAAGAAGGAAACCCAAAACAGACTGGGAGAGTGACAGACAAAATGACAAAAGGCCTGGCAACTTCATATGAAAAGCCTGCCTTTTCCTTTCTGGTCTGGTGATGCCCTGTGGTTATATACACAGATATGGATCGATTAGCACCCCGGGGTTGAACTCTGTGAGATACCTTGAGTGGCTAAATGAAAATTTACCACAGCAATGAGAGGCATGGGAGGAGTATCACACATTGCTTGGCTTAATGTGGTTAACTGTTAAATTCACCGTAGTTTGAAATATTAGTCACCTGCGGATTTATCAAAAATTCCTGATATCAGAATTTCTTTCACAAACCTTTGAAAAGATTCTCCCATGTTAAATGCTTTCTCTTTGAAACTCTATATGAATATATTGGCCATGTTTCAAGAGATGCATTAGTCATGAGATAAAATTTCCTGATAACTTAGCTGACGTTTGATGAAGACACAAGTTTTGCACCTATCCACAGGCAGTCGCTTTGATGACACAAAAAAATATTGTGCAAAAACCTTTTAAAACTGTCTAGATCTATTTGTACAACCATGAATTTTTGTTCTTGCATAATGCTCACAACTGTCCCACACCATGCACAGCTCTCCATTGGCAAGGCTCCTTTATGGGGCTAAAGTTGGTGAATGGGGTCATAAAGTGATCTGCCAAAGAGATCAATGTGACACTAAAGTGGTTTCTGATGCATAAAGAAAGGATTTGTTATGCAAGGTGGTAGAGCATTTTCATGAGACCCTTCTCAGTGCCTTTTTATGCAATATCTTATGCTGACAACTATTTCAAACTAGATTGTCAGTCACTGAGATAAGCCTGCATAACTAATGAAACAGAGTATAAAAAAGCTGTTGATAGCAAGTGAGAGTAGGTTATCGGTTTGTCTGACAGGGCCTAGGGACCTTCAATTGATTCTAGCTCTCGGTCACACGGACCTGTGTCGGATGGCAGTTTCAAATACCCTATGCCAGGTTTCTGTGTGCATCTTCTACCCTAATCAGCTAACACAGTCCATAAATACAGGAAGGAAAGCCTAATCATCCTTACATCCATTCTCTGCAGTGTCATGACATCACTGGAGGCCATGATTACATGGAGGCCAATGATCCTTTCAGAACATTCTCACCTGGTGTTTGTGAATTGTAGGTTAACTGTAGGGTGGCTGCTAATTGTAGGTTAAATGATAACCATTGGTAAAGTGATACTGGCTAGTTGACTGAAGGTTTCTGCTATAATAAGATTTTTGGTCATCTGCCTTGGAAGGTGTCTGCATTATTTACGGCTTGCTATTTTTTCTCTTTGACTTTATTCCATAACATAAAATCCATTTTCATTTTGATGATTTGCCAAGGTAATTCTAACATTGAGATACTGGGTGAAACTGTGAATCAAGCATATAGTATTATTATATATATATCTTTCAAATCTAACTTGGCAAAAATGAGAGGAAAAAGTTGCAGCAAAAAATTCAAGAAATCATTCATGATATTTGACAAACTGTTTCTATGACAAGTGTCTTTGAAATGCTGAAATCGTCCAATATTTTTGGATACATGCATTACAAAATTGCTGAATTTCATCCTGCAAAGAATTCATAATTACACATTGAAAATAAGTGTACACACGAAATAAAGCTTAAATCTTTCTGAATGCCCCGCATCATTGTTAATGACAGAGGACTTCTCCAAGATAGTGGAAGAGACAAATGAAACACACAGAGGTCATCAGAAACACATTCAGAACTATACTGCAGACCTAGACCAGATGATTTGTGAGCGGAACTGTTTCTTCTCACCTCATGCATCATCCAGTGCAAAAGGAGCAGAACTTTACAATTCATTTCAAGTCTCAGAAGGTCCAGGTCATGCATCTGGTTTTCATGTGGAGTGCATCTGTTTTACACCCAAAAGAGCCTTGTCATCTTTCGGGTATTCCTAAGTAAGTTCCACCATGCCATCAATTGTGACACTTTGGCTTTTCAAGAAGTGATGTTTAGCATGGCTCTGTTTGTATCAATCATTCAGGCAGCTTACTCATACTGCTCAATCAGAGAAACCCAATCACTGACAGCATAAGAGATTCGATACATAGCAGCATGGAACATGTCAATAAGCAATGATATGGTTCTGACATTGTAATGGCATACATGACGAAATTATCATTTTGTTTTACTGGGAGGGTCTAAATTCAGTGGCAAAATCATGCCCAACGAAGTTAGACAAAGACTCTCATCTGAATAATCAGCGGATTTCTTTGTTAAAGCAACCGTCTCATAGGTCCAATTTTGCCAAAAGAGTTTGAACCTCAAATCTACGCTAAAATTCAATCAGGCTAACTGTAATTCTTCAGTTTACCTCTACCCCAATTCATCCAAAAGGCATCAACTTGAAGGGGACTGTATGATTTTAAGTCAATACCAGCTGTAACCTTAAATGAGCCAGTGTCCGTTGACAAAAACTCTCAGGCTGATGTTGACGTTTGCGAAATTTTCTAGTCTGGTATGAAAAGTGAATGAATAGATGATAACCTGGCCAACCTTAAAGTATCAATAAGTGCATTGACCAGGAGGTTGCCACATAGGGTGAACGAAGCCAGTTACTGACCACCGACCACTTCACACACAACTACTAGTACTAGCAGCACAATAAATTCTATGGCACGTCACTAAAGCAGCAGAAATCACCCTCAGCGTCACCTTGATCCCTTTGTTAGCTCACTTTACAACCTCATTGACCAACTTAACCACTTTTAGATCATTTATTAGACTGTCCTGGATGGTAGGAATTTGGAGTTAAAAGTAAGTTCTAAAGGCACTGGTGTCAAAACGAAAAGAATATACAGGCAATTTACCACATTGTTTAAGCCTATATTTATATATTTTGTTTGTAGGCCTATCATTTATCAAAACCTTTAGCTAGTCTGCAGTAAACTATGCCACTGTAAAATGCCAGATACAGATACAGATATACACTGAAAGACAAAAGTTATGCATATGTTGGGAGGGCAAGATGTTCAAGGGTTATGGTCAATATGATGGTTCCATGGTGTAAGACACATGAAAATAGGGTCACAAACAGTACATCACTGAACCGGGAAACATTTTGGTTTTTAAAAATGGCTGACAAAGGGGAGTTTTCAGAAAACACAGTTTTTGATGTTGACCAACACCATTTGCAGGTATGAGGTTTCATGTGAGCTTAAATGAATCCTTCAACATACAAGCACACAATTCTTTTACAACTGAATGTATTGTGTCCCCAATTACAGAAAATGACGGGGATGAGGTTCTTGAATGCACAGCATATGCATAACTTTTGTCTTTCAGTGTACTTTATTGATTGCAAAGCGAAACTTGTCCCGATACAAAGAAAAATACTAAAAATATTTAGGTATGACTTGTTCTGCTCACCATAGCAAGCTTTGCTCTCTATCTATCTATCAAAACTAAAGTACTTAGTTTAGAAGTCCATAGTGCCAAAGATGAAGTAGGCTATAAAGTGGTATTAACAAGTTGCAAAGACACAATTTTTCTAAATAGAAATTTAAACAACAGCCAAAATGGAAATGCCATCTAAGATTATTGATCTCAAAATATTGGTCTCTCTGGTTTCTTTGCATAAAAATTAATCAACCTTGATCCTTTAATCCCTGTCTCACTTTCCTGATGCACTTTACCTTTAAATCCTTATTGATTTTTGGAAACTCAATCCTGTTAATTCAATAATGCATACAATGAACAGCATGTGCAAATCTCAGCAATCAATATCCAAATGTGTGCAGAATTTGTAAGAGAGCATTCTCAACATAGGCCATTTCAAGAATCAAGGTGTCTGAACTATACTGTGATTTTGAGTGACTCTCAAATTCATAAAAGCAAAAAATATCCAGCCCGTGCTATGGATCCCTTTTGCAGCACCATTAGAACAAGGCGAAGGAGCTAGTCAGCCAACATAAATAATAGCATTTTGAGGAAAAAAAAGTGAGAATGGGGCCTGCGAATGACGAAACACATCCAGCCCCCCCCCCCCCAGTCTGGAAGAATGAATATTGATGTCTTGACGTGTGATTTTGAAGCTTTGTTTGAAAAAATGAATTGCCACATTTCCTTTCTTGAATTGCCTTTGTTCTGCTTTTTGACAACCCCATGCATATTTTTGTACCATGAAAACTTTTGATTTGTTGCTCCTGTAAAAGAAAAAGGAGGAGTTTTTTTTTATCTTTTCTGCTCTGTGTGCCGTAAACTGTTTCATCTCTGTTCTTGGTTTCTATTCCTATCTTTATAATGTAGGAATCAATTGATAAAATAGTTACTGTTGTATGGAAAATCAAGCCAACAAGTACTTTTCTTCCACCCAATGGTGATGAATAGCTGTAGATATAGAGATGGTGGCAAATACGACTTCATCATCCAAGGCTGGAGTGATTGCTTCTTTGATGTGTTCTCCCTGTATTCAACACCCCAAACACCAATATGGCAAAGTGTACAAAGAGATGAAGATGAAGTGTGTTTGCTTGATTGGAACCGACAACCCACAATTTGAAGATCTGATCACAAGAGTCAGAAAAAAGAGATAGTGACAAGGAGAAAAGGGAGCAATCAGTCAGGAGAGAAACAAACATATCTGAAGAAATGTCAACTGAAAAAATGTTCAACACATAACAAATGGTACAGATCGGATCCAGAACTACTACAGAGTCTCTAAACAGTTGATTGAGTAGATGAAACTTCTTCTTTCCATCCAGTAATACTGGCAATGTTCAGTAACAGTTCCACTCTACAGTGCCGCCTGTAAGTAAGTGAAAAGCATGATATTGTGCCATTGCATCAATGCTAAACATCCCCAACAAAACTCCTTGAGGAAGCATGAATTCTCATCCGATGGCAAGAAAACATATTGGGTCATAAAAGCCAATATGTGAGGCATGTAGGATAAAAAAGGCACTCTATGTTCTTTGCTGTAGTCGGCGTTAGGTATGGGTCAAAGTCATTGATAAGTAAGTGAACCATCCTTCCCTATGAAATAACATTGGGCCTGTGTTTCACTTACTTATCAAAGACTTTGACCCATACCTAACTCCGACTACAGCAAAGAAGACAGTCATTGTTATCCTACATGACTCACATATTGGCCTTTATGACCCAATAGGTTTTCCACTTGTCGGATTAGAATTCATGCTTCCAGAAGCATTTTGGTTGAGAATGTTCAACATTGATGCAATGGCACAATATCATGCGTTTCACTTACTTACAGGCAGCACTGTATGTCAAGGTCAAGTTTCTTGCATTCTGCCCCAGTCCCAAAATAAGTTCATCGACTTGAGAGTTCACCATTTGGGATAGACTGATCGAGTCCTTCATTGACCAACCACCACTTCACACAGAAATGGCAGCACAATAAAATCTATGACGTGTCACTGCAGTACCAGAAATCACCCTAATGTCACCTTGATCTCTTTGACAGCTCACATAACAACCTCACTCACCAGGCTAACAACTTTCGGCCCAATAAAAGAGAGTGGTCTATTCAATAGGAAGCTGCTCAGTAGCTTGAATTCTTGGGGATCTGAGCGGTAGTGAGATTAAAGCTGGATTGAGCCAAGAGTTAAGTTTTCTGACGGATTGCATATCAAGCAGTCCAGATCTATTGTTCACCCATCAATTTGTTTAGAAGGACCCAGAAGTGCAATAATTATTCACAGGTAGATGAGCATATGTTTTTTTTATATAAATAGCATTTTGTGATGTTTCGCTGCCATTTTTGGCTAACTTGCTAACTTGTTACTTGATTTTTGGAAATTTTTGCGATGGCTTGCATTGATACAAAAGGGACGAATTGACGTGTATGATTCATCACCCAGTTATCCTACAATGTTTCTAATTGCTTCCATTTTTAGCATGCTATTCAATGACGTTAAATGCGGATCACAGTTAATTTAATGTAATGTGGTGGGTTTACAGTCTGCATCTACGTCATATAGACATACTCTGCCGACTTTACAATAACATCCTTGACAGGCCAATCTATGGTCTTTCTCAACTCCTTGGAGAGTATTCAGCCTTGAACACGGGGTTAGCCGCAGGGGCTTAAGAGCTTATTCCAGCACCATCACTGTGGTTGCCTTATTGCCAAGTGCCCATTGCACCTGGGTGGGGTGAGGCAGTGGTTTCAGGAGGATCTGCCCAACTCCTCCTTGCCATGGCTGGGATTCGAACCCACAACCTTGCGCGCATGAGTCGAGCACCTTATGCACTAGGCCACGGCATCCAACTAACAGTTGCTGTTGATTTTAAAAAAACCTTCTGTTGTTTAAATTTCAAAAACCAAAAATAACAGTAAAATCCATGTCAAGAACTCTTCAGGTGGAGAAAAAAGTGAATCATGTGATGGTTTCTTTTGTTCAAGGAATTTTCATATTTCCTTTGTTAAACTGATGTTGTCCTGATCTTTGACAACTACGTATCTTTTTGTTGAGAACTATGAAGGCTTTTATTCTTTGGTCTGGTATGACAGAGGAAATGTCATATTTCTTTTATAAAGAAAGTAGTAACTGTTGTTCTCTTCTGCTCTTGAGCATGTCTTTCTCTGACAAGCCGGTGACATCTTGGTTAGTTGGAATTCTTTGCTTCCTGAGTTCAATATGTCTCTTTGGTTTTGTTAAGGGTCATACTGCTTCTAGTTGAGATTTACTTGCAATAAAATGCATAACTTGAAAGAGCTCCCGGCTTCGCTCAGGGCCGACAATGAACTTTTGGGCTGAAATGGCCCTGCTCTTGGGCTGTCAAAATCCCATATTGCAAGTCCCGTTATTGTTATATTCATCACTTCCTGAGCTCTCAATGTCTCTTCAGTTATAACAGCATAATGCAACTCTAAATTTGTCATCCTCTCAGCTGGACTGTTTGGAGATCACACGTCAAAGACAATCACTCATGCAATAGAACGCTAATATCATGAAAGCGTAAGAACTCAATAATATCACCTCAGGCACATCGATTTTGAAAGCCAAAAACAATTGTATCAATGGTATCATTTTTCTGTTTAGTCCTGCCAACAAAAGAATAATATAGGTTTTAGCAATTCCTAGTCATGATTCGGTATTGGACTTCAGAAACTTGGGCGAGTTTTGGGGCATTCAGATTGTCTGTGAAGTCACATCTTATGAACATGTCAATAATCTTCTTCTTTAATGTTGGAATACGAAAGAAACCCAAATCAGACTGAGCGAGACTGGTTGACAGAATAACAAATGGCCTGGCAACATCAAAGGAAAGACATGCCTTTTCCTTTCTGGTCTGGTGATGCCCTGTGGTTATATACGCAGATATGGAACTCATGTTGACCAAACAAGTTCCCACTCACACCCGCAATTGATGGTATGGATCGATTAGCACCCCGGGGGTTGAACTCTGTGAGATACCTTGAGTGGCTAAATTAAAATTTACCACAGCAATCAGAGGCATGGGAGGACTATCACACATTGCTTGGCTTAATCACTTCAGCAGAGCCTTCAGTGATAAAGTCAGACACACCCACAAAGATGGCCAATTAACAGGCCTTCACACATGTTATGCAAATGAGGGCGATTTCGCTGTTTCGCACACTTCTGTTAGGGTTACATATGTGATTCTTACATGGGTGGATAGATCTCTCTGAGACCTTTACAATGGTAGGTGGTACGTGTCTGAGGAGTTTATAGTTGCCTCGCAAATTGCCGGTAAACATTTGAAGTGGAGAGAAATCCTAGGCGCTGATTGGCTGTGACGCTATGACGCAAAATCTTATGATAAGAAGCGGCGATTACAGGAATCGTCTAGGGTAGATTCTCTGGGTGGGCTTAATGTGGTTAACTGTTAAATTCACCGTAGTTGGAAATATTAGTCACCTGCGGATTTATCAAAAATTCCTGATATCAGAATTTCTTTCACAAACGTTCTCCCATGTTAAATGCTTGCTCTTTGAAACTCTATATAAATATATTGGCCATGTTTCAAGAGATGCATTAGTCATGAGATAAAATTTCCTGATAAAATTTCCTGATAACTTATCTGATGTTTGACGAAGACACAAGTTTTGCACCTTTCCACAGGCAGTCGCCTGGATGACACAAAAATATTGTGCAAGAACATTTTAAAACTATCTAAGTATACAACCATGAATTTTTTTTCTTGCCTTTGCTTAACGCTCATTACTGTCCCACACCATGCACAGCTCTCCATTGGCAAGGCTCCTTTACGGGTCTAAAGGTGGTTGAGTTGGTGAATGGGGTCATAAAGTGAGCAGCCAATAGATCAAGGTGACACTAAAGTGGTTTCTGATGCATAAAGAAAGGATTTGTTGTGCAAGGTGGTAGAGCATTTTCATGAGACCCTTTTCAGATCTTTTTTATGCAATATCTTATGCTGACAACCAGTGATGGAAATGGAAAATTTTCGTCGGGGGAGCTCTCGGCTCGTGCGGAAGCGGCTCGCTTTTCCAAATTTTTAAGTCGGAATGAATTCTTCAAGGTGCCAGAGCATAATCACGGCTAAAAATAGCATGAGGACTGAAAAAGTAACATGATAATTGTAATTTCACCACTACTCATTGGGGGGGCTGTTTTTTTGGCTTTTTCTTGAACTCTGCAGCGGACTTGAATCTGAACTCATGACCACAGACGCAGAATCTCATATCTCGCCCACTGTTTTTGTCATCTCAAACTATTTGGAACTGATCTGGGTCAAAATTGCTGTTCTTTTTATTCCCATCCCTTTAAGAATTCATTTAATTTCTTATAAATGCATGTTTATCATAAATTGTAAAGTTTTTAACCTATATTTAGAACTCATGTCAGTTTCAGTAAAATTTCAACTACCTTACTGCCATATCAAAGATGTTTTTGATATTACTCCACCCCTGGTTTGGGTTCTAGTGTGATTATTATATGATTACTGTTGTCCCTTGACACCCAAAAAATAGCTTAAAATTTCATGTGGCTTGGTTTTCTTTGAATAAAATATATGCCAATTTAACTACATAAGTGAAATTCTGCCAAAACGCTCATAACTAAATATTAAAAGTGCCCTGTAAGTTTGGTGTCTGTAGCTATTATACTTGTTGTGCCAGAAGGAATGTTTTGACCACTTTCTGAAAATCTAAATTCTGCAGGTGTAGCTTTAAGTAGCTGCAGCTCCTACCTGCCTTTTCTGGTTCTGTCCTTATTCACACCCTTGTCCCTATTCACCACATATATATACGGTAGTCAGTTACTGAGATTAGCCTGCATAACTAATGAAACAGAGCATAAAAAGCTGATGATAGCGAGTGAGAGTAGGTTATCAGTTTGTCTGACAGGGCCTAGGGACCTTCAATTCATTCCAGCTCTCGGTCACACGGACCTGTGTTGGACGTGCATTTTCTGATATCCTTTGCAAGGTTCCTGTTTGCATCTTCTGCCCTAATTAGCTACCACAGTCCATGATCCATAAATGCAGGACGGAAAACCTAATCATCCATCCATCCATTCTCTGCAGTGTCATGACTAACAGGAAAAATGTCTTCTCACACTTAAAAAAGAGTTACGCACCCAGTCTTTCAGATCAATACTTATCCAAGTAAGCACAAGTCTGTCACCTTTTTCTGCGGTTACTATGGCATTAGCTGCATTAGGTCCATTAGCCTTTGCCCTCTGAGAACTCAATCTTTCTCACCTTTCTGCATTTACTGAGAATGAAAAGAAGCTAGTCACGAGCAAGACTATCCAGTTGCATCGTTGTGCCAATAGAATAGGAGTGTGACAGCTTTTTTAGCCATGTTTCTCTACCCTTCCTAATTCAGTAGCGTAGCAGCTAGTCACAGCACTCACAAGCATTTCAGCTGCTTTTATGAAATATCTGACTGTGTATACGTTTACAGAATCTGTAAAACAGATACAGTGCAGTGTGAAATAATGATAAGTCTTGATTGTAGGAATTTTATAATGTCTTTCAAGTTGGATCTTATGAACATGTCAATGGTCTTCCTGTTTGATGTTGGAATGTTGTGGAAATGTTGTGGAAATACCGAAACGTCAGACACTTCCAAAGGAAGCCCGACTTTTCCTTTCTGGACTGGTAATATTTCTGGTCTGATGATACCCTACTTCTAGCCAGCTATGAAATCAATGTTGACCAAACAAGCACCAACTCTTACCAGCAATTGACTATTTGGGGCATTCAGTAGATCCACCCTTTGGGTTACACCCTTTGGGATTCCTTGAGTGGCTAAATGCCAATTTACCACATCAATGAGGAGCATTGGGAGGCCTGATTTCACAAGGAAACCATTTTCCCTTAATGACATTCACACACAGTCAGTGTGATAAGCTAAATGTAGGTCAGCTTTTAACTGCACAGTAATTGGTAATTATTGTTATTTAGCTGATTTATCAAAGTTTTCTTCTATCTGTAATTACCTTTCAAGATGATTCTCTCATTTGGGCAAATTATGATATTTATCATGTCAACAATACTTAATGGTTCAACTCATTAATAGGCCTAAGCCTGACACTGATTTTGCTGCTAGCTCTTTGAAGCTAGAAGTGAATATATTGGCAATTTTTCTTAAGGGTCATGCTGCTTCTATATTGTATTTGGGATTTACTAACAGTGAAATTTATAACTTGATAGAGCATCTGGCTTCCGTTATGAACACAATGTGGTAACAGTTAGCTACAACACATCCTGCGAAATGGTAGCTGCTCGGAATAACAGTTGCGAGCTTCCCTTGCACCGGATTTCTAAGGGACCCTTTCAGAATTTATGACTGGGGGGTGGGAGTTTTGCTGGAACTTCCCGTCAAAAATTGATACCCCCCCTTGAGTTTCATGCGGATTTTTAGTACCCCACCCTTAGGTTTCATGGGTATTTTTAGTACCCCCCCCTCGACATACAAAGCAATGCACACATTATATTATACTGTTATACACGGCAACGCGTACAGATTTGCGTCATTTCATGGACTTTTGCGTGTAAAAAAGTCCAAATAAAATGAATTTATGCGTGTTTTTAACAATTTTTCTTTGTTAAAATGTCTTACCCCCCCTTGGAAGTTTAAAAAAAAATTAATACTCCCCCTTGAAACACATTTGAAAAGTTAGTACCCCCTCGGCCAAAACTCCCACCCCCCTCCAGTCATAAATTCTGAACGGTCCCTAATGCTTGCACAGCTTCCCATTGGCGAGGCTCCTTTATTGAGCTTGAGTTGGTTAAGTTAGTGAATGGTCCGTGAAGTGAGCAACCAAAGAGATCAAGGTGATTCTGAGTGGATTTCTGATGCATAAAAATAATCCTATTGCACAAGATGGTGGAAGGTTTTCTCACCACTGTTTTCATAACTTTGTGCTGTGCTCATTCTGACAAATATTTTGAAATTTAGTAAGTCATTTGTCAGTTACTGAGACTAGCCCTCATAATTATTAAGAGAAAACAAAAGAAAACTGACGATAATAAGATAATTCAGTTTATCAGTTTGTCGGTGACTTGGCTGAAATGAGAGTTTGAATCAAAACCCTCATGCACATGGTGTAGGTGTACTTACTACTATGCCAAGTAGCCAAACATTACATTTCTCTTGAGCATCCAGTCTTCCACGTTTTCTGCATTAGCATATAGGGGATCTGTTAGAGAGTTGATGATGAAATATTAAAACTGTCAAAATAAATATGTCATCATTCTTAATTTTCCCATAGAATTATAAAAGCGTATTCAAAATCTCTTGGCTTTGTAAAATAAGAACTCTATCCAAAGAAAATAAGAATGAAAGATGAAATTTCAAAACTCTTTCCACAAATACTATGATTCCCATTCTTCAAACAATAGCCGCATTTCCTTTGTTAAATTGCTTTTGTCCTTTATTTGTACAGCTACATACATTTTCTTTCTGGGAAGTATAAGTTTTTGTTTGTTGGTCTTGTACGAAAGCAGGAAATGCCATATTTCTTTTACAAGGAGTTTTTTCTATTGCTCCAGGGCATGCTTGTCTGTGACAAAGCAGAGACATTTTCATTACTTCAGCTCTGAATGTCTCTTCAGTTTACTTATGGATTGAAGTATAGCATTTGGCGTTATACAACTCAACATTTTATTCTTCATCCTCCCAGCTGGACTGTTTGGTGATTAGACATCCATTACAAACACTTATCAACATTCATATAATAGAACACTAATATTATAGGATCGTAATATTGGATAATCTGACATAATTAATTATACAACATAAGTAGTTAAATATGGACATTAATCTAAAAATCATGAAAGTGCAAGAACTCCATAATGTCATTTCAGGAACACTAGCTTTTGATTTTGTAAGCCAAAAATAATTGTATCAATGGTACAATTTTCGGTTTTTCAGTCCCGCCGAAAAAAGAATTATATAGGTTTTAGCAATTCCTAGTCATGATTCAGGATTGGAGTTCAGAAACAGGTTGAGTTTTGGAGCATTCATATTGTCTGTGAAGTCAGATCTTATGAACATGTCAATAATCTTCTTCTTTAATGTGGAATACAAAAGAAACCCAAATCAGACTGAGCGAGACTGGTTGACAGACAAAATGACAAAAGGCCTGGCAACTTCATATGAAAAGCCTGCCTTTTCCTTTCTGGTCTGGTGATGCCCTGTGGTTATATTCGCAGATATGGAAGTCATGTTGACCAAACAAGTTCACACTCACACCCGCAATTGATGAAATGGATCGATTAGCACCCCGGGGGTTGAACTCTGTGGGATACCTTGAGTGGCTAGATTAAAAGTTACCACAGCAATGAGAGGCATGCATGGGAGGTCTGATTGTGCATGGAGGCAATTTTCCCTACAAAATTATCACATATTGCTTGGCTTAACGGTTAAATTCACCATAGTTGACATTTGTAGTCACCTGCGGCTTTATCAAAAATAACTGATATCAGAATTTCTTTCACATACCTTTGAAGATGAAACCCTATATGAATATACTGGCCATGTTTCAAGATATGTATTAGTCATGAGG
This sequence comes from Platynereis dumerilii, assembly GCA_026936325.1. Lineage (NCBI taxonomy): Eukaryota > Metazoa > Annelida > Polychaeta > Phyllodocida > Nereididae > Platynereis > Platynereis dumerilii. The sequence goes on along the minus strand of JAPTHN010000014.1, from coordinate 20,669,158 downwards.
TAAAATTTCCTGATAACTTATCTGATGTAGACGAAGACACAAGTTTTGAACCTATCTTTACTTTTGGAGGGATTCGTGGGACAGGAATTCCCAAAAATATCTTGTAGTAAAAACCATTTAAAACTGTATATGTATAAAACCATGAATTTTTGTTCTTGCATTTGCTCAACCCTTACTACTGTCGAACACGATGCACAGCTCTCCATTGGCAAGGCTCTTTTATGCGGCTAAAGGTGGTTGAGTTGGTGAATGGGGTCATAAAGTGAGCTGCCAAAGAGATCAAGGTGACACTAAAGTGGTTTCTGATGCATAAAGAAAGGATTTGTTGTGCAAGGTGGTAGAGCATTTTCATGAGACCTTTCTCAGTGCCTTTTTATGCAATATCTTATGCTGACAACTATTTCAAACTGGATTGTCATTTACTGAGATTAGCCTGCATAACTAATGAAACAGAGCATAAAAAAGCTGATGATAGCAAGTGAGAGCAGATTATCAGTTTGTCTGACAGGGCCTAGGGACCTTCAATTCATTCCAGCTCTCGGTCACACGGACCTGTGTCGGATGGCAGTTTCAAATACCCTATGCCAGGTTTCTGTGTGCATCTTCTACCCTAATCAGCTAACACAGTCCATAAATACAGGAAGGAAAGCCTAATCATCCTTACATCCATTCTCTGCAGTGTCATGACATCACTGGAGGCCATGATTACATGGAGGCCAATGATCCTTTCAGAACATTCTCACCTGGTGTTTGTGAATTGTAGGTTAACTGTAGGGTGGCTGCTAATTGTAGGTTAAATGATAACCATTGGTAAAGTGATACTGGCTAGTTGACTGAAGGTTTCTGCTATAATAAGATTTTTGGTCATCTGCCTTGGAAGGTGTCTGCATTGTTTACCGCTTGATATTTCTTCTCTCTGACTTTATTCCATAACATAAAATCCATTTTCATTTTGATGATTTGCCAAGGTAATTCTAACATTGAGATACTGGGTGAAACTGTGAATCAAGCATATAGTATATATTATATATATATCTTTCAAATCTAACTTGGCAAAAATGAGAGGAAAAAGTTGCAGCAAAAAATTCAAGAAATCATTCATGATATTTGACAAACTGTTTCTATGACAAGTGTCTTTAAAATGCTGAAATCGTGCAATATTTTTGGATACATTCATTACAAAATTGTTGAATTTCATCCTGCAAAGAATTCATAATTGCACATGGAAAATAAGTGTACACAAAAAATAAAGCTTAAATCCATCTGAATGCCCCGCATCATTGTTAAAGATGGAGGAATTCTCCTAGACAGTGGAAGGGACAATTGTTACACACACACAGAGGTCATCAGAAACACATTCAGAACTATACTGCAGACCTAGATCAGATGATTTGTGAGCGGAACTGTTTCTTCTCACCTCATGCATCATCCAGTGCAAAAGGAGCAGAACTTTACAATTCATTTCAAGTCTCAGAAGGTCCAGGTCATGCATCTGGTTTTCATGTGGAGTGCATCTGTTTTACACCCAAAAGAGCCTTGTCATCTTTCGGGTATTCCTAAGTAAGTTCCACCATGCCATCAATTGTGACACTTTGGCTTTTCATGAAGTGATGTTTAGCATGGCTTTGTTTGTATCAATCATTCATGCAGCTTACTCATATTGCTCAATCAGATAAACCCAATCACTGACAGCATAAGAGATTCGATACATAGCAGCATGGAACATGTCAATAAGCAATGATATGGTTCTGACATTGTAATGGCATACATGACGAAATTATCATTCTGTTTTACTGGGAGGGTCTAAATTCAGTGGCAAAATTATGCCCAACGAAGTTAGACAAAGACTCTCATCTGAATAATCAGCGGATTTCTTTGTTAAAGCAACCGTCTCATAGGTCCAATTTTGCCAAAAGAGTTTGAACCTCAAATCTACGCTAAAATTCAATCAGGCTAACTGTAATTCTTTAGTTTACCTCTACCCCAATTCAGCCAAAAGGCATCAACTTGAAGGGGACTGTATGATTTTAAGTCAATACCAGCTGTAACCTTAAATGAGCCAGTGTCCGTTGACAAAAACTCTCAGGCTGATGTTGACGTTTGCGAAATTTTCTAGTCTGGTATGAAAAGTGAATGAAAAGATGATAACCTGGCCAACCTCAAAGTATCAATAAGTGCATTGACCAGGTGGTAGCCACATAGGGTGAACGAAGCCTGTTACTGACCACCGACCACTTCACACACAACTACTAGTACTAGCAGCACAATAAATTCTATGGCACGTCACTAAAGCAGCAGAAATCACCCTCAGCGTCACCTTGATCCCTTTGTTAGCTCACTTTACAACCTCATTGACCAACTTAACCAATTTTAGATCATTTATTAGACTGTCCTGGATGGTAGGAATTTGGAGTTAAAAGTAAGTTCTAAAGGCACTGGTGTCAAAACGAAAAGAATATACAGGCAATTGTTATACCAAATTGTTTAAGCCTATATTTATATATTTTGTTTGTAGGCCTATCATTTATCAAAACCTTTAGCTAGTCTGCAGTAAACTATGCTACTGTAAAATGCCAGATACAGATACAGATATACACTGAAAGACAAAAGTTATGCATATGTTGGGAGGGCAAGATGTTCAAGGGTTATGGTCAATATGATGGTTCCATGGTGTAAGACACATGAAAATAGGGTCACAAACAGTACATCACTGAACCGAGAAACATTTTGGTTTTTAAAAATGGCTGACAAAGGGGAGTTTTCAGAAAACACAGTTTTTGATGTTGACCAACACCATTTGCAGGTATGAGGTTTCATGTGAGCTTAAATGAATCCTTCAACATACAAGCACACAATTCTTTTACAACTGAATGTATTGTGTCCCCAATTACAGAAAATGACGGGGATGAGGTTCTTGAATGCACAGCATATGCATAACTTTTGTCTTTCAGTGTACTTTATTGATTGCAAAGCGAAACTTGTCCCGATATAAAGAAAAAGACTAAAAATATTTAGGTATGACTTGTTCTGCTCACCATAGCAAGCTTTGCTCTCTATCTATCTATCAAAACTAAAGTACTTAGTTTAGAAGTCCATAGTGCCAAAGATGAAGTAGGCTATAAAGTGGTATTAACAAGTTGCAAAGACACAATTTTTCTAAATATAAATTTAAACAACAGCCAAAAACGAAATGCCATCTAAGATTATTGATCTCAAAATATTGGTCTCTTTGGTTTCTTTGCATAAAAATTAATCAACCTTGATCCTTTAATCCCTGTCTCACTTTCCTGATGCACTTTACCTTTAAATCCTTATTGATTTTTGGAAACTCAATCCTGTTAATTCAATAATGCATACAATGAACAGCATGTGCAAATCTCAGCAATCAATATCCAAATGTGTGCAGAATTTGTAAGAGAGCATTCTCAACATAGGCCATTTCAAGAATCAAGGTGTCTGAACTATACTGTGATTTTGAGTGACTCTCAAATTCATAAAAGCAAACGATATCCAGCCCGTGCTATGGATCCCTTTTGCAGTACCATTAAAATAAATAGCATTTTGAGGAAAAAAAAGTGAGAATGGGGCCTGCGAATGACGAAACACATCCAGCCCCCCCCCCCCCCCCCCAGTCTGGAAGAATGGATATTGATGTCTTGACGTGTGATTTTGAAGCTTTGTTTTGAAAAAATGAATTGCCACATTTCCTTTCTTGAATTGCCTTTGTTCTGCTTTTTGACAACCCCATGCATATCTTTTTGTACCATGAAAACTTTTGATTTGTTGCTCCTGTAAAAGAAAAAGGAGGAGTTTTTTTTTATCTTTTCTGCTCTGTGTGCCGTAAACTGTTTCATCTCTGTTCTTGGTTTCTATTCCTATCTTTATAATGTAGGAATCAATTGATAAAATAGTTACTGTAGTATTTAAAATCAAGCCAACAAGTACTTTTCTTCCACCCAATGGTGATGAATAGCTGTAGTTATAGAGATGGTGGCAAATACGACTTCATCATCCAAGGCTGGAGTGATTGTTTCTTTCATGTGTTCTCCTCTGTATTCAACACCCCAAACACCAATATGACAAAGTGTACAAAGAGATGAAGATGAAGTGTGTATGCTTGATTAGAACCCACAACCCACAATTCGAAGGTCTGATCACAAGAGTCAGAAGAAAGTAATAGTGAGAAGGAGAAAAAGGAGCAATCAGGACAGAATCAAACATATCTGCAGAAAGATCAACTAAAAAAATGTTCAACACATAACAAATGGTACAGATCAGATCCAGAACTACTACAGAGTCTCTAAACAGTTGATTGAGTAGATGAAACTTCTTCTTTCCATCCAGTAATACTGGCAATGTTCAGTAACAGTTCCATTCTACAGTGCCGCCTGTAAGTAAGTGAAAAGCATGATATTGTGCCATTGCATCAATGCTAAACATCCCCAACAAAACTCCTTGAGGAAGCATGAATTCTCATCCGATGGCAAGAAAACATATTGGGTCATAAAAGCCAATATGTGAGGCATGTAGGATAAAAAAGGCACTCTATGTTCTTTGCTGTAGTCGGCGTTAGGTATGGGTCAAAGTCATTGATAAGTAAGTGAACCATCCTTCCCTATGAAATAACATTGGGCCTGTGTTTCACTTACTTATCAAAGACTTTGACCCATACCTAACTCCGACTACAGCAAAGAAGACAGTCATTGTTATCCTACATGACTCACATATTGGCCTTTATGACCCAATAGGTTTTCCACTTGTCGGATTAGAATTCATGCTTCCAGAAGCATTTTGGTTGAGAATGTTCAACATTGATGCAATGGCACAATATCATGCGTTTCACTTACTTACAGGCAGCACTGTATGTCAAGGTCAAGTTTCTTGCATTCTGCCCCAGTCCCAAAATAAGTTCATCGACTTGAGAGTTCACCATTTGGGATAGACTGATCGAGTCCTTCATTGACCAACCACCACTTCACACAGAAATGGCAGCACAATAAAATCTATGACGTGTCACTGCAGTACCAGAAATCACCCTAATGTCACCTTGATCTCTTTGACAGCTCACATAACAACCTCACTCACCAGGCTAACAACTTTCGGCCCAATAAAAGAGAGTGGTCTATTCAATAGGAAGCTGCTCAGTAGCTTGAATTCTTGGGGATCTGAGCGGTAGTGAGATTAAAGCTGGATTGAGCCAAGAGTTAAGTTTTCTGACGGATTGCATATCAAGCAGTCCAGATCTATTGTTCACCCATCAATTTGTTTAGAAGGACCCAGAAGTGCAATAATTATTCACAGGTAGATGAGCATATGTTTTTTTTATATAAATAGCATTTTGTGATGTTTCGCTGCCATTTTTGGCTAACTTGCTAACTTGTTACTTGATTTTTGGAAATTTTTGCGATGGCTTGCATTGATACAAAAGGGACGAATTGACGTGTACGATTCATCACCCAGTTATCCTACAATGTTTCTAATTGCTTCCATTTTTAGCATGCTATTCAATGACGTTAAATGCGGATCACAGTTAATTTAATGTAATGTGGTGGGTTTACAGTCTGCATCTACGTCATATAGACATACTCTGCCGACTTTACAATAACATCCTTGACAGGCCAATCTATGGTCTCCTTGGAGAGTATTCAGCCTTGAACACGGGGTTAGCCGCAGGGGCTTAAGAGCTTATTCCAGCACCATCACTGTGGTTGCCTTATTGCCAAGTGCCCATTGCACCTGGGTGGGGTGAGGCAGTGGTTTCAGGAGGATCTGCCCAACTCCTCCTTGCCATGGCTGGGATTCGAACCCACAACCTTGCGCGCATGAGTCGAGCACCTTATGCACTAGGCCACGGCATCCAACTAACAGTTGCTGTTGATTTTAAAAAAACCTTCTGTTGTTTAAATTTCAAAAACCAAAAATAACAGTAAAATCCATGTCAAGAACTCTTCAGGTGGAGAAAAAAGTGAATCATGTGATGGTTTCTTTTGTTCAAGGAATTTTCATATTTCCTTTGTTAAACTGATGTTGTCCTGATCTTTGACAACTACGTATCTTTTTGTTGAGATCTACGAAGGCTTTTATTCTTTGGTCTGGTATGACAGAGGAAATGTCATATTTCTTTTATAAAGAAAGTAGTAACTGTTGTTCTCTTCTGCTCTTGAGCATGTCTTTCTCTGACAAGCCGGTGACATCTTGGTTAGTTGGAATTCTTTGCTTCCTGAGTTCAATATGTCTCTTTGGTTTTGTTAAGGGTCATACTGCTTCTAGTTGAGATTTACTTGCAATAAAATGCATAACTTGAAAGAGCTCCCGGCTTCGCTCAGGGCCGACAATGAACTTTTGGGCTGAAATGGCCCTGCTCTTGGGCTTTCAAAATCCCATATTGCAAGTCCCGTTATTGTTATATTCATCACTTCCTGAGCTCTCAATGTCTCTTCAGTTATAACAGCATAATGCAACTCTAAATTTGTCATCCTCTCAGCTGGACTGTTTGGAGATCACACGTCAAAGACAATCACTCATGCAATAGAACGCTAATATCATGAAAGCGTAAGAACCTCAGGCACATCGATTTTGAAAGCCAAAAACAATTGTATCAATGGTATCATTTTTCTGTTTAGTCCTGCCAACAAAAGAATAATATAGGTTTTAGCAATTCCTAGTCATGATTCGGTATTGGACTTCAGAAACTTGGGCGAGTTTTGGGGCATTCAGATTGTCTGTGAAGTCACATCTTATGAACATGTCAATAATCTTCTTCTTTAATGTTGGAATACGAAAGAAACCCAAATCAGACTGAGCGAGACTGGTTGACAGAATAACAAATGGCCTGGCAACATCAAAGGAAAGACATGCCTTTTCCTTTCTGGTCTGGTGATGCCCTGTGTTTATATAGGCAGATATGGAACTCATGTTGACCAAACAAGTTCCCACTCACACCCGCAATTGATGGTATGGATCGATTAGCACCCCGGGGGTTGAACTCTGTGAGATACCTTGAGTGGCTAAATGAAAATTTACCACAGCAATGAGAGGCATGGGAGGAGTATCACACATTGCTTGGCTTAATCAGCAGAGCCTTCAGTGATAAAGTCAGACACACCCACAAAGATGGCCAATTAATAGGCCTTCACACATGTTATGCAAATGAGGGCGATTTCGCTGTTTCACACACTTCTGTTAGGGTTACATATGTGATTCTTACATGGGTGGATAGATCTCTCTGAGACCTTTACAATGGTAGGTGGTACGTGTCTGAGGAGTTTATAGTTGCCTCGCAAATTGCCGGTAAACATTTGAAGTGGAGAGAAATCCTAGGCGCTGATTGGCTGTGACGCTATGACGCAAAATCTTATGATAAGAAGCGGCGATTACAGGAATCGTCTAGGGTAGATTCTCTGGGTGGGCTTAATGTGGTTAACTGTTAAATTCACCGTAGTTGGAAATATTAGTCACCTGCGGATTTATCAAAAATTCCTGATATCAGAATTTCTTTCACAAACGTTCTCCCATGTTAAATGCTTGCTCTTTGAAACTCTATATAAATATATTGGCCATGTTTCAAGAGATGCATTAGTCATGAGATAAAATTTCCTGATAAAATTTCCTGATAACTTATCTGATGTTTGACGAAGACACAAGTTTTGCACCTTTCCACAGGCAGTCGCCTGGATGACACAAAAATATTGTGCAAGAACATTTTAAAACTATCTAAGTATACAACCATGAATTTTTTTTCTTGCCTTTGCTTAACGCTCACTACTGTCCCACACCATGCACAGCTCTCCATTGGCAAGGCTCCTTTACGGGTCTAAAGGTGGTTGAGTTGGTGAATGGGGTCATAAAGTGAGCAGCCAATAGATCAAGGTGACACTAAAGTGGTTTCTGATGCATAAAGAAAGGATTTGTTGTGCAAGGTGGTAGAGCATTTTCATGAGACCCTTTTCAGATCTTTTTTATGCAATATCTTATGCTGACAACCAGTGATGGAAATGGAAAATTTTCGTCGGGGGAGCTCTCGGCTCGTGCGGAAGCGGCTCGCTTTTCCGAATTTTTAAGTCGGAATGAATTCTTCAAGGTGCCAGAGCATAATCACGGCTAAAAATAGCATGAGGACTGAAAAAGTAACATGATAATTGTAATTTCACCACTACTCATTGGGGGGGCTGTTTTTTTGGCTTTTTCTTGAACTCTGCAGCGGACTTGAATCTGAACTCATGACCACAGACGCAGAATCTCATATCTCGCCCACTGTTTTTGTCATCTCAAACTATTTGGAACTGATCTGGGTCAAAATTGCTGTTCTTTTTATTCCCATCCCTTTAAGAATTCATTTAATTTCTTATAAATGCATGTTTATCATAAATTGTAAAGTTTTTAACCTATATTTAGAACTCATGTCAGTTTCAGTAAAATTTCAACTACCTTACTGCCATATCAAAGATGTTTTTGATATTACTCCACCCCTGGTTTGGGTTCTAGTGTGATTATTATATGATTACTGTTGTCCCTTGACACCCAAAAAATAGCTTAAAATTTCATGTGGCTTGGTTTTCTTTGAATAAAATATATGCCAATTTAACTACATAAGTGAAAATCTGCCGAAACGCTCATAACTAAATATTAAAAGTGCCCTGTAAGTTTGGTGTCTGTAGCTATTATACTTGTTGTGCCAGAAGGAATGTTTTGACCACTTTCTGAAAATCTAAATTCTGCAGGTGTAGCTTTAAGTAGCTGCAGCTCCTACCTGCCTTTTCTGGTTCTGTCCCTATTCACACCCTTGTCCCTATTCACCACATATATATACGGTAGTCAGTTACTGAGATTAGCCTGCATAACTAATGAAACAGAGCATAAAAAGCTGATGATAGCGAGTGAGAGTAGGTTATCAGTTTGTCTGACAGGGCCTAGGGACCTTCAATTCATTCCAGCTCTCGGTCACACGGACCTGTGTTGGACGTGCATTTTCTGATATCCTTTGCAAGGTTCCTGTTTGCATCTTCTGCCCTAATTAGCTACCACAGTCAATGATCCATAAATGCAGGACGGAAAACCTAATCATCCATCCATCCATTCTCTGCAGTGTCATGACTAACAGGAAAAATGTCTTCTCACACTTAAAAAAGAGTTACGCACCCAGTCTTTCAGATCAATACTTATCCAAGTAAGCACAAGCCTGTCACCTTTTTCTGCCATTACTATGGCATTAGCTGTATTAGGTCCATTAGCCTTTGCCCTCTGAGAACTCAATCTTTCTCACCTTTCTGCATTTACTGAGAATGAAAAGAAGCTAGTCACGAGCAAGACTATCCAGTTGCATCGTTGTGCCAATAGAATAGGAGTGTGACAGCTTTTTTAGCCATGTTTCTCTACCCTTCCTAATTCAGTAGCGTAGCAGCTAGTCACAGCACTCACAAGCATTTCAGCTGCTTTTATGAAATATCTGACTGTGTATACGTTTACAGAATCTGTAAAACAGTTACAGTGCAGTGTGAAATAATGATAAGTCTTGATTGTAGGAATTTTATAATGTCGGTCAAGTTGGATCTTATGAACATATCAATAATCTTCTTGTTTGATGTCAGAAAGTTGTGGAAATGCCGAAAGGTCAGAAACTTCCAAAGGAAGCCCGACTTTTCCTTTCTGGACTGGTAATATTTCTGGTCTGATGATACCCTACTTCTAGCCAGCTATGAAATCAATGTTGACCAAACAAGCACCAACTCTCTCCAGCAATTGACTATTTGGGGCATTCACTAGATCCACCCTTTGGGTTACACCCTTTGGGATTCCTTGAGTGGCTAAATGCCAATTTACCACATCAATGAGGAGCATTGGGAGGCCTGATTTCACAAGGAAACCATTTTCCCTTAATGACATTCACACGCAGTCAGTGTGATTAGCTAAATGTGGGTCAACTTTTAACTGCACAGTGATTGGTAATTATTGTTATTTAGCTGATTTTTCAAAATTTTCTTCTATCTGTAATTACCTTTCAAGATGACTCCGTCGTTTGGGAAAATTATGACATTCATCAAACAACAGCCGTATTTCCTTTGTTAAATTGCTTTTGTCCTTTATTTTTACAGCTACGTATATTTTCTTTCTGGGAAGTATAAGTTTTTGTTTTTTGGTCTTGTACGAGAGCAGGAAATGCCATATTTCTTTTACAAGGAGTTTTTTCTATTGCTCCAGGGCATGCTTGTCCGTGACAAAGCAGAGACATTTTGGTATTCATCACTTCAGCTCTGAATGTCTCTTCAGTTTATTTATGGATTGCAGTATAGCATTTGGCTTAATACAACTCAACATTTTATTCTTCATCCTCGCAGCTGGACTGTTTGGAGATTAGACATCCATTACAAACACTTATCAACATCCTTAAAATAGAACACTAATATTATAGGATCGTACTATTGGATATTCTGACATAATTTATACAACATAAGTAGTTGAATATGGACATTAATCTAAAAATCATGAAAGTGCAAGAACTCCATAATGTCACTTCAGGAATATTAGCTTTTAATTTTGCAAGCCAAAAATAATTATATCAATGGTAAGAATAATATAGGTTTTAGCAATTCCTAGTCATGATTCAGTATTGGAGTTCAGAAACTGATCGAGTTTTGGGGCATTCATATTGTCTGTGAAGCCAAATCTTATGAACATGTCAATAATCTTCTTCCTTAATGTTGGAATACGAAAGAAACAAAAATCAGACTGAGCCAGTCTGGTTGTCAGAATGACAAAAGGCCTGGCAACTTCAAAGGAAAGACATGCCTTTTCCTTTCTGGTCTGGTGATGCCCTGTGGTTAATACATGCAGATATGGAACTCATGTTGACCAAACAAGTTCCCACCCACACCCGCAATTGATGATATGGATCGATTAGCACCCCGGGGTTGCATTCTGTGAGATACCTTGAGTGGCTAGATTGAAAGTTACCACAGCAATGAGAGGCATTGGAAGTCTAATTGTGCATGGAGGCAATTTTCCCTACAACATTGTCACATATTGCTTGGCTTAATGTAGTTATAATGGTTAAATTCACTGTAGTTGAAAATTGTAGTCACCTGCGGCTTTATCAAAAATAACTGATATAAGAATTTCTTTCACATACCTTTGAAGATAATTCTCCAATGTTTTTTAAAAATGCTTGCTCTTTGAAACTCTATATGAATATATTGGCCATGTTTCAAGATATGCATTAGTCATGAGGTAAAATTTCCTAATAACTTATCTGATGTAGACGAAGACACGAGTTTTGCACCTATTTTTTATTTTTGAGGGATTTGTGGGACAGGAATTCCCAAAAATATCTTGTAGTAAAAACCTTTTAAAACTGCGTATGTATAAAACCATGAATTTTTGTTCCTGCCTTTGCTTAATGCTCACTACAATCCCACACCATGCACAGCTCCCTATTGGCAAGGCTCCTTTACAGGGCTAAAGGTGGTTGAGTTGGTGAATGGGGTCATAAAGTGAGCTGCCAAAGAGATCAAGGTGACGCTGAAGTGATCACTAATGCATCAAGGAAGGATCTTATTGCGCAAGGTGGTAGAGCGTTTTCATGACACCCTTTTCAGTCCCTTTTTATGCAATACGTTATGCTGACAGCTGTTTCAAACTTGATTGTCAGTAACTGAGATAAGCCTGCACAACTAATGAAATAGAGCATAAAAAAGCTAATGATAGCAACTGAGAGCAGATTATCAGTTTGTCTGACAGGGCCTAGGGACCTTCAATTGATTCCAGCTCTCGGTCACACGGACCTGTGTTGGACGTGCATTTTCTGATATCCTTTGCAAGGTATCTGTGTGCATCTTCTACCACAGTCCATAAATACAGGAAGGAAAGCCTAATCATCCATCCATCAATTCTCTGCAATATCATGACTAACAGGAAAAATGTCTTCTCTCTGACAAAAAGAGTTACGCACCCAGTCTTTCAGATCGATACTTATCCAAGTAAGCACAAGTCTGTCACCTTTTTCTGCCATTACTATGGCATTAGCTGTATTAGGTCCATTAGCCTTTGCCCTCTGAGAACTCAATCTTTCTCACCTTTCTGCATTGACTGAGAATGAAAAGAAGCTAGTCACAGTGTAGACAAACCTATTGTGGCATCGTTGTTCCAATAGAATGTTAGGTTGACAGAATTTCTTCCAGTCTTCAACACCCTTCCTCATTGAGTAACAAAGTTGCTGGTCACAGAATACAAAAGTCATTTCAGCTGCTTTTATGACCTCCTTTGCGTTATATCTTTATAGATACAGAGCAATGTGAAATTGTCATATTAATATATGAACGTTTCAGTCTGTTCCTCAATAAACGATTTTCAGACACAGAGAGACCAGCCAATATACTTCTCCGTCTCTGACTAATTTCATGTCATATCTCCATATCTATCATTTAAAAATACTCTATCAGAAATTTCTCAGACCTTTAAATGACTACCGCTACTGTTACTTGTTTATTGCCTTTTTTTGTTTCTTCAAGAATATTTTGCCACCATTTTAGTTCCCATGGATGTTAAAAAACCTTTGTATAGTCTGAAATCCAAAAAAAATAATATGGGAGCACTTGAAAGAAGAAATTTCAAAAAGAGAAATATGATGATTCCCATTGCTCAAACTATTGCCATATTTCCTTTGTTAAATTGCTTTTGTCCTTACCATTGACGGCTTCATATATTTTTGCAACAAAGTACGAGGTTTTGTTTGTTTTTCTTGTAGGAGAGCAGGAAATGTCTTCTTTTTTTTTTTTTACAAGAAGTTGTTCTTCTGCTCTGGGGCATGCTTGTCTATGACAAGGCAGTGACATCTCGGGATTCATTACTTCCTGAGCTCAGAGGTTTTCTTCAGTTTACTTATGGGTTGCAGTTGTTATGGCAAAATGCAACTCACAATAATTTTTCATCCTCTTTGCAGGACCGTATGAAGATCAAAGTTCCATGAAAATGGCTCATGTAATAGGACCCTAAAATGAGTAGTTATATTTGAACATTACACCAAAAACACATAATATTTTAGTCTCTTAAGGGCAGAACTTTTAATTTGAAAGCCAAAAATAATTGCATCAACACTATCAAGAAAAATATAGCAATACCTTGTCATCATTCAGGATTGGAGTTCAGAACCTGTTTAAGTTTTTTGAGGTTTCATATTGTCTGTGAAGTTAGGTCTTACAAGCATGAATAAAATCGTCCTCTTTGTAACTGCAGTGCGAAAGAAACCCCAAAAGGTATAGTGACTTCGCAAGAAAGGCAAGTGAGTATTACCTTTCTGGTCTAGTGATACATCTGCTTCAATTTCATATATCACTAAAAGTTGGATAAGAACTGCCAGCTCACAATAGCGATTGGCGGTATGGATCGATCAACACTCAGCTAGTATTCTGTTGCTAAATGAAAATTTACCGCATCAATGGGGGCATTTGGATTGCAGATGGGGGCCATTTTCCCTTCAGTACATTTACAACAATTGCTTGGGTTAACTTTTCATTGTGCAGTGATTGGCAATATCAGTCAGCTGCAAAAGTTCCTGACATCCGATATTTATTTCAGATACTTTTACGGATGACTCTCATTCGGTAAACTGTAGTCATCAATGCTTTATGGTTTTTTTTATTTGGTTTTTTTTTTCATTCACCAAACCTTGCTGTACTATTAAATGCTTGCTCTTTGAAACTCTAGACGGATATATTGGCTGTGTTTCATAAGATACTATATTAATCATAGGATTAGATTTCCCGATAATTTATCTGATATGAGCAAGAATATGATGAAAGAAATACCAAGCATTTCAGAGGCAAATCATATCAACTTTGTGTGTGCAAAATACTCATCATGACACAATGACACTCTTCAGATATATGGATAGATAGATATCTATCTACTCCCACTCTCACTACCCTCCAACACGTCTCACAGCTCCCCATTGGCAAGGCTCCTTTATACAGCTAAAGGTGGTTAAGTTGGTGAATGGTGTCGTAAAGTGAGCTGCCAAAGAGATCAAGGTGACACTGAAGTGATTTCTGATGCATAAAAAAGGTTCTCTTTGTGCAAGGTGGTGGAAGGTTTCCACGAGACTCTTTTCAGGGCTTTGCTATTATATATATGCAGTACACTTATTCTGCAATTATTTCAAACCTGACAGTCATTTGTCAGTTGGCCTACCTAACAAATGATAGAAAACTCAAAAGAGCTGATGATTAGAAACAAAAGCAGTTTAACAGTTAGAAATGATCTTCAATCAAATGTATCGGATTATTCCAGAAGTTCCTAACATCCTTTGCCAGGTTCCTGTGTGCATCTCCTACCCTAATTAGCTAACACAGTCCATGAATACAGACTGGAAGACCTAATCATCCATCTATCCATTCTCTGCAGTGTCATGACTGACAGGAAAAATGTCTTCTCTCTGACAAAAAGAGTTACGCACCCAGTCTTTCAGATCAATACTTATCCAAGTAAGCACAAGTCTGTCACCTTTTTCTGCGGTTACTATGGCATTAGCTGCATTAGGTCCATTAGCCTTTGCCCTCTGAGAACTCAATCTTTCTCACCTTTCTGCATTGACTGAGAAAAGAAAAGAAGCTTGTCACGAGCAAGACTATCTGGTTGCATCGTTGTGCCAATAGAATAGGAATGTGACAGCTTTTTTAACCATATTTCTGTACCCTTCCTAATTGAGTAGAAAAGCAGCTAGTCACAACATCCACACAACCCATTTCAGCCGCTTTTATAAAATCCTTTGCCTGTATATGACTACAGACACAGTGAGGGTGAAAATGCCGAAAGGTCTGACAACTTCAAAAGGAAAACCTGACTTTTCCTTTCTGGACTGGTGATACCCTACTTCCAGCCGGCCATGAAATCAATGTTGACCGAACAAGCACCAACTCTTACCAGCAATTGACTATTTTAGGCATTCAGTAGATCCACCCTTTGGGTTACACCCCATGGGGTCCCATGAGTAGCTAAATGCCAATTTACCACATCAATGAGGAGCATTGGGAGGCCTGATTTCACAAGGAAACCATTTACCCTTCATGACATTCACACACAGTCAGTGTGAAAAGCTAAATGTAGGTCAACTTTTAACTGCACAGTGATTGGTAATTATTGTTATTTAACTTCAGATTTATCAAAATTTTCTTCTATCTGTAATAACCTTTCAAGATGACTAGGTCGTTTGGGCAAATTATGATATTTATCATGTCAGCAATACTTTATGGTTCCATTCATTAATAGGCCTAAGCCTGCCACTGTTTTTGCTGCTTGCTCTTTGAAGATGGAAGTGAATTTACTGGCAATGCTTCAAAGGATGATAAACTCCATTCAGGACAGATATAAAGAAAGTAGTTGTTCTCTTCTGCTATTGAGCATGTCTTTCTGTGACAGCCACTGACATCTTGGTTAGTTGGTATTCATTGCTTCCTGAGTTCTCTCAAAATAGTTTTCTTAAGGGTCATGCTGCTTCTATTTGGGATTTACTAACAGTGAAATTTATAACTTGATAGAGCATCTGGCTTCCGTTATGAACACAATGTGGTAACAGTTAGCTACAACACATCCTGCGAAATGGTAGCTGCTCGGAATAACAGTTGCGAGCTTCCCTTGCACCTGACTTCTTATGCCTTGCACTGCTTCCCTTTGGCAAGGCTCCTTTATTGAGCTTGAGATGGCTAAGTTGGTGAATGGTCCGTGAAGTGAGCAACCAATGAGATCAAGGTGATGCTGAGGTGATTTCTGATGCATAAAAATGATCCTATTGCACAGGATGGTGGAAGGTTTTCTCACCACTGTTTTTATAACTTTGCGGTGTGCTCATTCAAATATTTAGAAATTTATGAAGTCATTTGTCAGTTACCGAGACTAGCTAGCCCTCATAGTTATTAAGAGAAAACACGAGAAAACTGATGATAACAAGATAATTAAATTGATCGGTTTGTCTCTGACTTGACTATTATGAGAGTTTGAATCCGAATCCTCATGCATATAATGTAGGTATGCTTACTACTATGCCGAGTAGCCAAACATTACATTTCCCTTGAGCGTTATAAAAGCTTATTCAAAATCTCTTGGTTTTGTAAATTAAGAACTCCATCCAAAGAAAATAAGAATGAAAGATGAAATGTCAAAACTCTTTCCACAAATACTATGACTCCCATTGTACAAACAACAGCCGTATTACCTTTGTTAAATTGCTTTTGTCCTTTATTTTTACAGCTACATATATTTTCTTTCTGGGAAGTATCAGTTTTTGTTTGTTGGTCTTGTACGAGAGCAGTAATTATCAACATCCATATAATAGGACACTAATATTATAGGATCGTAATATTGGATAATCTGACATAATTATACAACATAAGTACTTAGTTGAAAATGGACATTTATCTAAAAATCATGAAAGTGCAAGAACTCAATAATGTCACTTCAGGAACATTGATTTCGGAAGCCAAAAATAATTATATCAATGGTATCAGTTTTCTGTTTTTCAGTCCTGCCAAAAAAAGGTTTTAGCAATTCCCAGTCATGATTCAGGATTGGAGTTCAGAAACAGGTTGAGTTTTGGAGCATTCATATTGTCTGTGAAGTCAGATCTTATGAACATGTCAATAATATAATCTTCTTCTTTAATGTTAGAATACGAAAGAAACCCAAAACAGACTGGGAGAGTGACAGACAAAATAACAAATGGCCTGGCAACTTCAAAGGAAAGACATGCCTTTTCCTTTCTGGTCTGGTGATACCCCGTGGTTATATACGCAGATATGGAACTCATGTTGACCAAACAAGTTCCCACTCACACCCGCAATTGATGATATGGATCGATTAGCACCCATGGGTTGCAATCTGTGAGATACCTTGAGTGGCTAAAAGAAAATTTACCACAGCAATCAGAGGCATGGGAGGACTATCAAACATTGCTTGGCTTGATATGGTTAACTGTTAAATTCACCGTAGTAGGAAATATTAGTCACCTGCGGATTTATCAAAAATTCCGGATATCAGAATTTCTTTCACAAACCTTTGAAAAGATTCTCCCATGTTAAATGCTTACTCTTTGAAACTCTATATGAATATATTGGCCATGTTTCAAGAGATGCATTAGTCATGAGATAAAATTTCCTGATAACTAATCTGATGTTTGACGAAGACACAAGTTTTGCACCTATCCACAGGCAGTCACCTGGATGACACAAAAAAATATTGTGCAAAAACCTTTTAAAACTGTCTAGATCTATTTGTACAACCATGAATTTTTGTTCTTGCCTTTGCTCACTACTGTCCCGCACCATGCACAGCTCTCCATTGCCAAGGCTCCTTTATGCGGCTAAAGGTGGTTGAGTTGGTGAATGGGGCCATAAAGTGAGCTGTCAAAGAGATCAAGGTGACTCTGAAGTGATTTCTGATGCATGAAGAAAGGATTTATTGTGCAAGGTGTAAAGCATTTTCATCAGACCCTTCTCAGTGTCTTTTCATGCAATATCTTATGCTGCCAACTATTTCAAACTAGATAGTCAGTTACTGAGATTAGCCAGCATTACTAATGAAACAGAGCATAAAAAAGCTTATGATAGCAAGTGAGAGCAGATTATCAGTTTGTCTGACAGGGGCCTAGTGACCTTCAATTGATTCCAGCTCTCGGTCACACGGACCTGTGTTGGACGTGCATTTTCTGATATCCTTTGCAAGGTTCCTGTTTGCATCTCCTGCCCTAATTAGCTACCACAGTCCATAAATACTGGATAGAAAGCCTAATCATCCTCCCATCCATTCTCTGCAGTGTCAAGACTAACAGGAAAAATGTCTTCTCGCTCTCAAAAAGTGTTACGCACCAAGTCTTTCAGATCGATACTTATCCAAGTAAGCACAAGTCTGTCACCTTTTTCTGCCATTACTATGGCATTAGCTGTATTAGGTCCATTAGCCTTTGCCCTCTGAGAACTCAATCTTTCTCACCTTTCTGTATTGACTGAGAATGAAAAGAAGCTAGTCACAGTGTAGACAAAACTATTGTGGCATCGTTGTGACTATAGAAATGAATAATAATAATAATAACAGAATGTGAGTTTGACGGAATTTTTAAACTCCAATCTTTGACAGCCTTCCTCATTGAGTAGCAAAGTTGCTTGTCATAGCATACAAAAGTCACTTCAGTTGCTTTTATGACCTCCTTTGCTATATATCTTTATAGACACAGTGCAATGTGAAATAGTCATAATACTTCAGTATTTAATATATCTGCAAACGGCAAGTCAACCATTATGGTGCTGATGTCTGTACTTAGCCAGGGCAGGGTTTTAACCTGCCTCCTCGTGCACAAAGAGCTGATGTGCTATATTCTATCTCAAGGAGTCGTGAAAGTTTCCCTTGAGTGTACAGTCTTTCTGGTTTTTCTTCATTTACTTATATGAGACTATTAGAATGTTTTGCAGTTTGACTTGATGATGTAATATCTTAACTGTCAAATATATATCTCCGCACACAGGTGAACCTTTCAGTCTATTCCTCGATAAACAATTATCAGAAACAGAGAGACTAGCCCATAAAATTCTCTATCTCCAACTAATTTCATGTCATATCTCCATATCTATCATTTAAAAATACTCTATCAGAAATTTCTCAGATCTCTATATGACTACCGCTACAGTTACCTGTGTATTGCCTATTTTTTCATCAAGAATATTTTGCCACAATTTTAGTTTCCATGTATGTTAAAAAGGCTTTGAATCTTTTGAAATTCACAAAAAGAATATGGTAGCAAAAGAAGAAATTTCAAAAACTCTTTTGAGAAATATTATGATTCCCATTTCTCAAACTATTGCCATATTCCCTTTGTTGGATTGCTTTTGTCCTTTCCTTTGACGGCTTCATATATTTTTGCTGCGAAGTACCAGGTTTTTTTTTTGTTTCTTGTAGGAGAGCAGGAAATGTCATTATTTCTTTGAAAGGAAGTTGTTTTTCTGCTCTTGGCCATGCTTGTCTATGACAAAGCAGTGACATCTTGGGATTCATCACTTCCTGAGTTCAGAGTTTTTCTTCAGTTTACTTATGGGTTGAAGTTGTTATGGTATAATGCAGCTCATGACAATTATTCATCCTCTTTGCAGGACCGTATGAAGATCAAAGTTCCATGAAATTTGCTCATGTAATAGGACCCTAAAATGAGTAGTTATATTTGAACATTACACCAAAAACAGATAATATTTTAGTCTCTTAAGGGCAGAACTTTTAATTTGAAAGCCAAAAATAATTGCATCAACACTATCAAGAAAAATAAAGCAATACCTTGTCATCATTCAGGATTGGACTTCAGCACCTGATTAGGTTTTTTGAGGTTTCATATTGTCTGTGAAGTTAGATCTTACAAACATGTCTATAATCTTCCTGTTTGTTGTTGCAGTGCGAAAGAAACCCCAAAAGGTATAGTGACTTCGCAAGAAAGGCAAGTGAGCATTTCCTTTCTGGTCTAGTGATACATCTGCTTCAATTTCATATACCGCTCAATGTTGGGTAACAACTGCCAGCTCACAATAGCGATTGGCGGTATGGATCGATCAACATTCAGCTAGTATTCTGTTGCTAAATGAAAATTTACCGCATCAATTGGGGCATTTGGATTGCAGATGGGGGCCATTTTCCCTTCAGTACATTTACAATAATTGCTTGGGTTAACTTTTCATTGTGCAGTGATTGGCAATATCAGTCAGCTTCAAAAGTTCCTGACATCCGATATTTATTTCAGATACTTTTACGGATGACTCTCATTCGGTAAACTGTAGTCATCAATGCTTTATGGTTTTGTTTTGTTTTGTTTTTTTCATTCAACAGACCTGCCTCTGCTGTAAAATGCTCGCTTTTTGAAACTCTAGGCGGATATATTGGCTGTGTTTCATAAGATACTATATTAATCATAGGATTAGATTTCCCGATAATTTATCTGATATGAGCAAGAATATGATGAAAGGGCAAATCATATCAACTTTGTGTGTGCAAAATACTCATCATGACACAATGACACTCTTCAGATATATGGATAGACAGATATCTATCTACTCCCACTCTCACTACCCTCCAACACATCTCACAGCTCCCCATTGGCAAGGCTCCCTTATACAGCTAAAGGTGGTTAAGTTGGTGAATGGTGTCGTAAAGTGAGCTGCCAAAGAGATCAAGGTGACACTAAAGTGATTTCTGATGCATAAAAAAAGGTTCTTGTTTTGCAAGGTGGTGGAAGTCACTGTGGAAGGCTTCCACGAGACTCTTTTCAGTGCTTGGCTTCTACATATATGCAGTACACCTATTGTGACAATTATTTCAAACCTTACAGTCATTTTTCAGTTAGCCTACCTAACAAATGATAGAAAACTCAAAAGAGCTGATGATTAGAAACAAAAGCAGTTTAACAGTTAGAAATGATCTTCAATCAAATGTATCGGATTATTCCAGAAGTTCCTAACATCCTTTGCCAGGTTCCTGTGTGCCACCCCATGTTCTAATTAGCTCACACATACCATAAAACTGGAAGACCTTATCATCCATCCATTCATTCTCTGCAATATCATGACTAACAGGAAAAATGTATTATCACTGACAAAAAGAGTTACACACCCAGTCTTTCAGATTGATACTTATCCAAGTAAGCACAAGTCTGTCACCTTTTTCTGCCATTACTATGGCATTAGCTGTATTAGGTCCATTAGCCTTTGCCCTCTGAGAACTCAATCTTTCTCACCTTTCTGCATTGACTGAGAAAAGAAAAGAAGCTTGTCACGAGCAAGACTATCCGGTTGCATCGTTGTGCCAATAGAATAGGAATGTGACAGCTTTTTTAACCATGTTTCTGTACCCTTCCTAATTCAGTAGCGAAGCAGCTAGTCACAGCACTCACGAGCATTTCAGCTGCTTTTATGAAATCTCTGACCGTGTGTACGCTTACATAATCCGTAAAACAGATACTGTGCAGTGTGAAATAATGATGATAAGTCTTGTTTGTAGGAATTTTATAATGTCTTTCAAGTGGGATCTTATGAACATGTCAATAGTCTTCCTGTTTGATGTTGGAATGTTGTGGAAATGTTGTGGAAATACCGAAACGTCAGACAACTTTCAAAGGAAGCCCGACTTTTCCTTTCTGGGCTGATAATATTTCTCATCTGATGATACCCTACTTCCAGCCAGCTATGAAATCAATGTTGACCAAACAAGTGCCAACACTCGCAAGCAATTGATTATTATAGGCATTCAGTAGACCCACCCTTAGGGTTAAACCCTGTGGGATTCTTTGAGTAGCTAAATGCCAATTTACCACATCAATGAGGAGCATTGGGAGGCCTGATTTCACAAGGAAACCATTTACCCTTCATCACATTTGCACACAGTCAGTGTGAAAAGCTAAATGTAGGTCAACTATTAACTGCACATTGATTGGCAATGTTTGTTTATTGCAGATTTATGTGCTCTATCAATTACTTTTGCCTAATTTCATAGGTTACTTGTTTTTTAAAGGCTCATCATTTGTAGAATCATGTTCTAAGACTTGATGGCAATAATGTTACAATAATGGTAACTTACCTATATTTAAATTCTCATTCATCCATACATTCATTTGTTACAGCGCACAAGTACCACTGAGACAAATAAAGACACACATCACGTGTTTCTGATCAATACTTATCTAAGTCAGTCCAAGTCTGACACCTTTTTCTGCCATTACTATAGAATTAGCTGTATTAGGTCCACTAGCCTTTGCCCTCTGAGAACTCAATCCTTCTCACCTTTCGCACCTTTCTGCATTGACTGAGAATGAAAAGAAGCTAGTCACAGCACGGACAAGGAACGTGAGACTATCGGATGCACAGTGTGCCAAGTGACTGTGAGTACGGCAGCTATTTTTGTCTATTGGCTCTCATCTTTCTGCAAAAAGTAGGTGGTTACTGCAGGAAGAAGACATTTCGATGATGATTTGATAATATCCCTGCCTGTGGCACGGTGCATATACAATTATGCATATTCAGGCCGGGGAGGCTTGCTCTTGTGGTAGCATGCTAGGCTACCAATTGCTGGGTTTCGGATTTGAATCCAGCTCTTGTCGGGTCACGTGGGCATATGTCAGAGGGCTGTTTCAGTCATGCTCAACTCATTGCCGTGTCCTCCTCCTATCATAAGTAGCCTAACCAGTGCATAAATACAGGACATATAGCCCCAATCGTCCACCCATACATGTGCATGTATTAATACTAGAGTTTACACAATGTTACAACTGAAGAATTAGGAGCTAACATTCAGCTGTTTCAAAAAGTCCTATTTTTCGCAATTATTTTAACTGTCAATTTGTCATTGGGTAACTTGTGACCTCAGTGATGAGTAGTGTGACTCAGTGACTTGTCCTGATAGCATTGCAAATATAGGATGTGACCTCACAAACTACATGTGAGTCATAAAGAATGACATGGCAAGGATAGAGATGTGACCTCAAAAGGAGCATCCCAGTGATTTTCAGTAGGCATTTTAAATTCTTTGGCTAAGTGAGAATAATAATATGAAGTATACAACCTCTGAAAGGTCAATCGTTTGCGTTATGACGTTCATGGCTGGAGAAGGGTTTGAACCCACATCCTCACGAACATGGGACATACACATACTAACCACTGCACCTAGGAGTCACCATATATTTTTCTTGTACCGTACTCTTTTTCTATTTTTTGGCTCTAAGGGACCATCCATTTTGTCACTGCACTTGATGATGAAATATTCAAACCGGCAAATATGTCTGTGCATACTATAAATGAATCTTCCCATTCTATGCCTCAGTTCTACTTAGTCAATTATCAGACACAGAAGCTTTAGCTCTATAGTCTATATGCTTCTCAGTCTCCACATATATGTCATATCTCTATATATCTGACATTAAAAAATGCTCTTTTAAGATTTTCTCTAGTGACTGCCATATGGTATCGTATATATTATACCACTATAAAAACCTTGGTATGGCCTTTTTTTGCATCAAGAATATTTTTTCAACATCTTAATGATTGTGCAAAGAGCAAAGGAAATGATTGATGATTTTATCTGACAATGTCTATGGTAAAGTGGCTGTCATGTCTTGACACAAGGAAATTGTGTTATCAAATTTTCCATTTATATGTATATCACCAAGACCATGAAGCAAATTAAATGTCTTTTCGTCTTTCCGTTCATGTGTTACTGAGAGAAACCGCAAAGGCTGGATGGCACCAGACACAATCTGTCAGCTAGAAAATGTACAATTGATACACAATGTATGTTCTTATCTAAAAAGTTAGCTGTTACATATCCAGTTTCAAAGACAAAGCATCACATATTGTTCACGTGTAACATTCACAGATATCACAAAGACCTTTTACTATTGATAAGAGTGTAAGTCGTCTGCAATTCACATAGGGTAAAATTACCTTGCTAAGCTTTGAAGCCAGACCTCTACACATTTTTATCCTTTGCCATAAAAAAGTCCACAAACAAAACTCTATGGACTGCATAAGTTTGGGATCACCTTTATGTGGAATATATGTGTCTGTTTCAAATTAGAATTTCTAATGAGACTAAGACAAAGACTAATACTTCTTTATTGGTCATTCTTGTAAAATACAATAATACAGAAGGAAATTGGTGGTGCAAATATTTGACATGATGAAAGAAATAAACAAAGCATTAGTTTACTTTCACAGCTGACCATGGTTTCATGACATATAAAACGTTGATTGCTTGAGGAATAAAGGAGTTTCTGAATCTTACGGTTTTGCACAAAGGCACACAAAGTCTGGCTCCAAGGGGCAAAAAATCATGAATTTGTTTAGTGGATGAGACTCATCCTCGTACACTTTCACAGCAATACTCTCACATGTCGACCTATACACATTAATTGGATCATATAGAGTGTCATTTTTGGTAGTTCTGATGGCCCTTTTTCTCAACTTCATATAATCATTCTGTTGTTTCTTAGTACATGAGTTCCACCAACATACAACTGCATAGCATAATGATGCCAAATTATATCGATGTTTCAAAATAGCTTAAATATCAAATATTTTCCAGTATATATATGCTGGTATAGAAAACCTAGAACCTTATATAAAGTGGCAACATTATTTGGCTCATCATGTTTGTAATCATCTTTGTTTTAATTACGTTGATAATAATTAAATATTCTTTGGGAATGACATTACTTTTATCTTTCTAACAGCTAAAACCACTTATATTTTCAAGTGTGATTGCAATACAATACTTAACTTAAAGTTGGTTTTATTTCGTTTATCTACTGTATGTGATACATGTGTGATTCAGTTGAATAACAAAAACACTTATGAAAAGTATATTCACTTTTTTTTTTTTTAGTTTCTGAAGTTGCATTGGCTTTTGATTTATGGTTTGTTTTCTTGTTCTGAACATCAAACTGATTGATCACAGCAGGAAATTTGTATATGGACACAGGTTTTTGTGAAATGTATGCAATGTTTATTAAATATTATATCACATTGGTATAGAAGGACTATACTTTTATGACTTATCCTCTTATATCAATTGACTGAATGCCTTTGAAATTATCATTTTTACTCTCGTGGGTGTATATTTTTTCCTAAATCACAAACATAAAACTTGTTTTCATTCGATTGAAACTGAATAGATTGATATAAATTCTACTAAAAACAACTTTTACCAAAGGGACCAGAAAGCGCATGATGTAGTCATATTATTCAGCAGCCCATAAAAAACACCTTTCACCTGCTTTACTGCTTAATGTGACTATAAAATTTCAGCATAGCATGATCAGTTTGCATCAGTGTGTTCTGGTATGTCTCTCTATAGATTTATGTTAGAAGCGGCATGCTGAAACTTGTAAACAAAATTTATCAAATATGTTGATTTATCTGGAATGGCGCGCAATCTAAAATCATATATAATATATATACTATATCATATTGAGAAGAATCCTTCAATGAAATAGTACAGAGAGAGCAACACCTCATATCAACTCACAGAAGGCAGAAAATCCACAAAATGGGATAGTCTTTTAAATATCCTATCATAGTTTTTTTTTATTATATCGTTCCTCAAATTCAGCAGAAGGATGAAATGAATAGAAACAAAAGCTCAAAGACAGATAAAACATTTCAACATGACCATATTGCATGAATTCATTAGGCGGCAGAGCTTTTTTTAACGATTTTCGACTAGGAGACCAATGGAACTTCATAGCGTCGTGATGTGTGGCATCCATTTACACCCCCCTCAAATTAAGAAACAAATAGAAGAGCAATTATTCAATGTCAAAATATCACAAGCCTGGAATTCCTTACCCGCCAATATTAAAAATGATTTAAAATCATACTCTTTAATATACAAACTCAAAGATTATTTGACATCAAGGTACAACCCCACATGTAGGCTCCCTCTCAAATTGTTATGTTTGCCTAAGTTCAAGAATCTGAAAACTGACTGCCTCACTCATGAATGTCATTTCGAACTCATTTCATCTTTCATTCATCGAAATTATCGTTATGTATATATATATTCATTGACTACCATTATCTGGATTTTTTTGGTTAATTTTCTAAAAAAAAAATTTTTTTTCATTTATTAATTAATTTTTTCCAATAAGCTATGCATTTATTTATCCATTCATGTATTTGTCTACTTGTTTTAATTCGTCTATATCTATTATTGAAATACTGATGAAAATTATTTATTCTGTAATAATGTAAGGTGCTGCGACCACAGCTGCAAAGGCCCTTGTATGCTCCTCCATTCCCATATGCCATGTATATCTATGGAATATTCTAATAGAAGTGCCTGATTATTGTAATTGTGTATGTGAAATGAAAAATAGTTATCCTATCCTATCCTATCCATAGATCACCAACTGTACTAATGATGCGCTGCATGATGCGCTGCACCCAGGATGTGCGTCATGCGAGCGTCGTATATGGATCATTTTTCATGAGTCAATTCATTAAATCCATGTACATTATAATTCTTACAAGTCAAAATGCCACACAAGGAAGATTACAAAGTGATCAACTGATCATAGTTATTATCACTATCATGAGAGAAAAGACTCAAGAAACATTTTTTTCATATATTATTCTGTTTCATGGAAAGAATAAAACAAGTCTGGAGGGAGTTAAAACTAAAAGTTCACAGAGCGATAAACAATATGAACATGACCATATTGCATTCAATAAAGGGTGCTTGAGGAAAGCAGAGAGCATTCATATTGTCTCACTGTTAGCACATTTTGTTGTTACAAGCAAGACCTGACAGAAATCATTAAAGACACCAAAAGCACGAAGGATGTGATGAGAGACGTAAATATCTAAGATAGCCTGCAGATCTTATAACGGTCTGTCCTATTTCAATATGGAGGAAAGAATAAAGGCTTGGCTGTTAATGTGACTGAATGCAAATTTGTGGAAAAAAAAGCATGGAAACTGTTTGGTAGGAATGAAATACTAAAACTTCTGTTTTACATTCACTATTTGATTCACATGCAGAATGATTTAATGTCATGTAAATTTCTTATTTCCTTAATCCAAAGGTAAACGTTTATGTTCAATTTTCCAATTTCAACTTCGCTCATAATTTTCTTTACAAATTTTTAAAAGCATTTTTTGGATCTGTTATTAGACATTTTGCAGGCTGTGTGCATTTACTTTAATTGCTCCAGAAACGTTATTACTTAATGACCCCTTTTAGATAATCCAATTACAGACATTTGAACTCGGCTAATGACAAACTGAGTTCACCACACAAAGCAATTTCAAGGCTGATCACACTTCAACAACATTCTTTGATCTTGTGGAGCAGGTCTTTGGTATTTTTTGGTTCAATGATGGATCTGCTATGAACTATGTACAGCACACAAGTGAACTGTATGAACAAGAACTTTTGCTGATAATCTTCTCTGTAAGCTTGAATTGTGGTGAAAAGGGATAAGTGTAGTTTTGGTGATTCTCAATTTCCTAATATTTTATCTAATCAGAAGTGGGTCATCATGACAGTAAGAAATTGTCCTGATGTGATGTTATCGGTGTACATTACACACTTTGAATAAAGAGTAATTGTGGAGTAAAATATTTTATCTATATGCTTCTTTTGTATTGTTTTCACCTGGCCTGAATTCTGGAAACTAGTGTCAATACCGTAACGAAATAGATACGAATCAATCGGAATCATAATAGAATATATCTATGCATAATGCATATAACTTCTGCTGGGCAGAACATGTCAAATACAAAAGCTTAACGATTTGCTATCCCTGCCGGGTATAAGATGCAAAAATCATGGGCGACATGCTCACACCTGCAACAGCTAAAAACTCCTCCCCGAGCAATGCCACTCACCTAAACTGTCCACCTATCCTTATTCATCTATCCTGTCCTTCTGATAACAGCAAATAACAGTGAAACAGCTCCCTTATTTACGTTTTCTGCCTCAACTGTTTTTCCCCACCAGGGGCGCATGCATCTCCATCGTAGTTCCGCTATTGCTCACGTTTAGGACTGGCGCCACCATCTGCCTTCCCGCCAAAAAAAGATCCACACACTTCACTCTCACCTACTGCTCTTCACTTCTACCTGGCTCAACCACTTCCACTCATCGTATCTTCCTCATCTTACCTTCATTTTACAGCTCTTCTCAAGCCCATTCCATCTGTCAATGTCTCAATGCCCATACACTTTTACATATTTGCCTAATTCTATACATTTCCATCAATCCACATTTCCTTTCAACAGATCTTTTCCTTTCCTTACGAGCCATGCCCTCAATTACAAGCTCAGGTGTAAGTACACTTGACTGTACCTTACACCAATACATATGGCAGTGCATTTGTAACTTCAATTCCTCTACCACCAATCTTTACTTATATTACAATTATTACTCAAATGCTATTTCAAATGGTCAGCATGCAACATGGGGCCAGATGCCCAGGCACGTAGAAGGGGGGGTTAATTATTCCCCGTTATAGTCCTGCCCGAAATCATGGGTATATCTAGTACAGAATAAGACACTAAGACTAGGACACTGCCTTATTTTCTTATTTCCGTTGACGTCACTGGGTTCCTGGTGCTTTTATGGTGGACATCCATAATTATTTGTCGTAGGTTTTTGTTTTTCTTATGGAAGCATCATATTTGCTTTTTTTCATTTCATTTACATTTTATGGTAGAAGCCCCACATTTAGTTATGCCTTTCCATGACAAGGCACTTCCTTTTGTTTGTTGCCTGTTCTAGTTTTTAGACATTGTCATTTTTATTCCTTATGATTTCTGCAAACGGAATGCCTGGTCTGCCTCGCTACTTTCCTGTACAAAATCCTTTTCAAACCCTTATGGCTTCTTTATGTTTTGTAAATGTCACTGAACGATTGCAGAACCAAATAAAAGACCACAAGGAAGAAAAAGATGGTTTGTGATTGCTCAATTCGGTTGAGTGTCATCATGCAAATTTCCTGTCTTTTGACAAATTCACTTGCGTGCTTGAACGGCTGGTTCTTTTTACAAATTAGCATGAAGCGTCATGACATGGGTTTATTAATTAAATAGTAAAAGCCTAACATTTCTTTCATCATTCAGACAACCAACTGGTCCTGGCAAACATGCCACATTTGTCTGACTGGCAGCTTTGGTAAAACATTGGCGCAAATTCATAAAATATCAAGTTGTGTCGACACTATGTTATATTAATTAATGTATTGTTGCAGCCATTCTGATTTTCGCAGAATTTGCAAGAGTAAACTAAGGAAAGTAACTTCAGGACATTGCATTATTTCTCTTGGACTAAAAATGATACTCCCTTTCTGATATTTTTATCTGCTTATGCCACCAATGTAACTTGAAATGCAATCTTCTCCTTTCATGACAACATTACGACAATCTTTGTCCAATTGACTTTCATTTTCTAACCTTTCACAAAACAAGGTAAATGTGTCGTATTCCTTTTTGTTTGAAAACATTTCTCTTTTTCTTTTCAGACTTTGAGATTTTTTCATATCTTATTCCAAATAAGTCAGAAGGTTTTCCACAAAGTCTTTTTCAAGTCATAACAAATATGGAAACTTTATAGATGTCAGCTTATAAGAGCAGGATCTTATTAGTGAGTATATATATATATGTGAGATGGTAGTCAGCAAGGTCTGAAGTGGAAAATTTGAATTAAAGGAAGCAAGTCACAGATTCTTAATGAACACAAGGAATATTTTTCAAGCAGGGAAATGTATTTCATATCTACAGAAGAGATATTTGAAATTTGAACCAATTATCCTTGAGTTGTAAAACCATCTAAGAATGATATTCTAAAGAGAAAAAAAAACTTTTGAAAATGTCTGGTTTTGAAATATATCAAGATGGAAAGTTAACCACAAGGTTGACTCTTCCATAAAATTTGTCATTTCAGCAGGCTATAACTGATTTTCTTATACAGTAAATGCTTTGATTTGCCAACTTGAGTTGGCATCTTCAAAGGCAATGTAGTGACTAAAGTTGGTATATATACAAATCATTTATCAAATAGCATTACTTGTTTGATTCAAGGAGAAACCTCGAATCGCCAGTAAATCAAGAGTCACAGTTAACCTACAGAACTTACAATTGGATCAACCTCTACGGCAAACCTACATTTAAGGAAGCCTGGCATGTGAGAAAATGCCTGGAGCTCTGGCCTCCAAGTGTAATCAGGGCCTCTCATGCAGTAGCAAATTGTCATTTAGCCACTCTAGGTATCCCTCAGGATGCAAATTACAGAGATCAAGGCAGATGAGTGGATGTTGTGAAACTGCTTTTGGAAGTACATGTACAGTACATGTATGGTTAAGGAAGAGGAGGGAAGAGGAGGGAAGAGGAGGGAAGAGGGAGGAGGGAAGAGGAGGGAAGAGGAGGGAAGAGGAGGGAAGAGGAGGGACAAGGAGGGAAAAGGAGGAAGAGGAGGGAAGGAAGAGGAGGGAGGGAAGAGGAGGGAGGGAAGAGGAGGGAGGGAAGAGGAGGGACGGAAGAGGAGGGACGGAAGAGGAGGGACGGAAGAGGAGGGACGGAAGAGGAGGGACGGAAGAGGAGGGACGGAAGAGGAGGGACGGAAGAGGAGGGACGGAAGAGGAGGGACGGAAGAGGAGGGACGGAAGAGGAGGGACGGAAGAGGAGGGACGGAAGAGGAGGGACGGAAGAGGAGGGACGGAAGAGGAGGGACGGAAGAGGAGGGACGGAAGAGGAGGGAGGGAAGAGGAGGGGGAGGAGGGAAGAGGAGGGGGAGGAGGGAAGAGGAGGGGGAGGAGGGAAGAGGAGGGGGAGGAGGGAAGAGGGGGGGGGAGGAGGGAAGAGGAGGGGGAGGAGGAACGAGGAGGAACGAGGAGGAACGAGGAGGAACGAGGAGGAACGAGGAGGAACGAGGAGGAACGAGGAGGAACGAGGAGGAACGAGGAGGAACGAGGAGGAACGAGGAGGAACGATCCTTCCCCATGTTAGGTTCTGCCTTGGCTAGTAAAATGGAAGTATTAGGAATAGTTAGAAAAGGATTGTTATCTTTACCATGAAATGCGACTTGCCTTTTATTGTAAGAATGTTGTCAAAAGTCTTTATATTTGGCAAAGAAATTCTGTACATGAAACTTTCCTGTGCATGTATAACATATGATCCATCCTTGTATAGGGAAGCTGCCTTTTCAAACGGCGACCACATAATTTGACATATTGCCTTGCCATTGATATGAATTCTAAAGTCAAATGATCGCTGCCTCTGGGGTGAAACTATATTGATATTTGTGTGACAGCCTGTAAATGGGGAACTTTTCGACATAGAAAACCTCTAGACTGTGTTGGTTTGATCTCTCCCAATGGCCCAAGTCATGAAATTTATCACAATTTTATGGCTTCCAAAAGAGACGTCACTGAAATTGAGAAATTTACAACTCTTATCAGGCACAACACATGCTGGTCATACAATATGCAATGAAAGCAATCATAAAGACACAATTTAGACATTCTGAGGTGATTTAGGGTTGTCTGTGACAGTTTGTGTTGTCTGAGTATTTTATGCATCTTTACAGGCAGGAGATCCTGACTGGAATATATGTATCTCCCATGTTACTAATGAGGCTATGTGGCAAAGCTTCTGGTTAATAATTTGTTGGAAAAACTTGCTGCCATGGGAAATGGGATGTTCATAATTAGACTCATCAAAAACTGTAGGCCAACACTTCATTTTAAAATTGAGCCACGGGTTATAATCCTGCAAATAATGTAACCTAATATGGGCTCCTTTAATTGAGTCCTCCTACGCTTCACATATCCTCCAATGATTACGGTAGTTCACACAAGTCTTCTTCAAAGTATTGTCACTTTGTAAAAGTGTGAAGTTTCTAATTTCGCCCACATTCATTTAAATTTGAGAAAAGATTGTAAATATCTATGTATTATTATGTGATAAAAAAGTCAAGTAATTGCATGTTTCAAATAAAATTACAACACCTATAATCCTATATCCATGAAGTTAGCTTCTTGAAGATCAGTGTCACAAATTTCCAATTTTGTCAAATTATAATTACAATTTCTGCCAAGTTAAGATATCAAATATGATCTTTTCTCAAATAAATATGATTATCATTGATAATTATAGTTTCAATGGACAGCTCAAGGCCAATAACTTCATCTTTGCAATTTCATTTTTTATTTTCTATAATCAACTGACAATCTTTTTCTTAATGGCATGCTTATTGCATCAATTCAATGCAAGTAGAACCGTGACCACAATGAATTTACGTACATATGATGAGCCTACAGTGGCAGATCCAGAAAATGTTGGACGGGGGGGGGGTTACATATGAAAATGTACACAAAATATCCGGAATCCTTTATTTACTTTACAATGTACAGGCCAAAGGGAGGGGGGTTTGAACCCCCTAAACCCCAGCCCCCCTCCCTTGGATCCACTACTGCACTGACAGCAACCTTTTGTGTAATTGGTTCTGTTACATAGGCAAATGTGTGATATTTACTTTTTGGAAACGTTTCTCTTTTTCATTCCAAATAACTCCTAGTCTGGAGGTTTCAAGTAATTTTTTTTTCAAGTCATGCTGACACATATAAGAACTTTATAGATGTAGATATCAGCCTATTAGAGTAGGAAGTTGTTTATTGATCTTATTAGTGAGACATATATGTGAGATTGTTAGTCCAAAAAGTTTGAAGTTTGAGAATCTGGTTCTTCTGAAATGTAAGGAAGTAAGTCACAGATTCCTTAACGAAGACAAGGACTGGAGGCCCAATTAAAATTTTTATCAAGCACAGATATGTAGAGCATTTGATATCTATGTACAGAAGAGATATTTGATATAAGAACCAATCATCCAAGATTTATAAAGCCATCTAAGGATGTTATTCCTATTATTCGGATGGAAAGAAAATACCTTACATTTTTGGTTTAGCAAAGGTATGTCAAAATGAAAAGTTTTAAAACCACCAGGTAGGTTCGTCCAAATAATTTTATCATTTCCTTCCATATTTGTTACTACATCTGTATACCAATTCTTTTCTATTTATCACAGAGTGTAGAAATATATGCTTATACAAGATATTATATATTTATTGCAATTGTAGAATGACGTTGTGGCGCAGAATGTGACTACAATGTACCCGGTTTTATACTCCTAGGGGAGTTCAGAAAGGCTCATGCTTGAAGTGCTGAGAATGTAAATTGCACTGTAAAATCTGCTGAGACAGTCTGTATAGTGGACCATAAAACAAAATATGTGTGAGAAACTTGGGATCTCTATTCAAGGTATGAGTTTGAAACAATGCTCCAACCAAGTGTCCTATAAATGTCTTGATTTGCCGAATTTAGTAGCTGTCTTCAAGTGAGTGAGTGAGTTTGTGTTTTACGTCTCATCAGCACCTGATTGGGCTATTTAGAGACATACTTGGTTTGTAGTCACGTTGAGTTAGTCATCTCATCTTGGGTGATGGCATCAAGATCTTGGAGGCGTCACTTTGACAGGTTACTGTCCTCAAAGGCAATGTAATGACTGACATCTTGTATAAATGAGAAAAAAACATTGATCAATCAACAACACTTGTTTCAAGTTGTTCAATTCAAGGAGAGACCTCAAATCACCAGTGAACCAACGGGCTCAGTTAACCTACAGCAACAAGTAGATCAACCTCTATGGAGGAGGAGGGGAAAAGGAGGGAAGAGAAGGAATGGGAAGGAGATGCAAGGAGGAGCTTGTTGTTGGAGGAGGAGCATTCCTTGGCTAATAAAAAGGAAGTATGTGGAAAGCATCAGAAAAGGATTGTAATCTTGATCATGAATACTGACCTGCTGGCCTTTTCAACAGAATGGCCAATAATGAAAGAAATTATTTCAATATTGGCATAAATTTCTGCTTCCACAATGTACGTATACAGGACTGAAATCGTCCTTGTATAGGGAAGCTGCCTTTTCAAACAGCAACCACATAATTTGACATATTGCCTTGCCATTGATGTGGATTCAAAAAGTCAAACGATCCCTACGTCCGGGGTGAAACTATATTGATATTTGTGTGACAGCCTGTAAATGGGGAACTTTTCGACATAGAAAACCTTTAGACCATGTTGGTTTGATCTCTCCCAATGGGCCCCCGAGTCATGAAATTTATCACAATTTTATGGCTTCCAAAAGAGACGTCACTGAAATGGAGAAATTTACAACTCTTATCAGGCACAACACATGCTGGTCATACAATATGCAAAAAAAGCAATCATAGAGACACAATTTAGACATTTTGAGGTGATTTGGTGTTGTATGTGACAGTCTGTGTTGATATATTAGGAAAAATATTTGAAAAAATCCTTATATTACTTTCCATAATTTCATGGTTCTTTGGGTAAGTTTCTTTCTTGTGTAAACTGCCCTAAGAAGTATATATAAATGTATCATTAAAAACAGTAGAATAGATCTATATATCACCTGTGAAAGTACTGAGGTTTTTTGGTGAAGCTTCCAGTTAATTTTTTGGAGAAACCTGATGCCTCTGTAAATAGGAAGTCAAATACAAGATCCTCATTTATTTATATAAAGCAGGACGCTTACACTTTATTTACACTTTATTTAAAGCTCGAGTCACAAGCAAAGATCGTAGAAGTAGCGTATTGAGACATGGACTATTTTGTTCAGTAGAAACCTTCCCACATTTTGCACTAATCTCCAATGGAAAAGGTGGTTCACAGTTTTCTTCAAAGAATGATAATGCTAATAAAAGTGCGAATTTTCTAATTTGGCCCACATTCATTTTCATTTGAGAAATGATTTTAAAAACTGATTGTAATGTGAAAATAAAGTAGCAATTATCGCATGTTGCAGATACAATTAAATCAGCAATTTCCTCAAAAACGCTTCTTCAAGGTCAGTGTCAGTAATTTCCAATTTTGTCAAATTATAAAAATAATTTCTACGCAGCTGATATTGTCAAATTTTCAATAAATGAGAACATTTTTCAAATGAACATGATTACAGTGTATCATTCATCATTTCTCATTTTAATTGATAAATTTTGACAACTCAAGGCCAATAACTTCATCTCGCAATTCAATTTTTAATTTTCTATAACCAGCTGATAACCTAACACAAACATCAATCAATTTGTGAACAGTATGACATACGCCATTTAATTGTTTCAATTCAACGTGAACATGAAAATATAACACCTAATCATTTAAAGTAGCCATTCGTCTATGCACTCGTCATGAAAAGCAATAGTTACAGACTGCAGAACATATTAAATTTGCTCTCATTGAGGTGTCCTCGTTTTTGTTGGGAGGTGCTAATCGCATATCAAACAATAAGCTGCCCTTGACCGTGGCCTTGCCCTTTGCTTCAATCTCATTGTAACTTGACTTTGAAAGAACAATTAAGCTCCTCTGCTAGCTCACAAACAGTTGATCTTGCCAATGGCAATTGCCTTTTTGACCATAAGTAGTTGAGTTGGTAGCCAAGGTCAAAGACTGAGCTGAAAAGGAGATTCTTGGTGACGTTGAGGAGATTGTGTTAAAAATGTTGTGGCATTCTTGTTTGTTGATGGATCCCTGTTATTGACTCCTTTTCTGCAATATGGCAGACTAGTGCACTAGGAGAGGAAAGGCCAGTTCCAAAACCGGTTTTCAAAGCAGATTTAAATTATGCCATATCCAGTTTTTAAAAAAAGCCCTCTATTGCTGAGATTTTAATGAAAACGTCCACAAAATCATGAACTGAAATTGAGAACAGCGTCATGTTGACATTCATATTCTAGTGGAAAGTCAACTTTCCAGGCATAAAATTAGGTTTTCAGGAAGCGGATTTCTCTAAAATGCGGATTGGCCTGAATTTGCAGACTGACGTTGCAAATCGTGTATCGATCAAGTGTATCGATGAGACGTATCGTATCGAATGTCAGCAACGGTGCCGAGCCCTATGGCAGACTTATCTTTGACATAACTGGAATAAACAAGTTAATAATAATGCCATTGGATACAAGTTATCAAAGGTAAACATCAGTAAAGCATAAGAAGCAACTTTGTCACTAGATTAATAGTGGGTCAAGAACTGGTGACGATTTCTGAGACACACGTACCTTTGACTTACTTTTTTTATAGAAAATTTGAAAACATAGTAACCTTCAATTGTTATTGGAGTTATTGAATCAGACATCATGAACAATAATATGGTAGGCCTACCAGCAGAATTGATATTTGCTAAATCAAATTGGGGGAACACTTTTCGCCGAACGGTGACATTTATGAGCTGCCATTCTGATTGGCAATGTGATTAACCAATCAGACAACTGCAGCTTACTGATATGTTCCACATTGTCATAAACCTAATTTCCGGCTGTCCGTGATTAGGTTTTCTCTGACACAGGAATATGAATATATGGTATAGTGAGCTGTATTGGTAAGAATTGTGCTTTATGTCCAGCTGAAGATAGGGCTATGATGTTTGATTACAAAACATTGTTCAAGTACATTATTATGTCAAAAGATGTCATCAAAAGAAATATGTGTAATTCTGCACATCAATACGGGCTGATCCTCATTTCATCGATGCCTTTCCTATCCAAATTGTATACATCAATCTCTGAAACATGCCCTCTTAGGGATACCCTGATTGGCTAACTGATGATTTATAATTCTTTCAGAAGAACCAAGTCATTATCAGAGCTCTCTCAGCAACAATTTCAAATATGTCTCACTAATTAGATAAATTAACAACTTCCAGCTTATACTAAGTTTTTCAGTGCGTCAGTATGTTTCAAAACAGATGTGGAATTCTTGAAGATACATTCAAAATGTGATATGAGAAAATCAGCCTGTAAGGAAAATGAAAATATATAATGTATGCACAAATCAAGAATTACAAAGCCAATTGGACAAAAAGCTTACGAAAATGAAAAGCATAAGTTTCAACTTTCTTGAATTAAAAAAAAATACATCAAATATATGTATAATAAACAGAAGAGATCTAATTGCATGCCTAAAGAGAATTTCTTTGCTTAGCGTCTGGTGTTATACTTCGTAAATTGAAAACTGAAGCTGACAACAATGCCCTTGTGGGTACAACTGACTCTTGATCTCTTCAACTCACGGGGTACTACTGAAAATACCACCATACCCATTTGGTCTTATTACACTTTATAGCAACATAACTTAGAAAGAACGATTTTGCTCCTCTTCTAGCTCACGTAGCTCATCTTGCCAATGTCAACTGTCTTGTCGGAGCAAAAGTGATTGAGCTGAAAAGGAAATTCTAGGTGACATTTAGGAGATTGTGTTAAAGATAGTTGTTTTTCCATTTCTAGTTTGCTGAAGGAGCCCTGTTATTGACTCTGTTTCTGCAAAGTGAACACACATAACATAATTATTATGCAATATGAGAGCATTTAAACCGAGGAGATACACTTGATTCTTAGGTAAACATGGAGGCCATTGGAGGTAGCATCAAATGCAATTTTATCATTTGTTATTGCTAGCTGATGAAGGCCTTGGGAAATGGCTGAAAGCTCTTGGCGAGTTTCAAATTTAGACCTTTATGCTATGAAAAAATTTACACTAATCGAATTCAAAAGGTCGGGATTCATCTTGCATAGTTATAGTATTATTGCCGTTATTAATAGTTGGTATTAATAATTGCCATAGTGATGGTGCTTTCTGAAGACACACAGGTCTTTCCCATGCTTTTTTGTGTAGGCATCCAACAACATTGTTGCCTTCTGGCAATTGTTACTGTAGTTATTGAATCAGAAGTATTTGGTATCTGCTCAATTGATATTTGCTAAATCAGATCAGAAGAATAGGTTTCAGCAAATGGTGACATTTATGAGCTGCCATTCTGATTGGCAATGTGATTAACCAATCAGACAACTGCTTACTGATATGTTCCACATTGTCATAAACCCAATTTCCAGCTGTCCGTGATTAGGTTTTCTCTGAGGAAGGAATATGAATGAATGTAATAGTGAGCTGTATTGGTAGGAATTGTGGTTTATGTCCAGCTAAAGATGAGGTTGTGATGTTTGATACAAAGGCATTGAAAGAAATAAAATATCAAAGATGTGTTTAAAAAAATTCTAATTTTGCACACCATTACTGACTGATCTACATTTCTTTCATGTCTTTCCTATCCAAACCAGATACATCAATCTCAGCAACATGCACCCTCAGGGATACCCTGATTGGCTAAATGACAATTTACCACATCACTGGGGGCCATGATTACGCTGAGGCCATGGTCCTTTCAGGCACTTTCTGACATAGAGCAGGTTAAATGCCGGTGAAGCCCAAAGTACAGTTGAATGGTGATTTATTGAAGGCTTCTCCTTTTAAAAATCAAACACGTCATGCTGATTGATAGGTTTCTCTTTAGATGTGGTCACAGTCTTTCCTTTGAAGATTCCCTCATTTGTGTGGCGTCCCCAATGATTCATAAAGGCTGTGTGTCATGCAGGTAGCACACTGTAACACAAAATGAGTCAAGGTTCTTGTGAAGGCTTACACCAATATGATACTT
Organism: Platynereis dumerilii; assembly: GCA_026936325.1. Taxonomy (NCBI): domain Eukaryota; kingdom Metazoa; phylum Annelida; class Polychaeta; order Phyllodocida; family Nereididae; genus Platynereis; species Platynereis dumerilii. Next base: position 20,631,098 of record JAPTHN010000014.1, on the reverse strand, counting down.
CCAAAACAAGATCCAGTATTTCAGTAAGCCAGAAGAAACGGTCTGACATAATTTAGTAAAGCACTCAAGAATGTCTCCTTCTACACACACACAAAATTTCCAAGTGTCTTCACTGTAGGGAGTAACGCCCAGCTTGTATAGCATATGCAAGAGAATCATGTATAATTCCATCTTTTGAAATCAAAATACTATTGATTCTGCTAAAGGTTCTTTTTTCTCGTTTTGTGAATTATTACATACAGATCAGTTTATATATTACAATAACTGTCATACAACAAAGATCCTTTTAGTAAGGTCTGAATGATCTCCCTTAAACCTCTTATTGTTTGCCTTTGTAAAGAAATTCTATCACTCGTAAACAGCAAGAATTGTGCGTTTCAAGACTTGCTCAGCATAAATAAAATTTATATATCTCCATAATCAGACATAGGAGAGTTTCAAATATTATAAATATGTCATTAAGTGAATAAATATTCTAGATCCACACAAAAACTAATATTTTGTGAATTGCAAAGACTTGAGAAACGATAAAAACGCCACAGAAACAGTACAAATACGATTTTTGAGCTGCTTAGGCATAATTTATCCTGCACTGTGACATTGCACAGAGTCCACATCCCTTTGGTATACAGTGGTCCCTGCGTTATAAGACCCCCTGTTGTAAGACAGCCTTGTCTTATGTGACCGCCCTCCTCCCGCACCAAGTAGTATTTTTAGTGCATTCCGCACCCCCACGAGAGACCACTTCCCCACGAGGGACCACTTCATGACCGCAGAAGTGCCGGTCTTACAACGCATGGACCACTGCAGTTTCTCACAAAGATCTCAGATAAATGTACTGTAACTGCGAATTGAGTGGCCACTGTGGGTCTGTTGACAAATTAATGTTGGTTGACTATACTAATTGAAATAATCTGCTTTCACCAAAGTGTTGCTGATTGATAACTAATTCGTCTTCTCAAATGCAGTCTTTCACCTTTGGCGAGACAAAGAAAGTCATTTATCTCCATCAAGCGTAATGGATGGTGAAAGAACTCTTTTGAGAGTAGTTTGTGATATTGACATGTTTATGACGATATGTCAATATATCAATTTTCCTTGAGGATTTATCAACTGACCTTCTCAAAACCTGCACACTTCAAACCTTTTAACTTCAGAGAGCTAAATAATTATCGTACAATTGTTGGCCAACTGGCCAGTCTTTTTTTTGGGGGGTTGGGGATGGGGGACAGTTGGCCTTCAGAAAAAATGTTTTTATCCTCCTGTAGCTAGGGCACCATGATGCTTAAGTAGTGAAAAAGTATTTGTTATTCTTTCGTATGAAAAAAATTGTCATTATTTTGCAAGCGAATGTGGTTAGTCGTGGGGTAAAATCAACCCCGACTATCAACTGGTCAGCCTCTTCCTGACTGATGACAGAGTTGTAAAACAACTTGCACTATACCTTACAAGTCCTCAAGTACTTAAAAAGGAGCCTAAACTTTAGATCTTTATTAAATAATTTAGATAACTGTATGAGAGATGAGAAATTAATGTCTAATGTAGCCTTCTGGGATATCAAGGCTTTTATTTTTACATGGTTTTAAGAATTTCATACATTCATGTGTTATAAAGAAAAGATGGTATGAACTAAAGACAGGTTTACTTTGGTGGTCTAAAGTCTTCTTGAAACTGCAATAACCTTGAAAATTTCCATCGCTCACTTCCTTATTATTATTTCTTGAGAACTAAGAAATTGTCAGAACTTCCTCAGGAGCAATCTCATATGTCTCACTAATTAGATAAATTAACAACTTCTTGCCCTGATAAGCTTGTACTTGTAAGTTTTTAAGTGTGTCAGCATGTTTCGAAAGAGTCGTGGAATTCTCCAGACACAATCAAAATGTGAATATGAAAAAATCAGACTGGAAGGAATATAAAGATATAATGCATTTACCTTGTTTGATAAAAGGCTAGAATTACAAAGCCAATTGGACAAAGGCTTGCTACAATATCATGATACAAGCAACAGGTAAAAGCTTCAACTTTCTTGAATTGAAAAAAAGAATGCAACAAATTTTCTGTGTAGTCAGCAGAAAACTTTTAGTTACATGCCTTGAAAAAATTAATTTTACCTGGCTTCTTCTGTTACTTTTCTGAATTTGAGAACTGGAGCAAAATTAACACAAATAATATATTATGTAATATGAGACCATTAAAACTGAGGAGATACAGGTGATTCCGAGGTAGACATGGAGGTAGCATCAAATACAATTTTATCATTCCACAAGTGTTATTGCGAGCTGATGAAGGCCATGAGAGATGCCTGAAAGCTCTTGGTGAGTATTATGAAAAATGTATACTCATAGAATTCCAAAGGTCAGGATTAAGCTCACATAGTGATATTATTGCCATTATTAACAGTTGGCATCAATAATTAGCTTTCTCCAGACACACAGGTCTTTGCTATGCTTTTTTTGTATAGAAATCCAAAAAAATTTTTGCCTTCTGGCAATTGTTACTATAGTTATTGAATCAGAAGTATTTGGTATCTACTCAATTGATATTTGCTAAATCAAATCAGAAGAACAGGTTTCGGCGAACGGTGACATTTATGAGCTGCCATTCTGATTGGCAATGTGATTAACCAATCAGACAACTGCTTACTGATATGTTCCACATTGTCATAAACCCAATTTCCTGCTGTCCATGATTAGATTTTCTCTGACAAAGGAATATGAATGTATGGCATAGTGAGCTGTATTGGTAGGAATTGTGGTTTATGTCCAGCTGAAGATGAGGTTGTGATTTTTGATATATCGCTAAGGCATTATGGAAGTTCAATATATATATATACCGATGTGTAAGCCACCACAACTCTGCCAACTAACTAGATGGCTTTCATGATACTAAGGTGCTAACTTTCCTACTTGTAAATGCTACTGTATAGCACATTACACTTCTATGCATTTACAATAAAGAATTCACCATTGAAGTGTAATTTGATAGTCATGGAGGCCTGGATGATCCATTCCATCTATATATATCTCATCTGAACCAGACGCAATGATATTTGCAGGATCCTAGACACTCCAAGTAGCCAAATTGTCACATCATGAACTGGGGCCCATGATTACACAGAGAGGCCATATTCCCTTCAACACCTTCTCCTTCAACTAGGAATGCAGGTTACCTTAAAGGCATAAGGTGTAATGATCATTTGTTGGGGATACTTTTGTTTAAATCAAACAAGTCTTGAATTTAAATTTTGAAATAAAGCTGAAGCCCTCCGTTGATAAATCACATATTCCCTCTCCCTTTGTGAATAACTTACACCGTTTGTGAATTCTTACATTTGGAAAATATGTTCCTCTAAAGATCCCTTTAATTGGGTCTATGATCTCCTTAAACCTTGTTTCATTACCTTTGTAAAGAAATTCATAAATTAATTTCCCACCAGAATAATGCATTTCAAAACTTTCTCAGCTACAATCTCACAAATATCTCACTTATCAAATTCAGTTATGTTCAGAATAACAATCAATGTCCTCTAAAAGGACGTTTTCCAGAAATGCAAATATATTAGACCAGTGCATGTTCTGTTAAAACAAAGCCAAAACAATATGAAACATTATTTCTGTTTTGTTATTTTTGGGACAAAATGTTGAGAAAAGAAAGTGCATGACAAGGTCATGGCAAATGATAGTAGCAGCATCCACATTTTTCTATCATTATTACATGGAACAGACTGCAAATATTTGTAAGGCGTTCCTGGGGATCATTGAATTACTATTCATTTGCACAACCACAATTCCTGTCAAATGGTCACCTATCGGAGAACAAGTATGGGAGCTCTAAGCATTCGGACTGTGAATTCTACAGGTGCTCAGTTTGACATCAGGAAAATGTAAAATCCCAGATAGTCAAACAGATGAGCAAATCATTATGACATAACTTCAAGTAAGGTTCAGAAATTCATCTTACTTTTTGTCTATTGAAAAGACAAGGTTATATGAATTTCTTGGATGGTTTTATAACTCCTTCCTTTCTTGGTTCATTACTTTCTAACATTTTATATTATGTCGAAAAGATATAAGATTCATAAAGATCATTTTAATTAGGTCTAAAACCAACTCAAAGCATTGCCTTTAGTAAAATCATATCATGGACTTCCTTGTAACTACTTCAAGAGCACTGGAATGCTCCATATCCAAACTTGCTCAGGAACAATCTCACATATATATGTCTCCTAATTAGATATACCAACAAGATTCAACAACCTCCTCTCGATCCTCATAAGCATATACTTGTAAGTTTTTAAGTGCATCAGCATGTTTCGAAAAAGTTTTGGAAATCTCCAGACACATGAAATAAGAAAAAAAAGCACATTGTCTGCAGTAAAAACAAAAAGAAATTATTCTGAAAAGGAAAATATGTAATGCATTATCCGTGTTTGACAAAAGGTTTGAATTACAAAGCCAATTGGACAAAGGCTTGTGACAATGTCTTGATGCAAGCAAGAGATAAAAGCATAACTTATAACTTACTTGAATTGAAAAAAAAAAAGCAAATATATTTGTTTAGTCATCAGAAATTTCTGGCTGCAGGATTGATTTTTTTTATTTGGCTTCTGATGTTACTTTTCTGAATTTTTCGACTGAATCTGAAACACCTAACATACACTGATGCAAACTAATCATGCAAGGCTAAAATTCAACGTTTACATTAATCAATACAACAGGTGAAAAACTTTGTATGGACTACAGAATTGCAGCATATGCACACTGGTGTCGGTTACCAGTATATTATAAGTGATTAATTAGGCCAGACTGTTCATGTCAATTGTCAATGACTCAAGACTCAAGAAATTTTATTTGGCATGAAATGCAAGGAATATATACAATATGATGTTTGAAGGCTATACAGTAAACATAGATATATAAAAACAAAAGCATTACATGAATAGGAGGACACCCCTAAGGCAACTACTTGCCGCTGACGAGGTGCCCACCTTGAATTGTTAAGGAGAGGCTCAGGCAAGGAGAGGCAGTTCAACCAAAGAAATAGTAACGGCATAACTCAATGAAGGTTTTTCCAGTTTCTTGTTCTTATGAAGGAAACATTAAGGTAACGTTTGTAGATCCGAAAAAGATGAAATTCACATGCTCTTGAACAAACATTTTCATTTTCATATGAACTCATGAATCAGAAAAGCAAAGGCATCCCCACTTGTAAAAAAAGAGCCATAAGACCCAAGATCAACCAAGTTATCTCACATGTATATTCTATTAAAAGATTTAAAAACATATATAATATATGTATATAAAACTTTATTGGATGAGAATCACATGCTGGATGCAGCAGTTTAGTTTTATGTAAACCCGACATATTAGAAATATCAAACTTAACATATTGAGATAGCTGAATCACAACCAGGGAGAGGGAGAGATTATTCTATGACCAGAAGCATTCTATTTACGAATATCCACCAGGACCAGATGATTATTATGAGTATGGCACAGAAACCAACGACTATCATCATTTGTTTGAGATTCACAAGCTGACGCGATGAAACATTTTCCTAAATAATAGTGTTGGCTAAGGGTAATTACTTAACAGACAACATTGATTTGATATCCATATAGAATTCGATCAGCAGAAAGTAAGCAGTTATGCACACACTGTGAACCAAATTTCATTCTTGAGCGGATAATGTCAAACTTAGATGATATTCACATGCTCGTTGGAGCATTTTAAAGATACTTATTGATGATCTAAGATGAAACCCAAGGCTGAATGCAGAAATAATCCAATATACATTATACACATTCTGTTGACTGACTTAGAGCATGTCGGGATATGACAAACAAACAGATACTGTATCAACCACTTTTATAAATTTCCAACAGCATAGCACCATCCATCATATGAGATTCACATGCTGTTTAGACGGAACAGTTTCCTAGATGTCAGTGATGTGCTCAATCAGTCAATTCATCATCATAGATCAATCAGTCATTTCATCATCATAGATGAGATTCACATGCTATGCAACAGCATAGGCATTTTCATATTCGGAAAAATGTGATTAGTATTGTAACTTTCACATATTTGCTTGATTTATGGTGCCTCCGCACTTTGGCAGATATAACAATTCGTAATCAGACATGTTTCATTATAACCATCAATAATATACTTTTTGACATAATTACTAAAACCTTGAAAGCTGTGCGTAAAAATGTTTTCCTTTATCAATCCAGGTAAATTATTGTAAATATTGGGGATTCTACATCTGGTACCAATACTCGTAAAAGAATGCTTACCGAAAGGGGCTCTTAGATCATTTCTATTCAATACAAACAGTGCAGATTCAAAAAGGTACAGGTCCTATAATATACTAGGTTGATAAAAGCAAACAATTGAAGGAATAATCAATTAGTCAATCAGACGTGTTTTGGTAACCTTCCTATTTTAAAATTATGCACTTGAAAACTTACTCCGAAACAATCTCACAGATGTATGTAGCCTAATTAGATATCAACATCTTCTGGTGTGCTGATCAGGCAAGTTTTTTTAGAGCATCAGCATGCAAATCTCCAGACACATTCGAAATATGATATGAAAAAATCGCATTGTCTGGTCGTCTAAGAGGAAAATGAAAATATAATGCATTTTCCTTGTTTGACAAAAGTGTAGAATTACAGAGCCAATTAGACAAAAGCTTGCGACAATGTCATGATGGAAGCAAAAGATAACATCGTAAGTTTCAACTTACTTTGATTGAAAGAAACAACAAATATATGTTTGGTCAGCAGAAAAATCCCAAGTTACATGCCTTTAAAGATTTCTTTTGTTTGCTTTCTGATGTTACTTTTTTTAATTTGAAAACTGAGGCTGACACACCTAACACACACTGATACAAAGTAGTCATGCAACGCTGAAGTTTTATCTCGTCACATTAACAAATAAAGCAGGTGAAATGTGTTTTTTTTTTAGGAAACAGGATACGCTAACAACACCATACACAAAAGATGCCATAGCTAAAAGTGTAATTACTCACCTAAAAAGCTTCACAAGGACAGTCAAGAAACAACTTACGGCCAAGTACAACAACATTGATAACTGATGTTAAATAAATTAATCACATTATTAAATCATACAACAATAACAATTTTCTTATCATCATCAAAAACAATAGAAACATTCACCAATCTGTATGTCATTTGATTATTGCTTTTTTGTGATTTCCGGCCACAGCCAGATAGGCGTCGGCTTTATTTGGGGCCTGCAGTGCGAAATGAATTAACAAACAAACAAACGATCAATTTGATATTTGTTTCACGTCTGTTCACCCATTGCCATCTTGGTCTTGTCCAAATCTAAATAAAACGAACTCTACACAGCAGCTGAAATAATTATCAATGACACAGTCTTGTGAGTTTTGACCTTTGCTTAAAGTTACCCTGAATGATAGGTTGGGATTGGGAAAAACTTTCTCCAATTTTTACACTACCTTGTGCAGTGGGCTCGTTTTGTTAAGTGTGTAAAATTTCTTTGTAGTAGGATTATTTTTTCCTGTTGAAATGACCCAACAAATGCACTAAATGACCCCTGGATTTATTTCGGGTACGCACGGAAAAAATCAGAGGCTTGATTGCTTTCTCCTTTGTGACGTCATGACCATTGTAAGAATTAGTTAACTTGTAGCTATGTATTTTTAACAATGGTCATTGTGACGTCATGAACAATGGATGTGCTGGAGGATGGAGGAACTATCTTGAAAAAGTACATAAAATAACTAAATAATTTATGGAATCAAAGTAATACTTCAACAGATTAATCAAAAATATTATTTGACACAAGCTTATATTACACTGTGTATGAAACCACCAATATTTAACAAAATGATTTATCATTCAGGGCAACTTTAAGTGGTCAAAACTGATGATTTGCAAAAATTATGCTCTGTAATTTGTGATTATTCATTACGCCACTTTGTGTGCGAATAAAGATATTGAATTGAATTGAATTGTAGTGAAAATCCATACAATATATCAAAAATCAAATAATTAGAGCAATTATATCCTCAAATCACTTGGATTTTTTAAATGAGAAGAGGTAAAAACTCACAAGTTTGTGTTCAATGTCCAATTTCCAATGTCTCCTTGAGCTACAACTTAAATCTTGTTCTGCTATACCTTTGCTATCTGTGTAGTTAGTGTAATCGATTCAATGCGGAAACAGCAAGGAAAGCCTGGACAAAAGGAAACTTACCATGTGTGCGAAGACACACTGGCACAGGGCTGTCACAAAATGACTAGAAAATCTAACATCCTGACGTGTCCCTGCTGTGACTGGCTTCTTTTCTCAGTCAACACAGTAAGGTGAGAAAGATTGAGTCCTGGCAGGGCAAAGGCTAATGGACCTAATACAGCTAATGGCAGAAAAAGGTGACAGACTTGTACGGACTTAGATAAGTATTGATCTCTGAGAGAAGGCGTTTTTTTGTCTAAGGAGTGTTCTTCTACTGATAATGTGAGAACTGGTAGATATAGTGTAAATATTGTATTGAGTATAACACTGGGGATAATACAGTGTACAATGTCAAGCCTGTCAGAGAATTATAAATGGGTTTCTTTGCAACGACCTTAAACTTGAAACATATAAATTAGAAATTGATTTATATTTTACTCTCATAGCGACATATTGCAGAAAAGCTAACCAGAGATTGACATCCACATTGCCATGCCATATGTAATAAATTATGCTTCCAGTGATTTGGCAGTGATCTGGTTGGTAAAATGTTTGATTTGATTTTCTCTCTCCCAGTTCTTACTAAAACTGGAAGCAGACATAGGTAAGAGTGTTCTTGTAGGACGAAAGTCAGTTATGGGCAGGTTCTTTGACACATAAGTGAGTTACTTGTGTTCCTTTAACCTTTATGAACCTTCTGTACTCTTTTCTCATATCTGCAGTTTGGTTGACAATTCCCAGTCTGCCTATATATAACTGCCGCCATCAGAACGCAATGCTACGAGCATGCTCTATCTATACCAGTAGCATTTGCTCTTATAAAAGCCATATGAGTCCAACTGTGTGTGAGCATGATTCAGCATAAAAAGGATACATGTCTGCTACACAAATGTCAAAAGAGACATTTGTATGGAAGAAATCCACTATGTAACTAAACACTTGAGCAAAGAAGGGCCAAAGAAACTTTAGCAGGAATTAACAACTTGTTTCTTTGTATGTGGAAAGTTTTTGTGGTCATTGGATGATTTTATGGTTATTTTACTCTGTTTATATGTCGATATTGTGTGTATGCTATGAAACTAAATATCTACTGTTTTTGGTTTATTGCAGAGATCAGAAAAACAATATTATTTTATTTCGAAGGACAGTCTCAACTTGGATTTACTTATTCAGTCGTATCTCTTGCTGATCAAAGGTAAGTTTCCCTTTTTACATCCAATATTAAAGAACAAACTACTTCAGATCTGATAAAAAGTCAACTGAGATAATCTTGAAATTACTGAACACGGTATTTCAACATAAGTTAATTAAATAAACAATCAATTTAATTAACTAACATCTGACAGAATTAAATTTTGTTCGCAGTTCTATCATACATACATGAGTATTCATGGATTTGAAAGTCACCAGTGGATCCAGGCGGGGGATTGGGTGAACCCCTTCCCCTTAGGCCTGATGGTTTTAATAGAAAAATGAATATGTTTACCGGTAAATTCAGTACATTTTCATTTGTGACCCTTCCTCGTTAGACATTTTCTGGATCCACCCTTGATATTTCATTTTCAAAATTATTTTTACGATGGCATCTCTGAGACAGACCTTACAAGACAATAAAATGAGATGATGCACATGCTTCCAATTTCTGTTTCAAAGACCTGGAACAGGATCTGAAGAGCAATCCTATTAATTAAGCATGAATGCAATTCTAGCCAAGGATGGAATTGCCAATAGATTGACATCAAAGAAGTTTGTTAGGAACTTGTCACTTTGGCAGCCATGTCTCTTGCATTTCCCTCAAATCATTCCAATCCATTAGACTTAATTTTCTGAAGTAAAAGTTGTTGTTCTTTAGTCCACTTGGCACTGGTTGAGAATGATCGCTCCCTGCATTAATCTTCTTTGGCAGTACTTCTTACATCAGACCAAACTGAGATATTAATTCACTGCTACATGAATACACTGAGCGCCATTAAAAACGCAACATCGCAAAACGGCAAAAAAATTGTACTTCCTCTCAAAATCTCACGATGAAATTTTGCACACACTTAGCTGTTGCCATCAGGTATGTTCAGAAAAATTTACAGATTTCTGAGAGCAAAACTCTTGTGTCAAATTAAATCGTCGTGGCTATTGTTGAAAATGTAAGTCACAAAATTTCAATGATTCTGTGATCATTAATTTCAATAACTTTGCTATTCTTTTCACAAATTGTTTGATTAGTCAGGATAGTTTACAATTTTAGTTGCTTGATGGGGTGGAAAAAAGTGATATTTTACCCAACCACAATTAAAGATGATGAAAAAAAAAAAAAAATTTTTAGTGTCAATGCTGGCCTGCCCCCTATAGGAGCTTTTTGTTAAAATCTTCAAAATAGATGTTTTATTAAGATTTTTTCAAGTTTTGTTATGGAATGATTGTCTGTGTCCTTGTTTCTATCCCGGGTATGAATAACAACCACCTTGTTCAGTAGTTTGGGTTCATATGCTTCCTTTCGAGATACTCAAGCCTATATTTTGAGTTTTTCATTCAAAATCTGCTTTATCCTCAATATTTTTTTTTACGTTCATGGGACAGCGTTTTGAAGTCTTGTGCATGTTTTGTGAAAATTACATAAGATTATGTCATCGAACAAGCCACAAAACCGATATTTCCATTTCCTCATTTTTCAGTGAAGCACTGACTGTCAACTGATGTTTCAGACAGACCTCACTAAAATGAGCAGTGTGTGGTGAAAAGTCTTGAAACCGTTTTTCACGATTTTTTCCACAATTGCTCTTAAGGTCATACTTGAGGCCTATGCCAAATTTGATAATTATTGAGCAACAAGAACTTACAAAATTTTGTTGTTTAACGATGTTGCGTTTTTAATGGCGCTCAGTGTAGATGCTGTTTAATGGCTAAAGATATTTCACATCTCTTTACATCTTGGCAAAAATAGCACCATCAGTTTTTATGCTGTAACTACCTCTAGCAAGAATGCAATTTTGGATATGAGATACTGAAACATCACATAGTCTGTAAAACAATAGTGATGATGTACACATTTACACTTTATATGCACAAAATCAAATCTAGTGATTCAAAAGAATTTTGACAAGTGATATCTCACTATTTTGAATGAAGGAAAAGTGGATGTTGTGGGAGATTATGATCCTCTTCATATCAATGTGCTATAACCCTGCAAATAGTGCAATAAATTTGACAAAACCTATGCACGTGTTACAAATTTGTTCAAAACTTTCAATAAATCTGTTTTATGTTCAGGGCTGGATAAACTATAACTAAAAAATGACTGTCATTAACCACTCCAATATTTTCCCTAAAATAAGATCGATTACTCAAAACTTATATCTAAATTCACCACGATGAACATTTATTTGCTTTATATGACATCTTACACCATTTCTTTTCACCAGACTTCTCTGATTCTTGAATCAGATACAGCACCTGGCATAACAATCCTGGTTTGTTCTGAAACTTGGCCACTGGCACTAATACTCCTCTGAGTAGAACCTGACATGAAATTGTTGTGAAAAACAGAGAGTGTCAGACACCAATTAGTAACCAAAAAAAGTTGATCCAATCTGGCACAATCTAAAATATTTATTACCCAACTTTTTGTCTTTAACACCAATAATTAGGTTGGGGGTAATTTGGATCTTTTCCAGTTTTTAGTGCACCCAACTTATTACCAGCCCTGATAGCTACAATATTACTTATGATCTCTCCTCAACTGCACTCTAAAAACTGTCGGGACAAAATTGGTTTTTTAGATTCAAAATGGTTTTTTGAAAAACCAAATTTCAATGCAAAACCAACATGGATTTTTAAAAAAATCCATGTTGGTTTTTTGCATTGAAATTTGGTTTTTCAAAAAACCATTTTGAATCTAAAAAACCAATTTTGTCTGAAATTTTTTAGAGTGCGTCTGACTCACTTTCATAGTTTCATGAGAAGCAGGTATATGAACATGATGAATCAGCCTACTCTACTGCTGTGCAAAGTGACTTTGTAAATTTAACACTTTTTAGCTCTCGTGCAAAAGTGGCTTTTAACATACACTACCCTCCAAAAGTTTGAATACACCTGGATAGGTGAGGTTTCTTTTAAAAATACTTGATTCTGGATGGAATTTTTGCTTAATATTTACATCAAACAATAAAGAAAGTCACATTGAAGTCAGAAGTTGTCTTTATTTTGTCAGTTTAAGTCAATTTGGTTGAAATTTATGACATTTCTCGATATCCCAAATTTTGGTATTTTACAAAAAATTGTCACACCCGAGTTATCTTCTAGATTTATGAAATTTAATCATTTTTAAGTGTTTTCAGAGTTGTAACGTGATCATAACAGTTATTTTTAACCCCAAAAAGGTTTAAAAATTGGACATTGACTACTCAAAAATACAAAATTTAGAAAATTTCGGCTCGCCATGAAGTATAATCATGGAACGTATCTTCTCTAGTGAAAATTATTTTATTTGAGCCGTTTCAGCATTGTTTTGACCCTAAAATAGTCAAAATCAATATTTTTGTCCGATTTTCAAAGGTCATTTTCTGGTCTGAAACTACTTGTAAAATCATCACAAACCAGTGGAAATGTGTAAAAAATTATTAGATGTCATAAATAGGGAAGATAACAGTGCTTTTGTAGCTTTTTATAAAAAATGAAAAAATTGGATATCGAGAAATTTAGATAAATTTATACAAAAATGATCTAAAAACATGAAATATGGACACCTTATGGTCTGAATACAATCTCCATATTGTATGATGTAAGTATAAAACAAAATTTGTGTTGAAGATTAGGTATTTTTGGAAGAAATCTAACCTTTTCTGGTGTATTCAAACTTTTGGAGGATAGTGTATATCATATGTCTGACACCCTTTCAATGTTTGACACAAAACTGTTTGATTTTGTTGGACCAATGATTTTGCATTCTGCTATGCCCCTTTTATTTGTTGAAAAGTTAGTTTCAAAAGTTAAAGTATCTATGTCTCTGTTCGCAGGTCTGCATTAGAACTTTCTCTATGAATTCCAGACAACTTACATTTCTCTGAATGGCATATGCTTTTGTTAGACCTTTTAAAATCACTAAAGAATGAAAAGTAACTTTTTTTCTAGAAACTGAAAGTCACACTTCTGAATAATTTCCTCGAGAACAATCATTAGTTTCCCTGCAGACAATTTATGTCTGGCGTGTGAGCTTTTTATCATCAAACTGGGAAAAAAACACAATCTCTCCACTTTCCTCATTTTCTAGTGTGTAGTGTAATGCCTACATATGTATATGATCAAAAAACCTGATCAAAATACATTTTGCCATTACCAAGAAAACTCACTTTTGAGATGATTTTTACGAATCAGGCGTAACGTGGGACATAAAAAAATCTCCTATTTTGCTAGTGTTTTTGATGGCTAGAATCCTTATTTTGTAGTAAAGATGACTGCTTAAAGCTTATATGATACAGAAGAAGTCAGGCCTTCCAATGATGTACAATATGGTATGGTACATACACATCACATACATGCAATCATGCATTTAAATACAAAATATCTCAAATTGTACGACCCTTGCAACATATGACCAACCGTAAATTAAGAAAAAATTATCATCAGTCATCATATACTATTCTTTGCTTTTTACTGATAAATGCTTTTTTATAAGACATTTAAAGTAAAAATGAGTGATACATGTTATGTCAGATGTAACATAATTGATCAAATGCAGCATAAAACTCATGTAAAATTCTTAAGATTCTGAAGTTTGAATATATAAATAGACCATTTATCTCTTTGAAAATGTTGCACATGTATACACTGTATGGACACAAGATTATGAATCTATAGAAGTCATTCTGTCTGTGATAATTCTCTCAACTGGCATCAAGAAGAAAGTTTTCTCAGCTTGGTAGCATTGTACAGCTTTGAAGATGTCACCAGATTAGCTAATGTGCCTTGTCCCTTGTCTGACTTGCTTCTTTGCCAAGTCAATGTGGAAAGGTGAGAAAAATTGAGTTCCCCAGGTCGAAGGCTAATGGAAGTAAATACAACCAAAGACAGAAAAATGAACAGACTTGGGTTTTCTTAGATAAGTATTGATCTGAAGGAAGTTGCAGAGAAGATTTTTTTTTCTTGTTGGTCAAAGGCATCATTGGACAGGGGTGTATGTGATGAATACAGTGGAAATTACATCCGCAAGGATTTGATGTTTGCAAGGTATTCTTTCCGGGGGAAAAAAAATCCAAGCACTTTAAGAGGTGCACTATTTTGTAAAATTTTCAATGACACATGAACTCAAAATGCCAATGCTCCCCAGTTGAAATTTAGTTGATCTTAAATATGATTTATAACACTGATGAATCCAAATAATCAGGCACAAGCTGATGCCTGTCATATACACCAGACCATTTGATATCTTCCAGACTATGAGTAATCTAGTTTTCTGAACCTCTGATTTGATTTTCTCTTTCCTGGACCTTCGTGAGACCACAAGCAGCCATATGTGTGCTCATCTAGCAATATAACTGAATCATGAGCAGGTAGTATGGGCCTTGGTAGCACTTCTAGTGTGTCAAGAATAACTTTTTGTTTCTGCCTCTTTTACCAAGTGAACCTATCAATTTCTCTTCTTGTCCCAATCAATTTGCAAATTCAGATGCAGATATAACACTTTGATCCTCTTTACTGGCCCATAGGAATTATGATTTCTTATCATCTTACACTGATGATTTATCGAAACATTCGCGGTAATAATTCAAGGTGCTTTGTTCAATAATATTACTCACTTTTGCGTTTTACTTCATTTTGCGTTTTGATCGCAATCTGGAATGACAATTTTCATGCAAACTTTTATGAGTATGGGTTTCTGGGAAGGTTCTTTTTTTTATTGGCTGATGACTGAGTATCTACCAATCAGATAAGCCAAAATTTGTTAAATGACACTGCACACAAAGTAATTGAAATCCAGACCACCACTGATATTTGCCGTGTTACCAGTAATCTAGCTTGAAAAGAATCGGTTGTTTATTCAAGATAAAGGCAATGTTATCATCTGTTTTCTTAGTGTGCCTTTTGGCATTGTTGGCTTCTCATACTTTATGGGCATTATCAGTGATAGAGGTTCAACATTTCAAATAACAAAAACTTGTTTTCGAGAAGCACAGGCTGTGTGAAAATTATTCTATTCTCAGAAATGTCACAACGCATTTGTGGAAAGTTTAAAAGTTCAGCGCAGCTGTTTCAAATTGAAAATGTTCTATAGAAGCTTCACCAATAACTGTTTCTGAATATGCCCTGCTCACATCAATTTTGAGTGCTGCAGGTTCACAAACCTAAATTCATTGCCATGTATAATAAAAACACCAGTTCCAATTGTGACATTCTGAATATTTGAATATTGTACTTTAGCCTTTTCTTCATGAATTCAAGATTCAAGCAGTTTTGATCAAGCTAAGAATTACAGATTCCTCATTATCTTTGGCATACCTTGAAACATAATTTTATATCTCCGGACAGCTTTCAAAGATAGCATATATTTCTTAAAGTAGTTCCAGAAATTGTGATGCATATTAAATTTTACTTACCATCTAAGACATATTTCATCAATTAAGTCTTTTGATCACTATCATTGCTGCATAATTCGTCTATTTTCTACCACTTTACTGGCCTCTTGGCTGGATCTTCTACACACTGCGCAGTTAAATGAAAATTGCGTAATGACCTTGGAACGATAAGCCTAAAAAAGGAAGACTCAGATGCACTTGATAAAAAAAAAATTCATAATGTAATCAGAGTAATCTGTTAATGCAATCTGCTTAAATTACTCTGATATTTGGCATTAAGTTAGATGATTAAAATCTTCGCCTGTAATTTGAGATGACAAACTTAAGCCCAGGCGGCAGTAGCTAAAAGGAACATTTTCTGTCTACTTAAATGATTGAAGTAACATTCATACTATCATACCCGGCCATCATGGTATTCTGAATGTTGAGTTTCCATTCCAAATAATCCAAGATAAAAATGTCTGAATACATTGAAAAGAAATTGATATCTTTATTTTTGATAATAAAACTTTTTATTTGTGTATAATGTGACAATAGTGTTTGGTCAGAAACTTTGTGAAAATGTTACACAAAGAGAGTAGTTTATCCTTACAAGTGTTGGTACCAATGGAGCTAAAAAGAGCGAAATTGTGGACCATGGTCAGCGTGCCTCAGCAGAAAAGAAACATCTGTGCAATAAAAATGTCAATAGATGAATCTGCAAGGGTTGGTATCTACTGTATTCTATAAATGCAATTGTGTAAAGCAGGTCAGAAGAAAAATGCAGAAACACTGTTTTGTAAATGTTACATTGAAACTATGAGAAGAAATTTGCATGTAGTTTTTTTATTGATGTGTCTATCTGGGTTTCCAAACATATGAGACTGAATATTATTATATCATTTGTTTACATGTCTTAGAGAGGAAGGAAATTGCACAGAGAATGAAAATTACACAGACATGTAAAACATCCACATTCATAGGAATATGCAGTCTTTACTTGGGATTAACAATACCTTTCATGATAATTGGTCCTGGGGCTGATTGTGACAAATTAAAAATAGTTATAACATCTCTTTCTTATTTTTATTTATTTTTCACTTTTGAACTTCTATGAAAACTATGTTTATTTAGGACCCCGCTGGATTTGATTTTGTTTAACTCAAGGGAGAAAAGGTACTGCGATTGAAAATATTCTACATCAAACTAAAATATTCTACTTCAAGCTATTTACTCTAAAAAATGTCGAGACAAAATTGTTTTTTTAGATTCAAAATGGTTTTTTGAAAAACCAAATTTCAATGCAAAACCAACATGGATTTTTAAAAAAATCCATGTTGGTTTTTTGCATTGAAATGTGGTTTTTCGATAAACCATTTTGAATAACAAAAAACCAATTTTGTCTGAAATTTTAGAGTGTTGATGTCTTGTCAATTCAAACCATTGAAGTGCATAGGGATGTTTGAACAATGTTTCTAAATGAGTTGTAGCAGTAAGCATTTGTTTCCACCTCAATTCTCTGCAATCTGGAAGGTTCCAGACCTAATGCAGCTTTAATTAAATTCCACAAGAATGAAATTCTCACCAGTAATAGAACTGTTAATTGATCAGTATCAAAGAGCTTTATCAGAAACCTGCAACATTGGCAGGAGTGTCTCCCAATTCATTAAAACACTCAAATCCATTAGTCTTAATTTCCAAGACGTATAAAAACATTAAAAGAGATGCTTTAGTCTAATTGCAACTGTCTCAGAATCATTCTTCTGTGGCTGCATGTGGTAACAATCTGGAGACAATTCCAAATCAGTCGAATGCAGTTCCATTTCAGGTCAAAGCACAGTGTACAATGGATTAATCTGTTATGTATTTCATTAAGATAAATATGTTACCTTGTATGGCTGATATACTCTGTCAGGTGCTTTTTCCACTAGTACAGTTGTTACAATATTTATATAGTTTTTATCCTAAAAACCCAATCTTCTTTATAAAAACTCTTACTCTGTTCCTATTTACTCTCACATCCCTATTCATGCTATAAAAAACATTTTTAATAAACTCCAAAGCCAAAACCTGATATGAAAGGCACAGCAATACACCACACACCCAATCACAGCCTTTTTTATATATATCATTTGTCAGAATGTTACCAGATGCTTGTGTCAAGATTTGCTCAATCTGATGAAAGACGGTAGAGTAGAGAGGCATCGTTGATGAAAGGCTTGTGTGTCGAGAATCATAGTTGTGATTGATATAAAGACTGAGAAAGTGGGTTGGTGGTGATACAAAGTAAAGTTGATGAACTGGGATCAAAATATATTATCAAATATATTATATTGCCATCTATTTTCCAAAGATGATGTGGAGATCCCAGAAAAGGTGTTTAAACAACCCAAATATTGAAATCCATGTGTGTTATGCTTCACACAGATGAGCACAAGTAATTCTGCAAAATACTTTCCTTCAGTTCTCATCGTCTGGAAACAGATTCACTGTGATATGAAGATCTCCCAGCTCAATATACCATACTACTAGTACTGCAATATACCCTACTAACATGTAGTAAGCGCAACAAAGTTTACTCAACCAATCAATCAATCTGTTAGTAGCTTGTTGCCATTGAGAGATAGTCAACACAGTTTTGCACTCGAAATTGTTGTAAATCCAGAACATCACATGAGCTGTATATTTTATGAATAGATCGGAGATTGACGCCCTTCTGACCGCAGTAGTTTGATTTCTCAATCCATGTCAATATTTTGATCACATACAAATACTAGCCAACAACTATAGTTATGCCAATTTTGAGAGTTCTCCGTGGCCTAATGGTTTAAGGTGCTTGTTAGTGCTACCAGTCTGGCTTTGTGGTCGTGGGTTCGACTCCCACTCCTAGAACTCAATTTGGTCCGAGCCCATGGGACATTAAATGGAGGTGGGTTGTATCCAGTGTTCTGTGCTGGGGCAACTGAAAGACCCTGGGCATCCCTGAATTAATAGGGTATGTGTCAGACTCACAGTCTTCTCATCAATCACCATCATACGGCGGTCACCAACACTGGAGAATGCTACGGCATGGGAACCTTGGGCAATGTTCCTCTAGTCTCTGCCCATGGGCGCCGTTCTATGGCTGCCCTCAGCTGTATCATTGTGGAAGGCTCACCACGAATTTTGTGCCTGCATTGCAGCGCATGACTGAGAGTATTTACAATTACAATTACAATACAATACATAGATCTTAACCATAATTGTTTCGTTGATTCAATTCTAATCAGTCAAAACCAATAAAAGCGAGGCAAAGAATACCCTTCAGCCGTTCAAATGCAGATGCCTGATTGGAACTGAAGTAAAGGACACCAGTTCTGCTTGTCCTGTCACATCACTCAAATACATAGATGGGTTTCTGTTTGCCTGGCAATCCATCTCTGTCCAAATATATGGAAAGGAAAATGTCAAGGAAATTTCCAGAGTTCTGGACAAGGAATATGCTTTTCAGTTTGAAAGGCTTTCTAAAAATGTGTCTCAGTACAAGTATCACTCTCAGGGCGTTTTTACAATATGGAAATGTATGTGCCAATGTATCACAATTCACGAAGTAACCTCATACAAAAGCGGAAGTCACGCTGGCATATTGATAAAATCACTGCAAACAGTTCTACCAATCACTCATGCTGTAGATTGGTTCCTGTCAAAGTATGTGGAAAGGAAAAAGTTAAGAGAGTTGTTTGAAACCAAGATGTCTGTTGATGTAAAAACATGGCTGTAACAGAAATGTTCTCAAAGAATCCCATGGCAATATATTGGACACTTTATCAGACAAAAATTGAGAGCATGTTATGCATGAAATACCTAACAGTGTTTAACACCAATACTGATGTATTGTTTGCGATTGGTGAACAATTAGTACTGACTGTTGAAAAAGTACTGATGTGACATGATTTTTATAAAGGTAAAAAACATTCATAGATTTACATGTTACTTATTCAGTCGACGACTTTGTGTCATTCACCAACTAAGTCCTGTTTACGACACATGTGTATTTCATGTTTTTAATCATTCGTTGTCAGGAAAAGTGTCAAATTTCAACACAACTGTGACACTTAATGTGTTTGAAAATATGGAGCTGCCAGAAGTTCAAAAGTTAAAGCATAAAGTCACACATCAGGCATTCAGAAATGGTAGAAACTTCCACACCAGTGATCTGACAAAAATGCCCTGGACGATGTGTTAGTCCTGACGGTGTTGAAATATATGACTGAGTAACCATTAATTGGTACTTTCAAAGCTATTTTTTAGGAATTCTGATAGATGCAACATGATATGTGCCCACATCAACAAAACTGTTGAGAAGTTGTTGACTGTGTCACTTATGTAAGGATATCTGAAACACCAAACAACAAATAGACCTTTTGGAAGAAGCATAATAAGAAAGTCTCTCAAAAAAGATTCTTTTTCGGGCATGAGAGGGTTCAAGTACTCTTGGTTCACGAATACAGTTAACTACAATGTATTGTATATCACCTCACTGTTATATTTGATGCATTCACAAGGCAATGTGATGCCTGATCATTTGTGTGAAACTGTAGCACTGGAAATAGCTGAAGATACCCACTTTGTCATTCCATGTACCATGTCTGGCTGAAGGCTTAGATAAATATGTGCTTTGGTATAAATATCACATTTAGTGAGGGATTGTAGTGTATAGCGAACTAAATATAGACATGGCCATGCAAGATAATCGATATAAAGCTGGTTCTGAAAATTATAGAAAATTGCAGATGATGTAAGAACCTTCTCACTTGCACTCCCACTCATTTCAACAGAGTTTCTTCTTTCATACTTCAGAAAAGTAATAAGTTTGTCAGAATTTACAGATGCCATCAGCTGAAAGTTTCACCTAAAGTGCTCCTGAAATGACACCACAAGAAAACTACAGGGGATAATATCTTTTCTGTGTGAAAGCTATCACATTGTCACTCAGTCTCATGTGGATAGAAACTTACACCAAACACAACAATACACGTTTAGACAAAACTGTGAGATTTTGTAGTTGTATTGGAATGCATTGCATGATGTTGTGAAACAGTTACCGATTCAAAATTTGTTATGCCAGTTACAGATTTATTACTAACATCTTGTCCCTATTCCCTGAATTCAATGGCAACCTTGAAAATTAAGGTCATTGTTAAAAGCATATTATCTTCTACCAATCCAGTTGGTTATTTTGATGTAGAACTCCCCCATTTTCCAGATGACTTTAACTGACACTGAATTTTTGCACTGCTAAGATGTATTCATTGTCACTAATATAGCACAGGGGTGTGATGAGTAAACTGTGTTCTCTTATTATGTAACTACCGGTGACAAAATCAAAATAAACCAATGATACAGTGACATATTTATTTAATAATGTTTCTTACAGTCCTCATCATATTTACACAGAATCTCAAGTTCTTTTTATGCTGTTGAACTGTGATGTCAGAGATAACTCTGTTCAAGCATTGCAATATATGTGATTAACTACAAGCTGTCATGTCACTTTAAACTGGGTCAGATGCCCCGGCTTCCAGCCAAGGTGAATCGAGCAAACTGAGCATCACAGAACTTTGCAACTCAGTGTCAGAGTTAAAATTGGGTCACGGAAAACCCATACGATTTATTACTGCCTCTCAGCCAATGGGCTGCCAGAACGAATATACATCACATAATCGATGTGTTTACAAACAAATTGTCAAAGTCCTTTGCTTATAGCAAGTTCCATCAATGTTTAAAGTCGTAAATTAACAAGTTTGTAAATTAATCAAACAACTCTGTGGGGATTATAACCGTTGTCTACTGTGAATGCTCATGAAGCTGCCATTTAGTCAGATTAGACTGGTGATTCCCTTTCATAGATCATTGGGATCACACATGTAATGCTTCCTTCAACATATCAATGTTTGAAAATGGATGCATAATTTACTGTCAGCCCATTGGCTAAGCTGTGATGATGTGGTTGTAGGGGCTATCCCTGATAAAATGCGAACTCTGACACTGAGTTGAAACTGTGATGCTCAGTTTGGTGAATTCACATTGGCTAGAAGCCAATCTGACCCATTTTAAAATGACATCACAGCTTGCGGTTAATTTACATATATTGCAATGCTAGAATAGAGTCATCTCTGACATCACAGTTCAACAGCATACAAAAGGACTTGGGATTCCACGTAAATATAATGAGGACTGTTACATATTTCTTTGCATTTTCTCATTAATGGTTAATGTGATATCTACCCAGCACTGATAATTTGGAAACCATTGCTGTCAAGCAAATATATAGCATTAGAATTAATTTCATGCTTAAATTCCAACTGATTTCAGTGTTATTTCCACAATTATTTTGAATCATTCTCATACTTGATCAAGCCAGTCAAGGATGTCATTGTAAATGTCAGCCGAGCTCATAAGAGGATGACAGATGTTAAACCCAATTTATTTACATTTATTTACTTTATTCTGTAACATGACCAAGTACTTTCAACGGAACACATAGTGCTGTGTTCTGATTGTCATACCTGACATTTCAATGATAATTGAGCAAGTATTTGCTTTTTTATGATGCACTTAACTGAGAGTCCAATGGAAAATATTTTAAACATGCACACAGCGAGCTTGAACAAACTTTGGGGTTAACAATTTGACCAAGAAAACGATTAGCACAGTCATGTAGAGGAAGATCAGGTGAGCATTTTGATGTATCAAAAGAAAAAATCTGTTAGAAATTTTTTGAGATATTTGAGTTTTAAACTTTTTATTTATCACAACCTATTGTTAGCATTGAATCTCCATCTTCGAGCATTTTTCCATCTTTACTAAAGTAAAACCAAATTCCCTGTGTTTTCTGTGAATTTCAGGTCAAATTTCAAATTCTGTGATATTTCCCTGCAGGTAATTTTCACCATTTTCCCTATTTTCCCTTTCTGGTGGATACCCTGAGGAGGGAAAGAAGAACAAAGGAGAGGGGAAAGGAAATCTGAAGATATTTCTTGGAAATCATCTTTAAATTGTATTGCATTGTATATTCTGTCAGTCATGCACTGCAATGCAGGCACGAAATTCGTGTCGGCAATATTTTAACTTTGCAGTACTACATTCAACAAAAAATTTGATAGACACTAACCAAAGAGAGGGGACTTAATCACAGAAAAAAAAAGTTATCTATTTTGCTTTGCACTGATTCAGCTCAATTGATTGATTGAGATGGTTGCACAAGTTGATTGAGCCAACATAGATTAAATTTTTAAGCTGAGATAACTCAAAATACCGAGCTGAGATAGCTCAAAATACTAAGCTATGTTGACTAAGGTATTCAAGCTGAGAAAAGTCAAAACAATGAGCTGTGTTGACTTACAGCTCAAAATATTGAGTTTTGTTGACTTACTGATCCAAGCTGACACAACTCAAAATTTTGAGCTGTATTGACTTATTTATATTTGTGTGACCTGTCTTATAAAGTTACTTATGAATATGGGCTGTAATCCCAAAATATTGTTTGATCTCTCAAGGGGATCCACCTGATCCAGTATGCTTCATTTTAGCACACCATGGACAGGCCCAAGATGCATTCAACAAAGACCATTGCATCACAAGGAGATTTAAAAATTAATTTCTTGTGAATAAATCCCAATGGCCTGTGGCTCATCCCAGTTGGTATACAGTGCTAGAAGCCTATATTTGAACACACTCTGACTTGGAAATGTTGGTTGACGTGTGAAAGCATGCATCTAATTACTCCCACAAATTAATTTAAGAGAGATAAAAATAAAAAAGTAACCAGCTAAAGTGGTGTGCTACTCATTTTTTCTCTGGGATAGTGTTATATAAATGTTATTTTTTCTTGTAAGTAAATACTTATTTAAATCTAAATGCAGTCTTATGAGAAGTGCTTGTTATAGATGGCGCTATATGTGGCATGACTGAGATGTCAAGCTATCTGCAACAACTGAAGCTTTCATGTTTTCACAGCTTGATGTTATGATTCGTTTGGACAACTTACAGCATTGAGCTATCATACCTTAACAACTTATAGGATTGAGCTATCATAGCTTGAAAATTATTAACATTCTCAGACAGCTCAAATTATTGCTTCAACACAGTTTTCAAATTTTACAGTGTGTGGTTATCCATGAAGTGACTGAAATCTGCATGGTTCTAAGTCATTTTTGGCATATTTTTAGAAAAAGTTTAAGCCAAAAACTGACTTTGTTTGAGTACCAAAATTACTAAGGCCAGAATTGTTCTGTGGTATCGCTGTGATACTAAGTATTTTGCCATTAAAAAAAAATTGAACCAACCTTCACACAACAAAGTCAGTGATATGTAAAATTGGCGAAGTCACACCACAGATTTAGGCCATTTGTGCGTAAAATTAAATTGGGGTTTTTGTGCACTTAATTATTGTTAATTTAGAAGTCCACCTTTTCGGCATTATGTGTTAGCATAAGGGCCTTCCTGTGGAACCACAGTGCAAAAATGGAATGAATATGATGCCTGCAAATTTTGCTTTAGGCCGACAATGTGTTATTTGAGAATCCAGTAATGCGAAAAATGGTTTGTCGCACTTCCATGTCGATGATTACTTTTTGGGGAAATTGGGGGTCATTTGCCCCCCCAGAGAAAAACCCTAGCTACGCCACTGAGAGTGAGATAAACCTATAACAGTAAACATTTCTCAGAAAATTTATAAAATATGGTTATTTGCCAGCTTGTTCTCAGTTTCATCATTCTGGTGAATAATTGCAGTAAAATCTACCTCACTTTTGAACTTTATGATGTATTATTGAGGTATTTATATGTTTTTAAGAAATTTCACCACTGTGAAACAAGTACTTTTGCAACCACGTAAAGTGTAGCCAATGTTGAGTGCATCATCAGATATCGCATAGATAGAATGTTTGGAAGCATTAAATAGTTAAGTATGGAGTAAAACGCTTTGACATTGCAGTCGTAAGTGAAAAAGTTGTACATGCTTGTATTACCTACATTTTCACATAATTTATTGAATTTATGCTATTTTTGTTGTTCTATACAATTAAAGATTGGTTGATTATGGATGCTAGATAACCTTGAAAGAGAGGGCGCTGTCAGACTGTCAACACGCTTGTGAAGGGCTCTGAGACATTATAGGCTTTATTTGGAGTTTATTCAATGTTTTGTAGCTCATTATAGGTGGATTTTGTCGGAAGCAATCTCTGTTAACTTTGTGGCAACTTTTGTGGCCACTCACTCCTTTTTTGGACGATTTTGGACTTGTTTTTTACCAAGCCACTCACCAACCCATTTGAAATTGGGGAATTCCCCTGTTCAATACACACCTGCTACACACCTGCTACAGCTGACCTGCATTGGACTTCATAGCCTAGAATAATTGTCTCACACCTGCACATTCGAGGAAGGATTCCTATCTTAATTTCAGTAAGGTTAAATCACATTATATACACTTTTTACACAATTTCCCGAATATTTTATTTCAATTTAACAACCTGTTATTTTCACCATCGTTTTTAGCTCCAATACACATTGTTTTTGCTTCAATTTTCGATCATTTTGCCTTCGTTTTTGTACCTCAAAAGTGATCTAATTGTCATATTTTCTATCTTCGGCACTCCCTAAGTACTCCTATTACTTTACACAACACTTGACAGCACTAACTTTCAGGAATTACAGTTTGAAGACCTGAACACTGCCAATACACATCCCAGACTCAACCAATCATCAGACTACCAAGCCTATCAGCCCAGAAGACAGCATAGCCACATTAACAATATTTTTTTACATTAATCTGTGTATCCGTTTCACTATCTTTAAAAAAAAAAACTGTAAAAGATTTTCTTGTAAAAAGAGGTAAACTTGAGAAAAGAGCAAAAATTACAATTATATGTACTTTTAATGGTATAAACAACTTGTACTGTTTTAACCTTTTGCTTTCAGTTATTTTTCAAGCAAACCTACTTGCCTGTGTTGCCTGTACGTAGCACTTGCAAATCAAACTTACTTGCTACCTTGCCTGTGTGTTGCCTGTACGTAACACTTGCGAATCAAACATACTTGCCTAACAAACTGCCTTGTCTATGCTGCCTGTACGTAGCACTTGAAAGTCAAACACACTTTCCTAACACTACCTTACCTGTGTCAGTCACAAATTGATTGATCTTCGACTCTTAACTAACACTTTGGGTCAGTCACAAATTGATTGATCCTCGACTCTTCACTAACACTTTTGATCAGTCACAAATTGATTGATCCTTGATTCTAACCCTCTGCTTTGGTCAGTCACAAATTGATTGATCCTCGACTCCTAACTAACACTTTTGGTCAGTCACAAATTGATTGATCCTCGATTCTAACTCAGCTTCGGTCAATCACAAATTGATTGATCCTCGACTCTTAACTAACATTTTTTTGGTCAGTCACAAATTGATTGATCCTTGACTCTTAACTAACACTTTTGGTCAGTCACAAATTGATTGATCCTCGATTCTAACTCAGCTTCGGTCAATCACAAATTGATTGATCCTCGACTCTTAACTAACATTTTTTGGTCAGTCACAAATTGATTGATCCTTGACTCTTAACTAACATTTTTTGGTCAGTCACAAATTGATTGATCCTTGACTCTTAACTAACACTTTTGGTCAGTCACAAATTGATTGATCCTCGATTCTAACTCAGCTTCGGTCAGTCACAAATTGATTGATCCTTGACTCTTAACTAACACTTTTGGTCAGTCACAAATTGAATGGTCCTCGATTCTAACTATAGATCTGCTTTGGTCAGTTACACACTGAATGACCCTTGACTCTTTAAAATTCCTTGAGTCAGTCACAAATTGATTGATCCTTGGCTCCTGATTAACCCTTTTAGTCAGTCACACACTGATTGATCCTCGCGTATAACTATCTGCTTTGGTCAGTCACAAATTGATTGATCCTCGACTCTTAGCTAACTCTTTTGGTCAGTCACAAATTGATTGATCCTTGATTCCAAATTTACTCCTTGGGTTAGTCACAAATTGACTGATCCACGTTTCTAAATAACTGCTTCAGTCAGTCACATATTAATTGATTCTCGATCCTATCTAAACCAATCAATCAATCACAAATTGCCTGATCTTAGATTCTAACCAACTTCTCTGGTCAGTCACAAATCTTCTGGCTCATCAAAAACTTCTTGCCTTAAACAACAGCGACAATGTACAAACATAGGAAGCTTTACTCTGAGGTTCTGCGAACGGGTCTAAATAACCATGTAAAAGGGCAACAATCAACAACAACAGTCTCAACTCTACCAAAGGCAAAATGCATATGTAGGAACAGTAGCTCAATCAAACTCTCAAACAGGTTTGAGATTTTAGCACAAAAAGACTCCGGATCAGCTTATGCAGAACATATCAGAAATCATCCCCCCAAGACTATTCTGAAATAAAAGAATATTCTCAAAACCTGTGTATGGAATGCTCAAAGTTTGAGACAGAAAACGCAAATTGTTAAGGACTACCAGGACGAATATGATCTAGACATTTTTCTTTTCACTGAGACTTGGTTAAAAGATGATGATACAGTAGAAGTTGGCGAATTGGAGCAAAATGGTGGATATTTCTTTCTTAGTGCACCCCGTTTGGGAAGGCCAGGTGGCGGAGTAGGTTGCCTTGTCAGATCTGGCATTCAAGCAATTCAAAAAGATAGCATGAAGACCAAGACCTTTGAACACATGCAAATCCAAGTCAAGTTGGATGGAAAAATTGTTACAATTCTTCTAGTGTACCGCCCAGAGTCATCAAACAAAAACAAATACAGTCTTGAAGAATTCTTTACAGAATTCACTAAATTTCTGGGACACTATCAAACATTGAACAATGAAATCATAATTACTGGTGACTTCAACTTTCATGTGAATAAACCGGGTGACAACAAGGCTATCCGATTTAACAACATCCTTGAAATGTTTGGTCTTGTACAACATGTCACTGCGCCAACACACAAAGATGGCAATACGCTGGACCTTGTGATTACTCGAGAAAAATCAATATTGAACAAATGTATGGTTAGTGACCTACTCTCTGATCACAACTGCATTCTATTAGACATTCCAATGAATAAAGCTAACAAACCCAAGAAGAAAATCAGTTTCAGAAAAACTAGCAAAATCAATGTACAAGATTTCAAAAAAGACATTGGGAAACATCTGACTGTAGAAGGACAGGAACAGAAAAATCTAAATGAACTTATTAGACTCTATGACTCTACCAAAGAGGTTCTGGACAAACATGCTCCCAACAAAACCAGAGAAGTAACTCTGCGCACACCCACTTCGTTTAACAATGCTGATATCAAGTTTCTAAAATCAGCAAAAAGGAAAGCAGAGAGATTATGGAGGAGAACTAGACTTGTAAAAGACTGGGAGTCGTTCAAAGAAAAAAGAAATACGTTGAATCTACAGCTGAGTCACCTCAAATCAGAGGATCTGCGAGTCAAAATCAAAGATTCTAATGGTGATGCAAAGAAGTTGTTCAAGTTATTGAACTCAAGTCTGAACAGAAAACAGGAACTACCTCTCCCACCACATACAAATGAAATTGACTTGGCAAATGATTTTAATGAGTTCTTTGATGAGAAGATTAAAACACTCAGGTCTAAGTTAGACTCTGCACATAATGATACTGTTAATAACATCGAAACTGCTCCTCATACTCTCCGACACTTCAGAAGCCTATCGCAGAGTGACATAAAGAAACTGATCAGGGAAATGCCAGTTAAACACTGCCAACTTGATCCTATTCCGACTTGGCTTTTGCTCGAATGCATTGATGAGTACCTCCCAATTATAACCAATATTGTCAATAAGTCACTCACACAGGGAGAAATGCCTCTTGAGCTGAAACATGCGCTTGTCAAACCTCTGTTGAAAAAATGTGGATTGGATCTAATCAAAAAGAATTATAGACCAGTGTCAAATCTTTCCTTCCTTGGAAAACTAATTGAAAGTGCTGTTATCAAACAATACATGGACCATCTTACAGCAAACAACCTTGATGATGCGAAACAGTCAGCTTACAGAAAATTCCACAGTACTGAAACTCTCCTGACCAAGATCCATAATGATATCATGTTGAATATGAGCAAAGGTGAAGTAACAATGCTTGTTCTGTTGGACCTTTCAGCCGCTTTTGACACAATTGATCACAAGATTCTACTGAAACGTTTAGAAAATAGATACGGTATTCAAGATTCCGCACTGTGCTGGTTCAAGTCATACATTTCTGACAGGTCACAGTCAGTGATAATTAATGACAAAACATCAGTCAAACTTCCACTCAAATTTGGGGTTCCTCAAGGTTCAAAACTGGGACCAATCCTATTTAATTCATACATCGCTCCATTAAGCGAAGTGGCTGCAAAAAATCAAGTCAAAGACCAAAAGTATGCCGATGACGAACAACTTATTCTCTCTTTCAAACCAACTTTCTTAGATCAGAGAAATGCGATAGTCAAAATGGAAAAGTGCATTGCTGAAATCCGAAAATTTCTCCATGAAAATAAGCTTTGCAATAATGGAGAAAAAACTGAGCTACTGCTCATTGGCAGTAAACACCAACTCAATAAACTCCAAGTATCGTCAATCCATGTCGAAAATGTCAAAATTGATGCGGTCAATCATGTTAGAAATCTAGGTGTAATCTTTGACAAAAACATGACCATGGAAAAACAAGTCAACAAAATGTGTCGGAATGCCTATTTCAATTTAAGAAATATTTCAAAAATCCGCAAGTCTTTGGACAAGGAAACCTGCAAAACAGCTGTAAATGCTCTTGTGACTCCTCACCTAGACTATGGAAATGGTCTTCTTTATGGAACTTCAAGTCGCTTATTATATAAACTTCAAGTGGCCCAAAACTCAGCAGTTCGACTCATTGAAAAATTGAAAAAGCATGACAGTGTAAGCCAGTATAGGAAGCAGCTACATTGGCTGCCAATTCCAGCTAGAATAAAATTCAAACTCATGTTAATAACTTGGAAAGCAGTAAACGGACAAGCTCCTTTATATATTCAAAAGATGATTCAGCCAAAATCTGAACGAAGCTGTAATCTGAGAAGCAATAACAAAATGCTCTTAAATGAACCAACTTCCTTCAACAAAAACAAATTTGAAGACCGAGCCTTTTCGCACGCTGCTCCAAAACTGTGGAACCAACTCCCAGAGACTGTAAAGGTCTCTAAAACACTTGAAGGCTTCAAGAGAAATCTGAAAACTTATCTATTTAAGAGTTTCTACAAATAAATCGATCATGCATAAGCGCTAGTGAGCAGTTTACTGGAATTAGCGCTATATAAATGCCTATTATTATTATTATTATTATTACATCAACATTAAACACCCAACATCCATTTTAAGTACTCAAAATACATTAAGCATGAATATTACTGTTTATTAATCGCTTTTAATCTTATTTTTGTCTTTTTGTCCAATTGCAAAGACTTTTCATGTGATATCAGGGGATTAAACTTGATAGTGAAACAGATACTTACAAACATTCTATGCATACATTGTCTGATAATTTACTCAACTTCGTCTATCCTTTTCCATTGTTATGAAATGCTTGTTTCACAGTTGCAAAATTTGTGATAAGATGCGCCAAAAAACTCAACAAAGCCGATTACAATAAGATTAGATGATCAAATTTGCTAAAATTATTTACCAGAATTATGTCACTAACACAACCTGGTATTGCAACCATTTTCTCAGGCCTTTAGCTAGAAATGTCAGCTGTTATAGGTTTATCACTCCCTGTCAGTCTGGATGAAGTGGTACATACTTTCTGCAGAGACAATGACGGCATATTTTTACTTCTGAATAATGTCTTTTAGGCCCTATCTTAGAAATTACTTGACAGGAAAAATGGATAGTTTTGATCACTTTTATGGAGATTACATGCTAAGAATAGAGTGTGATGAATAAAAAATTTAAAACTAAAATATGTCAAAAAATTCCCAACAGACTTTTTTGTTTCATACATCAAAATGTTGTCTGACCTTCCTCTACATCATTGCGCTAATTTTTTCTTGGTCAATATTTTTAACCCAAAGTTTGTTCAAGCTCGCTGTGTACAGTTTGGAAGGAGTGGTTTGCTTTGGGATCTTCATATCCTTTTTTAAATTCTCATTTTTGTTTGGTTTGATTCAATGATCCAATAACTGGTAACATCCCGGCAGTGGCCTTGACTCTTTTTTCATAACAAAAAGTCGGGAATTACGCAGTTTTGACTTCTGCACTGGGACAGGTCGCACCCGACATGCCTATTTATATATTTGATTTATCATGAAAGGACAGTTGATATGATCTTGCTTCGCAGAAACATCAAAGGGATAGTGCTCTGAAAGAGAGAGTTTTCACAGCGATATATAATGATTTTGGTTTGCTTTAGCCCAACAGCTCACTATTGCATATTTTGGATTCTGTGGAACGCAGCTATTTTCCAGAATGGCGACTAATTCTCTAGCTTTCCCGCCTTCTGTGAAATGCCTATAGTTTGACCACATGAAAAGAGTGGTCATTATTCCTTCTACGAATCTAAAACACACTATCAATTGATTCCTTGATTGAACTGAGAATTTTAGGGTAGTCAGGGTCGATTTTGTTAGAACTGGAAAATGGCTGCCAGTAACCACCTTAGCTAAATCTGATGTGGCTCCCTATCCAAATATGTTCCTAAAGATGTTTATTAGTGAGCGCCAAGTTTCATGCTTCTATATATAAATGCACAACCTCTTTTACATACCTGCCCTGCTAATTGCAGTCCTTGAACTCCAGACCACAACAGATATTTGCCATTTTACTGGTAATCTGGCTTGAAAATAATCTGTTGTTTGTTCAAGATAATGTCAATGTTATCATCTCTTTTGTTAGGGTGCCCTTTAGCATTGTTGTCTTATCCTGCTTTAGGGCTATATCAGTGATAGAGGTTCAAAATTTCAACTTACAAAATCTTGTTTACGAGAAACATGGGCCATGTGAAAATTATTCTATTTCCAGAAATGTCCAGATGATATTTGTGAAAAGTTGAGAAGGTTCACCATCTTTATGTTCCATAAAAGCTTCGTCAACAACTTAATATGCCTTGATCGCATTCATACATTGGGTAACAGGAAGCATGTAGTTTTGAGTGCTGCAAGTTCACTAATTGTAATTTATTGTCTTGTACGTTACAATAAAAATGACAACTGCATACAGAACGAAAATGCTTGCCCTCACCCTTCGTAAGGAAGAGTTTGGGTGTGCATGGAAGTGCATGGAAGTGCATGGAAGTGCATGGAAGTGCATGGAAGTGCATGGAAGTGCATGGAAGTGCATGGAAGTGCATGGAAGTGCATTGAAGTGCATGGAAGTGCATGGAAGTGTAGGTTTGTACGAATCTAATCAAGCAAAGAGTGACAGTTTCCTGAATGTCTCTGGTATTCAACAAAATCTGTCTGCCATAACAGTTTTCAAAGATAGCATATTCCAGAAATTGTGATGCACATTTACTTACCACCTTCCACATATTTCATGAAATAAGTATTTTGTTCTCTTTTCGAACAAAATCATTTTAAGTTAACTATTTTTCTGCAACTTTACTTAGCATGCCTTTTAGCTGGTATTTCTGTGCAGTTAATGAAAACTGGACAACGTCCTTGAAACGAAGAGCCCATATTAGGCAGACTTGCATGCACTTGATAATTAAAAGCATTGATAATGTAATCAGAGACTTCGGTTAATGCAGTCTACTTAAATTACTCTGATATTGGGCTCTCCTAACACTGACAAATTAAATGTAAAATCATCTAATTTTTTATCATTTATCATTTGAACTCAGATGAATGTCAATTATTGGATCTGATATTTCTAATTGATAGAGAAATAAGTATTTAAAATATGCTACATTCAACAATCATGGCTTGTCAATTCAAACAATTGCATTGCACACACACGTTCAATCTTCATTAATGAGAACTTTGTAGGTACAAGTATTGTACAAATAGTACTGCGCTCCAGTGTCCTCCATTCTAAGCAATCTGGAAGGTTCTAGACCTAAGCTTTAATTAAATTCCACAAGAATGCAATTCCCACCAGGAATAGAACTGCTAATTGATCAGTATTAGAGAGATGTCTAAGAAAGGTTCCTTAGAAACTTGTCACATTGGCAAGAGTTTTGCCCAATTCATTAAAACACTCAAATCCATTACTCCAAATCTCCTAAATGCACAAAAAAATTAAAAGGGATGTTTCAGTCTTTTTGCCACTGTCTCAGATAATTCTTCTTAGCTTGAAGCATCTGAACGAAAAGTTCCAAAATAATAAAAATTTGACAGTGAAATAGTTTAAGTCCTGATCAATACCAACAGTGCAATGTCTGATGCATGTTATTTAAATAAGCACATGGCCTTGTGGGGTTGATTTAGCTCAGTTCAACAAGATTGGAAAGATGGAGGTGTCTAATTCTATTAGCTACTTTGGCAGAATGTCACTATGCCACTAAACCCCCAAAGATAGGTATCTTCTCAGTAACACTTTCATTCAGTCTATATTTATTGCCCATACACCACCATCTACAGTAAGATACATTTTTCCTCAACCCCAAACCAAAAAGGCCAATCAACAAACCACAAATCGAATCACAGTCAAGAAGATTAGCAAGAGTGTTACCAGACGCTTGTGCCAAGATTTGCTCAATCTGATGGAAGCCAGTAGAGAAGCAAGAGTCCTGGCTGATGAAAGCCTTGTGTGTCGAGAATCATAGCTGTAATTGGTATGAATATTGGAGAGGGAGGTGTGGTGGGAACAAGACGTGAAGTTGATTAACAGGCGGCAAATATATCTTACCATATATTTTCCGAAGTGGGAGTGGTGATCCAAGAAAGGTGGGGAAACAATCCAACCACTGAAATACACATGCTTTATGTGACACTAGAATTATTACAATTAATCTTGCCAAAAAATAACCTCTTACAGTCCTCACTGTTTGGTAACAAATGCAATGTGATGTTTAGCACTGTTTGTACTAGTATAAGTAGAGTGAAATTGCAGTATCTCATAACCATAACGTTTTAACTTCAATAAATCAAAGCCACCATTTCATCAAATAAATTCAAGCCACAAATTATAGTTATACCAATCAACCTTTACCTTAACTGTTTCATCGGTTCAATTTTATTCAGTCAGAAACCATCAAAGCGAGTCTCAGAATACCCCACGTTCCCTACAGATGCACATGTCATATTCGAAGGGGTGAAATTGTAGCAGTGTACACCAGGTCTGCTTGCTCCGCCAAATCACTCAAATATACTGAGATAGGTTTCTGTTTGCCCCACAATCCATCTCTGTCCAAATATATGGAAAGGAAAATGTCAAAAATTCTGGTATTGAATATTGTTTTCAGTTTCGAAGGCTTCTTTTAAATATGTCTCAGTAGAAGTATCACTCTTACTACTCTCTGGAATAGGAAAATGTATGTGCCAATGAATCACAATCTACAAAGTCACCTCTAACAAAGGCAGAAGTCAGGCTGGTACTGACTAAATCACTGCAAACAGTTCTACCAATCAATCATGCTGTCGATTGGTTCGTGTCAAAGTATGTGGAAAGGAAATTGTAGAAACACCTTCAGTGTAAAGCACCAATAGGCCCCACTTAAGCATGTAACTCCCAAACGGAGCCTCCATTTGGGACTTCAGGGAGTTATGGGAATTACAGGAGTTAGAGGGACTTACTAGGACCAGGAGTTATGGGAGTTATCAAGAGTTAGCTGCTGTTATGGGAGTGGACAGGAGTTACCGGGAGTTGTGGAAGTTAGCAGGATATACTGGGAGTTATCAGGAGTTGCCAGGAGATACTGTGAGTTATAGGACTGGGCAGGAGTTGCCAGGAGTTATGGGATTTACTCGGAGTTACCAGGAGTTACCAGGATTTAATGGGAGTTGAGGGAGTTAGTTGGAGTTAGTGGGAATTAGCAGGAGTTAGCAGGAGTTAGTGTGACACAGGCGGGAGTTGCAGGACTTCAAGGAGTTCCAGGAGTTACACGTTTAAATGGGGCCTACCAATACTGATGTTGTTTGTGGTGGGTGAAAAAGTTGTACTGACTAAAAGAAAGTACTGGTGAAATATGATTTGTGTAAAGATAAAAAGCAAATCTTTCATAGGCGTAAGGGAGGGGGGGTAGTGGGGGCCGTCGCCTCGCCAAAAGTTTGGGAAACTGTAAGATTCGGGCAAAAAGGCTAAAAAATTTGGGCAGATGATTAAATAAAAACTATTGAAAATTAATAATTTCCTGGCAATTCATTTGAAATTATATTAAATTTAGATCTTCGGCAAATGTTGCTCGCCCCCACAAAATTTTTGCGCGCTGTAAGCCTATGCTTTCATTACATGCAACATATTCAGGATGACTATGCGTCATTCACCAACTAGTTCCTGTTTATGGCACATGTGTATTTCTTTTATTTTTCAAATTATTCAGTGTCAGGTAACAGCGTCAAATCTCAACACAACTGTGACACTTAATGTGTTTGAAAATATGGAGCTGCCAGAAGTTCCAAAGTTAAAGCACAAAGTCACACACACATGACAGATACAGAATTTTTAGAAAATTGTGGTTGGACAAAAATGTCCCAGACTATCTCTTTATCCTAATGGTGTTGAAATATATGACTGAGTATCCATGAAATAACACCTTAGGAGCAGAGAAATGTGTTTTCTTTTCTGGAATTGTGATAGACACAGCATAGTATGTGTCTACAGCAAACTGGGTGAACATAATCGTTAACAGGTTGTTTACTACAACACTAAAATAAAGATATTTGCATAACAAAGCAGCAGACTTACATGTACCTCACCAGGAAATAATTATAACAAGAAAGTCTTGTTAAAAAGAGACTCATTCTGGCACGGAAATTGTTCAAATTTATGCTCCTGATTCAAAACGATTGTCAGCTACAATGCATACCACCTGACCGATTTTATGGATCCGAAAGGCACCATAATGACCCTCATTTGTGGGATGATGTACCACTGGAAATAGCTGTGGATACCCACTTAGTCATTCCAAAACATGTCTGCACGATGCTCAGACAAAAAAGTACTTCGCTATAGATCACATTTTGTCGGGCTGTATGGAGTGGATTAAATATAGACCAGGCCCATGATAGAGCATCAGATACATATAGAAAATTTTAGAAAATGTGGAGGGTTTCTCACCTCCACTCCCACTCATCTCGACAGGGTAGCTTTTATCACACTTGAGAAAAGTTATAACTTTGTCAGCATTTACATGAACCACCAGCTGAGCATTCTGCCAGGAAATCCTGGAATGACACCACTAGAAAACTACTGGGAACACCACAAGTCTTCTCTTTTGTAAAACATTTTCAGGTTATTGCTCTGGCTATGGTCAAGCAGCTTCGTACACATTGAAACTTCCACCACAAATGCATTAGACACATTTTAGATAACCCTGAAAGATGCCTGACTCTAAGTCATAGTGAACTGTAGAATTGTACCTAAATGTATGGTGAATTTACAATTTCACAAACAACACTTTATCATCATATTCAGCAATACCGATAATTTTGAGTCTAGATGCACAACTCTACATTTTCCGGATGGCACCAACTGTCACTGAATTTGTTGCTTGGTTGCCCATGTCAAGTGCATTTCACAGAAACATGCTTGTGTGATTTATTGAGAAAATATAAGAGGCTGGAGTCTATAGTAAAGTGTGTTGTTTGTGAAAAGTCAAATATATCAATTGAGTTTAGCATAACACATACATTGATAAATGGTTGCAATATTGAAGAAATACATTCTTCACATAAAATCTGTAAACCAGCAAAGCCTCCTTTCCGGCTAGTACCAAGGAATTGCTTAAATTTCTGTTTACAAAATACCAATTTCAATATTTGTATAAAACTAAAATTTTATTGGACATGACAAGCATAAATAACAAAAGCAACAAACACCTTCTTTGCTCACCTTCCACTTTCAGGAAGAAACATTTCTATAGATGAATGGTTGAAATGTGATACAAAGAACGTACAAACAAGGTTTACAAATTATGTGTCACCTTGCTTCCTGTTTAGGGACCCAAAACTGCCCTTAGCTTAGTGAAGATGCATTGGCCCAACCTGTTCTGGAACATACATTGTTGTTTACGTGTAAGCAAAGGCTCATACATTATGCCCAGAAATAAAATGTAGAGAAGGTTGCTTCTGAAATGTATTACTTGCACTGGTATTATTGCACTGCTGAGATGTTTGCTGATTAACTTTTAACTGATTCGAGCTACAAGGTTTTGCACTTTCACTTTTTGGAACAAATCAACCTACAAGGTTGGGTGAAATTGCTCTGTTACAGCTTCCATAAATAGCAAACTGGCAAGGTGACCAATTGACAACATGTATTGGATATTGAAAGAGTCATTCCGCCCAAATTCTAAAAATAACAAAATTTTGACATACATGATTTTGCACTTTCACAATCGTATTGCTGTCATGCAAAGACATAGCATTAGATTTAATTTCATGCTTAAATTCCAACTGATTTCAGTGTTATCTCCACAGTTATTTTGAATCATTCTCATACTTGATCAAGCCAGTCAAGGATGTCATTGTAAATGTCAGCCGAGCTCATAAGAGGATGACAAATGTTAAACCTAATAACTGAGAGTCCTATGGAAAGTATTTAAAACATGCAGCAATGCTTGTATTTTTACAATATCTTTCAATCTCTGCAGAATACAGTTTGGAAAGAGTGCTTTGATTTGGGATCACCATTTCCTTTTCCAAAATTCTCTATTTTTTTGTTTGATTCAATGATCTAATAACTGGTAACATAATTATTCCTCCGGTGGCCTTGACTGTTTTTCACAACAAAAATATCTGGAATTACAGTTTTGCCTTTGCACTGGGACAGATCACATCCGATATGTCTATTTGATTTATCATATGATGAGTTGACATCAGCCATTGTGTGCCTTCGAAAGCAGTTGATATGAACCTGCATTATGGAAACTTCAAAGGGAATTTTCACAGCGATCAATGTCATTTTTGGTTTGCTGTTGGCTCACATCCTTCTTTCAGCAATATTGTTTATTGCCGATTTTGAATTCTGTAAAAGACGTAAATGAATAAAGAAGACCACAGGAACAATTTATTCAAAGTAATTACAATTTGAAGTAAGCACATAATGTTCATGGCTTTATAGCTGTTTCAATGAGCATGGTTTTTGGGATAGTGGTATAATAGCTTAATTTTATTTGCTAATGACCGGTTATCTACAAATCAGATAAGCAACAATTTGTCAAATGACACGGTACTCAAAGTACTTGAAATCCAGCCCACCACTGATATTTGCAGTTTGGCCAGTAATCTAGTGTGAAAAGAATCTGTTGTTTGTTCAAGATAATGGCAATGTTATCATCTGTTTTATTAGGGTGCCTTTTAGCGTCGTTGTCTTCTCATGCTTTTATCAGTGATAAAGGTTCAACATTTCCAATTACAAAAACTTGTTTTCGAGAAGCACGGCCACATGAAAATTATTCTATTCCCAGAAATGTCACAACAAGATTTGTGGAAAGTTTAAAAGTTCAGCGCAGGTGTTTCAAATTGAAAATGTTCCACAAAAGCTTCACCAACAACTGTTTCTGAATATGCCTTGCTCACATTCATAGATTTGGAAACAGGAAGCAGTTTTGAGTGCTGAAGGTTCACAATCTGAATTTATTGCTATGCACAACAAAAATATAGATTGATTAACTTCATTATATGAAATTATGCAATAGACAATGTACTGTATTCAACAGCACTTGCATCTTTCGACAGATTGTGATATTTTGGTTATAGTTATTTTAAAATACTAATAGTAGCATCACTATCAATTATTCAAGGGCTCGTGAATGTAATCATGAATGTATTCATGTATGAATTCAAGGTGTCTATACAAGTAAATAATGACACATCTGTCTGAAACTTAGAAAGACAGCTTACTGCTATAAAGTTTCAGAAGCTACATAATGAATATTTTGGAGCATTCAGCCTGGTCATATTTTTTAACCAGGTTCCCTTTTTTCTAAACGCAACTTATTTGGCACAATTTGCCTATTTAACTCTCTTTTTTTGGAATTTTCTGCGCAGTTAATGGAAAGTGGATAATGACCTTGAAACGCTTAACCTGAATTGGGAAAACCCAGATGCACTTGATGATAAAAAGCATTCATAATGTAATCAGAATAATCTGTTAATGCAGTTTACTTGAATTGCTCTGATAATGGGCATTAAGTTAGATGATTAAATCTATGTAGCAATTAGAGATATCAAACTCAAGCCTGGGCAATCATTGCTACAACATGTACAAGGAACGTTTAAGTCAAATACAGGGAGTTATATTAATATACAATTTTGGATGTCTGAATGGCAAGATTACACTTTAGTATTTTTAGTATTTCAAGATAATAATGTCTGAATACAACAGAAGAGAAATAGATATTTTTTGTTTGAAAAGACCCTTTTGCACAATGTGACAATAATTAGTACACGGCCTTATGGTACAAAATAGGGTGTAGTGGTATTTTTTTAAATGTACAACAATGCTATACTTTTCGGAATCCTTGGGTGTTGTGCTATCTTTTTTTGGTGGATGCCAATTTTTTCCATGGTTACCAAAGGTGAAATCTGTTGCCATAGCAACCAAGGTCAATTTTTTTAAAAAATTGACAAATCTTCATATTTCAAGATAATTATTGTCAACGGCCAATATCAGAATATCAGGGTTAATACTTCCTTGAAAGGGACTTTTTATGGTCAGGTGACCTATGAGGTCAAGGGTCGTTGTCATGGTAACAATTGTGACCAAAGGTCAAAATTAAAGGTTTTTTAATCTCAGCTGAATTTTACGGACCTGGCATTGCCCAGGTTATCATCAAATTTAACAATCAGTGGAGTCATTAGTGGAACCAGTATGTGTACTGTTTCTATACATATGCACATTACATTGGTGGCCATGGAAACCAGGTAAGAAGCAAAACTTCAAAGTCATGTCTGCTCAGTAACGTCTTAATTTGCTAATTGGGCAACTTTGATATCACCAATGTACTATTTTATCAAACCTAGGTGAGATATTTTTAAAGTTTTGCATTTATTTATGTTTCAAAAATATTTTTTTGGCCTAAAGTTGGAATTGTCACATCCTGCTTCTTGTCTGTGGTTGCCATGGCAACCGTTTTTATATGTTGTGTTATTTTGGTAAAAACCTCCAAATTTCGCCTCAAATATATATAAGAAATTGTCTTTTTTATATGAAAAAATATTCTTGGATAAAAAGGGGTATATGTGATCACATGACCACAACAGTTAGAGATCCAGGTCATTTTGAAATTGAGGTTCAAAGATAAGAAATGCATTGTTACATTGGCGGCGAAGTAATAAAATAACAAGTTTTTGCCCGTAGGTCACCATCATTATTTTGGTAGCAATGGCTGTTAATTCTATTTTGTAGATATATCAGTTTCCATATTATTTAATTATTGAAATATTTGTTGCCATGGTAACCAGACTGAATGCATATGAGAGACAAATAAGAGGAAATAAAAGGCCAAGAATCATTATTCTGCCCTAGTGAAATATTCTGCCACTATTTCTGTGTTTTTAGGGTCAAACATCTTTTTTAAGCCGAACAGTGAATTTAATTATTTCCTTTCTTACTGAGACAATTGTTTTCCGAAATTACCATGAGGTGACTTCAACCATTCCATGGATGTCACAAATGTGTGTAAATAGTAGGGCACTGCCCAGTATCCATCCTACTTTCTTGAGAAACAACTATGTGTGCAGCACAGTGTAGCCTTCTTCCCACTAACAGTGGGAATGGTTCTTTTTCATTGAAATTTACCAATCGAATTTCTCCAATATGATGTAGCCTAAGTCTTGGTATAATAGTTTATTATTTATTTTTAGAATGCGGCTCATAAAGCCCAATGCTGAAGTTTGCTGCCTTAAACAGTAAAAAAGAAAAGTGTTTCATGAGCCTTGTTTCCAGACCTAACATTTGGGAGGCTGATCGGTTGGGTTAAAGAAATGTTCTCGTTTCATTCTTCAAAAAAATCTTTTTTACATTTACCATACATTATCATGGTATCAAGGCAGAGAAGGTCAAATCTGACATGTAGATCATGTTGTCCGACTGCTGTTATAAAAAGGAGGGTCATCAACGAAATGTGTATAATTATATATGTTTTGAAAAGATAAGTATTGTACTCCTAATTTTCATCAATTTCCAACTGTTTCTTTAGGATTAAGCAAGTCTGTTATCATCAAGACAACATAGCATTTAATCAAGATCACTAGTTGGAAGTTACTGAACAAGAAGTCAATCAAAACAGTGTTCAATGTGAGAATCACCCCTCACCTTTACTACAGCAATGTAATCTGACTCAAAATGAAACATACCAGTAATGGTTTGGCCTGACAGCAATGGATTGTCTTACCAAGGGTTCTTTCAATCTATTGACAGACAAACTCAAAGTTGCCCAAAACTTAGACCAGCAGCCTTCCCAAAACTCAGCTGTTCGACTGACTGAAGGACTAAAAAAGAGGTCAAATTTGTGGACAAAGGAAAGAAGTATCCCAATTCAAACTCATGACTGCTATTTGGAGAGCTGTGAATGGTAGAGCACATCAGTACCTCAAAATGATGAATGAACTCATGAATACCAAACCAAAAAAGATCAAAAGGCAGTGAGGAAAGTAGGGTAAAGAACAGAGCATTTTCAAAACCAGCATCATTGCTGTGGCACAGCTTTCCAGAAAGTGTAAGGATTTTAAAAATAATTTATATAAGAAACGGTCAAGACATACCTGTCAATTCAATACATTACTATTATGTATGCTTAATGTGAACTTACCTCATCGCCAATGCTATTTGTACTTTACTGTTGTTACAAAAAGGATAGAAAAATATCATGATAGGACTATACAATGCATACATTAATGTTATGAAGGAGACACTTTCCCCCAAAAATATTACACACATTTCCTGTCACAATAAATAAAGCCACTGTTCACTGAAACTTTCAGCTAGTAACCGGCATTATTGGATATTATGAGTCTTGTGTATGCTACTGGAGCACTATAGCAGCAGTGGTTATGATTTTTGGAGCTTATTGAAGATTGTTAGACTTAGTTTTGACATCAAATTTCTTCATTGACATGGCATTCAGAGTGTCTTAATTCAAATTTGGAGTCCTTAAAAAGTTCGAACAGTGACAAAATGGCACCCCCAAATTTTTTTAATCAGCAAACTCAAAATTACCATTAACCAGATTTTCATGTTTCCCAAGTGCTCAACTTCACCAAGAAATTACACATATTCACCAGTTATAGAAATTGTTTTATATTTTTAATTTTCCTGAAAAAGAATTTTAGCCCAAAAAAAACTTGTTTAATTTGAACTGATTTTTGTAAGTTGTATTAAAAATGTGCCAGATCAGTCAATCAATCCATTTCTTAATAGACCAATTGAGCCTCTCAAATGCATACCATGGCATTGGCAAACAATTACCCAGTACATTGTTGTGAATAAAAAATACAACACTGATGATATATAATTATATATACAATAGAAGTAAGAAGAACATTCTCATTCTTCTCAAATATTCTAGAACAGATGACCCTCTTCAGGTGATATCCCTATCAATGTAATGTTATTCTCTGTGACTCACATGCAGTACATGAGGCTCAGTTTATATCCTATACTCTCAATGCTATCAGAACAAGCAATCTACTGAATCACAAGTTACTCAATGACAAATTGACATCTCATTTCAATGCAATGAATAGGGCCTGTTGTGAGGTCATTGATGGCCACAAACAGCTGAATATAATTAATGTACTCATAATTCTTCGAATGTAACAATCATCACCTGCCCTTTTTTCTTAATTAGCATCATTGTCTTAATATTTTCTTTTGTATACATGTATATCAGTAACTATGAGCCTCATTTTTAAACTGAACATTATCTCTGATTTATAAAGTAACATTCATGGCAACAGGATATCATGGCATGGATAATTTTCCTTGGACAATAAATTCTTTAATTTAAAGTACAGGCCCTTGTCAGCTTCTTTTTTGGTAAAACTTTGAGATTTGTTTATTTTTATCTAAAATATGAGGCTCTTCTAAACTGTTGTCATGGTTACCATGGTGAGGAACTGGAAGAATCTCAACATTTAAAAAAAGAAAAATAGAACTGAATATCATAAATAAGTGACAGAAAAGTTTGAGAATTATCTTATCTTAGGCAACCCAATATGTCACATTTGTCAATTAAACTATACCTGGTTGTTCTGGCTATAACCTGGTTACCATGGCTACCAATGAATTGTACATCTATTGAAAGAGCAGACATACTGTTGTAGCATATTTATACACAAATTGTTGATGAAATTGATTAGAATCTGCCAGTATGATGTTTGTAAATTTATTTTAGTTTATGCAAAATAAATCCTTGTATTTGTCTCAAGTGCATTCAGTCCGGTTACCAAGGCAACCGATATTTTTTGAAAGTGATAAATTCTGGAAACTGATATATCTAGAAAATAAAATTAACAGCCATTGCAACCAAACTAATGATGGTGACCTACTGACAATAACTTGTCATGTTTTTACTTTGACGTCAATGTAATAACACATTTCTTACCTTTGAGCCTCACTTTGAAGATGACCTGGGTCCCTAAATGAAGAGGTCATGTGATCACATATACCCCTTTTTATCCTAGAATATTTTTTCATACAAAACAGACAGTTTCTTATACACATTTAAGGTGAAATTTGGAGATTTTTACCAAAATAACACAACATATAAAAACGGTTGCCATGGAAACCACAGACAAGAAGCAGGAGGAGACAATTCCAACTTTAGGCCAAAAAAATATTTTTGAAACATAAATAAATGCAAAACTTTAAAAATATCTCAACCCCAGGTGTGATAAAATAGTACTATAGTGATATCAAAGTTGCCCAATTAGTCAATTTAGACGTTACTGAGCAGACATGACTTTGAAGTTTTGCTTCTTACCTGGTTTCCATGGCCACCACTGTAATGTGCATATGTATAGAAACAGTACACATACTGGTTCCACTAATGACTCCAATGATTGTTGAAATTGATGGTAACTTGGGCAATGCGAGGCCCGTAAAATTCAGCTGAGATTGAAAAACCATGAATTTTGACCTTTGGTCGCATTTGTTACCATGACAACGACCCTGGATGTCAAAGGTCACTTGACCAAAAAAATCCGATTTTGTGCATTTATTAATCCTGATACTTAGATTCTGGTTCTGGGCCATGGTTTTAATAAAATATGAAAATTCCTAATTTTTTAGAAAAACTGACCTTGGTTGCTATGGTAACAAATTCCTGTTATGGTTGCCATGGGAAAAATTGGCATCCAGCAAAAAATGTTGCTACAACTCCTCAGGTTTCCAAAAAGTACAAGATTGTTAGGCTTTTCAAAAAATACCGCTAAATGACATAAGGCCGTGTACTAAATGTTTGCTCGAACACTTAGAAACAGTTCAATACAAAGAGTGTGGTTCATCCTTACAAGCATTGGTACCATGGTGCTCAAAAGAGCAAACAAGTGTAACAATGGTGGGCCATGGAGAGCGTGCCTAAATAGAAAGAAACATTGTGTGGCAAAGATATAAATAGATGTAACTGCGAGGGTTGAACTTTGCTGTATTATATTGATGCAATTGTGTAAAGCAGGTCAGGGGAATTATGCAGAAAACCTGTTTTTATAACAGTTGCAATGGACTTTGGGGTAGGTATTTCCATGAAGTTTCACATCGACGTGTTCGTCTAGGTTCCCAAACATAGGGGTCTGGATGTTGTTTGTTTGCATTTTGCAGAGGAAGAAAAATTATAGACATGTACAACACCAGCATTCATAAGAATATATCGTCTTCACTGTGATTTACAATATCTCTCATGACAATTGGTCCTGGAGCTGATGAATGAATGAAATATACCTTCTTTTTTTTTTGTTCCCTTTGGAACTTCTAAGAATGTAATGTCTGTTTAAGACCCAACTGGATTTGATTTTGTTTAATGCAAGGGAGAAAAGGTATTGAAAATATTCCACATTAAACTATCGTGTC
Organism: Platynereis dumerilii; assembly: GCA_026936325.1. NCBI lineage: Eukaryota > Metazoa > Annelida > Polychaeta > Phyllodocida > Nereididae > Platynereis > Platynereis dumerilii. The sequence continues at coordinate 20,586,108 of JAPTHN010000014.1, read as the reverse complement.
TTTCAATTCAAATCATTGAAGTACATAGGCGTGTTCAGTAATTCTAAATAGGTAGTTTGGAAGCACACGTAGCACTAAGCATTTTTTTCCACCTCCATTCTCTGCAATCTGGAACTTACCAGACCTAATGCTGCTTTAATTAAATTCCACAAGAATGCAATTCCCACCAGGAATAGAACTGTTAATTGATCAGTATTAAAGAGATTTCTGAGAAAGGTTCCTCAGAAACTTGTCACATTGGCAAGAGTGTCTCCCAATTCATTAAAACACTCCAATCCATTACTCCCAATTTCCTAGATGCACAAAAGCATTAAAGGAGATGTATCAGTCTAATTGCCACTGCCTTAGAATCATTCTTATAAGCTTGAAGTATCTGAAAGAAGGAACAGTAACAGTGAAATGAGGCTTATTTCGGATAAGTACCGAACAAACAATATCTGATGTAATAAACTATGTTATACAAATAAGCAAGTGGCTTTCTGTGGTGGATTTAGCTCAGTTTGACTATAGAGAGTTGGAGTGGTTTAGTTCTATTAGCTACTTTTGGTAGAGTTATCACTACACGCACCACTGTACCCCTAAGGTGGGTTTATTTTTAGTAATGCTGCCTTTCGGTCCATAGTTATTGCCTCCAGACCACACCGCCATCCAAAGTGAGATAACTTCCTTTTTACTCAACCCCAAACCTAACTTGAAAGGCCAATCAACACAATACAAACCGAATCACAGCCTATGAGATTAGCCAACCTCAGATGTTTGTGCCAAGATATGTTAAATCTGATCAAAGGCAGCAGAAAGAGGCAAACTAATGAAATGCTTGTGTGTCAGGAATGATAGGTTTGCAGTTGTAGTTGGTATAGAAATAGGGAAGGGTGGAGCGGTAACGACAAGAAGTAGAGTTGATACTAGGGCCATGGGCCGAACATATCTTTCCTTATATTATCCAAAGAGGGTGTGAGGATCCAAGAAAGGGTATAATTATGAACTATTGAAACTGAAGTTGTCATACATTACTTATGACTAAAATGAACATATGTATACAATTTTTGCCACAAAATACCCTTCTACATTTTACCGTTTCAATTGATTTGTCATGGCTGCATTGTCATGGCTGCACTTGATAGAGATTTTTAAAAAATTAGAGAGGTCTCCATGCTACATTTAATTAAGTTATAGTATTATTTAGTCTGAGTTTGCGTCTGAGTCTGATTGGAGCACTGCAAGTGGCTAAGTTGGGTAGATTGGAATTTGAGTCAGTGATGACTACAACTTCTTAACTTTGAAAGTTAATCCATGCTACCATTTTAATCAAATACAATACTACCAGCCAGCAACTATAATTATACCAAATGACAATAACCTTTTAACTGTTTCGTAGATTCAATTTAATCAGTCAGAAACCATAAAAGCGAGTCTCAGAATACCCAACGTCCCCTGCAGATGCAGATGTCTAATTGGAAGGGGTGAAATTGTAGCAGTGGGCACCAGGTTTGCTTGCTCTGCCAAATCACTCAAATACGGAGATGGGCTTCTCTTTGCCTTGCAATCCATCTCTGTCAAAGTTTGTGTCAAGGAAAATGTCAAGGAAAAAATGTTAGGAGTTTGAAAAGCTATATAATTGTGTGTTTTCACGCATCTATCACCTTTTCACATTTTACAATAGAAACATGTTTGTACCAATGTATCACAATTCACATGGTCACCTTCTGAAAATTCACAAATCTGACAAAAACTGATTACATTGCAGCAACAGACAGCAATTCTACCAACCACTCAAATACTGTGATGGGTTTCTGTTTGCATTGCAATCCATCTCTGTCCAAATATACAGAAGGAAAATGTCAAAGAAAATGTCAGGATTTGTAGACAAGGAATATGGTTTTAGGTTTGAAAGGTTTTAAAAATGCGTTTCTATACATTTGTCAATCTTGTGACATTTTACAATGGGAAAAAGATTGTTGTGTCAATGCATTGCAATTCACTCAGTCACCTCTGCAAATGCAGAACTCAGGCTTGAGGCCTTGAACTGATTAAATTGCTGCAATGGACAGTGGTTCTAGCAATCACTCATGCTCAGATTGGTTCCTGTCAAGTGGAAAGGTAAATTGTACAGTCGACGAATGTCAAGTGCTTACAGAATTGGACTAAAATGTTCCTTGTGAGGTCATATCCCTATCCATGCCATGTTATTCTCTATGAATAATAAGCAATTTGTGTTGAAACGTGTTATTCTACATCAATGGCTCGAAAAAAATATCCTGGACTATTTTGGCCTAATGGTGTTGAGATATATGATTGGGTAACAATGAAATACCGCTTTTAAGCAAAAAATGTGTGGTGCTTATCTTTTAAAATTGCGAGCAACATTAGCTGTAACAAGCAAAAATAAAAATTGATTGATGCCCCATGAATATTAAAGGGGTGCTAGTTACACCATCTCCTTATATTTACAGCACAAGGCAACAAAATTGCACCTCATATGTGTGATACTGTAGCGCTGGAAATAGCTGAAGATACTCACTTACTCATTCAAAACTGTGTCTGCACGAAGGTTCCGATAAAAATGTACTTTGCTCTACATATCACATTTTGTGGAGTGTTGCCATGTACAGTGGTCTAAATATAGACATGGCCATGATAGAGTATCAGATACAGAATCTACTCTGAACATTATGGCAAATTACAGGAAGTGTGAAGACTTTCTCACTCCCACTCTTCTCAACCCAGTTTTTTATTTTTTTATCACACTTCAGAAAAGTTATAACTTTGTTCAGCGGGTGGCTTATGTAAATACTGACAGTCTTCCGAAAGCTCCTGGAATGACACCACCAGAAAACTATACTAGTGATAACATTTCTTCTCTGTGTGACATCTACACTCTTAAAATAGATTGGTTGAATATACTAATATATTGGTTGAAAATAACCAATTTTATGTGTTGAAATATGACCAGCCATGGGCGTAATTTGGTGGGGGACGGGGGGGACATGTCCCCCCCACATTTTGGACCGCGGGGGACATATTATGAAATGTCCCCCCCACTTTTTGTGTGAAAACAAAATATGTTTCACTTTTGGTAATGGCCAATGGGCTCAATTTGGTAGGGCGCTGTTCATAGAGACATGTCCCCCACCTTTCTGCTTCGGCAGGTTACCATGCCCTACAAAAGTACGGAATCCAAAAATGTGAAAAAGACCGACTGACTGAGGATCCGTCGGCCAATTCCCACCGCGTGACGGCCGTGTCCCCCCCACATTTTCCGCGAAAATTACGCCCCTGCGACCAGCCAATTGATTGGTTGCAGTAAACCAATCCAGATTGGTTAAGCTACCAACCAACTTGAATTGGTTGATCTGTGTTTCTATCATTTCAACACAAGAAATTGGTTAAATATTAACCAATCTGTTTTAAGAGTGTAGTATATTGTCACTCAGACTCATATGGATAGAAACTTTCAACGTGCACAACTGATATTCATTTAGACAGAACTGAAAGATTCCAGATTTCTTTGTTGCATAAGAAAACTTTATTACTAACATTGTGTCCTTACCAACTGAATTCAATTAATAATGTCAAATAGTTAAGTCACAGTTAAACGCCTTTCTCCCACCAATATAGCTGCCTATTTGGAGTCTAGTTCTTTTCTTTATCCAGATGACTTTAACTGACAGTGAATTTGCTGCTTGGTGGCCCATGTCAAGTGCATTTCACAGGAAGTTGCCTGTGTGATTTATGGAGAAAATGTTTGAGACTGGAGTCGATAGTTACAAATTTAATTTGTGAAGCGTCAACAAAATCAATTGATTTTGAATAGCTTGAACAGTGACCACATTCATTAATAGATGGTTGCAAGATAAAGTCCACTAACCAAATCTGCCAATTAACCCTTTTCAGGGAAGTACCATCTAGTTGTCCAATTTTTTGTTGGCAAATACTTGAGAGTTTTAAATGAATGTGTTTAAAAAAAGAACCTCTATTTGAAATAAATGAGAAAAACAATAAACATCCTTGCGGTTACATTCACAGTGACACAAATGCACTCTAAAAAAGTACGGGACAAAATTGGTTTTTTAGATTCGAAATGGTTTTTTGAAAACCAAATTTCAATGCAAAACCAACATGTATTTTTAAAAAAATCCATGTTGGTTTTTTGCATTGAAATCTGGTTTTTCAAAAAACCATTTTGAATCTAAAAAACCAATCCATGTTGGCTTTTTGCATTGAAATTTGGTTTTTCAAAAAACCATTTTTGAATCTAAAAAACCAATTTTGTCGCATCAAAATCCATATTGGTTTTGCATTGAAATTTGGTTTTTCAAAAAACCATTTTGAATCTAAAAAACAAATTTTGTCTGATTTTTTTTTAGAGTGTGAGATAAGCAATGGACGCCTTGGTTTGCTCACCTTCCACCCTGAGAGTGAAACTGTTCTAAAGATGAATGGTTGAAATGTCGCATAAAAAGTCTACGCGCCAGCCTTACAAATTCCACGTCACCCTATTTCCAGTTTAGAGACCCACAAGGCCTTCAGCTTAGTTAAGATTCATTGGTCTACCGGCTGTCCATACATTGCTGTTATGTAGAATCCACACAAAGGCTCATACATAATGCCAGCACCAGAGAATGGTGTGTTGTGTTGCACTGCTGAGATGTGTAAGCTGTAAAATGACATACTAGCACCAAGTGGTGATAAATAATGTTTATACCACTGAATCTGCAACTACTTGTTGCACAATATTGTTACTCGGGAATGCTATGTGAACATGTATGCAAAAAAGATATTAATTACATGTTCAAAATAGTTAATGACCAAAAAGGGTATCTGTTAAAGCATGGCTCATTATCCGATGTTATATTAAATTGTAGATTTCAAAATTGTGTATTCATGCATAATGGTTATTAAATGTATGTATTATATCCAAATAAATAAATATGAATCTGAATTTGAATCATTTTGCCATTTGATTTGTTCATTTACTATCTGTCCTATCAATTGAGGATGTTTATATCATGTACAGTGCAGCTCCTTTGTAGCAGTTCCTCATATTCTGCAGGAAATTTCCGTTTTTCTTTTGTAAATTCCTTCCTGTTTAGGAGTACCCCAGGGAAGCCATATAACAACTGTAACAGTTTTTTCTAGATGTCTGGTGTTATTCGACTTTAAGTCCCTGTTTCTTATGGTCTCATGTGGTCTCTTGACCACTGGTTTAATAGCCTTTGAAATTGGTCAGTCAACTTTGTTGGTCCCAGTCAGACACCTTGATCTGTCCCAACAGCACAGAAGTATAAGATGGATTGTCAAGAAAAGATTCTGTAATTGGTTGTTAGTCCCTGACTGCCAGTGTCTATTTGGTCTTGGTTAATGCCTAAACTGATGTCCATTGGGTTTTTTAGTCTTGACCAATGACCACAAGGGATGGTATTCTAGGTTACCAATTAGGATGGACCTGGATGGTGATTTCCTGTTTGTTTGGTGATTTTATTGAAATCAACAAATTTTTGCATACTAAGAAACTAGTGGCATTACAGAATAAATTCCAACAAGCTTCAAATGCAGTTAAATTGTGATTTTTATGTAGGCCTAAATTGACCAGTATTGCAAAAGTAATCCACTTTATGTAAGAAAGACTCCACCCAATAAACACTTTACATACATCATCCTGGACCTGTGTTGTTTCTGTCACTCTGTCAATATCACTCTGTCAATATACATTCTCTCCTTGGCAAACTATGGAGACATTGATCATGGGATTTGTCTGTTGGTGGATTAGGATACTGACTCTATTTGTTAAATATTCATGGCACAATCTCAGTGCAGATGTTCAACTGATGGCAGTGTCCATCCCCCATGGTTCAGAAAATGTGCATTGAATGAATAATGAGCATCTCCAAATATTTTGCACAATCTATACACATAAAATATCTACTGTATTGGAAAAAATGAAGTGTTGGAATTAAGAAAACTTTCAAGTTATTTCAAAACACAGTAATTCATCATTTATGGATATGGTAGACCTGTGTCATTATGGATACAATAAACCTGCCTAATTGACATTCCGTGAAAATTTTGATATGCTTTGGAACAATTGGGAGGATAATTTATATTCCTCTAATGTCAGTTTTTTTTCACTGTGCTTGTAAAGCACCAAACAATAAATGGAAGATCAGGAAGAACTTACTTTGAATTCATCAAACCCAATTCTTGGAATAAATCCCTAATTTCAAAAGGAGGAAGCCATGTTATTCCATGTGAAAAGCTAACTGAATTATTTTTTTTTTCTTTTTTTTTTAGGTTTTTAATGGCGCAGTTGTTCTATTTTTTATGTCTTTAATGGCAAAGTTGTTCTATATGTGCACCCTTCCTTGAGTGGTTAAAACATATTGATCCAAATTCAGTTTATATGTCTTTTGTAGAGGACAGTGTCATTCACATGTCCAGAAAAATCATGGATTTCCAATGAGAGCCTTGCTGAGCAAGAAAGGTGGAATTGAAATTTAACATGATTCAACCACCTCTATAATTTCTCTTTCTGCATCAAAGGTTGGCCTTCCATTTGATACCCTTAAAAGCGACATGATATTGACAGTTACAAATTGATAGGACATAAAACATACTTCAAAAGTAATATAATCGTTTTGCCTGTTTGAAGTGGCAGCTTATTTCAGTCCGATGGCTCCTGCAAAGAAGATGATATTTTGTTTAAACTGAATATATATGCCCAACAAGTGGAAAAAAGGCTACAGAAGTCTTTTGCATCATTATGAAATTTGTTTTTTATTCATCGTACAAGAGTACAACATTTTTTTTTTTAAATCAGTAAATAGGACAAAACAGCAATAAAAACAACATAAGATAAAATAAAACAAGTTAAAAAATAAAAATAAAATAAAACAATTACAAAATTTACGTCTACACTATCAGTAGCTATAGCTAGCTTGTACACAAGAAACCAATAATGTCATTTATTTCACTGGGATCTAACAGCCATGGGTCAGCAACATGACTGTCCCTAATATGAAGAAGTTCTCTAATTTGAGAGCCAGTCCTTTTAATTTTGTTTAATCTTTTCAAATACACTGCTAAACTGAAAAAATTTGGAAGGTTAAGATGAAACACTGGTTAACTTGTGGTTATGAAAATATTGACTTCTATTTCATTTTCTTCATACTACAATGCAATTGTTCAACTATGTCCTTGACTGAAAATGTCTCATAAATTCCACTACATGAAGGGAAAAACAGCACTGGAAGCTGATTTTCCAAACAGCTCAGATCACCATGATGACAAGCAAAAGCATTTCCTTCTTCTCCTATGTTTGTCTCCCTCTATCTGTGACCTTTGGCTGTCTTTGTCACTTCCTGGGCTAAAGATGTTTCTGGTCTTCTTATTGCTAAATCCTCTTGACAGAAAGATTGTCATGAACTGGACCATGAAGCCTGAAAAGGAATGCCTTTGAGTATTACTCTCTCTCCTGCTGTCTCTTGCTTTTTGCTTTGTCTTCAGTGTTGAGTTTTTCTGACTTGGTACAGAAGGTTTTACCTCTAAATAGCTCACACTGGAGCTGATGAGGCGTAAAACATAAACTCACTCACTCACTCACTCACTCACTGGTACAGAAGGTTATAGGAAGCTCTTTGAGATGAAAGATTAAGGTAGATTACCTTGCAAAATGGTCGTATATATGAAATGTAGCATTGCAATTGCCATATTTACTCATCCGTCAACCACTTGGTATTCTTTGAATGCCATTACTTGTTTGGTCTTAATTAATATACAAAGAACCAGTGTTTTGACCGTATACCAGAAATGACAGAAAAGGTCAAAACCCACATGGCTGTATTCTTATTATTTATCCACTGATAATTTATGATGTAGCAAGATAAGAATATTCAGTTGAGTGTATGGTTGTAGTCAATGACATTGTCCATGGATGGCATGGCCTTAGTTCATTTATAACAGACTAAGAGTTCTGACCTTTTCGGAAACAGGAAGTTAGGTTGACAGCATGAACCCGTATAACTCCAAGGACAGGAAAGAACAAGTCAGGATAGGACAGAACAAGTGTAGGATTAAGATAGATGTGTAGGATTAAGACAGATGTTGACCTGAGCAGCTGAGGACATTTTGGTCATGTTAAGTAGGCCAATGGGATAAGAGTAGATTTAGGGTTACGATTAGTAAGGTAATTCTATAAAAAAGATCACATTTGTTGATGTAAACATGATTGATGACAGGAAGTGAAATTATTCCAAGGACATTGATATTTTTGGTGTTTAAAATTTCTGTCTAGTTTTGTTGCTGGCTGATATTGGTCCCAGTAGGTCCAAGTATGGACGAGATTATTATTCAGTGATGTGAGCCTAATGTGCACCAGTCCTGACCCACCTCTTCAGCATGCATCAAACCATGACAGATTAGTTTCCAAAGGCTATTTTGCTGATTTTTAATAAGGCAGTCTGTCCAGAAATGGTTTTTCACTGCGGGTTTGTGCTTCTAAAGGTTTGTCCAGGCGGTGGGGTTTCTCTGCCAAAACAATATTTGGCCAAAGAGGACCAAGGTAGTCCTGAAAAGAACCGTGTTTATGTCACCACTAAGCGAAATAAAATTCAAAAGGATCAGAAAGACAAAGGTCCCTTTACTTTTTTTACCCTCCTTGTTGCTCTCCATCCAAAATCTCATTACAACTACCTTTGACTCCTCACCACAACCTTAACTCATATTAAGAACTCTGTTAAGGCAGCTGGTAATTGGATGTAACTGCAATTAGCAAAGGGGCACAATATTAAACCGTCCCGTGTAAGCATAAATGAGGGAGACATTGATTTGATAAAACATCACTAGCTAAAACATGTTGCCAAAGGTGGTCATGTATGATGTCTTTACAAGTAGAGTTATTTTTATATTGGGTTCTTAGCTATTTATAGGTGCATGGATTTCATCCTTAAAGAAGAACAGCACAAAGAGCTCAGAACCATCCTTAAAACATGTAGGTGGAGGTTCCAAGTACCTTATTAGTCACACCCTGCTAACTATGCTGCATGCATCATGCAGAAGAAAGTAGGTACAAGCACCCAAGTGCATTGGAGCAGACTAATTAGTGCATTGTATCCACTTGAAGCATTACACAAGAAGATGTGAAGTGAGCCTCAGCTCACTTTCTCCTAATATTGTGCTTCTATATTATCAAATGTGTTCAAAATTTATCAGTTTTACTTTGTAAGTTTAAGCTGTTTTGATGTTGGTGAACTAAGTACATATTCATTGTAAACGATTCCTTTACATTCCTTTTGATCTTCAGTCAAAACCCTTCTGAAGAAATTGTGATATGAGTTTCCGATCACATTCTCCTGGTGTTGTCTTTCTGATCCAATGTGCTTTTATCAAATGTTACTCAATGAGCTTCTGCTATTATGAAGCCGCTGCTTAAAGTACAACACAAATTAAAATAAGAACTTTTCTGCCAGAACTCTTGTCTACCTATTTTACCCTCCTTTTTGCTCTCCATCCAAGATCTCATTACAACTACCTTTGACTCCTCACCACAACCTTAACTCATATTAAGAACTCTGTTAAGGCAGCTGGTAATTGGATGTAACTGCAATTAGCAAAGGGGCACAATATTAAAAAATCAAGAAAGGCTAAAGTAGTGGCTGATTCTTCCTTCCTTCTGGGGTAATCGTACCTTATTTTGAGTTGTGCTATAAGAAAAACAAAATTACATTCACAGTGATCTCCAGATAAAACCTTCTATAATCTTACTTCAGCAACCAAGGTGTTTAGCAAGATTCAAGATCAGAGCACAAGACACAAGAGGGAGAGTGTACCAGTATAGCAAATATTTCTATATTTCTCTTGTATCAGATGGAACAATTATTGGCCCTCAAAATTTTTGTAGAATTTTCCAACTTTTCGCAAACTGTCTTATCAGAGGTTTGATTTTTAGTCACACTTTACCAGCATAACAATCCTTTAAGAAGATTCAATTATTGGCATTTTAAAGTAGGATAATTACAAATGTAATTCCTCCAATTAGAAAAAATGTCACAGCTGACAGTACTCAAACATTTTGAATTGATCCAGATATCAAAGTTTTAATTGAATAATTGTAACAAGTTTTCTTAACAGGGTGACAAGAAGCTGACAAGGTGTGAACAAGAAGGATTTTGTATTGGTTGTTATTATCCTTCCAAAAAGTATGTAGAATTTGAAAAATCTAGCAAAATTGGTATGTGACCTCACACTGATGGGGCATCGTGATTGGCTGAGGTGTGGAGTGTGATGTAGTGTTGGCACATGATGTAGTGTACAGAATTGCCATATATGGTATATGACATAGTATGAGAGTGTCATGAAGCATAACTGAGTGAAAGAAGAAGATTACAAGCTGTGTGAATCAATAAACAACTGTTGCTCACAACTTGCCTAATCTGAATGTTGTTTTCTGTTTGCTGCCAGTGGCACAGCTAGGGTGTCTCATGAAACGGGATACACAGTTGCGCATATTTTGATGGGTGGATTAACTCTTCTGGGGAAGGGAGGCAGGATCGACTCTGCGATCAATCACTATATCGAAATCATGAGCAATCTTTTTTGTGTGCCCTTGGTTCAATGTTGAGGGACATGCCTCCCCCCTCAGGCCAAAGATTAACTTGCCTCCCCCCCATGTCAATTCTAGATGTGCCACTGCGGGCCAAAACTGAAGGTGTCATTTTTGCACATATGGCATGTAGTCATCTGCTGGTATACTACCTCACAGATTTGATATGACATCCTATGCAGAGTGAGCAATGATTGGCTGAACAACCTGTGACCTCACGTCATGGAATGCCTGATTTCCAATGCTAACCTATGGGAACTGCCATATGATGTCACTCTTCCACCTCACAAGAAAAAAGTCACTTTTTACATAATTTTTGGAAGGATAATAATCAAAGTGAAAATTGAATTTTCTCAGAATTTTCTTTTTCATTTTAAATTTGTCTCTTGAATGGGGAAGCTGAAGTGTGTTCTGTTCCAAGTATAAATACTCATTTAAAAAAATTAAAGCCAACGAGTTGTGTCAATGCCGCAATTGCTTATCTCTTGGAATGCTTGACTTGACATTTGTTTTCAAATGTTATTAAAAGGAGTTCTTGCAAATGAATCTAATAGCTCAATTATTGAGCATTATGCATTCATTATTCTTCATTTGCCAGCATTTATAACTAGAGGTTGCAACAGATCAGAAGAAAAATATTCAAGCCATACCCTGAGACCACTGAAAAAGTAGATCTTGGCACAAATCTTTTCTAGAGTTACGTAGTTGGAAGATGTCTGTGTGATGCCTTTTTTGCCTCAGGTTGGCTTTAACATCCATTAACCTGTGACCTGACAGAACTAAGCCTTCTCACCTTTTCACATTTCTGCACCAACTTATGCTTTACAGAATATACCTTTCGACTTCCCTGTCAGCCAATCAAATGCCAGCATTTCACTGCAATTAATCCTATATTCCTTGTTGTCCATTTTACTCTGCAATGCTTATATATTTTAATGTTTGTCTCATGGAACAAGCCAGTTATTTACCATGGTATTATATATGACGTGAACTCTAAACAAATATAACAAGAATGGCTCTTTAAAAAAGAGACTTGTTAGGCATGGAGAGTGTTCAAGTGCTCCTGGTACAAAAGAAAGATTGTCAGCTATGATGTGTACCACCGCATTGTTATATTTGATGCATTCACAAGGCAGCGTAATGATACGACCCCTCATTTGCTTGATACTGTTTCACTATAAATAGCTGAGGATACCCACTTAGTCATTTCATACCATGTCTGCATGGAGGCTCAGCTAAAAATGTACTTTGCCAAATATATATCTCATTTTGTCAGAGGTGTTGCAGTGTTGAGTGGACTAAATATAGACATGGGCCATGGCAGAGTATCAGATACAGAATTTGCTCAAATTGTTGGAAATTATGGGAAAGACTTTCTCACCTCCATTCCCACTCATCTCAATCGAGTTTCTTTTATCACACTTGAGAAAAGTTGTAACTTTGTCAGCCTTTACATAAGCCACTGGCTGAATATTTTGCCAAGAGCTGCTGAAATTATAAGACTATATAACTACTGCGGATAACATTAAGTCTTCTGTATGTGAAATCTATCATGTTATCAGTAAGCCTCAAGTGGATAGGACTTTACACAGCACACAACTGATACCCATTTAGACAAAACTGCTTCACTTCTTAGTTCTGTTGGACTGCAGAATTGATGCTGTCGTTTTTTATCATGTAACTTTATTACTGGCGACTGGATGGATGGATGGAGAGAATGGATGGAAGGATGAATGGGTGAGTGGGGAGTTACGCCCTGTATGATGAACTTCACTGGCTAATTAGAACTACTAGCGTCTGGTCCTTTTCCCCAGAATTCAATAGGAATTGATGATCAACGCCATTGCTAACAGCATACTATCTACAACCATTGCAGCTGGTTATTGTGAGTCCAGATGCAGATCTCCGCAGTTTCCAGACGACTTTAACTGTCACTGAATTTGCTGCTTGGTTGGCCATGTCAACTGCATTTCACAGAAACTTGCCTGTGTGATTTATGGCAAATATAGGAGACTGGTGTCAATATTAATATGTTTAGCTTGTGAAGGGTTAAATAAACCAATAATTTAGTTCAGCTTAAACATTTACACTGGATAAATGGCTGAAAGAAGAAGGTCCACACAAAATCTGTAATATCACCCATTTTTTTGGAAATTCAATGCAAATTACTCAATTTTACACAGATGAAATCCCATATTAATCCATTCAAAATTATATTTGTCAGAAATATTTACACCTTATCAAATAAAAGGTCTGCACACTAGGTTTACGAATTCCACGTCACCTTATATCCAGTTTAGAGACCCAAAAGGTCCATAGCTAAGTGAAGATTCATTGGCCCTACCTGTTGTAGAACATACATTGTTGTTACGTGCGTCTGCACAAAGGCTCATACATAATGCCAGCACCAGAGAAAGGACGGTTGTGTTGCACTGCTGAGATGTATAAGCTGAAAAATAACATACTGCCACAAAGTGGTGATAAATTAAGTATATACTGCTGAATCTGCAACTTCTGGTGGCAAAATATTGTTACTCTGGATAACTATGTAAGCATTTATGAGAGCAGAAGATAAAATAGAAATTACCTTATGATTAATATTATTGTTGGTCAATATGTGTAGTGCTTAACTTGAACACACTTTAAGAGCAAATTATGGCTGTTTACGTAAAAAGTGTGTTCACTTGAGCTATCTACCCACGAAAATTAACAGTTTCATTGCACTCAGCATCTTTCACCTCATTTACGTGTCCTCCTCCTCTCCGAATAAGCCTACCAGGTGCATAAATACTGGACGTAAAGCTCCAAATCATCCATCCATTCATTCATTGTACTGATTTGTGGTATCTCAACAGCTTAGTGGGAAAAATTAGTGCTGAGAGTCCATTATTAAAAAAGCCAACAGAAGATAAGAACAAACACAAAATTCATTAATCTTGAAGACACCAATTTAACTAAGACTATTCTCCTGCGAGCAAAACATTCTTGCCATTGTGAAAAAACTTAATACCTGCATACCCTTCTGCAGAAGGCTGCCACATTCTCCGGTGAGTAAAATTGCCTCTAAAGTTTCAGTTTCTACTTTATATTGTGTAAAACCTTTCATGTGAAGGAGTACCCCAGGGCTGCCAACATAACCACTGTTTTTCTAGATGTCTGGTGTTATTCGACTTAAAGTCCCTGTTTCTTTTGGTCTCACTCTAAAAAATGTAGGGAAAAATTTGGTTTTTTAGATTCAAAATGGTATTTTGAAAAACCAAATTTCAATGCAAAACCAACATAGATTTTTAAAAAAATCCATGTTGGTTTTTTGCATTGAAATTTGGTTTTTCAAAAAAAAACATTTTGAATCTAAAAGACAAATTTTGTCTGAATTTTTTTAGAGTGCATGTGGTCTCTTGACCACTGGTGTAATAGCCTTTGAAATTGGTCAGTCAACTTTGTTGGTCCCAGTTGGACACCTTAATCCATCCCAACAGCACAGAAGTACAAGATGGATTGTCAAGAAAATAATCTGTAATTGGGTGAGTCCGAGTGCATGGGTAAATGTCCAAAGTGATGTTCAGTGCCAATTTGAAGTTATTTGGTCTTTGTCAATGTCCCAAGTGGTTGCGAATCGGAAGGTTTTTTGCTCTGCCATTTGAATGAAACAAGGAAATTTAATATTTAGGACTTTTGTTTAAAAATCAGCAACTTTGTGCATGCTGAGAAACTGTTGATATTACAAATTTATCCTACCAAACTTCATTACTAGTGTTATCCATATCTATCTTGACTATCCATTTCTTTTCTTTTGTATACACTGGAATCCCTTTACCCCTTGTTTAAACAATAGTAATTAGTGGCGGTTACAGGGGGAGGCCTAGGGGGCACGGCCCCCCCCTAGACCGCTGAGATTAATAATGGTGTCTTTAAGAGAATATGCCGCGACGTGGGCCCGCGAATGCTGAAAGACGCCCGGGCCCCCCCTAGCTGACCCTGTCTGGATTCGCCACTGGTAATTGTGGATAGCTATGGATAGCTATGGATAAGTGTAGCTAAGTCTAGCTTAAAATGGCTTTAGATAGATAGCTAAGGCTGGATTTTAAATGTCGAGCCACTTTTAGAAATTTGTACTCTACATTGATCAGTTTTGCCAAACTCGTCAATCTGGTCCTATGTTGTTTCCATTGCCTCTCATTATAAACTCTCCCCTTGGCACACTAGTGAGATGCTGATCGTGGGATTTGTCTGTTAGGGGATTAGGATACTGACACTATTTGTTAAATATTCACAACACAATCTCTGTGCAGATGTTCAACTGATGGCAATGTCCATCCCCCTGGTTCAGAAAATGTGCACAGAATGAATAATGAGCATCTCTAAAATTAATGTTTAGCACAATATATAAAACATCTATTGCATTTTCAACTGTTAATGCTAGAATTTGAGAAATAGTCAAACATACAATGTAAAGCAATTTCTTAGCAATAATTCATGATTTATGGATTCAGTAAACCTATATAATTTCCATTCCTTGAATTCGTTGTTACCCTGAGGCACGAAAGACCAATGATAAAATTAGTTATAGGCGATCATGTAAAAAAAGTGTTTTTGCTCTATGATACTATTGTCCAATATGCTGCCTATTGCAAAATATGACTATTATCACAAGTGAATTTATTAATGTGCATGAGTCCTGAGAAAAATCAAGTACACTGTTAATTATTTCAACTTCAAATTCAATTTTTGAGAAATTTGGTCAGACAACTCGGCTAATGTTGCTTTTTCTTCATATTTCAAACAAAGCAACAAGCAAACAGAAAAGCTTATATTTATCAATTGCCAAATTCCAGGAATAAATCCCAAATTTCAAAAAGGAACCCTCATTATTCCATGTAAAACCTTTATACCTAAATGATTTATGATCTTTTTTTACAGTTTTAATGAGCATTTTTTGATCTTTTTGTGCACCTTGCATGGTTAAAAATACTTTGACAAATGGCTCAAATTCAGGCCAATTAATTTCTTTTGAGGACCGTGTCATTGTCATGTCAAATAAATTATGAGTACCCAACATGAAACCAACTGAGCTGGAAAGTCATCTTATCATTTTAAATGTACCTTTATTCTGTGATTCTTTTGTTTTCAGAAACCATGGCATTAATTTTTAACATTTTTGATACCCTAAATGTCACAATATTGAAAAGTACAAACAGAAAGGGATATGAGATCAATTTCCTCAGCTTTTATTTTTAAAAAGGCAGATAAAATGAAAACACATCAAGAAAAATATCATATGTTTGAAGAGGTGGCTTCTTTCTTTATATTTTTTTGGTTTGAACCGAACAGATAGGTTATAGAATTTCAATAAAGGCTAAGCCTAAAGAGGAAGATGAAAATTATCATTACAGCATTTGATTTTGTTTATCTTTTCAAGTACACTGCTACACTGAAATAAGTTTGGGAGGTGAAGATAAAATACGGACTTGTTGGTATGAAATACTAACTTTTGTTTCAATTACTTCAAAATACAATGCAAGATATCATTGTTCAACTGTATCCTTAATTTGAAATGTGACAAAAATTCTGTCATATAACAAGAACAAAACTACTGAAAGTTGACTTTCCACGTTGTGAAATACTCCAGCAGCCAGGAGGACTGCACTTAATGGAAGAAGAAGAAGAAGTGCATATCACCATGACAAGCATTAGCATTTCGTTCTACTCCTCTGTTTGTCTCCCTTTATCTGTGACCTTTGGCTGTCTTTGTCACTTCCTGGGCTCAAGATGTGCCTGGTCTTCTTAATGCTAAATCCTTTTGCCAGAAAGCTTTTCACGAACTGGACCATGAAGCCTGACAAGCCAGCGATAAGTACTTGTCTTAGAGATGTCCTCCCTATTTAACGCAACATAACTTTTCAGAAAGAAGTATCTTGAGTCTTGAAAAGGAATGCCACAAAGAGTATTGCTATTTCCTGTCGTCTCTTGCTTTTGTCGCCATCTTCAGCATTGAGGGTGTTAACTTTCAGCAAACATCAGAAATTCATTAGTCTCTTTTCATTCTATATGTTAATTTATTTATCCATTGATAATTTCTGGTATAGCAAAATCAGTATATTCTGCAGAGTGTATGGCTGTAGTCAATGACATTGTCCATGGATGGCATGGCCTTAGGTCATTTATAACAGACTGAGAGTCGTGGCCTTTTTCGGAAACAGGAAGTTAGGTTGACAGCATGAAGCCATAAAACTCCAAGATCAGGATGGGACACTGGCAGGACAGGAAAGAACAAGTGTAGGATTAAGACAGATCTGAACAGTAGGACATTCTGGTCATGTTAAGTAGGCTAATGGGATAAGAGTAGATTAAGGGCTAAGATCAGTAAGGTCATTCTAAAAAAAGATCATTTGTGGAGACAATTTTAAATAATTTATGATTCAAAATGAAACTAGAAGGCACACAAGTGTGCAATGGGCGGTAGTTATGGCATGGAGTTTCTATCAAAAAAAATATCCGCCGGACCCCGACTCCTGTCCGCCGCCCCTGGCGGAACCCGACTCCTGTCCGCCGCCCCCGGAGGACCCCGACCTGTCCGCCGGCCCCGACTCCTGACCGCCGCCCCGACTCCTATCCACCTCTGACTCCTATCCACCCCCGACTCCTATCCACCTCGACTCCTATCCATGGCCATCGCCATTGATTCTGTTGCTTGTGAGTCATCATGTAGGGCCTACGTAAAGTTTTAGCAAATATGGCCACCAAGGTCACAGAAATGGTTCAAGGTCATTCATGTTACAACTCATTCAAAGGCTTACTGTGATACAAAATCCCTGTGAGTTTCGTGATCCCAGCAACAATAATAGTGGAGTTATCGTGTATATAAGCTTTTTACAAATATGGCTGCCAAGGTCACAGATGTAGGTCAAGGTCACTGATGTCAAAACTAATTCAAGGTCTTACAATGAAACATAATCCCTGTTAGTTTGGTGATCCTAGTGTAAATACAAGAGGAGTTATCGTGCACACAAGATATTCACAAATATGGCCGCCAAGGTCACAGAAGTAGGTCAAGGTCACTCATGTCAGAACTCATTCAAGGTCTTGCTGTCATACACAATCCCTGCTAGTTTCATGATTCCAGGATTAATAGAAATTGAGTTATCTTGTACACAAGCTTTTCACAAATATGGCCGCCAAGGTCACAGATGTAGGTCAAGGTCACTCATAAGTTATGCCTGGCGAGATGTCAAGGTATTTGATGTATTTGACTCATACTGGAAGTCTGGGGCAGCCTGTGCAAAGTGAAATCATCGTCAATAGGGAGGACAACTGAGACTACCAAACCTCACACTACAGCAATATGGGCGGGATGGCCTTTGGCCACCGCCCATAATAATTCCAAGGCTATATTTTGGTGCATCATTAAATTAAAATTACTGTCCAATTTTGTTGGTGGCCAATATATGACCTCATAGGTCCAAGTGTGGATAACATTATTGTGCTGCATTGTGAGCTCAGTCTGCTCATGAATTTCTCTTTAGTAATGCTTAGATATTGAGGCAGTCTGTCCAGAAATATGTGGTCCTCTTTGGATCTTGAAAATTCAGCAATTTTGCACAGTGGTGCTCCTGCATGTTGTGTTTTTACATTTCAAAAAGATCTCTCTTATTGACCTGTTTTGATAATTTATCCAGATTGTTAGGTTATTCTCCCCTAATGATGGGCCAGAGAGTACCAAGATGGTCCAGTTATTTGTTCTGGTACATTTGCGGCAAGAATTGAGTTTACGGCTTCACAAAGCTAAAATTTCAAAGTTTAGAAAGACCAAGGTACTTTGGAAGCATGAATGAGGCTGGCAATGATTTGAAAGAACATCACTAGCTAAAAAAGTTGTCTTGTAAGCGTTGTTTATATATCATGTCCTTAGAAGCAAACATTTTTTTACATTGGGTCTTTGTGCTTCACATGAGTTTTTCAGCTGGTTATACGCATATTGATTTCATCCTTACAGAAAAACAGTACAAAGAGCCGGACTAACTCCCTTCTTATGCACAGTTCTTGGCTAAGAACACGTAGGTGAAGGCTGCAAGTACCTTATTAGTCACACCCTGCTAACTATGCTGCATGCATCATGCAGAAGAAAGTAGGTACAAGCACCCAAGTGCATTGGAGCAGACTAATTAGTGCATTGAAGTAGCTTGCTTGAAGCATTACACAAGGTGTGGTGTCTCTGCTCACTGTCCCCTGATATTGTCTTTCTGATCCAGTTTCCTCTCAAACTGTATCAATTTTACTCAATAAATTGTAGATATTGAGCTTTAAGGACATGCACATTGTAATAAGATTCCTTTACATTCAATTTTATCTTCAGTTTAAACCCTTCTAAAATCTCGCTGCTGCATCCAAAATATTTTGTAAGATTCAAGATCACAGCTGAAGATGCAAGCTGCAGTGCACTTGTGCAATAAATAATTCTTTATTTCCTCTGTGTTACATGGAACTATTAGCACTCCAAACTTTTGCCTGCTGCAAAATTCCTAACTTCTCGCTAGCCGACAGTGATTTTAACTGAGATTAACTTTTTTATTACACTTTAACAGCATAATAATCCTTTAAGAAGATTCAATTATTGGTATTTTAAGCCAAGATAATTGCAAATTAAATTCCTCCCATGAGAAACAATGTCCGAGCTGACAGTACTCAAACATTTTGATGCGGATATCAAAGTTTTAATTGAATAATTATCACAAGTTCCTTGACAGGGTGACAAGAAGCTGACAACATGCAGACAAGAAGGATTTTGTATTGGTGTTGATTTATGTTGAACCAAGTGAAAACTGTGAATTTTCTCAGAATTTCTCCATTAATTTTGAAAGCGTTGCTTGAAAGCAGAAGCTGAAATGTGTTCTGTTCCACGAACCAACATCGGCTAAGGAATCAAAATTGAAAAATTTACACCAATGCTTATCTCATGGGATATTTTGCTAGTTTTTTTAAATCTTACCAATGAATGAATTATTTTCATTTTGTAGCATGATATGGTACATCTTTCCATAGCACATCATCCAAAAAAGTTAAAGCAAAGCCAAAGCCTTCTAGACAAAGTAGATCTTGTCTAAAAAAAAAGGCACAAACTTTTCTAGAAGTACATCATTGGAAGATGTTTCTGTGACTTTTTTTTTATTGCTTCAGGTTAGATTTAACATCCATTAGCCTGTGACCTGAGAGAACTATCTAAGCTTCCTCACCTTTTCACATTTCTGCATCAAGTTATTTTTTACAGAATATATACCATTCGGCACCTCAGTCTGCCAATCACAAGGTAGCATTTCACTGCAATAAATCCCATATTCCACTTATTCTGCAGGGTTTATTTTTGTTTTGATGTTTGTCTCATAATACTTAGAAAATAAAGGATCAATGAATTATATAAATTGATCTAGTCTTCTCGAGAACTACATAATGCATAGTATAGGCCTACATGAATGCATTTTCCGCATCATCTGTTTCACTAATGTGGCAAAATTATTTTGGTACGATTCCGTTCAGGCAGCTTTCATTCTGCTATTTAATCCTCTGTTTTGTTTTACAAATACTTGGTTATGACTAAATTGTTAATTCTTAGGTTAGGGGAGACCGGGGCTGGTTGTCACAGGGGCAGGTTGTCACACTTTCGGGGCAGGTTGTCACACTTTTGGGGCAGTTGTCACGCTTTCAGGGGCAGGTTGTCACACTTTCGGGGCAAGTTGTCACGCTTTCGGGGCAGGTTGTTATGCTTTCGGGGCAGGTTGTCACACTTTCGGGGCAGGTTGTCACACTTTCGAAAATATTTAAAATGTGAATTTTAGTGCTTTTTCCATCGCTCCTGGGAATTTTTAATTTCTATTGCTCGAACTTGCCAAACATTCATTTGACTTTCTTGAGGCGAAGACGTTTAAAAAAAAGAAGAAATATCATTTATAAGAGAACTTTTCCAAGTTCAGACATCACACAAAGTATAATCTACTTTAGAGTCACATTTGAAAGTCAGATTTTCTCTTAAAGCCTTCTAAAATCCTCCAAGATATATATCACTCTCCACATATTTTCGAACTTCACCAACAGTTGATTGAAGAGAAAAAATGTGATCAATATGAAATTCACATTTGAGAAATAAGGGAGCTTATAAAGAAATATTATTGGATTCATCAAATACAGGAACAGTGATGATAACCTTCATAAGTTTTTCTTTCAGGTTCTTCATCAGTTGAATACATTTCGATGGATCATTTACCTGCCTGAAATTAAAGAAGACTGGTGAATTGAGGAACTTCATGAGGTATGTTTCTTTGATATAATTGATAACTTACCAATTTTATGAAGCAGTCCTGGTATACTCACCAGCAAATTATAATTGTCATGAGGTCTACTCCACCTCCAAATGAGAATATAGACAAGTCACTTCAAAAAGATAACGGATTATCTGGCAAAATTAAGTTATTCATAACCATCTGTAATATTAGTTGTTATTGTGCAGAAGTCATTTTAAAAAAATCCATTAAACCAAAGTCAGTTGAAACAGCTTCAACTAGCTGAATATCTACCAGGGGCGTATCTAGAAATGGCCAGAGGGAGGGCCGTAACATGGGGCAAATAGGCAGCGATCCGCGGCACTTCCTATGGCACAATGCCTCCCCCTAAATATGCCACTGATACCTACTATGCTTTTTTCTTTGTCCATATACATGACCATCTAAAATTGATTCCTTAATGGCTACACCAAAATTTAGTTGTCATCTTGTTGACTTTGATGCTAAGAAAAGCAATAATTTATCAAATCACACTGCAAGAACATGTAGAAGTTGTTTGACAAATGATCCTAATCCCACTTAAAAGCTGAGTGATATACAAATTGACTACAGTCCCTCCTTTTAAATTCAAATTTTGCCTTTGTCAAGGGGAGACATTTAGAATTATTAGGACAAGATTCAAGAACCTCTCTCATCTGAGGCAGTTGGAAAATCCTTTGTATGATGTATAACTTTTTTTTCTTAGCTTTGTTAAAACTAGTGAAGCTTTTCAGGATAAGGGAACTAAGGTGGCTACTAAGAATGTCCCCTTAAATGCTTATGTTATGATTTCTGTTATACATTACATAATAGTCACATTGCAGGTTTGCTGAAGCAAAACATATGTTTGCACACATATTCAATCAGATTATAAAAAAAATTCGCATAATACGGTTCGATTACCCCCTCTTAGTGACCTCCACTAAGCCTTAATGGACATAAGTTCTTAGTAGCCAGCTAAGTTCCCTTATCCTGAAAAACTTCACTATGTTACTTAACTGTTTTCGACAAGTCTGAGCGGATTTGTAAAAGGCCATGTAAATTGACCAGAGTGGATAATTTAAAAATGATGCTTTCAAGTTGTAACTTGACTTCAAAGACTGTTTTAACCAAATTCTGAAACTTGACAATTGAAGAACAAAACTACTTCCGAGTTATATATTGACAATTGATCAGCAAGACAACTTTGAATTGATAAAGTTTTAGTGTGATAAACCATCCGATATAGAATTGTGTAGGATTGGCGTAATCTCTTATGTAATGTTTCTGGAGAAATAAATTGTCAATTTTGTTAAGATTGGCACAAGTGCCATAATAGACTTGGATAAGTGGTTTCAATGTGATTGTGAACAACGTTGTTAAATTACTGTTAATGACCAAATTGGTTAATAAATATCCTTCATTCAGCATTTTCTATGCAGGCAATCTATTGCCCTGGATGTGATTTTGTGATAACATAGGTGTCTGATATCATGTATAAAATATCCATAGAATTTATGCACAGGAAACTTAGTTTTAACAAGAAAATTAGAATGAAACCAAAATTGGCCTTATTAATATATGGAGAAGACCCCACACTTAGGAACACAATCTTGTAATCATAAGCTTAATGAGCATTCTACAACTACATACATACAGAGCATTTAAAGTTAAAAGTTCTACAAAATAAGTCTCTGACTAAAAAAGGTACAGTGCAACCCAAAATAAAGTACGACTACCCCAGCAGGAAGGACGAAGAAGCTGCTACTTTCACACCTTATGGCTACCCCAGAATCACTTCCTACCTTTACGTACTTGAAACTACTATCAATAAAAATCACATTAAAGTTACTTTTAAACAACACCAATTTAAACTCCAATACCAGTGTTTATTTACTTGATATTGTGCCCCTATGCCAATAAAATGTTCTTACTTCATTTTGGTTGTACTGTATCGGTTAATACAAACCTCCTCCATCTTTTGAAAAAGTGAGCCCCTCCGAATCTGGTTGTTCTAATTTCATAGGTTTACCTCAGGGACCGTTTCATTGTCCATTTCTATTTCCATTGTGACAGTATCAGTTTGTAGCTTCTTCAGTTCCTGTGGGGCTTTTGTGTTTTTAGCCCTCAATCAATTGGGGTGTGTCAATTTAATGAATGGTGTAACTCAGGCAAATATATAATAATTTTCACTTCACATGAAAAGACATTAAATATCTGCTCCAGATGGCGTTCCATAAGAACATAAAAAATTATTGTATCTTATGTTATTTCAGAGTCCCTCATAATCAAATACCATTGCCCAGTATTACAGATACCCTTCCTCAGACTTCCCCTGAGGAAACTGGCACCAGGCAGGTCAAAACCACCCGGTCTCACCCAATTATAGATCCTTTTCTTTGCTATTTGTCTCACTTCAGGACTGTTGGGAGAGATTAAGGTATCAGCCCGGGACCAACAAGGTTGACTGGACAATTTCCTGGGCTATCAAACCAGAGGGTTGCCACAATAGTCAGTTACTTAAAGTTGAAGTCTGCAAACAGCAGTAGCTAACTTACAGGCACAACACTTTTGTTAAAATATTGAGAAATTATTTATTTCACGGTAATGGCCGCCGCAACCATTCATTTCCAGCACGTAATATTCATCCCTAAAACAAGCATCATATTACCTTCTTAAGAAAAAAAACCCCACCAGAAAATTATCTATTTCAAGAAAGCCCCGGAAGAATTTATCTATTTCACCTAAACTGAACAAAAAATTATTTATTTCAAAAAAGCTCCAAGGCCCCCATTGAGATTAAATGGCAGCTCCCCTAACTGCAATTCTAGAAAACAGTCTTGTTTTCATATTCATTTATGTGCAACTCAACAGATTGACAAACACAATTTCCAAATAACTAGCATGATATACATATCATGATGGCTCAGAATTAGAAGAAAGATTAATTATTTTTGGGGTAAGCAGATCATGTCCTGTATTATGACGTTGGCGGAATTGTGGGGGCATACATTTCAAATCAAATTGTGAAGACGCTAATTGAAGCAATGGCATATAATGCATTAATATGAGCAATCTTCATTTCTAATGCTTTATGGATTTGCATAGTATTTGTTTTGCATGCAATTTGAGTTGAGGTTGAATAATTTCATCATCACGAGCTTCCATTTATTTAAAAAAAAAGAGCATCAAATTGATTTATCAATTAATTTTGGCATTTAATGAACTAACTTTATGTCAATACAATTTGCATTCAGTGGAGGTGGATCTATTTAAAGGTTGATAGTTTCCTCAGACTTGCATTTACATTTTGCAGGCCTACCATCCACCGGAAATTATTTTCCACTGGCAAACTTGCTTTGCAGCAACATTAATAATTACATGTTTTTTTTCCAAATTCTCTGATCAGGTGCAAACCTTAAAGTTGGTTTGATGTCAGATATGACATGGGTAAATTGATCTTTAATTGCATTGCCTTTTTGTGAGTTAATGTTTGATTTTGATTGATAACAAAGTGCAGAGAATGTTCAACGACAAGAAAGAGCAATCTGCAAAAGGCCAGACATAATTTATTTGTAGGTTTTTTAACCCATCGATTCAACTAATTTTCTATAGAAAAAAAGCTTACCAAGATTTGTCTAACTTGTAAAAATAAACAATTTAGATTTACAGGTCTTTTTTTTTATCATTCCAAACAACTTTGGTGAAAGTGCCTTGAGAAGATCTGAGAAGTTAAAGATCAATTATATTTGGCCAAAACATGAAAAAGCATCAGCAAAAAAACACAAATAATTTTCATTGTTTTTGGTCTGACCTTCCTTGAATACCGTGACATAATTTGATAAAATATCCTAATTATTAAAACTTGTCTGATTAAAATTCAAAGGTTATCGATTCTTGCGATATTTTGAGGAATGAAATTTCAATTCTGTGATTCATCTTGACATCTCCACATAATCTTGTTTGGTAAACAACAATCTGGAACCCTGGATTCTGCCCTATAGATAAGGTAATCGAATCGCTTTCATTTCTCCTCGGTCTTTGTAACAATAAACATCAGCTTGAAAGTTGAATGTTATTATTGCCGAGTTGTAACATCAAAAGACAATAAAGGAATATAAAATCATGGAAGATGGAAGAAGTTAAAGGGTCAGATATCTTCAGTTCTAAACATGATCTTTCCATTTTCACTACTCATTTGCACGTATGTAAATACAGTGAAATTGGTGGGTTTCCATCTTGATATTGCATACAAAATTGGTCTCTGACTAAACAGGTATCGATCAATACAAACCTCCTCCATCTTTTGAAAATGTGAGCCTCTACAAATCTGGTTGGTCTAAAATCAAAGATGTACCCAAGTAGTGGGGCAGATTTGTCATGAATAGGGGAGTAATATTTCATTTATACATAGAAGCATGAAACTTGGCACATCGTTTAAAAACATCTTAAAGAATAAAATTAGATAGGGAGCCACTTCAGATTTGACCTGGTTGAGCCATGGCAGCCATTTTCCAAAATGGCCGCTAATTCTGTCATTTTCCTGCTTTCTGTGAAGTGCCTACAGTTTGACCATATGAAAACAGTGGTCATTATTTCTTCTAAAGATCTAAAAAACACTATCAATAGATTCCTGGGTTGAACTAAGAAATTTTAGGGTGGTCAGGGTCCATTTTGTTATAACTGTTAAAGAAAATGCAACATTTTCGCGGTTATCCATAATTTTATGGAATCTCAATAAATATTTAAATAGACCACATATTTTAATTCCTTATAAGAAGAGCTCTCAAATGAATGGTAGCATTACTAGTTTCCGTGAATTCTTTGTCAAAATGAACCTCAGAACTGAAATCTTCAAAAAACTTAAAATTATTTTCATTTTTTCCACTCCAAATTTACGAAACCCATTAATGCGGGTACTCATTTGAAAGCTCGTTTTGTAAGGAATTCAAATATGCAACTTATTTTTATATTCATTTAGAATTGGCGAAACTATGCAAAACCGCGAAACTACAGTATTTGAGTTGATAATTCTACCAAAATGGATTCTAGAAAGCCTGAAAATAGTTGAGGCTACTAAAAATGTTGTAGTAATGTTCTGAATACCTAGAGAAGGAATAACAAACAATATTTGCATGCATTCTATTCATAGGAACTACACAGAAAGCAGCAAAATGGAAGAAGTGGCGGCCATTTGTAAAATGGCTGCCAGTAGCCATCTATGCTAAATCTGAGGTGGCTCCCTATCCAATTATATTTGTAGAGATCTTTTTTAAGCATGCACCAAATTTCATGCTTCTATGTATAAATGCACTATTTTTTTACATACCTGCCCCGCTAAAGGGACCGTTTCAATGTCCATTTCTATTTCCATGGTGACAGTATCAGTTTGTAGCTTCTTCAGTTCCTGTGGGGCTTTTGTGTTTTTAGCCCTCAATCAGTTTGTGTGTTTCAGTTTTATGAACGGTGTAACTCAGGCAAATATGTACTCATTATGATCACATCACACGATAAGGCATTATGAATCTTCTCCATATACATGTAGCATGCCATAATATTAATTGTATCTTGGATTATTTCAGTGGTTTTCCTTTTGTCTGAAACTGTCCCTCAATGTCGAATACCATTGGCCAGTGTTACTGATACATTTAGACATCGCCAAAGCCTAGGCAACTGGCACCAGGCAGGTCAAAACTGCCTCTCGTCTCACCCAATTATAGATCCTTTTCTTGACCATTTGTCTCACTTCAGAAGTGTTGGGAGAGATTAAGGTATCAGCCTGGGACCAACAAGGTTGACTGGACAATTTCCTGGGCTATCAAACCTGAGGGTTGCCACAAGACAAAGTTACTCATAGTTAAAGTCCACAAACTGCAGTTGCCGAATCTACCAAGACAAAGGCAATAGTATCTCCTAGAAAGTCTGCTAGAAACATACTCACTGAACATGCAAGCTTCCGTTACAAAATATATGTGGACTTTGATGCACATGAACTGAACAATAAGTGACAAATTGACCTTACAGAAGGATATTAAAATTTTATTTTTCTCACAGTTTCTGAGAATAAAATTACCATATTGAGTTACTGAACTCTTAAAATCCGTTGTCTCTCTTGTTCATCTCCATTTCATCTCATTATCTGTCATGAGCTACAATAACATGACTTGCAGGGCAGCACTTCCTAACCTTACCAAGTATTTTATTCGAACAAAATTACAAGCATGTATGATGCTCGTGAGCTTGTACAAAAAACCAGGCCCAAGAGCTCTCTCTTTATAAACTCCCCCTTCAACGGACATGCTGATCTTGGGAGAGAATTAGGATACTGACAATCTTAAGTAAAATATTCATGACACAATCTAAGTGCAGATGTTCTATTGATGGCTGTGTCCACACTGTGGTTGACAAATGTCCACTGCATTGAAATGTCCAAGATAGGCTGCATAAGAAATGACCAGGGATGATAAACAGGAAAAAATGTTGTTTCTGGAACGACCCATGTCCACTTTGTAAAAGGAAGGGAAATAGCTTAAATAAGAATGGAATTTTGAATTGATCAGTCATCTCATCTCATGTCTGAGGCATGCACATGATGGAAGGGAATTGGTAAGCAATTAAGTAGTTACATTTCATTATATGGGCTATTTAATGGATACCTTGCAAATTTATAGTCAATAGAAGTAATAAGACAATTGTGTTCTACTTCAGTATAATGTCTTCAGAGCTCTATAGATCATTAACTGCAATTCTATATAGAAAAGAAGAGTCTTGTTTTCAGATTCGTGTATGAATGTGCACCTCAACAGATTCACAACCAAGATTTCCAAAATAACTATCATACAATGGATATCATGATGGCTTAGAATTAGAAAACAGAATAATTATGTTTTGGGAAAAACATATCATGACATGTGTTGTGAAGTGGGCGAAAATGTGGGCAATAAATTAAAACAACGGCATAATTATAATGCATTTATATGTGCAATCTACATTTCTAATGTTTTATGGATTTACGTAGTATTTGTTTTGCTTGCAATTTAATGTTGGATAATTTCGTCATATCACGAGCTTCCATTTATTAAAACAGTAAGCAAAACATTTAATTAAACATTTGTCAATTAACCTTGGCATTTAATTGACGAAATTTGTGTCAATACAATTTGCATTCAGTGGGGGTGGATCTATTTTAAGGTTGATAGTTTGCTCAGACTTGCATATTCATTTTGGAGGCCTACTTTCCATTTCAAATAATTTTCCACTGGCAAACTTGCTTTGCAGCACCATTAATAATTGTAAGCAGTTTTTTTTTCATAATTCTCATATCAGGTGCAGACCTTAAAGTTGGTTTGATGCCAGATATGATATGGGTAGTTTGCAGTGTCTTTTGGTGAATGAGTATTGTTTTCATTGATAGCAAAGTGCAGAGAAAGTAAACTAGAATGTGTGTCTTTCTAAGTTCAACGACAAGAACAAGCAATCTGCAAAAGGCCATACATTATTGATTTTCAGCTTTTTGGACCTACCGATTCAATTGATTTTCTATAGAATAAAACACTGCATACCCAGATTTATTTAACTTGACAAAATAAAAAAACATCTTCAGAGAAAGTGCCTTGAGAACATCCGAGAATTTAAAAATCAATTTTATCTAGCCCAAGACATGAAAGTAGCATCAGCAAAACACACAAATAATTTTCATTGTTTTTGGTCTGACCTTTCTTAAATAGCATGACATAATTCTATGGAATATCTTGATTCTGAAAACCTGTCTGATTACATTCAAAGGTTATTGATGATTCTTGAGATATTTTGAGGAATGAAATTTCAATTTTATGAAACATCTTCACATAACCTGGTTTGGTAAACAACATTTCGGGACCCTGGATTCTGCCCTATAGATAAGGTCATAAAATCAAATCGCTTTCATTTCTTCTCGTTGTTTGTAACAATAAACATCAGCTTGAATGTTATTATTACCAAGCTGTAATATCAAGAGAAATAAAGGAATATAAAATCATGGAATATGGAAGGAGTTAAAAGGTCAGATATCTTCAGCTCTTAATATGATCTTTCCATGGTCAATACTCATTTGCACATATGTAAATATGGTGAAATTGGTGAGTTTCCATCTTGATATTGCATACTTTAGCAAACTACATTTTCTTCATTGAACTCTCATTGATAAATGGTGACTGGCTCGCTTGACTGTGGAACTCAGTTGGAGTGAGTTGGTTGTGGCTGTGGCTATATAAATGCTGTAAAATAAATAAAATAAAATACCAAATACTTTTCTGCTATCTTCAGCACCAGTCAAAATAGTCCATGAAAGATGAAATGTCTGCCATACATGTGATGTTTTTTAGCAGGATGGGCATCCCCGACCAGGGCTGATAAATTTGGGCATTTCTGTGGCCATCACAGAGCGCCGATGTTGAAGCACCTTCGAGGTAATGTCTTAATAAGGCGCTTCAGGCTGCTATGGTAGAACATAGGAGATAAACTATTGATTTTTTGGATGATCAATGAAGTCTGGAGGTCAGAAGTCTTCAAGATATTAAAAATCCTGGAGAGTCACTCTTCTCATAAAAGCCAAGACCTTCAGCCTATATTATGATCATATCATTGGTTAATAATTGCCAATTCATCTAAACCAGTCTGACTAGACGAAGAGTACAAAACGTATGCAACATTATGTCTTATTTCTGTGTACATGTTTAATTTAATATTACAACATATTTCCTTCGCCCAGACAATCTACTGTGCAGAAGTGGTTTCCTTGTCCCTCATAGTCGAATCCCATTGGCCAGTATTAATGGTACCCTTCTCCAGACATCCCTTGATGCAACTGGCACCAGGCAGGTCAAAACCAGCTCTCGTCTCACCCAATTATAGATCCTTTTCTTGACCATTTGTCTCACTTCAGGACTTGGGAGAGATTAAGGTATCAGCCTGGGACCAACAAAGTTGACTGGACAATTTCCTGGGCTATCAAGACTTTAAAATGAAGTCGCATAAGACATCCTCAAACAACAATGGCTAACTTGACAAGAATAAAATATATTGTTAAGAATATTGAGAATAGCTTAAACTATCAATGCGTGGGAATTCATGTCTGTAAAGAAACCATTTGATTGTATTTTGTCAAACATTTTGAAATTTCATGTCATGATATTATATAATAAAACCCCATGACAGTGTAGTTCACAGCTACGAACATCATGAGTGTCAGGTCTGTTCTGAATTAACATGAGTCCGAAGGACCAGTGTTATTCAGAAGGCAGACCTGACATGAATGATGTTCACAGCTGTGAACAACACTGTCATGGGGTTTTTATTTATATCCCGCAATGACTTTTTCAGTGGTTTTTACTAAATTTTATTCTGATAACTTCAAATTCTCCCAAGGTAGGAGCAGCAGTTAGTTGTGACATCACCAGCTGCCCATTGTGATGTCATGACATAAGTAATTGCTCCCCATTGTTTGCATAACAACGTCAGATAATTTATTTCATTGAGTTCACCGAGATGAACTCAATGGTCTGAACTCAATGGTTTTTTCATGGTGTTCACTCGCAATTGCAGGACATTCATCTTTACATAATGTGGGGTGATACACTCTGGAGCCCTGGAATGTTGTCTTGATAGATAAGCTTTTAGAATACTCATTTGCTCAGAAACATTATGGGTTTCAATCTCGATAGTACTTTCAGGTGGCTGGCCTGATGCCAAATACTTTTCTGTTGCCTTCTACACCAGCAAACATTATCTATGTTTTGGCAGGATAGGCATCCCTGGCCCAAGCTGATAAATTTGACAATTTCTGCGGACATCACACAACACCAATGGTTTGGCATCTTTTGAGATAATGTCTACTGAGGGCTCTTTGAGCTTGCATGATAGAATATGGGAGATAAACTATTGATTTTCCGATGATCTATGAAGTCTTTGGGTTAAAAGATATACAGTCAAACTTGGACACTTTTCTCATAAAAGCCAAGACCATCATCTCATGCTATGAAGTGGTAAATGATGAATTGGTATTTAGTATTTTGTCTTTTCAAACTTTCTATATTGATACATTTTCTTGTTTCCTATTTTATCTATTTCTTCCAAGTGGGCATCTGACGTCACTTGATGTCAGATAGACATCAAGATAACGTCTGTGACGTCAGCTGGTGTGTGACGTCAAAATAGGTCAAATTTCCCACAGGGTTGTTATATGCAAGTATGAAGACTATATTATTTCCAGGCATTTAGAAAATTCAAAGTATGATACCACACCGATGATTGATCAGTGACTATATGATCTTCGCCAAAAGATCAGAAAAGTCAATACGAAGTCATCAACTGATTGTAGGAAGTCTGGACTTTTAATCAACTTAAGTCCTAAACCTGCTTTATGTTTTGTGCATATAGATATATGTCAGCCACAGTTCTGGCTCAAAAATGCAAAAAATAAACAGGAAAATTACTTCAAACTATATACCAGACTGGATGTACCCAGACCCATAGGTCAAACAGTAATCAGCTTATTTTCAAAAGTGTTGATAAAGTGATTAATCAACTCAGGTTTAACCAGTAAGTGGGTAACTGGAGTTTGTGTAGGCCCAAGACTACTACATGCACAGTACAACTCAAAATAAAGTAAGAAACTTTTCTGTCAGAAGTCCTCTGTTTACCTATTTTGTCCTCCTTTCTCGTCTCCATCCCAAATCTCCTTACAACAACCTTTGGCTCCTCACAACAACCTTAGCTCGTACTAACAACTCCATGGAGTTTAAATTGGTGTTGTTTAAATGTAATTTTGATGTGATTTTAAAAGGTAGTTTAAAGTAGTTGAAGGTGGAAAGTGATTCAGAGGTAGCCAAAAGGTGTGAAAGGGTAAAGTAGTGTCTGATTCTTCCTTCCTGCTAAGGCAGTCGTACTTTATTTTGGGTTGTACTGTATGCCTCTCAAACAAATCAAGAAGAGTGTCCTTCATTTTTCATAGTGAAGTTTCAACAATAGATCTTTTATGCATTTGCCATGTAAACACGTTTTCGCCTCCCTACCAATTGGACAAAAGCAGACATTGATATGTTTTTGTTTCAGGTTTTTCTGTTTGTTTTATTTTTACAGAATCATGTTTGTTTTAATGTTTCAGAATCATGTTAAATTCACATCTTTGTCTTCAATTCGTAATTGTCTCCCTTTTTAAGAAAACTCAATATTTAAACCACAGAACAAAAAGCACATTGAAGCCATTAAACAACAAGCTGTTTGCATGTTTCAATCAATCCTATGTGTTGGATTCTGTGGGTTTTAGGAATAACACAACCTGATTACACATCTTGTTTTACCTACTTTTACAGGAGGCTGGAAAAAAAATCCAGAACAAATGAAGTTACGCACGTTTAGAAAGTAAACATTTAAAGAATCAAACATAGAAACGGTGAGCAGGAAAAAAGAAAGAAGAAAATCAGCTTAAATGATCCCTTATTTCAAACTGTTGTATTATGAAAGGATCACAGCAAAGTAGCATTAATTAATTATCACTTAGTGTTAATTTCAGACGGTGTCTTGGTTTGTCTTACATTCATGGTTTGCTGAATTGTGTACAAACAGATGTTAGTGTTTTTTTGTTTCAACCAGTGTTTGAACCGTTTTAACATCGAAGAAAAAAACAATTATCATTATCATAGTCAAGCTGCGGCTGTCAAGTGACTTCCGTGTGGTGGAGCCAGGACGATCCTTAAAGAATTGTTTCCTCATTATTAAGGGTGTTATGGCCGCTATTTCTTTCTGTTATGGTAAGGAACCCCAAAAATACATCCTTACAATGCACACTGCACGGCATATTACAGTCGATGACTATACTCTAAAAAATGCCGGGACAAAATTGGTTTTTTAGATTCAAAATGTTTTTTTGAAAAAACCAAATTTCAATGCAAAACCAACATGGATTTTTAAAAAAATCCAAGTTTGTTTTTTGCATTGAAATTTAAAAAAATCCAAGTGGTTTTTTTGCATTGAAGTTTGGTTTTCCAAAAAACCATTTTGAAACTAAAAAACCAAGTTTGTCCCGACATTTTTTAGAGTGTAGACACTAACAAGCCAAGAACTGGGTTTTGCTTGCAGCTGCATGAAAATCTCAGGCTAAACCAAGTCACAATAGAATTCATCAACATGTTAATCAAATGTAATTACATGAGGAGCATCACAGTCAAATGACAGAATTCCATTTTCTGAAACTAATTTGATATTTGATAGCTACTGCTGATGACACAATTTGTTAGAAAAAGTGAAACGAAATAAGATGACATTAAAAATTAGATATGACATTTCTACGTGACTCAGGCTTCTGGGAAGAAGTGAACTGGAAATTACTGTCAAAGTATGTAAGTTTGAAAAATAAGTCAATTTATAATATATATCTCAATTTTCTCATGAATTATTCAATTACGCAATAGGAATACATTTTCAGTCCATAGATATCCAAGTATGGGAGTCATGTTTCTGGCAGTGAAGTGAATCAAGCTAAATGACCAAGGGAGATGATCCCAATTTCTTGTCATGAAATACTGAATTCTGCTATAGGAATACAACACAATGTCATTCTAAAGAAATACAAGCTTCAGAAAAATATTCAAAGGCAGATTCCTCCTACACTAGGTCTCAAAATATGCTTTATTTCACAAGACACTGTCATACCTGAAGCTTCATGTATTTTACATGAGTCTCATATTACTAGGTAATTAGGGAGAAATACAGGTATATTTCTTGATAAACCACAGAATCTATATTATAATGCAGTGGCCCACTTTTTCTTTTATCCTTTCAAATATCTGTCAAAAGATCTTGTTTTAGAATTCAAAATTCAATCTCACGTACTGTCTGAAAATGAGGCCAAAGCATTATGTTTTTAATATCAAATGAAAGAAAAGCATTTTATCGCCTTCATAATAAAATTATCTTTTCAATTTCCTGTTTGTATGTGGTAGGTCTCATTGAAAATGAATGCCTTTTTACCGCTCTTACAAATTGTAAATCATACATACAAGAAAGGATGTATGTGAACTGTATGTTTTCCTTTTCTAGTATCAAAGACATTTAGACCTAAAATAAAACCTAACAACATCAAATTACAGTTGATGCATTGATGTCATTCAAGGATATCTTCTTTTGCCCCAAGGGCACACTTTCCATTAAACAAAATTTTGCAATTAATATCTCTCCAATTTATATTGCTCCTTATCAGTTTTGACACCACTGAGCTCTTCAGTTCATCTTGGGCAATATATCATTTTCGCAAAATAGAGAAATGCCTTGAAATGTTGATGAAATACCTTGAAGTTATCTCTCCTTTCAGAGATAGAAATTAGATCTGCACTTACTCTTCATGGACTTCAAGGCAAAGTGACAGCAGTGTGATGAATTGATATGCACAAATTAATTTGACTGAATATGCTGTAGCACTGTTAAATCGCAGGGCCTTGGTGTGCCTGCAACTTCTTGAAGATATCTCCCAGTTAATACACTCTCTAGGACTCTCCAAAGTGACAGAAAAGTCATCTGTAAAATTAAAACACATAACTATCACATCATTACTTGAGTATACTTTGGCAGTTGCTATTGTAATCTTCCAACATATGAATAGAAACCAGTATTCCAGACCTCACAGTGGGTGATATTTTCCATATGGTCAGTAATCTGGTTTACGAAACCCTTTATTTGATTTTCTCACCTACAGATCTTGCCAACACTAGAAGGAACATAAGAGCGCTTGCCTAATGATATAATAGAATCATGGGGAGCTGCTTCAGGGGAAAGGGGCCAAGAGTCAACTTTAGTGTCAGGAGTTACTTTTGTTCCTGCCACCTTTCACCAAGTGCACCTATCAATTTCCCTTTGTGGTCACATCCACTTTGGCAAATCGGTGTCTGAGAGGAAACACTCTGGTCTAACTGCTGCCACAATTTGGGGTTCGGTGTTACAAGTTGTACTGAAGCTAGGTGGGACAAACTTCTGGAGGCTAAAAAATGAACATCCACCCAATTGGATAGACATGTTTGAAATAGTTTGCATCAAATCTAGTGATTGCATTCATTTGAAGTTTCCAAATTTTTCATGAAAATGGCATGTTATATTTAAAAGCAGCCTTGATAATATCAATGTGACAGTAAGATTACAAGACATAGTCTTCACAGCAGCCAACATGAATGATAGTTCTCATGGGCCAATTCAGAATTTCTCTATTTATTGCGCTGCCTGCCCACTAGGTGGCAGGGCAGTGCCTCCATTTCATAAGGAAGATTTTTTGCACACACTGAAATGTTAACATTTAGGCCTAATTTTATGTAACAGCTACTGGGCACCTGCCACTACTTTCACAGCCCTTCTTCACTGTATGTTACGTTACTGTCATAAAGTTTGTCCCCGGATCTTTAAACTAACATTTAGTGGCTTTATTGTGACATTTTGAAAGTATTTCCCTAAGAGTATTTCTTCCACAGTTCTGCACGCACTGCTCTCCCAGAATGGCTATGGCTGTATTAGCCTGGTCTTCTGGCCTGTATTCATTCAAATAGCAGGGCACCAGACTATGGCTAATCATATGAAAAATCTAATGGACAATATTTCATGTGACATGTTGTTTACTATTAGTTGACAATGATAAGAAAGCCTAAAGAAAAACATACCTTAATTCCTGTTCACATATCAAGTAATCCCTTAGAAGTGAAAAAAGCAGGTCAGCATATACTTTATACTTCAAGAATGTCCATTTATCACATGAAACTAGGTTACATCAGTGTGTGTTACAAATATGACACACCTTGTAGCAGTCCTGTTTGATGTTAACTGTAAAAGTTAGCTGTTATCAACAACTTGTTTATACTAAATTTGTCCTAAAAGCATTCTGGTGCCAGCTAGATCCAGTGTTTACGAATTCGGTATAGAAAGAATTCAGGAAGG
Organism: Platynereis dumerilii; assembly: GCA_026936325.1. Taxonomy (NCBI): domain Eukaryota; kingdom Metazoa; phylum Annelida; class Polychaeta; order Phyllodocida; family Nereididae; genus Platynereis; species Platynereis dumerilii. Next base: position 20,550,270 of record JAPTHN010000014.1, on the reverse strand, counting down.
AATGTAGAAAAGAAGGAATGAACAATGGAATGAACAAAGGAATGAAGGGAGGAATGTAGAGGGGGAAGGAAGGGAAGGCCTCGAGATAGATAGACAGATAGATAGACAGCTAAACACATAGATAGATAGATAGATAGATAGACAGATAGATAGATAGACAGATAGATAGATAGACAGATAGATAGATAGACAGATAAACAGATAGATAGATAGATAGATAGCTAGATAGATAGATAGACAGATAGATAGATAGATAGATGCAAGAAACTCTTAAAAGTGCTTGCACGTTTTTTTTAAAGGAATAGCAGTGTTGCCAATCGTAAATGAGAGAACAATAACAAGCTGGTAAATTACTCCTGGGCAGAAAGACAGGAGAGTAAAATCAAAGACAGGTGGATAGTTTGGGTCTGTGGGAAGGCCAGGAAATGTGTATTTAGCCAAGACAGCAGTTATCCTGTGAGCCAAGATTTGACTGAAATATTACACGGAGGGATAGACACTAACTACGGATACATGTGTGATTCACCCTTAGGACTCAGTCTGGGCAGCGCATCATTCACCGGTTTCCGGTTATGACATTTCTAGTTTCTTTTTATTTTGTCTAATGTTTCAGGATAGTTGACACAACCTGTCTTTAAAATTCCAATAAACAATATTAATGTTAATTTTTGATGAAAAGGAACTGTAAAACAAATCCAAAAACAAAACTAACAGAATTAGTTGCCCTGATTTTACAATTTACGGAAACCATAAATATTTAGAACATAAATACATTAGAGAACACTGTGAATATCATGCAACCATAATGAGGCGTCATTGCATTAATAAGATCTTCTTTGTGAATATAAACATATTAATTAGAGATTGTGTTAAGAGGAGGAGCATGCTGTTGAATCTCTTGGGTTTCGGCACAAAGATAAACAACTTCTTTTCACTGTCCAAGGGACTGCTTGAAACAGGTTTAAAGGATTTTTGTGGATCTAATGAAATAAGCAATGATCGCTGTAACACATATGCATTGAAACCGTGCATCTTTAACAAAAATAACTGAGAGAATCGTTGATACTTCTTTTAAATCACTTTTCAGCGTGTTATACCAATGTCTTTCCACTTTTTGATAGACAGGTAAATTCTTTAATGACCTGTGTAAGTACACCTAGCCATCCAGTATGCAGTTAATAAATAGGATGTTTGTCCTTGAAAGGGCTGGTCTCAATTTAGATGTAACAATTTTCATGGAATCAATAGCTATTAAATTACAATTAATGTAACCAAGAAAACTGAGATGTAATTTACTCAGCTTACTCTCAAAATTGCTGATTTAGTGGATTAATACAGGTTAATCTTTCTGAAGCTAGTAATTATGGGATTTAAAAAGGATGTAAGAGATTAACCTCAATTTAACTCTTAACCAAGACTTGAGATGCAAATGATACTCTGAAGGACATTACTTTACTCGATTTTCAGTTGATACAGCAAAAAAATCTGTCCTTTTAAATGAATGGTGAATCTGCCTCGTGAAAGCCATAGGATAGTGGGAAATTGTGCTGTTGTTGCTTTCAAACATATGTGGATTTTCCTGGAAAAATCAGGAAGTTGCATATTCCAGACACTTTTCTTTGGGCATGGGATATTTTATATTTACCGAGTGGATTTCAACCAAATTTGAAAAGGCACAACCTGAAAGGTGCAAATATATGCATGATTCCACATTATGTAAAAGGGAGAAATGAGCAGCAAAATCTTTAAAAAAGACGCCTTTAACGAAGAAACCCGGTGTCTGTTTTCTATAGAATATGTACACGACTTACAGAGGAGAGGTCCTTCAAAGTAGGCAATTGATGCAGTACATTGTGATACTAAAAATCCTTGTGTTCTCTCCATCTGTAGTTAACAACTCTGAACTTTAAACTTGCATGTGAAAGCAAACAATTGTTCTTTACAAAGGGAAGTTATTGATGTCACACACAAATAGAACTCCACAACTTTCATGAAGTACTTCTAAATAGAACAATCAATTTATTGTGCAAATGCTGTTAGAAGTTCAGCAGTAAACACATTACCAAATACTTCCACCTGCTTTCCTCTTCATCAAAAAGTCCAATCTTTCCGGTAAAAGTCATTAGAAAGACAGATGTACAGTGGTATAAACATACTTCTGAACAGATTACAAGCAGAGAACTTTCAAAACAACACAAAGATGCTTGTAGTAATAACATTAGCTTTTCTATTAGGGGCTGACTAGACGATAGTTGGGGGGGCTATGGATTTTACCCCGGGACGAAGTTTTTTTTTGTTCACAGCTCGTCGACGAAAAATTTTTTCGCATGCACACTCGCGACAAACTTTTTATCGTAATTTTAACATTATGGTGCCCTAGTTACAGGTGGAAACAAACTTCATTTTCATTTCAATGTGCTGAACTAATTTTTTTTTTAGTGTCAAGTGGGAAACAACCTTTTTTTTCACCAAATTCCATAGCCCCCCTCCAACATCATCTGGTCGACCCCTTAAGTAATGACGTACAGTCGTCCCTGCTGTAAAAGACCCTTGTTGTGACATAATCATATGTGACCAGTACTGACCACCTTTCCTACTGCGTTAAGGCACCCTGTGGAGAGATCACACCCCAACAAGGTGTCTTATAACACAGGGGCCACTGTTTAGCAACACATCCCTTTGAATTTGATATTTTCTATCTATCACCAATTGTTTGTCAAATTGAATTCCCAAGTAATTCACTCACTTCTTAAATATTAGTCTTAGCCAGATTCGTCATCACACATTGAAATTAGACTTGAGAATGAAGCTACAGTATGATATGATGACCAGAAACTCCATAGTCTACTATGTCATAATGTCACAGTGATGCAGTCTAGGCCATAACATCCGAGACCGAGGCAAGGCCAAGGATTTTGCATCTGAGACCGAGCCAAGGCCAAGGCCATCAAAATATGGTCTTAAGGCCGGTCTCGAGGATGAGGCCAGTCCCAAGGCCTACACCAATGGCCCAAAGACACCTGAGACTGAGGCGAGGCCCAGGATTTGGCACCTGAGACCGAGGCGAGGCCAAGGATTAGACATCTGAGGCCGAGGCCATCAAAATGTGGCCTGGAGGCAAGGAATATTGCATACCACCAGATATTTTCCTTTATACATTAACCAAAATATCCCAACAGAATCCATATGTAAGAGTGAATGATCTTGACAAACTGGTGTCCATTGCAGTTAATTCAGCACTTCCCTTCAGATCAGATGTCTGCATTTGTAGGGGATGGTGGGGTATACTGTTTCTAGCATCCACTTGTATGGTTATTTTGACTGGTTGAAGCCATAATGCACTAGATTCTACTTGAGCATAGAAATGGTTTCGGTTCGGGTATCGTATTCTGATCAGAATTTGGCGGAGCTCTGAAAGGAAGAGTGATGCCTGAAGTTACAAGCATCTAACTCTCTGAAGCCAAAATGTGATGCATCGGCATTGATATCACAATATTGTGTGGTTTCAAGAACATACCATAGCAGCAGCAAGAAGACATGATCTTCTTATATTTGAAAAGTAGCAATGAAACACCGACCAGTAAATATCATTTTTGTCATGAGAATTTTCAAAGCTCAGAAATAACAATGCCAAAAAAGAGAGATCTCTTTCCAACATACATTTAAAAAGTCCAATATACAATGCATCAAAAATGTCAACGAAACCACATTGTATGTCCTTGCATATATACTCCTAACAGACGGTCCTATATTTGTAAAGACAAAGTGATATTCTTTAAATTTATAAAAATTGGAAATCAGAAAGATGGCGTTGGTTATTGTAAACTTTGGCAAAGAATTTTTGATATGAAAAAAAGAAGCTAGCTTTCAAACCCACCCAAAACTTCAAATCATGATAAACCAAATGTGAAATTAATAAGAGTTTCTGGGAAAATTGGTCTCCCAGTGATACCATTTTGGCATTGACTGGGAGACCAAATCTTTCCACTGAGAGACCATTTGATCTCCCAGTTACTATGTTAAAAAATGCACTGCGAGGATAGGCATCCCTGGCCCAAGCTGATAAATTTGGCAATTTCTGCCGACATTATGGAGCACGGTTTGGCATCTTTTTAGATACTGTCTGCTGAGGGCTATTGATTTTCTGATGATTTATAAAGTCTTGGTGTTAAAAGATACCAAGGCAAATTCGGACACTTTTCTCATAAAAGCCAAGACCATCAGCTCATGCTATGAAGTGGTAAATGATGAATTGCTATTTAGTATTTTGTCTTTTCAAACTTTCTATATGTATTGATACATTTTCTTGTTTTCTATTTTATCTATTTCTTCCAAGTGGGCATCTGTCACCTGATATCTGACACACATCAGGATAAAGTTTGTGACATCAGCTGCTGTCTGACATCAAAATAGGTAAAATTGCCCGCAAGGTTGTCATAAGCAAGTATGAAGAAGACTATTAATTTCCAGGCATTTAGAAAATTCAAAGTACGGTACCCAACCATTGATTGATCAGTGACTATGATCTTCGCCAAAAGATCAGAAAAGTCAATAAGAAGTCATCAGCTGATTGCAAAAAGTCTGGACTTTTAATCAACTTAAGTACTAAACCTACTTGATGTTATATGTATATATGGATATATGTCAGCCACAATTCTGGCCAAAAAATAGAAAAATAAACAGGAAAATTACTACAGACTATATACCAGGCTGGATATTCTGTACCCAGACCCGTATGTCAAACAGTAATCGGCTCAATTTCAAAACTGTTGATAAACTGATCAATCAACTCGGGTTTGACCAGGAAGTGGGTTACTGCAGTTTGTGTAGGCCCAAGGGTATGGCTCTCAAACAAATCAAGAAAAATCTCCTGCATTTTTCGTTTTGAAGTTTCAACAATAACACTAAAGAAAACTTTAGTAAAAGGAGTCCACCGAACCTCTTCAGAAGGCCACGACAACTACAATTTACAAAATCAATATTTAACGTTTGATCAAAACAATCAATTGACAGATTCTAAAATGTCTAAATGCTCTTTTGTCATTTGCCACGTAAACTTATCTTCGTCTCCCTATCAGTCAGGCAAAAGCAGGAATATGTTTTTGTTTCAGGTTTTTCAGTTTGTTTTATTTTTACAGAATCATGTTCGTTTTAATGTTGTAGAATCATGTTAAATTCATATCTGTGTCTTTGATTTGTAATTGCCTCCCTTTAACAAAACTGAATATTTAAGCCATAGAACAAAAAGCACATTGAAGCCATTAAACAACAGGTTGTTTGCAAGTTTCAATCAATCCTATATTTTTGGGAATAACAAAGTTCAATTTCACATATTGCTTTACCTAATTTTACAGAACACAGGAAAAAATGCAGAACAGATGGAATTGGGCACATTTACAAGATAAATAGTGAAAGAGTCAACCATAAAAACTCTCGGCAGGAAAAAAGAAAGAAGAAAATCTGCTTAAATGATCCTTTATTTCAAACTGTTGTATTCTGAAAGAATCACAGAAAAAATGGCCATTAATTATCACTTAGTGTTAATTTCAGAAGTTGTCTTGGTTTGTCTCACATTCATGGTTTGCTGAATTGATGGACAAACAGATGTTAATGTTGTTATCAACCAGTGATTGAAATGTTTTTTCCTTGAAGAAAAGAAAATATTATTTTAGTTAAGCACTCAGGCTCTTGGTCAAGTGACTCCAGTGCACTGGAAGACCCTTAAAAATAATCTTTTCACCGTGTCTTCATAATTCGGGGTATTACAGTTGTTGTTCCCTGCTGTTAAGGTTAGGAACCCAAAAAATCTGAAAAAAAAAAATGAAAATAGCTGAAATGAATATAAGACCATTACAAGTCACGATTAAGGTTCTGCTTATATAATGGAAGCATCAAAATGTTAATCAACTGAAATGAAATAAGGGGCATCACAGTCGAATGACATAATTTAATTTCCTGAAAACTAATTTGATATTTGATAGCATCTGCTGGTGACAAATGTTGCCAGAAAAAGTCAATTTAAGTCAAGGTGACATTCAAAATTAGATATGACATGATTGAGTGTGGCTCAAGTTTCTGGGAATAAATGAACTGGAAATTACTATCAAGAAAGATGTAAGTTTGAAAAATAAATAATAATATCTGAATTTCTGCATGAATTATTAAGTAATGCAATAGGAATACAACACATTATCAGTCTATAGAAATCCAAGCATGTGAGTCAGGTTTCTGACAAGAAGTGAACTTAATCAAGGAAGATGTCAAAGGGAGATGTCAAAGGGAGATGACAAAGGGAGATGACCAAGGGAGATGACAAAGGGAGATGACAAAGGGAGATGACTAAGGGAGATGACCAAGGGAGATGACCAAGGGAGATGACAAAGGGAGATGACTAAGGGAGATGACCAAGGGAGATGACCAAGCAAGATGACCAAGGGAGATGACCAAGGGAGATGACAAAGGGAGATGACAAAGGGAGATGACCAAGGGAGATGACCAAGGGAGATGACCGAGGGAGATGACCAAGGGAGATGACCATGGGAGATGACCATGGAAGATGAACAAGGGGGATATATATTTGAAAAATAAAAATTCGGATCCCAATTTCTTGTCATGAAATACTCAATTCTGCAGTAGGAATACAATACAATCTTGTTCTATAGAAATGCAAGCTTCAGAAAAATATTTAAAGGCATATTCCTCCTACGTCTGGTCTCAAAATATTTCACAAGACATTGTCATACCTCAAGCTTCATGTATTTTATATGAGTCTCATATTACCAGGCAATTAGGGAGAAATACATTTATGTTTCTTGATAAACCACAGAATCTATATAATTCTGCAGTGGTCCACTGTTTTTTATCCTATTTGTCAAAATGTCTTTTTTTCAAAATTCAAAATATAATATCACAAACTGTCTGAAAATATCTTTTGCTTTACAATTGTTTTGTTTGGTCTGTTTGCAAATTAATGTTTTTTATCACTCTTAGAAATGATGAAACTTGCTTGTCACCTACATAAGATGATGTATGTGATGTGTATGTTTTCCTTTTATTGCGTCAAAAACATTTTCAAATAACAGATGATGTATTGATATCATTCAAGAATATCTCTTTTGCGTACAAGGGCACACTTTCCATTTAAATAAATCTGGCAAAATCTAGCAATTAATATCTCTCCAATTTATATTGCTCCTTATCAGTTTTGACACCACTGAGCTCTTCAGTTCATCTTGGGCAATATATCATTTTCACAAAATAGAGAAATGCCTTGAAATGTTGATGAAATACCTTGAAGTTATCTCTCCTTTCAGAGATAGAAATTAGATCTGCATTTACTCTTCATGGACTTCAAGGTAAAGTGACAGCAGTGTGATGAATTGATACACACAAATTAATTTGACTGAATATGCAATAGCACTGTTAAATCGCAGGGCCTTGGTGTGCCTGCAACTTCTTGAAGATATCTCCCAGATAATACTATTATATTATAGTATTCCTAACCTCACATTGGGCGACATTTGCCACATTGTCAATAATCTGGTTTGCAAAATTCTTGATTTGATTTTCTCACCTACAGATCTTGCCAACACCAGAAGGAACCAAAAGGGCACTTACCTAATGATATAAGTGAATCATTGGTAGCTGCTTCTTGAAAGAGCACCATGAGTCACTTTGATGTCAAGAGTTACTTTTGTTCCTGCCCTTTCTGCCACCGTTCACCAAGTGTGCTATCCATTTCCCTTTGTGGTCGTATCCACTTTGGCAAATTGGTGTCTGAGAGGGAACACTCTGGTCTAATGTAGCCACAATTCGGGGTTTGTGTTACTTGTTGTACTGAAGGTACTAGGTAGCACAATATGTTCAGGAAAACAAACATGATGTAACAAAAATAATTGACATTTTCCCCATTGTACTGATATGGTTGGTAATAATTTTGCATCGCATTTAGTCAGCTCAATTCATTTGCACTCTCAAAATATTTCATGGAAATTGGCATGTAAAAATTGAGCGACCTTGATGCTATCGAAGTGACAGTATGATTGTCTCAACAGCAGCCAACATGAATGGTGCTTCATCTCATGGACCAATTCAGAATTTCTCTTTTCATTTCTTTTTATTTCGTCGAATGTTTCAGAATAGTTGACAAAACTTGTCTTTAACATTCCGATAAACAATATCAATGTTAATACGAAGCATTATTCATGCAATGGAACTGTAAAACAAAACCAAAATCAAAACTAACAGAATTAGTTGCCCTGATTTTACAAGTTACTGAAACCACAAATATTAAGAAGATAATTACATTAGAGCATGCAGTGAATATCATGAAACCATAATGAGGCATCATTGCATTAATAAGATCTTCTTTGCAAAAGAAACAAATTAATTAGAGATTGTGTTACGAAGAAGAGCATGCTGTTGAATATCTTGGGTTTCTGAATAAAGATAAACAACTCCTTTTCACCGTCTGAAGGACTGCTTAAAAACAAGTTTAAAGGATTTTTGTGGACCTAATGAAATAAGCAATGATCGCTGTAACACATATGCATTGAAACCGTGCATCTTTAACAAAATAACTGAGAGATTAGTTGATACGTCTTTTAAATCACTTTTCAGCGTGCTATACCAATGGCTTTCCACTTTTTGATAGACAGATAAATTCTTTAATTACCTTTGTAAATGCACCTAGCCATCAAGTATGCAGTTAATAAATAGGATGTTTGTCCTTGAAAGGGCTGGTCTCAATTTAGATGTAACAATTTTCATGGAATCAATAGCTATTAAATTATAACTAAGAAAATTGAAATGTAATGTACTCAGATTACTCTCAGAATTGCAGATTTAGTGGATTAATACAGGTTAATATTTCTGAAGCTAGTAATTATGGGATTTAAAAAGGATGTAAGAGATAAACCTCAATTTAAGTCTTAACCAAGACTAGAGATGCAAATGGTACTCTGAAGGACATTACTTTACTAGATTTTCAGGTGATACAGCAAAAAATCTGCCCATTTAAATGAATGGTGAATCTGCCTCGTGAAAGCCAAAGGATAGTGGGAAACTGTGCTGTTGTTGCTTTCAGACATTTGTGGATTTTCCTGGAAAAATCAGGAAGTTGCATATTCCAGACACTTTTCTTAAGCAATGGGATATTTTATATTTACCGAGTGGATTTCAACCAAATTTGAAAAGGCACAACCTGAAAGGTGCAAATATATGCATGATTCCACATTATGTAAAAGGGAGAAATGAGCAGCAAAATCATTAAAAAAAGAAGCCTGTAACGAAGAAACCCTGTGTCTGTTTTTCTATAGAATATGTACACGACTTACAGAGGAGAGGTCCTTCAAAGTAGGCAATTGATGCAGTACATTGTGACACTAAAAATCCTTGTGTTCTCTCTATCTGTAGTTTACAACTCTGAACTTTAAACTATGTGAAAGCCAACAATTGTTCTTTACAAAGGGAAGTTATTGATGTCACACACAAATAGAACTCCACAACTTTCACGAAGCACTTCTAAATAGAACAATCAATTTATTGTGCAAATGTTGTTAGAAGTTCAGCAGTAAACACATTACCAAATACTTCCACCTGCTTTCCTCTTCATCAAAAAGTCCAATCTTTCCGGTAAAAGTCATTAGAAAGATAGATGTACAGTGGTATAAACATACTTCTAAACAGATTACAAGCAGTGCCAGAGAACAGTCAAAACAACACAATGATGCTTGTAGTAATAACATTAGCTTTTCTATAAGGGGCTGACCAGACGATTGTTTGGGGGGCTGTGGATTTTACCCCCGGGACGAAGTTTATTTTTGTTCACGGCTCGTCGACGAAAAATTTTTTTCGCATGCAGACGCGCGACAAACTTTTTTTCGGAATTTTAACATTACGGTGCCCTAGTTACAGGTGGAAACAAATTTTTTTTTCAGTGTCAAGTGGGAGACAACCTTTTTTTTCACCAAAAATTCCATAACCCCCCCTCCAACATCATCTGGTCGACCCCTTAAGTAATGACGTACAGTCGTCCCTGCTGTAAAAGACCCTTGTTGTGCCTTGTTGTGACATAATCTTATGTGACCAGTACTGACCACCTTTCCTACTGCATTAAGGCACCCTTTGGAGAGATCACACCCCAATAAGGGGTCTTATACCACAGGGGCCACTGTTTAGCAACACATCCCTTTGAATTTGATATTTTCTATCTATCACCAATTGCTTGTAAAATTGTATTCCCAAGTAATTCACTCACTTCTTCAATATTAGTCTTAGCCAGATTCGTCATCACACATTGAAATTAGACTTGAGAATGAAGCTACAGTATGATGACCAGAAACTCCATAGTCAACTATGTCATAATGTCACAGTGATGTAGTCGAGACCAGGACATCTGAGACCGAGGCAAGGCTCAGGATTTGGCATCTGAGACCGAGCCAAGGCTGAGGCCATCAAAATATGGGCTCGAGGCCGGTCTCGAGGAGGAGGCCAGTCCCAAGGCCTACACCAATGGCCCAAAGACACCTGAGACCGAGGCGAGGCCAAGGATTTGGCACTTGAGACCGAGGCGAGGCCAAGGATTTGGCATCTGAGGCCGAGGCCATCAAAATATGGAATATTGCATACCACCAGATATTTTCCTTTATACATTACCCAAAACATCCCAACAGGATCCATCTGTAACAAACTGGTGTCCATTGCAGTGAATTCAGCACTTCACTTCCAGATCAGATGTCTGCATCTGTAGGGGATGATGGGGTATATTGTTTCCAGGGTCCACTTGTATGGTTATTTTGACTGGTTGAAGCCATAGAGCATGCACTAGATTCCACTTGAGCATAGCAATGGTTTCGGTTCGGGTATCGTATTCTAATCAAAATTTGGCGGATCTCTGAAAGGATGAGTGATGTATGAAGTTACAAGCATCTAACTCTCTGAAGCCAAAATGGGATGCATCGGCATTGATTTCACAGTATTGAGTGATTTCAAGAACACACCATAGCTGCAGCAACAAGACATGATCTTCTTATATATTTGAAAATTCGTAATATCACACTGACCAGTAAATATTATTTTTGTCATGAGAATTTTCAAAGCTCAGAAATAACAATGCCAGAAAAGAGAGATGTTTCTCACATACATTTGAAATGTTCAATATACAATGCATCAAAAATGTCAACAAAACCACATTGTATGTCCTAGTATATAAGATATTCTCCTAACAGACATTCCTATATTTGTTCAATCTAATATTCTTGCATCACCACAGATGGCATTATTCCATTGACTGAATAACACAACAGTAAGACAAAAAGAGCAGATCTACGCGACTTAGTTCATCCTAATGAAATCAGAGCAGTGAATGCTTCCTTTGGAATGGTGAGGTAGAGAGATTCTATATTTAGAATAGCGGTCTACATAGGAACAATTGCTATTGTTATCCTTCAATAATAGGACCTGTCTTGTTTTTTCTTGAGCTGGTGCACTACGAAACTATATGGACATAATTCTTTGACTTGGTAAATAAAACTTCTTCTTCTTTTTTTGCAGGAACACTGGTATAGAACTTGTCCTCAGGATGTAATACTGTACTTCAATTGCCTTGTAAGCCTGATTCATGTATTTTACTGCAACTTGACATTAAGAAATAGTTAATTGTTTACTTTTCAACCTGCAGCTTTAGAGCAAAATAGTTTCTGATGAAATACAAACTGCCTGTCTATGATTGGAGCTCATAGTATTATTAGAGAATTTCTTGTAATAATTATGGAAACTGTCAGAAGGCATTTCTGCTAAGATCAAAATTTATGCTCATAACCTGCATCACAGCCATGCACATCAGAGAAAAAAACATTGTTAAGAGTTCCAGGAGATTAGAAGAGGACTTGTTTCAGAAAGGGCTTTGTTCTTTCCACAAAGTATCTTCAGAAATGTCAAATTCTTCTTTCGCAGATTTTCTGTCTTGCATATTTCTTTGCTGAAAGCAAAAACACCGCAAACGTCAATAGGGAGTGGATGTATAACATACAAGAAAGATTGTTCGGAGAATATTTGACTTTCACAACGGATCGTGACAAGTGTTATGTAACTGTATCACATCCAAGTTCTTCTTTGCAAAAGTTATTGTCTTGAACTGCCTATATTTGCCTATGTGTTTTTCTGCAGTTTCTCTCTCCAAGAGAAAGATTTATTTTGTTTCATTTGAGTTGGAGTGTGTAACATAAAATTATGGTGCACAAAATTATAAAATCTTCATGTATAAGGTTGACATGTATACATACATTCACAGAGAAAGATTTAAAAAGGACAAACTTCTTGCATTTTACGAAGAGGAAAATCCAACAGATGTCATTTCAAATGGCAGATAAAAAACGAAATTGTTAGAATAGATAAATATTACAATTCGACAACATTTGTTGGCTTTCGTGACCAAGTCTGAAATATATTTTCTGAAATACTCACTATGGTGTGGGTAGTACATAATGGACATACACATACCATGCATGCATAAACACTGTGACAGCAGAATGGTGTCTAATCAAGGTTTGTACACATACAGTGTTGTATTCACACAATGGAAGTCTCATGACAATACATGACAGTTGATTATGAAAGTAAGCTGATGCTTTGATGACGACACACATATGTTAGTGTTTGTTCTACTTTCACACTAACTTATTGCTTGGAAGTATCACCCAGGATGGGAAGATTCAAAACTTGCGTGCCTTGACATGAGAATAGAGATGCAGGCAGCAGTTTAACTGAGTGATATTGCCCAAACCTGTTCCCAGAAGATCCTTGCCTGCCTGGGTACAAATCCCGGGTAGGAACCCAACCTCCTTTCAGTTGCCCTTCCAGAGCAAAATCCCAGCTGGATGTCATTTGTATCAGTATCTGTGCTTAGCAAGTAAAAGACCTCTCCACTGCAGTAAATGTCTTCTTGTTGACTTTTGTTGAGGACTGACGCCCTATCTAAAAACTATTATAATGTTGCATAATCCAGGAAGTTGATTTGCCAACAGGAAGTGAACAAGACAGGTTGAACTTGAAGGTCTTGATGCAACAAAATATAAGACATAATATAAGTTCATTGAGTGGCTTATCCAGCACATTTAATTTTGCAAACACAAGAATATTTATATATTGGACGATGAGCATTGTCGTTCTCCATTATCATCTCCTTTTAGAATTAAACCATTTTACCGCATGTTATTGGACATTTCATCTTCTATCATTTGTGCCTCAGGATATCAACATATTCATGGAATGTGGTACCACAGAGCAATAAGGAGGTTTTACTGGTATTACAGGAATTTACTGTATGCATAATTGGTATATGACCACTCAGGGAATTTCTCCTTGGCTTAACTTCGGACCTTCGGCTATTGTACATGTATATTGGTAAGGCAGTTTCTTATTAAAATTTTTGTACATATTGTTCTTACCAGTGTTGTAGTCGAGGACGAGACATCCGAGGCCGAGACCGAATCCAAGGCATGAGCCTCTGAGAGTGAGACCAAGGCCAAGGCCATCTAAATGCGGCCTCGAAGACAAGGCCAATCTACAGGCCCATTTCACTGGCTAAAGGCATCTGAAACCGGGCCGAAGCCAGGGATTCGTTTTATTACACAACAGCCAAGGCCATTCTGATATGGCCTGAGGCCAGCCTCGAACACGAGGTCGGCCTCGAGACTCCCAACACTGGTCTGACACCGTGTGCCAGCATGAAAATATCATTTTATGTTGTCAGAATGACAATTCGTATAAAATACATCATCTTATGTTGAAACTTATGACTGAGTGAGCATTTCCTTCCTGACAAACAATTCTTGCCTCTAAATAAAGCGACATAATAACTGTCAGTAGCAGTGTAGCACTCGACCGATCACCCTGACGTCGCCCTGACTGGCTTGTTAGGTTTTATGTAACAAGACCTTTTCTGGGGAAAGACATAAGGAAGATCAAGAAGTCCTTGGTTGACAGACAGCAACAATTGTGCAACATGACTAGGTTCAGAGGTGCTTCCCTTTGGGGTCGAACCAGGCACTCCCAGATAGGGAGTACCAGCTGTTCAGCTGCTGTTATCTTTTTGTTAATTCAATTTCGAGACTAAATAAAAGTTATTCTATTCTTTTCTATTCTAGTGTTGTATTGGAGACAAAAAAAGAAATATTTGCCTTTACTTATAGCCGCAGCAGATGTGAAAATTCTGTCTGGACCTTATTAGAACCTTGGTCCTTAGTTTGTTACGTATGTCTACAAAATTCTGTTGATTTGTATTTTGATTATCACTCTTTCACTGTGCACAGCTTCATAATTAATACAATATTCCACTGATAAGTTTTCTAGAGTAATTAATCAAAGAAAAATGGTGCCATTGCAGCGCAGACTGTTCTGGTAACATAAGAATTGGCTATAATGATTAGAAAATCACTGGCACCCATAAATATATTTCCAACAATTTTGTTGATGTCAGCAAACTTGGTAAAATTGTGAATAGTTCCAAAGGAAGACACAATAAGGCAGTAGTTTTAAAGACATATACTTTGGGGCTGAAAAAGTAGATGATCTTTTGTTTATAATTCTACACTTACTCAGTTTTTGTGTACAGAAAGATTGACCAAACTTAAATTCCCCTTTGGAGCAGAGAGGCCATGTCTGATTTTATCAGTTTCCCGGGGATTACAAGTGATACCCATAGGGTTTGCAGAACAAGTCAGTAAAATCAAGAGGACCCAAATATCTAAGAAAGCAAATGTAAAACGGTAAAGAGCTTGGTTGCAATAAGTATAGAAGGTCCCTTTCAAATGGATTTGAATTAGATTGAACTCTGTCAGACACAATATTCCAGAGATACAAGTTATTAGAATTTGCCTAACTAGAATGTTAAACAGTAGAATTATTTGCTAAAATGAAATGGATAGTTTATTATTATTAAACATGCATGAGCAAATGACTGAAAGACTCTCTCGCATAAAGGTCATTTTTCAAATCAAGACAAATGTAAATGAATGTTGATGCCCTGTCTGTAGATCGAAAAATTCTATCATATTCAAGTATGGCGCAAGCCATACTTGAGATAGAAGACATTGCATTGAAACTTTTCTGCATTTTTTACATTTTAATCAACTGATAAGCCTCCAGTTCCAATTGGCCGGCCTGTTTAAACCTTGGCCACATCCCCTCACTGATTGGTTGCTGACCCAAGGATGATCAGAAAAAGGCCCACACTATTTTGACACAAAAAAAAACTCCTGAACAGAAAGTCAAAATTGAACTGAATGCCTCCACTTTTCTAAACAATCTACAGATGTGTACCATAACACTGAAATATTTCCAAGCATTGAAACTGCAAATATCAATGATTAACAAGCACTGTCAAGTCCGTAATGTTGAAAATGCAGTGAAAAATGTGAATAACAACATCATTTTGGATTCCTAAACACATGTGATTTGAATCAACTGGGCTCTGTGGACAATTAAATTCTGCAAAAACGTTTTTAATGATGCAGAAATATCATATGGCATTTACCTTGCAATTCCCACTTATTTTAAAGCAATGTCATGTCCACTTAATCCAAGTTGCACTGAAAATTCCATTGTTCAGTTGATGATTTTCAAAATGGCGGCCGAATCACTGCCAGACCAGACTGTGTTCATCCACAGACACAGTGACACACTTCTAAAATATCTCTTAGTAACAAGTAATATGTAGGCCAAAATTAATCCATTAAATTGCTAAATGCTGTGGTATAATTATTCTGGGTCAGATAATTGATGCTGATCAACATCCAGTAAAGACTTTGAGAACTATTTGCGTATGAATTCTCCATCAGTGATGAGGCCACAGTGGGTGCCAGTGCATATACTTAGATAGATGTTTCTCAGAATTATTGAGTTTTAAATTTCCGGGAATTAGGCCCAGACTTGGCTGAGATAGCCCCCAGTTCAGTTGCGACACAAAACTTGTCGCACTATTGTCAAAATCTTTCAGTGCATTGTCAGCTGACCAACCACTACGTTGTTGTTGGTCAGCTTTTATCGGACTACCCTGTCTGCACTCACAAATATTGTATTAGGTGAAAAAATTTAGTCAGTCAGAAAATAATAATTTGAGAAAGAAATCTGCTTCAAAAGGAAAGGCACTGTCATTTCCTTTGAAATATTTCCTTGCTTTATACCTGAAAGCCATACATATTTTTCTGCCTTTATTGGATGATGACTTAGTTCAACAGTATGAAAAATGAAGAAATCTCATAGAAAAAGAGGAAGGACGGGAAACTTTAGAAAAATCACGAATGTCTCTAAATAGCCCAAATCAGGTGCTGATGAGACGTAAAAAACCAACTCACTCACTAGCTTAGAAAAATCATGAAGAGAACCTTTTCCTTTTCCTTATTATAACAATTTTTTTGCACTCTATTGACTGTCCATAGGAAAAATTCCTCAAGAATATTCAGGAAACTAAGAATAATTATGTCTGGACTAATTAATTTGTGTAAATAAGTTGAAGTGGACCAGTCTATCTAAAAAAATACCTTCTCAATTTTATGGGTCAATTTCAAAAGCGCCAACAGAAATTTGTCTGGTTTACTCCACTGTACTTTTAAGTCTCAAATGAGGATTAAAATTTACATCTAGAACCCACAGACATCCGATAGATCTGGAATCATACTTCCAAAGGAGTGGTATAATTGTTTCTCCTGAAGTAATGACTTATTCTGACTTATTCTGACACATTTCCTTCTGTGTTATTACATTGTCCCACTTTTCATTCTGTGTTCTTCTGATAAAAATCCATGATGTGTCAGTCAAACATGAGGGATAATTAGAAATTTTAATATAGTCACATGCGATATTTCAAAAAAAACCACAATGATGTGATATTGTTTTATAGAACCTTAAAGGACAGTTATACAGTTCAACTCAAAATAAAGTAAGACAATTTTCTGTCAGAAGTCCTCTGTTTACCTATTTTGTCCTCTTTTCTCCTCTCCAACCCAAATCTCCTTACAAATCCCTTTGACTCCTTTCTACAACCTTAGCCCACATTAAAAACTCTATTTTAACAGCTACCAATGTAACTGCAATTACCAGAGGTGCAAAATATCAAGTAAATCAAACACAATGGAGGTGATTGAGTTTAAATTGGTGTTGCTTAAATGTGATTTTAATATAATTTTAAAAGGTAGTTTCAAGTAGGTAAAAGTAGGAAGGGATTCAGAGGTAGTCAAAAGGTGTGAAAGGGTAAAGTAGTGGCTGATTCTTCCTTCCTGCTGGGGTAATCGTACTTTATTTTGGGTTGTACTGTATGTCTCTATTCGACCACATGCATGACCTTTTTCAGTCTTTGTTGCATCATGGGCTCACCATTGAACCAAGCATTTAAGGTCTTCTTAATGCTAAGTCCCGTTGCCAATGGCTTGTCATGGAAGTTGCCAAAAAGCCAGAAAGAGTGTGTGTGTGTGTGTGTTTGTGTTTTACGCCTCTGCAGCACCTTAATGGGCTATATCGAGGCAGGCTAGAATTATATATGTCTTTGTCATTTTTCTTCATATTTTGTAATATGTCAGTGTTTGATGTAAAAATGAAATTATGCTTTCTGGTTTGTGTGTAAGAAATTGACAAGCCAGGAAGAGGCTAACTGCAAGGGGTATTGCACTAATGCACTATATATCTCTACAATTTCGAGCTCTCTCCTTGGTCTTCAGCATTGGGGTCTTTTTGTCTCTTTTTTTACTTCCCTCTGGGACTACATAGCATCCCTTGCTGATGTTTCCTTGTTGTTAAATCCCAGATTAAATACAATTTTGTTTCTTGTACCTTTGTATCTTGTATTTGCCTGCCTTTGCTGCTGTATAGTTTTTCCATATCAGGTCCTCAATTTAACACAATGGATTTGGCTGTGGCAATGACTGTGTCTGATGAATGGATTTTTTTCCAAAGCTAATCCCACCTTACATGACCTCCAAGATTGCATGATTCAATTTCAATCTGATTTGAAGAACCCATCTTTTTCCACTTTAAAGGAAATCATTCCCTAATCTGCTAGCAAGTTGAATTATGAATCATCTGTGTGACAGCATTTTGGCCTTGGTACATATTGTGTGTCTTTGATCTTTTAAGATCTTGCATGACTCAAAAAAGGTGTGACACACTGAGACAACATTAATATCCTTGGCTAGTCTGATGCACTAGTTATAGAAAGCAATATGGCCATGTACATTCTAATTTCTGCATGTACGTAAATGCCTTATACTTTCTGAGTTGAATGTCATTACAAAACATGACACTCCGAGATAACTCAACTAGGTTCTATTGAATGCAATATATATATGGTAAAACAATCTTCACTTTGTGATACCTTTTCCCCTTCACTTAGTAAGTAAATTTGAGAAAAATGCCGCTGCTGCATGCATATAATAAATTGTCCGAAAGATTTACCAGCTGCAGGAAGCATTTGAAGGTGTTGTTTTTACACCAATGTCAGCTCAGCATGAAAAAAATAACATTTCTCCTAATGTTATAGTACAAAAAAATATATATCGCATTCTGTATGTTTTGATGATTCGCATGCCCTTTTCTGCATGTATCCATCTTTTAAAAGAATAAACCGATAATTATTTAGGTCTCTGTCATTGTCTGATAATATGTCAATATTGATTAGAACTTATTTTTAGATTCAGATTCCTTGATCTTTCAAGATTACTCAGATAGAGCAACCTTTTTTCAACTAAACTAATCTATATTTAGACTTTTTTGCACCACAGTTACTATTTTAGGATTAATCTTGGTCTGTTGTGGTTACCAAAAAAGATGCAAGCCTTTGAAAGTCTATATTCATCCCCACTGTAACTAAAGCAATAAGTACAGTAACAAGAGGGCACTCTTTGATATACTGAAAGCATTACTTTTCCAATACATGTAGATCTCTTTTGGTATTCAAATTACTCTGGCTTCTATAATCGACCTGGTTCCTGCAGTCACAGAGAATGAAGGTACATTCTCTGTTACACGTTGGCCACCAGCTTTGCTGTATTCAATTTAAGTGATGTCTTATCGTATGAATACCACTTGGTGGCCATCTGAAAATTGTATATCATGCTAAAAAGGGATCTCTATTTGGGGTGTATTGAGAACGCATCTCAGATGGAAGGTGGTCACATGAGCAAATGAGTCTCTTAACAAGGGGTGTTATAATGCAGAGACCACTGTATAGTTGTAGAGCTCTGCTGTAGTTCAACAGATATAAGTATTTCTCATGCATCACCCTTTTCGTCATAGTCTCCTCAAATGCTGTTTACATTATCTGAACTTTTTTGAATGGGGTTTGAGCTTCACACATGCTGAGTACCACATATGGAGAACATGGGAGGTCTGTGACTGAGTTGACTGCAACACAAAGGATTGTTTATATATGCTGACAGTTGTGATCTGTTGATGTCAAAACATCAGAGCAAATGGTGTTTTCGAAATATTGTGAACAAAGAAATTTTTTTATCACAACATAAAGAACGTGCTCCTGGCTTGTTTATTTTAGTTCAATGAAATTCTTGCGTTCTCGTAAGCTGCAATGGAAGTCTTGTTGAAGACAAATCAATTGCTGTATAATTCTTCAAATACGTTTTTATATACTATAAGCTTGCAACATGAACCAAACATGGTTATGCAATGTCATCAATCTTTTTTGACCCAATGATAACATGAATCCAAAATCAGGAGAGCTAACAAAAGACTGTTGATTCACCAGTATTCCAGACAACACAGTTAGTGATATTTGCCATATTGTTAGCAATGTGGTTTGCAGAATCCTTTATTTGATTTTCGCACCCACTGATCTTGCCAACACCGGAAGGAAGCAAGAGGACACTCACCTAAATGACATAAGTGAATCACAGGGAGCTGCTTCTCCAGAAAGGGGCCAAGAGTCTCTTTGATGTCAAGAGTTACTTTTGTTCCTGCCCTTTATGCCACCGTTCACCAAGTGTGCTATCCATTTCCCCTTGTGGTCACATCCACTTTGGCAAATTGGTGTCTGAGAGGGCACACTCTGGTCAGGTAGGTGGCACAATATATCCAGGAACACACACCTGTTATAAAAGAATCAACTTCATCTGCCCCACTACTCAGATGAGGTTGGAAGTAATTTGAATTTGCCTTAACCATTTGATTGCTCAAAATCCATTTTCACTTTTAAACAATTTCATGGAAATCAGCATGTTATTATTGAGTGGCCTTGATACTATGAAGGTTTGATTTGATTTGATTTGAATATTCATTTAATGGGACCCAGAAAAAGCAAAATAATGCTTATCAGGCTGGAGCCCTTAAGGAATAAACATTATAATACAATAATATAATGGAATAAAATGTGGGTGACAAATTTTCAAAATAATAGCTGCATTTATTTTTGGTATTTTCCTGTAAAGGAATTTCGCATACGGTGACAGTAGAACCACTAGATGTGGTGTTCACAGCCTCCAACATCAATTATACTGCATTTCATGGACCAATTAAGACTTTTTTCTGTTAATTCTTTTTGTATGAGCAAATGTTTCATGATAGTTTTAACATTCTGATAAAAACACTGCAGGTTTTGTCTTTTTCTTATAAGATCCAAACAAAAAACAGTAGCAATTTGAGAAAATCAATCCATGAATGCTACTGTGATTTTCCTCAAATTACTGAGGAATTCCTTACATTATAATATAAAAAAAACAGTGTTTTGACCCTGTAAGAAAAGGTTGTGTTTTCAATACCAAGTATTTCTGCAAAACCAAAAACAAAACTAACAAAATTAGTTGCCCTGATTTTACAAGTTACGGAAACCATAAATATTTAGAACATAAATACATTAGAGCACGCTGTGAATATCATGCAACCATAATTAGGCATCATTGCATTAGTAATATCTCCTTTGTGAAATAATCATTTAATTAGAGATTGTGTTACGAGGAAGTACATGCTGTTGAATCTCTAGGGTTTCTGCCTAAAGATAAAGAACTCCTTTTCAAATGCTGTTTAAAAATACTACCCAAAACAAGTTTAAAGCATATTTGTTGACCTAACGAATTAAGCAAACAGCGTATTTTTAAGTAAATGACTGGGAGACCAATTGTTATAAATTACATAGCTTTGAATTAAACTAACTTTTTATTGTCATGATAATGGCATTCTATTTATTAATAAACAAGTTGTGTGATTAATGTATTAAATGTGTTCTTGAATAGTGCACAGATGACAATGAAGATAACAGTTCACACCAAAAACAATAATATGTTTTTGTCCAAACATGATATTACTGAAAATAAAGATCCTACATAAAATATTTAGTACAAGGGTAGCTTTTTTCAAGAACATGTTATTTGTTTAGCAGAAAGGCATGAAGCAAAGCATCAAGAAAGGATCGAGTACGCAGTTAATAAATTGGATGTTTGTCCTTGAAAGGGCTGGTCTCAATTTAGATGTAGAGATTTTCAAGAAATCAATAGCTATTAAATTATAATTACTGCAACCAAGAAAATTGAGATGTAATCTACTGAGATTACTCTCAGAATTGCAGATTTTGTGGATTAATACAGGCTATTCAGCCTAAAGCTGGTAATGGTTGGATTTAGATGAAATGCAAGAGATTAACCTCAATTTAAAGTGTAACAGCGATTTGAAAAGGTAATTGTACTTTGAAGGACATTACTGTCGGGAAAGGAAAAATGATTACAATTGGCTGTCTGAGGACACCAATGATGTCACTACAGGTCCTAAATTAGAGCAGGAGGAAGGCGGTCACATAAGGCTGGTCAGACTTACAACCGGGGGGGTCGTACAACGCTAGTACCACAGTATAAGGATTGATTGCCAAACTGCTAAAGCTTTTAATTCAATTTACAGATAAAAATGTCCAAAAATGTTAGAACTGTTCTCTCCGTCTGCATTCTGTTGACAACACTGAACTTTAAACGTGCATGTGAAAACCAACAATTGTTCTCAACAAAATAAGGGTTATTGATGTGCCAAGAGAATACAACTTCAGAACTTTCATGAAATACTTCAAAATAGAACACTTAATTGATTGTACAAATGGTGTATGAAGTTCAGTACAGCAAACACATTGCTAAATACTTCTTGCTTTTCTCTTCATTAAAAAGTCCAATCTTTTAGCTAAAAGTCTTTGCAAGTTACATGTACCATGTACTTGAGAACTTACTTATAAAGTAGGCCTATAAAAAACTTTCAAAATGAAAATGCTTCTAATAAAAACAGTGGCATTTCAAAGTTTATAAATTTAATGCTGTGGTCCAATATTATAAGATTGAGGTAAATCGAAGGTGACAACATTTAGTGGAAGTCTGACTAATAAAAAAGGGCCTTGTAAAATAGAGACTGCTGTACTGAACATCATAAAATCTGTTTCCTTCATGCATGAACTAAAATATGCTAACAGAATCCATCTCTAGGAGTGACTGATCTTACGAAGCTGGTGTCCACTGCAGTGAATTCATCAGTTCCCTTCCAGATCAGATGTCTGCATTTGTAGGGGATGGCGGGGTATATTGTTTCTAACGTCCACTTGTATGGTTATTTTGACTAGATTCTACTTGAGTATAAGAACCCTTTTAGTTGACGTATCATATTCAAATCAGAATTTGGTGGAGCTCTAAAAGTATAGAGTGATGCCTGTAGTTACAAGCATTTTATTCTCCGAAGCCAAAATTTGATGCATCGACATTGATATCACAATATGGTGCAGTTTCAAGAACATACCACAGCAGCAGCAAGAAGATATGATCTTCTTATATTTGAAAATTAGCAATGAAATGCCGACTAGTAATCTTTTTTTGATCATGAGAATTTTCAAAAACTCAAAAGAGAGATGTTTCCAACATACATTTAAAAAGTCCAATATACAATACATCAAAAATGTCAACAAAACCACATATAAGGTATTCTCCTAACAGACAGTCCTATATTTGTATAGACATATTTTATCATTGCTACACATGGCATTAATCTATTGACTGAGCAAAAAAAAAGACAAAAAAGGGCAGATACCACTTAGTTCATCTTAGTGAAACTAGAGCATTCCTGTCTGGAGAGGTAGGGAGATTCTATATTTAGACTATTGGTCTACTTAAAAACAATTGCTATTGTTTCCTTCAATAATAGGACCTGTCTTGTTACAACGAGGTAATCGTTGTGTTGCAGAGGCACATGGCCAAAACTTGCATTTGCCCACACGGCTGCATACAATCTTTGTCCTAGCACAACTCATCGCATGTCGCACCTGCTGCTGTCAAACTACACATGTTGCTTTATTTCTGCCTAATTTCGGGAATGACAGAAGTTCAGTCATGTGCATTTCTGAAATCCACACGAAACGATGCTTTGAAATAAACCTTTTTAACATGTGTTCTCCAAGTTATTGCCACCAAGAATCTCATGTACACAGGGGCGGACTGGCGACATTTCGGGCCCGTGGCAAAATAAATCAATGGGCCCCCAAATTCCCATTTTCAGCATAAAACAATTTATGCCAAAGTGGAAGGGCCCTTTCCTTTACGGGCCCTCAAAGATCTGGGCCCTTACCTAGAGTTTAATTGCATCATGCGGTCACAGAATTGGCAAAAAGATAGCGATTTTTGTGTTTTTTCTTGATTTTTAATTTTTTGGCACCTTGCATTGGCCCCCCTGAGAGGATGGGCCCGTGGCAGCTGCCACTCTGCCACATAGGCCAGTCCACCCCTGCATGTACACTGTCAAAAATTACTGGAATTATTTTCTCAAAACTATCTTTGACTTCTAAATATCTTACATTATTTCTTCTACATGCTCCAAAATAGTGATGTCAGTGTCAATAAAATCTTCAGACCTGTCAGAATCTGAAGAATCTGTTAAATAATCCTTTTCACCAGACATTCTGCGTGTTGCTCTTACTCTCTTTTTTAGAATTTATTGTAGGAGGGCCCAATATCCAGTTACTGACAAAATGACCAGCAGAGTGATCTGCAAGTACTAAATAGCTTAAACATGCTCCTGCAGGCCTATCAGTCACCATGTATCCAGTATATGTAATCTCAAGACAGACTGTATAAGCTGTCAGTTCAGAAAGACTACAGAAATGTGGATCTCCACCTTAGGCTATGTGAACAGTCACAGTAAACAAGAACAAGTACGTTTTTACAGCAAATCCTTCACAGTGCACATGCTTATCTGTCATGTGTCATGATGTGGGAACACAAACCAATGAATTGTCAATCTGAGGTGCCAGTGACATTGCACATGTGTTCTTGAGCTGTGGAGAGTTGGGTAAAAATACCCTTCAAATCCTGTTAAGCATGACCTGTCAACACTGAGATAAGAGGTTGCATGGTGCAGTTTGTTTTGTTTAAGGCCCCATTGTTTAGAACAAGTCAGGAAAAATAATTACCACAGACAATAAAAAAAGAGCAGTGCATTATTATTGCTTGCAAAAACACTTTAAACAGTTCAAATGGGAAGTATTCAGCCTCCTTTGAAGTAACAGAGCAGAGGTGATGCATAGATCTGCAATTCTGCATCAATGGACCTATGTACAGAATGAATCATTCAATGAGTTGTCACAAGTTACAACTCAGCCTTGTCAATTTTAACAAGTCTACAAAACCTTCATACTTTCTCCACTTCATTCATGGTCCCTAGTGAACAAAATTCTTGGCCGTCATGAAAAACAACTGCTAGCACATTTTATAATGGTTTCAGGGTAAATCGCCCAAATTAAAGTGAATTCTGGGACTTTTGGTGATGTCTTTACTTCATGTGTATTGCACTCCCAGCCATGCCGGGATACTGGAGTTGTCTGTCGCACTTTGCAACCGAGTTGTTTACGTGCTTGCACGGTATTTTTTTTTCTTGAGCTGGTGCACTACGAAACTATGTACATAATTCTTTGACCTGGTAAATTAAACTTCTTTGTTCATTGCAGGTACACTGATATGGAACTTATCCTTTGGATGTGATACTGTACTTCAATTGCCTGGTAAGTCTGATTCATATATTTTACTGCAACTTGACATTAAGAAATAGTTATTTACTTTTCAACCAGCAGCTTCAGAGCAAAATAGTTTCTGATGAAATGCAAACTGCCTGTCTATGATTGGAGCACATTATATTATTAGAGAATTTCTTGCAATAATGATAGAAAGTGTCAGAAGGCATTTTTGCTGTGATCAAAATTTGTACTCAGAATCCGCATGACAATCACGCACATCAGTGAAAATAACCATTGTTAAGAGTTCAAGGAGTTTAGAATAAGACTTTCTTTAGAAAGGGCTTTGTTCTTTCAACAAAGAAACCTTCAGAAAATGCCACATTCTTCTCTTACCGATTTTTGTCTTGCAAATTTCTTCGCTGCTAAAAAAAATGCCACAAACGTCAATAGGGAGAGAATGTATCACATGCAAAAAAGATTATTGGAAGAATATTTGACTTTCAAAGGGGATTCGTGACAAGTGTTATGTATATTGTATCACGTCTGAAGTTCTTCTTTGCAAAAGTTATTCTATTGAAATGTCTATACTTGCTTGAATCTTTTCCAGTAGTATCTCACTCTAAAAGAAAGATTTGTTTTGTATCACATGAGTGTGTAATATATAATATTTATGTAAAAGGTAACAAACTTCAGTTACATTGTATAGTATATACATTCACAAAGAAAGATTTGAAAGAGGAAAAATTGCACCTGTACTGTACATCACATCCTGTTTTCATCTCTCCTGAAATCTGAAAATATTTCCTTCCTGTATGTCGTCTGGTCTTCTTGCACTTTACCAAGGGAAAAATACTCATAATACATCTCATTTCGCTCGACAGATGGCAAAAATTGTTACAATTCCTCAAGATAAATATTACGACGCTACAACATTTGTTAACTTTCGTGACTATGTGTAGAGTATATTGTCTGAAATACACTCAATGGTGCAGACGGTAAATAATAGAAATACAATGAATGCATCAACAAGGTGACAGCTGAATGGTGTCTTGTCAAGATTTGTGCATTGTCGCATTCACACAACATAAGGCCAATGACAATACCTGACAGTTGAATCAGAAAGTAAGCTGATGCTTTGTTGACCACGCACATAATACGTTAGCGTTTGTTCAACTTTGAAAATAACTTTATTGTATGGCTACTTCAGCACGTATGTAAACACAAGAATATGAGCCTCGTTGTCCTCCATTATCATCATTTACTAGAAGTAAAACTGTTTTATTGCACGGCACTACACATTTCACTTATCATTAATTTTGTGCCTCAGGATATCAACATATTCATGGAATGTGGCGCCACAGAGCAATAAGGAGGTTTTACTGGTATTTACAGGAATTTTCCGTATGCATAATTGGTATATGACCACTCAGGGAATTCCTCCTTGGTTTAACTTTGGGCCTTCAGAGTTTGCACATGTATATATTGGCATAGCAGTGTCTTATTAAAATTGTTGTACGTAGTGTTCTTACCAGTGTTGCAGTCGAGGACGGGACATCCGAGGCCGAGACCGAGTCCAAGACATGAGCCTCCGAGAGTGAGACCAAGGTCAAGGCCATCTAAATGCAGCCTCGAAGACAAGGCCGATCTACAGGCCCCCTTCACTGGCTAATGGCATCTGAAACCGAGCCAAGGCCAAGGATTCGTTTTATTACACAACAGCCAAGGCCATTCTGACCTCGAACACGAGGTCGGCATCGAGACTCCCAACACCGGTCTGACACCGTGTGCCAGCATGAAAATATCATTTTATGTTGTCAGAATGACAATTCAAATAAAATACATCATCTTATGTTGAAACTTTTAACTGAGTGAGTATTTCCTTCCTGACAAACATTTCTTGCCTGTAAATAAAGCAACAAAATAACTGTCAGTAGCAGTGTAGCACTCGACCTTACTTCACCCTGACGTCGCCCTGACTTGCTTGTTAGGTTTTATGTAACAAGACCTTTTCTGGGGAAAGACATAAGGAAGATCAAGAAGTCCTTGGTTGACAGACAGCAACAATTGTGCAACATGACTAGGTTCAGAGGTGCTTCCCTTTGGGGTCGAACCAGGCACTCCCAGACAGTGTTGTATTGTAAACAAAAAAAACAAAGATTTGCCTTCACTTATAGCAGAAAATTCTGTCTGGACCTTATTAGAACCTTGGCCCATAGTTTGTTACGTATGTCTACAAAATTCTATTGATTTGGTTTTTTGCTAGAGTAATTAATAGAAGAAAAATGGTGCCATTGCCATGCAGTTTGTTCTGGTAACATAAGAATTGGCTATAATGATTAGAAAATCACTGGCACCCATAAATATATTTCCAACAATTTTGTTGATGTCAGCAAACTTGGTAAAATTGTGAATAGTTCCAAAGGAAGACACAATAAGGCAGTAGTTATAAGGACATATACTTTGGGGCTGAAAAAGTTGATGGTCTTTTGTTTATAATTCTACACTTACTCAGTGTTTGTGTACAGGAAGGTTGACCAAACTTAAATTCCAATTTCGAGCAGGGAGGCCATGTCTGATTTTGTCAGTTTCCCGGGGATTACAAGTGATACCCATTTGGTTTGTAGAACAAGTCAGTTAACTCCTGAAAACCCAACATATTAAAGATAGGAAGTGTAGTGAAGCAAAGAGCTTGCTTGCAAGTTGATGTTGAATAAGTATAGAAGGTCCCTTTCAAATGGATTTGAATTAGATTGAACTCTGTCAGACACAATATTCCAGAGATACAAGTTATTAGAATTTGCCTAACTAGAATGTTAAACAGTAGAATTATTTGCTAAAATGAAATGGATAGTTTATTATTATTAAACATGCATGAGCAAATGACTGAAAGACTCTCTCGCATAAAGGTCATTTTTCAAATCAAGACAAATGTAAATGAATGTTGATGCCCTGTCTGCACTCACAAATATTGTATTAGATGAAAAACCTGTGTCAGTCAGAAGATGACAATTTGAGGAAGAAATCTGCTTCAAGAGGAATGCCATTATTGGTTCCTTTGAAATAGTCTGACATATTTCTTTGCTTTTATACCTTGAGGCCGTGTATATTTTTCTGTCTTTATCGGATGATACAAATATGGCTTAGTTCGGCAGTATGAAAAGTGAGGAAATCTAATAGAAACAGAGGAAGATGGGAAACTTTAAAAAATCATGAAGTCTTTCTGAAGAACAGCTTTTCTTTTCCTTAGTGACACCATTTTTTTCGCCCTATTGACTGTCCTTCGGAAAAATTCCTAAAGAAAATTCAGGAAACTAAAAAATAATCATGTCTGGCCTCAATTAATTTGTGTAAAGAAGTTGAAGTGGACCAGTTAAAAAAAAAGCCTTTTCAATTTTATGGGTCGATTTCGGAAGCGCCAAAGAAATATTTGTGGCATACCTAATAACTTGACTGCCCTCCATATTCCATAAGTCTCAACTGAAGATTCAAATTTACATTTATAGGACATCTGATAGAGCTGAAATAATACTTCAAAAGAAAATGGAATAATTGATTATTTTGAAGGAATGACTTATTCTGACACATTTCCTTCTGTGTTATTACATTGTCCCACTTTTCATTCTGTGTTCTTCTGATAAAAATCCATGATGTGTCAGTCAAACATGAGGGATAATTAGAAATTTGAGAATACTCACATGCAATATTTCAAAAAAACCACAATGATGTGATATTGTTTTATAGAACCTTGAAAGACTGTGATATGTCTCTATTCGACCATATGCATGACCTTTTCGGTCTTTGTTGCATCATGGGCTCACCATTGTACCAAGCATTTTTAAGGTCTTCTTAATGCTAAGTCCTCTTGCCATTGGCTTGATGCGGAACTTGCCATGAAGCCTGAAAGAGGCTTACTGCAAGGGTACTGTTATCTCCTACTATTTCAAGCTCTCCCCGTGAACTTCAGCAGTCAGAATTTCTGACTCAGGACTTAAGCGAAACATTACAAAGGAATGACCTCAAAGCAGTGCGATGTCAAAAGGAGAAAATGTTAGTGAAATGTATTCTATTTTATATCCAAATTCCCCCTGGACAAGGGGGAGGGTTGCCTACTGGTAGTGTGCTAGGTTGCCAATCGCTGGGTCCAGGGTTCGAATCCAGCTCTTTTTAGGTCACCTGGGCCTATGTTGGATGGCTGTTTCGATCATCCTTTGCCTCCTTACCATGTCCTCCTCCTATCATAAATTGCCTGCCAAGTGTATAAATACAAGACGTTAAGCCACAATCATCCCTCTTTCCTGGAAAGCAGCATTTTGCGTGCATTCCTGAATATTAACCTTGACTTTCCGTTCGGTGGCATTGTCTTCAAGTCTCTGCAAGGTACATGTTGTATGGTGTCAAGGCAGTTTTTTGATACCCATTGATATAACAAAAGGTTATTTCAAAATGAATCTAACTAATAAAAAAAATCTTCCTGAGACAACAAATGTTAACAACACCACTTAGATTCACTTTCCAGCTTTAGATATGGTTACAATTTCAGAAAAGAAAGAAGAAAGATGTCCCAGAGTTTAAGACATGAATGGCTTGCTTGGACAACATACAGTTGCGGACGAAAATATTCATACAGCTGAGTATTCTGCACATACCTGATATTTGCTCTTGATCCAGGGGTGCGAGGAGAAAAATTTCACTTTTAAGTCATTGCCCTAATCAATTGTCATTGTCAAGCACTGCAAACTTAAGCATATCCCTGTTTTCAAGCTCAGGGGGCATAAAAACGTAAAATTTCAACATGACAAAAGTATTCATACAGCTCGAACACGCTGGGTATAAAGTGCATCAAAAGATTGAATTTCTATTCCAAATCATTTGTAACTTATGAATACTTTTGTCATGTTGAAATTTTACGTTTGTATGCCCCCTGAGCTTGAAAACAGAGATATGCTTAAGTTTGCAGTGCTTGACAATGACAATTGATTAGGGCAATGACTTAAAAGTGAGATTTTTCTCCTCGCACCCCTTAATCAAGAGTAAATACCAGGTATGTGCAGAATACTCAGCTGTATGAATATTTTCGTCCGCAACTGTATAGGCTCTTTCTTCATTAACTTCCAACTGGCATAATTATTTGTCTTCCTTTAGTGCTGTTTTTTTTTTCATTGTCACCATTGAATAGATATGGGTTTTCCTGCTCACAACATCCGGCGGAGGAATTTTTTTCAAGACTAATCCCACCTTACATGACCTCCAAGTTTGCATGATTCAATTTCAATCTGATTTGAGGAAACCATCTTTTTACACTTTAAAGGAAATCATTCCCCTAAGCTGCTAGCAAGTCCACATATAAATCTCCTGTGTGACACCTTTTTGGCCTTGAGATGTGATGAATGTCTTTGATCATTTAAGATCACACAAAAAGGCGTGACACACTGAGACAACATGAGACAACATTGATATCCTTTGCTAGCCCGAAGCACTTATTGAAAGCAATATGGCCATGTACATTCTAATTTCTGCATGTACGTAAATGCCTTATACCTTCTGAGTTGAATGTCATTACAAAACATGGCATTCTGAGACAACAGCACTTGGGCTCTTCTGCTGAATGCAATGACAATGTGCCGTTGTTGAACAACCATCACTTCGCAGATATCCCTTTCCCTCTAATAGTCTAGTCATTATATGAAAATATTGGGTGCAACGCGGAACAAATTGCAACAGAAATGGTTCCAGTGGCATTTGGTCCCTAAATATGTCAAGAAAGACATACTAAAAGTCATGGAAAATCCAACTGGTGGAACACGCCCAAATAAGCATAAATCTAAGATGGTCAACATAAAAATCAGGTTTTTTGCAAATAACTCAGAAACTATTAGATACAGACCCCATATGTGTACGAAACTTGAATATAAACTTGGGTATTGCGGACATTTTGACACTATTCCCATGTCTCTATCTCGAATAGTTCTCAGAATATAGCAATATTGATTTTAGATTCAGATTCCTTGATCTACCAAGATTACTCAGATATAGGTACATTTTTCAACTAAACTAATCAATATGTAGATACCTTTGACACAACCGTTTCTATTTTAGGATTAATCCAGGTCTGTTATGGGCACAAAAAAGATGCTACCCTTTGAAAGCCGATATTCGTCCCCACTGTAACTAAAGCAATAAGTACAGTAACAAGAGAGTACTCTTTGATGTACTGAAAGCACTACTTTTCCGATATATCTCTTTTTGTATTCAAGTTGCTCTGGCTTATTATAATCAACCTTGTTCCTGCAGTCACAGAGAATGAAGGTACATTCTCTGTTACACGTTGGCCACCAGCTTTTGCTGTATTCAACTTAAGTATTGCCTTATCGAATGAATACCCCTTGGTAGCAATCTGGAAATTGTATATCGTGCACGGAAGTGATATCCACTTGGGAAGTATTGAGAACGCATCTCAGATGGAAGGTGGTCACATGAGCAAATGAGTCTCTTAACAAGGGGTGTTATAATGCAGAGACCACTGTATAGTTGTAGAGCTCTGCTGCAGTTCAACAATATAGGTATTTCACATGCTTTACCCCTTTTTGCCATAGTCTCCTAAATTGCAGTTTATATTATACAAACTTTTCTGCATGGGGTTTGAGCTTCACGCATGCTGATGGAGAACATTGGAGGCCTGTGACTGAGTTTACTGCAATGCAAAGGATTTTATTTCTTCTGACAGTCATGATCTGCTGATGTCAACACATCAGAACAAACGGTGTTTTCGAAATATTGTGAACAAAGAGATTTTTTTGTCACACCAGAAAGAATGTGCTCCTTGCTCCTTTATTTTAGTTCAATGAAATTCTTGCAAGCTGCAATGGAAGTCTTGTTGAAGACAAATCACTTGCTGTATAATTCTTCAAATAGGTTTCTACCTGATCTAGAAGCGTTCAACATAAAGCAAGTATGGTTATGCAATGTCATCAATCTTTTTTGACCCAATGATAACATGAATCCAAAATCAGGAGAGCTAACAAAAGACTGTTGATTCACCAGTATTCCAGTCAACACAGTCAGTGATATTTGCCACATTGTCAATAATCTGGTTTGCAAAATTCTTGATTTGATTTTCTAACCCACAGATCTTGCCAACAGCAGAAGGAACCAAAAGGGCACTTGCCTAATGATATAAGTGAATCATGGGGAGCTGCTTCTGGAGAAAGAGCGCCAAGAGTCCCTTTGAGTGTCAAGAGTTACTTTGTGTCACTTTGTGTGTCAAGAGTCACTTTTGTTCCTGCCACCTTCTGCCACCTTTCACAAAGTGCAAATATCTATTTCCCTTTGTGGCCATATCCACTTTGGCAAATCCGCAGCTGAGATGCAACACTTTTGCCTAATCCAACCACAATTCGAGGTTTGTTATACTTGTTGATCTGAAGGTAGGTAGCACATCATGTCCAGGAAAAAGACCTGTACCAATAATGGTCATCTGCTTAACTACTTAGGTGAGGTTGGAAGTCATCTGCAATTGCCTAATCCATCAGTTTATTTGCAATTTTAAATAATCTCATCAAAATTAGCATGTTATTAGTATTAAGTGGCCTTGATTTCCTGAATGTGACGGTGTGATCACAAGATGTG
This sequence comes from Platynereis dumerilii, assembly GCA_026936325.1. NCBI lineage: Eukaryota > Metazoa > Annelida > Polychaeta > Phyllodocida > Nereididae > Platynereis > Platynereis dumerilii. The sequence goes on along the minus strand of JAPTHN010000014.1, from coordinate 20,517,677 downwards.
GTCTTCGCATCAGCCAATGTGAGTGATACTCCATGGACCAACTTAATGTTAATTTTTTATAAATCAGCAAATGTTTCGTAATACCGTAAAACGGGGTTACTTTGGCCGTTCTGTACTACTTTGGCCGCCAAATGAGAGAAAGATTCAGTATCCTGTATCTCTCAAACCAATATAGATACCAGAAAATTTCTTTTTGCATCTGCTAGAGTTACTTGTCTACTTTTTATGTACATTAATTTTGTTTCAATATCATGATACAAGTGTTTCTTGGGAAGACCACCCTTGGAAAAAGCAGTTTTGCCAAAAAGTGTGTTTTGCAGGGAAGTGTCTACTTTGTTCTGTCTGGGTCAAGTGCAAGCTAAGGCAGTGAAAATTGTGGACGATTTTTAAAGATAATATATCACAGTATCAAACTGCACAGGATTTGTTTATATGTTATGCAATTTAGTGAGTTTAGGGCTATGGCCAATGTTACCCCAAATCTCCAAGTCAGTGTCGGGGTTACTTTGGCCACCCCTGGAAATGGCAATTGGCAAGAGTTGGAACAGTTTGTAGTTAGCAGTAAAGGAGGTATAAACCCTGATTTGACAAACAGGTGCATGACCCTGAAAATTATGTTGACTGCCATATATGCTTAAAAAACACTATAAATGGTCCAATGCAATAATTGCAATTTATGTATTTTAACAAGCATAACATAGCGATGATGCACGGGCTGCTACGGAAGCTGTGAACCACCGTAGACATATGATGTCATCAAAAATAGCATACGAACAAGTTATTTCATCTTGGATTTTTTTTATGGTTTTGGTCAACATAATGTTACTTTGGTGAATTATGCAAAAAATTGAAAATTGGAACAGAAATGTAAAATGTCATATGATTGATAAAATTTGTTTAAAATTGACACCTTCTATGACTGGTAGCATATCTTACATCTTTGTGGCCTAAAAACTGGGTTATGTTCACGCTTTGTCGTTCTGAATTCGGGAGCAGTGGTACACAGAGTGTGATACCCGTATCAATACTTAATTTTTGTTCTGAAATTTGCGAATGAGTCACAACTCATTCTAGATTACAAAAATACATTCCTGGGGTCTTTGGGTTGCCAAATTAATATAACTAATTAAATTCTATGCGGTACGTGGTTTTACATGGTCAAAATTTAAGGCGGCCAAAGTTACCCCAACTCTGGGGTTACATTGGCCGAACCTTTAATTATGTAATAAAACATAGAACCATCATAAATTTTGGAAAGCTTTTTGAGAGATGAAAACCTCAATGTACTAGCTGTGTTATGGCACAAAACTGTTGATATTCAACGCATAGTTTTTCTCAGAACACAAATTTGGTTCTCTGAAACGGCCCAAGTAACCCCGTTTTACGGTATTTTGAACATTCTGATTAACAATTACAATGTCAATGCCGAGCATTCCAATGCAACGACATCCCTGATGCATGCAATGGAACCGTAAAACAAAAACCAACACCTAACTAACAGAATTAGTTGCCCTGATTTTACAAGTTACTGAAACCAGAAATATTGAGAACATAAATACGTTAAAGCATGTTGTGAAATCATGAAACCATAATGAGGCGTCATTGCATTAATGAGATCTTCTTTGTTAAAGGAAAGTTCTAAATTGTGATTGGAGATTGTTTTATCATAAGGAAGCGCATGCTGTTGAATCTCTGGGGTTTTGACCCAAAGATAAACAGCTTCTTCTCACTGTCTGAGGGAATGCTGAATACAAGTTTAAAGGATTTTTTAGGAAATAAGCAATGAGCCCTGTTACACACATGCCTTGAAAAATTGCGTTTTTTAAACAAAGTAACAGGGAGGTCAGTTGTGATAAATAACATAACCATATTTTGCCTCTTTTTTGTTAAATGTTACCCCAATGGCTTTCCGTTTATTGTGAACAAGCTGAATGATCTAAATAAAGGGAATAAATGTATTATTGAATCATGAAAATAATTTTTTTACATAAATAAAATATTGATTGTATTGGCAATGTTATACAAGGAATGGAGTTGTCAGAAAGATATCAATCAAGAAACCATTAAGAAAGGTTCAAGTATGCAGTTAAGAAAAAGGATGAGTGTCCTTGAAAAGGCTGGCCCAGATATAGATGTAACAATTTTCTAGAAATCAATAGCTATTAAATTATAATTACTGTAACCAAGAAAATTGAGATGTTATGTACTCAGATTACTCTCAGAATTCTGAATTAAGAGGATTAATACAGGTTATACTGCCTAAAGCTGGTGATTATGGGATTTAAATAGGATGTAAGAGATTAACCTCAATTAAAATTGTAACTGATATTTTAGAAGCAAATGGTACTTTGAAGGACATGATAAAAGGAACAAACATAATGTTACATTTGAATAGGCATTCTTTATTACGTGACAGGAAGAGGTGAGCAACAGAAACGTCTAAAAAAAGAAGCCTGTAAAGAATATACCCTGTTGGAGAGTTCATTGAAAGTAGGCAATGGATGCAGTACATGTCGCCAGTAAAAGTTGTTATGTTCTCTCCATCTGTAGTTAACAACATTGAACTTTAAACTTGCATGTGAAAGCCAACAATTGTTCTTTACAAAGGGGAGTTATTGGTGTCACATGAGAAAAGAACTTTCATGAACTTTCATGAAGTACTTCAATATAAAACAAATAATTGATTGTACAAATGTTGGGACAGTCGTCCCTGCATAATAAGACCCTTGTTGTGACTTGCCTGATGTGACCACCTACCTACTACATTAATGTACCCTGTGGAGAGATCATATGCCAACAAGGGGTCTGATAACACAGGGGCCACTGTTTAGCAACACATGCCTTTGAGGACAAGGCCAGTCCCGGCCTCCACCACTGGCCCAAAGACACCCGAGACCGTGGCATGGCCAAGGATTTGGCATCCGAGACTGAGGCCAAGGCCGAGGCCATCAAAATATGACCCAGACAATTGCATTAGATTCTTATATCTCACAGAAAGGCAAGGAATATTGCATACCACCGGATGTTTTCCTTCATGCATAAGGCCAAAATATGCTAACAGAATTCATATGTAAGAGTGAATGATCTTGACAAACTGGTGTCCATTGCAGTGAATTCAGCACTTCACTTCCAGATCAGATGTCTGCATCTGTAGGGGATGATGGGGTATTAGACCTCTCCAGAATTAGACTTTTTCGGATTTCGATGGCTGTCTGTACCTTTTCCCATGCTTTTGGACATGGGAAAGCCAAATATGACAACCATTTTTGTCTGAGATGATGGGAAGCATTGCCGCATGAGCCCTGAAGTTTTATCATATTTTCTATTCGAAATTTGTCAAAATCGTCCCGTTTTTAGTCACATTTTGACCATATCTTTTTACCTAATTAAGATAGAGCCACAGAAATGGTACCAAATGGAAGCTGCTGACCTGGGCTATTTGATAAAGTAACATTGATATTCTTTTACATGATGTTTTAAGCTTTAAAAAGCCAAAAGATGCTAAAATCATGAAAAAAAATGTTTGTTATTAAGCATGCTTAGGCTATAAATAAGTATAAAATATCATCAAGTGAGCTAAAACCAGGTTTTATGTTAGACCTGGTCTTAAGCACATTTCCTACTATATAGTGTTGCCATTCTATCACAGAAATTGGGTATTGTTAGACCAGGTCTAAGCCTTACACTGCCTAAACGCTGTCAGTGAAAATGAACATATGGCAATGCTGCTGAACCAAATATGTTGAACAGACTTGATATTTTATGTTTGGTTTACAGACAATTACAAGATGCAGAATTGTCAGGATCCCATTTATGACTACAGTTGTCAAATAAAGAATTAAATAAGATCATAAATATGTCATGCTGACATTCTTAGATAGATACACATTTAGCGTAAAAATGAATTTTTCAAAGGACACAAAATTATATAGATTGGCAACCCAAAAGTAAATGTGCATTAGTTTTGAATTAGTTGTGTTGCTATCTGTCTCAGAATGTTGACAGCATTCTTTAGAAAAGCACACATGGATGTTAGAGCCATTGCAGTCAGTAATTTGTTATGCGAAAAGAGTGAACTGTTGCGATGTAAAAATGGCACTTTCTGAGTCATCATATTGATGGTTTATCATGATCATACCCACTACTTTCAATGTTAATTTGATCTAAGGAGACTAATACTGCTTGTTGTGGACAGCAAACAAACAATCAGATTGTTTATTTTGTGAAAATTATAAGTTCATAAGAAGAGTAGGACGTCTAAGTCAGTCAGACACCTTATTGTCAGGTTCTAACTAATACTATGACATTTGAATACAATTGCCTCTTCTAGTCTTCTAGCTTGATCATGATTAATCAAAAGACTTCCATGGCTCCCATTTAAATCAATGATGAGGACACATTATCGGCTACCATGAGTCACAGAGTACATTTTTCGCAGTGAAAAGTTTTTGCATAACAAATTTGCAGACTGTAAGTGTTTCGCAACTAATTGCAACAAGTTCAAGTTTGGAAGAAGCCTTGCACTGAGGATAACTGGCTCTCTTGTAATGGACTAATGGTGCATCAATACTGGAGTATAGTGTGAACACACAGGAGGCATCACCTACACGTATTTGACATGGTTCTTCGGTCTGCCGAAGCAGTGGATGGTACAACTGACTGGAAAAGGAGAATGCACACTTCAGGAAAGTGAGGCTTATAAACAAAAAGGAGTGGAAGGACTTTTAGAGGTACACCAAGTTCGTTGTTTGCATGAGCTGCTAGAAGTAGAGACAAAAATGATTCAAGTGCCTACATCTTACTAGACTCTTATTTTTAACAAAGAGGTAGAAAAGAAATATACTAAGTGGGAACATGAATTACTGTTGTAAAACCCAACATTTTTACGCCATACAAACAGTGATCACTTGTACGCAACAATTGCATCACCAATCCAATCAAAATTAATTGAGTTTAAGTAAGAATGCATCTTATAACATTGGACAGAATAGTAAAAAATATTTTTGAAAGACCAGAATTATTTGATGCACCATACCATTTGTACATGCATGTTTGCATGAAAGGAGCACTCATTTCTATTTATTAGCCATGAATTTACTAAATTTTCTTAAATGAAGGTTTCTATTGCAAATGATTGTCATACATACTGTGATCTCCTTCTGGCTTGGTACTACAAGGAACATAACCAACTGGTGGGTAACTCAGTGAGGTCTGCCACCCTGCCAGGTTTGCAACCAGCCCAAGTTTTTTCGTAGGACAGTTTTATCTACTTGAATTAGTTGATTTTATTTAGGCCTATTATCTTCATATTTATCATGCATGGGCCTTCAATGCAATGGACAGTTTGGAACAACCTTTCACTTCTTCCTATGTAATGGTATTGTGTATCAGATTGCTCTGATCTTTTATTTTAATAAGAGTTCCTATTCTTCTGTTCGATGTTATAAGATGCTCAATACAAATTTTTATTTAAACTCAGTTCATTACATATGGATGGGTAATGCTACATGTGACAGACAGCAAAACAGTTTTAAAACTCAATATTAATATGCACAATTTAATTTTAGGTTGCCAGTAAATACGTTATGTGCTCTAAGTACTGTCAAGCTATATTAGCCATGGAAAAAGGCGTAAGTTTTCATAAACGAGTGTCATCAAATGTAAAATGGATGTTGTTATGATATCCTTATGATCTCAATTAATCCCTTATTTCACAACTGTAGTCTTCCTGACCATGCTGTATAATGTGAAAATCCTTCAACTAAACATGAGACATCAATTATGTTTAACATGCTTAACAGATTTGGTTCAGCAACATTGCCATCGGCCAGAATTCACCAACAGGGTATAACCGCTTCTCATATCCCAGATATTAGTTAGAATCTGAGCACTTCAATCCCATGGCTGTGCTTCCCAAATATTAACTACTGATCAGTTTGATCATTAACCATAAGACTTAAAGTTCAAAACAGCTATGCACTCTGCTAAATAAATAAGTTCCAAGCAAAAGGTACATTCCACCTTGAGGATTTCTCAATAACTGACTTTATTCATACAAACACAATCAACAATTTAGTCCGGCCCCTGACCTTCAGGCCCCCTCCTCATTCTCCAATCACAGGCCAGTATCATTCATACAATGCTTAATTGACAGCTGGGTCATGCCCCAGCACAGACACATGTGACTCTTACATTTATCAATAGGGGGCTCTGTTAGCCTGTCCCTGCTAGTCCTATTCTAGTTCCTACAATTCTCTGTAGGGGCCTCTCATGGTCCCCTAGCAACCAATATACAAACACTTCTATACATCATTCACAGGTGGCACTGCTGGCTCTCCCTGGCATTCATTATACAATTGACATACATACAATTAAGGATTCTATAACCCCCAAGCTACTTAAGTGTTAATAGCATCTACATACATGCCACCTTGAGTGGACTTCAATACCAATCTAAGTAGATATGCATACTGCTGGCTACACTAATTGTAGGCAATGCAATTAGGGTGGTCCCTTTATGTTTGACACTCCTTTGAGGTCCTATCTGAGTTACAATTAATCCTGCTGCACACCTGGCAGGTGTGCCAATAACTTATGCAACCTCCCTGACTCACAAAGGGCATTAGGCCTTTGTGACATCCACAATGTGGGCTTATTGATAAAAGAGATTGCCTATCTGACACTTTGAGTTTAAAGGTAGATTGCTTAACTGCCTAGCCCTTAATCACACTTTACTACTAATACATGCATTACAATTCTATAAGCTATGTTCCTCATACATATATATAATTATAGATGGTATGACATTTTATATAAATACCTACAATATTAATATTATTGATAATTACATTTGTTACACTCCTCCCCCCGCGAGAGTAGTGTGGTGCTATATTTAGCGACGCACGTTATGAGTAATTAATTATAACAAATGTTTACAATATATTAAGTGCTTATTCATAATTATAATTGACCACCCTAATCATTGATTTAAACATAGTCGGCTTAAGGTCTGATAAGCAGAGCCTCCCGTCCTGGTAATGATAATTATTGATGAGCATTGTGATATATATATTCAATGTTGGGAATGTAAAATTTTACCTCTCTAAGAGTAGGATTTTATATGTTCAACTTTACATGATTACAATATCTTAATTAAAGCAATCAATAAAACAATTAAATATGACATTTAATACAATAAATTGGTCCAGAACTTGATCTTCGCGACCTCCGAACTTGATTTTCGCGACCTCAGCACTTGATCTTCGCGGCCTCAGGACTTGATCTTCTTTGTTAATTATTGCGCCAATACATTTAGTATTGATCTTAGGAGAGCGCTTCGATTAGTGTCTGTGGTGCGCGAATGCATTTAGCATCCATCTTAGGAGGTGCGCTTATTCAGTTCAATTGTGCGCAGAAGCATAGTGCAACTATCTTAGAAGGTGCGCATTACATGTGGCCAGTGACTGCCTAATATTAAAATGCTGCTTCAACAGAGATGATACATGCGACTTATTGGCAGCCACTGGACCGTTAATTACAGTTAACAATATACATTAGGGTGCATCTAACCCCCTTACATCCTTGGATCACCTCTGACTTTTTTTTGGGGGTGAGGTTTGGTGTCCTGAATAAAATCCTAAAATTTCATTGAAATCCATAAAGGTCTAGGGGTGGCTGATTGCAATTGAAAATTATGCAATATTTATGTTTTTCGATCATTAAAACAATCCGCGGTTCTCCGTAACTTGGTCAATACTAGAGATACATCAAAGATTATGATTTCTCTAGAAAGCCCTGATCAAGAGCTTCAAAATGAATACCAACAACCTATGTTTTCATGCATTTTAAGCAGTGGTAGTCATCTTTTTCAAACAAGAAATGAGGCTTTTTGCAATGACTCTATGCTAGGCCGTATCAAATTGCGACAAAGTTAACCGATCAGAACCCAACCTTCCCAAAAGTTGTGGATGGAGTCCAGAAGGCTTCCTGTGAAACTTCAGGTCAATTGAAGACGTCCTTACACCGATTCACCCCTTACTTTTGATTTTACATTTAAAAAATGGCGATTTTCGGGCTGTATCTCAACAACCTTTCCACAAAAAGAGCTGCAAATACACTCAAAATGTGCAGAATGGTCATATTTGGTGTGGTCCATGTGCCCTTTTACCTTCTAGGTACAATCTCTGTTGTTATACTATGAAAACTGGTTCCAGGAAATCAGGGAGTAATGTGAAGTCCTAATCCTACTGCCGCAACAAGAAACACTAAGAAATTCCATTGCACATCTCACTTTGCATGCAGGCTAAATGAGTGCTTTGGTAATATATTTGGAATTCAAAAAGTCATTGAAGTCATCCCAGTGATAAAAGATGACAGAGCATTATTTGGTAATAGCCTAGATTATGTATCCTTCTGACAGAAAGGATTAACAAGTTTGACATGACCTGCCACGGCTGGAACACTTGGAAGGTCTAGTAATAATTCCATAGCTATTGAAAACTTTCAAACGAAGACAGTGTTCATGTGACAGCTGTGAATCCTTTCTCTGATTAAATAAACATTTATTCTGCATGTCTATCTTATCCCCAACAGCATTTCAGTTTAGTTGCCATACCCAAATCAAAATCAAGTCTTGTTTCGCTGACACAAAAGGGTTCCTAACAGCATCTTCTCTGTTAACTTCATCAGCTTGTACACTTACAGTTGCCATTCTCTTATTGTGAGAAGCAGATTCATTCATGTGAGCCTCAACAGCTTTGTATTCTTCTCCAACACTAAAGCCTGAAATGTTCAGCATTCAACAATTTAAAGTCAAATGCTACCGTGACTGAAATATTTCCTGTAGTTTATGGTGACACAGCTGAGGGGAGAAATTCATCCTTGTCAATATGCAGTCCAACATATTTTCTGGTTGTGGTTGCAGAATCAGTAGCAAGTGTAATTATGGGACCAGCAGCTTTTGTTTCCATCTCCCTTTCATTAATTCCATAGTGTCTTCATAAATGTATCATTATGAATCAGGCACATCGTTATCATCATTATATCAATTTTTTGCACATATGCCCAATTGCATTGACCACTTGTGGCTGAACATGGCTTTACCACAGTAGTTTCTCAGCAATGGCATATCTATATTTGCAAACTGTTGTTGAGGAAAGATGGTCTGGGGCACATTCAGATAGAATAATCCTGAGAGTTAGATGGATCATCATCTTTACAATGGCATTAACAATTCATGGAAATCAAGCTCTCCACATTTTTCTATACGTCTCAGTGACCACCTGCCCCTTTTGGAATTCATGATTACATTACAAAATTTAACTGCCATTGACTCGCAGCTTTAACCAAAGATTTCAATTTCTACTTCTAACAGCAAAACAAAAAGTGGTAGGGACACTGACAGTCGTATCTATATGCAACATCCAGTGCAGAATAGCACTATCTTCTTCTCTCTCATCGACGATGTCTTCACCCTTGTATTTGCTCCAACTTGCCAAGTCCAAGCCCTCAGCCCTTGCAGTCTTTAAATGTACCAGTTGAGTTGCTGAATTAAGTGGGACTGACTTACAAATCTATAGAAGATCTTTCCATTTCCTTAAAGTGATGCCTATGTATTTTCAAGACTGTCCAAGATTATTGTCTCTCATAATTGAAATTGAAATTGATTTTATTTTGCCTCAAAAGAGATTACAGTATAAAAACATGTAAAAACATACAGTAAAAACAGGATATCACAGACTGAAGGTTAAAACGAAGAGAGTAACAGTGTTAAAAGATATCTATTATAATCATTAAAATTCTGCAGGAGCATTTTACAGCTGTCTGAGACCCCGTCTGGGACAGTTGATTTAATGGTTTTACAGGCTCTCTTATAACATGAATCCTCCAGTAGAGTATTAACAAAAGATAGCTGACTAGTATGACATATTTTCTGATATCGATGGACAATAGTGTTGTTACATAATTTATGTGGATGTTTAATTATATAAAAATACAGACTTTTTGCCCTGGCAGAGTTATTCATGATCAAATGAAATAGTTGTACAGTTTGACAATCTATGATCTGATTAGCTTTCGGAATTGAGAGAGCTGTCAACAATGGAGTGGAGCGAAGAAATTTACTAAGGCCTAAAGATGCCTTTACAAATTTTGATTGTATTTTGTTGATTTCATTTATATTTGTTTGAGTAAAATTAGAGCATTCATTTGCATAAAAAAGAATTGGTTGTAGGGCTGTTTTCCAAAGATAGGAGACAACCCTTATAATATAAAATTCTTTCAAATCTCAGTCTGAAGAGATGAGTTTATTTTGCAATTTTTCAATGAATATTCACCCAAAAGGCCATATCTCAATAACCATTTAACCTACAAAATTGAAATTGATGCTAAAATGTTCATAATAACCATTTTTGTATTCAATGCCAATACATTTATATGACCTAAAGTCAATAGTTTTCATATTTTGATGGAAAATACGATTTTTGACATCTGAATAGACGCGGTTTGACATTTAAGCCAGTAGCAGCTGAAATAAGCCTTGAAATTTGGTTTGGTAATATTTTCCTTGTTTCTTGAGACAATGAGCAGACTTTAAGAGGGTCCCTACAAATTTCCATGATAAATTCCCTCTACTTGTTCACAAAATATGAGGATTTTCGGCGTTTTCTTAGCTTTTTAGAGTTTGCAATATTCAAATGAAATCAGCCACCCCTAGGCAACCTTCAAAATGGATGAAATTTGGCAGAATTACTCCTTTCTATGAACCTCACCACCAAAAAAAAGTCAGAAGGGATGTGACAAAATTTTGCATTTTGAGGGGGATCAGATGCACCCTAATATACATTCAATAATAAACATTTCAATGTTACATGTGATATAACATATCATTTACACATTGCATCTTGACCATCACTTAAAGGTTTTCATCGCCTACTTCTATCTTATCTATCTGTTATTGTTTACTCTGCTTCTGTTATGTCAATCTTAGTGATTTAATTTTAGCATCAATATATATATTATTTATATATGTGTGGCTCGTCATTCTCCTGTATTATTTCTACGTGACACCATGTTGGCCTACTGATAATGGTTCATGCAGCCTGCTATGTTTGGTAATAGTGGCCAAACAGTGGCATTGGGGTCTGCTATCGCAGGGAGATCAATCCTGCGAGCAGGTGGGCTGACTGACGGGGCAATTGGTCTTAGTGCCAATGCGTCTGACATTTCAACATCTTTTGATGTTGCTCTAGTAGGGCCGTCTTTGTGCTGACGCTTCATTACCATCTTAAATTTTGCCCACAAGTGTTTACCTTTTAGTAATGCAAATGCCACAATTACCCAGAGTATGGCGATTAAAGCACTGTTAATCCAGACATTTGTCCATGTGAGGGTTTTATTGTCATGCTTAATTGGGTTGGTGTTCAATAGATAGTTTACATCTGCTTCTAAAGTGGGCATCGCCGACTGATCGGCTGTTAGGGGCATGACGTCATGGAGCGCTTGTGCGTCCAGTCTATTGGTAAAGTTAAAATGTGCGGGGATTCTTAAAAGGGGCAAGCTATAGTGGCGATTTAAATACAATCTGTCAATGCAAGTAAAGGACCAGCCCTTACCACTGACTTGACATGGGCGTTTGCACGTGATGTTATAGGTGCCCAATGGGAGATTCCTGTGGACCTCGGGTTCTCGAGCACACCGGGTGACCAGGGTTTCTCCCCAGGATGTGACAATATATTGATTGGTTGCAACCGAATTTACCATTGTGTCACCTGTAGTATGTTGCACTATTGCTTTGCATTTATTAGTTAATTCTGTTCTATTTGTGATAATCCCTCTTGCACATTGTCTACTTGGGCCTGAATATTGTGCTTGTGCTTGGCATAAGCTAGGGTAAAATCCGACACACCTTATGGGTTCCCAAATGCTGCCAGTCATAGTGTCAAATGCATATGCTGGTGCTAACTTAAGTTTGACAGTGAGATCCGAGCTATTGACAGGTGTCGGGTGCGTACTGATTTGGTAAAGTAAATACGGGCTGTCTGCTATAAGGGGTAATTCTAATTCATACACAAGGCCACTACCAGGATGCCACATGGGTGTCACTTTTAAATATCTATAATACCAGGAGATATGACTTACCAACTTGTGCGTCTTGCTGGCTTCCACTAAGATTTGCGACAGTTGCACTTCTGACAGGAGATCTCTGTTGAGTTTGCCTAGCTCCAGCTCAGCTTGTTGTCTTCTATAGATAGCGACTTGAGCGATGTGGGCGTCTATGGCGTTGTCCAGCGTGTCCATGTATCTGTCTAGCTCGGTGACCATCTCGAGTTGGGCAATTCGTTTGTCTTGTTGGTCGACTTGTTTGGCAATAACCACTATTGCTTTATTGAGTTGATTCAGGTGCTGCTCCATTTGTTGTTGACGTTGCGCAATTCGTCTTACATAAGTTCTGGTCTTGTTGACGATAGTTACCAGATGATTGTGTGCATGCGATATTTCTTGTTGATTAGAAGCTACAGCTGATAAAGCATCCTGGAATCTGTTCAATTGGTCATTAGTGGCGACGCCAAACAATGCATTTAATATCGACCCGCCGATATCGAGGAGGCCCCTTTTGACACGATGTTGCTGGGGAGACTGTAACTTGTTGACCATTTGTTGTAGTCGAGTTGAGTGCGCATTCAGGTCTATGTTGACTCCATCACCATTCAGCTTTTCAATCTGCGACAATGTGTTGTCAAGTTGCAAGAGTTGCTGCTCTAACTGCATGGGTTGTGGGGGCTTGTCAAGCGTCACGTATACGTCCCATGTTGCTGTTATGCGTCTTAGCTCTTGGCCTCCAGAGATCGTTACTCCATCAGGTAGATGTGCTATGTCTAGTGCAGTAACATAGGCTTCACAGTGGCTAAAGGTGCACAGCAGAAATATAAATGTTACTAACATGTTTGATGTTGTCTCACGAACTCCTGCAAGGCAGAGATGGCTTCCAGCCGCTGCTTCTTTTGCTGCTCGGGGTCTGGAGTGATCTCAGGCGATATCTGCCGTTTTACTGCTCTGGCTAGATATGTGCGTGCTCGCTTGGGTTGATTTCCCAAGTTCGTCGTGGCAGGTCTAGTTGTTCCTCCTGTGCCTTGGTTCCGACTCTGCTTTGCAGGGCGTGCTAATTGTTGTGCTGCCAGTCGCCTTTGGGCCTGCCTGTGTAGTCGCTTTTGTTGTGGCCCTCTGGTGTGCGTCTGCTGAGTGAGAGGGTTGGCGCGCTTCTGCTGCTGTGAACGGTGCAATAGCTGGGGCTGTTGTGATGCTTGTTGCCTCTTAACTTGGCCGCCTCCTGATGGGTCCTGCGCATGCGTGTCAGCTTCATGATGCGATCGCTTGCGTTTCACGGTCTGCTGGCGCGCACCTTGCTGCTGTGGGCGTTTTGGGGGGGCCAAATTTCTTGCTGCTGCTTGTTTAGGCTGATAGCTATTTCTGACAGGGCGCGGGTTGATCTCATCCCAGGCAATATTGGGATCGACAACTCTCACTTTGTTGATGTTCACTGTTTTTTCCCTGTTCGTCTGTTGATGTCTGACCGTGACCACCTTTCCTCTCACTCTTGTGACTAACCACTGCGGGTCCCACTTTGATGTCATGCTCAATGGGTCATTTGCTTTTAATACCACAGAATCTCCCACATTCACGATTCCTGTGTTGGCCTGCTTAGCTAATCTGCGCCTGTTGTTGTGCCTTGACTCTCTTGTTAAGTGGGCCGCAGTCCTGAGTGCATCTGACAAGTCCTGTAACCTGCCATCCAGCAAGTGTTGATCAGGGAGCAATCGTGAAAGTGGTAATTTGGCTCTCCTGCCATACATCAAGAAAAATGGCGTGTGATTTGTGACTTCTGATACAGCATTGTTATAACAAAGTAACGCCTCACCCAATTTGCCTTCCCAAGAGCTGCGTGAATTGTTGACCAGACGAGCTATGATGTGCTTCAATGTCCCGTTAAACCTCTCGCACTTTCCATTGGCCTGAGGGTTATAGGCAGTCGTGTGACGATGATCGATGCCTAGTGCATACAGGTATCCTTTGAGGGCTTGTGCTGCAAATTCCAGTCCATTGTCCGAGATCAAAACGTCCATGTAGCCGTGCCTTGGGAAGTACTCTCTGGTCAATTTCTTCCAAACTTCAAAGCTGGTCTTATTGGGGATGGGGTATGCTTCTGCCCACCCTGTGGCATGGTCTATGATCGTCAGGATATATTGATTGCCCTCAGGTGTTGTGATCAGGGGTCCAATCAAATCCATAGCCACAATTTGAAGCGCAGCGTCTGCTATGGGCATGTCCCCCATTGGGGCCTTTGGAAAATGCTTGTTATGGACAATGCATGTCTGGCATGTTTTCAGGAAGCTTGCGACGTCTTGCTTCATGTTGGGCCATACAAAAGTGTCCTGTATTTTCCTCAGTGTCTTGTGCACTGCCAAATGTCCAACTTCTTGATGCGCTTGTTTGATGAGCTGTTGTCTTTGTGGCTCAGGCACCACCAGTCTTAAATGGTGTGTAGCTGACTTGTAGGGCTTTCTGCTGCTATACAATAAGCCGTTGACCAGTTCAAACTCGCTGTCGTCATCATTAAGCTCAGTCCATTGTGTCATCTGTTTCTGCTGTTCTGCGACCTCCTGCAGATTCAAGCCATGTGCATCGAGTCCTGTTATGCTCTCAGGTCCGTCCGGTAGTTGATCCCCGAGCTGCCAGTAACCCGTGTCAAAGGTGCTGATTGACTGATCAGGCTTGAGTCGAGATAACATGTCAGCTCTGACATTTATCTTGCCTTTCAGGTATTCAATCTTGCACCCAAATTCTGCCAACAGTAGCGCCCATCTCTGGATTTTCGGGTTGTTTATTTCTTTTGTGAATAAACTGGTGAGGGGTCGATGATCGACGAATGTCCTGAACTCGCTGCCCAGCAGATAGTGCCTGAGATTAGTGAGACAATAAAAAACTCCAAATGCCTCTTTCTCGATGGTCGACCATTTTCTTTGGGTATCAGACAATTGTTTCGATAAATACACAATTGGGCGTTCGATACCATTGTCGTCTAACTGACATAATAGGCCCCCCACAGCGTAAAGACAGGCATCTGTGTAAAGCCTGTAGGGCTTGTCAGTTTGCGGATGCGCCATTACATTGTCACTTGTCAATTGCATCTTGAGGTGCAGGAAGGCGGCTTGGTGCGTCGCGGTCCACTCGAAGGGCACTGATTTCTTGGTGAGATTGATGAGTGGCTCCGCGATCTTCGCATAGTCCTTCATGCAGGAGCGGTAATAATTGGTCATACCCAACAGAGACCTGAGTTCCGAGACATTACTGGGTGGCTGCATGTTCTTGATGACTGCAACTTTGTCAGGGTCCGCCGCGATGCCGTCCTCACTTACCACAAAGCCTAGGAGCTTGACTTTGCGCATGGCAAACACACATTTTGCTGGGTTTAGTCTCAAATTAAATTGTCTGAATCTCTCGAAGACAATTTCAAGGTGTTTAACATGCTCTTCTTCATTGCGTGAATATAAGACGATGTCGTCAATATAAATCAAAGCAATTGTTCCGATAAGACCTTGTAAGACGACTTCCATTGCTCTTTGAAATTGACTGCTGCTATTCGATAATCCCATCGGTAACCTGGTCCATTCAAACAGGCCTCTGTGGCAAACGAAGGCCGTTTTCTCCCTGTCGTCCGGGTGCAGTGGTAGCTGATGAAATCCTGATTTCATATCCAACGTTGAGAACACCCGCGCTCCTTGCAGTTGATCAAAGATGTCCCTGATCAGCGGGATAGGATAGGCATCTTTTTTCGTCAGATTGTTCAAGGCACTATAATCCACTGTGAAGCGCGGGGGGTCCTCAGGATTTTTCTTGGGCACTAGGACGACTGGAGATGCCCATGGTGATGATGATGGCGTTATGATACCTTGTTCCAGCATGCTGTCAATATGATCATCCAGTGCTTGACGTTTCATCAGGGGAATGCGGTATGGCCTGCGTTTGATAGGGCCCCCTTTTGTGTTGATGCGCACCATGATTTCTGGGTGACAGCCCAGATTCTCGCCCTTGGCTGCGAAGATGTCTTGATGCTTGTTGACAAATTGCTGAACTACATTGTCTTTGATTTTGGGTGGGTTTGCACCCAACGATTCAATAGCCATTTCTTGGTTATAGGGCAATAGAGTCAACTGCATATCTCGCCAGTACAAGCTTCCAGTGCTATAATCAATGTGCGCCCCATCAGCACTCAAAACGTCTCTTCCTAATATCATGGGGTGGCCTATCCCCTCCACTACAATGAGTTCTATGTTTCCTAACCTGCTTTCCAAAAATTCCGAGCTGCCCAATACCGTCAGATCGTGGCCTGTCACCCCAATGAGCTGCACTGTCTTTTTTAAGATGGGTGCTCTACCAGTGATTTTACAAAGTTCCTCAAATTCGTTGCGCCGCAAAATTGACCTAGATGCGCCAGTATCTATTAACGCTAAAATTCGACACCCATATAGATAGAGGCATACATACACTAGGGCATCAGGATTTGCGGCGCTTAATATTCCCCCGATTGCGGTTGCCGCCGAGGCTGTTGCTGGTGTTGACTCTGCTGGCTTCTGTGTCGTTGCCGTGTTCTGCAAATTTTGGCTGTGTGACCGATCTTGTTGCAGTAACTGCAGATGGGAGCTCCATTGTCAGCGTAGGCATGCTCGTTCTCGGGCCACTGGTCGTTAGGCGCTGTGGGCGGGGGTGGCTGTTGGCGCGGCCTCTGTGACCGGGGTGGGTGGCGTGGGGCGTCCTGTGCGGGGGGGATGGGTGCCACGTGCTGATACGCTGGCTGCTGCCTGCTCTGAGCCAGATCCATTTGCATTTGCATCATCATGGCCGTCATCTTGGTGATTTGATTAGCCATGCCTGATACCTGTCTCTGCATGTCTCTAAACTCCGATGTTGGCTTGGCTGGATCACTGATGGCGTTTACATCCATTGGCTCTTCCTCCCTCTCTGGCGCACTTTCAACCATGGCCCGGCCTCTGACCATCTTGATTCGATGTTGATTGCCCTCAAATCTCACTGCTTGCTCCATGGCCACCTCATAGTCCATAGCCTTGCCTTCGTTGATAATTCTATCAGCCATCTTGGTGTTCTTGAGTCCCGCAACATAATGCTTCCACAAGAGTCTTTTCTCTGTGTCGTTTCTTTGTGCCCCAGCATACGTTGGGTATGCAGCATCAGCCGTGCGCCTAAAACGACGTCCATAAGCATTTGTCGTTTCATAAGGGCCCTGTTTCATATGCTCTATTTCGCATTTATACCTCTCAGCTTCTTCGGGCGTGAGAAACGATTGCTGCAGATGTGTTTTGAGAAGAGGCCAGCTCGCTCTGCGTCTGTCAGCGTTGGGACCTAAGTGGTGTTCAATCTCCTCCTTTAAGAGACCTGTGGCTGACTTGCACGCGACGACTACTGTCCTGTCAGTATATGATGTTGTGAGCTCGAGTTCTTTGAGCCAATTTCTCACTGATTCAGGTGTGGCTCCATCACATCTTGGCACTGTCTGTGCAATCTCGGTAGCTAGCCGTTGTTCAGCTTCCTCTTGCTGTCGATCCAAGAGCCGTGCTTCTTGGTCTATTCTTTCTTGGTAGAAAGCATTGTTCTGTTTTCGGTCTCTCATCATTTCGGCCATGAGATCTCCATGTTCTTTCTCTCTCAATCGTCTTTCTTGGTCGAGATAGCTGGCAAAGTTTTGCACTGATAGTGGCTGTGCTGCCGCCGCTGCTGGTATTTGCAATCCAGGGCCGAGAGGGTGTGGGGCAGCAGGCTGCTGTTGGCCTTGCGGTCCGAGAGGCATTTTGAGTTGATTGTGAGAAATTGAAAGTTCAAAATTTTGTCAAAATTTTGTGTATCCTGCAGGTATTATTGCTTTAAATGTCCTTCTGTCTTTTAAGTGTTCATAAACAAGTCATGGGTCACCAGTATAACCGCTTCTCATATCCCAGATATTAGTTAGAATCTGAGCACTTCAATCCATGGCTGTGCTTCCCAAATATTAACTACTGATCAGTTTGATCATTAACCATAAGACTTAAAGTTCAAAACAGCTATGCACTCTGCTAAATAAATAAGTTCCAAGCAAAAGGTACATTCCACCTTGAGGATTTCTCAATAACTGACTTTATTCATACAAACACAATCAACAATTTAGTCCGGCCCCTGACCTTCAGGCCCCCTCCTCATTCTCCAATCACAGGTAGGGTGCTCCTTCTGCCCCAACTTGCTCAGAACCCCGTATACTTTTATTTGTGGGTGAGGTTTGTCAATAGAAGTAATCATGCCAAATTTCAAGAAATTTTATTGATGCCTAGGTGTAGCACATTTGGATTGAAATTTGTCAAATTTCCTTAAAATTGTGCGATTTCTTGCGAATTACTAGGTTATCTATCATATTTTTTTCAATAGCCTTGAATATTGTTTAAGAAGATTTCTGGGTCAAAACAGCATTTTCCATCCATATCTTACTCGTTTCTAAATTTAAAATCAGATTAAAGGCTCAGCTTATGTTCAGGAAGGCACTGTAGGTGGCAACACTGATTGCGTCGTCTATTAATGTCATAACATTATTATTAATTGTTGATAAAAAGGCTGTTTTAGTATATATAGCATATTATACAACAAATAAAATTATTTTTCCCCTGATTACATGGTAAACTTTGTTAGAAATCAAACTTTTTCACTTCTTTGAATGCTTTTATCAAAAGAAGGCTATATCTTGATGGAAACTAGAATTTCGATCATTTAAATGAGTTGAAAAATAAGAAGTTGCCAAGAGTTTCAAGATGCAGTGTTTATTTACACATTAAATAATTTACTTGTGACACTAGTAGTGCCTTAATTAAAGTTTTGTAATGTGACCAGCTGCACAGTACCTCACATGGTAAAAGTGTGAAGGACATTTCTGAAGTTTTAAAGGCCTGCAAAGATGTCAATCATCAAATTCAGCAGATCCTTGGGATAGTCCTTTTGGGCAGCATTCTTAGTCATGTCAAGACACTAGGATCAAGGTATTTGTTTTACAAGAAACTGTGTCTTCAATTCTTCTCAAAGGAAGCAGGTCTTGTTGAGCTTCATAGCTCATAGAGAAGATATTAGGAAAAAAAATACTCTGAACTTGTTTTATCTTTCTGTGAGAGAGCACATATTTCCTGTCAGCTGCAAATAAGATGACTTTGGACTAAAGTTATATTTAATGCTATGAGGAATTTCAAGTATTACTGAAATAAAACATCAAGAGAGGAAAGACTCCTGCCACAGTGACTGGGCACAGGACCATGAATATGTTCATCATTATATATATATGTCTAAATTAGGAGAAAATTTACCCCAAAAAATATCATTCAGTGATTTAAATTCATTGTCAATGGCAGATAGTGGTTTGCAGCCTTTCCTCAGTGAGCTGAAAGAGATTGTGGCAGACCTTTTGTAAAACTTCAGAAGGTACCCTATTTCTGATGATGTATTGATACTTGATCTTGTCTTGCTGTATTTTTGCTCTTCAATTGCGACTAGCAATGACTTGAAAAGGAGGGTGCAACTTGGATGACAAAGCTTCTTATGCACTCTAGTTAGCTGTTGCTTGAATAGAGTCTTGTCTTTATTTGACAATTATAAATAAATAGTGATAATTAAGACAAGACTCCAGGCTTTTGCCTGTGCTCGCAGCCTGCAAAAAATTAAATGATTCGTCAAATGCGAGGTATTTGTGTATGCACATTGGTTGAATTCAACTACAACCCAAGCAAAGACCTTGTACTACGCAATAATATCATCAAGTTATTAACAACTCACTCCACAATTTGGGAAGCTGAGCTGAAAGTACTGAAACATTGTCTCTGTTTTCTTGTTCCTGACGTGATTGCTTTGACACTGTTTGATGATCACTTGCGTACTGATGAGAAAAACACATACAGTAAGTTAGTGCAAGAAATATTAAAACAACCATAAAAGGTCCGACATCAAAAGCCTTAAAATCCTTTCCTGATTTGAGGGAAAATATGAACCTTAGGGTTAGTGATTGCAGACTTATGGCATGGACATTGTTTCTTTAATTAAGATTGAACCATCCTTTTTGGAGATTGATGTACAAATCCGAACCTTCTGAATAACAATATAATGACAGATGCATATCAGGGTAAAAGATCTCCAGTGCCTTTAGGGTTACAAATGACTGTGCAGAAAGAGGGTAAAATTGGAACCAGATTATTAAGATCAAGAAAGGAAGATCGATTTCAAAATGAACTACAAGTATGGTCGACAATTCCTGAATTATCGCCAAAATCACAGAAAACAGCGCAAACTTGATGTTGTACACCTATCCTATTGATGACCCTGGCAAGTGGTACCTAGTACTTAGCTGACCTCTATCTTTCCCAAATTGTGTCTGTACTTCATTTTGTATGTTTAAATCTGATTTATCATGCAAACCATGTTATCTCTTGATTGGCTATTTCTTTGCTTTTCTCTCGAACTTACGAAAAACGACAAAATTTCAATTGCAATGTGCTACACCTAGGAATTCTTCAAATTTCATGAAATTTTAGAAAAATGGTCTACATTGATAACCTCACCACCAAAAAAAAGTAAGGTTGGATCCAGAAAAAATTTCAATTTTGGGGGGCAGAAGGAGCACCCTAATCACAGGCCAGTATCATTCATACAATGCTTAATTGACAGCTGGGTCATGCCCCAGCACAGACACATATGACTCTTACATTTATCAATAGGGGGCTCTGTTAGCCTGTCCCTGCTAGTCCTACTCTAGTTCCTACAATTCTCTGTAGGGGCCTCTCATGGTCCCCTAGCAACCAATACGCAAACACTTCTATACATCATTCACAGGTGGCACTGCTGGCTCTCCCTGGCATTCATTATACAATTGACATACATACAATTAAGGATTCTATAACCCCCAAGCTACTTAAGTGTTAATAGCATCTACATACATGCCACCTTGAGTGGACTTCAATACCAATCTAAGTAGATATGCATACTGCTGGCTACACTAATTGTAGGCAATGCAATTAGGGTGGTCCCTTTATGTTTGACACTCCTTTGAGGTCCTATCTGAGTTACAATTAATCCTGCTGCACACCTGGCAGGTGTGCCAATAACTTATGCAACCTCCCTGACTCACAAAGGGCATTAGGCCTTTGTGACATCCACAATGTGGGCTTATTGATAAAAGAGATTGCCTATCTGACACTTTGAGTTTAAAGGTAGATTGCTTAACTGCCTAGCCCTTAATCACACTTTACTATTAATACATGCATTACAATTCTATAAGCTATGTTCCTCATACATATATATAATTATAGATGGTATGACATTTTATATAAATACCTACAATATTAATATTATTGATAATTACATTTGTTACAAGGGTGTAGACCAGTGAAAGCACTAGCCCTGGTCTAGAAATATCCAAATTTCAGTGACAGAATGCCAGTAATATGCGGTAGGAAATATACTACTGACCAGACTTAACATAAAACCTGGTGTTAGCTGAGTTTGTGAAATTCTATGTATATCTATGGCCAAAGCATGCCAAGTTGCGAGACTTTTTTTTTCAAGATTTTAGCATATTTTGGCTTTTTAAAACCTCAAAATTATGTAAAGTGAATGTGAATGTTACTGTATCAAATAGCCCACTTCAGCAGCTTCCATTTGGTACCATTCTTGTGGCTCTATCTTTATTTGGTAAAAAGATATGGTCAAAAATGTGTCTAAAAAGGGGGCGATTTTGACAAATTTCTCACATAAAATATGATAAAACTTCAAGGCCCATGCGGCAATGCTTCCCATCATCTCAGACCAAAATGGTTGACATATTTGGCTTTCTCATGTTCAAAAGCATGGGAAAAGGTACAGACTGGCATTGAAATGCAAAAAAGTCTTATTTTGGAGAGGTCTAATGGGGTATATTGTTTCTAGAGTCTGTTTCCAGGGTCCACTTGTATGGTTATTTTGACTGGTTGAAGCCATAGAGCACTAGATTCTACATGAGCGTAAGAACGGTTTCGGTTGAGTTATGATATTCGAATCAGAATTTAGTGGAGCTCTAAAAGTATAGAGTGATGCCTGAAGTTACAAGCATCTAACTTTCTGAAGCCAAAATTTTGATGCATCAGCATTGATATCACAATATTGTGTGGTTTCAAGAACATACCATAGCAGCAGCAAGAAAACATGATCTCATATTTTGAAAAGCAGTACTGAAACACCGACTAGTAAATATTATTTTTGTCATGAGAATTTTCAAAGCTCAGAAATAACAATGCCAGAAAAGAGAGATGTTTCCAACATACATTTAAAAAGTCCAATATACAATGCATCAAAAATGTCAACAACATCACATAGTATATCCTAAGTTATCCTTGCATATAAGATATTCTCCTAACAGACAGTCCTAATTTTTACTGACAAAGTGATATTCTTGCTTTGCTACAGACAGCATTATTCCATTGACGGAGCAAAAATAAGACAAAAAAGAGCTGATCTATACGACATAGTTCATCCAGATGAAAATAGAGCAGCGAAAGCTTCCTTTAGAATGGTGTGGTAGAGGTAGGGAGATTCTATATTTAGACTATTGGTCTACTTAGAAACAATTGCTATTGTTATCCTTCAATAATAGGACCTGTCTTGTTTTTTCTTGAGCAGGTGCACTACGAAACTATGTACATAATTCTTTGACCTGGTAAATAAAACTTCTTCTTTTATTGCAGGTACACTGGTATGGAACTTTGGATGTAACACTGCATTTCAAATGCCTGTGTAAGTCTGATTCATAATTTTACTGCAACTTGACATTAAGAAATAGCTGTTTACTTTTCAACCAGCAGCTTAAGGTGGCTCGATACTCGTGAACTTTCCAAGATAGTATTTCTTAAAAATAGTTTTAAATGATCCAAAATATAGTTTATAGCAAGGATATATAAATGAAAGTGGTCGCTACCAGCCTTTCTTTCAAAATATTTGAGGTTATGTAAAAGAAAGTCAGTCAAGGCGAACCTGAAAAACTAATTTTTTTCTTATTTTTTTTACTGGGAAGGTTTCCCTGCCATTCAGTGGCCATTCATC
This sequence comes from Platynereis dumerilii, assembly GCA_026936325.1. Taxonomy (NCBI): domain Eukaryota; kingdom Metazoa; phylum Annelida; class Polychaeta; order Phyllodocida; family Nereididae; genus Platynereis; species Platynereis dumerilii. Next base: position 20,494,532 of record JAPTHN010000014.1, on the reverse strand, counting down.
CTATGTTATTAAATTAAGCATGGAATTAAAGAGGACAGTTTTGTGGAAAAGCTTATTACATTTCCAGAAAGATATATTTGGTTTAGGGTGGCTCGCTACTCATGGTCCAGCAATGGCGACGTCACCATGACAAAAGCAGTCTTCTGAGCTCTGTGAGCAGCTTTTTTGGTTTTTGATAATTTCGTGCGACGGCCGCTTCGATTGCCATTTGAACCACTTCTATCAGGGTTACAGACTTCTGGTTTAAAGCATTAGATGCGCCATGAAAAGGACTGCAATCAGAGAGACTTTCAGCTTTATAGTCTAAATGGAATATTTTAAATGGCGATTTTCGGCAAGCAAGTCTAATTTCTCAAAACTGACTTGGAGATATAGATAAATTTTTATAGCAAAATCCATCGCGGTAGCAAACCTTCTCTTATGCATTTTATTGTTCCTCACAATATTTGAAAACGAATGACAAAGAAATGGGAATTCCTATCCCGCCAATTTTTTTTAGCGCCATGGTTTATTAAAAAAGTCAAAATTGTCAAAATCAATTTTTTGAATCCGAGCCCATTGGAAAGCCCTTTAAACTAAATATATCGCTTTAAAACTGTAATCAGCTTTTCCATTAAAGTATCTTTTTTAATTTCATGCTTCATTGAATGATATCGGATGCATGATCACTGAATGACAGGGCAAATTTCACAGTAAAAAAGTTAAGAAAAAAATTGTGTTTTTCAGGTTTGCGTGGACTGACTTTCTTGTGCATAACCTCAAATAATATGAAAAAAAGGCTGGTTGCGACCACTTTTTTTTACATATCCTTGCTATAAACTGTATTTAGGATCATTCTAAACTATTTTTAAGAAATTCCATCTTGGAAAGTTCACCAGTATTGAGCCACCTTAAAGAACTTTTCTAGGGGTTCGGAACTAAAGTTTAGATTTAGAAAATTTTTATCTTTTTATGAATCATAGTGCTAAAAAAAAAGACTAGATAGAATTTTCCATTTATTTGTCATCTGTTTCTAAATTAAATGAGGAACAATAGAATGATGTTGACAAGGCTTCCAACGGGCCTGGAAATTGATACAAAAATTTATTTATGCTTGCCGAAAATTGCCTCCAGAAATTTTCTTTTCACGCCAGAAAGCTGAAATAATTTGGGAATTTAGTACACTTCACAGCAAATCCAATGCTGCAAACAAGAAGATTCTAGCCCTATTAGAAGTGGCGCAAATGGAAAACGGAGCGGCCGTCGCATGGAATTATCAGAATCGAAAAAAGATGATGAAGCAGTCTCAGCAGATCCTGCTGCATTGGTGACGTCACGACAGATAGGGCCTGCCTGGCTGCGCGTCAATGTGCGCTAACTACCATTTCTCATGAGTAGCGAGCCACCTTAAGAGCAAATAGTTTCCGATAATATACAAACTGCCAGTCTATGATTGGAGCACACTATATTATTAGACAATTTCTTGCAATAATGATAGAAAGTGTCAGAAGGCATTTCTACTCAAATCAAAATTTGTGCTCAGAATCTGCATGACAATCATGCACATGAAGTAAAACTATAAACATTGTTAAGAGTTCCAGGAGTTTAGAAAAGGGGACTTGTTTCAGAAAGGGCCTTGTTCTTTCAACAAAGTTATCTTCAGAAAATGCAACATTCTTCTCTCACCGATTTCTGTCTTGCAAATTTCTTTGCTGAAAACAAAAATGCCACAACCGTCAAAAGGGAGTGGATGTATCACATACAAGAAAGATTGTTGGAAGAATATTTGACTTTCACAGGGGATTCGTGACAAGTGTTATGTAAATTGTATCACGTCTGAAGTTCTTCTTTGCAAAAGTTATTTTCTTGAATTGTCTGTACTTGCTTGAATCTTTTCCAGTCATATCTCACTCAAAGAAAAAGATTTGTTTTGTTTCACATGAGTGTGTAATATATAATCTTTATGTGTAAGGTAACAAACTTCAGTTACATTGTATAGTATATACATTCACAAAGAAAGATTTGAAAGAGGAAAAATTGCACCTGTACTGTACATTACATCCTGTTTTCATCTCTCATGAAATCTAAAAATATTTCCTTATTTATGTCGTCTGGTCTTCTTGCACTTTACCAAGGGAAAAATACTCATAATGAATCTAATTTCGCATGACAGATGACGAAAATTGTTACAACTCCCCTCAAGATAAATATTACGATGCTATGACATTTGTTGACTTTCGTGACGATGGATCTCTTTACCTTTTCAAATTACTCTGGCTTATTATAATCAACCTTGTTCCTGCAGTCACAGAGAATGAAGGTACATTCTCTGTTACAATTTGGCCACCAGATTTACCTGTATTCCATTTGAGTAATGTCTTATCGAATGAATACCACTTGCAGGCAATCTGAAAATTGTATATCTTGCATGTAAGTGATCTCCACTTGGGAAGTATTGAGAACGCATCTCAGATGGAAGGTGGTCACATGAGCAAATGAGTCTCTTAACAAGGGGTGTTATAATGCAGAGACCACTGTATAGTTGTAGAGCTCTGCTGCAGTTCAACAATATAGGTATTTCACATGCTTTACCCCTTTTTGCCATAGTCTCCTAAATTGCAGTTTATATTATACAAACTTTTCTGCATGGGGTTTGAGCTTCACGCATGCTGATGGAGAACATTGGAGGCCTGTGACTGAGTTTACTGCAATGCAAAGGATTTTATTTCTTCTGACAGTCATGATCTGCTGATGTCAACACATCAGAACAAACGGTGTTTTCGAAATATTGTGAACAAAGAGATTTTTTTGTCACACCAGAAAGAATGTGCTCCTTGCTCCTTTATTTTAGTTCAATGAAATTCTTGCATTCTAGCAAGCTGCAATGGAAGTCTTGTTGAAGACAAATCACTTGCTGTATAATTCTTCAAATAGGTTTCTACCTGATCTAGAAGCGTTCAACATAAAGCAAGTATGGTTATGCAATGTCATCAATCTTTTTTGACCCAATGATAACATGAATCCAAAATCAGGAGAGCTAACAAAAGACTGTTGATTCACCAGTATTCCAGTCAACACAGTCAGTGATATTTGCCACATTGTCAATAATCTGGTTTGCAAAATTCTTGATTTGATTTTCTAACCCACAGATCTTGCCAACAGCAGAAGGAACCAAAAGGGCACTTGCCTAATGATATAAGTGAATCATGGGGAGCTGCTTCTGGAGAAAGAGCGCCAAGAGTCCCTTTGAGTGTCAAGAGTTACTTTGTGTCACTTTGTGTGTCAAGAGTCACTTTTGTTCCTGCCACCTTCTGCCACCTTTCACAAAGTGCAAATATCTATTTCCCTTTGTGGCCATATCCACTTTGGCAAATCCGCAGCTGAGATGCAACACTTTTGCCTAATCCAACCACAATTCGAGGTTTGTTATACTTGTTGATCTGAAGGTAGGTAGCACATCATGTCCAGGAAAAAGACCTGTACCAATAATGGTCATCTGCTTAACTACTTAGGTGAGGTTGGAAGTCATCTGCAATTGCCTAATCCATCAGTTTATTTGCAATTTTAAATAATCTCATCAAAATTAGCATGTTATTAGTATTAAGTGGCCTTGATTTCCTGAATGTGACGGTGTGATCACAAGATGTGGTCTTCGCATCAGCCAATGTGAGTGATACTCCATGGACCAACTTAATGTTAATTTTTTATAAATCAGCAAATGTTTCGTAATACCGTAAAACGGGGTTACTTTGGCCGTTCTGTACTACTTTGGCCGCCAAATGAGAAAAAGATTCAGTATCCTGTATCTCTCAAACCAATATAGATACCAGAAAATTTCTTTTTGCATCTGCTAGAGTTACTTGTCTACTTTTTATGTACATTAATTTTGTTTCGATATCATGATACAAGTGTTTCTTGGGAAGACCACCCTTGGAAAAAGCAGTTTTGCCAAAAAGTGTGTTTTGCAGGGAAGTGTCTACTTTGTTCTGTCTGGGTCAAGTGCAAGCTAAGGCAGTGAAAATTGTGGACGATTTTTAAAGATAATATATCACAGTATCAAACTGCACAGGATTTGTTTATATGTTATGCAATTTAGTGAGTTTAGGGCTATGGCCAATGTTACCCCAAATCTCCAAGTCAGTGTCGGGGTTACTTTGGCCACCCCTGGAAATGGCAATTGGCAAGAGTTGGAACCGTTTGTAGTTAGCAGTAAAGGAGGTATAAACCCTGATTTGACAAACAGGTGCATGACCCTGAAAATTATGTTGACTGCCATATATGCTTAAAAAACACTATAAATGGTCCAATGCAATAATTGCAATTTATGTATTTTAACAAGCATAACATAGCGATGATGCACGGGCTGCTACGGAAGCTGTGAACCACCGTAGACATATGATGTCATCAAAAATAGCATACGAACAAGTTATTTCATCTTGGATTTTTTTTATGGTTTTGGTCAACATAATGTTACATTGGTGAATTAAGCAAAAAATTGAAAATTAGAACAGAAATGTAAAATGTCATATGATTGATAAAATTTGTTTAAAATTGACACCTTCTATGACTGGTAGCATATCTTACATCTTTGTGGCCTAAAAACTGGGTTATGTTCACGCTTTGTCGTTCTGAATTCGGGAGCAGTGGTACACAGAGTGTGATACCCGTATCAATACTTAATTTTTGTTCTGAAATTTGCGAATGAGTTACAACTCATTCTAGATTACAAAAATACATTCCTGGGGTCTTTGGGTTGCCAAATTAATATAACTAATTAAATTCTATGCGGTACGTGGTTTTACATGGTCAAAATTTAAGGCGGCCAAAGTTACCCCAACTCTGGGGTTACATTGGCCGAACCTTTAATTATGTAATAAAACATAGAACCATCATAAATTTTGGAAAGCTTTTTGATAGATGAAAACCTCAATGTACTAGCTGTGTTATATTATGGCACAAAACTGTTGAAATTCAACGCATAGTTTTTCTCAGAACACAAATTTGGTTCTCTGAAACGGCCCAAGTAACCCCGTTTTACGGTATTTTGAACATTCTGATAAACAAACAATGTCAATACCAAGCATTCCTGTAGTGACGACATCCCTGATGCATGCAATGGAACCGTAAAACAAAAACCAACACCTAACTAACAGAATTAGTTGCCCTGATTTTACAAGTTACTGAAACCAGAAATATTGAGAACATAAATACGTTAAAGCATGCTGTGAATATCATGAAACCATAATGAGGCATCATTGCATTAATAAGATCTTCTTTGTAAAAGGAACTAAATTGTGATTAGAGATTGTTTTATTACAAGGAAGAGCATGCTGTTGAATCTCTGGGGTTTTGACCCAAAGATAAACAGCTTCTTCTCACTGTCTGAGGGAATGCTGAATACAAGTTTAAAGGATTTTTTAGGAAATAAGCAATGAGCCCTGTTACACACATGCCTTGAAAAATTGCGTTTTTTAAACAAAGTAACAGGGAGGTCAGTTGTGATAAATAACATAACCATATTTTGCCTCTTTTTTGTTAAATGTTACCCCAATGGCTTTCCGTTTATTGTGAACAAGCTGAATGATCTAAATAAAGGGAATAAATGTATTATTGAATCATGAAAATAATTTTTTTACATAAATAAAATATTGATTGTATTGGCAATGTTATACAAGGAATGGAGTTGTCAGAAAGATATCAATCAAGAAACCATTAAGAAAGGTTCAAGTATGCAGTCAAGAAAAAGGATGAGTGTCCTTGAAAAGGCTGGCCCAGATATAGATGTAACAATTTTCAAGAAATCAATAGCTATTAAATTATAATTACTGTAACCAAGAAAATTGAGATGTTATGTACTCAGATTACTCTCAGAATTCTGAATTAAGAGGATTAATACAGGTTATACTGCCTAAAGCTGGTGATTATGGGATTTAAATAGGATGTAAGAGATTAACCTCAATTAAAATTGTAACTGATATTTTAGAAGCAAATGGTACTTTGAAGGACATGATAAAAGGAACAAACATAATGTTACATTTGAATAGGCATTCTTTATTACGTGACAGGAAGAGGTGAGCAACAGAAACGTCTAAAAAAAGAAGCCTGTAAAGAATATACCCTGTTGGAGAGTTCATTGAAAGTAGGCAATGGATGCAGTACATGTCGCCAGTAAAAGTTGTTATGTTCTCTCCATCTGTAGTTAACAACATTGAACTTTAAACTTGCATGTGAAAGCCAACAATTGTTCTTTACAAAGGGAAGTTATTGGTGTCACATGAGAAAAGAACTTTCATGAACTTTCATGAAGTACTTCAATATAAAACAAATAATTGATTGTACAAATGTTGGGACAGTCGTCCCTGCATAATAAGACCCTTGTTGTGACTTGCCTGATGTGACCACCTACCTACTACATTAATGTACCCTGTGGAGAGATCATATGCCAACAAGGGGTCTGATAACACAGGGGCCACTGTTTAGCAACACATGCCTTTGAGGACAAGGCCAGTCCCAAGGCCTCCAACACTGGCCCAAAGACATCCGAGACCGTGGCATGGCCAAGGATTTGGCATCCGAGACTGAGGCCAAGGCCGAGGCCATCAAAATATGACCCAGACAATTGCATTAGATTCTTATATCTCACAGAAAGGCAAGGAATATTGCATACCACCGGATGTTTTCCTTCATGCATAAGGCCAAAATATGCTAACAGAATTCATATGTAAGAGTGAATGATCTTGACAAACTGGTGTCCATTGCAGTGAATTCAGCACTTCACTTCCAGATCAGATGTCTGCATCTGTAGGGGATGATGGGGTATATTGTTTCCAGAGTCTGTTTCCAGCATCCACTTGTATGGTTATTTTGACTGGTTGAAGCCATAGAGCACTAGATTCTACTTGAGCATAAGAACGGTTTCGGTTGAGTTATGATATTCCAATCAGAATTTAGTGGAGCTCTAAAAGTATAGAGTGATGCCTGAAGTTACAAGCATCTAACTTTCTGAAGCCAAAATTTTGATGCATCAGCATTGATATCACAATATTGTGTGGTTTCAAGAACATACCATAGCAGCAGCAAGAAAACATGATCTCATATTTTGAAAAGCAGTACTGAAACACCGACTAGTAAATAATTTTTGTCATGAGAATTTTCAAAGCTCAGAAATAACAATGCCAGAAAAGAGAGATGTTTCTCACATACATTTAAAAAGTCCAATATACAATGCATCACAAATGTCAACAACATCACATAGTATATCCTAAGTTATCCTTGCATATAAGATATTCTCCTAACAGACAGTCCTAATTTTTACTGACAAAGTGATATTCTTGCTTTGCTACAGACAGCATTATTCCATTGACGGAGCAAAAATAAGACAAAAAAGAGCTGATCTATACGACATAGTTCATCCAGATGAAAATAGAGCAGCGAAAGCTTCCTTTAGAATGGTGTGGTAGATGTAGAGAGATTCTATATTTAGACTATTGGTCTACTTAGAAACAATTGCTATTGTTATCCTTCAATAATAGGACCTGTCTTGTTTTTTCTTGAGCAGGTGCACTACGAAACTATGTACATAATTCTTTGACCTGGTAAATAAAACTTCTTCTTTTATTGCAGGTGCACTGGTATAGATTTTGGATGTAACACTGCATTTCAAATGCCTGTGTAAGTCTGATTCATACATTTTACTGCAACTTGACATTAAGAAATAGCTGTTTATTTTTCAACCAGCAGCTTAAGGTGGCTCGATACTCGTGAACTTTCCAAGATAGTATTTCTTAAAAATAGTTTAAAATGATCCAAAATATAGTTTATAGCAAGGATATATAAATGAAAGTGGTCGCTACCAGCCTTTCTTTCAAAATATTTGAGGTTATGTAAAAGAAAGTCAGTCCAGGCAAACCTGAAAAACTAAAAATTTTTCTTAAATTTTTTTACTGGGAAGGTTTCCCTGCCATTCAGTGGCCATTCATCCTATGTTATTAAATGAAGCATGGAATTAAAGAGGACAGTTTTGTGGAAAAGCTTATTACATTTCCAGAAAGATATATTTGGTTTAAGGTGGCTCGCTACTCATGGTCCAGCAATGGCGACGTCACCATGACAAAAGCAGTCTTCTGAGCTCTGTGAGCAGCTTTTTTGGTTTTTGATAATTTCGTGCGACGGCCGCTTCGATTGCCATTTGAACCACTTCTATCAGGGTTACAGACTTCTGGTTTAAAGCATTAGATGCGCCATGAAAAGGACTGCAATCAGAGAGACTTTCAGCTTTATAGTCTAAATGGAATATTTTAAATGGCGATTTTCGGCAAGCAAGTCTAATTTCTCAAAACTGACTTGGAGATATAGATAAATTTTTATAGCAAAATCCATCGCGGTAGCAAACCTTCTCTTATGCATTTTTATTGTTCCTCACAATATTTGAAAACGAATGACAAAGAAATGAGAAATCCTATCCCGCCAATTTTTTTTAGCGCCATGGTTTATAAAAAAAGTCAAAATTGTCGAAAATCAATTTTTTGAATCCGAGCCCATTGGAAAGCCCTTTAAACTAAATATATCGCTTTAAAACTGTAATCAGCTTTTCCATTAAAGTATCTTTTTTAATTTCATGCTTCATTGAATGATATCGGATGCATGATCACTGAATGACAGGGCAAATTTCACAGTAAAAAAGTTAAGAAAAAAATTGTGTTTTTCAGGTTTGCGTGGACTGACTTTCTTGTGCATAACCTCAAATAATATGAAAAAAAGGCTGGTTGCGACCACTTTTTTTTACATATCCTTGCTATAAACTGTATTTAGGATCATTCTAAACTATTTTTAAGAAATTCCATCTTGGAAAGTTCACCAGTATTGAGCCACCTTAAAGAACTTTTCTAGGGGTTCGGAACTAAAGTTTAGATTTAGAAAATTTTTATCTTTTTATGAATCATAGTGCTAAAAAAAAAGACTAGATAGAATTTTCCATTTATTTGTCATCTGTTTCTAAATTAAATGAGGAACAATAGAATGATGTTGACAAGGCTTCCAACGGGCCTGGAAATTGATACAAAAATTTATTTATGCTTGCCGAAAATTGCCTCCAGAAATTTTCTTTTCACGCCAGAAAGCTGAAATAATTTGGGAATTTAGTACACTTCACAGCAAATCCAATGCTGCAAACAAGAAGATTCTAGCCCTATTAGAAGTGGCGCAAATGGAAAACGAAGCGGCCGTCGCATGGAATTATCAGAATTGAAAAAAGATGATGAAGCAGTCTCAGCAGATCCTGCTGCATTGGTGACGTCACGACAGATAGGGCCTGCCTGGCTGCGCGTGAATGTGCGCTAACTACCATTTCTCATGAGTAGCGAGCCACCTTAAGAGCAAATAGTTTCCGATAATATACAAACTGCCAGTCTATGATTGGAGCACACTATATTATTAGACAATTTCTTGCAATAATGATAGAAAGTGTCAGAAGGCATTTCTACTCAAATCAAAATTTGTGCTCAGAATCTGCATGACAATCATGCACATGAAGTAAAACTATAAACATTGTTAAGAGTTCCAGGAGTTTAGAAAAGGGGACTTGTTTCAGAAAGGGCCTTGTTCTTTCAACAAAGTTATCTTCAGAAAATGTAACATTCTTCTCTCACCGATTTTCTGTCTTGCAAATTTCTTTGCTGAAAACAAAAATGCCACAACCGTCAAAAGGGAGTGGATGTATCACATACAAGAAAGATTGTTGGAAGAATATTTGACTTTCACAGGGGATTCGTGACAAGTGTTATGTAAATTGTATCACGTCTGAAGTTCTTCTTTGCAAAAGTTATTTTCTTGAATTGTCTGTACTTGCTTGAATCTTTTCCAGTCATATCTCACTCAAAGAAAAAGATTTGTTTTGTTTCACATGAGTGTGTAATATATAATCTTTATGTGTAAGGTAACAAACTTCAGTTACATTGTATAGTATATACATTCACAAAGAAAGATTCGAAAGAGGAAAAATTGCACCTGTACTGTACATTACATCCTGTTTTCATCTCTCATGAAATCTAAAAATATTTCCTTATTTATGTCGTCTGGTCTTCTTGCACTTTACCAAGGGAAAAATACTCATAATGAATCTAATTTCGCATGACAAATGACGAAAATTGTTACAACTCCCCTCAAGATAAATATTACGATGCTATGACATTTGTTGACTTTCGTGACTAAGTCTGGAATATATTGTCTGAAAAACTCTCAATGGTGCAGACGGTAAATAATAGAAATACAATGAATGCATCAACACTGTGACAGCTGAATAGTGTCTTTTCGAGATGTGTACATTGTTGTATTCACACAACAGAAGGCTCGTGACGATATCTGACAGTTGATTCAGAAAGCAAGCTGATGCTTTGTTGACCACGCACATAATACATGTATGTTAGTGTTTTTTTAATTTTCAAACTAAGTTCATTGTATGGCTACTTTAGCACCGGTACTGTACATCACATCCTGTTTTCATCTCTCCTGAAATCTGAAAATATTTCCTTATTGTATGTCGTCTGGTCTTCTTGCACTTTACCAATGGAAAAATACTAATAATAAATCTCATCTCGCATGACAGATGACACAAAATTGTTACAATTCCTGAAGATAAATATTATGATGCTACAACACTTGTTGACTTGCGTGACTAAGTCTGGAATATATTGTCTGAAAAACTCTCAATGGTGCAGATGGTAAATAATAGAAATACAATGTGTGCATCAACACTGTGACAGCTGAATAGTGTCTTGGCAAGATTTTTACATTGTTGTATTCACACAACAGAAGGCCAATGACAATACCTGACAGTTGAATCAGAAAGTAAGCTGATGCTTTGTTGACCACGCACATAATATGTAAGCTTTTTTCGACTTTCAAACTAAGTTCATCGTATGGCTACTTTAGCGCATGTATATGTAAGCACAAGAATATTTATGTATTGCATGGACAATGAGCCTCGTTGTCCTCCATTGTCATCATTTACTGGAAGTAAAACTGTTTTATTGCATGGCATTACACATTTCACTTATCATTTGTGCCTCAGGATATCAACATATTCATGGAATGTGGCACCACAGAGCAATAAGGAGGTTTTACTGGTATTTACAGGAATTTACTGTATGCATAATTTGTATACGACCACTCAGGGAATTTCTCATTGATTTAACTTCAGATTTTCGGCTATTGTACTTGTATATTGGTATGGCAGTGTCATATTAAAATTGTTGTACATAGTGTTCTTACCAGTGTTGTAGTCGAGGACGGGACATCCGAGGCCGAGACCGAGTCCAAGACATGAGCCTCCGAGAGTGAGACCAAGGCAAAGGCCATCTAAATGCGGCCTCGAAGACAAGGCCGATCTACAGACCCCCTTCACTGGCTAATGGCATCTGAAACCGAGCCAAGGCCAAGGATTCTGCATATGAGACAAAGGCCAAGGCCATTCTGAAATGGCCTGAGGCCAGCCTCGAACACGAGGTCGGCCTCGAGACTTCCAACACTGGTTCTTACACCGTGTGCCAGCATGAAAATATCATTTTATGTTGTCAGAATGACAATTCGTATAAAATACATCATCTTATGTTGAAACTTATGACTGAGTGAGCATTTCCTTCCTGACAAACAATTCTTGCCTCTAAATAAAGCGACAAAATAACTGTCAGTAGCAGTGTAGCACTCGACCTTACTTCACCCTGACGTCGCCCTGACTTGCTTGTTAGGTTTTATGTAACAAGACCTTTTCTGGGGAAAGACATAAGGAAGATCAAGAAGTCCTTGGTTGACAGACAGCAACAATTGTGCAACATGACTAGGTTCAGAGGTGCTTCCCTTTGGGGTCGAACCAGGCACTCCCAGACATTGTTGTATTGTAGACAAAAAAAGAAAGATTTGCCTTCACTTATAGCAGCAGCAGATGTGAAAATTCTGTCTGGACCTTATTAGAACCTAGGTCCATAGTTTGTTACGTATGTCTACAAAATTCTGTTGATTTGGTTTTTGATTATCGCTCTTTCACTGTGCACAGCTTCATTATTAATCCAATATTCCACTGATAAGTTCGCTAGAGTAATTAATCAAAGAAAAATGGTGCCATTGCCATGCAGTTTGTTCTGGTAACATAAGTATTGGCTATAATGTTTAGAAAATCACTAGTACCTATCATCATATTTCCAACAATTTTGTTGATGTCAGGAAACATTGTAAAATTGTGAATAGGTAAAAAGGACACTTCATAGCAGTAGTTTAATTGTACACTTACTAAGGGTTTTTTGTGTACAGATATCAAACTTAAATTCCCCTTTGGAGCAGGGAGGCCATGTCTGATTTTATCAGTTTCCTGGAGATTACAAGTGATACCCAAAGGGTTTGCAGAACAAGTCAGTTAACTCTTGAAAACCCAACATATCTAAGATAGGAAGTGTAGTGAAGCAAAGAGCTTACTTGCAAGTTGATGCTGTACAATACGTATAGAAGGTCTCTTTTAAATGGATTTGAATTAGATTGCACTTTGTCATACACAATATTACAGAGATACAAGTTATTAAATGAATGTTGATGCCCTGTACGCACTCACAAATATTGTATTAGGTGAAAAAATTGTGTCAGTCAGAAGATAATAATTTGAGGAAGAAATCTGCTTCAAAAGGAAAGTCATTATTATATTCTTTGAAATATTTATTTGCCTTTATACCTGAAAGCCATACATATTTTTCTGTCTTTAACGGGTGATGTAATAAGACTTAGTTCAACAGTATGAAAAATGAAGAAATCTCATAGAAAGAGAGGTAGATGGGAAACTTTAGAAAAATCACGAAGTCTTTCTGAAGAGAGTCTTTTCTTTTCCTCATTGACACCATTTGTTTCCCTCTGCTGACAGCCTTTAGGAAACATTCCTCAAGAAAATTCAGGAGACTAAAAATAATTATGTCTGGCCTCAACTAACTTGTGTAAAGAAGTTGAAGTGGCCTAGTTAATCTAAAAAAAAGCCTTTTCAATTTTATGACTCGATTTCAAAAGCGGCAACAGAGATATGTCTGGCTTACCTCATAACTACACTGCACTTTAGAGTCTCAACTGAAGTTTAACATTTACATCTAGGAACCCACAGACATCGAATAGAGCTGAAATCATACTTCAAAGGGAATGGAATAATTGTTTCTTTTGAAGTAATGACTTATTCTGACATATTTCTTCTGTGTTATTACATTACCCCACTTTTCATTTAGTTTTTTTCTAATGGAAATCTATGATATGTCAGTCAAACATGAAGGATAATTAGAAATTTTAGAATACTCAAATGCAATATATATTTTTTTTAAAACACAATGATGTGATAGTGTTTAAAATAACCTTAAAAGACAGGTATGTGTCTCTATTCGACCACATGCATGACCTTTTTCAGTCTTTTTTGTGTCATGGGCTCACCATTGAACCAAGCATTTAAGGTCTTCTTAATGCTAAGTCCCGTTGCCAATGGCTTGCCATGGAAGCTGCCAAAAGCCAGAAAGAGGCTTACTGCAAGGAGCATTGCTATCTCCTACTATTTAGAGCTCTCTCCTTGAACTTCAGCATTTGGGGTTTTCTGACTTAGGACTCAGGCAAAACATTACAAAGGAATGACCTTATTTGTTTTCAACCAGGATTCTTCTTCTTCTGTAACGCTCTTCTGTCCGTTAGGACATAGCGCAGCTCCGGAGAGCCATGACTTTTTTGATTATTTAAATCAGGGAGAATGAAATTCTCCCTGAAAGTAGCAAGGAGTCACCCTACGCTGCCAGCTTTAATTGTTTTCAGCTGTTTTGTCTACTGTAGGGCTTCTTGAAAGTGGATGAATTGTGAAAAATTGTTGACTGGGCTTTCAAAGTTCAAAATGGCATTCGTTGCTAAGTGCCAGAAAAAGGCCTCCGCCGATTCTTGAAATTTCTTTGTTTTCAGTGCCTCCAATTGTCACAATTCATAGCAGAAGACGATCACAAAGTCCAAACTGCTTTAGGCAACACACTTTGATGTTACAAGACCCGAAATAATTCAGTAGAAAAACATCTGCTGAATTTGTTGACATGTCGTCATGATGAACGTCGTCAACCAGGATGCCTTTTTTACAATAACTCACATGTTTTTCTCTTTCCTCATTTGTCCATGTGGTTCACAAAAATTGAATGTCTAATAAATGTCTGCAAGGCTACCCATTTACATGTACGTAACAACACAGTGTGTCACATAAATCTGAACTAATAAGAACATCATCAATTTACAATATCAACAACATTCACTTGCAGATGTATATATGTGGTTTCCACTTTCCTGAAATAATTTTGTAAGACTATTCTGTTCACTTCCAAACCTATTCCGACTTAAAAGAAAAGTTATCCCCTTTTCCAATGAGTGAAAGACTTGAAATGTTGTACGGAGAAGTAACAAGCTTCCCTAATAGCCTAATGAGTCTATTTCTGACAAGAAAACAAAATGAGAGTCTAAAAAGCATGAATGACTTGCTTGGACAACTTATAAATAGGCTCTCCTCTGTTACACTGTCCGTTTTTTTACGTTTCAACTAGCATATTCATTTATCTACCTTTAATGCTGTTTCACTTTTTATTATCAGGTTCACTGTTGAACAAAATGGATTGGATATATAGGTTTTGACAATGACAATATCTGATGAATGTATTTCTTTCTAAAGCTACGCACATGACCTCCAAGTTTGCATGATTCAATTTCAATCTGGCTGATTTGAAGAACCCATCCTTTCTCAGTTTAAAGGAAATCATTCCCCTAATCTGCAAGCAAGCCCACTTATAAATCATCTGTTTGACACCTTTTTGGCCTTGAGACATGTTGAATGTCTTTGATCTTTTAAGAACTTGCATGATTAAAAAGGTGTGACACACTGAGACAACATTGATATCTGTTGCTACCATGAGGCACTAGTTATAGAAAGCAATATGGCCATGTACACTTTTTAATGTCTGCATGTACATCAATGCTTTATACATCATGAGTTGAATGCAGGGACGGACTGGCGGCATGTCGGGCCCCGTGGCAAAATCAGACAATGGGCGCTAGGTCCCTACCGCCGGCATTATTTCTTATTAAAGACTAAAATACCGCAGGGCAAATTTGGCAAATTGTCAATTTATTAGGTTGGGGGCCTCCGTGTGAGAGGGTTCTGTCCTCTCAGTTGAGGTCATTGCAAGACAAAATCGTGAACCTGACAGCGAAATTTTGCTCTTTTCTTTATTTTAATTTTTTTTGACATCTTGTATGGGCCCTCTGAGTGGGTGGGCCCGTGGCAGTTGCCAATTTGTCACATAGGCCAGTTGGCCCCTGGTTGAATGTCGTTACAAAACATGACACTCTGAGACAATGTAACTATTCTTTGTGGAGTGCAATGTGTCCTTGTTGAAAAGCTCCACAATGCAGATCTCCTTTTTGGCCCACCTTTGTAAATTCTCCTAAGAACAAAAGTGCCATTCCTACCTCATATTGTCCATAAGAATGACCAGCTGCAGGAGGTGTTTGCAGACCTGTGTTGTTTTCATACCATTGTCAGCTCAGCATCAATAATACTCTTTCTCGTAATGTAATAATTTTCTGTAAGTTTTCATTATGCACATGCTCTTTTCCGCATATATCCAACTTTTTTCAAGAATAAACCGAACAATGAGATACTATAGTAGATATACAAGATAATTATATAGGTGTCCGTTAATGTGACACATGTGTCAATATTGATTAGAACTTATTCTTAGATTCAGATTCCTTGGTCTTTCAAGATCACTCAGTGCAAAATGTTTCAACCAAACCGATCTATATTCAGACTTTTTTGCACCATAGTTACTATTTGAGGATTAATCTAGGTATGTTATGGTTACCAAAACGGATGCCAGCCTTTGAAAGTCTATATTCATCCCCACTGTAACTAAAGAAATAAGTATAGCAAGAAAAGACCACTCTTTGATGTATATACTGGACACATTACTTTTCCAATATATCTCATTTGGTATTCAAATTACTCTGGCTTTTATAATCGACCTGGTTCTTGCAGTACACAGGGAATCAAATTATTCTCCGTTACACTTTGCTTTAAATTACAGACGTTTAATGATGTAAAATCTTGCTGTAAACTTAATAAATATATCATTCACAGTATTCTATTAGTATCAAATAGTTGCATAGCACTTAACAAATGAAAAAGAGCACTATTTAGTAAATAATGCATTTGCTTAGTCACAGAAAGGGATTAAATATGTTCAGACTCCAACTGGTATTTTCAGATCATGGTATCATTCTTTGGGAACAAATACAGTCTATTTATAACTTTGTAATTAGAACAACACATGTGACAATTCTCTTTGTTTTCTGCAGGACAAACTTTCCTACAAAAATGTATTTCCACATTTTGCTGTTGTTTCTTCTTTTCTCTGGTTGCCTGATGTCATAAACATCACTGCTAACATACATGCAAAACTGAAATAACTAAGTGAGATAGGCCAGTATAGCAGATGGAAAATGTTTTTCATGGGTAGTCAATTAATAGATGAGCAATGCTGGTCTGACAGGTGCAGTGAAGCATATTTGTTACATAGATCTACTAATAGGCCTAAAGAACACTAATATTGCGGTACAAGACTTGCGTCAGCATTACTCTCTATTAAATACAATGTGTACAAATATGGGAGATTCAAATTGATCATTTGAATTACAGATTTAGTACATTCATAAATTAAACAAGCATTGCTTGGTGCCTCACACAATAAAATGTACAATGTGACAACGAGTTCTGAATAAAGGAGAATTTGTATAGATGATCTGAATGACAGATTCTGTACATTCATCAATTAAATATGCATTGTCTTTCTTTTATGCAAAATAATTGTAATTGAGGATGCCAAAAGCGTGGCTCTGAATTGTAAAATTTATTGGCGTCAATGAAGTCGGCGAGGTTCTGTAGATTTGTTTCAAGCAGGAAATTTATCAAGTTTTTCATATAAATGAACAGTGGAATTTTCCAAGATTCATAGTTCTTCACCACATCATACAATTCCAGTGTCCATGCATTTGCGATTCCATACAGCAAGCGACAATAACGAAATTAAATCCTTTCCGAAAATGCGCATTCTATCAAGATAGTTGGCTTTTAACATTGCAGAGCGTTGGGTTTAACTTGATATCCTATGACAATTCATAATTTTGCAAACGGGAGAGAATACAAAACTTAATGCTGAAATTTTAACACAAAAACATCAAAGCAGCAAGAATGCCCATTTAAGAACAGGTAATCCTCATAATACATTACACTATAACGTAGTAATATTTATAATATAGTGCAATAGTCTTAACTAGTTATGTCAAATCCTTGGGGGTGAATGAAAATTGTACATTTACCAAAAACTACTGCCCTGGCTTCAAGTTGGATTCTGCTGAACAGCTCAAGTGCCTCATCATCTGGTTTTGTATGCATGCCGATATATAGCACTGGTATTGTATGGAGATACAATGTGCAGTTGCAGCATTGTCCAAAAATCTACATTACCTATTGTAAGGATGCAGCAAATGCACCTTCAGGCTGGAAACACCATCGAACCAGAGATTCTGAAGAGCATGGTCATCACAAAAGAAAAACTGAAATATGAGGTCTCTAAAAGGAGTTCTTTCAATGCTTAATGTACAGCTATGTGGCATACATATCAATTTGCCAGAAGGAAATCCATAGTACAGTGTACTATATATACTACATAGCCCAAACAGTCCTGCAAACTGTCCTAAGTCTTTCTGTTATATTCTCTTATATATACCATCATAAACATAAGAGAATGAGATGGGTCCTGCCACTATATAGTGACCAGCTGCCCACCATGCTCCGCGCAAGTTGATGGGAAAGTTGAGAAGGATTGGGGTCTCTCTGGTCAAGGGCTAATGGATGTAAACCCAACATAAGCAAAGAATATTTGATATCAGATTGAGATCTTCTTTGCAGGGTATCAATGCAAGAAATGGAAAACTGTGCACTTTTTTATTCCGAGGATTATTTTTGTTGTGGGCCTAGGTTTCCCCCACATGTAGAAGTATGAACCCAAATGCAAGATAGACAGTTGATACGGTTTCATGCTTTACCTCGTGTGCTTCTATCCTTCAGCTGTCAGAATTTTTAATAATGTTAACTCTAGTCCAATTTTTTAATGTTTTATCAGCTCCTTTACAGTATTATCTCGATTTTATTCTACTTTGTTCACCTATTTATAATTATCATTGGATTGTCAATTTTAAACTATTTATTATGTATTATTTATTCTTATCTTTTTTATGTATCATTGGTGCTCATTTCATTTTTAGTCATTTCTTGTGAGCTTGAGGCAGCAATCAAATTTCTGATGTGCTTATATTGTATTTGTACATTAGTTGAATAAAATATCTATCTATCTATCTATCTAAGTAACCAACTTCAAGCCTTCTTTTTATGAACCAACTGGACTAATTAGCACATGTGGGGACCAACCCCGGACCACATAATATGAGGCACAGTGTCCTTGAACGAAGTTTAGGGTTAAAAAAAATGTACAAAGAATCTGTCAACACAGCATTGTAGTACCTGGTCTCAGCTTCGATTTGATGTAAAGATCTAAAAAATCTGTTGGGAAAATTTTGAGAAAATTGAAATTTAAAATTTTTAGTTTTTCACACCCTTGTTGCATGCAAAATATCAGTTTTAGATCTATCAAATAGCATTGCAGTGTTATTGAAACATCACAGCTTATCTAGGTATATATTAGGTTACTGAATCAGGTGAAAAATAATAATAAAAAGCATTTTATATCTAATTTTCACATCATTTTCAACATTTAGGGGTGTTGCAAACTCGCCGAATCATATAATGTGCCAAATCAAATATAAACATGGCCATTTCGGCTTTATTATTTCTTTAACTAAAGAAAAGTGGCAAAAGAACCACCAGGGTATGAGAAAATGCCTTGTCAAATTCATAAGTGATATAAATTGAGATTTTTAGTATTTCACCAGTTTATGTTTTTCAAGTGGGATTCACAAAAACATCTGTAAAGTTATCGGACAACAAATAGTGAACAAATGTCGGAATACCTACTGTCAGCATCTCACAAGTGTGCATCTTCACCACAGCTTTGCATGTAACTTGTATTTGACATCCAAGAGATTAATATATTTTGATAGATATATTTTTTCAAATCGTAAAAATAAAATCTATGTAAGTGTTCTAATGGCTTAGATGAACAATTCCAACTTTTATTACAATGTTTCTGTCCATATTGAAATGTAGGTAGCAATTTTAATGGTCTTCTGTAGAATTTTAAGTGATTCGTTTATCTGTTTTTGCTAATTGTTAAGATTATTTCATGGAATCTAGTGGTTACATACTTCCAAAATTCATTTGTTCAGTTATAGCGTGTCCTTGTGCAATCAACAAAGTTTTGAATAAATAGCAACAGATTCTCTTTCACTGTCACACAATTAATATTGTTTATCTGTACTTGCTATAAATGAACAAATGAATTTTGGAAATAAGCAACCATTAGATTTCATGAAATAATCCTAAAAATTGGCAAAAACAGATAAGAAAAGCCCATAAAATTCTACAGAAGACCATTAGAATTGCTACCTACATTTCAATATGGACAGAAACATTCTAATATAAGTTGGAATTGATCATCTAAGCCATTAGACCACTTGCATAGATTTTTTTTTACGATTTGAAAAAATATATCTATCAAAATATGTTATTTCCTTTGATGTCAAATACAAGTTACGTGCAAAGCTGTGGTGAAGATGCACACTTGTGAGATGCTGACAGTAGGTATTCCGACATTTGTTCACTATTTGTTGTCCGATAACTTTACATTTTTTTTTGTGAATCCCACTTGAAAAACAATAACTGGTGAAATGCTAAAAATCTCAATTTATATCACTAATGAATTTAACAAGCCATTTTCTCATACCCTGCTGGTTCATTTGCCACTTTTCTTTAGTTAAAGAAATAATAAAGCCGAAATGGCCATGGTTATATCTGATTTGACACATTATATGATTCGGTAAGTTTGCAAAATCCCTAAATGTTGAAATGATGTGAAAATTAAAAATAAAATGTTTTTTATTATTATTTTTCACCTGATTCTGTAACCTAATGTATAACTAGATAAGCTGTGATATTTCGATAACACTGCAATGCTATTTGATAGATCTAAAACTGATATTTTGCATGTGACAAGGGTGTGAAAAACTAAAGATGTTAAATTTCAATTTTCTCAAAATTTTCCCAACAGATTTTTTAGATCTTTACATCAAATCGAAGCTGAGACCGTATACTACAACGCCGTGTTGACAGATTCTTTGTACATTTTTTTTAACCCTGAACTTCGTTCAAGGACACTGTGGAGGCGTTTAAAAATGTCTTTATATTCATTCTTTCCAACTTGTTAAAATCACCCTTCACACTTCAGCAATTTAATTTTTGTAGCTTGTAAGAAGATTAGGTTTTTGGTGTTTTAAGCTGAGATAATTACAAAATTTAAAATCCTTCCTTGAGAAACAATGACACAGCTGACAATACTTAAAACTTTTTGAATCAAAGCAGATGCCAAGTTCGTTTCTTAATTGAGGAATTTTAACAAGTTCCTTGACAGGGTGACAAGAAGCTGACATGAATGATTTGGAATTGGTTTTTTACAGAAGACAAATAAATATGCCAGATGATCCATATGTGCTTGCTGTTTGTTCAACAATCAACGGGTTATATGTTTTGCTCAATTTCGAACAATCAGTCTTTTTGTACGGTATCTGACACAATAGCTGACCTGTTCATCACAATGTGTCCATACATACATAGATGATGCCATCTTTCAATCTACCACAGGAAAATGAAGTTTCTCCGTGGCCTAATTGGCAAGTGCGCTTGTCAACTGGCTTTGAGGGCGTGGGTTCAAATCTCACCCCGGGAACTCACTTTAGTCCGAGCCCATGGGACGTTAAATATAGGCGGGTTGTATCCAGTATTCTATGCTGGGGCAACTGAAAGACCCTGGGCATCCCTGAATTAATAGGGTATGTGCTAGACTCACAGTCTTCTCATCTCATCATCATACGGCGATCGCCTGCCTTAATATAGCCCACTTAGATGCTGCAGAGGCATGAAACACAAACAAACAAACCACAGGAAAACGTCATTCTATGATAAAATTTACCGGATGCTTTTACGTGTCAGTAGGAGTTGTTTTGACATCCTTGTCTGCATGGAATATTAGATTTCTCTAAATGTAAACATGTATTGATGGCCTGCTTGCCCTTTTCTTCATGCATCCAACTTGAAGAACGAGGAGAACAACAAAATATGATAGATAGCAAAGAGGAAGACAAAAATGTCTCATTACTGCAGATTCTATTAGTATGAGTTTCTCTGGCTAGTTTACTTACTATGTACGTAGCATTTTCAGCTAACCTGATTGGACCCTGGGCAATAAAACGACCCCCAAATCAATTAGTTGAACGTAGAATGCAATGGAATGTGAATCTTCTGCTTCAGTGAGCAGCTCAGTTTGACAACTTAAATCAGATTAACAGGTAAATGCAGGCAGTCACCTATATTACCAGACACGTCAGCTGTAATTTAGATACGTTTTTATAGTATTCAAATTAGTTTTGAGCCACGTAGTCCAGTCCCTAAACCAATCAGATGAACTGCATTTGCTACGTTTTACTATGCCATTGCAGAAACTCATACTTATTGAAATTGCAGTAATGTGACATACATGTGTGTCAGTATTATGATTCCGTTATTTTTAGATGGAGAGTCTTTGATCTTCCAGGATTAATCAAGGTAGAGCAACTTTTTTCAACCTAGTCATTCAATGTTTAGCAGTCCTTTTAACCATATTTTCTATTTTAGGATTAGGCCTATATTTGGCCTGCTATGGATCCCAAAAAAGATGCCAGCCTTTGAAAGTTCATACTCATCCCCACTGGAACTAATGCAATAAGTACAATAGCAAGAGGGTCCCATTTGATATGCTAAAAGCATTATTTTTCTGATAGATCTCTTTGGTATTCAAATTACTGTGGCATTTTTTGTTAACCTGGTTCCTGCAGTACACAGAGATTAAAGGTACATTCTCGTATAGTTTACAGACATCAAATAATGAGCAAGAATTGTTGTAAGTAGATATTGTTTACATTATTCTAATACTATCCAATTAGTTGAAATGGTTGCCTGTTGTTCGACAACTTTAGAAGGGTGATAATACATTTGTAAGCTTCCAGAGAAGAACAAACCAGATGCAGACTGTTGCTGGTATTTTCAGAACATGCTAATCGTCTTTTGGAACAAATACAGTCCATTTATAACTTTGTAGCAAGGACAATACATGAGATAATTGTCTTTGTTATCTGAGAGACTAACCTCCTGCTGCCACATTTTGCTGTTTTATTTTTTTTTGTCTTTTTTTGTTAGTTTTTTTTTTGGTAGCTTGATGTAACATACATGCAACGCCGGAATACCTAAGTGAGATAAACCTATAAAGCAGGTGGAAGATGTCTTTTTGCAGGTAACAAACTGGCCATCAATGTGAGAATCCTATGGCAGGTGCTTAGTAAAACAAGGTAGAAATTCATTATGAAGTCATCAAATTTATCTGTATCCATTGCTCACTGTCGAAATCAGTTTGACAGACTTTGGCCTGGTTGCAAGCCAGTTCCTTCTTATAAATATTCTAAATATCAACATGTACAACATGTGCAAACAAGTGAAATTCAAATGGATCATTTGAATAACAGATTTATTACATTCATCAAGTGAACAAGCATTGCTGGTTGCCTCACACGATTAAATGTACAAGAAGAGAACGAATTCTGAATAAAGGATAATTTGAATAGATGATCTGAATAACGGATTCGATACATTCATCAATTGAATAATTATGCATTGTCTTTCGTTTCTGCAAAATAATTGAAATTGAGGATGCCAAAAGCGTGGCTTTGAATGTAGATTTATTGGCATCATTATAGAAGTAGATAACTGTAGATTTGTTTCCGGCAGGAAATTTATCACATTTTTTCCATTGAAATGAATTCTGATCAGAGAATGCATATTCTATCAAGGGAGGGAGCTACAAATATTTCAGTGTCCCATGATAAAGTGAATTCTGAACCTGGCAGAGAAAATAAAAAGAAACACAATTTAATACATCAAGGCAGTAAGAATGCTCACTTACATACAATGTAAGGAAAGGAAGTCGTCATGACACATTACACTGTAATGATAATATATTCTATATACGTATTGCCTCGATAACCTTAATTAAAGGATAAGTAATAATATGCCTGGGAGCAAAAAATGAAAATGACAAAAGGCTGTGTATTTAGAAAAATCTATTCGTCCCTTCAGGTTGGTTTCTGATGAACAGCTCAAGTGCCTCAAGGATGGTGTTGTATGGAGATTTGAACTTTGCACAGTTTTCAGCATTGTCCAAAAATCTATGCTGCATATTGTAAGGTGCAAATGCACCATCAGGCTTAAAAGACGATCCAACCAGACTTTGCAGAGCATGGTCATCACAAAAACATACTGAAATATGAGGTACTCTTAAAAGGAATTCTTTCAATGCTAAATATACAGATATGCGGCATACACATCAATTTGCAACAATGATATCCTTAGTATATATATGGAGCCCCTGTGTTCCTGCAAACAGTCCGAAGGCTTTCCATTATATTATCTTACATACTTCCATAAACATAAGAAATTCATATGGGTTCTGCCACTGTATAGCAACCAGTTGCCCACCACATACTAATACTAGTAAATGGGAAAGTTGAGAAGGATTGGGGTCTCTCTGGTCAAAGGCTAATGGATTTAAACCCAAAATAAGCAAAGAATGTTTGATGTCAGATAGAGACCTTCTTTGAGGGGTATCAATGCTGGAAATGGAAAACCATGCACTTTTTATTCAGATGATATTTTAGTTGCTGGCCAAGGTTAAGCTATGCAATTGGATGCAAGATTCAGATTCAGATTCAGATTCAGATTTTTTGTTTATTTTCCCATATATAACTTACAATATTCAATTATTTCTATCAAGTATTATATATAGTGGGCAGGGTGACCTCTTAAAGACTTACATGATGAGTGAGGTTCCAGCTTTACCTTCTGTATTTATTAACCAACTTCACGCCTTGTATTTGCGAACCCACTAGGATAATTAAAACAGGCTGGGACCATAGAAATGAGGCAGGGAGCACTCACGGTACAGGATGAAACATTCGTGATTGGTCTAACATGAGTTTTCTAAACCGGGAAACAAACCCAGGTCCGAGAGGTTAGCAGGCTAGTACATTACCATTGAGCTAGTCCCCCAGGCCCTGCAAGAGAGAGGAAAGTTTGCTCAATGTTCATAAGTTGCCAATAAGTAAGGGGTGTATCTAGAAATGGCCTGAGGGGGATATTGCATGCCGGGATGAACACTATCTCTTCCATCTCCATTGTTGGCCTTATGGCGGGAGGGTCAATGGCCCAGTACCCCCGCCCCTAAATACGCCGCTCCAATAAGTAATGAAACTATATTTCAAGGTATGTTAACTTTTTAAACTTTTTATAATGAGTTTCATTATGTCCTATAAGGAGCAGACATTTCCAAAAGATCAGAAGAGTATGTGAGTGTCACCACTTCCAATGAATGACTATGAGCTTTGATCTTATCATGTATTCAGGTCAATTGCTTTCTGTGGTCTTCTGATATGATATTATATGGCTTTCGAACTAATATGAGTGGCTGCAACTGTACACTTTGACATGTACATTTCTGTCTGGCCGTGACTTCTTCAATTCCTAGAATCACCCTTGCAGTGACTATAGGAGTGAGACAGTGTGCAATACACTCTAAAAATTTTCAGACAAAATTGTTTTTTTCGATTCAAAATGGTTTTTTGGAAAACCAAATTTCAATACAAAAAACCTACATGGATTTTTTTTTAAATCCATGTTGGTTTTGCATTGAAATTTGGTTTTTCAAAAAACCATTTTGAATATAAAAAACCAAATTTGTCCCGACATTTTTTAGAGTGTATTTGTCCAAAAATTATTAAATATTATAGTGTCTAATGGTGTCCACGCTTCCAGTTCTATTGATGTTTGCAAGTTCAATTCAATTCAATTTAAATCTATATTATCAGCACAATGCATTATCCTAAAATCTAGATTGTTTCTTGGAGTCCTGACATGAAGGTGTAATTAAACTTTTAAGTATTAGTTAGACACCGATTTTGAAGGGTTCTAACATACATCTTTTTCAGTTAGCTCCCGACCGGAGGGAGGGATCTAACTGACAAGAATGCATGTTAGGACTCGACGAAGAGGTGTCTAACTGACTTAGACATCATATGCTTCTTCTAATATTTGTTAAAACTTAGGGACCGTTCAGAATTTACGACTGGGGGCTTTGTATGTCGAGGGGGGGTACTAAAAATGCGCTTGAAACCTAAGGGTGGAGTACTAAAAATACGCATGAAACTTAAGTGGGGGTATCAATTTTTGATGGGAAGTTCCAGCAAAACTCCCACCCCCCCCCCCGTCATAAATTCTGAACGGTCCCTTACAATTTTAGCAACAACAAAAAAAACAATGATCTGATTGTTTGTTTGCTATTGTAAACAGTGTTAATCCTGAGCAGGACGCTAACATGCAATATTGTCAGTTAGATACCAGTTTTTCCAATGGTATTATGATAATGCCCCAGCAAAGAAGACAGGACTTGTAAATACTCGATTGGTTGAAAATATTCATAGGTAAATTTTTGTTTTTATCAAAAGTTCTTTTTTTCTTTTTTAATTTTTCGAGATTTTTGGATAATTTTTTTTTTTTGGAAAATGTTTCCTTTTTTTGATAGGCCTAATTTTTTTTTTTTTCGGAAATTTTTTTTTTTTTTGGAAAATTTTTTTTTTTCAGAATTTTTTTCTTTTTGGCGGAATATCAAACAGAAGAAGAAGAAGGTAGTCACGTTGTAGTCACGCGTGAAGAGAAGCAAGTGCCAGGATCATATTATGGGATGTCTGAATCACTTTTTTTGATTGAACCATCTGGAGCACTCCACTCGCCTGATAGCCATAAGGGACGAGACCTCGCTTCACTCGATGAGCCGGTGGCTCTGTCCCGTCTATAAATCAAGTGTGCAACGAGCCCAAAATGTGAAGTGATCAATCTGAAATGTGCAGTGATCAATCTGAATTTGTGTAGTGATCAAATTCACCCTTTTTGACATTTTGTGCAAAATTGTGGTGAAATGTAGAATCCCCACAATATACTTTGTATTTCAAGAGATTTGATACTTTTGTCTGCTTGATGATGTTCAATTTGGTCATTTGACCAAGAAAACGATTAGCGCAGTGATGTAGGGGAAGGTCAGACAAACATTTTGATGTATCAAATGAAAAAATCTGTTGGGAATTTTTGGAGATATTTGAGTTTTAGATTTTTTATTTATCACACCCCATTCTTAGCATGTAATCTCCATGAAAAAGTGATCAAAACTGTCAATTTTTCCTGTTAGGTAATATCTAAGATACAAGTCATTATTCAGAAGTAAAAATATGCAGTCATTGTCTCTGCAGAAAGTATGTACCACTTCATCCAAACTGACAGGGTGTGATAAACCTATAACAGCTAACATTTCTTGCTAAAGGCCTGAGAAAATGTTTGAAATAGGAGGTTGTGTTAGTTACATAATTCTTGTAAATAATTTTAGCAAATTTGGTCTCATCATCTCATTGTAGCAGGCTTTGTTGAGTTTTTTGTGCATTTTATCACAAATTTTGCGACCGTGAAACAAGCATTTCATAACAATGTAAAAGGATACACAAAGTTGAGTAAATTATCAGACAATGCATGCATAGAATGTTTGGAAGTATCTGCTTCACTATGAAGATGAATCCCCTGATTATACATGAAAAGTATTTGCAATTGGACAAAAAGACAAAAATAAGATTAAAAGCTATAAATAAACAGTAATATTCATGCTTAATGTATTTTGAGTACTTAAAATGGATGTTGGGTGTTTAATGTTGATGTAGGTTATCTGGCATCCAAAATCAACCAATATTTAATCGTATATAAGAACAAAAATAGCATAAATTCAGTAAATTATGTGAAAACGTAGTTAATACAAACATGTACAACTATTGCACATTAAGACTGCAATGTCAAAGTATTTTACTCCATACTTAACTAAATGCTTCCAAACATTCTATCTACGTGTTTTCTGATGATTCATTCAACATTGACTACACTTTACATGGTTGCAAAAGTACTTGTTTCACAGCGGTAAAATTTCTTAGAAAACACATAAAAACCTCAATAATACACCATAGAGTTCAAAAGGGAGGCAGATTCTACTACAATTATTCACCAGAATGATGAAACTGAGGACAAGCTGGCAAATAAACATATTTTATAAATTTTCTGAGAAATGTTTACTGTTATAGGTTTATCACACTCTGTCAGTCTGAATGAGGTGGTATGTACTTGCTCTTGTGGCAATGACTGCATATTTTTATTTCTGAATAATGACTTTTATCTTAGATATTACCTAACAGGAAAAATGGGCAGTTTTGATCATTTTTAGATGGAGATTCCATGCTAACAATAGGGTGTGATAAATAAAAAGTTTAAAACTTTAATATCTCAAAAAATTCCCAACAGATTTTTTCGTTTGATACATCAAAATGTTCGCCTGATCTTCCTCTACATCACTGCGCTAATCGTTTTCTTGGTCAATTTTTTTAACCCCAAAGTTTTTTCAAGCTCGCTGTGCGCAAGACGTTACACGCAGTGATCAAATTTTCTTATTTTAAACCTTGTTTATATTTCAGGCAGTAGTGGAGAATTGTGCAAAATTGAAACCGTTTACATCTTAATGTACATGTATTATACGAAGTTGTTAAGTTAGTACCATTATCCTGAGTGCCGATTGCAAAATTACATGTCTCCTGTTTAAAGCTATGAAAATTCTGGGACTTGATTCAACTAAAAGTTGTTTTGAAAGAAAAACATGCTTGTTTCAAAATTCCATTTATGTATTTTGATTAACTTTTCGAAAACACACTTCACACTTCAGCAACTCGAATGTTTTTAATCCTTTAAGGAGATTCAATTATTGGTGTTTTAAGCTCAGATAATTACAAAATTTTAAATCCTTGTTTGAGAAACAATGTCACAGCTGACAACACTTAAAACTTTGTGAATTAAAGCAGATCACAAGTTTGGTTCTTAAATCTTAATTGAGGAATTTTAACAAGTTCCTTGACAGGGTGACAAGAAGCTGAAAGGATGCAGACATCAAGGATTTTGTATTGGGTGTTAAACAAAATGGAAATTGTGAATTTTCCAATAGCCTCAATGTCTTCTATTTATGGCTAAGAAAAGGAAAATTATTATGCTTCATCTTTGAGGTACAGATGTAAGTAATATTTGTTAAAACGCAAAACAAAAGCCGGCTGTCCAAAAGTCTTATTCTGAAATTCAGACTAAACATCAGCAATATATCACCAAGATAGCTTTATAAATGTCTGTCTGATCCCCAGGATATACAGTAGAATGGTCACAATTTCCATGCAATTGTGGTCTATCCATATTCATCTGTGTGAGCTTTGGTGAAACTCACAAGAGAAAATACTAGCCTACGTACTGGCAAAAACAAAACAAGCAAGATAATTTTGTAAAAAATAAGTAAAGCCAAAAATATCAAAACCATAGAAAGAATTACTTCATGTCCTTTTCATAGTGTCACTAAATCCATCTCAATTATGTTAATCCATTAACATAATGACCTCACAGATCTCTGCTGTAAACCAACCTTAATCCTTTTGACATATTTAACATGACCAGTATGTCCTGAAGCCAGATCTGTCTTGGTGAGATTCCACACATGTTCTTTCCTGTCCGGTCGTTGTCCTCTGGAGTTTATGGTGTACCAAAGCCTGACTTCCTGTGACCTAAAATGATTTCATTATGTGAAAAACGTTCTTCTGAGCTTTGACCTTTTCTTATAGGGTAAAAAAAATGGACTGATTTGGTCAAATTTCTATTTGAGTATGCCATTCAAGACAGATTAGCTCAAATCACTGTTTTTTAATTGATTTTTGGGAATTGTCTGCAATTTCACCAAATCACTAAGTTCAAAACTCACACATCTCAGACTTTCTTGAAAGTCTGTGACATTTAGAAGTATAATATATATAGTCAACGAGGGCGAATTGTTGGAAATTATTTTAGAATAATCACAAAGTTTAAAATCCACCATGAAAACACAATATTCTATGATTTTTGTTTCTTTTGGAGAACCACAGAAGATCTTTTTAAGTAGCCTTTTCTGCCCACACACATTGTAAATGACATGTTTTAGTCTTTGTTACATCCTTGGCTTGTCATTGTTTGAGGCATAATATGTAAATGGCACTGCCATGAAATTCGCGCAGCACTTTAAAAAGTTTTTGTAGGGCTTATAGTGTTGCCATAACTTTCATGCTTATTTCATATTCAATGTATGAAATGCAGTAATGTAACTGTTTCAGTAAATTAGAAAGACAGATACATGGAAAGACAGAGAAAAAAGTAGAATAGCAAGATAAACTAGACAAAAAATATAATACATAAATAGATAAATATATCGATAAATAGAGAGATAAATAGATAGATAGATATATTGACAGACAGATAGATAGATAAATTGAAAGATAGATATATATTAAATAGATAAATAAGATTGATAGATAATCAGCTAAATGGTAAAAAGGCAGACAGCACTGAAAGCTGCCAAAGTCAAGTCTATGTTAGATTGTTGATATTACATAATAGTACAAATATCATAGTAATACAAAAACAATAACATTGTATGTAGATTAACTGTTCACTGTTACATAATCACCAGTTTATAAGATTATGTAACATTAATTTTGTTATGTTTTCTTGATGACTGATTGAAATTAAGTGAATCACATGTTAATAATTTGATTTAGCTTGTCGATGCTAATTATTAACTATTCCATAAAAATTATTGGTGCAGGATATATTACTAGAGAAAATTGAATTTTTAAGACACTTTTGAAGATGAATATGTTATGTTTTTTTAAATACAAAACTAAATCATTGATAAGAAGCTGGACCCACTTGACCTAATTCCCAGCTGTGGACTGTTGATGTTGAGACCATCACTGCAGAGATTTTTGAGTCTTCTCTTGCACTCAATTCGCTTCGCTCAACGGCCTTCGGCCGTTTCGCTGCGCGAATATAAGGTTTTTCGTAATGCTAAGTCCTCTTGCTAATTGGTTGTCACAGTACTTGCCATGAAGCCCGAAAGAGGCTTACTATCCCACAAGGAGCAGCACTATCTCCCACTATTTCAAGCTACCTTTGTGATCTTCAGCATTGTGGCATTCCTGAGTTGGTAGACTTTGTTAGTTTAGCCAGGTACTTCCCTCCCCCCCCCCCACTTGAGACTCCCTAGTTACACCACTGATTGATTCTGTTATTTTTATACAGAGATTCTTTGATCTTCTGAGTTTAGTCAAATAGAGCAACTTTTTGCATCTCCACCAATCTATGCCCAGATGTATATTCCTTTGAGCCTTTGAGCCTTCAGCAAACAAGGTTTAAAAAATGTACTGGTTGTATCTTCCTGTGGCTGCAGTACAAAAAAGTGGAAAGTTTATTCTGTAATGCTTTGGTGTAACAACAAAAATAACGTGCAAGCACTTTAAGCAGCGTGAAATGTCAACATTATATAGGCTTACCCAAGCAGGGGGAAGCTGCCCTCCCTAATATATAGCAGTAGACCCACAGTGGATGCAGACTGTCACAGCTGAATGCACAAGGAGGCCACATGGCCAAGTGCACTGTAAACATGCTGCATCAAATTCAGCTGACCTTTGACCCCGTGAAAAGAAGCATATTTGTTTTCTTTATTAATTTTTATAGTAACAGTTGGGCACCAAAAGTTTATCATCTTGATTTAAAATTCAGGAGAGGCTATATGCTAAGTTTGAATGAGATTGGTATGCAGGGGCACCCATGGTTATGGTCATAAGTTTTGGAAAAAATGTCTTCAGTAAGAGCTAGCGCTTCGCGCTGCTAAAAACTGAAATACATTTTTAAAAAACAAACAGCCAAAGAAAATTGACTAACAAAAAAACTGGGGTACCTTTGATGTAAAAATTGCGATAAAAATGTTTGTCACTTGTCCGAGCGCAAAAAAAAGGTTAGTCACCGTTTCGTGAAAAAATTGAGTAAGTAGACATTGTTTCAGGCAGGAAAATTATCACATTTATCTGGTGCAACGCGGTGGGGAATGTTAGGCACCATTAACAATTTTTTTTGTGTATACATTGCAATTGCTCTGAATTTCATGATCCACATTTAATATCATTGAAATGAGATATCTCGGGAACCACTGATTTTAAGTAAAACATATTTTTCATCTGCCAGAATTTTTGGTGTCTGGCCAAATTGTCAGGGTACATTGAAGTTTTTTTTGGGGGGGGGGGTTATCGCATATTATGTATATTGCGCATTTACTTGTAATCACAATACCCTTGAAGACAGATATCTTCTACTCAACAGCTCAAGCAGTTTTTGCAAGTGCAATTGTATGAAAATACATTTTCAGCATTGTCCAAAAACTACATTAGTTGTTGTAGAACTGCAGCAAATGTTCCTTCAGGCTGAAAAGACCATCCATCCAGACTTTGGACAGCACATGAGCAATACAAAAGGATATACTGAAATCTGAGGTGCTCTTAAAAGGAATTCTTTCAATGCTAAATGTACAGAAATGCAGAAATGGGGCATGCATATATCTATTTGCTGCAAGGATATCAATAGTCCCCAAGCAGCTCTGCCTGCTGTTTGTTGGCTTTACAATATACTCCTATAACTCAGAATACTCTCGTAGATAGATATAAGAAAAATTAAGTCATTATTTAATGGCTAGCTGAGCATCCTACTAGGTAAATGGAGAAAGGTGGGAATGGTTCTCTTGGGTTGAAAGCTAATGGATGTAAGTCAAACCCTAAGCTTCTGACCGAGACCTTCTTTGCAAGGTATCAGACCTTCATAACCCGTATTAATGCAACCAAAGGATGGCGGGATTAGATTTGTCCAGGGTTTGGCCAACATTATATTCACTTGGACACAGAAGCAAAGAATTGCTCAATGCTCACAAGTTAATAAATCAGAAATGAAACAATATCTTATGTAAAGTTAACACAGTCATCTCTTTGATGAGCAAGAGATACTTCCAAAAGATCAGACATATTTATAAGTGTCACCATATCAAAGAAATTACTTTGATCTGTGATCTTGACCTCTTGTCATATATTCAGGTCAATTGCTTTCTATGATCTTCTGAAGGGATATAATCTGACTTCAAAACTAATTAAATACGTTGCAACTGTACACTTCATCATGTACGTTTCAGTCTAGTTGTGACTTTTCTCAGTTCCTTTGGCTTAAGTCACCATCTCCTTGACTGGGATCATTTACTGTCGCAGGAGTCAAGGAGTATGCCAAGGTGAAGTGTTTTGTCCAACTGATGTACACTGCCTATGATTTTGGTTGGTTGCATTGACCATGTGGGTACCTTGAATGTAAAGGTTGAAATAGTAAGTTTTAATTAGTTTTGTCAAACCAATGTTGCCTTAGCTCCAGTCCCATTGACCATGTAATCGAGAGATTTCGCAACACATATAAGACGAGTCTCATGTTTGAATAGGTTTCGCGCAGCAACAATGCAATAAGTTGCCATCTGTATACATAGAATGTAATACTTGTGTGTGATAGGTGTGATGTAATTTATACCAAAATTTAATTACCTCCACTGGAATGCAGAGTTACACATCTCTTTTTGAAATCATCACAATTCCAAGAGGCTTCTTGATAAAAAAAAACAAATGCCTTCCTTGAAAAAAAAAATACTTTTAAAAATAAAGAAGATTCCTTTGTTTCATTTTTGAGCAACTTTTCAAAATCACACTTCACACTTCAGCATCTTGAATGTTTGTAATCTTTTAAGAAGATTCAATTATTGACATTTTAAGCTGAGATAATTACAAATTTTTAGGCCTTGTTTGAGAAACAATGTCACAGCTGACAACACTTTAATCTTTGTGAATTAGAGCAGATGCCAAGTTTGGTTCTTAATTGGGGAATCATAACAGGTTTCCAGACAGGGCGGCAAGAAGCTGACAAGATGCAGACATGTAGGAAACAAAATGAAAATGGTTGAATCCTTCAACATACCTCCTTTTATGTGTTGTTGAGAAAGGAAAATTCTTACTTTTGTTCTTCAATGTGCAGATGGAAGTTATTCTTGGGAACAAAACAAAAGTTCACAGAGTCACAGACAAGTTTTGTTTTTTAGCAAAAATTGTAATTTTTCCCAATATCCTCATTTACTTTTATTTATTGTTAAGAAAACGAAAAAAAAAGGTTTGTTCTTCGATGTACTGACAAAAGGTCTTCTTTCAAGAGTACAAAACAAACTTTAAATTCAGAATGCCTATAACCAGCTGCACGCCAGAAATATATCATCAAGAGAGCCTTTACAAACTTCGGCCTGGTCCGGGGGCATTTATAGATAATGGCCATGTAACCTTACTTTCATAGATGTGGTCTCTATATTAGCTCAAGTGTCGTGCTGATGGCCGAATGAAACATAACGATAAAATAATGCATATCTTTAAGCATTTTCTTGGGCACAAAATCCGACCATGGCAAGATCAGTACTAAAGCCAGAAAAAACCCTAATACCATGGAAATAATTACTTACTGTCCTTTTCATACCTTGATTAGATACATCCTCAAATAACATTAATCTACTAACAGAATGACCTTACTGATCTTTCCTGTAAACCAACCTTAATCCTATTGACCTATTTAACATGACCAGTATGTCCTGGAGTCCAGATCTGTCTTCATTCTACACATGTTCTTTCCTGTCCTGTCAATGTCCTCTGGGTTTTGTGGGGTACTGCAGACTTCCTGTTGCCCATAATGATCATACTGTTAGTTAACAGTGACCTAAATCATGCTATGGCACCATGGCAAGCTTTTACAGATTAGAACTACATCACAAAGCAAAGAGCCTTTACAATCTAGACGCAGCTCACTGAAATGTTTCTACTTTTTATTTTACGAGTACACCATTAGTTGATCATTGACCTGAACACAAGAACCCTTTCGTTTTTGAAGTATACTCAGCTATGAAATTTTTCAAAGTAAAAAAAGAATTGAAGTGTCATTAGCTGATCTTAAATAGCGTTATTCTAAGGGGTTGTTAAAGCAATAACATTCGCGAGTAATTAAGACCAAGCAAAAGTGGAATTTTAACGGTCTGGGAATATCTGAGGATCTTTTGGTTCACTTATGGAGAATTCAATCATTTAGTTTCCTGTAAAATTGTATACAGAAGGGAAAATTATTATGCCCTAACTATGCACAATAACCTCAATTAACGCTCTACAGTACATCTAATATGGATTAGCAATGTCCTCTACAATTATCTATCACCTCAAAGGGCTTCTTTCAAACCTTATACACAAAGTCAAGAAACCTATAACACCAGAGATCAAGACAAAAACAGGAAACATCAGTAGATAGCAATGCTCCTTGTGATGATCCTTTTCTGGCTTCATGGCAAGTACCATGACAATGTTTCTGTCGAGAGGAATTAGCATTGAGAAGACCATAAACATCTTTAGTCCAGGAAGTGACAAAGAGGCAAAGGTGACTGAGGATAGGGGGAGACAAGTACATGAGTGGAAAATCAGCATTTTTAGTTGTGTTGGAAATTCCACAGATCTAGTCATGCACTGCAATGCAGGCACAAAATTCGTGGTGAGCCTTCCACAATGATACAGCTCAGGGCAGCCATAGTACGGCGCCCATGGGCAGAGACAAGGGGAACATTGCCCAAGGTATTGAGGTGTGTGCTTTTTTTCCTGCTTCTTTTAAGATATATATGTTCTGTTGCCTGATCCTTATCTCCCTTTGTAACTTTCTACACGAGGACATTTAGGGTATCAACAGTAGGCAGATTTTTGATGAGGAATAAAAGAATCGCAGAGATGTTTAAAACATTATGTCAAATTTAGGGATTCAGTTATAAGAAAGCTCTATTGGCTGTGTCAACTTTAACTTTTGAGAAGCAGGATGCACAAAAAGATTACACATGCTAATTAAAACATCAGTAGTAGAATTATATGAAGTACAGTTGTTCTTAAGTAAGCACACCCCTCAGGGATCTGCCATTTTTATGTAGCCGGTTGTGTTCAAATTATCATGAGATTTAACCAATCTCAAATCGAAAAGGTCTAATATGGGAACAACTATCCTGAAGCATTGAGAAAAAGGGCTGCTGTCAATAGTGGGAATATCCATATGCACAGGTTGATAACCAAACTAATATCCCTATGCTGCATATTGCACAGGTTTGTAGCTATGATAAATTGCTAAACACACAGCAATGATATATATATTGTACAATAAGCACCACCATTCATCACTATCAATCACAAGAGAATACCAACAACTTTTTTGCATGATATTACTTATTAATTCTCCTCACGTTTGTGCCTCGGGATGTCAACATTTTCGTGGAATATGTAGAGCTGCTATACCTAAAGTTCTAGAACCAAGGGTGCTTTAATTTGTTTGGAGCTTTGGAGAAATGAGTCAGGGTTAGGGTTAGGGCTGCACCATTTCCTGTGAGTAAAATATTACCACACAGAAGATGGTCCAACTAAGACAGCTGGAAATTTTCAACGGTTATCAAAATGGAGGACAGAAGATCATATGATAGTTACTTTTAAAAAGTAAATTTTATTTTTCCTTGAAATACTCTGTCCTAATGCACTTTCAAAACAAATTACAATATTTAATCAGAAAATGCCCTGCCATATTTTAAGTTTATAGATTTCAATTACTTACTGTAACAAATACAGCATTTTTTACCCGCATGTCTAAAAGCCATGTAACTTAATGCGAGGGATTAATTCAAACCTTTCAACATATCATTTATCATTTTAAAAGACATTTTGACATTAATGGAGATTTCCAAGACTGCAAACTCAGCACTGCCACATGGATTACCCAATTATAACAATGCTTATTCTGAAGATGATTGCAACATGTTGCTGTAAGGGAAGATCTGGTGTCTACTTTTTGTCAAAGTATTGGTCTATGGAATCCATAATTCATGTTTTCTTTATTTTAATTTAGTTGTTTTAGAGTGAGGAACTGTGGTCCTTTATAATTTCCAAATTGAAACATAGTTGTTTTGACAAGCAATCTAAACCTAACTTATTCAAAGACTTTATGTTTCTATAATCGAACTTGACTATTTTGCTCAAGAATGTAACTTCACTGAACAATAAATCAAAGATGGAAATAATGTATCAAACAGGAAGTTTCAATCTGACAAGTTTCAATGGAACTAAGATGCCATATTGGCTCATGATGTGTTTCTCACTTTTGCATGACTTAAAAATCGAAATTTTGATCAATGTCATTTAACATTTACCTGTTTTCAAGTAATAGTTTACTTCACTGCACAAAGAAGAACTGTAATTGGTTATTTGTCTGTTCTTTTAGTTAAATCGTGAATTCTCTTTTTGCAAATACATTTCAATTGATTGATTATTCTGCATACTTTTTTTGGAAGCTCCTCTAGGACCAAAATTAGAAAAAAAATGACCAGCACAGAAATCTATGAAAAATTCCAGAAATTTCTTAGACATCATTAAAAAAAAAAGTGGGGGCAACGATCTAAGAAATAAACCATTTCTCTCAGAAATGTTTTATTTTCTTTAAAAAAAAGAAGATCTAACTGCCAGTAGGCCATTTTACAGCAAACCTTAAATCACTAGTTATTTTGTGTACCGAATGGTCTGTGTTGACTCTTTACTTCAAGTTGCAACCATAAATCAAGGCACTTGACGTGAGATCTGCTGAAAAGGCCATTGTAGGCATTATCGTGTGTGTCCTGTTTGTGCTTGTGGTATATTGATGATCTTTACAAAAATGTTCATTTTGTTTCTTATCTTGAAACTGCCCAATCCTATTGTACCACAAAAAAATGAGGTGACACAGAATTTGTAAACAATGTGTGTAGACTTTTTACTTCACATTGCAACGATTTATCAATGTCAGGTTTGTGCCCTAACAAAGGACGCTCTGTCTGTGACCTTTTCCATTCACAAGCTGCGTGGCCAAGTGGCTTAGGTGCCCGCCTGCTCCGCTGAAGGTCTTTGCCTGCATGGATTCGAACCCCGGGTGGGGAACCCAACATTTTCAGTGTACCTTCATGAGCAAAATCCCAGCTGGATGTCGTTTGGTATGTGTCTTTGTCTGTGACATTTTATTCCATCTGTGTGCACCTCATTACTGGTGAATGGGAGACATTGACTTCCTGGACCTTTGGGCCTGTACTGTAATGAAGACAAATATTTACCTTGTAGCATACAGTAGAAGGCAGCTCTTGTTACACTCTGGGCTCTCTTTGAGGCAGAATAGCCTGACCTGAAAGTCTGTTAGCCTTTCAAATAATAATTTAGCATAGCCAAAAACAGCAGCTCACAAACAAGAAGGCTTTATTTGAAATTCAAAAGAGACATAGCATTACTTGACAGACTGCCTAAACAGTTTGGCATATGCATCAGCAATAAGTAGACTTTTGAAACTCGTATATACATGTTCATCTCACAACCATATGTACCAATACTGGGGGGTCCGGTCTGGGCCGACAAAGCCACAATATCAAGATATTTTAAGAACGTGGTATCTTTATCCACTGTTGGTGAGAAGGACACAAGAAAAATCAATAACAAAAAGACACAAAACACTGAGTAGAACATAACGACCACCCTTTTATAAAAAAATGTGCATAAACTTTCTTTGAAGACACTTATTCTAAATGAGACAAATTTGTCTTACTTGAATGGCTCCAGTTGTAAACAATTTTACTTTTTCAGAGCATGGCAACACAAAAGATCCTTTTGATCATTTACAAGTTTGACCTTACTGATCTCTGTTGTGAGTCCATCTTAATCCCATTGACCTATTTAACATGACCAGAATATCCTGGAGTCTCCATCTGTCTTAATTCTACACCTGCTCTTTCCTGTCTTGTCAATGTCCTGTCTGTGTCCCAACAGCACTAGTGTCCAAGTTTTACTGAATGGTTCATGCTGTCAGCCAAACTTCCTGTTTCCAAAATTTATTGTATAGGCCTATGACCCAGTGAGTTGAAGACCAAGAATAAATAGCCATAATCTGAGTATACTATTAATCACAAATCTGTATTTCAATAAGGTTTTAGTACAGCAAATTATAAAATTCTATAAAATTATATAAGAGAAACAATGTTATAATGACATGCAGTGTTTTCAATGCATCAAGTTTGGCATTCCATTTTCCACAGGGGCCTTACATTTTTCTTTTGAACATAATTACTCCTGAAATGTTATTGCTGTAATGACCTTTCCTGGTGATCAAATTATAGACGTTTTAATTCAGCTAATGACAAGTTGTTGTTGTCAATTTTCTGGCCAAATTGCCAATGACAGTTAAACTAAATGCTCAAGAAATGTGCTTCAGTAAGGGTCAATGATGCTCTTGATATATTGCAAAGATGAGCTTGCAAAGGGCATGTAAAGTGCTAATGACATGCATTCCGAATGTATTTAAGGCTCTTTGCAAAATTTCAGCCAAATCAGTTAAACAAATGTTAATATTTAGAGGTGGCACAAAGCTCTCTAGAGAAGTTTATAATGTAATTCCACTTTCACACAACTGAAAAATTGGTTAATATCACAGATCTTTCTCAGAAGTGAAAATTTTTCCTGATTTTTTAGTATGATAAAACTGATTTTGCTGGAATTCTTACGCAATACCTTCTATCCATATAAGATCAGAATGCAAGATTCAAATCAGAGAAATTCAGAAGAAAGTGTTTTTGGACCAACCTATTGGTGACACATGTAAATTTGAAGGCATTGTAGAATATCTTTAAAATGGGTTCCACTTCAGCATAGTTGTTTTTATGTGGCCCATATGCAGTGTACATGTATACATTGTTTTGGCCTATAGTAAACTGCAATAAGTTTTTGGGGTGTCATTTATCCATTGTTTTGGAGAGATGGGCAATTTTTTATGGTGATATATGCTCTGACAAGGTTGGCATCCTATCCTAGCTGCAGGTTCAATTCCAGCATATAAGTTGGATTGTTTTTACTCTTCTTCTCAACATTCCTTTCCTCATTTTCCTCATTAGCTGTAAAGAGATGTTTCATCTGGCAAATTGTTTGTAACTTCACACCATGCTTTTTGATAAAGTGATTCAGCATTGTGATTCAGTGCTTGTGTTTTTATGTATAGTAAAATTAAATTTACTGGAAAAGACCTCTCAACATAAAATGGTATTGTTGTTGGAAAAGACAACTGTCTCTCTCCACCATTCAGGTATGATACTTTGTCAATTGTATGATACTTTCCGTTAAGTTTTGTCAATTGTATGATACTTTCTTTTAAGTTTTAACACCATAATTATTTTTGCCAAAGAGATATCAATTTCAAAAAGGAGAGCATTGCAATAAAATGATTCCTTTAAAGAAACATGCCACCACATCAAATGAAGAAAATATACTATTCCTATTGAAGTTTCTTTACTTTTTCTTCTCTGTTTATTTGCTCTTTCAAAGGATTGCCTTTCTGTTGCTTCAAAGGTTTCAAAACTCATCATGTCAGGACATCCGGACACCAATGAGCATGCCTTTAAAGTTTAACGTTGGATCACAATTGACATTGTGTCCAGATGGAGGTCAGATGTCAACAAGAATTGTGAATTAGCTCTTTCAGCATCTTTGCACTTCACCAGAAGCTTGATGAAAGAATACCTACATAATTATCATTGATCCTGATTTTGTTGGCAACAGTGGTGTCATTTTCAAGATAAAGTGGTGGGGCATTGACAACATCTTAAAATTTTTTGCATGGGCGCTGCAGAGTTATGGGAGATCTGAATTTTTTTACCTTTTTTTGACAAAAAAGTGGTGGGGCATCTGCCCAAGTACACTGACTCCACCGATTAGCAATGGAAATTGCACAAACTTGTGTATTATATTTGGTGCACAAGAGGATTGAAGTAAGAGGGATGTGTGTCTTCAAGACAATTTATTGCAGTATACAAAATGTTTAAAAAGTTAAACAAAGAAAGAAACCATGTACCTGTGTAATATCAAAGTGCAACAGATTCAATTTTAAAAATTCTTACATGATCCTCCCTTAACATTATAAAATTGTTGAGGGACAATTTACTGCAGTACACAAAATGTTTAAAAAGTTTATAACAAATAAAGAAACCATGTACTTGTATAATATCAAAGTGCAAGAGATTTGTTTAAAAAATTCACACCAGATCCTCCTTTAACATTATACAATTATTGAGGGCTCTCACTTCGACATTTATTTGATATATAGATTGTAGAAGAAAACTAAAAATCAAGTTTCAAAGTTCTAACATAGTACAGTCTACATACATCTTCTGCAGTAATCCCATTAGCATTGCAAATTTTTGTCTTTAATCCTACAAAATATTTCATAGTATGATCAATCATTTTTTATCAACTAAAAGTTTCTACTTGAAATTGTTTGATACATTGACTTTTGATTGAAGAGGATACTGTATGATTAATGTGAAGTTGATCTATGAAATCATTTTCAGATAAGTTTGGATCTTGCAACTTTCCTAATTCTTGGAACTTCTTTTTTTCAGGTCCCCCATCTTGTGCTTATACTGATCAACACAATAGGATTGGAAATTTTACCTTCCTTGGTCCAGTCCTCAATCCCATGAAGTAAGTTGCTTCATTCTTAATGAATTTGTGTGGTTTAAATATTTTTAGTGTGAATAATTGGTCTATGAACTAGTGTGATAGTTCTGTAACATATTTTTGCCATGCCCAGAGCCGGCAAGTTAGATCATCAATTTATTTTATTTTGCTCATGCAAAAGACCGACACTGAACTTTTGAGCTGCAATGGCTCTGTTCTCAGGCTCTAAAAATCCCATATTACCCTCCCAAGTCTCGTTATACTGTTATGCTCTTTGTGAAGTTAACTTTTTATGGAGAGGAATGACAGCACTTTCGCATATACCCACTATACAACAGACAGTCAAACTAGAACTGCTCACAAACCCACCGAATGTTGCACCACTAAAGATGCTGAGCAAGTTTAGCTGCTCTGATGGCATAGTAAATCGCAAGCCGAGAGGCTAAAATGGGCTATACTTCGTTTGATGCATCTATCAATGGTTAAAAAAGTTTACAATGCAAAGCGGGTGAGACAAATGATAATTTACCATGCTTTACACTATAAACACCTGCCGAACCACCACTGATGAACTAATGACATCATTGAATAGCCATAAAAACACTGTACACCTGCCATTGCTGGTTAATCTAACTGATAAAGTCTCCTTTCGCATGATTGTTAACAATGATGTTTGTCACACATGGTTTTTTGGTATATTATGTCAGGAAACCACAAAAAAGATGGATGGAAAATCAGAAAAAAGATTCAAAAGAAAGAACTTTTTTTTCCAAACAGAACAAAGAGAATTGTTTCATGTGTTGTCCAAATTACAAAGTTAAAAAGGTGGCTGTATTTACTCAAAGGAAAGGTAACGTTTTCTAAAATAAAGCCCCATAGTAGTGTAGAGCTTGCAAAGTATTCTATTCTGTGAACATGACTGGTATTACTGTCCCTACGGTGACAAAGTTACAAATGTGGCTTGATTTTCCAAAGGAAAAGTAACACTTTCTGAAATTAAAATTCCCAGTATTGGACTAGCCAAGGAATACATACAGTCACAGAGTGTAATGTGTTATTTAGACATACAATTTGCAAGAACTGAGAGCTAAGACAGTCACCAAGATTATGAGACAGAAATTGAAAACCATTTACAAGGCTATATTGCATTCAATACTCAGTGCCTTAGGTTAGCAGAAGATACCCATGTTGTCTTGGGGTGTCACATGTTTTTGAGTCATGCAATATCTCAAATGATCAAAGACACTCAACATGTCTGAGAAATGTGTCACCTGATAGATTTACTTGGAATTGCTTGCAGATCAGGGAAATGGTTTCCTTTAAAGCAAAAAAAATAGGGGAGGGGTTCTGTACATCAATATAATTGAAATTGAATCATGCAAGCTAAGAGGTCATGCAAGGTGATTGATTTGATTTGGTGCAGACAAAACTGACAACTTTCACTAACTTGTGATTACATGGTATGAGTCCATATAAATTGCAAATTGACTGAACATTCACAGTATGACAATACATGTATATTAAATATATCAATTAAAAGATCTATCCATGGTGCTAACAGCAACTGTAACAGTGCTTAGCATCGCCTTTTGTGGGTTTTTTTTTCATTGCTGTATATATTGTAGGCACGCCCAGCTTTAAAAACTTTCACTTAATGTTGTTATCCTGCATTTTACATATCTTTGAATAATTGAGTAGATTTTAATTACTTTGACATATCTAAAAGGGAATCTACTAAGTCAAGATTTGGTCTTTTAAAATTTGAACATTCTTCCATCAAGGGTGTTTGTGTACACCGTGTACCAATTGCTGTCATCGGTGTAGTCCTACACTATCATGAAGAGGGACATTTTGCAGTACAAAAAGGACTGCAGTCTAATGCATACAGACTATAATGTAACCAGACGCAGAGCTCCCCACAAGAATGGCCACAAAGACCTTCTTTATCAGCAAGCACAAAGACCAAACTTGGTATACTGATGGGACAATGTCAAATAAAGAACTGTGCAAAAAAGTAAATAAAATCCTAACAAGATTTACCAATTTTTTGTCATCTTTTTGCCTGAGCTTTGGACCAAATGGTCTTTCTTTGTCCAGGCTTTTATCTGGTATGACAGTTAGTTCTACTATGTAAGACAACTTTTGATCTCCTTTGTATATTAGAAAGTTAGCCCAGTGAACAATATAATAGATGAGATGTGATGTGATGGGACGAGAAATAATCAATTAATTTTTACTTTAACCTAACTGTCAATGACAGGCCCAAGGGTGATGCTATGGTAGCCAATGTCAATTTACAAGATATGCAGGCACTTCACAGTGGTATTGAAGAAGTCATAAAAGTAATGCTTGGTGTATGCTTTTTTTCTGAAAACCCCTAATGCTGAAGCACAAGAAGACCGCTGAAAATAGTAGATGTAGCGGTGCTCCTTGGGGTAAGCCTCTTTCTGGTTCCATGGCAAGTTCCATGACAAGCCAATGGCAAGAGGGCTTAGCATTTAGAAGACCTTAAATGCTTTGGGTAATGTTGAGCCCAGGATTTAAGAAAAACTGAAAAAGGCAAGAAGGGAAATTTAGAATATCTTTTGAATTGCCTTTCTGTCGAATGTATTCCTGTTCAGAAAAAGCCTAGACATGAAAGTATGATTTTTGTACTTCTA
This sequence comes from Platynereis dumerilii, assembly GCA_026936325.1. Classification (NCBI taxonomy): domain Eukaryota; kingdom Metazoa; phylum Annelida; class Polychaeta; order Phyllodocida; family Nereididae; genus Platynereis; species Platynereis dumerilii. Next base: position 20,450,976 of record JAPTHN010000014.1, on the reverse strand, counting down.
CTTTGTAAGATCAGTTGAATCTCTTTAATGGAAAAATTCTGCCATTATGATACAATGAATATATAAGGCAGAAACCTATTGTTTTTGGCAGTAATTAATTTTTAATGTTAATTTACACGTCGTTAATTAAAGCTATGTGTGCTATTTCACAGCAAGATCCACTGCATAGTAAAACTTTAAGAAAGAAAAAACCAGACATCTTTATATCTCAAGTTGTCAATGCAAGTAAAAGTTGTTTCAATCTTTGTTGTTCTGATATATTTCACACTGTGTATAACAAAGGGGACAATAGCTGGACATGCCTGCTGTTGAAAAGAAACGCAGCAAGAAAAGCGGACACACATAATTTTTGCCAGACAGTCGGAAGTTTATAAGAAAAATATGGTAGAGGAGAAGGGTTGTACACAAGCAATTTATTTGGATGTCATGCTACAAGTCTTAGACATTTTTTTTTCTTCCTTTTTCGCTTGTCTGACTTCAGGTGATTATTTTTGAGGAGTACTTATTTTTGCAAGTTTTTCACATGTTACGAAAGGGAAAAATGAATCTAGGTTGATAAATTAACAGGATGAGCCTGACAAGCAATATCTGGAAACCGCAATTTATAGCCGGGAAGGTGATGTCTCGATGTGGTTTTAAAATTCCTTTCCATAAAAACTTGTCAATAAGTGGTCCAGAGCAACCTGGCAGAAATGTAAGTCATTAGGCATGTAATTTAATGTCTTCAGCCTTAAGTTTGATTTTGCTTTTCTTATGTAGAAGTCCTGCTTGATATAAATGATAACCTATACTCCCTTGCAGGGCACAAGCATTTCCTTACTGTACCTATATAAAACCGGCGCAATAATCGTATACTTTGGCAAACCACCATCTTAGTGGATCTGGTTTACAAAATGGTCAGCTGATACCAGTTACAAAGATACAAATACAAATATTAATTCAAACTCGGATAAAAGAACAAAGAACATTAGCTCAAAAGCTATTGTGTCTGAGAATAAACTGTTTTTATTAAACTTTCTCAAATTCTTATAGCATCTGTCTATTTATTCGCGCTGTTGGCGGACTGAAACCTGAGTTGAGATTGACCTATTAACATCAAGTGCCACTTTTCTAATGACATTGGACAACTACAAACTGTTCATCTCAGTCCTAAGTCAGAAATCTACTAATGCTCAAGATAAAGGAGATATCGGAAATAATATTTGGAGATAGTGATGCTCTTGTGGTAGGCCTCCTTCTGGTTTCAAGGCAAGTTCAGTGACAGGCCACTGGCAAGAGGCCATCACTTCAGCTCTTAAAATATAATGACACAAATGCAGGATGTAAAAAAGATTGAAACAATCAGGATTTTCCCTGTTTGGCAATTTGCCCTGCCCCCGCCCCGCAAAATACGCCTACGATTGAAGATAGCTGGATATAGTAGGAGATAGTAATGTTCCTAGGGGTAAGCCTCTTTCTGGTTCCATGGCAAGTTCCATGACAAGCCAAAGGCAAGAGGACTTAGCATCAAGAAGACCTTGAATGCTTGGAGCAATGTATAGCTCTGGATGTGGCAAAGACTGAAAAAGGTCACATGCAGGAAGAGACATAAAGAATACCTTCTTTTCAGTAGCAAGTGCTTCGGTAAAGCTCCCGTTGGCCAATGGTATTTTGGGTCTTCTGCAATGTTCAACAAATCCAGGCTATATCACTTTAAACCTTCTGATGGCTGATAAAATCAGACAAGTCCCTTCCGCTCCGAAGGGGATTTAAGTTTGGTTACTCTGGAAAAACACCGAGCCTGCTGTAAACCTGAAAAAATAAATATATATATATGTGTAGACTGCAAGGTGAAAATGCAAAAAATGGGTCATCGTAGAGATATTCAGTAAAATAGCTTGTTCTACTTCATAAAAACTGAATATGATTAAGACAAATTTGACACTGGTAAAATCTCCATCATTGGAAGCATGCACCTGTTATTTTCATAAGTGTTTAGCGTTGCTTACAGTATTGCTATAAACATCTATTAACAACACACTGTGTGGGATGCACACAATGGAATAAGTAGATTCTATTGCTGCTCAATACAAGTGCAGTACATCCAACTATATGCACAAACAGTGATGCATTAAATTTTGTCATGGGCATTATTATTCACCAATTAAATAACACCGGATCTGCAAAACTGCAGTTATTGCATGATATTACACATTCAATCCCATCCTTGTTTATGCTTTAGGATGTTATATGGATAATAATATCACACACAAAAAACAATAACATCAAAATCAAGGAGACAGGATATTACACTGGTGGACCTGAATGGCATTTTAGGTTGTTACAAACCAGTTTCATAGTTGGCATAGACCAAATGGCTTTTCCGTGCAGAACGCAGATGGACTAAACAACAGTGTAGTCTCTCAATTATTTAGCACCCCCTAGCCTTGCAGATATACTGTTTACACAAACTAAAATATAAATGGACCCACCTTTCGATATTGTGTCCTTCATATATATCCCACAATAGGCAGTGAAGTTCTGGCAAAATACCATGTGATTCATACCATGTGGTTCATCGTTGTGAACCACATGCATCTCATTATCTGACGTTGTTATGTAAACAATGGGCAGTGAAGTGATGACGTCACAATGTTTTGACGCTCTGATTGGTCGGTGTGGTTGTTAGGGATCTTCTTGCGGCCATTCAAAAAAATAGTGCCTCTTGAAATAATTAATTATTTTTACTGGAGGTCTATTTTTTATTGTGGGATATAAATTAAACTTAACGGGAGTGTGGTTCACATCAATGAACTCGTGTTGTATTCTTCCGCGACCTGACATTCATGAGGTTCATTGCTGTGAACCACACTCCCATTAAGTTTTATTATAGTGCACAGTGCTGCATGTGACCATTAATGAAGTATGGACCTTTGGTTTCTGTAAAACAGAATTTAGGTCAGAGGTTATTTGCAGATCTGTTGCCTGAGAGATGCAAATTGCAATGAGCTTTTAAAGCAAACCTGAAAAAAAATTGAAATAGTTAGCCTGATATTACTAGAGTCAGTGACACCAAAATTTTTAAAAACTGACGCGATTACAATCTCGATCCAGCTAGGAATATCATGCAACCCTAATGAAGCATCCCTGCATAAATGAGATTGTCTTCAAGAAAGAAAGAAATTAATTAGAGATTGAGTTACAAAGAGAAGCATGCTTTTGAATCTCTGGCCCTATCAGCATGCCTCGGCGGTCCAACATCGGCCCGAAGCTGGTCCGTCGCTACTTACAACAGACTGACGATGGGCCGACGTTGGACCGCCGAGGCATGCTGACAGGGGGGGCTTCCTTACAAAAGGTAAACAACTTCTCAATGTTCTTCTAAGGATTGTTTAGAACATGTTTAATGTTTTTGTCATCTTCTATCTCATAATAATGTAATCATAGCGGCAGAATTACAAGTTATTACCAAAATATGCCCAAATACTTCTTGTGAGGTCGTTCCCTATACTTTCTTATATGTTAGACTTGATGACTCATGTCCACTTAATTAGGTCATATCTGATACTTAGAAGAATCATGCACATCTAAGTTTATATCAGAGGAATTTGATGTTAGCCAAGCTGACTCACTGCCTATCATCTCATCAGTACATTTGCCAATCAATACATGTATAAATACAGCCAACAATGATATTATGGTACCATATGAGTCATGTTTGAGGTTTAAGGTAACACAGATTACAACCCCACGATTGATTTATTGCAGATGGCTCTCGGAGATGAGGTCATTTCTATGGAAGAAGATAAATCATGAGATTATAGCATCAATCTCTTTATTCATGATGCTGAGAACACTTTTTGTGAGTCTAAGTGTGGACTAAGATTGAATGTGTACATGGATTTTTTTCATGAAACCAGCCAATATGAAGCAAGGAAATAATGCATCAACTGGAAGGGTCAGTGTGAAATATTTAAAATGTGATTTATAAAAACACGAACATGATATGCAACAGATTTTGTGAAATAAATGATTGGTAAAATGTCATGTAATGACAACATCTTCGGTGCACATGTGTATTATATGGTCTGCAATCATAGCTTTTCTGATAAAACATTGAGGACTTATTTGTCAGTATTTAAGATAGAAAGACTTTGATACAAAGAAAACATTTTTTTTAGCTAATCACAAACTGCTGGGCCAAACTTTCATAATAAATCTCTTAAAATTATAAAATGAACAATATGGTTAAAGGAATTACCAAAGACGCAGTTGAGAAATAGGATGTTTGTCCTTGAAAGAATTGATCTTGAAAAGCTCAATTGAGGTGAGACCATTTTGAGGAAATCCATAGCTATTAAGCTGTAATTACCATAATGTGGAAATTGAGATGTGATCCACTGAAATCAGACCCAGGATTAGAGCTGTACTGGATTAATTTACACTTCTTTTCAACATCCCTTCCTCCTCAGCTGGAAAGTGATGTTCCATCTGGCAATTTTTTTGTAATTTCATGCAATGCTTTTTGAAAAATTGATTCAGCATTGTGATTCAGTGCTTGTGTTTTCATGTATAGACAAATCAAATTTACTGGAAAAGAGTGTCCATTCTACTTCTGGCCTTTCTCCACCATTCAAGTATGATAGTTTCTTTAAAAGTTTTAACACCGTAATAATTTTTGCCAAAGAGATATCAATTTCAAAAAGGAGGTAATACAATAAAATAAATCCTTTTAAGAAACATGCCACCACTTCAAATGAAGAAAATATACTATTCCTTTTGAAGTTTCTTTACTCCTTGATCTCTTTTTAATTACTTTTAAAGCCTTTTTTTAATATGGCTTTTATGTTGCATCAAAGGTTCCAAAACTCCTCATTTCAGGACATTCAGATACCGATACCAGATTGAGCTTTTAATGTCTGATCAAGTCTGACATTTGTGGCCAGAAAGAGGTCAAATGTCAACAAGAATCGTGATTTAGCTTTCAGGTCATATGCAGTATGGAAAAAAAAATGCCACAGAGAATACCCTAGATTTTCTTGGGCTGGGGAAAGTGAAATATAATATAGATACCATGTATAATATCAAAGTGCAACAGATACATTAAAAAAAATCGCACAAGATCCTCCTTTAACATTATACAATTACTGAGGGCTCTCACTTCGACGTTTATTTAATACATTGTAATAGATTGTAGAAGAAAACTTAAAATCAAGTTTCAAACTTCTAACATAGTACAGTCTACATACATCTTCTGCAGTAATCCCATTAGCATTGCAAATTTTTGTCTATAATCCTACAAAATATTTCATCGTATGATCAATCATTTTTTTATCAACTAAAAGTTTCTACTTGAAATTATTTGATACATTGACTTTTGATTGAAGAGGATACTGTATGATTAATGTGAAGTTGATCTATGAAATCATTTTCAGATAAGTTTGGATCTTGCAACTTTCCTAATTCTTGGAACTCCTTTTTTTTTCAGGTCCCCCATCTTGTGCTTATACTGATCGAATCAGTAGGATTGGATATTTTACCCGTCTGTATGCAGTCATCATTCATATGAGGTAAGAACTTTCCTTTTTTATTAAACGTATCAATTAGGTGTGCTTAATTTTTTGTGGGAATAATTAGCCAAGATTTAGTGTGATAGTTCTCTAATGTGTTTTTGAAATCAGCTAGGGCTCACAAAAAATATCATCATCATGATTTTGTTAGCTTTGCTCCAAAAATCCCATATTATATTTATATATATTCTTTTATTGACATTTTCAAATATCACAGTTGATACATACGTCATTTGTAATGGGAATATAAAATATTTAAAATCAAACGATATTAATCATATATGCAATATAAACTATATATACAAAATATTAATTATATATATGCAATAAATAGCTAAAATTCAAGAATGAGTAATAAAACTTTCAGATAAAAGATAAAAGAGCACCAAACACACGATTAAAAGAAATACAAACTAGGTTCCAGCCACCCAAATAGTAATGAAGTAAAATTGCAATTGATTAAGACCAGAGCAACAGACATACAAAAAAACAAATATATAGTTTAATTAACAATGCATGATATTACATATTCCAGACATTATTTACAAGACAGGCATCATATAACATTCACGGTTGCTTTTACAATGCTACAATAAAAAGAAAAAAATTCTAAACAGTTCATTGAATGTTAAAATTAATTCAACTCATAAAAGTGTAAATTGTAGACTTATTATTATTGTTTTCATAATTATCTCGATTCTGTTCATTGACCATGTGGATGTAGGAGATATGTTGCTTTAGACGTCAGCCTGAAGTAAAAATTTCCCTAGTATATTTAGTAGGTCAGGTTCCTTACTTTTCATTATTGATGTATTACCCTCCAAAGTCTCGTTATATTGTTATGTTATTCATGAAGTTAACTTTTTATGGAGAGGAATGACAGCACTTTCGCATATACCCACTCATGGTATGTATACAACAGACAGTTCAACTAGAAATGCACACAAACCCACCAAATGTTGCACCACTAAAGATGCTGAGTTTAGCTTCCCTGATGGCACAGTAAATTGCAAGCCAAGAGGCTAAAATGGGCTATACTTCGTTTGATGCATCTAAACAATCACTTATATCATTGGTTAGAAAAGTTTACAATGCAAAGCATGTGAGACAAATGATAATTTACCATGCTTTACACTAAACACCTGCCGAACCACCACTGATGAACTAATGACATCATTGAATAGCCATAAAAACACCTTACACCTGCTCTGCTGGTTAATATAACTAAGGAATTTCACCTTTGCATGATTGTTAGCAATGATGTTTGTCACACATGGTTTTTTGGCATATATTATGTCAGGAAACCACAAAAAAGATGGATGGACAATCAGAAAAAAGATTCAAAAGAAAGAACTTTTTTTTCCACACAGAACAAAGAGAATTGTTTCATGTGTTATCCTAATTACAAAGTCAAGAAGGTGGCTGTATTTACTCGAAGGAAAGGTAATGTTTTCTAAAATAAAAGGCCCATAGTAGTGTAGAGCTTGCAAAGCAATCAATTCTGTGAACATAACTGGTAGCACTGTTCCTAAGGTGACAAAGTTACAAATGTGGCTTGATTTTCAAAAGGAAAAGTAACACTTTCTGAAATAAAAAGTCCCAGTATTGGACTAGCCAAGGAATACATACAGTCACAGAGTGTAATGTGTTATTTAGACATGCAATTTGCAAGAACTGAGAGCTAAGACAGTCACCTAGATTATGAGGCAGAAATTGAAAACCATTTACAAGGCTATATTGCATTCAATACTCAGTGCCTTAGGCTAGCAGAAGATACCCATGTTGTCTTGGGGTGTCTCATGTTTTTGAGTCATGCAATATCTCAAATGATCAAAGACACTCAACATGTCAGAGAAATGTGTCACCTGATAGATTTACTTGGAATTGCTTGCAGATCAGGGAAATGGTTTCCTTTAAAGCAAAAAAAATAGGGGAGGGGTTCTGTACATCAATATAATTGAAATTGAATCATGCAAGCTAAGAGGTCATGCAAGGTGATTGATTTGATTTGGTGCAGACAAAACTGACAACTTTCACTAACTTGTGATTACATGGTATGAGTCCATATAAATTTATATTGCAAATTGACTGAACATTGACAGTATGACAATATAATATATTAAATATATCAGTTAAAAGATCTATTCATGGTGCTAACAGCAACTGTAACAGTGCTTAGCATCGCCTTTTGTGATTTTTTTTTCATTGCTGTATATATTGTAGGCACGCCCAGCTTTAAAAACTTTCACTTAATGTTGTTATCCTGCATTTTACATATCTTTGAATAATTGAGTAGATTTTAATTACTTTAACATATCTATAAGGGAATCGGCTCAGTCAAGATTTGGTCTTTTAAAATTTGAACATTCTTCCATCAAGGGTGCTTGTGTACATAGTGTAACAATTGCAGTCATCAGTGTTGTCCTACACTATCTTGGAGAGGGACATTTTGCAGTACAAAAAGACTGCAGTCTATAATGGATACAGTCTATAATGTAACCAGACACAGAGCTCCCCACAAGAATGGCCACAAAGACCTTCTTTGTTAGCAAGCACAAAGACCAAACTTGATATATACTGATGGCACAATGTAAATAAAGAACTGTGCAAAAAAGTAAATAAAATCCAAACAAGATTTACCAATTCTTTGTCACCTTTTTGCCCGAGCTTTGGACTAAATGGTCTTTCTTTGTCCAGGCTTTTATCTGGTATGACAGTTAGTTCTACTATGTAAGACAACTTTTGATCTCCTTTGTATATTAGAAAGTTAGCCCAGTGAACAATATAATAGAATAAATGAGCTCTGAGATAGAGGACGAGATGAGATATAAAGTTATTTATTTTGAAATAATTTACTTTTCTTTTTATTCCACAGTCACCTAATCATTTTTTGGTAAGCCAAGAATAGTGCAGAATCTGCCCATATTCATAAAGGCATTCAAAATCTTGTTTTCAGGGAATTAATTTAGTTATAGTCTTCCCATTGGCATTGCACTATTTAAAAGTTATTCCTTCATTCCCTTTACAAAGAAGACAACGTAAATTGTAGGAGATAGCAATGCTCCTAGGGGTAAGCCCTTTCCTGGTTTCATGGCAAGTTCCATGACAAGCCAATGACAAGAGGGCTTAGCATTTAGAAGACCTTAAATGCTTTCAGTGATGTTGAGCCCAGGATGTAAGAAAGACTCAAAAAGGCCATATGCAGAGAGAGAAATTTAGAATATCTTGTATATTACATTTCTGTTAAATGTATTCCTGTTCAGTAAAAGTCTAGAGACTTGAATGTTTGATTTTTTATCTTTCTGCTTTGTAAGACCAGCTGAATCTCTTTAATGGCCATTATAATACAATGAATCAAAAAACTTATATGGCAAAACACCGACATTTTTATATATCTGAAGTTGTCAAAGAAAACGGTTCAATCTTTGTCATTCAGATATATATTTTTCACGATGTGTTCCACAGCAGACATGATTGTTGTCTAAAGACAGCACAGCAAGAAAGGCAGACACAAATCATTTATGCTAGTCAGTTGGAAGTTGAGAAAATATGGTAGAGCAGTAAGGCTGTACACAGGCAATTTATTCGAAAGTCATGCTACAAGTCTCAGACATTTTTTTGCCTTCCTTTTTCGCTTGTCTGACTTCGAGTGATTTTTGGCAAGTTTTTCACGTATTACGAAAGGGAAAAATGATGTTGATAAATTAACAGGATATGCCTTAACAAGCAATATCTGGAAACCGCAATTTATGGCCGGGAAGGTGATGGCTCAATGTGGTTTTAAAATTTCTTTCAATAAAAACTTGTCATATAAATGGTCCAAAGCAACCTGGCAGACATTTAAGTCATTAGGCATGTAATTTAATGTCTTCAGCCTTAAGTTTGATTTTATTTTTCTTATGTCTGTCCTGCTTGATATAAATGATAACCTACTCCCTTGCAGCGCACAAGCATTTTCCTGCTGTTGATAAAAGCACTGCAATATACTTTGGCAAACGACTATCATAGTGGATCTGGTTTTACAAAATGGCTAACATGTTACACCAATTCTTATAGCATCAGTATATTTGTTCGCTCTGTTGGCTGACTGAAACGTAAGTTAGTATTGACCTATTAACAACAAATGCCACTTCCCTAATGACATTGTACAACTGCGAACTGTTCATCTCAGTCCTAAGCCGGAAAATCTGCTGATGCTCAAGATAAAGGAGGTATTGGAAATATTTGGAGATAGTGATGACCCCTGTGTTAACCCTCTTTTTGGTTTCATGGCAAGTTCAGTAACAAGCCATTGGCAAGAGGCCTTAGGCTTAGGATCACTTCAGCTCTTAAAATGTATCGGCACGAGCACAGGATGTAAGAAAGACTGAAACACTCAGGATTTTCCCCTGTTTTGAATTTGCCCTGACCCCCTGCAAATTACGCCTATGACTGAAGATAGCTGGAAATAGTAGGAGATACCAATGCTCCTAGGGGTAAGCCTCTTTCTGGTTTCATGGCAAGTTCCAGGACATGCCATTGGCAAGAGGCTTAGCATTAAGAAGACCTTAAATGGTTGGAGCAAGGTATAGCTCAAAAAATTTAGGACAAAACAGGTTTTTTTAAATCCAAAATAGTGTTTTGAAAAATCCCTGTTGGGTTTTGCATAGAAGTTTGGATTTACAAAAAAAACATTTTCCATTTAAAAGACCAGTTTTGTCCGGATATTTTTCAGAGCGAAGGCTGAAAAAGGTCACATGCAGGAAGAGACATAAAGAATACTTTTCAGTAGCAAGTGCTTCGGTAAAGTCCCCATTGGCCAGTAGGGTGTGGCTGGTGCCCCTCAAAATGGAAAATTTTGGAGGAGCCATCTGTACCTTTTCATGGTATTGTGGTTTGATCCAAGGGACGTACCTGAGAAATTTCATGAAAATTGGTAAACGTTTACCTTGAGCACAATTCAGTTGAAGTTTCTTCGCTTGTTGCTATGAAGGAAAGTCGCGGTATTGGATAACTTTGTCAATATTCATTTTAGAACATTAACAGTTGCATGGCTGGACAGGCCTCACTTAGACCTTCAATTTGAATACCAACTTTAATGGTTTTGGACAATTATATGCAGTTCATAAATTTTTTATTTACCAGTTCAGGTGATTTTTTTTTCTTTATTATCAGATATATGCAAGTCTCTGTCACTTGTCAGGATATTTACATGGTAACTTATATCAGTTAAAAGACAGTCTTAATAGACTTCAAAAACTCCTTTTTAAGAACCTGGCATGACTTTAAGACTATATGTAGCACTCGTAGTGTATCAAATGTGGATGAACAAGATCGCATTTTGAACATTATACAGGGATCATTTTTGGCACATATCCATTTTTCTGGCTGACTTTGACATTCTAAGAAAATTTATTAAGCAACAGTTATGTAAGCTACTGTTGTCACTAGTGATTATAGTTGTTTAATTGTTTAGTTAAACAGGAGTAAAGACTTCATAAAAACATATGTTGCATGGCGTAGTAATACCGTTAGAATGCTGTTTCCAATGTATCGTAAGATAAATTCTCTGAGGAAGGCTTTGGAAGTCTGACTTTTAAGCTCATAAAAGGTATGGTCAAGAAGAAATGTATTTCAGTTGGTCTAAAGTCAAGTATATTTTAAGTGTAGTATTGATTGCCCATGCCCATCACAGGACAGGGAATTAGAAAAAAAACTTCTACTGTAAGTGTCATAATGTGGATAATAATATTTTATCATCACAACTTCAACTAGAACTGGCGCTCGGAGAGCACATAGCTTCGCTGTCCATTTAACATTGAACTTTGACTAAGTACTGGAAGATACTATGGATGTTTAATGGGCGTTTTTGCAGAGAAAATGTAGAAATATACAGCCTCTTGGCTGCTAGTGCTGCAGCAAAAAATGATAGTGCATGCTGCACTGTAGAGGCATTTTTCGGATTTCTTTAACTGTGGGCCCAAAAAAGCTCCAATTGTCTACAAAATTTAATCAGGTCTTGTGCAGTACAAATGAACATATCACGCCAAAGGAAATCTAAATCCATCCAGTAGTTTTTGCAGGAGGCAACTCACATACACACTAACGCACATGCTGAAGTGCCAGGAACCACAATAGCTTCTCAGCGAAGCTAATTACAAGCCATAGATAACAAGATTTATTATTGATCCTGTTCACACAGTTAAGGAATTAATACCATGGTGTGTGAGAAGGTGTGCCAGGTTATCATTAGGGAACATTAATCGATAAGTTCGGCTTGTGGTACACAATCTTATAATTGCAGTCCACTTAAGACAAGAGTATAAAACACTGCAATGAGATGAAGAATATTTGAACTGCTGTCCAACAACTGTATAGACAGATGATACTATAAGATAGGAGACTCAGAACCCTGACTCCCCCTGAGTTAACCATGTAATGCTCTAGAGAATTAAAATCAAATATATTTGGTCTGACAAGACATTGTAAACCTTAATGCATGAGCTCAGGTCTCACCTTCTTGGTACCAACTTTATTATTTTAAATTTTAAAGTAAATGTGTTTTTAAATCATCTATTATTATTTGTATAAATATATATATATATATATGCTTGGGTATGCAAGAAGATGATATTGAATTAAACACAATCTCCATTAACTCTGAACTGTGTGATGATATAAGCGTAGTATTGAAATTCATGATCTCAAAAATACAACCTTTTACACCGAATGTAATTGCACTTAAGAAGTCCAAATATCCTCAAAACATATTTGATCCAGCAAGACATTGTCTTTGGCATCCTGTGCATAATATATATCCTGATCAGCAAGAAAAGTTTCGCCTTTTTAAAATATGCCAGTTATTTCTCGAACAAGCACTGAATTACCAATTTGACAGACTGTGTAGAATTTTCGTAGACCATTGAAGTTGGTACTCAAAATGAAGCTCTAATTAAGACGAGTTCAACCATACAAGTTTTATCATTGTATGACTAATATTGGCGAAGTTATACAATACCGCGGTTTGCATATATAAAATATTTTAATAAAACTATAACTGAATTGTGCTCAAGGTAAGCATGTTCCGATTTCCATTAAACTTTCCAAACATGTTTTGTTGACCAAAACACAGTACCAAAACAAGGTACAGCTTGATCCGATAACCTTGGGGCACCAGCCACACCCTATTGGCCAGTGGTATTTGGGGTCTTCTGCAATGTTAGACAAATCCAGGAGGTATCACTTTAAATCTTCTGGTGACTGATAAAATCAGACAAGGCCACTGCGTTCTAAAGGGGCGCATGTCACAAGGTCATACAATTTGCTTTACATGACGGATTTGGACTAAAAAATTTTTTCATCAAAAAAGTCTAGATTTTATTTTTCTCAAAAACGACTGTATTTCAGTAACTTAACTATAAAGTACAAAGTACTCCTTGTATCCCCATGTAATTTTCACTGAAGTTAGTTGAAAAGATGGTCCTACTAATCAAAGCAACAAAAAATACATCCTCTTATCTAAAAGACTCTATATACGTCAATGAATTTATGTTACTACGACAGATAAAAAACCTTTCTCAGGCATCATGTTTAAAACTGTGAGTAAAATGTTTGGAAACATTTCCAAGACACCTGAGAAAAAATTCTGATATTGCAAATAAGATATTACAAGATATTTACATGACATGTTGCAAATATGTCTCATATCAGTTATTGTCTAGTGCATGAGAAATCAACATCTCATGTGAGCATACCGTTTTGGAGTTATCTGTGGATTTAACCCATATGTATCTCTTTTTTTGGCTATATGAGAGCAAGATTATCAAATGTGATTGTTATTTATTCATTTGATGATGTGGCCTGCCCTTTTTGTCCTTTTGGAAGTCCATTACATTAATCTAGTATGCTTCAAGCATGTATGTGTTACATTTGGTTCAGCCTTGTTCAGAGCATCACAGAAGTGAGTAAATGATTGAAAACATAGCAACATTGTATACCACAGTAAAATATAGCTTATGAGCATTTAGGCGATAGCCTTATCCACAAGGTGTGAATAACCTACTTGGAGTTCTCGTGGTTTAAACTTAGAACCCCTCTCCAATTTTAAGGATTTTTGCAAGCGTTACGAAAAGTTCAGCCTAAAGTAGAAAAGCAGCACACAAAGAATTTTACTTGCAAACAAAATCTGATAAATGCATTTGAAAATAGAACTTATGAGCATTTAATTGATATATATTTGAACTCCCTAGCTTCAATATTAATAGCTACAAACTAAATCTAAGAAAATGTGTTGCATTTTGTTTGCCAGCGGGACAGGTTCACGTTGCTGCACATTAAAGGATCTACAGAAGGCACTCTAACAGTTAGATAGAAAATTTAAGCTTCAAGAGCTTTAGTAGGAATTAGGTACTCCTGCAGAGAAAACCAGATTAAAATATCTATTGAAACTCACTTACTAGATGATTTTTTCAAATCTGACTTAACACGGGACACAAAAAAATCACCTGTTTTCCTGATGTTTTTGATGGCTAGAAGCCTTATTTTGTGATAAATTTGACTTTTTAAAACCTAATATGATATATATATATACGTTTTTATTGACATAAAAAGGTCACATTTGACCAAAAAGTCAGTTACAAACAATAGAAATATGGTACAGGTAGAATCAAGAACAATAGAAAAATAAGAAATAAAGTAAATTCTAGTTCTAGTACTAACACACAAATACTACATTCAGCTAATAGGAATATCACATTCTATTTCGAGTTACATCTATAATAGCATACATCATAATGTCAATCACAGTCAATAGGACGGCAAAAAGATTCAATTTAGCACTATTGTGGTTATCAGTACCATAGTACCTAATAGCACCTTTAAAACTATGAAAGATAAAAACAGTCAATGTTACATCACAACGTAAAAGTATATAAATCAAAATAGCACACAGGCACACAATAATCAGGTCATTTGACAGTCAATATGCAAATTATGTGCATGCCATATAGAAGAAGTCAGGCCTTGGTGTATAATATGGCATAATACATATTCGTAAAGTACATGTAATCATCATTTAACCTAAATTTATGAAATTTTACGACATTATGACACATGACCAAAGGGGTTTTAAGTTCGGTCATTCTGGAAAAACACTGAGCCTGCTATATACTTGAATAAATATATACATACTGTATATGTTGGATGCAAGGTAAAATGTGAAAAAATGGCCATTGCAGAGATACTGTATCTATCTGGATCTACAAAACTGCAGTTATTGCATGATATTACACATTCAATCCCATCCTTCACTATGCTTTAGGATGTTATATGCAAAACAATACACACAAAAAACAATAAAAGCAAAATCAAGGAGACAGGATATTACACTGGTGGACCTGAATGGCATTTTAGATAAGATGTTACAAACCAGTTTCATTGTTGGCGTATAGCCCAAATGTGTTTTCGGTGCAGATGGACTAGACAACAGGGTAGTTACTCAATTATTTAGCACCCCCTGGTATAGCCTTGTAGATCAATTTACAATTTACACAAGCTAAAATATAAATGGACCCACCTTTCGACATTGTGTCCTTCATATGTGTATGAATTCTCCTGCCTGCCACCGTTGATAAAGTATGGACCTTTGGATTCTGTAAAGCAGAATTGAGGTCAATGCTATTTGCAAATTTTATCTTTTGGCTGAAAGATGCAATGAGCCTTTAAAGCAAGACTAAAAAAGAAAATTGAATTAGTTGGCCTGATTTTACTAGACTCACTGACACTACAATTATTGGAAACAGACACGATTACAACATCCTGCTAGGAATATCATGCAACCCTAATGAAGCATCACTGCATAAATGAGATTGTCTTCAAGAAAGAAACAAATTAATTAGAGATTGAGTTACAAAGAGGAGTGTGCTGTTGAATCTATGGGGTTTCTTACAAAAGGTAAACAACTTCTCAATGTTTTCAAAAAGATTGTTTAGAACGTGTTTAATATTTTCTATTATCTTCGTAATAATGTAATCACAGCTGTATAATTAAAATTTATGATTACCAAAATATGCCAAAATACTTCTTGCAAGGTCATTCCCTATACTTTCCATGTTTAACTTGATGACTCATGTCCAGTTAATGAGGTCATATCTGATACTTAGAAGAATCATCCACAATGGACAACATCCCAGTTTTATATCAGAGGAATTTTATGTTGGGGAAGCACATGCAACAATATATTTAGAGGTTACCTCGTTGTAAATCTATACTGAGGCTAAACTAACTCACTGCCTTATCATCTCATCAGTACATCTGCCATTGGGCAGTGATACACTACATTTACATTGTACAAATACAGGCAACAATGATATTATGGTACCACATGAGCCATGCCATGTTTGGCTATTGAGATCATACCGATTATGACTCCATGATTGATATGATGCGAGATGGCTCTTGGAGATGGGGTCATTTCTATAGAAGAGGATAAATCATGAGATTAGGGCATCAATCATTTTATTCATCTTTATTCATCATGCTGAGAAGACTTTTCATGAGTCTAAGAGTGGACTAAGATTGAATGTGTTGTACAAGGATGTTTTTGATGAAACAAGCCAATATGAAGCAAGGAAAGAATGCATCAACAGGAAAGGTCAACCATTGAGGGCTAATATCGTCAATATTCAAGATAGAAAGAGTTCGATATCAAATAAATTTTGTTTTGCAGATCAGCAGCTTCTAGGCCCACATATCATCATTCTTCAATATTCCCCCCCTCAAATAATAAATAAACATTTTGGTTTAAGATAGGACCAGAGGCACAGTTGAGAAATAGGATGTTTGTCCTTGAAAGAATTGATTTCGAAAAGCTCAATTGAGATGAAACTGTTTTGAGAAAATCAATAGCTATTAAGCTGTAATTACCATAACCTGGAAATTGGGATGTAATCCACTGAAATTACACCCAGAATTAGAGCTCTTGTGGATTTACGAAGATGGTTAAGCACAAAGCTGGTAATTATGGCTTTTAGATAGGATTGAGAGATTAACCTCATTCCATATTGTAACTTGCTATGACAGAATTATTTATTTTTACAGTTATATAAAAATGACTTTGACTCACTTGGCAAAAGGGAGTTATGCTAAGAGTACTACATGTACTTCAAAAGGCAAAACGAATTATCTTTGGTCTCATCATTTCTGTTTGAGGAAAGTAATTTACTTTTTTTGTTAGAAAACAAAATCAAAAAGGGGGAAAAAAACTGCTTTAACAGTCTAGAACACTAAATAACAAAGGGCTTTATCCTTATGAGTGAACAGAGGTATCCAACAAAACAGAAACAATATGGACAAGCATCAAAAAATGGAAAAAAAATCCAGCAAGATGACAAAAACGGTCTCTAAATGGAAATGTTCATTTGTGTCAAGTGCTGAAGCAGGGTCTGTAGTAAATGTGATTGAAAGACTATCTTAAGTTTGTTTTATACTCCATGAGAATTTGATCCTCTTGATTTTTTTAGGAAAATCCTTGGTATATTGTGCGGAAAGCTAAAACCATTGAAAAATACAATGTAATTACTTACAATTTCATCTATTAAGGGAAGCATTTGGAAGCAAAATATTGTCATATTTTGTGTTATATTTCGTCAACTCTGGGACAAGTCAGCAATTTGTTTTCCTTTTTTTTTCTCAAAGAAATGGTATATTGCTGTCTGTGTAATTCTTCTAATACATTACTTCTCTATCTGTTTGGAGTCCTTCTATTTCAGGCCATGTTTGGCAACTGGAAAAATATTAGCCTAAATAGCAAATCCTTTTCATCAATTGACCTATTCCTCCATTTGATCCTTCTCTCTCCATACTATATTCTGTGATTCTGTTTGATATCAGACTGAGTAAGCCTAAATCCCAGCATCTGATTATTTCTCAAAGGCTGTGAAAATGAAACCAAATTTGCCACATCTATGATCAGCACTGATTGGCATTCTCTTGCTCATGCGAAGAAAAATCGGTGAAAAATATCAGTAAACGACACATGATGGAACATTATAGAAACGTGCAAAATTTGAGATAGTAAAATACAGGAAAAATGAAGAGGAAATAGCTGAAAATAGCCTGAGATTGCAGTTGAGAAGGAAGTTGGAAATTGCAGAAAAACAGCTCTTATCAGAAAGTTTGGAGTGGGCGGTAATGCAGTTGTCAAATTTGAGAGCGGCTTGGTACTATACATGAGAGTAAGATATGAAAGAGAGAATATTGAAATCTATATCAATGAAGCGGTGTCTGAAAAATGTTGACTGAAAACTTAGTTCCTCTATGTATTCCACTGGACACAAGAAGACAAGTTGCTTTGAGTGAGACTTCTAAATAAAAAGACAACTTACATTCCTCAATTCTCCACAGACATTCTAGCCACTTCATTCTCTGTAGACCATACATGGCCAATTGTGCAGCGTACGTAAAACGTACGGTGCCCTTTCTTGCGTATTTCGTACGTAAATTGACTGTTTTTACGTATGAAATACGTACGAAAATGTACGTACATAAAACATACGTAAATTTTTGTATGGATTTCAATCGTGTTAACTTGGTTTTTCGGCTTCTTAACTTGATTTGTTTGCTGATTTTTTTTAGATAGACCAGTGCAAGGTCTTAACTGGTGATAACCATATTGCACCAAAATGGCAAAGTAAATGAAAAGTCTTCTCAGAAATGTTTATGAATTTGTACGAAATTCTTACAAAAATGTGCGTACGTACTACGGATCGGCTCTTTTTTGTGAGTTCGCGCGTAGAATTTACGTACGTAATTCGTACGCTGCACAATTGCCAGTGATAGACTTCTGTTTGACCTGTTATCCTGACCTTGTGTCAGTTTCTAAATCAAGTAAATTTTGACACCTGATGTTTCTCAAAGGCTGTTTACTGTGACATCTTAGTTACTCTGAAAATATTGAGTTACACCACTACTTCAAACAAGACTGAAAAAGATACCAAAGTTATACTCGCAGACACTCTTTTAAAAACACTCCATTCCCTTGGCTATAAAGTTTTTCTTGTCACTTATAAGAATTCCCAGGAGTATATCACGGCATATGTAAGTTGTGAAATTTGAAGGGGCCAAATATTCATAGCATCATCTTCAGGTGTCAGCAAAATTTGGTAACACCCTTAAGATTTGGTTTCCTGTTTCATGCTAGGTTACGCACACTTGAAAAAAATAGACAAAAACGAGTGACAAATAACACATATTTTTCATAACCTGACACTAACAGTCCTCATGTGCAATGAAGATTCTGACAAACTGGTCTTACCTTTTATTGTTTTTATGAAATGATAGTACATACAAATACAATGTGTTTTGGCGCACTTTTGAATTAAAAGTAGATAGCATCTGCATTCCTCTCAGAAATTCTAGTCAAAGCACAGCTGCCCTGATAACGTCTGAAGCATTCAGCCAACAATGCCAGAAAAGGGTAAACTTTCTTTCCACAGATATATTTATAAACATTGTCTTCATGTTACAGCAGTGTTGACCTAGCTTACATTGTGAACTGGGATGTCATTCTTCTAACAGTCGGTAACTGTCTGTTGTCATTTTGGATATTTTGGTACAGACAAAGGGCAATATTGCACCACTATAATAAAGCATTTTCCCATTGTCGTTATTCCTATAGGTTTAAAATAGCCGCATCAGTGTGGTGCAATGAATGCTTTTATGTTGAAGCAAAGGTGCCAAATGTAGAACAACCTACACGAAAAACAATTTCCATTGTTGAAGTGTTCTTTGTAACAAGCTACATAGAGGATATTCTGAACCTAGACAGGTTTATTCAACCGTTTTGATCGTTGCCATTTTTACCTGCAGATGTATCCGGCTCAAAGCACCTCTTACATATACATAGTTGCACATATGTAATAAATTTATCAAACATACCTACATCGATTCATCAAATGCAGGTTAAAGTTAAAGTATTCCTACCACATCACAGCCCACGAAAGAGAAGTACCAGAAATAATGTTACAGTAATTAATATTAATCATATTAATATTTTTTCCAAACCAACTTTAATACCAAGCGTAACAAATTAGAAAACCGAGCCAACATTTCTTCACATTAAGGTCTAGTAAATTGAACCAACTGTGATCATGCACATCTCCAAGGCTTCAGTGTTCTGGTAGTGGCAAAGAAAGAAAACAATCTCCTATAAAGAAAGATATTGTTAGAAAATGCCACAGTTTTCATGCATTCATTGAACTGATTTCTTTTTTTTATCCTGAAACAAAAATATAAGAAATATGTCAATGGGAGAGGATGTATCAAGTTCTGAGAAGATTGTAGGAAGAATATTTGACTTTCAAATGGGATTTATGACAAATGCTATGTAAATTGTATCACGTCCTATGATCTTTTTCTTTCTGAATTTTACCCTGACACAATCACAAGCCATATGTAGTTTTCTACTAGTGTGGTATCCTATTGATTTTCTGCAAGAGATGGAACAAAGAGACAGTTTTGCAAAACTTTTCCAAAGCTAGTTGCTAAAGCATCATGACTACATAATGTAAAGCTGTGGATAACTATTTTACTTCACTGAAAAGTCTATGCAAGAACAATTTGCCAAACTTAGTGTCAGTTCAATATTTGATGTTGCAACACCATTCTGTCTCAGTTCACTTCATGGACATACTCAGAAACGAGGTCTATGAACTTCCTTCAAATTGTGATACAGTGTATTTGTGATAGGAATGTTATGTTGTAGAAAAACTGCTTTGAGAAACATTCTTATTTACTGTTTTAATGGTTATCTTTTGAAAGGTGTTGTGCAGTGTTCTTTGAAGTTGACAGCTTTCCTGAAGGAAAATAACTGCCAGAACAACAGCAGCTAAATTGGGAACATTATCAAATAATACATGCACCAAACTAACATATTCATGTATATATCAGATCTACTCTGAACATCACATTTGGAACTGTCTTTTGTAGGATATAAATGATGTAAGTCGAGATAAATTCACAATTTTTAGCCATCACTGTAGACATTCAATTTTAGATGTCACAAGGAAGGGGAAGCTCTTGGATGCAAATATTTTCTCAGAAGTTCATTTCAAACTCTTACACTCTATGGCTATTCATAGAACAGACTGATAATCACGGGTCCCTGTTACATGATCTACAGGAAGTAGTATTGCCAACAGGAAGAGAACAAGACAAGTTGAACTTGGAGGTCATGATGGAACAGGAAAGAACGCATTTGGAATCAAGATAAATGGAAAGGTCATCCAGTTTGTAGGGCAGATTAAGAAAGGTCAGCTGACATTGTGATTAGAGATCTGGTTTTGGATTTCTGCTGAGAAAGAAATTTGGCTTTTACAAAGATGGTATCAGTTTTAAAATAACAGCTTGTGCATCCAACACTCTTGGCATTATGCTTTTCATTACAGAGTGATGTTTGTTGCGAATGTTTTTCTTTGATATTCAATTAGCTTTTTTTAATAAGTTATTGTTACAGAAACCTGTTATCCGAAAAATCATATATTAGTATAAATTCTTTTGACCACCATATTAGTCTCCCTGCCTTTGAAATTTACAAGTTGCTTGACAAATGATTCAATATATATTCTTTAGACATTCTTTAATGTTGAAAGCTTTGAGATATATTATGGGCTCTAATGAAACTGCTCTGAATTATCTCTGTGACTTCTAGGCATAAGATATCTTTACTACATGTACAAACATTCTTCAAAGTAAAAGCTATCAGGTTAACCGATTCTATGTAAAATACAACTTGCAATAAAAGCCATAAACAGATTTGTCTCGAGGATATGAAGCACTTCCAATCAACACAATTGTGTGTTATTCAAAATCAAGTGAGTTTATTTATTCTAGCCTAGCAATGCTTGCTTCATAAACTATAACCAAGGGTTTTTGACATTCATGAAATTAAAAGTGTCAACATTTTATAGGAATTCATCCTCCAATTAAATACATTTATCAATTAAAATAATTATATTATGTTATATATAGCATAAATATATCTATTAAGAAACGTTTTGAACCTAATAGCTATAAATAGTATTTTTAAAATGTTTATATGAAGCTTATCAACAGAAAATGGCAATGACTTGAGGAGCCAAGATTTCTATCAATGTAGCTTTTTGGATCTATAATTCAGCAACCAGTGGTTTTAAAAATTATGTATATAACTTTTTTAGTGGAATATATATAAATTCTTATTTCCGCCTGTCCAGAAATAATGCTATTGAAAGAGATTGTATGCCCAGCAGGGCTGAGCTTATAATTGCATTCACTATCATAAATAATTGAATTGATTTAAGTCTTAAGGTGGATGCAGATCAGGTCCAGCACCTTTTATGGTTAATAATGATTGTCATAGAAACAGTCCCCTAAACTAATTTCTATTTCATTCTCAATAAACAATCCTTAAGAAGGCGAAGAATCGAGGAAGTATTTCATTGAAAAAAATAATGAAAATGATAAATATGGTTGCCATAGAAAGACTTCCTTAATCTAAACGATCCATAATCAACAAAAATGAAGTAATAATTTCGGAAATAGAACATCACAAAATCCTGTAATGGGGTTTGATTTAGTAATTCAAGTTTCAAACTCCAATTAATGTCAAAATGTCTTTTTGTTATGAAGTGTAGTCCATTAAAGTTACTGGATTAAAAACACATGATAGAAATTATTCCTTTGTTTCAAAAATCACCAGGCAGAAAGGTTTTATTTCCTCACAGATTGAAAAATTAACATTGAGTTCACAGAGAAAAGTCTGTCACAATGAGTTGGCAGTAGCTTGCTGTATTTCGGAATAGTATTTCAAATGTCGAACAACTGGTTTATATACAATTTGATAATTGACACTCCTGGTGGTTTCATTCCCTTTTAACCAAAATAATTAGACAATTCTTGGCACCTTTCTAATTATCAAAAATGTTAAGGTGACAATAGCAGTAATCACACGAAACACTTTGCCACAGCCACTTACAAGTTGTAATATGTGTAACATGTTTGATGAAGTCTTTCTCAGATCACGTCACATGTCTAATTAAGGACAGAGAATGATGCTTTGCCAAATTAAATTGCTCTATAAAGTTTCCCTCTGAATCAGAGTGAATGCCTAAGGAGCTTTCCTAATTTACAGAGTCATGCACAGGCACTGGATGAATGGATGATTGGGGCTTTATGTCTTGTATTTTAGCACTTGGTAGGCTAATTAGGACAGGAGGAGGACGCAGCAATGAGGTGAAGGGTGATCGAAACAGCCGTCCAACATAGGCCCAGGCGACCCTCAAGAGCTGGATTAGAACCCTGGACCCAGCGAATGGCAGCCCAGCACGCTACCACCAGACCAACCCTCCCCCCCCCGACATGCACAGGCACTGAGATAAAAGCATCTGCAAGGCTATGTTTGAAAAACTTTGCAACAAACAAATCAAACTCCCTGCAAACTTGAAGTAATGAAATAAAATTTGATTATATTGAAGAATAGAAAGCATCTTGAAAACATTGTGATGAGGTTTACTTCAGTATTTAGATATCATTGATCTTACACAGTGGCGTATTTAGGGGGGGGCATTGGGTATTGCCCCCCCCCTCAGGCCAAAACTTAACATCGAAGAGATAGGAAAAGCCGTGGAGCGCCCCGTATTAACCCCATGTAATGCCCCCCCCCCTCAGGCCATTTCTAGATACGCCTCTGATCTTACACTGTGCAATATTATGCTTTTATCAAATTTTTCAAACAGTGGCAGCGTGGCTGGATAAGTTCAGTTGGATTTCCAACCACTTATTCCCTTGATTGATTCCAGCTCTCCTGGCCATAGCACGGCTCCAGGAGTGGGTGCCAAATATGGCACTTTTTAGGCTATTAATAGGCCTATAATTGACTGAAATTCCATGAAAGCACAAATATTTCCAGCCTGAGACAAAAAATGTTATTTTTCATGAATATTTAAAGGAAATTATTGTTTTGTGCCTTTAAAGTTCACAGAAAATTGAGTAATTCAGATTTATGGTAAATTTGCCTAAGTTTTTACATTAACTCACTGGAGTCCCTGTCCTAAACTCGTCATTTGCCAGCAGACTGCATATATACAGGATATAGAGATTCAATTGTACATGTGCTGCCCAAAGGTAAAAAGGAATACTAGGCCTATATATTAGTTTTCTTATTATAATGATAAATATGATGGAAATCAAAATTAATGCTGCCAGTTACATTATAAATGACATTAATGGCAGTTATGTGAAATTCTTACACTGGCATATCCAACAATATCTCCCTAAATTTAATAAGGCATAATAATGGCATAAAAGGCGATGGAATTTCATTTTCTGGTCCATTACAGTGTCTAGACAACAAAATAATTTAATCATCCCTACATTTGCATGGTAACTGTACCTATATTATTGACTTAGATATCTAAGTTGAATATAATGGCTTAGTTGGCTTACGGTTATCTGTTGGAAAGAGATCATATAAATATCTTCATATCGGGAAATAGAAGTTTGACTTCAATTTCAAGTAATATTGATATACATACATATTAAGGCTCACTGCTACTGAACACTAAAAGTTGTTTGACAAATTGTTTATTTGAATACTTGTAGAAAGCTTGTGAGGTTGTTTGAATGCATTATAATATCTTTAATTTAAAAGCTCTGCCTTAAATACCTTTACTGCATGCAGGGATATTCTTCTCAGATAAATAATTATTAATGGTAACATGAAGCTGACTTTGAGATCATAGAAAATGATAATGACTTGAGGTGCCAAGAATTCTATGTCAATGTAGCTATATTGAGAGATGTGGTTCAGCAAAACAATGGATGCCTAAAAACAGGTTGGTATTAGTTGATGGCATCTGTAAGCCCACCATCTTGGCTTTTTGGTCTTCTATGTAGAAGACATTTACATAACATCAATTGATTTATAACTAGCTATTTCTAATGGAATGTGAACATTTCAAAAATGTGTGATTCAAAATACTATTCTTTCAATACCTATTGGCCAGGATTATTGGGCACATTTCTTATAGGTGGAGTTACGCATGGTTACGTCATATGAGCACTGTAACCATGGGAGTTCTCAGATTGAGACATAATTAAATATTACATCAAACATCAGAGATGGGACACGCTTTTTATCATAAGCTTTTTTTATAAGCGCATTTGAGACTGTTAAAGCTCAGTCTCAAAATACCGAGTACTTAACAAAAACATACTGTTTCTAAAATATTAACAATACATAAGAAAGTACCTCCAGGTAGTTTCAAATTACCTATTGTGTCACCTAAATCGATACTTGGAAATGGAAAAATTTTTTCAAATGACAAATTGTCAGACATACAATATGATCTATTATCTTGGGATGGGTGTAATATAATATTTATTGAGAAATAAATTACCAATTTTGTTAACATTAATATGAAAATGATATCAACCGTTACAAAATCGAGACATATATACAGGATTATGTCTGGATTGAACCGGATTTTGTGGTTTTGATATTAATGACAAAATTGATGACATCCATTGGCAAATTCTTATGAAAATGAAATTGCTTGACATTGATGATGTCTGGGACAGAAATTGGTAGTAGGATGGCACATTTCAAGACAGGCCATTCCCAAAAACCACCCTGGAAGCGTAAGATGCAAATCAGATTTATGACTTGTTCAGTGTGTTTGCAGGATGCCCTGGTTGGATGGTCTATGGAACTTACAAAAATTCTTCCAGAATTTGATTTATAATTCACTCACTTGCCTATTCATGCATTTCAGGTATATTAATTAAAATATTCCACTCAGAAAATTAAGTTCATTGCTATTTTATGGGAGTAAATATGATCTATAATCTACTTGCTGGGAGAGCACTGTTATAACTCTTGTAAACAAAGAATTTCCAATGCATGATAATATTATTGTTTGTCCAGGCTTTTTCATAAAACATTTGTCCAGTAACATTTTATCTAGCGGCACTAAAGAATGCAATAAAGGGATAATTACACTTTATTAGCTAGTTTTACAGCAAATAAATAGGAAAAATGCCTTTTAATGAGACTATAAATTGGTTGTAAAAGACCACCACAGAGCATTGAAGTTTGCAGCTCAAAGCATCCTAAGTGGCCCTGCACCAGCAATAATTGCTGCTCTTTGAGTTTTTGTCACTTTAGCTACAGGTGATTTAATTATCATGCAATTCTGGTCATCCAGCACAGACTGTTTGAAAGCAATGCATTTAGTGGCTTGCTACGTCCTAGCTGCCAAGTGAGTGACATTTTTGCTTAAAGGCCTCAACATCACATGTGAGTACTTAGTCTCACACCTCCTTACACCTGACTCTGGTTTGTTTTGGTTTACTTCTTCTGCCCATTTCCAGGTCAGGTTCTGGTATCTCAACACTTTGTAATGCACCAGACAATTTGTTATCTTTTTTCTTTTGTAATTTTATATGTAATAAACTAATCAGATTGGGTAAAAATGTGATGTTGCAAGTGTGATAGAGATTGCAGAATTGCGTACTAACTAAATCACCTGTAACATCTTCAGGATGTTCTGGATTTTCATAAACAATAATTGAGCAAAATTTGCCTGAAAAATTAGAATATGATTGTGCTTCAACGATGACCATTGTTTTTTGATGTAGTCTTAATCAGTTTTTCTACTGTTAATGGTTCAGTTTTCTACTGTTAATAGTAAAGTGACAAACATTTTATTCTCAAATCTTTACCAAATAACAGTTTCAGGAGAGAGCCTTTAAAAATGTAAGGCCAACGGAAACTTCCTCTTCAAAAAATTATACACAACTGAAGCAAATCAACAGAAAATGTAAAAAAAAAAAAAAAAAAAAGGTCCTGGTCAAAATCAATTTACTTTTGTACTCAAAATTATACACAACTGAAATCCATCAACAAAAAATGTAAAAAGCTCTACATTTTGGCACCTACAGAGTGATGGTAGCAACATTCCTCATTTGAGTTCCAGTATAACCTCTCTGTTTAAACTCACCCTGACCCCTAGACACATCATTACCGATGCTGATCAGTGATCACAGGATTTGCTTGTCAGGACTGAATCATGATACTAACAATCTTCGGTAAAATATTCATGACACAATCTAAGTGCAGATGTTCTATTGATGGCTGTGTCCACTGTGTGGTTGACAAATGTCTACTGCATTGAAATGTCCAACATAGGGTTCATCGAGAAATACCCATGTTCAGCTTGCAAAAGAGGGAAATGTTGAATTATAAGGAAGGTGTTTTAGAAGCATTTGAGTCAATCAGACATATCATTCTTATGTCTGAGGTGCGCTCATTGTTAAATCTTGAACATTTTAGGATGACTGGTAAGCTTGGAAGGAGACATTTTGTATTGAAGTTTTCACATAGGAATATCTGACTATTAACAAAGTACATGTATATTGCGGGCTTTCTATTGAAGTAAGTCAAGGATCAGTTTTTAGGGCATTTATTGTCTAAACTGATGAATATCAACAATTTTAATTCCAAATATGTGGTAGCAAGTTGCTCATATTCTGCCTACTGTTTTGAATTCAAATTAAAATATTTTTAATAGCACAAGAAGCAGAAGCAGCATTATATCTCCCACAATCTAATCATATCAGTTACGGAGTTCCTCATATTTGATTAGCATGCCATTTTGAGAAAAACGATTTCCTGATATCATAGGGAATTGGGATGGCGAAGAAAAATTTGGATTGTCAACTAATTTTAGCATTTAAATGAACAACCAAATCTAAGTGACATATAACATTTGCTTATACAATATTTGTGCTCAACCACTGTCTCAGACACTGCCCCAACAGAGGTAGTAGACCTGTCATATTTCAGTAAGATAAGCATCCCTGACCTGATTTGATAAATTTGATCATTTTGGTGGACATCTAACAGAACCAAGGAAGAGCCTCTTTGAGATAAAGACCCCATAAAGGCCCTTTATAAGGCTCTATGATACAACTTAGGAGATAAACTATTGATTTTCTTGTGATTCATTGAGTATTGAGGTCAAAAGATATAAAGGCAAAATTGGACACTCTACTCATAAAAGCCAAGAGCTTTAGACCATTATTTGATGAGGAAGGTAATAAAGTTGCAATTTTATTACTATTTTGCAACTTTCTATATAAAGCAAGCTTTCATGTTCTATTATCTTTATTTATGTGCAAGTATATGAAGAAGATTTACAACTTTCTCAGCCTAAACGAGAGGACTTTAGAAGGGCATCTAATGAGTGTCAAATTTAATTATGGCTGACGCACTTAACTGATGAATTACTGGGAACTCTACCAAAATTCAGAAATGTCAATATGTAGTCACTGGCTGATGGCAAGTCTGGACATATTAATCAACCTTCTAAAATCACTTTTATATATAGAGATGTGTGTTAGTTTCAAGTCTATCAAAACCAAAAACAGGAAATGACTTTGCACCAATCGCCAATTCATAACAATATCCAGTGTAACAACAAATAATTTACAATTCTCAAAATAAACTAATTCCTCACTGACATTTTCAAAAATATATAGATAGATAGAGAGATATTTATTAAAATATGAAGTTCGTAATTTTATTGTTTCAATCGCAGAGACACGTGACACAACGACATTAGGAATTTAATGCAGGCCATGTGTCAAATCATCAACTTAAACATATTCACCTTACTGATCCTTCAAAAGACAAAGAAAACTACAATTTTTTCCAATTGAAAGATTAAAACCATAAAATATTGATAATGAGCTTTATTAATTCAATGGTTTGTGTTTTAATATCCTGACAAATCCTTTGATAAATAGTTTTACATGAACTGAAATGTTTTTAAAAAATTTTTTTCTTCAGGTTTTCTGTTTGTTTAATGATTCAGAATCATGGTTAATTCACATCTTTGTTTAATGATTCAGAACAATGGTTAATTCACATCTTTGTGTTCAGTGCCTGCTCCTTTTTCCCTTTTTAACAAAACCTGATATTTCAAAGCAGTTTTAGCCTTTAAACAATCGCTGGTTTGCATGTCTTACACCAATGCCGGAATTATGTGGGTATCAAAACTGATTCTTCTTCATTGCACCATTTTCAAATTGTTTTCAAATATTGAGATTCTTCTTTGGTCTTATAATAGTTTAAAATAATACCTCATCAGACGGGAAATGCATGTTTTGAAAATAAACAATAGAAAGAAAATACAAATGAACAATCATAAGACAAACAGACATAAGATGGAAATGAGGGTAGGGAATGATCTAAAAATTAAGGTAAACCTGAGTCAAAACAGGTTTAAGAAAGTTTTACAAAAGAAAAGTAGGCCTACATGAAGTCCAAATGCAAATAATGTGATGTCTTAGTAACAGACATGACATGACTGAATCTAATATGTATGAGTGTCCGTACTGGGCAAGTAAAACATCCCTCACATGTGGTGGATGTGCACCATGTTAAGGATTCCAGTGTTCTGTTCCATCTCATCTATCTACCATCATAAGCGCCCAGGATTCGGAAGAGTGCTGCACTTACTTGTGGGGTCCAAAAAAAAAAGAGTAGCGATTTTAGCAGATCTCTCCCATGGATGCTACCTGATGAGGCTGACCCTTTACTTCAAATATTGTTAATGAAATTCTTGACACATACAAGATGTTCACTACATGGGAGCATTTAGTGCATCAACGTCGAATAACACAGTATTATTACCAAAAGCTGATATAATATTTCACAGCCTTTAAGAACTATCTTCATTTTAAAATGGAACTAATAGCATATTTCTTCAGAAGTAGTGAAATGAAGGTAGCCAATATATTACACTTTGACTTGAAGAGTGCACATAGGACAGTGACACACTTTGCAATCTGGAGTGTGACGAATTAGTGATGAAAACAAAAACGCATTTAATTGATGCAAAGGAAAAACAGAAAAGAAGAAGTAGTAGAGTAGGTCGGGGTATGCGGCCCCCCTCAACTTCAAGGTGCTATTTTACCTACTTTTTATGGGAGATTATTTGAATGCTCAGGCTGTCAGGAAGGGATCACTTGACTCTACTTATAACTAGTGAAACATATGCTTACCAATTTCAATAAAGGAATTACTGCCATTTTTATAAAAAAAATTAAATGGCCTTCTTACCCCACTCATCGGGCAAGAAGCCCCCCTATTATAAGCCTATGGCTTTTTTTTTTTTTAATCCATGTTGGTTTTTGCATTGAAATTTGGTTTTTCAAAAAACCATTTTGAATCTAAAAAACCAATTTTGTCTGAAATTTTTTAGAGTGTTCCCTATCCCTTAGCAGAAACTCATACTTCTTGAAATAGCAGTAAGCAAGAGGAAGATTCTTATTTGATTTAGAAGTACTCAGTAATTACCAATATTGCGATATGATGAATTTATATCTTAACCATTTCTGACTTAACAATAACACAAAAACAAATTAGGAAAGCTAACAAAGGGCAATTGCTTCTCCAAAATGCCAGACCAGAATCTATGATATTTGCCATATTGTCAGTAATCCAGTTTGCAGAATCTGTGATTTGATTTTCTCATCCACAGATGCCAGAAACAGACAAATGAACACTCACCTTATAACCTGATTGAATTAAGGACAGATGCTTGTAGCGATGGTATGTCAAGAGTCACTTCTTGTGTCAAGAGTTACTTTTGTTCCCATCACCTTTTGCAGAGTGTGCCTATCAATTTTCTCTTTTGGTCACATTCGCTTAGCTAAACAAGAGAAACAGAAGTAACACTCTGATCTTGTTGTATTAAACCCAGCATCTTTTTTTTTAAATTTTTGTTTTATTGTGCAGGCAGTACTTGAATTGATCAGTATCCATCACATGAAAAAGGTGTCTGGGCGCCCTAATATTGCAAACAGTAACATTTTTGACATTCAAGACTTTAAAATGGCTGCCTAAAATTTGGCATTATCCAATATCCAATAATTCGGTGACTTTTGAAGTTTCATCATTAGATGAATATAGGACTGCATCAACTTCAAACTTCTGCTTTCAAGGTATTTCATCTGAGTAAAGGGATAACTTTTATTTTCACTGTGAACACTGACAGATACACTGAACCTTTGAAGTAAAATTGAAAACGAAAGATTGAATTAGTTAGCCTGATTTTTTAGACTCACTGACACTACAATTATTGAGGACAGATGATTTACAGCATGCTGTGAATATCTTGCAACCCTCATGAACCATCACAGCATAAATGAGATTGTCTTCAAGAAAACAAATTAATTGAAGATTGAGTTACAAAGAAGAACATGCTCTTGAATCTTTGGGATTTCTTCCAAAAGGTTAACTACCTCTAAATGTTGTCCTGACGGTTGTTTCATAACATGTCCTTATTCGTTATGTTGTTATCTAATGCAATTACATGTGCAGGCTTCCAAGTGATTACCAAAATACACCAAAAAGGCTCTTTTTAGTTCATGCATTCCCTATGCTTTCCATGTTAAAGCTGAAGACTCCTGCTTGGTTAGTGAGGTTATATCCTGCACTTACAGTAAAGAAACATCCGCATCCCTGTTTTAACACCCTTTTGATGTCATAAGATAATTATATGGTAAAGAAGTGAATTTAATGTGAGTCTGTTCGGAGGCAAGTAAAGGACCAAGCTGACTGATCTTGTCATCTCATTAGTACATTTGCAAAGTATCAATACACTACATGTACAAATAACACAGCAAACAATACTGTGGAACCATATGAGTCATGCCATGTTTTGCCATAGATCATGCTGATTATGACTCCATGATTGATATATTGCAAGATGACTCTTGCAGATGGGGTCATTTCTATACAAGAGGATAAATCTTGAGATTACAGCATCAATCTCTTTATTCATCATACTGAGGAGACATTTTATGAATGTAAGTCGGGACTAAGATTGATAATATGATAATGCCAAAGCATAGGGAGACCGCAGGTACACTATGAACTACCAGAAAAGTACATTTATTTTGGGGGGGGGGGGCTGTGGCTTTATGGTGAAATAGAAAATTTGTTTCCCATTTGACACTGGAAAAAAAAAGTTTGTTCAGCACATGAAAAAAAAAAAGTTTGTTTCCGCATGTAGCATGGGTTATTCTCATTTTTCATTTGTACTCATCCTTTTATCATATTGTTTTTCATTTTTAGTCGGTTAAAAGCATTTTGCTTGTGTTCATTTGTTGTATATGTGATCCGACTTTAAAAAAAAAGTTGAATATTGAATAATCAAATCAAACCTGCAGCAAATTGCTCTGCTGCTGTTGTGACGTTATAAAATCTCAAAATGAGGCTGGTCTGTTCCTGACGCAACCGTGCTGTTGCCATGACTGCAGGATCAGGCCAATTATTAATGACGTCACATAAACGCCGACACTTTTTATGTTTGGCGCATGCAAAAATTTTCCCTAGTATATCCCTGTGTGGGTAGCTCTGTCTCCTACCATTTGAAGACCTCTGGTCTCTGCGCTTCGCGCAGAGACCTGGCGGTCTGCATTATGTTCTGGGCTACATATTATACTTAGAAAATTACCTAAATGATAAAATGAAGAACCGATTAAGAAAGGTTGATCCTAAGGCGCTGTTGAGAAATAAAGTGTTTGGCCTTGAAAGAACTGATCTCGATTGAGATGAAGCCGTCTAAAATAAATCAATAGCTATTAAACTGTAATTACCATAAACTGGAGATTTGGTTTGTAATCAACTGAAATTACAACCAGTATTAGAGCTCTAGTGGATTTATATAGATGGTAAAGACTAAAACTGGTGACCATGGGATTAACACGGGTTTTTTTTAACATTTATATCTTGTAAAAACTATAAATTTTCTCTTTTGTATGAGGATATTTATCTCATAGTATAAAATGAATTGCTTTTACAGCCCAAAATACTGAATAGCTAAATCGTGTTGCTTTATCTGAAATTGCGAGCATCAGTGCCCAACAATAATGACATTTACAACAGGTTGTTTTAGCAAAATGCCTATATATGGAAATGTATAATAATGCAAAAGGAGAGACATGTGCAAGAGAAAAAAAACTTGTAAAGGGAGAAAAGCTGCATTTGTGCTAAGTGCTGGAGCAGGGTCTGTAGAAAATGTCATTGAAAGACTATCTTGTGTTTGATTCTTTTCCAAAGAGAATTGAATCATCTTACTGATTTATTTAAAAATATAGAGGTACTCGAAGAAATTGTGCGGAAAGCCAAGAGCATAACAGTGGACCAACAAATCACTTAAGGTATTAGTTTTGCTTAACAGAAAGCAGTGAAATACAAAGAATATATTTCAAAGTATTACATTTTTTATAGTTTCAAAATTTAACAATAAAAACAGGACAGTCAACATAATCTGCAGAAGGTTTCAATTGAGAAATAGTTTTTTATCATCATTCTTTCAAGCAAAAGAGAGAAGTTTAGATAATGAAGTACTATGTGAATACAACTTTAAAAGATTCATGTAATACTTTAAACCAGGACCGCTGATTGATGTCAGCAAGCGTAAGCACATTGCCAATTCATTAAAGTGCTCCAATCCATTAGTCTAAGCTCTTTTCAAAAGTTGCAGATTAATTTATACATGAAGTATAAGACAACTTTAAATTATAAACACAGGGACCACTTATATTAGAATTTTGTTTTAGATGCTCAAAGTGCACAAAGCATCAGAACTTGGAAAAGTGATATTATATGCATGCAACTATAATCGTTAACTTTCACCACAGAATTCCATCCAGTGAGTATAAGGTTCAAATATGCAAACTTTCAAAGATTTCCCGTTGTAGCATAGCTTTCAGTCAAGTAAGCTATGACTTTTCTCTCTATCTGAAAACTTTGAAGTCCTAAGATCTCAAAGTCTAAGTTCTGCAATGATGACCATCAACACCTCTCTCAAAACTCAAATAAAAGAGAAAATTGCATAAAAATATGTGCTGGTGAATATTGACCTGAATAGCAAATCCTCTCAATCAATTAGCTTGCTCCTCCCTTAGATCCTTCCCTCTCTATATGCTACTTTCTGTGATTCTGGTTCCTGTGAAACTGAGTAGGCCTAAATTCTATCTAGTTAGGACTGGTATATCTGAATATGTCTCAAAGGCTGTGAAATTGAAAGCAAATATTCTGCATGTATGACCAGCACTGATTGGCCTTTCCCTGCTCTTGGGAGGAAAAATCAGGAGCAGCAAAAAATAGAAGCTACTTTTATATGTCGGAACTTTATAGAAAGAATATATGATGGTAAATAAAGGTAAAAAAATGAAGGGAAATAGCTGAAGATACCCTGATATTGCAGTTGAGATGGCAGTTGGAAATTGTAGCAGACCATCTCATATTCTGTAAGAATTTCGGAGTGGGCGGTGATGTGGTTGTCAATTATGAGAGTGGTTTTGGGACTATATGACACAGCATCAGTAAAGAAGATGGACAGATATAGTACTGGGTAGGATGAGTGCTAGTCTAGTGTCTGCAAACTGTACAAGGAGCCAGCTTTGACAGTGACAACTTAGTAACTAATAATAATAAATACTTTATTCATCACAAAAGTGAAACTTGGAGTGTGTAGCCTCATAGACACAGAATCACATATATATACAATCACAGTCACATGCTTACAGAGAGAACATAATCATACAGTTATTCATTCACGCCAAATAGATACATACATACTACCACTTGCATTCATTGCACATTTTAATACTAGCTGGAATAAATGACCTTGCGTATCTGCTAGTTCTGCATTTGATACTCCTCAACCTTCGACCAGATGGTAACAAATCATAGTAACTATGCAGCGGGTGTTCTACCTCCTTTACAATACAACAATATCTTAACTTGCTGTATTTAATGTATACATCTGGTAATGACATGGTATTGATGTTCAGTCGAGCACAAGCCTTGATGACCTTCTTTATTTTGTTTTACTCACTGGTATATTGATCTGTACATCTTAAAAAGCACTGCATCAATGGAGATTCAAACAAAAAACATATACTCATCTCTAGAGATATTCTAAGCCACTTTTTTCCCTGCTGACTTCTTCATGACTTAAACCTTTTTGACCTTTTTCCAGTTTCAAAATTGAGCAACTCTTGGGACCTGATGTTTCTTGAAGGCTGTTGAGACAACTCTGACAAACTAATTACTCTGGATATATTGAGTTAAACTAAAACAGCACTGCTTCAAACAAGACCAAAAAAGACAGCATAATTATTCTGACAGACATTCTTAAACACTCCATTCCCTTGACTATAAAGAGTTTTTTTTGTCACTTGACGTTGTGCATGTTGTAAGCTTTGATAAGCCCATTATTCATGTCATAAGGTGTCAGTAAAATTTTAAAACACCCTAAGGATTTTATTTCTTTTTTCATACCAGACTGTGTGCAAATTCGAAGACAGAACAAAATATGTGCGACACACTAGATTTTTCACAGCCTGACACATGCAGGACTCCCTATAGTCCGTGGGCCAGATATCGAAACCCTCCCCCCCCCTTGGGAATTTCGGAGACCCATATATTTTGAAAGATATATATCTTAAGTTACAAAATTTGCTTGTTGATCAATCTTAGACCTCAACGATAACCAGCAGGAGCTATATGAGTGCGGGAAGGTTGAAAATAAATTTTCGCCAAACCGAGTGCCGCTATTTTCAGAAAATATACTGTTATTCATAAACTAATCCATGTATAGATGCTTAAATGGTACCATTTTGAAGGTATTTAATTCCTCTATCTATTTAGTGCAAAAATTGATTGATTAGGATATCTATTTTGGTCAACAGAATGGAAAACATGCGGTCATAACTCGAAATTAAAAAGAAAATTACATTTTATTTCACGAAAGTTCCCCGTACGGGACACTAGGGGTCAGAAGCATCCTGAAGTTTCTTTCACATCATTCTGTATATTCATAGCTTTAAAATGATGTATAACACAACCATGTAATTGCAACAATAGCTTAACTGCAGTCAATTATTCATTATTGCATTAATGTACGATTAAGTCAAATTTTCTGATATAGGGGATGAACGACATAGATTCTGCTGTGAATATATCTTCCAGGATTCTGTGTATCTTTATGAAAACAATTGTAGATATTTGTAATAGTCTATATTCTGTTAACTATGTTTTCAGGGGTTTTAAAACAGGTATTTTTATGTTTTTAACTTGGTTATGGCAGCCATATTGCAGATTGGCAACCAAACATATTTTCTTACAAACATGTCCGGGTGACCTACATTGATGGTTTTCAGGATAAACATAATTTTTCCTGAAATAAGAACTTAATCACAACTGGTTTTCCTTTTCTGAAAGGAAGATAGTGCATTTACCCCTTGTTTATTCAAAATGGCAGCCTCAATCCCAGAAAAAATACATTTTTTCTGAATACTGGATGCCAAATTTCATTATTTTTAACAAGAAATGCTGTATGCCACAAAATTGGCAAAAACTGCCTCAATAGTCATTTATATAACAAAATGTAGGTATTGAAACCACAAATTAGTAGGGTACATGATGCTATGTTGATTTACAAAAGAGGAGGGACTGAAATTTGACAGGAGGCCATTTTCTTTATCTTACCCCAACATTTTACTTAAAACAAAAGAAGATTTCCACGCACATACAATCACTGTAATCCAAGGTAAATTCTATACAAAAGTCATGAATTCTGCCATGGTTAATAAGAGAAGAAATTGGTTGTTTATTAAAATATTTCTCATTTATAACAGGAATGCTCATAACAAGAGAGGCCCTTTTTCTTCCCTTACCCAGTTTTTCTTTTGCCAAAAATTATTTTTGCACAGAAATGGTAACAAAGATGTTAAATTATTTTTTTATTATTTTAAGTACCAACCATTATTATTTAAAAGATAATATTGAGTATTATATGATAATTTTTAATATATTTATCAGGCTACCTGGCACATATAGTTTCATTTTGGACCAAGGGTCCGGACTTTCTAGCCACAAGTTATATTGGACTATCGCAGATTTTTGGTAAAATTCAACAACTCCTAAACTATGAACTGGGTTAGAAGTGGTTTATAAAAATGATTAAGCATATTGAATTTTATATGGTAATTTTGTATATTTACCAGGCTATCTGGCACATATAGTTTCATTTTGGACCAAGGTTCTGGACACTCTAGTCAAGCTTTGTAAAATTTGGACTATCGCTGAATTTTGCTAAAATTCAACAACTTCCAAACAAGGAAAAAGCTTAAAAGTGGTCATAAAAATGGCTAGGCATATTGAATTTTATATGGTAATTTATTAAGCTTATTTACCAGGCTATCTAGCACTTTTAGTTTGATTTTGGACCAAGATTCTGGACACTCCAGCTACACTTTGTAAAATTTGGACTATCGCAGATTTTACCTAAAATTCAACAACTCCTAAACTATGAACTGGCTTAAAAGTGGTTATGAAAATGACTAGGCATATTGAATTTTATATGGTAATTTAATATATTTACCAGGCTATCTGGCACATATAGTTTCATTTTGGACAAAGGGTCTAGACACTTGAGCCACACTTCGTAAAATTTGGACTAGCACAGATTTTTGCTAAAATGCAACAACTCCTTAACTATGAACTGGCTTAAAAGTGGTCATAAAAATGGCTAGGCAATAGGCATATTGAAATTTATATGGCAATTTAGTATATTTCCCAGGCTATCTTGCACATGTAGTTTCATTTTGGACCAAGGTTCTGGACACTCTAGTCAAGCTTGGTAAAATTTGGGACTATCGCAGATTTTTGCTAAAATTCAACATCTCCTAAACTATGAACTGGCTTAAAAGTGGTTATGAAAATGACTAGGCATATTGAATTTTATATGGTAATTTAATATATTTACCAGGCTATCTGGCACATATAGTTTCATTTTGGACAAAGGGTCTGGACACTCTAGTCAAGCTTTGTAAAATTTGGACTATCGCAGATTTTTGCTAAAATTCAACATCTCCTAAACTGAGAACTGGGTTAAAAGTGGTTATGAAAATGACTAGGCATATTTAATTTTATATGGCAATTTAGTATATTTCCCAGGCTATCTTGCACATGTAGTTTCATTTTGGACCAAGGTTCTGGACACTCTAGTCAAGCTTGGTAAAATTTGGGACTATCGCAGATTTTTGCTAAAATTCAACATCTCCTAAACTATGAACTGGCTTAAAAGCGGTTATGAAAATGACTAGGCGTATTGAATTTTATATGGCAATTTAGTATATTTCCAAGGCTATCTGGCACATATAGTTTCATTTTGGACAAAGGGTCTGGACACTCTAGTCAAGCTTCGTAAAATTTGGACTATCGCAGAATTTTGCTAAAATTCGACAACTTCCAAAATATGAACTGGCTTAAAAGTGGTCATAAAAATGGCTAGGCATGTTTAATTTTATATGGTAATTTAGCTTATTTACCAGGCTATCTGGCACATAAAGTTTGATTTTGGACCAAGGTTCTGGACACTCCATCCACACTTTGTAAAATTTTGGCGATCGCAGATTTTTGCTAAAATTCAACAGCTCCTCAACTATGAACTGACTTAAAAGTGGATATAAAAATGACTAGGCATATTTAATTTTATATGGTAATTTAGTATATTTACCATGCTTTCTGGCACATATAGTTTCATTTTGGACCAAGGTTCTGGACACACTAGTCAAGCTTCGTAAAATTTGGATTATCGCAGATCTTTGTTAAATTTCAACAACTTCCAAACTATGAGCTGGCTTAAAAGTGGTCATGAAAATGGTTAATTATATTGAATTTTATATGGTAATTTAGCTTATTTGCCAGGCTATCTGGCACATATAGTTTCATTTTGGACCAAGGGTCTAGACACTCAAGCCACACTTCGTAAAATTTGGACTAGCACAGATTTTTGCTAAAATGCAACAACTCCTTAACTATGAGCTGGCTTAAAAGTGGTCATAAAAATGGCTAGGCAATAGGCATATTGAAATTTATATGGCAATTTAGTATATTTACCAGGCTATCTGGCACATATAGTTTTATTTTGGACCAAGGGTCTGGGCACACCAGCCACACTTTGTAAAATAAGGACTATCACAGATTTTTGCCAGATTTCAACAACTTCCTAACTATGAACTGGCTTAAAAGTGGTCATAAAAATGGCCAGGCATATGGAATTCCATATGGTAATTTAGCTTATTTGCCAGGCTATCTGGCACAGATAGTTTCATTTTGGACCAAGGTTCTGGACTCTAGTCAAGCTTTGTAAAATTTGGACAATCGTGGATTTTTGCTAAATTTGAACAACTTCCAAACTATGAACTGGCTATGGCTTGGGTGTTCAGACCCTCGGTCCAAAATGAAACAATACCCTTTCCATGTCCTTTATTTTAAAAAAAATACTAAGTAATATATAGTTATAGTTTAGTGTATTAAAATAGATAGTATAACACCAAAGATCCTTGGTATTATTATATCGATGATTGAGGCAAAATAAATGGCCGCCATTTTGAAAAACGGGGTTAAACTGCACTTAACTTCCCAGGAGAGTATCAAAACCTGTCTTAATGAATTTCTGACCCATGAAAACATATATTTAGACCCAAAAATCATTGTTCTAGCCCAATTAGATCCAGAGATACGGGCGAAACGGTTAATTGGCGGCCATCTTGGAATTATCCATCATGGCCGCCAGTCGTTGAGGTTATATAATGACCAACAAGCAAAAATGTGTTCTCTGGAATATTAGCTTTCCGATGGTATGTGTCTTCAAAATTCCCAAGGGGGGGGAGGGGGGGTTATGGTGGCCCG
This sequence comes from Platynereis dumerilii, assembly GCA_026936325.1. Taxonomy (NCBI): domain Eukaryota; kingdom Metazoa; phylum Annelida; class Polychaeta; order Phyllodocida; family Nereididae; genus Platynereis; species Platynereis dumerilii. The sequence goes on along the minus strand of JAPTHN010000014.1, from coordinate 20,411,631 downwards.
CGGACTACTATGTATGGTGATAATTCTCACATACAGGCCTCTAACCCCTAGTTCCTAGTTGCATAGTTTTGTCAAATGGAAGAACATGCACACAGAAAGTGTCACAGCATTTAATATAACGCAGGTTGCATCTGAATTCCTCTTCGAATTGACAAAGTTTGTCCTGAGAATTTTTGCAGCATACAGCCAACAATGCAAGAAAAGGATAAATTGCCTTAGCACAGACATTAGAAACTTTCTCTTTAGCACAGTTTCGTTTTACTTCCATGTAGGCCAAGTTTACATTACAGACTAGGATGTCATTCTTCTAACGGTCTGTTGACTCTGTTGCCATGTTGAATATTGTTTATACAGACAAAGAGCAATGTTGCATCACAAATATAAAGCATGATTCCGTTGTAATTATTCTGCAGTTAAAAAGAACTAGTGCTCAGTCCGCCCAGTGACAAAAAAAATAGTCCAATGAATGCATCCTACATAAAAAAAATACTATTGTGAAATAGTTCTTTGTAGCAAGCTATATAGAGGATATTCTGAACACAGATAGGTTTATTCAACTGTTATGATTGTTGCTATTTTTATCTGCAGTTGTACACTACTCAAAGAACCTCCTGTATATTCATAGCAGGACAAGAATTAACCTAATGAAAACTTATGTATGTCAATTCATGAAATGTAGGTTAAAGTATTCCATCCACATCTGTGCATCTGGAAGAGATACACCAGAAATAAAATATCAGTGTAAAATACTGTAAATCATTTAATTTTGCACTTAACCAATTCAACAAACATGATAAAGGAGATTCCATAAGAACAGGAAGCCTAACACAATTTCCCTGTGGATCTTACAAACTGAACCCAGAACCCTCATATAATCGATGATCATACATAATATAGTGTGAGACTTTAAGTCTCTGGTGCTGGTTTAGGAAAGAAATCATGACTGTTTGCCATAAGGATAAATATCATCAGAAATTACCATGCATTCATTGAACTGATTTTTTAATGCAATTTTTTTATCCTGAAACAAATATAACAGAAAGTATGTGAATGGGAGAGCATGTATCAAAATCCGAAAATATTACAGGAAAAATATTTGACTTTCAAATGGGATTCATGACTAATGTATGTAAATTGTATTACGTCCAACAATCTTTTTGTTTCTAAATTTTACCCTCACAAAAACATGCTACACTAGCCTGCAGTTTCCTATCGTCATACCCTCTAACTGATTCTCTATTTCAGATCAAGTAAAAGCTATGTGGAGCGCGTGTTTTGGTAAAACCTTTATAGCCAGTTGCTAAAGCTTCAAGCATAACATTATGTAATGTAAAAGTGGCCATAACTTTATTTATCCTGCACTCAAATTTTGATGAAAGGACAACTTGCTAAATCTAGTATGAGACATTTACTCGTAAAACATAAAATATTTTGGCATTTCAACTACATTCTGTTTTAATTGACTTCACCCACATGCTCAGAAACTGGGTCTTTAAACATTCTTTGACCTGTGATGCGAATGCTTCTGGTGGGGACAAACTTCTTTGAAAAACTTGGTTATCTACCATTTCTTTTGTTATCTTAAGAAAGTGTTTCAGCAGTATTGTTTGGGGTTGACAGCCTTCCTGAGGGAAAATAACTGTCGGAACAACAGCTGAATCGCGAAAAATACTAAAACAGATTCATAAGCAAAACCTAAATATATATTCAAATCTGTTTTAGATCTGCTTTGAACTTCAGGTATGTTGAACTGTCTTTGAAGAATTCAAATGCCGCTATAACTGAATAAGAGATCAATTCTGAAACCTTTGCGCCAGGCCAAAGACAACAATCTGCTTATTCCACAGGCTGAAATGGTATATTTTGGATGCAAATATTTTCTTATCAGTACATTTTTAGCTTTCACTCTCTGTGGTTATTAATGGAAGAGACAGATAATTGGAGCTTGATAGAGTATAATCCAGGAAGTTGTTTTGCCACAGGAAGTGAACAAGACAGGTTGAACTTTGAGGTAGGGATTCAACAAGAAATGACACATTTGGAATCAAGATTAATGGAAAAGTCATCCAGTTTTGTTTGGAGGACAGATTAAGAAAGGTCAGCTGACATTGTGATTAGAGATCTGGTTTTGGATTTCTGCTAAAAAAGGAATCTTTGCTTTTACAAAGTTGTGATCATGCCGAAAATTATAGCTTGCGTAACCAACACACTAAGTATTGTGCGTTTCCTTTCCAAGTGATGTTAGTGCCTCTACTGAGTCATGACTTTGGACGGATGGAATTTTGAAATTCAAATGTGCTGATTTTATATCACCGGCCTTGAAAAGGTGGAGCTTTACAATAATATGTGAAAGCATTTAGAGTGTCTAGACTGGATTTCACAATGGCGACATCCTTTTTTTATTTCTATATTTAGCTACAATATGGCCCTGTCTGGCACTCTGACCCTAGGGAAGCACCTCTGAACCTAGTCGTGTTCCAGAATTGTTGCTGTCTGTCAAACAGTGACATCTTGGTCTTCATTACTTCTTGCACCTGAGAATATCTTCTTCTTAAGAAATGCTAACAAGCGGGTCAGGGTGAAGGCAGGGTGGAGTCAGGCCAAGTGCTGTTGACACTATGTCTTTGCTTGAGTTAAATACTTTGGTTGTCAATGAAAAACACTTTATTTGATGGAAAAATGCATTTTCCTCCAATCCAATATGGCTACACGACTTTCAATTACATTTTGAGCAATCTTCTGTGTAAGACTATATGTGACTCTCAAAAAGTCGAAAGGATGAGTTTAGAGCAGCGGTTATTCTTCCATACAGTAATCGCTTTAGTTTTTGGTTTGTCACCGTGAATGCCTGAACTCTCTGCGGCTATAAATGGAAGAGAATGCCTGAAATAGAAACTAGTCAATGAATCCCACTGGCAATCATCTCAAATTTGGTTAATCAGAATAGAGGAATTGAGAATTTAATTGGATGGCTCTTTTAGTTCTTAATTGATATTAACAAATAACAGGACCACAATTACAGCTACAAATTAACTAAGCAGTGTTAAATGTGGAGGCATTTCCTATTTAAATCAAGTCTAATTGCGTCATTAAAAATGTCACCTTTAGCATTCTACGAGCACCAGTAAAACCACATGTGTATATTATCTTTGGTAAAACGAAGCGTGCAAAATATCTTGGAAATGCCAAGTTTGCCATGGTCTAGTTGGCTCCGCCCCTGGGCGAGAGCTTATGTGACGAGTCAGGTCCACATTCCTCTGTAACGCTGTGCACAAGTTCCTGACAAAATTCAAGATCGTATACAGCTGTCCTTTGGTACCATGTTTTCAAATCACCAAATGACTGCTCTTTTCTATTTTGGCTCCAGTTTGTGCATTAGAAGTGCCAAAAACATAGGAATTACAAATCCACCAGGCCAAGCCAATGGTTGTAAGGCCAAGCCAAATTTATTTTTATGGTCAACTAGATCAGCAGCACAGACCAATGCTACCATATAAACTGACCTCAAGTCTCACAGAGATCACGTGACATCTGGCCTGGCAGAGTGTGGCTGGTGTTTGTCAACACACCAGCACTCCATGTGGTTTCCACAACATGTGCACACAGCAACATACAAGCTGTATGGATTCAATGATAGGTAATGAGTCTAAAAAATGTCACTATGACAATTTTCATTGCTATTATTCAACACTACTAGCTTCATTCTAGTTGTGATAATTTAGAAATATTTTTGGTCCTACCTGGCCTTAGTGGTGTTTGTGTAAGAATGTAGTGAACTGTATTCACTCAGTCAGCAGTGGTAATCCAAACACATGGACCATGGCCATGTCCTAAACTGCTAAATTCCATGCCAATTAACTGAATTATTCCAACTCCAGATGCAAAGCAGAATATAACTTCAATGTCAGACTGGTAATTTCTTTGGAGCAATCATGAAGATAGGTCCATAGAATGACTCAAATAACCTGTTATACAGCTACACTTGGCAGCATGCTGATGCTAGTCCAAGAATGTGATGACATATATTTAGGTTTGACCTGCATTTGTTTTACCCTAAAGTCCACTCTGCTACTGTGCTGCTACAAATCACTGCACTGAGATGGGGAATGCAAGAGGGGGGGGGGGGAGTTAACTGCTAAAGGTAGGAATCTGGAGGGCTAAATATGTCAGGCAGACCACAGGGGCCATTACGCTTGGTACTTAGTACAGTTTCCCAGGTCTGTGACAAACGAAGCAACTTGCCATTTACATTGCTACAATTACATACAAGATAGATAGATAGATAGATAGATAGATAGACAGATAGATAGATAGACAGGTACATAGACAGGTAGCTAAACAGACAGATAGACAGATAGAAATAGACAGATAGACAGATAGAAATACACAGATGGAGATAGACAGATGGAGAGATAGACACACGGACATGGATGGATGGATGATTGGGGCTTTACGTCCTGTATTTATGCTCTTGGTAGGCTAATTAGGACAGGAGAAGGACACAGCAATGAAGTGAGGGATGATTGAAACAGCCATCCAACATAGGCCCAGGTGACCCGGCAAGAGCTGGATTCGAACCCGGGACCCAGCAATTGGCAGTCCAGCGCACTACCACTAGACCAACCCTCTCCCCAGACACACGGACATAGATAGATAGATAGATAGCTAGATAATATTTTATGCAGCATTTGACACTCATCAGGTAATAAACAGTGGCGTCCCTATGGGGGGCACGGGGGGCATGTGCCCCCCCACATTGGACATGTGCCCCCCCAGGTGCCCCCCATATGAACTTTCCATCTGGCTAAAATATACAATTAGTATTGTGGGTGCCGCCCCCCAGAGAATCGCGTGCCCCCCCAGATACCCCCCCCAGATACCCCCCCCCCCCGCTCGAGACACCCTAGTTACGCCACTGCTAATAAATAGCTCTTGGGTTAAACTCGTACCTCAGCATTACTACAATTTAGTGGTAAGAACAACAATGTGCATGAAATGCAACTACTCCCTCACAAATAAACAACCACATTCTCCTTCTAATGCGAATGGCATACACTTTTTACATCTGACAAATTGTCAAAAAGGAGCAGCTTTCGGGTTGGCGGAGCCATGTGCTCTCCGAGCGCCCGCTCTAGTTCAATCTGCTAACACACAGACTTTAACTCAGAATTTGTGAGCATAGAATGGTGTATACAGCCCCAGATAGCTCCTACCTTTTTTGCATGTAAAACAGTACTACCAAAAAGAGAGGTTTTCTCACAAGTTTTCAAATTCCCTGTCACCTCAATTCTACTTTATATACCCAATAGGCCCACAGCTTAGGAATGGTGATATACTGGCCTGGCCAATAGGTACACATATAACGGCATAATATTGAAATGTGAGTCTTGTTACACTTTAGCTTGTGTGAGTCGAAAAATGATCTACAGGGCCTGAGGGTACTAAATAATTGCGAAACTAAACTATCCGGTCCATTAAAATGTCTAGACGGCATTATAGTTTAATCATCCCTACATTTCCATAGCAATTGATAACAATATCATCGACTCAAATATCTCAAACAATGATAATGGCTCTGTTGGTTTATTGTCATCTGAAAGAATAATGTAACCATTATCTCAAATTAAAAGTTTGGCTTTGATGCCAAGTAAAGTAATATAAATTCATATATTAAGGCTCCCTGCCATTGAACATTAAAAGTCGATTGAAAAATTATTCCTTTGAACGTGCCATAATGCAGAAAGTTTGTGAGGACCATTAAATGCATTGTCAGGTCTCTATTGAAACAGCTCTGAGTTCTCTCTGAGTATTAAATACCTTTACTACATTTATAGACACATGTGTCAAAGATAAATAATTATTGATGTTCACATCAGGCTGACTTTGATATCATAGAAAATGACAATGACTTAAGTGCCACGAAATCTGTACTAATGTAGCTTCATAGATCTGTGATTCTGCAATAACAACCAGTGAATGAGACAATAAGGCTTGTAGTTGATGCCATCCTTAAGCTATATCTTCTTGGCTTTGTAGTCTATGATGTAGGAGACATTTAGATTCATCTGAAATTGTTGACACTCCCTCAGACTATTAGAATATCTCTTAAGAAATGATAGAGGCATTGTTAGCTTCAAGATGTCTCAATTGATTTATAAATGGCTCTGGCTGTGATAATGGAATACAAACATATTAAGAGTCCATCATTCATTTTAGCTTGTACAAGTTAAAAATGATCTACAGGGCCTGATGGTACAAAGTAATTGCAAAACTAAACTATCTGATCCTTTCAAATTTCTAGACGACATTATAGGTTAATCATCCCTGCATTTCCATTGCAATTGATAACAATCCCATCGACTCAAATATCTCAGACAATAATAACTTTATTGGTTTATTGTCATGTGCTAGAAAGAACTGATGCAACATTATCACAAATTGTTTGGCTTTGATGCCAAGTATGTTATGAATTCATATATTAAGGCTCAATGCCGTTGAACATTAAAGGTTGTCTGTAAATTATTTCTTTGAACATTCCTTAATGAAGACAGTTTGTGAGGATCATTAAATGCATTGTCAGGTCTTTAATGAAACAGCTCCGGGTTTTCTCTTGTGCTTAATAGCTTTTCCAAATTTACATGCACTCTTTTAAAATAAATAGTTATTAATGGGTATATATGAAGCTGACTTTGACATCAGAGAAAATGATAATGACTTAAAATGCCAAGAATCTTGTACAAATGTAGCTTTATGAATCTATGAATCAGCAAAACAAATAACCAGTGAATGAGTCAATAAGGCTGTTAGTTGAAGCCATAAGCTACATCATCTTGGCTTGGTAGTCTATAATGTAGAAGACATTTAGACCCATTAAGGATGCCATTTACACTCTTCTCAGACTTGTTGCTTTAAGATGTCTGAATTGATTTATACATTCCTATGGTTAATGGAATGTGAACATTTTAAAACAGGATCATTCAAAATACTATTCCTTCAACTCTGATGATTACTTCACTTTAAGACAATTTTTGAAAAGTACAGTCGCTAAATATTAACTATAGATAAGAAAACACCTCCATGATGTAGAGTTTTGAATTACCTATTGTGTCATCTAAATCGATACTTGGAATGTGAAATAAACGCTACCTGGGATGGGTTGATATAATATTGAGAAATACATTATCAATCTTGTTAACATTAATCTGAAAATGACATTGACAATTGCAAAATTGATACACATATATTATATGCATAGGATACTGCAATTGATGACATTCATCAGCAAATTCTTATTCATATGAAATTGTTTGACCGGGATGTAGAAAATGTTTCCAGTTCCAAGATAAGCTATGCCCAAAATCCATCCTAGGGACCCTGGCCAGGATGGCTCTTTTATAAATGCATGATAATATTATGGTTTCATCAAACGTTTGCATATAATGTTTTCTCCAAGAATGTTTCATCTTGGCGAAATTCCGGAGCTGAACAAATTAATACAATAAGTTGCAGAAATGGCACTAACGGATATATATATCAAAACAATAAAGGTATAATGAAACTTAATTAGTAACTTAGAGTTTATGGCGAATAAACAGAAAATTTGCCATTAAATGAGACTATAAATCAGTTTGGAAAAGACCACCACTGAGCATTGAAGTTTGCAGCTCAAAGCATCTTGAGTAGCCCCACACTAAAAATTAATTGCACTGCAGCCTTTTGAGTTCTTGTCACTTTTAACCTCTATTAATTCTTTGATGTTTTTGGATAACTGATTTAGGTCGGTCTAAGTTGTTCTGTCCGCCAATGCTATGACTCATCACAGGTTTTACTTCCTAGGGGATGAGAATAAAGATACTGACATTATTCAAGACACAATCTAAGTGCAGATGTTCTGTTGATGGTAAACTTTGTGTTTGCTTTTGCAGCTTTAAACTTAAACGGTCGTCAGTAAAACGATATCAAACTAGGATTGGCAGTGCATTCTCAATTTGAAAGGGAATTTAGTTCAATACCAATTATTGGATGGGTTAAAAGTGAAACGCCTTGGTGAGGAAAATGGACGACAGAATCCATGTTACCTTGAAGGTAAATAGACTGAAGGATACCAATTTAGCCACAGTAATTTCAAGATACCTAGTGTTATTTGGAATAACTGTAACCCTCTAGTTTTTAAATAGCCTTTAAAATTGTTCAATCAACTTTGTTGGTCTCGGACTGATACTTTTATCTCTCCCAGTAACCCTGAAGTGAGACAAATGAGGGACTGATCTGCAATTAGAAAAAGTTGGTGCCATTGCTGCCTAGACTTTGGCCTGAAGAGATATCTAAATAAGATTTCAGTAAAGATGATTCCTCCAAGCTAACATCTTCAAGATGTTCTGGATTTTCATAAACAATAACTGAGCAAAATATGTCAGAATAAAATACAGTATATCGTTTTTCTCTGAAGATCATTATTTTCTGATGTTATCTTACTTTTCTACCAGTGTCTGAATTTCAGAAAGACTGAATTTTGGAAAGAGTGGAGTGATGATCAAAATTAAACTGAACTGATATCCATCAACAGAAAATGTAAAAAAGCCCTACATTTTGGAATATTATTATTATTATTTAATAGATTTCTGTAGCGCTACAATGTTATTTCATAGAATGATTCTGGTGGGCTGTACAATAACATATAGGAAAATTGTTTGTTGAATGTATTTCTAAAGAAATATGTATTTAAATGCTTCTTAAATGTCTAATATTTTTATTGTTCTGGATATATAAGTGAGAAGAGTGTTCCAAAGACAAGGTCCATAGACACAGAAAGATATATGTTCAAAGGTTACAAGTACATCTTTTGAATGGAACAACCAGAGATATGTTGGAATACATTTGGCACCTGCAATGCAATGGTAGTAACATTCCTCATTTGAGTTCCAGTGTTACCTCTCTATATAAACTCTCCCTGACCCCTAGAGTAACTAGACGCATCATTACAGATGCTGATCAGTGATCACAGGATTTGCTTGTCTGGGCTGAATCAAGATACTGACATTCGTGTGTGAAATATTCATGACACAATCTAAGTGCAGATGTTCTATTGATGGCTGTGTCCACACTGGTGTTGACAAATGCCTACTACGTAGAAATGCCCAATATAGGCTACATAAGGAACGACTCATGTCCAAGTTGCAAAATTTTAAAAAAGGAAAATACATTGGATAATAAGAATATTATTTTACAGTAATTTTATTTGATTAGCTAACTATTTATCTATCTGAATCATGCACCTTGAGAATGTGGGTTAGTTGGACGTCTGCAAAAGAGATCCTTAGTAATGCAGTTGTTGCTTAGGGTTATATGGTTTTCTATCAATAATTTCATTAGTTTTCTCTAACTATAACACAATTTATAAAAGATAAGTTACATAACAGATCATGGGGTGTCTCTAAAAAATGATATGTTCATTCAGTGGGTGAGACTGTTTTTTAATTCTGTAGTAACCTACCACAATCTCCTGCTGCTGTGGAGGTAGTAGACCCACCATATTTCAGTAAGATAAGCATCTCTGACCTGCATGAAGAGATCAATTTGGTCATTTTGCGGACATCTAACAGAGCCAAGGAAGAGCCTCATTGAGATAAAATCTCCATAAAGACCCTTTATAAGGTTCTATGATACAACTAAGGAGATAAACTATTGATTTTACTATGATTTATGGAGTATAGAGGTCAAATATATAAAGGCAAATTTGGACACTCTGCTCATAAAAGCCAAGACCTTTAGACTAGGATGTGATGAGGTAGGTAATCAAGTTGTGATTTTATTGCTATTTTGTAACTTTCTATATTGAGATTCCATGTTCTATATTTATGTGCACGTACTATATGAAGACTATTAATGATTTTCTCATCCTTAAAAAAGAAGACTTAGGTAGGGTATCCTCTCCACGTCCAATTATATTATGGCTCAACACTACTCAATGACTGTGAATTATGTGAAAGATCAGAAATGTCATCACAAAGTCATCAGCTGATTGCAGTAAGGCTGGACTTTTTAATCAACCTACTAAACTTACTTTTAGAGATGTGTGTCAGTTTCAACTTTCAAGTCAAACAAACAAACAGAAAATGGCTTTACACCAATCACCAAGAAGTAAAGTAATCAGAATGTCAGAGCCGTACATCAAGCAGACCTGTTTCAGTCCTTATCAAACTCTAAGTTGAGAGAAGGAAAAACACTGAAATAACCTTTATGTCACTCAAATAAAACACGAGACACAATGACATAGGGGATTTTAGATATCAAATCATCAACTCAAACATATTCATCTCATCAATCTTTCAAAAGACACAGAAAACTACAAAGTGTTTACAATTGAAAGATTAAACCATAAAACATAATAATGCGCTTTATTTATTCATCTTGAAAAATGGTTTGTGTTTTTAAAATCCGATAAATCCTTTGAAGAAGAAGTCAAACATGAACAACTGAAATGATATTTTATTTTCTTCAACAGCTTTTCTGTCTGTTTAATGATTCAGAATCATATGGTTAATTCACTTCTTTGTCTTCAATTTATGTTCTTTTATAAAAGAACAAAAAGATTGTGAAAAAGACAGCCACAACCCTGTTAACTTTACGTAGTTTTAGCCATCATACATATTACAGTCAAAAACCGTCAGCAGAATGGAACCTTTCTGTAAAATCTACATGAGCCGTAAAACATAGGTATTTCATCTGTCATTCTGGACCATGGTTAAGTCCTGTTAGTGGAACATTATGTTTCTGTTTAAACTACAGCAACTGTACAAAATACAGATTAAATCTGTAATTATACAACAGTTAAGTGCTGTTAGCAGTGTGGCAAGTTTCTGTTAAAACTGCATGGATAACAATTTATACAGAAGTAATCTGTAGAGTCTTCCTTTTTGTTTGTCAGTTTTTCACACGTTTGTTGCAAGAGTTTTAACTGAAACAATTAAGGCAAGTATATAGGTTACATTGTTTCAAGTGCTAATAGACAGCAGTTAAGGACTCAGGACAGGTTAAACATTGAAGAAAAGCACATGCACAAGAGGTTGTAATTATAAAACAACCTGTTAATGCTCCTTTAAGATAAGTATTTCTATTTTAAAAGCATTTTAATTTTGAATTGATATCATAATATGATTATATATTCCATATATTTGTACATATCTATATCTGTATAATGCTATGTATGCCTACTACACCTATTATTAGACATTCACGGGTTAATAGTTTCTGTAATCAATTCATCATGTCTTTGCACAAACATCAAATATGAATTTGTCAATTTAAATCTTAACTTAATATTCTTCAAGTTATGAAGTTAATTAGGATTATACATTAGCTCTCTAAATTTGATTTTGACCTTGAGATCATTATTCAATTTCTTTGAAAATAGAACAAAATGGCAATACATATGTTTTACTTTCAGGAGCTGGCCATGTTTGGTTGACAGGACAATCAGTGGATACACACTTCTATAGGTTAGTTTTTGGTGGTCATTCCTGTGATGTTTGGGTTACCAGGTGGATGGGGGATAGGGCTTTTTCGTCCTGTATTTGTGTACTGACTGGTCATTAAAGGACAGATGGCAACCACACATGTAGTAGTGGTACAGATTTATTCAAAATTTTGATAGAAGATGGTTATTATAGTGCAAAGCTTTTAACCTGCATTGAATTAAGTTTGAAGGTATTGTAATCACTTTTGAAAAATGTTGTCCTTCCGCATGTCCTGTGGGCATGCAGCTGGGTGTTTGGAAGGTAGGCAGGTAGAATGTTTCCATGCAAAACACCACCACTATTGCATGTAGGCCTACATGGATGAAGTTTGATATACATATAGCCTATGTGGCCTGGTTGTGCCTTTTGATGGTTTTATTGATGAATATTTTTACTTTTTATAAAAATTACAAAAAAAAATAAAAAATTATTTCATTTCCAGAACACTATTATTGCATGTACATGGATGGAATTTGATACAAATATAACCTATCTGACCAAGTTGTGCCTTTTGATGGTCTGATTAATGAATATTGTAAAACTACACTTTTTAAAAAATTTCTGAAAAAATATATAAAATCATTTTAAAGTTTCCGGGCCTGGACTCAGCCACTATTTCATGAACATGGATGAAGTTTGGTACAGATATATATAGCCTATATGGCCTAGTTGTGCTATTTGGTGGTCTCATTGATGGGAACCATATATATATAGCAAATGAAAAAAATATTGAAAGCTTGTTTTTATTTCTTTTCCTGCCTAAAAATCGGCCACAATAGCATGTTGATAGATGAAATTTGGTGTAACATATAGCCTTAGCCTATATCGTGAAGTTGTGTCTTTTGATGGCCTGATTTATGGATATTTGATGCTCTATGAAATATTGAGAAAACATAAAAAAACATACGTTGCGCGGCAGCAAACCTTCAGTGAATAACACCAATAGAAGATTACGATTACTTTTAATATTTGTTCTCAATATTATAAAAAGCATAGAATATCTATCAGTCAGACCATGAAAAGGCACAAATAGACCATATGTACCAAACCTTAAATAGCGACCCGAGTCTTGGGTCAGAAACATAGTTTAAATTTCTTTTTTTTATTTAAAAAAAGTATATAATATTTTCCAGACCTTTCAAAAGGCACAACTAGACCATGCAGGCAATGTGACTGAGTCTTAGCCCGAAAAACAAAAACAACAATTCTTTTCTTTTTTATGAGTACAGAATATCTATCAATGAGACCATCAATAGGCACAACTAGGCCATATAGGCCACATCTGTACCAAATTTCATCCATGCACATGTAATAGTTGTTGAGTCTTGGCCCGGAAACACAAATAATTTCTATATATATTTTTTTTAATTATTTCAAAAAGTATGGAATATCTATGCATCAGACCACAAAAGTAACAACTAGACCATAAAGGCTATATGTGTACCAAATTTCTTCCATGTACATTCAATAGAGGCCAAGTACTTGCCTAGAAACGACCCATCCACGGCCTAATCTGCCTGCTGCCCGCCGGACAACATTTTACCCAAATGATTACAATACCTTCTTCGAATTTCTTTCGCTGAAGGTAAAAATTGACAAATTCATTGCACAGAACACTTGAACGGCTTATTGAACCTTCTGCACCTGTTACGTACTAATCACAGTTCTTTGATGCTTCCCTTTGGATATGGCTCACTAAAATCAGAGGTTTATGAGTTTGTCTATTTGTATAATAAAATTAGTTATAATGTATCAATACAAATTAGCGCAAAATCCCCTGTGTTTATGACAGGCACTCTGTTTTTATTTGTACCCCGCCTTAAACTGTTTCACTGTGCCCCACAGATCTTTCTTTATAAAAATTTGGATGCCTGCATTGTGACATCATCTCACTAAACTGAGACAAATAACCACAGTTTAAATCCCCAGCAATTGATTTGTATTATTCCATTTTCAGCTCATAGATCTGTCTTCTTTGAAAACAAAGAGCAATGGTCATCACTCAATCATCGTTGTCGTTATTGGTGACATTGTTGTCCCGGTTCAGGTTGGTTTTAGAGTCCATTTGTCACCTTAATATTTCGCTTATAGTTAAGAAATTTGGTACAGGCAATGGCCTGTGGATATGGATTGTCGAGAAATCCAAGGTGGTGGCCATTTTGGTGGCCATTTTGGTGGCCATCTTTCTTTTTTCTTGAACTGCTCATTGTGACCTTAATATTCTGCTTATTAGAGTTATGAAATTTGGTACCTGTCTTGGCCTGTGGGTATGGATCGGGAACATGTCAAGAAATCCAAGATGGCTGCCGAAATGGCCACTACAAAATAGCTGGCATTCTTGAACTGCCATTATGACCTCAATATTTCGCTTATAGTTATGAAATTTAGTACAGGTGGGTATGGATTGCGAACGTGTCGATAAATCCAATTTTGTCGGCCATCTTTCTTCATTCTTGATTTGCCCATTATGACCTTCATATTTTGCAAAGATTTATGAAATTTGGTCTGGATCGGGAACATTTCAAGAAATCCAAGATGGCTGACGAAATGGCCTCTACAAAATGGCCGGCATTCTTGAACTGCCCAATGTGACCTTGATCTTTCGCTTAGAGTTATGAAATTTGGTACAAGCATTGGCCTGTGGGTATGGATTGGGAACATTTTGAGAAATTCAACTTCTGCTGCAGAAACTAAACCAAAACATTTTCTAGGTAGTGTCTGTGTGTCCCTGCCTGACAAGCACATTTCTTGCTTTATTGGGGGGAGGGGGGGGGGGGCTTATCTAGGAAAGAGTATCTAAAGCTCAATGCCAGTTCATTCTGACACTGCTATTGGGGATGTTGATGAGTAATTAGGGACGACATGTAATTAGGTCCCAAAAATATTTCTGTATCCCATTCACCTCAAAACTTCACAAATGCAGAGTATCAACGTCATTAGATATTTGCTTTTATCTATTTGATTTTTAGGTGGCAAGTTTGCCACCTTTTCCATTAATTGGGTTTTTTGGTTTGGTTGACGTTTGAATAATGACAGCAAGACAGTTTTGGTCATAGTGCGGGAGGTTTGAGTGTGTGGGAATTGATAGTTAAAAGCAATTAAAGTGGGCTAATTTGAAAGCATGTGGCAAGGTGTGATGGATCGACAAGTGTTTTTTATAGGCCCTGGCTTCACTGGAAATTTTATAATTTAGTGGGTGTGGCTGTTCAGAGCTAATCAGGATATGGGACATGGTGGGTGTGGTCATATTAGCCAATAGGGATACATGTTGTGAACAGTTGGGTCATCTAAGGGGGGGTTCTTGCAAAAAAATTGTTTTTTTTTTTTTTGCTAGTTGTATTACTAGGCTTGGATACTCCTGAGGGGAGGCACTTTTTTCTGGGGGGTCACCTCAGGGGGTATTCGCAAAAAACTTTTTTTTGCTAGTTATATTGCTAGGTTGGGGGTCACCTCGGGGAGAGGTACTTTTTAAAATTTTATATATTTTATCTCTCAGGGAGGGACACAAAATTTTATATTTAATAGAAGGCTGGAGGGGGGTCAACTCAGAGGGGGGATTCTCGCAAAAAAAAAAAAATTATTTTTTGCTAGTTATATTGCAAGTTATATTGTCACCTCAGAGGGAGGTACTTTTAAAATTTTAGTTTTTACAAGGCCTGCAGGGGGTCACCTCGGGGGCGGTAGGGGGGATAGTCACAAAATTTTTTCTTGCTAGTTATTAGGTGGTTTCACCTCAGAGGGAGGTACTTTAAAATTATATTTTACGAGCCCAAGGTGTCATCGCCGGGGGGTACTCGCAAAAAAATAATTTTTTTTGGGCTAGTTTTATCGCTAGACAGGAGGTCACCTTGGACAGAGGTACTTTATTCAACAAGACCCAAGGGGGTCATCTCTTGGGGGTGTACTCACAAAAAATAGTTTTTTTGGCTATATATATTGCTAGGCTTAGGGGTCAACCAGATGATCTTGGGGGGCTATGGATATTTGGTGAAAAAAAAAGATTGTTTCCCACTTGACCCTGAAAAAAAAAATTCGCGACGCGAATGAAAAAAAAAGTTCGTCTCGGGGTTAAAGTCCATAGCCCCCCCCACAACTATCATCTGGTCGGCCCCTAAGGGTCACCTTTGGCAGCTTTTGGCAGAGGTACTTTTAAAATTGTATATTTTACAAGGCCTGAGAGGGTGACCTGAAGGGAGTCCTCGCGGAATTTTCTTTTGCTAAGTTATACTGCCAGGCCCTCAGAGGGGTAGGCTACTCAATAATTTTTTTTTTACTAGTTACAACAAGTGCACACCTTTTCATTCTTCTGCTTTTTTAGATATCCAAGATGGCTGCCAAAATTGCCTGTGAGTATGAATTGGGAACATGTCGAGAAATCCAAGATAGGGGGCACTTTAGCAGCCATATTTCTTGATTCCTGAACTGCCAAAGGTGACCTTGGCCTGTGGGTATTGTTTGTTAGCATGACGATAAATTCAAGATGAAGGACAATTTGTGACAGCCGTTTTGGCAGCCGTCTTTCGTCATTCTTTAACTGTCCATTTGTGACCTCAATATATCCCTTAAGAGTTATGAAATTTGGTAAAAGTATTCCACATTACGATAAACTTAATCAAATCTCTTTGCAGCCGTTTTTGCCACCAAATGAATCAGCAGATTCTTGTTACAATTTTATTAAAGTTGGTCGATTTTGTGATACTGACCATCCACAAACCGAAAAAATATTGGGTAAAACAATTCAAAATGCCAAAAACAAATCAGGGATCAAATTTATATATCATAATTTTTACTTCATAAGGTCAAAACAACATAGTTTTCAATAAAGAACATCACAACTAACATGGGGGGTGTTTACTTTTGCAACACTCGTTATCACTGATTGAATTTTATCTACTCTTCTATGCCTGATCACCCTGTATTTTATGTTGTATATCTGTTGCAAAAGAGGTCAGTATGAGCATGTAGAGATTGATGATGTATTCTAGAACGAAGATATTACAAGAAATGGACGACCGCTCCAAGGTGGAGCTTACTACGGCAGCCAGCTCTATGCATGTTTTATGACTTTTCTTTTGTAAACATTTCATACCCCCTTAAATATGTTGTAAAATTTCAAGGGCAACCATAATATAATCAGGATGAACGTTTATAGCATTTGGCTAAATGTATCGAAACTTTTGAAAAATACTTTCCCTCAGTGCAGTCAGTGGTTGGGAATCTCGCAAATCAATTTGCAAATAAATTGTGACTTCTTAGAAAAGTTGCAATATCTCTAGAGTACCTCAGTCTGTTTCCTTTCATGAGACAAAATTAAGTGATGTAAATAATGGCTTTAGTAAATGTTTTTTTTTTATTCAATAGCTAAAAACATGAACTCAGCTACTTTTGTGTTGCCTTCCAGGTGCTGGTAGTCTCAGGAATCCTTCAGCTGCTCTTTCCTGTAATTTCAACTCCTCTCTAGTCCCCAGCCATGTTGAACTTAGGGTAAGCTACTTAAAAATTACAAGTTACTTTATGTTCAATTCCACTTAATATAAGAACTCTCTCCAGGAAATGGATAAACTTTCAACTATGTTTAGTTTCTAATAAAACTTGCCTTTTTTTACTACAGGGTGTAGCAAAAAAAACTGATTAGTACATAATTTCTTTCTGCAAATCAATAAGAAGCTACAAAATTTCACAAAGAATGCATTACCAAAAATATTCTGCAGGAAGCCGCAAAATTCTGATTTTTGGTCATCATCTGTCACTGCAGCGCTTCCTAAAAGTTTCTGCACCAGAATCTGCAGTTCTGCGGGAATAATGCAGCTTGGGAGGTTCTAGGCACTTCGGCAGGAACCTGCAGAATTTCCAGAATTCTGCAGCCAATTGGAGAACTTCAGAAATAGTGGTCCTCTGTCACTGTGTTGTGTCTGAAATGTTTCTGCAGGAATATCTGCAATTTTGCCGGAGTTATGCAGCTCAGGAATTTTTAAGCACTTTTGCTTTGCAGCTGTCTGCAGAATTCTACAGTTTCTTAAAAATTCTGCAGACAGCTGCGGAATTCTGCAGTTTCTTAAAAATTCTGCAGGAAGCTGCAGAATTATGCAGTTCCCTGCAAGATTTCTGAACTTCTGTTGCTTCTTTCAGCTTATTGCCATTCATCTGCAAAGTTCAGACCTCTTTGACAAGTATTTTGCTGCTACCCAAGAAACGTTGATTTGGGGGTGTATTGGTTTGGGGGTTAGCAGGGGGTCAGGAGTTTTGGTGGTCCTCTGTCACTGCAGCATTTCTGAAATGTTTCTGTAGCAAAATTTGTAATTCTGTAGGAGTATTGCAGGTTGGGAGGTTTTCATGCACTTCTGCAGCTATAGAATTCTGCAGGAAGCTGCAGAATTCTGCACAAAGTGGCAGTATTTAAAAAATCTGCAGCTTCCTGCAGAATTTCACCAATTTAAGAAACTGCAGAATTCTGAAGCTAGTTGCAAAGGTGCATAAAACCTCCCAAGGTGCATAACTCCTACAGGATTACAGATTTTGCTGCAAAAATTTTCAGAAACGCCTCTGGGACAGACGAGCACAATAACACACGACCCTCACCCACCCAACCCCCCCGTACCGTGACCCAGGGTTGCTTGATTTAATCATTTGATCATCTGAAAATTTTCAGAAAAACACCTGACCCCCCCGGGGCCCCCATACCGCTTAAAATATAAAAAAATCTGTAAAAAAAATAAATCTGATTTTTAGAATTTTTTAAAATTTAAATCCGACATTTTTGCAACCCTGCCACTACCCCCCCCCCAAACTGACATTTCCAGGGTATAGTGGCAAGATCTTGTCAAAGAGTTCTGAACTTTGCAGATGCATAACAATATGCTAGATAAAGTAACAGAGGTTCAGAAATCCTACAAGGAGCTGCAGAACTCCAGAATTCTTCGGAGTTCTAAGAAACTGCAGAATCCTGCAGGCAGCTTACAAATTCTGCAGGCAGCTGCTACATAACTCCTATAGAATTACAGATTTTGCTGCAGAAACTTTCAGAAACCCTGCTGGGCCAGACGAGCGTGTGTTTTTTTTTATTCCCTTGTTTGTCAATTTTGATCCAATTTCGAAACTTATGATCAATCAAGCATGCCATGTCTTGGGCCGTTTAAAGTTTCAAATACAAATATATATATCACAGCAAAACCCTGGCTTCTGATTGGCTGAAAAAAGCAAGCAGTGGTATAAGAAGGCGACAATTAAATAACCAGGGGTCTTGCAGTTTTCTTTTGCGCAAAATTGTTTATTTCACTATTGTGGTGAATTATTTCAGCTTGCCAATTCCCCGTATATTAATTAGAACACCGCAAACAGAAATTATTTATTTCAAGACTGCCAAAAATGAATTTATTTATTTCACCAAAACTGGCCAAGAAATTATCAATTTCAAAAAACTCCTAACCCCCTGCTTGCATATTAAATTGTCATCCCATAAGCCATCATATCCAGCTGGGCTATCCTATCTATGCAACTAATCCTAGCAATGCACAAATGCAAACCCTGTCTTTCTTAACTCTCTGTGACTGCTCATTTGTTTATAAGTGTAAAATGATAAATTTACATTAATGGACCTAACTCAAATTATAATAAACTTCTCTTTCTTTTCAGACATGAAATATTTTATACTGCCACATCATATGGATCTTTTTGTATGCCACAACATCAGTCCTCCTCTGAGGCTCCTCAATATTGAACCTGCAACTAACAAGAATTCTTTTTAAGGTAAGACGTTCTTCCTTCCTGACACCAACAGTATCAATTCATTTTATCAAAAAAGAATGCATTAATGTTTTTGAAAATATCTCAATTTACCATTTTTTCTCTTCAGGTGCTTTTTTCTGAAGACACTGAAACACCAAGACACCAAGATAAGGAAGAGAACGAAGGAGACCAACATAATCTTTACAGATCATACTTCGAAAATTAAATTGATTTGCTTTTCAACAAACCAAAATTTTAATGATCATCTCCTGTTTCATGAGAGAAAAAATAGGATTTTACCGTCTTGCAAATTCGAAGGATGTGATTCCTCAAAAAGGTTCCCTGCAGGCTTTGCTTGTTCATTATCATTTTAATAGTATAGAGATGCTGTACAAGCTACACAGTACATTCTGTATCCAGCATGACTCATGGAAGTATAAACTTTTTTTTAACTACATGATGGTTAAGGATCACCGAGGAGAAATTGCCATGGATAAATTGAGGTAGTCAAACCAGGAGTTGGACATTTTAGTGGTATTCATATATTTTGCTCTGTGCCAAAAACGATGTGATGAAAATTGCTAATAAAAATTGTTTAAATCAAGCATGATGTTATTGTTGTTTTTAAATCAAAATTTAGATCTGTGACTTGATAACACTTTTGGAATAATGATACTCATGTTCTAACAAAATTTTGAGGCTTGCTAATCTGATGCTTTAAGTATAAAAATTAAGAAAACGAGGAAAATTATATTTCCTATAATGTAGACTGGTAGAACCATTAATTTACTGAATGAGCAAAGGTGTTGATATAGCTATTTTCCTAATTATAAAAAAACTCCCTATATACAGATATTACATTAAAAAGCATCAAAATATTCTCTTCTATTGAATTGTGATTTAGAACACTCCACTGCTAAACAGTAATTGCTCTGGGTCATAATTATGTTTTTTTAACAAGAGTTAAACATTGCTCAAAATGGCAGCATGAGGGGGCTGTCAATATTACAGGCATATTCCAGTAAAAATTACGGACTGCTCACCATCCATAGTAACGCTTGAACTGTTGAAGTTACAGTAAAAACATGTAAAATATACGGTTTCAATGACGCTACATATTTACGGCTTTAGTCTGTAAATTTCACAGCAACTTGTTGGCACCCAAAACTGCCAGCTATTTTACCGTAAATTTTACAATTTTTTTTTTCAGTGTACCCTTTAACAAAACCTGATATTTGAATGAAACCGCTGTGACGTTAAACAATTGTCTGCTTGCATGTTTGCACCAATGCGGAATTGTGTTACAGTTTCAAAATTGATTCTTCTTCATTGCATCCTTCTTTTTTTTTTCAGATGCAAAAATTCATGTTTGTAAAATAAACCTATGCATTAGACTCAAACAGAAGAAAATAGGCAAAAAATTTAAAAAGACCAAGGTGCGAAATATTTTCAAATTCAAGGTAAATATTCATTCATGAGTTATTTAACAGGTTTACTGAAGAACATTTCATAAAACAGTCCATGAAGCACAATAAAGTTTGGTCTGAATAACTGGCATAACTGAGTCTGAAAAGACTTCTAAAATTAATTCCTGACATGTACAAGATGTCCAACCACATAATGAAATTTAGTGCATCAAAGTCAAGCGACATAATTCTGTTACCAAAAGCTAATCTAATATTTGAGAGCCTCTATGAACTTTATTCACCCAACTGAACTGGTAACATATTTAATTGAGTTATGCCACATATTAAAATATTTTGACATCTGATGTAATATGCTCAAATTACTGTCGTCAAGCTTTAGTTTCATTGGACAAATATCCGTACCAAAATATTTTTTAAACTTTCATTATCTGCCGAGCACTAGCAATATGTGTATAATCATGTACACAGGAATAACATATAGGTTTTGCATAATTTCAAGTATACGAGGGGTGTCCCAAAAGTTCTGACCAATTTTTTTGACAGACCTTTCTATTTGAAGTAGCTGTATGAAATGTTCACAGAATCAATTTCAGGTATATCACTATCCATTTTGAAAATATGATACCTGTTTGAACATTTTAAATAACTTTTCTGTTGCCATGGAAACAGAAGGTCAGTGCACCCAGCGCAGCCCAATATTTTAGGCCAAATCCAAGTGTCTAGGCTTGTAAATAACCAAGGAATTTACTATACATTTGCAATGGATGATCATGAAAAATATTATTTGGAAACCTAACAGTATCTCAAAGTTTTTCATTTACATTTAAAGTCACTGTGAATCAGTTTAACCCGTGTGCTGAGGCGATCACCTGTGTCCTCCAAACTGGGATGTTCCTAAATTGTGGAATTTCAGTGTATGTGGCAGCTGCTTCATTTCTCATTATGACTATTAATTCTTTAGTTTTTGAACTGGTATATAAATTTCAGTATCACGCAAAGTTACAGAAGGCCAAATCTGGTAATTAAAGCTGATAAGATGGGGTTTTGAACCTAAGGTTCTTGTGCACTGCCTCTCGATAGCAGATTGTTTCAGCCAAACCGTCTCAAGCGCTGTTAGACAACTGCTGGAAAACGCTTTTGGTAATTGCCTCAGCTGATCAGGTTGAAATATAAATAAATGTTTATAATCTAATGGAAGATATCTTGAAAGGCTGCAAGCCTATCAGGAAATACATTTTCTTGCAATCATTTGCTTTTTTGCTATAAGTTCTCTGACTTTTAACACAGCTAATTTGCTGAATTTCGTTTGAGAAATTGAGCTGCGCTGGGTGCACTGACCTCTCATAACCATGGTAACAGAACAGTAACTTAAACACTTCTTACAGTCTTGATTTTTTCAAAATAGATGGTCAAATACCTGAAATTTATTCTGTGAAAATTTCATTTAGCTATTTGAAATAGAAATGTCTGCCAAAAAAATTGGTCAGAACTTTTGGGACACCCCTCATACATTTTTCAAATTTAAGTCCAAATTGCAAAATGGTTCTGATCATTAAAAAATGCATCAATACATTAGAGAGGTTTTGCTACACGTTCACGTGTGACGTATACGTGTACAAGTGCTATCTAATTACATTGTTGTCATGGCAACTCCCACATACACGTCACACGGAAACGTGTAGCAAAACCTCTCTATTACCTTATTCTATTATTTGTATATAGCTTAGTCAGAGCCTCAGTGCAATTCAAGTGAAGTAACATATCTTATTGTAAAACAAGCATTTATATACGATGTTAGCAATTCTGAAATTGAAATAACTATGATAAAAAAATAATAATGATATTTCAAAAATAATGCATAGATAGAATTTTTTCTGTCATATCAAATGTCTGTTAGAAATATCTTGTTATTTTGTGTTTAATTTCATAAACTATATTTATACCATGATATTTGAAAATAATGAAATTGTATTGCACAGGCAAATCAAATAATACAGGTTGACAAAAACATGTTCATAACCAGTTTGGAGTATGGTATCATATTTTGCTTTTCATTTTTGTCATTGGATCATATTTAATGAAATCATGGAAGGCAACAGATGAACCTTTTTTTCTGTATTACAATAAATGTGATGAATATGTTTTATATAAATGACACTTTTTGGCAAATGCATCACACTACAAATGAAGTTGGCCAATCAGTGAAACTCAAGGACAGTTTTTAGCTCCAAGGGCACCCATTCATTAACCTGAATCTTGCAATTAATATCTCTCAAGTTTTCTATTGCTCTTGATCAATTTGACTCCATAGAGCTCTTCAGTTCATCTTGGGCGATGTATCATTTCTGCTCAAGGAGAAATGTTTGAAAATGTCCACGAAATGCCTTGAAGTCATCCCAGCTTTCAGAGAGTCAAACTGTACACACGCTCTCTCTGCGTGCTCAGTTTGACATGACATTATATGACATTCACAAATCATGCACCAGAACACATAAAATGATAAATCGAACCTAGGGCTTGGCGATATATCGTTTTGAAACCGAAATCGCGATATTACAACTTGCGATATGCATATCGCCGAAATTTGCGGATTTCGGTTCCGCGCGATCCGCATTTTAAGTGAAAATCCGAATCCCGCAGTCCGCAGGATCGGCGTTTTACGTCGGCCCGAAGTGCCGTGTTTTCAAACATGGCTGCCATGCTGCTTCTGAGCACAACATTTCCTCACTTTTAAAGGATCAAAATGCTAATAAACCACTTATATCATCCATATCTGCAATTTTCGAAGACACATCAGTATCTATTTGAAGTATTCACATGCTAATTACTGAAGATTAAGGTTTGCTTTCTTCAGAATCTTTGAAATTTCAAGGCTAGCTACCAGTATCCTTGCTATTTGCCTGCCATCAATCCACATTTCGATGTTTTCAGCCTTTGAGGTTCAGTGAAGCTACTCAACTTTGTATTATCTATCTAATTGCACTTTACACTTGTAATGACACTTCATGCAAATTCACAGGTTCAATTAGATTAGGCCTAAGTGGCATTCAGATGCATTGCAGAGACAATGATAACTTGTTGATTGCCCTTGATCACATTTGTGTTGTTTGAGCACCTATAGCATAGGCTGTCAGTCAGTATTGATATTGCAATAAATATTGATATCGCATTTAATATCGATATCGCAATATATATCGATATTGCAACTTTTTCTGCATTATCGCATATCGCAAATTTTCTCAATATCGCCAAGCCCTAATCGAACCAGTCTTGAGCTGCAACCAGTTTCTCACATATCATCATTATTTAGTCTAAGATGGCATCGATATTTTTGGTTTGGTTCGGTAAATGGGTCAATATTGTGCAGATCAATTTATTTTTCTGAATAGAATGAGAGAAGATAGTCAAATGATGACGGAATGCTAATTTTATGAAACTGGTGAGACACTACCAACAGTGTCTTTGATTGCTTTTTTCACTAACAAACTATATTGACTGACATTAAGTACTCCAACAACAATACTTTACCGATGGCTTCTAACCAAGAACACAAAGTACTGTTTATAAATACATACACCAACATGAAAGTGGTGAAAACAAAACATGTTTACCATATATATATTAAAACATACCTTTCCAGTCACATAAAATGGGTATTACCTATATCCTTTACTTATATCTCTTCTATTTAACTGTTAAGCACTTCTGATACCAATAGAACACTTAACTGGAAATAACACCATTTTCTTACGCAAGAACTATAGCCAGATTGCAACACCACATTGGTGATATTTGCCATACTTTCAGTAATCCAATTTGTAGAATCTGTGATTTAATTTTGTCACCCACAGATCTTGCTAAAACCAGAAGCAGGCAAAAGGGCACTGACCATAATGACCTGATTGAATCAAGGGCAGGTACTAGTGCCTGAAATGTGTCCAAGTGACTTAACATGTCAAGAGTTGCCACCACTAATCTGTCCGTTTCTGCAGCCTTTCACCAAATGCACCTATCAATTCGCTTTGCGGTCATATCCAATTTGGAAAACCAGAGACTGAGATACGACATGCCGATCTCGCTGCACTGATGCTATTGCGAAAGGCACAGAGTTTTTGAGGACAGCATCTGAATGAGAATCTGTTGATGCAAATTCAGGTGCAGTTTTCAGCTCGTCTATTTTTGCATTCTATGTCTGGTGTTAGCCTTATGGGCACCAATTCCATCAAACAATGATCCAATGATCTCTCACACATCAACACCGAGTAGTGCGTACATGCAGCTTGTCACACATTCGGCCTTTTCTGAATGACATTTGGTCTCCAAGAACACCTTCACAGATGACTTATGACTGGCAATAAGACTCTGACTGGCATATGGCACTCTGAATCTGTAATGAGGCAGCTGAAAGACCCAAGAAACACATTTTTAGTTAAAGTCTTTGTGTTAGCAGATTGAATTGAACCATTTCCAGGAATTTTGCTTCATTTTACTGGCACTCGCTGAATTCTAAAATCGACATTTTTAACCCAGCAAAGAGGATTGATTAAAATGGATGCCTCTACACTTAACACTGCTTAGTTCACTGGTTTTAATGAGATTCTTTAATTATTTTCTAATATCTATTTAGAGCTCTTAATAGCTATTAATAGCAATCCAATTAAGTTCTCAATTCTTCAATTCTGATTAACTAAATTTGGGACGATTACCAGTGGGAGTGTTTTATGAGATTCCATTTCATGCATTTAAGCAGGGGTGCCGGAAGGAATCGTGGGTGGCAGGGGCGCTCAGACGAAAAAGGTCAAATCATTTTCGTGCAATTTCATGTGACAAAATTTAAATAGAGAGTCAATGATAATTTGAAAATATACTTACTAATTTGTGCCTAAACTTAGTGAAATAAGGGCTAATAATGTATTTTTTCTTTAAGATCTAAAGGGCACCCTGGGACAAGGGCAGGAGGGGAAATTGCCCCCCCCCCTGTTCCGGCACCCCTGCATTTAAGGTGGTGATGACAAACAGAATATTTCTTGGAATTATTCCTGTATTAGTTAATTTAGTTTCAAGGAGGATGAGAGTGCAACTCAAATAGCCACTATCTTTATTGATTAATTAAAAAAATTCACTCTCACCATAAATGTACTCCAGGCCCCTCTTGAATATCTAATGGTTGCCCCCCCCTCCTCTTAGTATCTGCATTTTATTGCAAAAGTCCATTTCTGAAACCTTTACTGACAGTTACATCAATATTTATGATTACAACATAATGTTCTTCAGAAACTGGTGAATGCAAGAGCAAACACATTATTCCAACAAGCAAAAGCTTTTGTTTTTTTTGACAACCAATGCATGCCTCTAAATAGAGGAACAAAGAAACTGTCGACAGCTCTTGATCTGGCTCCCCCCCCCTGACTTACTTGTTAGTATCCCGGGACTCAGTATAACGTGATGAGCAAGACCCAGACAGGTGCAAGAAATAATGAAGACCAAGATGTCACTGGTTGACAGATGGCGAAGTTGTTGGAACATGACTTAAATCAGAGGTCCTTCTCTGGGGTCACAGTGCCAGACAGTGCGTATTATTGAAGATGAAAATATAACTGCCAAAAATAAAAAAGGAGCTGCTATTGCAATTCGTTCTTGACTTCTGAGTGCTTCATCACATTATTTGTGAAGCTTAATGAAGACCAAGATGTCACTGGTTGACAGACTGCGACAACTGTGCAAAGTGACTGAGATCAGAGGACAGAGGTGTGTCTCTGGGGGGTCACAGTGCCAGACAGTGTTTTATTGAAGCTGAAAAATGGAAATTTCCAGTTTTGAAATAGACATTGCCAGAATAGAAAAGGTTGATGCAATTGTGATTCAGTCAGGACATCCTTAGTTCCTCGTCACATTATTTGCAAAGCTCAACCTTCTAAAGACTTTTGATTTGATACCAACATATTATACACGTATTTGAATTTCCAAATTCCATCTGTCAGAAAACAAACATAACTTAAGGAAACAAGCATTGCTTTGCAACGAAAAGCACAAGGCTTAGTGTGCTATTTACAAGAGCCATAATTTCAAGCTGTTCACAACTTCCAAGATTTCTTTTTTCAGCAGAAATCCAAAACCAGATCTCTAATCACAATGTCAGTTGACCTTTCTTCATCTGCCCAAACTATCCTGTGTGACCTTTCCATTTATCTCGATTCCAAATGTGTTCTTTCCTGTTGCATAACAACCCCAAGTTCAATCTGTCTTGTTCACTTCCTGTGACAAAACAACTTCCTGTATAATGCATAGCCAAGTTGTGATTATCTATCTGTTCTATTTGTAACCATATATAGTGTGAAAGCTACAAATGTACTTGTGAGAAAATATTTCCATTCCAAACCTTTCATCTCAGCCAGTGTTATCAACAGTTCAATGTTTACAGCTCAAAGTTTTCTGAATTTTATAGCAACATTTAAATACTTCAAGACAGTTGCACAAAGCACATCTGAAATAGTTCTGAATATTCAGCTCATCACTTGTTTGGATTATTTGTTGTGCAGTTGTTTTCCTCCAGGAAAGCTGTCAACTTTAAAGCAACAACGTCACAACACTTGCCAAAAGATAAAATAACAGAAAAACACATTTTTCAAAAACATTTGTCTCAGCAGAAATATATTCCTATCACAGGTCAAAGAATGTCTTTGAAACATCAACATTCTTGAAGAGTCTCATTCTAAATTTTGCTAATTTTCCTTTCAAGAACCTTATGTTGAGGGTAAATAAAGTTAGCCCCACTTTTACATTACATAATATTATTCATGACGCTTTAGCATATGGTTATAAAAGGTTACTGCCCCTCCACATAGCTTTGCTCGAATTAAAATAGAGTTCAATGGTGTGATATAGCAGAAAACTGTAGCATGAGATTGTGAGGGTAAAATTGAGAAAGAAAAAATTGTCAGATGTGATACAATTTACATAGCACTTGTCATGAATCCCATTTGAAAGTCAAATATTCTTTAGACAATCTTTTCCGAACTTGATACATTCTTTCCGATTCACATCTTTTGTTATATTTTTGTTTCATGGTAAAAAAAAAAAGAAATTAGTTCAATGTATGCAAGAAGACGGCACTTGGTAGTTTCTGGATTATCTTGCCTTATAGAAAACAATGATGATTTCTTTCCACACAAGTAGCAGAGGCCTAAAGGCTCACAGATGTGTATGATCACATATTGGTGCTCACTCCAGTTGCATGGATCTTGAGGAAATGGTGTCTTTGGCTTTCTGTTTGGTAAATTGCTTTTGGTAAGATATTTTTTCATGATTTACACTGATATTTTATTTCTGACATTTCTTTTTCAGGTGCACAGATGTGGATGGAATACTTTAATCTTCATATGATGAATTGATATAGGTAAGTTTGATTCTTAAAAATTGTCCTGCTACTAATAGGGGGGACCGCTGTAAGTTGTGCCGTAGGGTAAGTTGTGCCGCCCACTGTTGAGTTCAAATGAAGAACCGGGTAAAGGAGGCAATGCCATCCATATATACCCACTTGGTCAACATCATTAGGCACCAAGAAAAAAACTACCAAATATAATGACATATGAAAAGCCACACTCATAAATTCAATTTTGTTGCTGAAAACTTGATGTGCCGAGGACTGACATTCTTGTTTCCCAGCCATTTGGTATTTGTAATGAAGTTTTTCAGGATAAGGGAACTAAGGTGGTTACTAAGACATAAAACACCCACTTATGAGCTACTTAGGTACTAACACTAGTAGCCATGGCCCCTTAAATGGGTCCTTACAGCACATTTGGCTACTTATGACAACTTTAAGGCACCTAAGAATCCACTAACAGCCAGACATAAGTACTTATGGGTACTTATGTTAGTTCCATCCACTTGCAGAGCATGAAGTCTACTTAGAATGTCCCCTTAGAAGGATTACAGAAGTGAGAATGCCTGAGGTGAAAATCCTTTGTTTGAAAAACTTTGCAGATTCATTTCGCATTGGTTCATCAAGCCCATACTGAGGAAAACACATCAGTTAACTGACTTGCATTGTTTTACCAACACATACATAATCTTGATAAAACTGACAAATCAAGAAGCGAAGCTGCAAACCCACGACTGCACAGTTCTGTTGCTGGAACAATATGATGGAGCATGTGCCATCAATTTTTCTGTAAGAAAATACCTTGATATACATGCCAAAATTTCATGTAAAATCAAACTGTTTATTGGAAGGATGTTGGATGAGGTGGTGGGGTGTAGACCAAAACGTAGTTACTTGATTTTCAGTGCCTCTAAATCAATACAATTGGTTTGAATTGAATAAAATTATCAATGAGATAGATAATCTTACAAAACCAAAAAAAAAAATTGTACTGTAAATGCTGCATGCATTCCAGAATTTACTCTAATTCTCACTAGGGGAGACTGGGGCAAGTTGTAACTTTTATAAACCATCGTTAATTTAAAACTAAATCAGGCAGATGATTCCCTAATTTGATACATGAAGCTAGTGTTGGAGGTTCGAGACCTGCCTCCATTGATGGTCATATTCTGATTGTGTGGGCCTTGGCTCAGTCTCAGCTGCACCAGACAAAAATGTCATTTTTGATTGGGAAAATGGAATGTCTCCTGCCCCATGTAACTTATAATTTAACATGTTTAACTGATATGTTGTCAGAATTGTGAGTAACACTTAAGCTGTAATTTGAGTAACATTGTCCCCAAACCAATTTTGGAGTGACTGGTGGCATGATATGATACATTTGGACAACCAATAAATTGTGTCAATATAAGAAACCATAACAAACCAGTTATATGCTGCAAATATTATATGAATGATTAAAATATGTGAAAAAAAGTAAAATACAACGCAAGTTTAAAAAAAAAGGGATCAACCAACCTGACTAATCCAGTGATAAACCTTACAGCAACACAGGGTTCAGATGTGCAACCTAGAACTCTTTGTGAAGGTCCACCATTATCTCCCTAATTGTTGTGTCCCATTGTTTTAATTGCTTCACAAAGTAAGTTTTTAAAATATAAAATCACCCCAAGGCAAAAACGACACAACTTACCTAAGTCTCCCCTACTTTTTTTTTTAGTAAAAATTTGAATAATACACAACTGCACATGTATCAGGCCCCACTGGCAAAGGTTAGACATATCCTTTCCACAATATTTATGTTAATGTACATATTTGAAGAAGGAGGATGCATACACCAAATTCATGGTGTTAACAGAAGGCCTCGGTTTAACAATGCATATTTTATGGTCTTATATGGATCTATTAAGTTTGATTTTTGTGTACGCAATTTAAAGCTTTGCCGAGGGTTTAAATGCTCATATTTGCTGTAATGCATGTAAACCTTGTCATATTGCATTGCGGGTTTGCTCAAGCGCAGTCTATGCTTGCACACAATCTGGTCTTTGTTTATTTCATACATTAGGATATTTATATTTAATCTCAATATTATGACAAACACAGAAACTTTGCAATGAAATTATATAAAAGCTGAGAAAACAGTTCTGTAATCCCACTAAGGAACCTCCACCAAGCATAAGGGGCCTTGGTGTCTTAGTAGCCAGCTAAGTTCCCTTATCCTGAAAAACTTCAATAAGATGATGTCCCTCTGGGACGATGGAGTTAGGAGGTATATCTAGGTATAGCAAGTTGTGCCACTTGACCTACTTTTTTCAAATGCCTACCATGACCTTCCCTATAGTCGGACTGCCAACGTATTATATTTTGATGTCTGATTTTCAGATTACATGATTAAGTTTTGTTTTTCGGAAAATCAGCCTGACACTAAAAATGGCACAACTTACCCCGGTTTCCCCTATCTACAAGATACTTTGAGCAGAATATAACTCAGGTAAAAATAGTGACAATCAATCAGCTGATCTTACACCATATGTACAATGTATTTAATCAAACTGCACCTCACTACCTATGTGACAAATTCAAATTGAACAGCAGTGCCTATAACACCAGACGAAGTGAAAATTCCTTTGCAGTCCCTCATTCAAAAGGCATAACCTCAGGTAATTTCGATGTAGTCGGAGTCAAGGAGTGGAACAACCTACCACCAACTATAAAAACATCAAGTAATAAAACATCATTCAAAAAAAGTGTTAAAAACTATTTAAGAACACAGGCCGCTGCAAAGGAATCGTCTCTTTTTATTTAAATCTTTCATTCTTAAAATGTTATCATAATAACCACTTGCTGTACGCCATTAAACCGGAGGTATCCACAAGGACCACAGTGGAAATAAGTCTCTGACTTTCTGTGCAATCCTGTACATGTATGCCAATATATGTCAAATAAACAAATAAAAAAAAATCAACACGTTTGAATTAACCTGTCTGTCTATAGAATCTCCTTTATGTATAGCCTGGTACAATCAACTCTTTACAATTATTTTTATGTAGGTCTTCTATATATGGCGCCTCTGCTTCTACATGAAAGCATTTATTGCACCAGTTTTATCTTCACTGGGAGGACTATCAAAACAGTTTAATAAACATGTTCGTATTTAGAATATCCTCTGTGTAGTTTGATACAAAGAACTCCTTAACAATGGTAATTGTTTTTATGTAGGTTATCCTATATAAATACATGTAGTCTCTGCTTCTTCATAAAAGCATTGTACTCAATTATTTCATCCCTGGTTTGACTGAGTACTTGTTATTTTTAACTTCAGAATAATGATAATGGAATGATACTTTATATTAGTGATGCAACATTGCCCTTTGTCTATATCAACTATATTCAACATGGCAACAGAGCCAACAGACTGTTAGGAGAATGACAACCAAGTCCACATTATAACAGAAAACTGTGAGAAATACAATGTTTCTAAATGTTTTGGAAAGGCAGTTTATCATTTTCTGGCATTGTTGGCTGCATGCTTTAGAAGGAAAAAGTTTGTTTATTCTAAGAGGAATTCAGACCAAATTGCATTATTATCGTTTTCATAGATATGTGTTTTTCCAGTTTGCACTTTGCTTCATCTCAAAACTGTGATGTCACAGATTTAGTTGCATAACTTTACAAACACACATTTCAAGAAACTGACTAAATGCATTGACACATGGATTACGCATGTTTAGCTTGTTTAGCCTAATACCCGCACTGGTTGATAGACGCTTCAACAGAATGTAACTGAATCAAACAAACCACTTGTATTATTCTCAGAGGAGAGCTACACTGCCGGCCAAAACATTGGAAATGATAAGCTGCTCACCACTGACTTGAACTTAACTTAGTGTTGTACAAAATTGTATCTGTTTGTTTGGATTCTTACTTGGTCAAATCGAAATAGACCTATATAAATTTGAAGTGTATGATTAAAGGTAAATTTGTGAAGATATCATTAAATTTCAAAGTTTGCTTTCGAAAATGGGGATGTGTCAAAGTGAGTAAGCATTGTCCATTGCCATTTCATTGACATGCCTGGCCACTTGTTTGGGTCCATCAGTATCTTTGAAAACAACAAAGGAAACTGAATGCCATTCAGATACACTGTGAAAACTACAATCCCTCTTCCTATTATGACATTTTCTTCGGATCAGATAAGAATCCATGCACAAGCAAATTTCTGTTTCCAAACTTCTGGCCTGCAGTGTACAATGACCAACAACAAATGTTACAAAGTTATTTGAAATTGTGATGATGAGTGTCTTGTGAAAAACAATAAAACTGGCTTTGTTTGGAAAACATTGAAACAGTGACTCTTCTGGCAAGGTGTAACAATCGACTTAGACAGAAGTTGTTTGTTGTGGTTGTACACAAATGATAACATTGCCTGGCAGTTATAATTTCCTTTGTCATAAACCGTGATGTCAAACTCTGAACTGATATGTCACAGATTGAAGATTAGACCAATCACATTCACAGATACCCTGGTGATGTCACGGTTTAACTGCAAAACAAGGTTTTCAAAAAACATGTAGCTATGAAAACGATAATAATTACACTTTCTGTATGTATGTTCTTCCTTTTGACAAAATATGCAATTAGGGGTTAGAGGCCTCTTTGTAAGAATTATCACCATACATAAGGAGTCCTGTGTGTGTCAGGCTGTGAAAAATAAAGTGTGTCACAAATGTTCTGTTTTTCTCTTCAAATTTGTGCACAGGGTTGTGTGAAAGAAAAAACAACAAATCCTCAGGGTGTTTTAAAATTTACTGACACCTTATGACATGAATAATGGCCTTAGGGACCGTTCAGAATTTATGCCTGGGGGGGGTGGGAGTTTTGGCCGAGGGGGTACTAACTTTTCACATGTGTTTCAAGGGGGGGGTATTAATTTTTGACAAGACTTCCAAGGGGGATAAGAAATTTTAACAATTAAAAAATGTTAAAGAACACACATAAATTCAAAAGTCCGCGAAATGACGCGAATCTCTACGCGTGGCCGTGTATAACAGTATATATATGTGTGTATGGCTTTGTATGTCGAGGGGGGGGTACTAAAAATATGCATGAAACCTAAGGGTGGGGTACTAAAAATCCGCATGAAACTCAATGGGGGGGTATCAATTTTTGACGGGAAGTTCCGGCAAAACTCCCACCCCCCCCCCCCCAGTCATAAATTCTGAACGGTCCCTTATCAAAGCTTACAACTTACACAATGTCAAGTGACAAAAAACTCTTTAGTCAAGGGAATGGAGTGCTTAAGAATGTCTGCCAGCATAATTATGCTGTCTTTTTTTGGTCTTGTTTGAAGCAGTGCTGTTTTAGTTTAACTCAATATATTCGGAGTAATTAGGTTGTCAGAGTTGTCCCAACAGCCTTCAAGAAACATCAGGTCCTAAGAGTTGCTCAATTTTGAAACTGACACAAGGTCAATGAGCTTTAAGTCACAAAGAAGTCAGCAGGGAAAAAAGTGGCTTAGAATATCTGTAGAGATGAGTATATGTTCTTTGTTTGAGTTTCCATTGATGCAGTGCTTTTTCAAAATGTCCTGCTTGATATACAAGTGAGTAACTAAGTTATCACTGCCACAGTTGGCTCCTGATACAGTTTGCAGACGCTAGACTGGTAATCATCCTTAGCAGTACTATATCTGTCCATCTTTTTTACTGATACTCTGTCATATAGCCCTGAAACTTCTCTCAAAATTGACAACCATATTACCACCCACTCCAAAGTTCTTACATAATACGGTCTGTTGCAATTTCCAACTGCCTTCTCAACTGCACTATCAAAGCATCTTTAGCTCTTTCCTCTTCATTTCTTCATTTTTTACGTATTTATCATCATGTATTCTTTCTATAAAGTTCCAACATAATTATACAAGTAGCTTCTTTTTTTTTTTTTTGCTACTTCTGATTTTCCTTCCCAAAAGAAATTATAGGCTAATTGGTGCTGATCATAGATGCCACAAATTTAGTTTCAATTTCACATCCTTTGAGACATAGTCAAATATGCTGGTCCTAACTAGAATTTAGGCCGACTTAGTCTGACAGGAACCAGAATCACAGAATATAGCAAATAGAGAGGGAAGGATCTAAGGGAGGAGCAAGTTAATTGGTGAAAAGGATTTACTATTTAGGTCAATATTCACCAGCACATATTTTTATGCAATTTTCTATTTTGTTTGAGTTTTGAGAGAGTTGCCGTTGGTCATCCATGCAGAACTTAGACTTTAAGATCTGAGGACTCTAAAGTTTTCAAATAGAGAGAAAGGAAAGGTCTTACTTGACTGGCGCCTCTAATACAAGGGGAAATTTTGCATATTTGAATCCAATATTCACTGCAAGGATGGAATTCTGTGTAGTTAACTAACCATTATACACTGTAGTAGCAGGCATGTAATGTTACTTACCCAAGTGCTGATGGTGTGCGTACTTTAAAAAATCTGTCTGTATAGTTTTAAAGTAGTCCTACACTACATGTACAATTTAATGTGTCCTTTAACTTTTGAAAAGAGCTTAGACTAATGGATTTGAGCACTTTAATGAATTGGCAATGTGCTTATGCTTGAAAACACCAATCAACAGTCCTGGTTTAAAGTATTTCATGAATCTTTTAGAGTTGAATTCACATAGTGCTTCATTAACTAACCCTTCTATATTTTGCATGCAAGAATCATATAAAATATTTATTTCTCAACCAAAACCTTGTGCAGATTATGTCAGATGTCCTGTTTTTTTCTGTTTCTGCTTACTGACATACCTATGTTAAATCTTGAAACTATTAAAAAAGTGATACTTTGAAAGACCTTCTTTTTTTTTCATTGCTTTCTGCTAACAAAAAGTAACACTTTAAGTGATTTGTTTTTCCACTGTTTTGCACTTAGCTTTCCACAAAATATGTTCGAGGACTGCGTTTTTTTAAGTAAGTCAGTAAGATGATTAAATTCTCTTCAAAAAAATAAAAACCCAGATAGTCTTTCAATGACTTTTTGCACAGACCCTGCTCCAGCACTTAGCACAAATGCAGCTTTTCTCCCTTTACAGTTTATTTTTCTCTTACACATGTCTCTCCTTTTGTATATATGTATACATTTCCCTACATAGGCGTTTTGTTAAAACAACCTGTTATAAATGTCTTTTGTGTTGGATACTTATGCTCGCTGCTCAGGATAACCTGATTTTTGGAGTTGAGTATTTTGGACTGTAAAAGCAATTCTCTCTACACTTCATGATAAATATCTTCATACAATAGAGAAAATGTGCAGTTTATGCAGGATTCAAATGTTAAAAAATAATCCATCTTAATCCCATGATCACCAGTTTTAGTCTTTATCAACTTTATAAATCCACTACAGCTCAAATTATGGGTGTAATTTCAGTAGATTACAAACCAAATCTCCAGGTTATGGTAATTCCAGTTTATTTCAGCTGAGATCAATTCTTCCAAGGCCAAACATCCTATTTCTCAACTGCACCTTAGGATCGACCTTTCTCAATTCGTTCTTCATTTGTTATTTATGTAATTGTCAAAGTATAATATGAAGCCCAGGACATAATTATATTGAGAGATCTTAACTATTGATCGTAGTTCTCAATCAGTGCTGTGGTCGAGTCTGGAACATCCGAGGCCAAGACCGAGACCAAAGCAACAAAACTGGCCCAAACACATCCGAGGGGGAGGCCAAGGCCAAGGATTGGGTATCCGAGACCAAGGCCAAGGCTGGCCTCGAGACCTCCAACTCTGTTCTCAACGTTTGATAAGAAAAAGGATGTTGGCAAGATTGCGGGTCATTTATACATGCACATTTGTATACACTCGCAACACATAGAAATAACATAACATTTTGCCAATCATTTATTTTACTAAATCTATGATAAATTATGTAGGTATCAATCACAATTCAAAAACTTCTCATTGACTTACCCAATTGATGCATCATTTCCTTGACTCAAAGTGGCTTGTTTCATCAAAAACATAATTGTACAATACAACACATTCCATCATGTTCCAGGCTTAGACTAAAAAAAAGGTTCTCCTCATGCTGAATAAAAAGATTTGTGTTCTCCTCATGATGAATAAAAAGATTGATGCCCTAGCCTCATGATTTATCTTCTTCCATAGAAATGACCTCATCTCCAAGAGTCATCTTGCAATATATCAATCATGGAGTCATAATCAGTACGATCTAGATGGCCAAACATGACTGATATGGCGCCATACTATTGTATATGTAGTGTATTTATATTTGGCAGATGTACTGATGAAATGATCTGATGGGTCAGGTTGGTCCTTTACTAGCCCTCATACAAACTCACAATGAATTCTGTCCAGTGGGGGATCCAGACACGATAGTTTAGGGGGTGCCCGGACGTGTTTCGGCATTCACGGGCTCGCGTTATCGCAATTTTTCTTCAAAAATCTTGGTGGTCTAGGCCCGGGCCCAAGGCCCCCCCCCTGTATCCGCCACTGCTGTCCAGTCTGTAATGGCCTCCATAGCGAAATCAAATTCTACTGATCAATATAAAACCGGGATGTGTATGGTTCTTCGTTATAAGTGTCAGATACTTGTATAGGTTATAAACTGGACATGAGACATCAAGTTTAACACAGAAAGTATAGGGAATGACCTTTCTGGGAGCATTTTGGTGTATTTTTGGATTCACTTGTAGTTCTGCACCTGTAATTGCTTTAGAGAGCAACATAACACATAAGAACTAACATGTTGTGTGAAACAACCCATAGAAAAGAATCAAGATGTTGTTTACCTTTTGTAAGAAACCCCAGAGATTCAACAGCATGCTCCTCTTTGTAACTCAATCTCTAATTAATTTGTTTCTTTCTTGAAGACAATCTCATTTATGCAGTGATCTTCATTAGGGTTGCATGATATTCACTTCAGTAATCTTGTCTGTTTCTGGTAATTGTGGTGTCAGTAAAACAAGTAAAATCAGGCTGACTAATTCCATCTTTGTTTTTCAGTTTTACTGTTAAGGTTCAGGGTATCTCTCAGGCATATGCTGATTGCTGAGTGTTGAAGGTGATTGATGCATTTTCAAACACAATCAAAAAGTTAAACATTTGCTCTTATGAAATGCCTTGAAAGTAGAAGTTCAAAGTTGATGCAACTTTATAATCATCAAATGATATTTGTGATGAAACTTAATTACTGGATGATGCCAAATTTTAGGAAGCTATTTTAAAGTTTTGTTTGTCAAAAATGTTGTTGCATGTTATATTACAGTGCCCAGACAAGGTGCCAGGGTATAAAATAAGTGTACAATGATCCCAAATGTGCAGTGATCAATCTGAATTTGTGCAGTTATCAACTTCACCCTTTTTGTGCTAAATTATGTTGAACTGTAGAATCCCCACAATATACTTCGTATTTCAACCAATTTTGTGCTTTTGTCTGCCTGATGATGGTCAATTGGTCATCTTTTGGAAATTTGTAATACTTGATATCTTCTTCTTCTTCTTCTTAAGTCGTGCACCGTCCCGGGTCGCCGGGTTAGCTCTACCTGTTTCCAGGGAGCAGCACATGAAAGTATCGGACGTATAGTTGTATCTCGTTGCTTATTTGTCTACTTATTCTATTCTATACTTGTATCTTAAAGTCTTGTTTTATTTACTCTGTGCCGCTTAGCATTTCCATTATGGTTTTTAGTTCTTGCGCTGTTTTCTTCTGGAGTCTTTTACTTTGAGTGAATAGTATCTGTTTGGTGATCCTTATATTTTGTTGTTTTGTATTTTCACATTGGTTGAAAATGTGTTCTTGGGTCTCTGGGTATTGTTTGCACAGGCGGCATGTCTGGTCTGGATATTTGTTCTTATAGTTTTCCTTAATATCTAACATTCTTGTTCTTGCTTTGAATATTAGGCTGGTTTCCATTCTTGTCAGGTTGTTTGTATATGTCGCTTTTTCTGTCCCTATATATCCTTCTGTTAGGTAATGTATCTTGCTTTTGTTCGTGTCATTGTACAATTGTTCTCTGAATTTTTCTTGTATCTTTTTTCTGATGTGTTTTTTTGCTTTCTTCGGTTTCATCCTTAGGAGTGCTTCTGGTTCAATGTTATATTTCTCCATTTTGGTCTTTATTTCGTTCTCCCATTTTGTGGTCGGTTCGCTTATCAGTCTTCTTGTTAGGTTGTTTGGGGCCCTCTTTATTCTGTAGTACATGTTTATTTTCCTTTTGTCTATTATTCTCGGTATATCCAGTAGGTTCGATTCGATGTATAGGGCTTCCCTTGGTGTGCTGTGTGGTGTTATTAGTATTCTCCTTATGATGTTGTCTAGCAATCTTTCTAGTTGTTTTCCTTCCGTTTTCGTTGGTTCCCATGCTTCGCTGCCATATGTTATGACTGGTATAATGCATGTTTCAGTGAGTTTCCATATTATGCTCATTTCTATCTTGTTGAACTCTTCATTTCCCAGTAGGCTTATTATTGTTTGGTATGCGGCTTCCGTTTTTGCATTTATGTTTTTTATCTGGTCTTTTAGGTTGTTTTCGGTATTATACGTTATTCCTAGGTATTTGTACGTATTGGTATAGCTAAGTTCCATTTCTCCCATTTTCAATTTCACTTTTTCCTCCTTTGGTTTTCCTATTTTCAGTATATTGGATTTGTTTTGGCCGAATACTATATGGTACTTTTTTGCTACGTGGTTGGTTGCTTCTAGTAGTTGTTTCATTGTTTCGGGTGTGTTCGTTATTAGGGCTACGTCATCCATCCACAGTAGTACTCTTATGTCCGGTTGTTGCTCTTGGCCTCCCTCTATTGTTGTATTTTCCATTTCTTTGGCTATTTCGTCCATTAGTAGTGCATATTGGATTACTGACAATACTCCTCCTTGTCGTATGCTGTCTTTTATTGATATTGTTCTGGTCGGGCCATGCTTGGTTATGATCCTGGCTGCTAGGTGTTTGTTCAGTTTGTTTATTACTTTCCATAGTTTGTCCTTGGCTCCTTCCTTATGCATCACGTACATTATTGCCTTGTTCCATGCCTTGTCGTATGCTTTTTCTACGTCTAGAAATGCAATATATGTTGGTTTCTTCTGTTTCTTATTGTGGTTTATCATTAGGTTTAGTATGGTTAGGTGGTCTGTTGTAGATCTTCCTTTCCTGCCTCCTGCTTGTGCATCCGTCATTTTTATAACTTCTTGAGTTTTAATGTTGATTATTCTTTCATATAGTTTTCCCATGTTGCTGCTCAGTGTAATGCCTCGTTCTGATGAGCATTTCCCTTTGGTCCCTTTTCCTTTGTAGAGTCTTGTTATGTTGCTGCTTTGCCATTGGTCTGGGATTGTTTCCTTCGTTGTTATATCGTTGTATGTTCCCAATAATCTCTTCCTGTTTTCTTGGTTTAGTTCTATTATTGCTTCGTTTGGTATATCGTCGGGTCCGGGCGCTTTTCTCTTTTTTAGACTCTTGATTGCTTGTTTAAGTTCTTTCCTATTTATTTGTATTTCATCTTTTGTTTGCATTTGCTCGAGTGCGTAGTATGTGTTCTCTATGGTTTCTGTCCAGTTTCTGTATTCAGGTGTTCCTTCTCTTGCTTGGTATAGGTCTTCAAAGTATCGGGCTATGTATTCTTTTGCCTCCTCTGGGTTTGTCATTATTTGGTTTTCTTCTGTTATTAGATCATATTCTTCCTGTGGTTTCCTCAGTAGCTTGTTCCTTATTTTCCAGAATTTCTTTGATTTTACCCCTCCTTCCTTGATTAGTTCCTTGCTTATCTTCTTTGTTCTTTCCGTTTGTTCTTCTTCTATAATTTTTCTCAGTTTCGTTCTCTCGTTCAGGAATTTTCGGTACACTTCGTTTTTGTTCGTTCCGTTTTCTCTACATTCTTTGTTGAATTGTTTTTTCATCCTTTTTGTTTTTCTTTTTTGGTCCCTTGTTTTGTTGTTGAGACACTGTTTCTTCCCAATTGTAATTGTTCTTTTTCCTATTGTTTCTTCCAGGGCTGTTAGCATTCGTTTCTCCAGTGTATTGTATGTAGTATCTTCTATTTCGTCTTCAGTGTACTGTTGGGCTAGGTGTTCATTGTATTTGTTCCAGTCAGTATTATCGTCGATCTTCCATACTTGCTTCTTTGTGGTGATCTTTTTCAGGGGGATATCTGTTTTGTATGTGATTGTGTTGTGGTCAGTTTCATTTTTTCCCTTTGGTCTTCTGATTCCTTCTTCGTCTATATGTATTCTGTGTTTGTTGTTCATTAGTTCTTGGGTCGTTAGGATGTAGTCAATTATTGAGCGTTCGTTTGTGTTCTTTCTGTTTACTCTTGTCCATTGTCCTTTATTCGTTGTCGTCGATATGGGGTTTAGATTGGTGTTTTCTAGCATTTCTTTCATAATCTTTCCGTTCCGGCTCTCATATTGCGTTACGTTCTCATTTTCTATTTCTATTTTTGCATTAAAGTCACCTATCAATATTACGTTTCCTTCCTTCTTTCTTCTTAGGACTTCTGTTGTGATGTTTGAGTATTCTTCTTGAACTATCTCCCTTGTTTCATTTTCTTGTTTCCCGTAGTAGAGTCCTAGGTGTATTATTTGGGTTCCTGTCTTTATCTTAGTCCATATTATCTCCATCTTGTTTGGGTTGCATTGTTGTTCTTCTTGGACGTTATTGGCTATATCGTTTCGGGCTGCGATGGCTATTCCTCCTGCTTTGTTTGGTTTGTATGACGCTATCCATTTATATCCTTCAATTGGTTGGGGCTTTTGGGTTTTTGTTTCGGCTATGGTTACTATGTGTGGTTGGTCTTCCTTCAGTATGTTTTTTAAGCTGGCTAGTTTTGATGTTATTCCATTTATATTACTATACCATATCTTTAGTTGTCTAGTTTTATTATGTTTTTTCCTAGTTCTGCCTGGTTTATGTCTAGTTATACTTACATTTCTGTTGCCTTGTCTTCCTTCATGCATTGTTTGTTCGCCTTGTTTATCTGGGGTCCCTTGTCTGCATTCGGCTTGCAGTTTTCTTCTTCGTTGTTCGGTCCGCCTGGGGCTGCTTCCTGGTTCGTTTCTTCTTAGGGGAGCTGGAATAGAGACATAGTTATATTCTTTGTTTCGGCCAGTGTTTTTATAAATTGCATCCATTCTTACCTTGTTGTTTTCTTGGTTTGCTTCTGGTTGTTCGTTTGGCGTTAGGTGGTGTGGTTGTTTGTTGCCATAGTTGTTTCCGTTTTCATTATTTCGATGCGTGCTTGTTTTCTTCATACTTACGTGGTTTTTCTCTTGTGCCTTTTTTCCTTTGCCTGTCGTTTTTTCTTCTGTGTCTACTTCATGGTGTCTACTTTCTTGTGCATAGTTTGTGTTGTTGTTGCCTAGTCTTCCGGTGTCATGTCGTTCTTCCTGTGTGTCTTCGTCATTGTCTGAAAGTAAACAAGGGTTATTTATGTTTTTTAGGTAGTTAAAGTGGCTTGTCTTGTTTCTTTTCATATTTGTTTACTTTTGTTGGGAGTGTTTTTCCTTACCTTGTTTTGTTTAGTAGTCTGAGTCGCTTCTTCTCGTTGGTGATCTGCCTCGTTCTCTGTGGGGGGATCGTTCTCTGGTTGGTGTTGGGCTTCTATATCTTCTTCGTTGTGCTATCTGGTCCTCATGGAATCTTTCAATCGCTACTCTTGCTCGTTCTACTGCATTTTCTTCTCCCTTTATTATTACTTTGTCGTCTGTTGCTACTATGTGTACATCGTATGTTTCTTCCATCTCTGCCTTTCTTCTCCCTCCTGTGCCTATTAGTCTGCCTACGTATTGTGGATGCATGTTGAGTATTGTCTTGGTGTTGTTGATGACGACTGAGTTTGGCATTAGGTTGTCTCGTATGTCTTTTGCTATTTTCTCTGCGCCTGTGTCTGTGAGGTGATATCCATCTGTTGCTACGTCGTCTCTCGTTATTGATGTTATAATCCTGCTTAGTCGTATTGTGTGTTTTCCTTGGTTCCTCAGTGTCTGGTTGCAGTTCTCCCACTCTCTCTCTATATCTTGCCTTGTTTTGTTGATCATTGGCGGAATTTCACATATCTTTACTTGGGTGCCTGTTCTTCGGGTGATTTTCTTCGCTATGTCTACTAGTTTTTCCGCTGTCTTCTTTCCTTCTTCGCCTCTTCGTATGTTGTTTGTCCCTATTGCGATCACTACTTGGTCGCTCCTTGTCATCTTGTGTTCGTTCTGGGTTGTCTTGTACTGCTCTTGTAGGTCTTCGATTACTCGGGTGCCTTGGATTTCATATATCTTTTTGTCTTGTGCCAATCTTCTTAGGTGCTCGATTATTTTCGGTCCATTGGAGTCAGCAATAATGGTGATTCTCGCCTTGTGTCTAGTCGTCTCTTCTATCCTTTCTCTCTTCGTTGGTGGTTGTCTATGTGGAGATGATGTCGCCGATGGTCCTGGAGTTCTGAATTCTTTTGCTTCTCTGTGTCGTTTTGTCGGATTGTTTCTTGTTTGTCCTTCTTCTGGGCTAGTTGTTACTTCCTTACTTGTTGATGGTCTTGGTTCGTTTTCTTGTCTTCTTGCTGGTCTAGGTTCTTCTTCGTGTCTTCCTTCTCGTTCTTTTCTTTTTAGCTCTTCTAGTTGTTGCAGAAGTTTAGTTGCCAGTTCTGCGGATGTTGTTGTTGTAGTTGTCGTTGTCTCGTTTTCCTTTCGTTCTTCACGCTTCTCGGCTTGTTCCTCCTTTCTTCTCCTTCTGCGATCTCTTTCTCTCTTGAGAGTGAGAAACGATTTTGTAGTGCAATTCCAGCTTTATAGGCTGACACCAGAAACAAAATGCATAGAAATACAAAAGTCGCAGTAGATTTTTACCAGCTGACACTCGTGTGGGTGCTGTTCTCAAAAACAGAGTATCTCTTTAGCAGTGGCATCAGTGCAGCCAGACCAGTATGTTGTATCTTAGTCACCAATTAGCCAAAGTAGAAGTGACAACAAGAGGAAATGAATAGGCACACTAGGTGAAAGGGGGCAGGAGGTGGCCGGAATAAAAGTAACTTTTGACACGTAAAGTCACTCTTGACACATTTCAGGCAGTAGTACCTGCCCTCTTTAGCCTGGTTCTAGTTCCAGTGAGATCTGTGGGTGAGAAAATCAAATCAGCGATTCTGCAAACTGGATTACTGACAAAATGGCAAATGTCCCCAACTGTGGTCTGGAGATCTGGCAATAGTTCTTGTCTAACAGATTTATCATACTTGGTATAATCTGACAATGGTTGATAAAACAAGCTATTAACTTTCAAGACAATAAAAACAGCATTGATCATATCTTAACAAAGAAAATAGTTCTTCCGTGTGTATGAAATAATTATCTATATACTCAACCTTCAAATCATCTCTCAGATCTCTCATTCAGATAAGCACCAGATCCAAAGCAGTGTAATTTTTAATTTTCCATTTGATGTCAGAGGCTCTGCAACTTTTA
The DNA here is from genome assembly GCA_026936325.1 of Platynereis dumerilii. Taxonomy (NCBI): domain Eukaryota; kingdom Metazoa; phylum Annelida; class Polychaeta; order Phyllodocida; family Nereididae; genus Platynereis; species Platynereis dumerilii. The sequence goes on along the minus strand of JAPTHN010000014.1, from coordinate 20,368,125 downwards.
TGAAAGCCAATTATCTGTCCTCCCTGAACAAATATAGTGTGGAATAGCATAGTGTTCATTGCTTTAGGTTTTTTCCCATCCATGCAGCTTCCTCCAGAGCTATGAATATGTTCCATGAATTCATTAAATATGATCCCATGGCACTAAAGCAAAAACCAAGAATATGATACCGTACTGGTTATGAACATGTTTTTGTCTACCTGCTAATTTGATTTGCCTGTGTAACACAACAATAGCAATTTCATTATTTTCAAATATAATATCATAACTATGAAATTACATACCAAATGAGATATTTCTGACAGACGTTTGATATGAAAATTCCATCAATGTATTATTTTTTAAAATATTGTTGTTTGTTTTTATCATAGGTAAATCAGTATCTGAATTTCTAACATCAGGTAATCATTATTGGAAGATTGTGGGAGGAAGCTTGAGTCTCTAATAATATAAGGAATCATGACTGTTGTATTGCATTAAAAAAAAAGAAGTTTTATTGAGGTTATGACCAAAGCAGTCTTCTGATATTTTCAAAATATGTTTCTGAGCATATTTTACAAAGATTACAAAAATATGCTGCAAGAATCATTGAACGAAATTTTGACTTTCTTAACATGCGAGGTTTACAACTAGTTCATAAATTGGGATGGATGAATGTGAGAGAACGTTTCTTCTATTTTCAAACCCTCCTCATATTTAAGTGTATTCATGGACTAGCACCTGACTACTTAATGAATAATTTGATAATGGATATAGATGTTAATAATGTAGAAACGAGAAAGCATTCAATGAATTTATATTTACCCTTACCGAATAATGAATTTCACAAAAGTATGTTATTGTACAGAGGAGCATCAGATTGGAACAAGTTACCGGCTTATCTAAAAGATTGTTATAATATTGATACTTTTAAAAGACTGTTAAAGAGGTATATTAAAGACAAAAGAGTTAGTTCATGATTGTTTTTAAAATAATTTATTTGTTAACATATTTTACCTTCCAATGTTTTAGTTTTGTCACCTTTGGGTGAATTGTTAATTTGTATTTATCTATTTATGAAACGGTGATTTTATTTTTTGTTATTAACATTTACACTATATTTTAAGGGCTTTGTTGAAAAACAGTTTTTAAACACTGAAAAAAAAAAAAAAATGAAACCCTTCCACAAGAATACATCTGATGCAATTTAGGTCAAAGTAAATCCGTCGGAAGAACAAAAGTTCAATCCAATGTTTGCCAATTGTTGTTACAATGTTAATTTTTTCCTCATATCTTCTTGATTTCTTCCTTATTCTTATCTCCTTCTTCTTTTCCATTTTTCCACTGCATCAATTAAATGGGTTTTTTTTTTCAACACCAATTTGTCACACTTCTGAGAGTAAAGTGTGTTGTTACTGACTTCTGTGCACTAGCTGTGCACTCTTTGATTAAAGGGCAATATACAGGTTGCCTTCATGTCACTATTACATACTTCTGACTAAATATGTTATCAGTTCAATTAGGAGAAGAAAGTTCATAAAGGCTGTGAAATATTAGATTAGCTTTCGGTAATAATTCATGTTACTTGACTTCAATGCACTAAATTTCATCATGCAGATAGTGGATGTCAGAAACTTCATTAAGAATATTTAAAGTGAAGAGTATAGTATCAGATAGATAGACAGACAGACAGATATTTGTAAGTGCAGCACTCTAAGCCAAGTTCTGGGTGCTCATGATGGTTGATTGATGAGATGGGGGAGGCCACTGGAGTCCTCAAAATGGTGTAAGACATGCAAACAAACAATTGTTTAATGGCTAAAACTGTTTCATTCAAATGTCAGATTTTGCTTCTTCTTTTTTTAAAGAGAATGAATTGAAGAGAGAGATGTGAATAAACAATGATTCTGAATTATTAAACAAACAAAAGCTGAAGAAAAGGTTAATAAAACATTTCAGTTCATGTGAAATTGCTTTATCAAAGGATTTGTCAGCATATTAAACACACACCATTTTTCAAGATGAATGAATAAAGCTCATTATCAATATTTTATGATTTTAATCTTTCAATTGGAAACAATTGTAGTTTTCTTTGTCTTTTGAAGGATCAGTAAGGTGAATATGTTTAAGTTGATGATTTGACACATCTATGGCCTACAATAAATTCCTAATGTCATTGTGTCACGTGTTTGTTAGGGTGTGGCTGGTGCCCCAAGGTTATCCGATCAAGCTGTACCTTGTTTTGGTACTGTGTTTTGGTCAACAAAACATGTTTGGAAAGTTTAATGGAAATCGGAACATGCTTACCTTGAGCACAATTCAGTTATAGTTTTATTAAAATATTTTATATATGCAAACCGCGGTATTGTATAACTTTGCCAATATTAGTCATACAATGATAAAACTTGTATGGTTGCACTCGTCTTAATTAGAGCTTCATTTTGAGTACCAACTTCAATGGTCTACGAAAATTCTACACAGTCTGTCATATTGGTAATTCAGTGCTTGTTCGAGAAATAACTTGGATGTTTTAAAAAGGCGAAAGTTTTGTTGCTGATCAGGATATATATTATGCACAGGATGCCCTGGATCAAATATGTTTTGAGGATATTTGGACTTCTTAAGTGCAATTACATTCGGTGTAAAAGGTTGTATTTTTGAGATCATGAATTTTAGTACTACGCTTATATCATCACACATTTCAGAGTTAATGGAGATTGTGTTTAATTCAATATCATCTTCTTGCACACCCAAGCATATATATATATTTATACAAATAATAATAGATGATTTAAAAACACATTTACTTTAAAATTTAAAATAATAAAGTTGGTACCAAGAAGGTGAGACCTGAGCTCATGCATTAAGGTTTCTAGGACAATGTCTTGTCAGACCAAATATATTTGATTTTAATTCTCTAGAGCATTACATGGTTAACTCAGGGGGAGTCAGTGTTCTGAGCCTCCTATCTTATAGTATCATCTGTCTGTACAGTTGTTGGACAGCAGTTCAAATATTCTTCATCTCATTGCAGTGTTTTATACTCTTGTCTTAAGTAGACTGCAATTATAAGATTGTGTACCACAAGCCGAACTTATCGATTAATGTTCCCTTATGATAACCTGGCACACCTTCTCAAACACCATGGTATTAATTCCTTAACTGTGTGAAGAGGACCACTAATAAATCTTGTTATCTATGGCTTGTAATTGAAGTTGTAATGATAAAATATTATCATCCACATTATTACACTTACAGTAGAAGTTTTTTTTCTAATTTCCAGTCCTGTGACGGGCATGGGCAATCAAGACTACACTTAAAATATACTTGACTTTAGACCAACTGAAATACATTTCTTCTTGACCATACCTTTTATGAGCTTAAAAGTCAGACTTCCAAAGCCTTCCTCAGAGGCATCATAGTGGAAAACAGCAATGAGTGACAATTTATCTTACGATACATTGGAAACAGCATTCTAACGGTATTACTACGCCATGCAACATATGTTTTTATGAAGTCTTTACTCCTGTTTAACTAAACAATTAAACAACTATAATCACTAGTGACAACAGTAGCTTACATAACTGTTGCTTAATAAATTTTCTCAGAATGTCAAAGTCAGCCAGAAAAATGGATATGTGCCAAAAATGATCCCTGTATAATGTTCAAAATGCGATCTTGTTCATCCACATTTGATACACTACGAGTGCTACATATAGTCTTAAAGTCATGCCAGGTTCTTAAAAAGGAGTTTTTGAAGTCTATTAAGACTGTCTTTTAACTGATATAAGTTACCATGTAAATATCCTGACAAGTGACAGAGACTTGCATATATCTGATAGGAAAGAAAAAAAAAGTCACCTTCACTAGTAAATGAAAAATTTATGAACTGCACATAATTGTCCAAAAACATTAAAGTTGGTATTCAAATTGAAGGCCTAAGTGAGGCCTGTCCAGCCATGCAACTGTTAATGTTCTAAAATGAATATTGACAAAGTTATCCAATACCGCGACTTTCATTCCTAGCAACAAGCCAAGAAACTTCAACTGAATTGTGCTCAAGGTAAACGTTTACCAATTTTCATGAAATTTTTCAGGTACGTCCCTTGGATCAAACCACAATACCATGAAAAGGTACAGATGGCTCCTCCAAAATTTTCCATTTTGAGGGGCACCAGCCACACCCTAGTGTTTGTGTGATTTAAAGACAATAAAATTACCAACTTCACATGTTAGAAAATTACTATTAGGAATCTTCTTCAATTTTCTTGTCATTATAATTATTGATTATTCTTATGAATCTTTAACACTGACAGACAGAAGTTGGTTTCTTATTCTAACTCTTTCTTGATCCAACACCTCAAAATAGTGCTAGCCCTATGACACTACCTCAAGTCAGACCTAAGTTAATTTCAACACTTTTTCTCGTCTCACCATTGATTTTGACCAACTTTTGCTTGGTGTTTGGCACTGATAATCTGATTACTTTGCTTCTTGGTGACTGGTTTTTGGTTTTTGCTAGACTTAAAAAAATAACACACATCATCTGATATAAAAGTAACATTAGAAGCTTGATTAAAAATCCAGACTTACTGCAATCGCCGATGACTTAGCATTGTCGTTTCTGAACTTTGGTCGAGTTCCCAGTCATTCATCAGTGTGCCAGCCATAATAATTGGGCATGGAGTTGATACCCTACTTAAGACTGCTCTTTAAGGCTCAGAAAGTCATTAATCTTCTTTATATACTTGGATATAAATATATTCAGAACATAGAATCTAATTTTATAGAAAGCTACAAAATAGTAATAAAATCACAACTTCATTAACTCATCACATCATAGTCTAAAGGTCTTGGCTTTTATAAGAATAGTGTTCAACTTTGCCTTTATATCTTTTGACCTCTTTACCTCTTAAATCATAAGAAAATCAATAGTTTATCACCTAAGTTGTATCACAGAACCTTATACAATTCAATTATTTTATTTAAGTGAATGCAATTTACATAAATTGCCCAGCCCTACAACTGGGCTTATAATCACTTTAACACATATGCAATGCAAGACAGGTGGCAATACAAAACTAGTATTCAACCTTTAAAAAGGTTAGGCAATGATTCGACCTCAAATATATGAGTAAAACAAATTATATGAGACTATGTCGGACTATTATGGTAGAGACCCTGTAAGCTGAAGTTTCTACTTATATTATGTCGTAAAGTAGACACACTTAGCCCATGCAAAATTTGAAGAAAATTGTCCATGTCAATCACAAGATATAGCCAGTTACCCCTTTTGGGGGTTACTACCTAAAACCGAAACTGTTCATCCAGTAACATCCATTAAGTACAAGCCTAGATCCAACATAAACTTGACATTCCATTTTAAACAACCAAATTCCTCAAAATACGTATTTACCCCCCTTTGACCTTGATTACGAGGGTAAATTATCCTATACTGTAACGTTTTCTCTTTTAACATGTGCCTGAGTCAATATCCCATACGTGTGCAAAATTTGAAGTAAATCGTCCATGTCAGTCACAAGTTATAGTCATTTACCCCTTTTGGGGGTAATTATTAAAAACCGAAACTTTTCATCCAGTAACATCCATACGAATAACCTAGACCAAACGTGCAACTAATATTCCATTTTAAACAACCAAGTTCTTCAAAATATGTATTTACCCCCTTAGAACTTGATTACGAGGGTAAATCACCCTATTCTGTGAATTTTTTCCTTTTAGCATGTGTCTGAGTCAATGTCACAAACGTGTGCAAAATTTGAAGTAAATCGTCCATGTCAATCACAAGTTATAGTCATTTACCCCTTTTGGGGGTAATTACCCAAAACAGAAAGTTTTCATCCAGTAAAATCCAACCGGATAGCAGTAGACCAAACATACAGCTGATATTCCATTTTGAACAACATAACTCCTCAAAATATATATTCACCCCTTTTGGCATTGATTACGAGGGTAAATACCCTATGTTGGCAATACTGTTAAAATTATTTGTTTAATATGTGCCTGAGTCAATATCCCAAACGTGTGCAAAATTTGAAGTAAATCGTCCATGTCAATCACAAGTTATAGACATTTACCCCTTTTGGGGGTAATTACCCAAAACAGAAACTTTTCATCCAGTAAAATCCAACCGGATACCCGTAGACCAAACATACAGCTGATATTTCATTTTGAACAACATAACTCCTCAAAATATATATTCACCCCTTTTGGCATTGATTACGAGGGTAAATACCCTATGTTGGCAATACTGTTAAAATTATTTGTTTAATATGTGCCTGTGTCAATATCCCAAACGTGTGCAAAATTTGAAGAAAATCGTCCAGGTCAATCACAAGTTATAGACATTTACCCCTTTTTGGGGGGTAATTACCAAGCTTCGGGCAACAAGGATTACATAATACAGAAACCATTAATATATTACCAGACTATCATTGAAATCCTTTCATTAAAACCAAAGTTTTACAATGTTTTCACTCTTGGGGCAAAACACCCTATTTTCAACACCCCATTACATAGTTACCCCTTCACATAATCAAAATATAAAATATCACTTACCTTGAATGGTTAGTCAGGCTACCTATCAGTGAAAGAACTGAGTTTCTAGCTTGCTTAGTTTTTCTGGAAACCTGTGCAAACCTGTTTTAGTCAAATTGGGGTAATTACCCCCTTACCCTCATTGCACAAAAACAATTATGGGTTACAAATGTTGGGATACATGTTTATATATATATTCCAAAGTTTCAAATTGATTCTTGTAATATTAAAAAAGTTATTCCACTTTTAAGTTTTCCAATTTTCGACTTTGAGATGACCTGTGACCTTGAGTTCAAGGTCAAGGTCAACCATCTTCTCCCAAAATGAAGTACTAACCATGGACTATATATGTACCAAGTTTCAAGTCTCTAGCACAAAAACCTACTGGCCAAGAAAATAATAATAATAATAACTAGATGGCTATAACTGACCATGGTCAGTGATGAAGAATTTACCAAAATATTTATTATTTAAAGGTATATTGTAAATGTTTATGTGTACAGACTATTGTGTGAATGCTAATGCTTAGTTTAGTTTATTTAGTTTATTTAGTTCAGTTTAGCTTATTTAGTTTAATTTATTTAGTTTAGTTTATTTAGTATAGTTTACTCAGTTTGGTTTATTTAGTTAGGTACATTTATTTTGTTTTATTGACCACTTGACAAGAAAAAAACAAATATGAACATTCAAGTACTTAGCATCATAGATATAGTAAGATCAGTTTAATGTATCACATTAACACAATAGGTCCATGCAACTTTTATACTGATTTTGTATTTCTTCACTGCAAAATTGACTTCTTCTAGCTCAGGGCACTAATTTGGTTATAATAGGTAAAGTTGAATTTTTCAGGGTTGACCGATCTTTTTAACTATTGATGGTACACCAAAATGAACATTAAACAAAATAAAGAGGAGAATCTGAGGTATTCAGAACTGCTTTCATAATTCCTATACCTTAATTAGAACCGAAGATAGAACCGATTGAATTAATGACAAAAATGTGAAATATCACCAAAAAATTGACTCTGAAAATGTCAAGTTTTGAACATTATTTTGATCTCAAAGGCAAACGGTTTACAGCAGAGACTTGAAATTGCACACACTACTGTAAAAGTGTTAGGATTACATCTTCAGAGAGTATTATTTTTTTTGAAGATTGCCTTCTTTGTGAAAAAAATGTTAAAGTGTAAAATCATGACCAAAAACAGGAAATTTTCAGGGTCCGGCGATCTTTTTAACTAGCAGAGATACGTTAAAATGCATAGAAAACAAATACTAGAAGAGACTCGGGGCTTTCGGAAAATACTTTCAGTTTTTCTCTAACTTAATTAGAACCGGAGATAAAGGCCATCAAACTTTGGGTACAAGTGCAAAATTGGAAAATGAGCAGTCAATTTAGCTGTCATTTTTTGACCTTGTGACCTTTATTATGCAATGTACATTAATCCGAGGAACTTAAAACTTTGCAAGGGTCCTCTAGGGTACTGTGGCACCAAACACTGAAGAGATTGTGGAAATTCCTCAATTATTTCCTAGTAAAAAAAATTTGGTATCTCAAATATCCAATTTTGCCAAATATTTGACCTTGAGTTTGACCTTGAAAATACCTTTCTAGGTCAAAACTAATATTTTCCCCAGATAGGCAATGTGTGACAAAGGGGGGGTCATTTAATTGTTGGAACTGTGTAGGACCAATATTTATTGCTCAAGAGGGCAAAAATAGGCTGATTTTACATGTTGTGCGGTATGCAATATTTGGAATTTTTTTATAAATCAGCATGAAGAGATAGATCAATTCCGATTTCAGGATTTAAACAATCAAGCTGCCGGCTATAAAAGTCTATAATATGAAAGCGATATCTTTGAAACAACATAATTGTTGGAATTTTTGAAAATGTAGTGAATTGAAACTTTGACGGGTCATATGACCTTGAAAAATGAGGTCAAGGTCAAATTTAAAGATTGGTATGGGGTGTAAATGGGTATATTTGGGGGGGTTCATTATACATTTGCATTACCTAAAATGACTCCTTCACAGATTTTGAACTCATGCACCTCAAATTTAGCAAATACACCGCACCAAAATGGCCGCTATTCCATAAATACTTGCAATATCAAACTAAAAAATATACACTGCACTGGCCCGTACCATAGGTCAACTTTTGGCACAATCAGCATGCTGCTATCATTTATGGTTTTTGCCGAACTCGAAACAATTCAAAAATGACCAAAATATTCAGTGTGGCCTATTCCGCTCTAAGGATTTTGATTAATTTTGCTTCAATTTATTGCTCTTTACAGTTCATTCAGTGAAAGTAAAGTAAATTACACTGGACTATAAATTTATTGAGATATAGTATATTGAAATATACAAAAATTCACACTAAAAAGGTCCTATATATGTAAAAAATAAAAATTCTGACTCAGGACCGGAATACAGTAGTATACAAGTATACAGGTACATTCACAAAAATAATCAAGAAAATCGAAGCAAATTTTTGTCGGAAATAATAATAATAACTAGAACCCTGTAACTGACCAAGGTCAGTGACTAAGAATTTACCAAGCTTTTACCGGTTCATGCAGCAAAGCCAAAAGACAGCTTGCAACAATATTGTGGTGCACAGTGCCACCGTGGTGCACAGTGAGACGGTGGCGCACAGCGCCACTGCTCTGCACACTGTCACTCTGGTGCACAGTACCACTGTGACTGTGACTGTGACTGCGCTGCTAAACTGCCACTTTGGTGCACACTGCTGTGCTCTAAACTGCCACTGTGTTGCACACTGCCACTGTGTTGCACACTGACACTTGTACACACTGCCACTGTGGTGCACAGTGCCACTGTGGTGCACTCTGCCATTGTGGTGCAGCCTGTCATTGTGCCACAGTGATGCACAGTGCCACAGTGATGCACAGTGCCACAGTGATGCACAGTGCCACAATGATGCACAGTGCCACTATGATGCACAGTGCCATAATGATGCACAGTGCCACCATGATGAAAAGTGCCACCATGATGCACAATTATGATAACCCTAAGCACATTTAACAAGAGTGAAAGCTGATGTTCCAGTCTCTGCAGAGCTACAGTCATTTGATAAGGTGTGGGAAAGTTGAATTTTTCAGGGTTCACCGATCTTTTTACCTGTCAATGTTACAAGAAAATACACAATAAATTAAATTAAGAGGAGAATCTTAGCTTTCCAAAACTGGTTGTGTCATTCATGTAGCTTTATTAGAACCGGAGATACAGCCCATTGAAATAATGGTAAAATTGTGATATTTCATCAAAAAATGGTCTCTGAAAATGTCAAGTTTTGAACTTCAATTTGTTCCAGAAGGCAAACGGTCAAGAGGAGAGACTTGAAATTGCTCCAACTACTGTAAATGTGTTACGACTATATCCACAAATATTATTGAATTTTTTGAAGATGGAGTTCTGAGTAAAAAAAATGTAAAGATGTAAAATCATGACCCAAAATATGAATTTTTCAGGGTCGGGCGATCTTTTTAACTAGCAGAGATACGCTAAAATGTATAGAAAACAAATACTAGAAGAGAATCTGGGCTTTCCAAATCTGTTTTTATTTTTCCTGTAGCTTAATTAGAACCGGAGATACAGACCGTCAAAGTATGGGTACAAGTGCAATATTGACAAATGAGCAGGTCAATTTTCAAGTCATTTCTTGACCTTGTGACCTCAATTGTGCAATGTAGGTCAATCCGAGGGCCTTCAAATTTTGCGTGGGGCCTCTAGGGTATTATGGCACCAAATGCTGATGAGATGAGGCAAATCCCTCAACTGATTCCCTGTTAAGAAAAATATAATGTCTGAAATATCCAATTTTGCCTCATATTTGACCTTGAGTTTGACCTAGAAAAAACGTTTCTAGGTCAAATCCAATATTTTCCCCAGATTGGCAGTGTGTGACTTTGGGGGGGTCATTCAATCGTTGGAACTGTGTAGGATCAATATTTACCTGTCACAGGGGCAAAATAGGGTGTTTTTACATGTCACGCGGTATGCAATATTTGTGATTTTTTAACAAATCAGCATGAAAGGATATCTGAATTCCGATTTCAGGCCTTAAACAAACTGGCTGGCGCCTTCCAGAAACCAGATGATGAGACTGATATGTGAAAAGAATGATAATTTTCAGAATTTTTGAAAATCGCCCATATTTGAACTTTGAGGGGTCAAATGACCTTGAAAAATGAGGTCAAGGTCAAATCTGAAGGTCTGTATGGGGTTTTTGGGGTATCTTAAGGGTAGTTTGTTATACATTTGCATGACCTCAAATGACTCCTTCATGGTGTTCTGAGACCCATACCCCATATGGCGCAGACTCATTTCACTAAAATGGCCGCTGCTCCGTAACCGTTGCAGATATCTACATGAAAAATAAAACGTGCACTGGTCCCAGATAGTGGCCATCTGTTGGTGCCATCGGCTTTATTCTACCTATTGCGGTTTCTGACATTACGTCTCGAGACCTAAAACGGTGTTTATGCTGTAGCTCTGGTTCCGCTTGAGCGATTTCAGAATTGTTTGCGCCAAAATACAGCCTAGTACTTTTGAGTAAGACTTACCCTATACCATGGTGCTACCTGTTATGCTTCCTGAATAATAGCCCATGTAAATTTCGCAAATTTAATGTTTGAAAGGCCCTGTGACCTTGAAAAATAGGTCAAGGTCATATCTTTTGTGCATGACCTAGTCCTAGTCCTAGAGGTACCCTGTGCTAAAGTTTCATGAAAATCGGAGCAATCTGAAAAAAGAATAATAATAAGAATAATACCAAAAACAATAAGAATTTACCATGTAATGGTAAATTCTTAATAATAAGAATAATAGCAAAAACAATAAGAATTTACCATAGGTATGGTAAATTCTTAATAATAATAATAATAAAATCAAAGAAAACAAGATGATTCTCCCGATAGGTCGAATCATAATTATACAAAAGTAAACAATAGAATACAAAATATAATGAGTTACAGGCATAGACAGTATTATTTGAAAAACCAAGACTAAACATAAGTGGAGCTTTTCCGTACATTAAAGGCATTATAGACAAATTTTGACATTACTTCAACAAATTCATCAGACATTAAAATCTTTATCTTAGCCTCTGGATCTAGTATATCAATTAAATCATATTTCCTTCTCACCTCGTTAAATAAATTATGTCTCAAAGTATTATATCTATCACAGTACAAGATGAAATGTATTTCAGATTCTACACAATCCTGATCGCAATAAAGACAAAACCTATATTCTATTGGGATATCCTGGTAACTACCTGTCTCTAGACTTAGTGGTAATATTCCTAAAAGAATCTGTGCAAAAAGAGAGCGGATACTTCTATTACTTATAAATTTGACATAATTCTCAGCAATGTAATCATTTTTTAATATACTGTAGAACCTAAGCTTTGGCACAATACTAATTTCAGTATTCCACTGTTCATTATAGAGAGCACACAGGCGATTTTTCACAAAATTTGGGTTAATATACAAGTTACTATTATAGTTAGTCATAACATCAAGATCATTGCAAATTTCCCGCATTTCCCTAGCCCAGTTAATTTTACACAATCTTTTATCCCAATTAAATATCTTTTAAGTAACCTTTGGTCATCTGTTCTCTGTATTCTATTCCAAAATTTTACCATATCTACCTTACAACATACATCCCTTCTAACCCATCCCATCTCTCCATTTATCCCTATGTTTGGTGCAAACTTATGGACTCCAAGGTAAAATCATATTGCTCTATTTTGTATGGCATTGATGCACTCAAAATTCTTATATCCCCATATACCTGCACAATAATCTAGAATTGGACAAACAGTCATATCGAATAATTTTGTGTATGTTTTATAGCTTAACCCCTTATTAGATATATATTTGTTAATAATTGAGCCAAGGGCTCTACAGGGCCTTTATAGGGTCTTTACTACTCTTTAGCACAATGACGCTCTTCATTGGCTTTGTCAGATGTCCACAAAAATGGCCAAATTTACCAACTCATTATCTTACTGAAATATATGGCAGGTTCTAAGAGAGCGTGGAAAAGAACAGACTCCAAAAACAGACTCCACCCACAGAATCAACATGCTATTAGCAAATTTAGCAGGTTACTCGAATTTGCTTGTTCATTTTAAATGCCAAAATTAATTGACAATCCAGATTCTTTTATTACACGTGAATCCTCATGATATCAGGAAATGGATCCTCTAAAAATAGCATGCTAAACAAAATTTAATATGATGAAATCCATTTATAACTGATATGATTAGATTGTGGGAGGTATAATGAATGCTACTGCTTCCATTGCAGTTAAAATATTTCAGTTTTAATTCGAAACAGTAGGCGGAAAATTAGCAACATTTTAATGTCAAGATTTTCTAGTGCACTTTTGCAATTTAAATTTTTGATATTCATCAGTTTAGACTGAAAAGCACAAAAACTAACAAGTGGATACCAAAAGGTGCTCCACTTACATCAATAGAAAATATGCAATAAACATGATTGTAATTGGTAAATAGCCAGATGTTGCTGTGTGAAAACTTCATTACAAAACATCTTCTTCCAAGCTAACCAGTCATCCTAAAATGTTCAAGATTTAATTATGAGTACACCTCAGACATAAGAATCAGATTTCTGGTCATTTCAAATGCTTCTAAAATACCATTCTTATAATGCAACATTTCCCTATTTTGCAACTTATGCAGCCTACATTGGACATTTCAATTCATTGGACATTTGTCAACCCCAGTGTGGACTTTGGACACAGCCATCAATAGAACATCTGCACTCAGATTGTGTCATGAATATTTTACCAAAGATTCTCTATATCTTGATACAGCCCTGACAGGCAGATCCTCTGATCACTGATCAGCATCTGTAATGATGCGTCTAGGGGTCAGGGAGAGTTTATACTAAGAGGTAGTACTGAACTTATCTAGAAATTGCTGCGGCTAAATTGACATCCCTTAGGTCCAAACATACACTGCTGGGAATTGAGAGAATTGTTTTGGTCAGCTTAGTGGTATAACGGTGGGCTAGCTGCCAATTGCTGGGTAAAATGTTTAACCACAAATAGCATGCCATTGCAGGGAGGCAAAGGCTTTTAAAGTATGTAACTTATTAACAAATTGACAATATAATAGTTTGAAATTGCCATGGGCACTTCTAGCCTGAAGGTTCCATCAGTCTATTTGCCTTCAAGGTCATACAGATTTCTCAGGTCCAATTACCTCATTGAGTTACTTAATTCCAAGGGCGTTTCACTTGCGACCTATCCAATAATCGGTTTGAACTAAATTTCCCAACAAATTCTTCAAGTTAATAATGCACTCTCAGAAGTCCTTTTGTTGAACACCATTTAAGTTTAAAGCTGCAAATGGCAAACTCAAAAACTTAAAAGAAGTAGTTGAAAAGTTACACATACACATGAAACCGCACTATTTGGAATATTTTAATAAATGTAATTTAAATGCATCAATAGACTAGAGAAAAATTTGCTGATGGATATCACCAATTTTATCATTTGTATCAAGCCTGGAAATCCAGTTCCATTCAGACATCCTATATATGTCACATTTTTAGCAATTGTTAATAACTTATATTATATATCCGACAATTTGTAACTCCATAAAAGTTTATTCCTCATTCCAAGTATCTGTTCTGATGACAAAATAGGTAATTTACAACTCTACATCATGGAGGTGTTTTCTTATCTCTTGTTAATATTTGGCAATTGTACTTTTTAAAAACTGTCTTCTCAGTGAAGTTATCAGTATTGTGTTAAAGGAATAGTATTTTGAGTGATCCACGCTTAAAATGTTCACATTCCATTAGCCATAGCCATTTACAAATCAATTCAGACATCTGAAGCATCAAGTTAGTTCAGAATGTGCCTTCATCATTTCAAACAGTCTGAGGGACGGTTAAATAACGTCCCTGATGAATCTAAATGTCTTCTACATTATTATATAGACTACACAAAGCCAGGAAGATAAAGCTTAAGGACGGCATCAACAACCCAGCCTTATTGAGAATATTGACTTATTCACTGGTTGTTATTGCAGAATATGAAATCTATGAAGCTAAATTAGTATAAATTTCTTAGCACCTTAAGTCAGTGGCAATTTCTATGATATCAAAGTCAGCTTTATGTGAACATCAGTAATTATTTATCTTTGAAGTATGTGTCTATAAATGTAGTAAAGGTATTTAATACTCAGAGAGAACACAGAGCTGTTTCATTAGAGACCTGACAATGCATTTAATGGTCCTCACAAGCTTTCTGCATTATGGAACGTTCAAAGGAATCATTTTTCAAACGACTTTTAATGTTCAATGGCAGGGAGCCTTAATATATGAATTGATATTATACTTGGCATCAAAGCCAAACTTTTAATTTGTAATAATGGTTATATCAGTTCTTACTACCACATGACAATAAACCAATATAGCAATTATCATTGTCTGAGATATTTGAGTCGATGATATAGTTATCGATTTTTATGGAAATGTAGGGATGATTAAACTATAATGTCGTCTAGACATTTTAAAGGATTCAGATAGTTTAGTTTCGCAATTATTTTGTAGCCTCAGGTCCTGTAGATCATTTTTCGACTTACACAAGCTGAAATGTAATAAGACCCACATTTCAACATTGTGTTATTTGTATGTGTACGGACAGGCCAGGCCTGTGTATCACCATTCCTAAGCTGTATGTCCTTTGGGTTCGTTAAGTAGAATTGAGGTGACAGATAATTTGAACACCTTGTGAGGCGACCTCTCTTTTTGGTACTCCTTAATTTTTTACATGCCAAAAAGTTAGTAGCTCTCTGGGGTTGTACATACGCCATTCTTTGCTGAGATATATAGTGAGGCGACTGAAAGACCTTGGACGTGCACACATATTCTGAGTTAAAGTCTGTGTGTAAGCAGATTGACCAAACCATGGCTTACTTGCATGGCATTTCCCAGCAATTTTGTGTGCTTCGTGTTACTTGTACTCCTAAAATGTCAAAGGTGAAATTTTTTATGAAGCAATTAGGCTTGACTAAAATGGAATATCCTTCCACAGCTAACACTGCTTACATGTAGCTCATTGGCAGCTTTAATTGTGATCCTGTTATTTTGTAATATCAATTAAGAACTAAAAGAGCAATCCAATTAAATTCTCAATTCCTTTATTCTGATTAACTAAATTTGAGATAATTACCAGTGGGAGTCATTGACTAGTTTCTATTTCAGGCATTTGAGGTGCCACTCATGATAACAAACTGAAACCTAAAAGCATCACTTTTTGTAGTGGGAGCCTGTAACAGAAGAGGAGCATCAAGACAACACCGACAAAAGAATGACTGCTATTTTCAACACAACATTTTGACTTTTTGAGAGTCATTTAGACAGAATATTGTTCAAAATGTAAGCAAAAGTCATTGAGCCATTAGATTAGAAGAGTCCTTGAGGTCATGTTTAGACTTCACTGCCAGTTCCGTATATATATGTCTAAAATAATTAAATAAAACTCTGTGCAGTGTTATTTTTGAAAGTGGTCAACTACTGGAAGACTATACATTTCTCCAACAAGCAAAATGTATCTTTATTGGCAAACAAAGTATTGAACTAAGGCAATGACATAACTGTCAACAACACTTGTCCTGACCCTGCCTTCACCTTGACTTACTCGTTATCATTTTTTATAAGGAAGACATTCTCAGATGCAAGAAGTAATGAAGACCAATATGTCACTGGTTAACAGACAGCAACAATTCTGGAACACGACTAGGTTCAGAGGTGCTTCCCTGGGGTCACAGAGCCAGACAGGGCCATATTGTAGCTGAATATAGAAATTACCAAAATAAAAAAGGATGTTGCCAATGTGAAATTCAGTCTAGACACTGTCATTGCTTCATCATATTATTTATATCTTTTGAACGCCTGTGATTTGATACAAACATCTTTGAATTTCAAAATTCTATCTGTCCGAAGTCATGACTCAGTAGACTAACATCACTTGGAAAGGAAAAGCACAATACTTAGTGTGTTGTTTACACAAGCTATAATTTTCAACCTGATCAAATCTTTTTAAAAGCCAAGATTTCTTCTTTTTTTTTTTTACAGAAATCCAAAACCAGACCTCTTATTTCAATGTCAGCTGACCTTTCTTAATCGGCCCTCCAAACTATCCTGGATGACCTTTCTATTTATCTTGATTCTAAATGCGTTCTTTCCTGATACATCATGACCTCCAGGTTCAACTGTCTTCTTCACTTCCTGTTTGACTTGTCTTGTTCACTTCCTGTCGGCACAGCATTTTCCTGGATTATACCATAGAAATACATAGAACGGACATGAGGCTCTGGCAGATGAAGCAACCAAATCCACCATCTTGGAACTGCCCTGTATCCTGAAACAATGGTATCGTGACGTCAACAATAACAGTGATGTCACTTTAAACAATGGCATGACGTCACATCATAATTAGTCTATTGTGATGTCATGTCTCAGGGCAGTTCCAATATGGTGGATTTGTTGACTCATCTTGAGGTGGCTTCATACAGCCTCATGTCCGTTCTATGTATTTCTATGGATTATACCCTCTCAAGCTCCAATTATATTATCTGTCTCTTCTATTAACAACAATTAGCTAAAAATATATTTCTGACAGTACATTTCCATCCGAAAACCTATGTTTAAGCCTTTGATAAATAACAGTGTGGTATCAAGAATATGAATGTTTTCTGAATTCAATTTTAAAGGCAACTTTTCAAAAATATCATTCAAAATTCCTTTCAAATGTGGACAAAAAACAGATCGAAAATAGATCTGAAGTACGGTACTGAAATATTTTTGGTTTAATTGTTCATGATTATTTTGATAATTTTCCCAATTTAGTTGTTGTTTTGGCAGTTGTGGCAGTGAGCAGCACTGTCATATTGAAATTGGTGCCACCTGTGAGTGACTCTTGGAGTAACTGCCATGCCACCTATTGAGAGACTATTGAGTGATTGTAGTTGAAGCAGAGACACTGAACAGAGCAGACCTCACCGAGTATATGCATACTATATACCCACGCCGCGCTATCATACAGTCTTTGTTTCCTACAAGAAAGTTGTCAACTTCAAACAACACTGCCACAACATGTTCCAAAAGATAGCTGTTGAAATTATAGATAACCAAATTTCTGAAAGCTGTTTGTCTCCAACAGAAATATTCATATCACAAAAAGAATGTTTAAAGACCTGGTTCCTGAGCATGTGGGTGTAGTCAATGAAACACTATGAAACAGAATGTATTTGAAACATCAAAATATGTTTATGTTTTAAGCGTCTCATACTAAAGTAGAAAGTTGTTTTTTTTCATGAACATTTCAAAGAAGGCAGATCTATAGGTTATCCACACTTTTACTTTGCATTTTCACGAAACTTTAGCAATTAGCCTTGGAAAGATTTTTTGGGGGAGGGTTATCTCAGTTAGTAGCACACTAGGCTGCCAATTGCTGGGTCCGAGGTTTGATTCCTGCATCACCCACTTCACCCAGGCTGTTTCATCCTTCGCCTAATGTATGTCCTCCTCCTGTCCTAATCTGCCTACCAAGCACATAAATGCTGGATGTAATACTCTAATCATCCATCCATCCATATTTGGAAAGGTTTTACCAAAATTGCCTGTTTGCTCCAGCTGAAATAGAGAACCAGTCAGATGATCTCACAGTAGAAAACTGTGGTGTGTGATTGTGTGGAAAACTTAGGAGAGAAGAAATAGAATTCTGGACGTGATACAATTTACCGAGCACTTGTCACAAATCCCATTTAAAAGTCAAATATTCTTCCTCCAATTTTTTTGGATCTTGATACATCCTCTCCCATTGACATATTTTCACTCACTCTTTTTTTTTTCAGGGAAAACATTTGCCTTAAAAAATCAGGACAATGAATGCACGAAAACAGTGGTAGTTTCTGACAATATATCTTTCCTACATGGAAACTGTAATGATTTCTTTCCTAAACCAGCACCAGAGGCCTAAAGTCTAACAGATTTGTATGATTATATGAGGGTTCTGGGTTCAGTTTGCCAGATCCGCTAGGAAACGCTGTGTTAGGCTTCCTATTCTTATGGAGTATTCTTTGTCATGTTTGTTGAATCGGTTTATTACTAAATTTTATGATTTACACTGATATCTTATATCTGGCATTTCTCTTCCAGATGCAGAGATGCACAGATGTGGCTGGAATACTCTAACCTACATCTCACGATATGATATAGGTAAGTTTTGATTAATTTTATTCTTGTCCTGCTATGAATATGTAGGAGGTTCTTTGAGCAGGATATAACTCTAGGTATAAATTGTGACAATCAACGCAATTGAACAAACCTGTCTTTGTGTAGAAGCTCCTTTATGTGTAGCTTGGTACAATCAACTCTTTACAATCGTTTTAATGTAGGTCTTCTATATATGGCGCCTCTGCTTCTACATGAAAGCATTCATTGCCCGAGTTCTATCTTCACTTAACTGGGAGGACTATCAAAACAGTTCAATAAACATGTACATGTTTAGAGTATCCTTTATATAGCTCCGTACCAAGAATTCTTCAACAATGGTAATTGTTTTTATGTAGGTTTTTTGTAGGTTATTCTGTATATATATAAATAGTCTCTGCTTCTTCATAAAAGCATTGCACTCAATTATTTTGTCACTGGGTGGACTGAGCGCTTAATATTTTCTTATAAATGTGTGCTTATTGGTCTTTTTTAATGGAGGTGTTTACACACTGCCATTTTTTGCAGTTAGTGAGAAAGTGTATGAGAGAGTGGGTGAGAGAGTGTAAACTTTAGGCGGGAAATTCGAAATTGGAGAACAAAATCTGAAATAACTCTTTGCTTATTTCAAATAATCTCCTAATTGTTAAATTGCCCACAACTAGAGATGCAGGGCTGTCATTACAGCCTACTTGTATTGATCTCAAATAATTCTAAGTACTCCTTTTATCTGTTCTTTGATTGGAGTTTTTTTTGGGTGTTACAGTCCACCATTTTGAAAATAATGTGTATTGTGGTTTGTGTATGCAAATGAGCTGTTCTCCATTTTGAAAATTATGTGTATTGTGTTTTGTTTATGCAAATGAGCTCACCTGCTATGTCAGGGTTACATTTGGATGTGTATTGGTTATTTTGCTGACTTGGGAATTTATGTTATCATAATACTGGGTCACAGAACATTCAACAGTTATATGTAAATTTCCAACTATTTCAATGCAATTTAGGGATGGGTGTATTTATGGATAGGTCTAAATTAATATACATAGACAGATTGCTTGCTAAATAAATGAATAGTTAAATACCAGTAGATAGATCGAAAGAGTTGGAAAGAGATAGAAAGAGATAGAAAGATAGAACGGAAGACAGAAATATAGATAGATCTATAGAAGATTAGATACTAGATAGTTACATTGATAAAGAAGGATGTATGAATTTTATGGATTAGATAGATTGCATGAATTAGATGGATAGATTATAGAGATGAAATAAATAGCTTATACTGATTAGTGAGACAAGACAAAGACTAAACTTCTTTATTGGTCATTCATGAAAAAACTAATATAGAATGAAATTGTCGGTGCAAAGACACAACAGATTACACAGATTTATCAAAAGGGTAAGCATGAGCAATACATTGCAATTTGGTACATTTGTTGTAATTTGTGACATGGTCCAACACGTTCGGGAGGAGGTAGAGTTAGCTCAATTAGTAATGGAATGGGTTGCCAATCACTTGGTCCTGGATTTGAATCCCACATTGGCGAGGTCACCTTTTCTTGTGTTGGACAGTAGTTTCAATAATTTTTTGCTTCATTATCATGTCCTCCTCCTGTCCTAATTGGCCTGCGTAAATAAAGGACTTAAAGCCCCAATCATCCATCCATCTGTCCAAAATATCCATGCAAATCTTACATAGGATTTCACATCATTTCAGCTCTTAACAAAGTCTAGATTGATAGATTGAGTTCGTAATGTTGGCAGTCTACAAGTTGTCAAGTATTCAGCACAAACACTGAAACACAGGGGCTGCCAATTAACATCTCATCCAAACAACATCGGTGGCCAAATGTTTTCAGTCGGAACTCCTGAGGGTCTTTCTTTGTAGCTTTGCCTGAGTTTGAACCTGGGTCCGTCAAGTTGGAAAATTCAGTTTACTCTCAATATTGTTATGTCTCGCAGAGTTGTTCAACCTATGATCACCCATATCTATCTATCTATCTATCTATCTACATGTATCTATCTATCTATCTATCTTAAAATACCTGTCTGAATAGTAAGGCAGTGTGGTACAAATGATCTGCCGGATTCAGGGGATGCGAACTTAGTCACCACACCACCTCCATTTTGAACCCCTGGGTTCTTTTTTCTTCTTGTTTATCTTCAAAACATGCATTTCTCCATGGGATGAGATATTCCTTTCAATTCTTACAAAAGAAAAGAAAGATTTCACTAAAAGAAGCTGGAAAATGGTACAATGAAGAAGAATCAGTTTTGAAACCCACGTATTTCAGCATTGGAGTAAGGCATGCAAACAAACGATTGTTTAAGGGCTAAAGGCAAAGCTGCTTTGAAATATCAGGTTTTGTTAAAAAGGGAAAAAGGAGCAGGAATTGAACACAGAGATGTGAATTATCCATGATTCTGAATCATTAAACAAACAGAAAACCTGAAGAAAAAAGGATTAAAAACATTTCAGTTCATGTAAAATTGCTTTATCAAAGGATTTGTCACGATTTTAAACACAAACCATTTTTCAAGATGAATGAATAATGCTCATTATCAATATTTTATGGTTTTAATCTTTCAGTTGAAAACAATTGCAGTTTTCTTTGTCTTTTGAAGGATCAGCAAGGTGAAAATGTTTGAGTTGATGATTTGACACATGGCCTACATTAAATTCCTAATGTCATTGTGTCACGTGTCTGTGTGATTTAAAGACAATAAAATTACCAACTTCACATTTTAGAAAATTTCAATGAGGAATCAGTTCATGGTGAGAACTGTTTATTATTTGTTGTTACACTGGATATTGTTTTTGGTTTCTTTGGCAGACATTGTCTTGGTCCAAAAGGCCAACACCTTAGTTTGATACTATCACTACATAGTACGTACTACCTCAAGTAAATTTTGGCACTCTAGGCCGGACATAATTGATCTTTAGCTGCTCGGATCTTAGAAATGGAGACGCTTTTTCTTTGGTAGGTTGGTACGAAGAAGAAAAAAGCTGAAATCTAAATTTTTTTATAATGTCGACAGAAAATTTGTTTGGTTTGTCGATCTTAAAACCAAAAATTGAATTTGTCGGGCCTTAGCTTCTCTCAACTTTGAGTTTGACAAGGATCAACTCCTGATTGATGTAAGGTTCTGTCAATCTTATTACTCTACTTCATGGTAATTGGTGCAAAGTCATTTCCTGTTATTGGGTCTTTCTAGAACTTGAGAAGGTTGATTAAAAAATCCAGACTTACTGCAATCGCCAATGACTTAGAATTGACATATCTGAACTTTGGCGGAGTTCCCAGTCAGTCAGCAGTGCCTCAGCCATAATAATTGGGCGCGGAGTCCACCGAGGTGAGGGGGGACTTACCCAACTTTTGCAAATGGATGTGCCATGGCAACTGTGAAAACCGGAACCATTTAATCCGGAAACAAACGCCAAAACCACAAACCATTTTAATCCTTTAGTAAAAATTTTGGCAACTGATTTAATCTTAATGCTTTTTAAACCATGTTAATCTTCTTTTCAAGCCGATTCTATGATACCAACATGTTGGGGTTGCAAACATGCAAACCAAATTAATCGGAATTGTCAAACGGCTTCTCTATATACACTCTTTCATGGTGAGTACCCCCCCCCCCCCAGGGCATGAAGTGGATGCACTTAAGTCTGCTTTTTAAGGCTGAGAGAGTCATACATCTTCTTCATATACTTGGACATAGAAAATGTATTCAGATAAGAGTATCTAGTTTTATAGAAAGTTACAAAATAGGAATGAAATCACAACTTCATCACATCATAGTCTAAAAGTATTGGCTTTTATGAGAAGAGTGTCTAAGTTTGCCTTAATATCTCTTGTACTTCTATACTCAATGGATCAGTAGTTTATCTCCTTAGTTGTATCATAGAACCTTATAAAGGGACTTTATAGAGACCTATCTTGAAGAGGCTCTTCATATATTCAGGTCAGGGATGCTTATCTAACTGAAGTATGGGGGAGGAAGGTCTGCTACAATGGGGAAGATTCTGGGACAGGTGGTATAGAACACGGATACCAAAAATGAAGAATCCCAAAAAGTTAGGGATGCTTGTCATTCTGAAATATAGTGGGTCGACTATCTCTACTGGGCAGTTTTGGAGAAAGTGGTAGAGTACAGATTTCGAAAACAGAACCACCCCCTCAGGATAACATTATATTAGCAAATTTTGCATGCCACTATTTTATTCTTATGACTTCGAAGAATTCAAAAAGGTCAGATTATAATGTTTACATTTTAAAAAGGTGCATTCTATTTTAACCGTGTACAATTTAGTACAGTGCTGTTAATTTTGTAATTATGATAATGAACTAAATATATAAATGAAAAATAGCCCAATACATTAAAAGATTCTTAACTGTCAATAATTATCATAGGTAGTAAAAAGTGATGATGGCAACATTCCTCCTTTGTGAAGTCTTCGAAGTCATAAGAATAAAATATTTGTCATTTCATTGTTTGAAACAGGTATGTAGCAACAAACTGGGCTTTTTTCAACATTTGCGGACCTGCGTCATAGAATAAATTATTTTCTTTAAAATACGACTTTTTATCTTACTGTTCTAGGGGTGGCAACCACAAACTTCATGCAGAATTGTATTTCAGCAAAATGTTTTATATTGTTCGACTTGCCAACTACCTGACAACAGTTTGAAATTGGAATGAGTACAATTAGGTCATTCCACCAGTCTATATTTACCTTCAAGGCCACATTGAATTCTGTGGTCTATTAACTTCACCAAGTTACTAAATTCCAAGGACATTTCACTTGAGACCTTACCAATAATTGATTTGCACTAAAATGCAACATGCACCCACCTACTTCAAATTGAGACTGCACTGTTATCATTTAATGATGGCTGTTTAAGTTTAAAGAGCTCTGCAAATGGCAAACTCACAACCATTGAAAGAATTTTACAGTAGTTGAAAAGTTGCATACATGAAACCGCACTGCCATAAATGGCATACATAAATATGGACTTTCAATATGGCAAGAATGTTTAAAATGACACATTTGTCAAATGAAAATACAAAAACAACCATATACACAAACAAATTACAAATATTTACTAAATATTGTTTTGCAAATTAATCCTAAATGATGAGATATCTACAAAAGGTCAAACAAATTATAGTTTACCACAATTGACCGAAGACCAATGAACAACAACTCTACAGCAATTTCCAGACTCTCTTGAAAGTTTTTCAGAAAACTAAACATGCACTTTACAAACTAGAGTTTTGCATTTATATATAATAAGTTTGTGGTTATAACCGGAGCAAGATAACCATGCTGCAGGGAGTGTCACATCATCCCAAGTCATACAATGACAAAATGGCCCATAACCTTTGCTAATTCATGAATACTTAATTAACTGACCCAGTTTTGGCTCAGCCAATCAGGGACTGCTACATCACAGTCAGGGGCGGACTGGCCTATGTGGCAAAGTGGCAACTGTCACGGGCCCACCCACTCAGGGGGGCCCATGTAAGATGTCAAAAAAAGAAAAAAGGAAAAGAGCACAATTTCACTGTCAGGTTCATGATTATGTGTTTCAACTACACTAACTGAAAAGGACAGAACCCTCTGATGTGGAGGCCCCCAACCTAATATTAACAATTTGCCAAATTAGACCTGCAGTATTTTAATTTTTTACTGGAAGTAACGCCAACAGTAGGGACGTAGGGGCCCGTTGACTGATTTTGCCACGGGGCCCCGGAATGCCGCCAGTCCGTCCCTGATCACAGTTTGAAATTGTTGCTTCTGTTTCACACAGTTATAAATGGAGAAATTGTGTATTGTTGAAAGGTGCTATCACAGTTCCGAAAATTCCATTGAATTATGTATTTTCACAGTTCTGAAATGAAACTGTTTGAAAGTTTGCTTGTTTTACACTGTTTTTCTTAGTTGCCAGTAATCCTCTAAGTGTCCATAATCGGACTAAATCTGCCTGCAAAATGCTTATGACCTAAATAAGCAGCCAATCACAGAAGAGATTGGAAATAGCAGAAAGCCCTGTCCATTTTAGCAGGGCTTGCGTGGGGAGGATGGGAGTGCCATGGCAGACAGACAGACAGACATACACTTGTTTAGATTTTGGCCTTACCTACCAATTCAACAAGTTGCAATATTGTTGTATATCTAGTTGCCAAGGAGGCACGCACTACATGCCGTCTCTTCGATATTAATGTGCAATTGGAAAGTAAAAATAGAAATAATAACATTTGACAAGAAACAATGAGATAAGTAACTGAAAACTTTCCCTATCCATTTTCTTGTCCTTCTTTTACCACTGGGACATGGGTCATTCTCCAGTCTCCATGCAGCCCCATATTGGTAATTTCAATGCATCGGACATTTATCAACTACATAGCGGACACAGCCATCAATAGAACATCTGCACTTAGATTGTGTCATGAATATTTACCGAGATGTCAGTATCCTAAAATTCTTCCCATATCCCCCTTAAGCAAATCCTGTGATATCAGCATCTCCCTTAAAATGGTAAGCAAGTGACCTGGAGGAGTCTTAGCATTGGGTGTTAGAACAATGCAGACTTGCCATATAAAACATTTTATTATACCTCCACCATTAAAGCAGAGCTGTATTGGCTGAGAGTTGCTAACATGTCAGTCATGCGCACTCACACTCCTTGACACAGCCATCAAATCTTGATGTTGATCGAGTAACTACTAAGAAGAAGAAGAAGATTATTTTAGTATAACACACATCAAAGATATAATAGAGGGTTTAAGTGACAAAAACTGAAAAAGTAGCAGTGTAGACCTAATTAATTGCTGATACAGGGCTACTAAAGATGCTTTGAGCTGCTAACTTCAATGCTTAGTGGTGGTCTTTTTCAGCCAATTTATAATCTCATTTAATGGCACATTTTTGTTTATTCGCTGTCAACCAAGCTGATTAACTGTATAATTACCCTTTTATTACATTTTTTATTGCCTTTGCTGTAACTTATCGCAAGCAAAATTGCTGCAAGATCAAACATTCTTTGACAAATGATATACGAAAAAGCGTAGACAATTAAACAATAATATTGTCATGCGTTGGAAAATCTTTGTTTACGAGAGTTATAACAGTGCTCTCCCAATTAGTAGATTATAGATCATATTTTCTCCCATAAAATAGCAATGAACTTAATCTGAATTCCATCAATAGAAAATACGCATCTTATCAATGAAATTCTGGAAGATTTTTGTAAGATCTATGGACAATGCTCTGTTTAATAGCAATGAACTTAATCTGAATTCCATCAATAGAAAAGATCGCATCTTATCAATGAAATTCTGGAAGATTTTTGTAAGATCTATGGACAATGCTCTGTTTAATAGCAATGAACTTAATCTGAATTCCATCAATAGAAAATACCGCATCTTATCAATGAAATTCTGGAAGATTTTTGTAAGATCTATGGACAATGCTCTGTTTAATAGCAATGAACTTAATCTGAATTCCATCAATAGAAAAAGACCGCATCTTATCAATGAAATTCTGGAAGATTTTTGTAAGATCTATGGACAATGCTCTGTTTAATAGCAATGAACTTAATCTGAATTCCATCAATAGAAAAGACCGCATCTTATCAATGAAATTCTGGAAGATTTTTGTAAGATCTATGGACAATGCACTGTTTAAACTACATATAGCCAGGGGATCCTGCAAACAATCTGAACTGTTAATACACTTAACGATTTGTAGGTACCGATTTGAAACCTTGGTGGATTTTGGGCACAACATTATGTTAGAATGTGCCATCCTGGAACCTCTTCCTGTGTCAGACATCATCCAGGCCAAGCAATTTTATATTCATAAGTATTTTCAGATGGATATCACTAATTTATCATTAGTATCAAACCACAAAATCCTGTTTCATTGAAACATTATCCTATAATGTATGTCTCGATTTTTCAATTATTGATTATCATTTCCGGATAAATGTCAACAAAATTCATCATCGGTTTCTCAATAAATATTATATTACACCCATCCAAGATAACTGATATATCTGATGACAATTTGCCACTTGAGAAGTTTTATCCACTTTCCAAGTATCGATTTAGATGACACAATAGGTAATTCAAAACTCTACGTCATGGAGGTGTTTTCTGATCTATTGCCAACATTACAGAAATTGGACTATTTTAAAAATTGTATTCCAAGTCAAGCAATTGTGGTGTTGTATGAATAGTGTTTTGGATTAGCAACTTTTTAATTTTTAAAGATGTTCAGATTTCATTAGCAGGAGCCATTTATTTTTATTTTTATTTTTTTATTTTTTTTTTTCGTGAAAACAAGTTTTCATTATAATTATAAATTTTCAAAAACCTTAGAATGATTGGTGCCAGATGAATTAATGTTACTTAATTATTTACCTGGACACACGATGAGATAAAGATGAGTGGAATGAGAGGAAGATGAAACACACATACTAAGCTATAGGGTTATAAATTATAAATCAATTCAGACATCCAAAGCAATAAGTTGGTTAAGAATTTACCTCCATCATTTGATAAAGGATGTTCTAACAGTCTGAAGGGAGTGTAAATAGGTATCCCTTTGGCATCTGAAGGAATTCTACATTGCAGACTATAAAGCCAACATGATGTAGCTTAAGTATGGCACCCAGTCTTATTGACTCATTCACTGGTAATTTTATGCCAAAACACCAGATTCATAAAGCTTCATTAGTACAGAATTCATGACACCTCAAGTCATTATCAATTTCTAAGGCATCAAATCAGCTTGATGTAACCATTTATAGTTATTTATCTTCAAAGGATGTATACATGTAGTAACAAAGGTATCTAATGCTTAGAGAGAACTCGGAGCTGTTTCATTAGAGACCTTACAATGTATTTAATGGACTTCCAAGCTTTTAACATTAAGAAATAATTTGCCACACAACTTTAAATGTTCAATGGCAGTGCACCTCAATATATAAATTGATATTATGCTTGGCAACAAAATCAAACTTTTATTTTACTTGCTAAATTGTCTAATAGTTATGTCTTTTCCTACAAACAGATAACAATAAGCCAATTGGGCCATTATGGTTGTCTTAGATATCCAAGTTAATAACATTGGTATCAATTACCATGCAGATTTATGTGGGGATGATTAAATTATTTTGTTGTCTAGACACTGTAATGGACCAGATAATGGAATTCCATCACATTCTATGCCATTATTATGCCATAAATTAAGGTGATAATGTTGGTTGTGTCGAAGTAAGGATTTCATATATAACAGCCTGGGAGAGCCATTTATATCATTTATAAAGTCTCAATTTCACAATTGGCAGAATAAATGCTGATACCCATCACATTTATTATAATAATTAGACCAAAATTTGACACAGAGTATATTTATCTTCTTAACTTTATTTATCTTCTTAACTTTTGCAAACAAGATGGATAATGGTAGCTCCATTATTGATTCTTAACTTCGCGGACCCGCCAACACAATAGATTTCCTGCCAATGGAAAAAAAAAAAAAATTTTTTTGACATTATAATTTTTTTTTTCACCCTTTTTTTTTGTCCTACCGACCGACCCTGAAAAAGTGCCTTGAGAGGATCCGAGAAGCTAAAGATCAATTATGTGTGGCCTAAAGAGAGACTGAGAAAAAGTCCTGTCTGGCCTGGTGAAGAATAATTAAAACTGTTCTCCAGTAGAGGTCAAGGTGACCTGACCAGGAGAGCTGAAATAAACGACGACAAAGTTTTTAACTTTTTCAAGATCCCTCTTTCGCCATTCTTCAATATAATCGAATTCATGTCATTACTTTTAATTAGTAGGGATTTATTTATTATTTTGTTCATTGCATAATATTTAACAAACCTTCCAGAAACTTTATCTCATTGCCTGTGAATGAATCTGAAAATATGAAAAGCTCCTAGGGCATTCAGAGAGAAATGCTAAACAAAAATTATTTGGCAAAGTACCATGCTCTGTCCTTTATTAGACATGTGACACGATCTGAGAAAGACTTCATCAAAAATGTTAAATTCATTACGACTGGTTAGTGGTTCCAGATACATGTTTCATACGCTTTCTGTTATTGTCATCCTGACATTTTGAAAATTAAACAAATCCCAACAATTGGCCTAATTATTTTTGTTTGTTGAAGGCAATGAAGCCACCAGGAAGGTCATATATCCCACTCCTACATTAGAAATGCCCTTATTAAATTCCAAATAGGCCTAAAACCAGCTGCTCTACATTCAAAATACCCTTAAGAAGTACAACTACATGCTGGAAATTCATTGTGACACATGCTTTATCAACTTGAGACTAATTTCTTAATCTATGAGGAAATATAACATTTCTGTACTTCATCATTTTTCAGGCTGAAGAATATCTGCCTTCTGTTTTTAATTCTGGAACTTTAATGGACTACACTTCATCACAAAAAGACATTTTGACATTAATTGGAGTTTTAAACTTGAATTACTGAATCAAACCCCATTACAGAGATTTTGTTATGTTCTATTTCAGCAATTACTACTTTATTTTTCTTGGGGATTGATCAATTGTCAGATTTAAAGTAATGTTTCCAACTTTCCATGGGCATGGCAACCATAATGATAACTTCAAGATTTTCTCAAGCGAGATATGCCACCAATTCTCTATCTCTTAAAGGATCATTCAACTGTGAATGAAATATTGGCCCGTAGAGAGTATTTTTTTTGTTGAAATGATTAAAAATTCATGAACAGAAAAGTCATATATATATTTTTAAAATATAATGCAAGTTTGTTATCATGAAGTTACAGCTTTTCTTCATGCCACATTTGGATGAACCTTTAAAGGTTGTGCCTTACTTCTTTTATTTCATTCATAATCTTCATATACACTGTATATGACATTCTTTTTTTATTATCAACAAAATACTTTGATTTCAAACTTTCCAGACAAACCATCATTCATATTTTGAGATTTACTTCATGCAAATATGAAATTTGAATTGCAAATATTCAAACATGATACATAAAATTCAAATGTTCAATCTGTCAGTGTCTAATTCAACTGAATTGATGATTTTCACACCTAATATGCGTATATGATTTAAAGCAATATTATGTTTCATGACCAAGCTTATTTATGTTGAAGCTAATGTATGCATTTGACTATTTGTTGAAGTTCAATGTCACTTTTAGATGCACACTCTCAAGGTTATTATGTAAATGGCACAGCCATAAAAAAGTTCAAAGCACTTGGTTTCATATGGCTATTTCTGTAATTTTAAGTTTAAGTTTCGACAGAATGTATAAATGAAGCAGAATAACGTAACCTGCTGACCCTCCCTGGCCACAGTCATCTCCAACACACTCAAACTGAGTTCCAGGCCCAGAATCTGCTCCAATATCCTCCTAGGCATCCAGGCCTCAGTTAGCTGTTATATACATAGATCTATAATTGTTAACGAGAACTCATAACATGATTAGTTCAAAAGATACGGATGTTGGTCAAGAAAGGCCATTACTAGAGACTACTGATCATTGCGGTACTTGTATGAGTAGTATAAGAAAACAACTGGTAAAATATTGATAATTTTTATTCTTTTTTTTTAATGAAAACAACTAAATGCATGACAGATGCCCATACACCAATGTTGCAGAAACATAGAAAGGTGCAAAGTGGTCATAAATATTCAACAAGCATCACATTGTATTAGAGCTTACCAATCAGGTCAACAAATAGAAGATATAAATCGCAATTGAGCAGGTGTTTTAGAAACCTGTTTTGGAATGAGAAACAGGTTGGGTCTGATGTAACAATTATCTTCATATAACTGATAGACAGGGTCTGTTTTCATGATAATCTCAGAAATAGCTCCACAACAGTTTTTCTAGTAGGACATCGTGAAAATAATGATAGTCAGATCCCACAACTGAAAATCCCATTAAATGGACAAGGCAATAAAAATTGAAAGGTAGAAGCATGACCAATCAAATTTAGACAACTTCTGCTCAGGTAGTTAGAATTATGGAGCCTTGGGAGAGGGGCTGTGCAGGGAGGTTTCGGTATGGTTGTATGGATGCCTTGGGGTGCAGCTGTTGTGGTGCGTTGAAATGGGAGGTAAGACAGTATGCCACTAGGCCAAAATCTTTCATACAGTTTATCGCAACAAGCAGAGGACAGACGTTTGGCCAGATATCTCAGTAACCACAAGCGCCACAGGAGAAATACACGTATACATACCTATGTATAGCTCAGCTCTGTTGTAATATAAATATCCCATTTTTGTGATGTTTTGGTGCCGTTTTTGTCCGATATTTGCCAATTTATAAAAATGGCGGCCCAATTTCACAAAATGTTGACATTAATTCTGTGATGCTACCAATCTGACACACGATGGACAATGACGCCACAGAAGTGCATCACAGCACCACCAAAGACTTAGTTGTACTCAAGTTTGTATCGGCATATCCACCAATCTCATAGCGTTGATTTTTATGGGCTGTACATACAATTCTATATATACGAATAATTGAATAGATTGGAAACCAGTGGGCCAGCATGAAATGTTGAACCTTGTTTTCCATACTTGCTTGTGTGAACGTTTTCTGACAAAATATTGTGTGAGAAATTGCATTCAGTTGACACATGTCAGAATCAGTTAACACACAACTCAGTCAGAGTTTTCTCCAGCCCTTCCATAGCTCTGCATGCGATGTCTGCTTGCCAATAAGCCATGCCTGGTCTTGCCAGCTAATTTACTGCATTATTCTGTAACACTAAACTCAATCATTATGGTGCCACTTTGCAGAAACTCTATGGAAATTATTAAGTTACGGCACCAATTGTGATATAACTCTATCACATATTGTGTTTCATAATCAAGTGACGCATAGAACACTCCTGCAACTAATTGTAACACAGAGCTCTATTGTATCAAACTGTCTACTCACTAGTTGGTTGTGAATCCTATGCTAGCTGGCTTAAAACATTTTTTTGTTCCTCCAGTATCAAATTAGTTAAAGGAATGATTTGTCTTTATGCTGAGTTATCAAAGGAGTGGCAAGCAACCCCAGAAATGTAGTGGTTGCTTGTGAAGGCTTGGTTTACAGGTCAAGTCAATGTTGACAAAGTTTTTACTTTTTCAAGATCCCTCATTTGCCATTGATCAATACAATCAAATATAATGTAATTACTTCTAATAAGGAATTATTGGTTTCTTAGTTGCAAAGTTTTTTAAACAAGCCTTCCAGATGCTTTTATCTCACTACTTGTGCATGACTCTGAAAATATGAAAAGCTCCTTGGGCATTAAGAGAGAAAATTTAAAGAGTGATTTAATTTGACAAAGTAGCATGTTCCGTCCTTAATTAGGCATGTGACATGATCTGAGAAAGACTTCATCCAACATGATAGATTTATCAAGACTGGTTAGTGCTTCCAGATACACGTTTCATGTGCTTTCTGTTATTGTCATCTTGACATTTTGAAAATTAAACATATCCCAACAATTGCCCCAATTATTTTTGTTTGTTGGCGGCAATGAAACCCTTAGGAAGGTCAATTATCAATATAAGCCACCTGCCCTACATTTAAAATACCCTAATGAAACAAAACAACATGCTGGCAATTCATTGAATTTGTCGAACATTTTAACTACTTAGGAATAGTGCTAGATAGACATATATCCTGGAAATTCCACATCAACACAATATCCCGTAAAATTTCGAAAACTATTGGCATAATGTGTAAGCTAAAAAAATATCTTCCACTAGATATTTTGCTGACTCTTTATAATTCCCTCATTTTACCATATCTAAATTATGGTATATTAGTATGGGGAACACATGCACATAAAATTATGAAATTGCAAAAGAAATCTGTGAGAGTTATTACCAATTCTAAATACAATTCCCATACAGAGCCTATCTTTAAAAATCTACAGTTATTGAAAGTAACTGATCTGTGTGCGCTGCAGGAACTCAAGTTTGCCTTTAAGCTGGAAAATGGCATGTTGCCGTACTATTTCAGAGTGTCGATGTTTACAAGGCACTCTGAAATTCATAATTATTCTACAAGAAATACACAAAACTTTGCAATTCCCCTCACTCGTCATAGTTTTACAAATAAAAGCATCAGGTATCGTCTCCCTGTTATTTATAACAACTGTCCTGAATACATTAAGTCAAAGATATTTACATATAGTATGGAGGGTTTTA
Organism: Platynereis dumerilii; assembly: GCA_026936325.1. Classification (NCBI taxonomy): domain Eukaryota; kingdom Metazoa; phylum Annelida; class Polychaeta; order Phyllodocida; family Nereididae; genus Platynereis; species Platynereis dumerilii. The sequence goes on along the minus strand of JAPTHN010000014.1, from coordinate 20,335,065 downwards.
CCAGATATGTGAAAGCAGATATTATTTACAATTACAATATGCATTGTTCTGTCAGAGATTGCTACATTTGTCACTCCACTGACAACCTGTTGTAATCTCTATTTTTGTGTTGTTTTTTTTGTACTCAGTGTATAGGCATCCTTCATAAATCATCTTGACCACATCACTCAAATTTCATTCTCTCGATTTCTCAAAAATATTACATACTATTTAATGAAATGCTATTGAATTAGAGCACCGTGTTTGTCAGGACCTGCAGGGCATTAACATGAACATTAAAAACGGGGGGCACCTCAGTAGCGACAGAAGACTGTCTTGGAGGTGTCTCCCCTTTACATACATATTATTAATGTTAAATAATTGTAAAAGCTGTAAGTGTTTATTTTTGGTTATGTAAAGGAATAAACAAGGTCTGAGTCTGAGTCTGAGTCTGAGTCTGTGACACATTTTTTATAAATCAACTCAAGATTAATTTCTCAACCTGTGGGGAAATGTAACCTTCCTGTCCTAGCAATTTTGGAGGTTAAGGAATAATTCCATCTTGTATTTTTAATTCTGTAACTTTAATGGACTACACTTCATTACAAAAAGACGTTTTAACATTAATTGGGGTTTTTAAACTTAAATTACTACATCAAACCCCATTACAGAGATTTTGTGATGTTCTATTTCAGAAATTATTACTTTATTTTTCTTTGGGATTTATCAGTTGTCAGATAACGGTATTGTTTCAAGTGAAATCAGCCACCAATTCCCTATCTCTTAAAGATCATTCAATAGAGGATGAATATTGGCCCAGAGAAATAATCTTTTTGTTGAAATGATAAAAAATATACATTAACAGAAAAGTCAAATATATCTTTTTAAAATATAATGTAAGTATGTTATCATGACATAAGAGCTTTTCTTTATGCCACATTTGGATGAACCTTTAAAGGTTGTGCCTTACTTATTTTATTTCATTCGTAATCTACATATATATGGCATTATGTCTTTATTATCAACAACATACTTTAATTTAAAATTTCCAGACAAAACCATCATTCAAATTTTGAGATTAATATCATACAAATATGAAATTTAAATTGCAAATATTCACACATGATACATCAAATTCACAATTTTAATCCGTCAGTGTCTATTTTGACTAAATTTATGGTTTTCACGCCTAATAGGCGTATATGATTTAAAGAGACAACATGGTGCATTGTCCAACTTATTTGTGTGAAAGCTAATTTGATGATTATATTTGTTGAAGATCAATGTCACATTTAGACACTTACTCTCAATGTGATTATGTAAATGGCACTGCCATAAATAACTGCAAAGCACTTAGTTTTCATACGACTTCCTTGTTTTTTATTTATACAGAATGCTAAGAAATATTTGTTGTTTGATGTAACATGAACGTTCAGCTGCATTGGCTACAGTCATCTCCAACTCACTCAAATTGACTTCCAGGCCTAGATTCTGTTCCAATATCCTCCGAGACATCTAGGCCCAGTATAGATAGGTGTAAAGTGTTCATAATATCCTATAAACATCACATAGTGTTAGAGTTTGCCAATTAGGTCAACAAATGGCAGATATAGATCACTATTGAGGCAGGTGTTTTAGAAATCAGCACAAGAATGAGAAACAGGTTTGGTATGATGTAACAATTATCTTACCATATAACTGATAGATGGGGTCTGTTTTCATGATAGTCTCAGAAATACCTCCACAACAGTTTTTAAAAGCACGATCAATCATACCTAGACAACTTCTGATGGGGTATTAAGTATGGAAGCATGGGGAGAGGGGGGGGGGTGTTAGTTTTGGGGGAGGTATGATTTAGATCATAGAGGGGGGTTGAAACAGACGGTTGGAGGGTTGCTAATATGTCAATTATGTTCAGGGCTCATATGAGGACTTTTCAGCTTGATAATTATATTGTAATGTCTTATTTTCATGTTATTATCATATACCTATTGGCTCATTCAGTGATCAATGTTCTTTATTTATATTATGTTGAGTTGTGGAACATGCCCTTTTCATTATTGCGTGTGTGAAAATTCTTGAGAAATGCTTGGCACCTGTGTGACAAAACATTGTGTCAGAAATTGCATTCAATTGACACATGTCAGAATAAGTTGACATGAAATCTGTCACAATTTTGTCCAGGCTCCTGCCATGTTGTAGCATGTGATTTCTTCATGCTGAATTATTCTGTGACACTAAACTCAATGTTGCCATTTTGCAGAAAATCTGTAGAAATTATTAGGTTAGGACACGGTGGACACCAATTGTGATGTAAATCTCATTATGTATTGTGTTGCATTTTACGTAAACCATAGGATAAAAGTGCAACTATTTGAAACAAAGAGCTGTATTATGTCACACTGTCTACTGACTAATTGCTTATAAATGCTGTCCTAAATTGCATAAAACATTAATTGTTGTTAAATAAGTTCCAGGAAGGAATTGTCTTCAAGCTGAGTCATCGAAGGAGTGGAAGGCAAGCTCACAAATTAAGTGGTTGTTTCTTATAGTTTGGTTCAAAGGACCTGGGTTTAATTCTGAGCTCAATTCACAGACATATCCATTAAATGGATGGCACATGAAAAAAAGAATGAAATTCCAATAACTTATTAGTTATAAAAAACTTTAAAATGCCTTCGAGAGAAATTTTAAAAGCATTCTATTTGTGCTGTGCTGTTGTTCTTCAACCTGTCTATGCCTGTCATTGACATAACAGAAACGTTTTGTAATATGTTAAATTTGTTAAAGGCAGGCAAGTGTTTTTGATAACATCCATGTTCAACATGTTGTCCATAATTGTCAGATTTACATTTTCAAAGCATGCTTAGAACAATCAGGGTCTCATTAAAGGTTTCAAGGCAGTCCTTGCAAAAATCAAATTAAGACATAAATTTGGCTTATATATCTGACAAAGCATGTCAAGATTACTATTTCAATTTTTGAAAGGAAATATAGCTTTTTCAACCAAATCATTTTTTTAGGCCGAAGAATAATTGCCATTATGTGTTTTTAATTCTGTAACTTTAATGGACTACACTTCATCATAATTGGAGTTTGAAACTTGAATTACTAAATCAAACCCCATTACAGGATTTTGTGATGTTCTATTTCACAAATTATTACTTCATTTTTGTTGAGGATGGATCAGTTGTTATATCAAGGTAGGCCTAATGTTTCCATGACAACCACGATGACTATTTCAAGATTTTCTCAAATGAAATCCACCCTTTATTCTCTACATCTTGAAAAATCATTTGTTGAAAATGAAATAGAGATAGTAGGCCTACTTTTGAAGTTGTTTGTTGAAATGATTAAAAGATATACGTAAACAGACAAGTCATGTATATCTCTTTGAAATACAAGTTTGTTATCATGGCTTCAAAGCTTTGCTTTATGCCACATTTGGTTTAACTTTTAAAGGTTGTGCCTTACTTATTTCATTACATTTATAAAATACATATGGCATTCAGTTTTTATTATCAACAACATACTTTAGACTTTGATTTAAATTTCCAGACAAAACCATCATTCATAGTTTGAGATAAATATTATATGCAAATTTTAAATTTGAATTGCAAATGTTCACACATGATACATCAAATTCACAAATTCAATCTGTCAGTGTCTATTTTAACTGAATTGATGGTTTTCACACCTAATAGGCATATGTGATTTAAAGCAATACTATGGTGTATGTCCAAACCTCTTTGTGTTAAAGCTAATGATGACTATGTTGGCGGTTCATCACAGTATACAGAAGTAACAAGTAAAATATTGCTAGTTTCTATCAAAAACAACTAAATGCATGAAAGATGCCCATACATCAATGTTGAAAAAACATAGAAAGGTGTGAAGTGTTCATAAATATCCCTACAAACATCACATAGTGTTAGAGCTTGCCAATTAGGTCAACAAATGGAAGATATAGATCTACTGTTCATTGTAATGCTTGTATGAGTAGTAAACAGAAGCAGCTAGTAAAAGATGCCCATACATCAATGTTGAAAAAACATAGAAAGGTGCGAAGTGTTCATAAATATCCCTACAAACATCACATAGTGTTAGGGCTTGCCAATTAGGTCAACAAATGGAAGATATAGATCACAATTGAGGCAGGTGTTTTAGAAATCACAATGAGAAACAGGTTGGGTATGATGTAACAATTATCTTACCATATAACTGATAGATGGGGTCTGTTTTCATGATGACGTAAGAAATAGTTCCGCATCAGTTTTTTCTCGTATAGCGCTGTGAAAACAATCATAGTCAGACCCCATCACTGAAAACCCCATTAAATGGACAAGGAAAAAAAAAATGAAAGGTAAAAGCACGATCAATCATATCTAGACAACTTCTGCCGAGGTAGTAAGGAGTATGGAGGCATGGGGAGGGGGGTATTAGTTTTGGGGGGAGGTATGATTTAACTCATAGAGGGGCATGGAAATGGATGGTCTGAGGGTTGGTAATATGCCACTTATGTTTATGGCTCATTTGAGCCCTAGAGAGCTTGATTTATTGTAATATCTTATTTTCATGTTATTGCCATATACCTATTAGCTCATTCAGTGATCAATGTTCTTTATTTGTATTATGTTGAGTTGTCGACCATGCCCTTTTCATCATTGCGTGTGTGAAAATTCTTTAGAAATGTTTGGCACCTGTGTGACAAAACATTGTGTCAGAAATTGCATTCAATTGACACATGTCAGAATAAGTTGACATGAAATCTGTCACAATTTTGTCCAGGCTCCTGCCATGTTGTAGCATGTGATTTCTTCATGCCAATAAGCCAAGTCTGGTGCTGCCAGCTGAGTTGCTGCATTATTTTGTAACACTAAACTCAATGGTAACATTTTGTGACAATTCTATGGAAATTATTAAGTTAGGATACCAATTGTGCCATAACTCAATCGCATATTGTGTTACATAATTGGGTAATGCACAGGACATAAGTGCCACTATTTGAAACAAAGAGCTGTATTATGTCACACTGTCTACTGACTAATTGCTTATAAATGCTGTCCTAAATTGCATAAAACATTAGTTGTTTTAAATAAGTTCATGGAAGCAATTGTCTTCAAGCTGAGTCATCGAAGGAGTGGAAGGCAGCTCACAAATTAAGTGGTCGTTTCTTGTAGTTCAGTTCAAAGGACTTGGGTTTAATTTGAGCTAAATTCACAGACATATCCATTTAGTAGATGGCACATGAAAAAAAGAAGGAAATTCCAATAACTTATTTGAGATAAAAAAAACTTACATAAAAAATGCCTTGGAGAGAAACTAAGTCATTCTATTTGTAGTAGTAGAAAATGCATGACAAATGCCCATACATCCATGCTATAAAAAAAACATAGAAAGATGTAATGTAGTCATTAATATCCAACAAACATCACATATTGTTAGAGCTTGCCAATTAGGTCAACAAATGGCAGATATAGATCACTATTGAGGCAGGTGTTTTAGAAATCAGCACTAGAATGGGAAACAGGTTGGGTACGATGTAACAATTATCTTACCATACAACTGATATGGGGTCTGTTTTCATGATGGTCTCAGAAATAGTTCCACAACAGTTTTTCTAGTATGACACACTCTAAAAAATGTCGGGACAAAATTGGTTTTTTAGATTCACCATTTTGAATCTAAAAATCCAATTTTGTCTGAAATTTTTTAGAGTGTAGTGTGAAAATAATCATAGTCAGACCCCACAACAGAAAACCCCATTAAATGGACAAGGAAATAAAAATTGAAAGGTAAAAGCATGATCAATCATAATCTAGACAACTTCTGCCGAGGTAGTAAGGAGCATGGAGGCATGGGGAGGGGAAGGGGGTGTCAGTTTTGGGGGGAGGTACGATTTAACTCATAAAGGGGCGTGGAAATGGGAGGTAGGTGGGTTGGTAATATGTCAATTATGTTCAGGGCTCATTTGAGCACTAGTGGGCTTGATTTATTGTAATATCTTATTTTCATGTTATTGCCATATACCTATTAGCTCATTCAGTGATCAATGTTCTTTATTTGTATTATGTTGAGTTGTCGACCATGCCCTTTTCATCATTGGCACCTGTGTGAAAATTCTTTAGAAATGTTTGGCACCTATGTGACAAAACATTGTGTCCGTAATTGCATTCAATTGACACATGTCAGAATAAGTTGACATGAAATCCGTCACAATTTCGTTCCAGCACCTTCCATGTTGCAGCATGCAATGTCTGCATGCCAATAAGCCAAGCCTGGTCTTGCCAGATAATTTGCTGCATTATTCTGTAACACTAAACTCAATGGTGCCATTTTGTGAAAATTCTGTAGAAATTAATAGGTTAGGATACCAATTGTGACATAACTCAATCACATATTGTGTTACATAATTTAGTAATGCATAGGACATAATTGCGACTATTAGTAACAAAGAGCTCTATTATGTCACAATGTCTGACTAATTGCTTATAAATGCTGTCCTAACTTGCATAAAACATTAGTTGTTGCTCCTTAAGTATTGAATAAGTTCCAGGAAGGAATTGTCTTCAAGCTGAGTCATCGAAGGAGTGGAAGGCAAGCTCACAAATTAAGTGGTCGCTCCTTATAGTTTGGTTCAAAGGACCTGGGTTTAATTCTGAGTTCAATTCACAGACATATCCATTAACTGGATTGCACATAGGCACTTGAAAAAAAAAAGAATGAAATTCCAATAACTTATTAGTTATAAAAAACTTACAAACGCCTTTGAGAGAAATTAAGTCATTCTATTTGTGCTGTGCTGTTGTTCTTCAACCTGTCTATGCCTGTCATTGACATAACAGAAACGTTTTGTAATATGTTAAATTTGTTACAGGCGATTTCATTACCATGCGATTCTTGTCATTCACACTTGACTGTGAGGAATCAATGCTAAACAGGGACTTACTACGTTTGATATATCAGCTGTGTGACGATCTGTTGGATTTTAACCAATCAGATTAACCAAAAATGCCACGTATTTTGAGGGCCAAGAACCTTAGAATCGTGTACTAATGAAATTACCTGTAAAGGCAGGCAAGTGTTTCTGATAACATGTATGTTCAACATGTTGACCATAATTTTCAGATTTACGTTTTCAAAGCATGCTTCGAACAATCAGGGTCTCAATAATAAAACACGTTCATCGTGAGGGCAGTTTTACAGTATTAACACTCAAAGTGTCTCTTGGGGGGTCAAAATAAAGGTTGACATTTGAGAATTTTCATCATTCTATCATAAATTAACATATTACTGTTTCTACAATCAAAGAAGACTGAAGTGATTTGGTGGTTTACTACCAAAATACCGCTACTTATAGTAGGCGAGGGTTGATTCTTGAAAAAACTGTTTATCATGAAAAATATCCGTCCAGAAACAATTTTCACCCATTCTCATTCTTGGAAATCAAGCCACATTGTAGCGTAGGAACATCAAAACCCATACAAATTTTGATTAAACATGCTACAATTTTTTTTAACCATTTTTATTACGAAATTACTGAAATCTTGCTTGCCATTTCCCTGAAAGTTTCTGTTGAGTAGGGTACTAGTCTCAAAAGACACATGATTTCCATGGTATTATACCCCACAGACATGAAAGATAATTAAAACATTCGAGGGGTATGCTACCTATACCCCTTGAGATTTAGCTAGTTTTGCTTTTGACTTAGCCAAAGACATAGAATAGGCCTATTTTTCAAAAAATTATATTAAAAAAAACACATCTCCAATTTTCAAGTATTATTTGACCATACATATGCAGAATATATCCTAGGAGTTTCATATTTATACCCGGTATACCCCTAGAGATATGAATTTTATTGTACTGAACATTGATTTTCAAGGGGGTAATTTAACAAGGCCATAGCTGCATTGCCGTTTTAACAAGGCACTAGGTGTCAACCCGCGGACCTTTGCCATTGTCAAGTTAGTGTAGATCCCAAATTTCAATGTTCTAGGTGTAGTATTAACAGATTTATTAAGCAAAAAGTGCAATTGTGGTCAAACCGATGTCAGTAAAACTGGTAAAATCAGCAATTTTCAATCCTCTGTCAAATAATATAAAATAGACTGACTAAGCTGAAATTTTCAGGAAGTTCATCCTTTGAGACATAAAACAACATATAATTTTTTTCGGCTAATTCGCAGATGGGTTGGTGGAAACCATTTGTTGATCTGACGCGGAATGACCCAACAATTAAATCTGCCAAACGTATCGGTTGCAAAAATGTAAAATCACTATATGAATTGTACCACGAAACAGCATGTACTAAAGCAACAAAAATCATGAAACATTCCAATCATCCTTTGAACCATTACTTCAATTACTTACGTTCTGGTCTTAGACTGTCAACAATTTATTGTAGAACTAATCGTTTTCGCTCATCTTTCGTACCATCTGCTGTTAGACTGTTAAACAGTCATTAATTGTATCTCATCAATTCTAATTATCACTTTTGTGTTGTACCTATTTAGTTTTGTGTTCCATTTATATGTCATGTTTTTTGTTAATTAATGTATATGTATATGGATTGTCAAAACAAGGTTCACACTTGTAGGTGATTAATAAAGTATATCGTATCGTATCGTATCGTATCGTATTAAAGGTTTTAAGGCAGTCCTTGCAAAAATCAAATTAAGACAGAAGTTTGTCCTTCATATATATCAAAGCATGTCAAGATTACTATTTAAATTTTTGAAAGGAAGCATAGCTTTTTCAACCAAATCATTTTTTAAGCCGAATAATAATTATCATCTTGTGTTTTCAATTCTGTAACTTTAATGGACTACACTTCATCACAAAAAGACGTTTTGACATTAATTGGAGTTTGAAACTTGAATTACTAAATCAAACCCCATTACAGGATTTTGTGATGTTCTATTTCACAAATTATTACTTCATTTTCGTTGAGGATGGATCCAGTTGTTATATTGAGGTAGGCCTAATATTTCCAAGACAACCATTGTGATTATTTCAAGATTTTCTTTAATAAAATCCACCCATTATTCTCTACATCTTTAAAAAGCATTAATTTTGTTGAAAATGAAATATAGATAGTGGCCTACTTTTGAAGTTGTTGGTTAAAATTATCAAAAAAGATACATAAGCAGAAAATTCATGTTATGTATATATCTTTGAAATACAGGTTTTTTATCATGGCTTCAGAGCTTTGCTTCATGCCACATTTGGATTAACTTTAAAAGGTTGTGCCTTACTTTTCAAAATATACATATGGCATTCAGTTTTTATTATCAACAACATACTTTAGACTTTGATTTCAACTTTCCAGACAAAACCATCATTCACATTTTGAGACAAATATTATATGCAAATCCCACGACCCGCCGGTCTGCAAATTTGCCTGGCCCACATTTTATGCGCGCAATGTGATAACGATTCAACACAGTCTGGATTTCCAGATTTGGCCTCTGGCTTCCTGTCGGGAGGCCTGTGCTCAACTATACAGAGGCGGATGGTGCGAAATAGAATCACTAAGCAAAAATCAGTGCAGGGCTGAAGCATCGCCTCAAAAAAAAGAATGAAATTCCAATGTCCTATTGGTGATGAAAAACCTACATAAAAGACGCCTTTGAGAGAAATTGGGTCATTATACTTGTGCTCTGCTGTTGTTCTTCAACCTGTCTATGCCTGTCACTGACATAACAGAAATGTTATCTATATATACATTGAATTTGTTTGTTAATACTGGCAAATGTTTCTGATAACACCTTCAACATGTTGCCACAATTACCAGAATTTACATTTTCAAAGCATGCTTAGAACAATCAGGGTCTCATTAAAGGTTTCAAGGCAGTCCTTGCAAAAACCAAATTAAGACATAAGTTTGTCCTTTATACCTATCAAAGCATTTCAAGATTACTATTTCAATTTTTGCAAGGAAATATAGCTTTTTCAACCAAATCATTTTTTTAGGCCGAAGAATAATTGCCATCATGTGTTTTTAATTCTGTAACTTTAATGGACTACACTTCATCACAAAAAGACATTTTGACATTAATTGGAGTTTGAAAGTCAAAATACTAAATCAAACCCCATTACAGGATTTTGTGATGTTCTATTTCACAAATTATTACTTAATTTTTGTTGAGGTTGGATCAGTTGTTATGTTAAGGTAGGGCTAATGTTTCCATGACAAGATTTTCTCAAATGAAATCCGCATACCCTTTATTCTCTACATCTTGAAAAATCATTTGTTGAAAATGAAATAGAGATAGTGGGCCTACTTTTGAAGTTGTTTGTTGAAATGATCAAAAAATATACATAAACAGAAAAGTCATGTATATAACTTTGAAATACAAGTTTGTTATCATGGCTTCAAAGCTTTGCTTTGTGCCATATTCGGATTAAACTTTAAAGGTTGTACCTTACTTACTTCGTTACATTCATAATATACATATGGCATTCAGTTTTTATTATCAACAACATACTTCAGACTTTGATTTAAACTTTCCAGACAAAACCATCATTCATATTTTGAGATAAATATTATATGCAAATTTTAGATTTGAATTGCAAATGTTCACACGTGATACATCAAATTCACAAATTCAATCTGTCAGTGTCTATTTTAACTGAATTGATGGTTTTCACACCTAATAGGCATATGTGATTTAAAGCAATAATATGGTGTATGTCCAAACTTATTGTGTTGAAGCTAAGGATGACTATGTTGGTGGTTCATCGTAGTATACAGAAGTAACTAGTAAAATATTGCTAGTTCCTATCAAAAACAACTAAATGCATGACAGATGCCAATGCATTCATAGACGTCCAACAGACATCACATAGTGTTAGGGTTTGCCAATTAGGTCAACAAATGGAAGATATAGATCACATTTGAGGCAGATGTTTTAGAAATCAGCACTAGAATGAAAAACAGGTTAGAAATGATGTAACAATTATCTTACCATACAACTGATAGATGGGGTCTGTTTTCATGATGGTCTCAGAAATAGTTCCACAACAGTTTTTCTAGTATGACAGTGTGAAAATAATCATAGTCAGACCCCACAACTGAAAACCCCATTGAATGGACAACCGAATAAAAACTTGAAAGGTAAAAGCACGATCAATCATATTCAGACAACTTCTGCCGAGGTAGTAAGGAGTATGGAGGCATGGGGAGGGGGGTGTTAGTTTTTGGGGGAGGTACGATTTAACTCATAAAGGGGCGGGGAAATGAATGGTCGGAGGGTTGGTAATATGCCATTCAATGGCATTTATGTTCAGGGCTCATTTGAGCACTAGTGAGTTTTATTTATTGTAATATCTTATTTTCACGTTATTGCCATATACCTATTAGCTCATTCAGTAGTAATGATCAGTGTTCTATATTTATATTATGTTGATTTGTCGACCTGGTCCTTTTCATCATTGCTTGTGTGAAAATTCTTTAGAAATGTTTGGCACCTATGTGACAAAACATTGTGCCCGTAATTGCATTCAATTGACACATGTAAGAATAAGTTGACATGAAATCCGTCACAATTTCGTTCCAGCACCTTCGATGTTGCAGCATGCAAAGTCGAGGTATCTATTTTTCAATATTTGGCATGTACACAAATTTGTATACCTGCAAAAACGAACATATACACGAATTTGGCATTCGTGTAAGTGTGAAATATTGCAATTCACGAATTTGTGTAGGTGCAAAAACGAACATTGCAACCTTAAACTTGCCTAAAACTAACTCTAAACCTAATTTTAACACTAAACCCTAATGATATAGCACTTCCACGAATGTTAGTGTTAGCAGATACACAAATGAATAATAAAGCACATACACGAGTGTTAGTTATTACATGTACACGAGCACCTATGCTCGTTTTTTCATGTCCACAAATTCGTACATGCTCGTTTTCACACCTCCACGAATTCGTGAACATGCCAAATAATGAAAAATATATACATGGCAAAGTCTGCATGTCAATAAACCACACCTGGTCTTGCCAGCTTATCATTTGCTGCATTATTCTGTAACACTAAACTCAGTGTCGCCATTTTGTGGAAAATCTGTGGAAATGATTAGGTTAGGACACCAATTGTGATATAAATCTTATTGTGTATTGTGTTATGTAATCTTCAGGCATTTATAGAACTAATTGTAACATTGAGCTCTATTATATCACACTGTCTACTGACAAATTGGTAGGAAATATCATCCCATCTTGCAAGAAACATTGTTGGTTTTTTGTCTTTACTAAATAGGTTCTCGAAATAAATTTCCTTGAAGATGCGTCATTTAGGAGGGGCCTTTTGGCTAAGGAATACATTTATGCATAGGGGTATCGGAGGGAGGGGGGGGGCAGGGGCGGTTGCCCGCCCCCCCAAAGTTTGGGAAACAGTAAGATTCGGACACACAGGCTGAAAAATTTGGGCAGATGATTAAATAAAAATATTGAAAATTAATGATTTCTAGCCAATTTCATTTGAAATGGTACTAAAACTAGATCCTGAAATTCGGGCAAATGTCGCTCGCCCCCCAAAAATCGCGTGCGCCGTACGCCTATAGCATTTATGTGGATCCTTCTGAAATCTTGTATGAAGCCATCTTGCATCAAAAAATCCTGGCCTGGAAGTGCATGAGTTGCCCATGCCTAGAATTGAACCCAAGGCCAAGAAACAGTACGCAGTTAACTCAGAATTGAGCTGTGTCTGACTTATTCACAAATGCCTTTGGCTTTGAGGCATCAGTCAACCAAAATAGTGTTGATTTACGTTGCAATATGTTCGTGAATATCCGTCAATTGGTGGATAAACTTTAATTTGATGGTTGCCAGTCATGTACCCATAGAATTGGTCAATGATCAAGATATAGCCACATATTTGAGCCATTCTCAAATTTCAGGACAAAGTGAATAGCATAAATGACATTAATGTCCAGTAACGGAGTGGAAAATACGGTAACAGATTGGAATTTTGATGTAAAAAATCTACTGTATGAGCAATCGCACAAGAGAAATGATAAACATTGATAACCATTCTTTTAAGAAATACTTCATCTCAATATATTTTTTGGTTCAAATATTGATTTCGTGCTCATGATGTGGTAACATTTACTACCCACTTCCCCAACATCATTGCATCTTTACATTCATATATAGGCATATAAATGACATTTTGCTTCCCCTGACATGTTGCTAAATTCAGGTGACATTATAGGCCTAGTCAGCAATCTAATAATGACTCTCTTGTAATTTGCAAATTATGCTTGGGCCTATTATGACGTCATGTAGGTCAGAGCCGCCCACGAGCCATATTCATTCAGGTGGTCCTAATTCTTCCTGTTTCACAACAAATGACTCCTCCAACTCCCTGAGGGTGTAAGTCTAATGATGACATGCAATTGATGGATGACAAAAAGAGCACATAATGCCATGATACATCCTCGTGGGCATTTGACCTATTTTGACGACATGAAGACCGAAGTCACTGACGTCACTGATGTCATGCTGACGTCAGGCTGATGTCAAATGTGATCAGATTCACACTGGGACGTCATTGTGACGTCATCTTACTATATAAAATTCATAATCTTGAGCTATTCCTTTCACCTTTAGGATTGAGGAATCTGGGTGGCCCACGACCGCCAAATTTGCACAGGGTACTTACATTGTCACGAAGGGGAGACAGAGCTACATTTGGTTTTTCAAGGGGCCCTAAATTTGTAGTTTCCACAGTTTTCCATCAGTTTCGATCATCGAGCAGTCCTGCCTAGAGCGAGCATCATGGAGACACTCTGTTATGGGTCAAAATCAAGCAAATAAAGAACAGAGCGTATGTATTTTCACTAATATTGCAGTTTTACGATATGTCAGCAGATCGGGGGCTTGGCATTGTAGTAAAGTGCGGATCGGACAGATATTGCAGAACGGACGTTCCTTGCGGGATTGTCGGTAATAAAATTATGATGGAGTCTGAATTTGCCTTTAAAATTGGTGTCTAAACATGCTCATCACTTAAGTATCACAATAATACCTTTTGGTATAGCTATCATAAAGTCTGAGAAAATAAACAGATTATAAAACCCCGAGGATTCCACCTCCCATCCACACCTCCCAGTCATTTGGATGAATAAGGCTTGTAAATATAAATGTAGACTTTTTTTGTCCATTACACCAACAACGTCGGTCTTAACAGACTTTACAATTACGCCCTTAGTCCCTATCTTTCATATAATTTATAGAAAATCGAAATTTGTTAAGTGAGCTTTTCAGAATGGGATTGTCAATTCAATAGCAATTTGCCTAATTTTATGAATATTGAAACAAATCAGCAGAACAGCTTGATATCACATTATTTCACCTTCATTATACAAAACATTAAATGAGGCACGTGTTTTGCAACAGGCAAGGGCAATTCCTTTTGGCCTCTAAAAATCCCTTCTAAAATCCTAATATCCGGTTCATCAAAGTAAAGCAGGATATCTAGTTCATTCACTCCAGGACTGTCATCAACCATCTTAATTTTCTTTTACTACGATAAGTCTTTCTCACAAAATTGTCAGCACTTCTTAATCGGGTTGAAGATTCTACATGCCTGGGGTATTTTTGATATTTTCCATCCACCGTATGCAATTTTCTCTTTTAACGTCCTCACCTCGGAAAAACAACATACTTTTCTCCATTGTCTAAAATGTATTATTTCCTTCACCTTTTAGTTAGAAAAAAAGAACCTTTTCTCTTATTTTTCATCTCCTTATTTCCTCAGACTTCTCTTCTTTGTTTCTTCTTTCATCCCCACACCCTTCCTTCCTTCCTTCCTTCCTTCCTTCCTTCCTTCCTTCCTTCCTTCCTTCCTTCCTTCCTTCCTTCCTTCCTTCCTTCCTTCCTTCCTTCCTTCCTTCCTTCCTTCCTTCCTTCTCCTTTCTTCCTTCCTCCCTTCCTTCCTTCCTTCTCCTTTCTTCTCACTTCCTTCTTCCTTCCTTCCTTCCTTCCTCCCTTCTTTCCTTCTTTCCTTCCTTCCTTCCTTCCTTTCTTCCTTCCTTCCTTCCTTCCTTCTCCTTTCTTCCTTCCTTCCTTCCTTCCTTCCTTCTCCTTTCTTCTCACTTCCTTCTTCCTTCTTCCTTCCTTCCTTCCTTCCTTCCTTCCTTCCTTCCTTCCTTCCTTCCTTCCTTCCTTCCTTCCTTCCTTCCCTTCTTCCTTTCTTCCTTCCTTCCCTCCTTCCTTCTCCTTTCTTCTCACTTCCTTCTTCCTTCCTTCCTTCCTTCCTTCCTTCCTTCCTTCCTTCCTTCCTTCCTTCCTTTCTTCCTTCCTTCCTTCCTTCCTTCTCCTTTCTTCCTTCCTTCCTTCCTTCCTTCTCCTTTCTTCTCACTTCCTTCTTCCTTCCTTCCTTCCTTCCTTCCTTCCTTCCTTCCTTCCTTCCTTCCTTCTCCTTCCTTCCTTCCTTCCTTCCTTCCTTCCTTCTCCTTCCTTCCTTCCTTCCTTCCTTCCTTCCTTCCTTCCTTTCTTCCTTTCTTCCTTCCTTCCTTCCTTCCTTCTCCTTTCTTCCTTCCTTCCTTCCTTCCTTCCTTCTCCTTCCTTCCTTCCTTCTTCCTTCCTTCCTTCCTTCCTTCCTTCCTTCCTTCCTTCCTTCCTTCCTTCCTTCCTTCCTTTCTTCCTTTTCCTTTATTCCTTCCCAAGTCTTTTTTCTCACTTCCTTCTTCCATCATTCTTTCCTCCCTCACAATCCCCTTCTTCACTTTCTTACTCACTTACTTGCTCACTATCTTCCTCACTTTCTTCCTCACTTTCTTCCTCACTTTCTTCTTCACTTCTTCACTTCTTCCTCACTTTCTTCCTCACTTCCTCAACTGCTCACTTGCTCCCTCTCACATTTACTTCGCCGACCACCTTCGGTTTATTTTTATTTTTTTTATTTTTTCCCTAACCTTTTCTCCATATGGTTTAAATTACTATTTCAAGTATATATCTTCACCTAACCAAAATACTTAGTTGAAGCTAAAACTACAACAAGGATCAGTTTCTGTGTTCAGATCTACTAACCCGAGTACTCTTTGGTTCTACTCTTATACTGATCTAGAGGCATTTCTTAATTCCAGATGCCTGATACTAACAGGCCTTAGTGAACCTCCCTTGAATACTCCCTGGGAGTCCCTACCAACATGTTCAGTCACTCACTCACGTGTAACTCAGGTACCCCTGACATGTAACATCTCTATGTCAATTAAAAGAACATGTTTACAAGTTTTTGTATCACTTACAACGTGTTCTTGTACATACATGTATGCTTTCTCAATTAATAACATATTTGTGCAGTGAAGCCCCCTGAGACAAGTTTCTGTCACTCATCCTAAAGACATCCGGGTCATCCTCCCTACGCAAGCCCTGCTAAAATGGACAGGACTTTCTGCTATTTCCAACCTCTTCTGTGATTGGCTGCTTATTTAGGTCATAAGCATTTTGCAGGCAGATTTAGTCGGATTATGGACACTTAGAGGATTACTGGCAACTAAGAAAAACAGTGTAAAACAAGCAAACTTTCAAACAGTTTCATTTCAGAACTGTGAAAATACATAATTCAATGGAATTTTCGGAACTGTGATAGCACCTTTCAACAATACACAATTTCTCCATTTGGAACTGTGTGAAACAGAAGCAACAATTTCAAACTGTGATGTAGCAGCCCCTGATTGGCTGAGCCGAATGGGTCAGTTAATTAAGTATTCATGAATTAGCAAAGGTTATGGGCCATTTTGTCATGGTATGACTTGGGATGATGCATCCGGGTAGGCTTTTGCTCATCTCTCTAGAAGGTCTAAAAATAATTTCCTGACCTGGATTGAACCTGGGACCTTGAGAGGACCAGGCCTGAAGGTTTAGACAACATACTTACACAGTTGCACTATGAAACATACTGATAGTGATACCACCCATACTTACTTACATGAAGAAAACACCCAAGCATGCTTGTATAAATAAGACAAATACCTACATGTGCACTCTCAGTGCTGAAACACTTAATCATGTGTTACCTTACACTTACCATTCCTCCAGAATCCAGACCATTCCTTACCATCCATCCATGCTGCCAACCATCC
Source organism: Platynereis dumerilii (assembly GCA_026936325.1). Classification (NCBI taxonomy): domain Eukaryota; kingdom Metazoa; phylum Annelida; class Polychaeta; order Phyllodocida; family Nereididae; genus Platynereis; species Platynereis dumerilii. The sequence goes on along the minus strand of JAPTHN010000014.1, from coordinate 20,317,985 downwards.
ATGCTGCCAGCCATCCATCCATTTGCCATTCCCACACATAAATTGAACAGCAACTACCACAGGTGTGAGATCCTGTTACCTGCAGAAAGTTACACACCAACATTACAAGCAGCAGCTGATAAATTAGGCCAGAGATATTTAATTTCCAGCTTCTCTGATCGGCCGACTCCACAGATTTTATGCCTACGGACAAAAACAATTGAGCATGAGCCTACGCACCATTTTTCTTAAACATGTTAAATTGACATTTTAAAAATTGAGATTGCAGCTTTTTTTTCGTCCTTCCGACCAACCCTTAGAATTATAGGGCTCCCACAATTTCCACTATTTCAAGACTGATGCGTCATTTTTCCAGACCATCAATTAGTTCAAATATCCTACCTTCACAACTTTTAACACAGATTGTTCAAATGCAGAACCACCTGATTATATAATTATGAATCGAATGAGTTCTGAACACATCAACCTGAATAAGGAAAACTTTACAAGAGGAACTCAGACAATTTTGTCTGGAAGAAACCGGGGCTGTTTCTGAGTGTGCTGATGGCCTTGTCTACTTCCTTAGAGAATGTGATTGCAGAGTCTGACTCTGGTATACATCAATGTTGAAAAGAAATTTTGTGAATGTGCAATGAAATTGGAACTATTTCTTGGGACAGCAATGCTGTAGCGTACAAAATCAACTTTTGTGCCAGGTGGCAGCAGCATGCAGTTCTCATTTTCACTGGACTGAGAGTTCAGTTTACTTTATCATATTGCGGCTGATCGAGGAAATAATCAGCAAAATGCTGCAGCAAATCAAAATTCCCTACTTCAAATAAAACCCCCCAACTTTCCAGGTCTGGAAAATGGCTTTTGTAAATTCCCTGAGTTTTCTGCACTAAGTTTCTCAAGACTGTGGGTACCCTGTTAAGAAATAGTGCCTCGAGAAGATCCGAGAAGCTAAAGATCAATTATTCCTGGCCTTACCTGCAGAAAGTTACACTGTTACAGACACACAACATTACAAGCAGCAGCTGATAAATTATGTGCCAGGCCACGTGGGGGATGGATTAACTCACATGCAGTCAGGGAAGCCCATGCAGGCTCAGTCTGTTGCAGGCTGTGGTGCAGTGAAGGCTGTGCAGGGTGCAGCTCAATTGTAGGGGCAAAAGCATTGCTGGCAAAGCATTACTTTATGGATGAAGCATTACTGGAGAGCATTATTGGAGAGCGTCATTGGAAAGCAGTATAACTTGTGAGTATTATCGGAAAGTATTACTGGAAAATATTACTGGAAAGCAGAACTTGGAAGGTACTGGAAAGCATCATACCGGGAAGCATCATTAGAAACCATCATTGGAAAGCATCATTGGAAAGCATCATTGGAAAGCATCATTGGAAGGCATCATTGGAAAGTATCATTTGAAAGCACTATCTATAGGCCTATCTACAAGACTTACTTGCGACAGCATTATCGGAAAGTGTTACTGGAAAGTAGTATTTGAGAAAGTGTATTGTTGGAAGGAACAACTTTGTTGAAGCAAATGTTACTGGAAATCATTCCTGTAAAAGCATTGGAACACTGCCACTGTAAAGCATAACTGATTTCTATCTGAAACCATTATACTGGAAAGCAGAACTTGGAAGGTACTGGAAAGCATCATACCTGAAAGCATCATACTGGAAGCATTGTACTGGAAAGCATCATTGGAAAGCACTACCCAAAGGTTTCTATTGAGAAAGTGTAATTGGCGATTGTTACTGGAAAGCACTGCATGTAAGTGCTTCTTTAGAAAGCATATTGCTGATGGAACCATAATTTGAAATCATCACTGGAAAGTAAAACTTTTTGGAAGCATTAGTTGAAACACTACTGGAAAGCAAGAGTTACTTTGTGAAAGCAGTTAGGAAATCATCACTGGAAAGCATCACTGCAGTGCAGGTGGCATCATTGGAAAGCATTGTTTTGAAAGAAGACGGAAGTCATTTACTAGGATGCATTGGTCAGCAGGATAGCAATACTTGTGATATCTATTTCAATGCACTACTTGAAAATAGCATTATTGGAAAGCATTCGTGCATGATTCGATAGTATTGGATATTACAGCTTGGAAAAACACAACCTGGTGGCAGCGTGACTTTGGGGAAAACTTACTGGAAAGTAATAGTTGGTAAGCATTACTGGAGAGCATTGCATTATATTTTGTTGCATTACTTGAGAAAGCATCATTACTTTGCTCTGTGGTGGCATGACTTCACTCTAAAATATTTCAGACAAAATCGGTTTTTTAGATTCAAAATGGTTTTTTGAAAACCAAATTTCAATGCAAAACCAACATGGATTTTTTAAAAAAATCCATGTTGGTGTTTTGCATTGAAATTTTTTTTTAAATCTATGTTGCTTTTTTGCATTAAAATTTGGTTTTTAAAAAAACCTTTTTGAATCTAAAGAACCAATTTTGTCTCGACATTTTTTAGGGTGTTGGAGATGTATAACCTCCCAAAAAACTACTGGAGGCATCAGTTTGGTTGCACCACTTGGTAAAGTATAAAGTTCCAAGCAGATTGGTTTGTACTTGATGGATATATAGGGTTCAGGTACAGAGAGGAAATAGTTTAAATTCTTGGATATATGTGTTTGCTTCATTTGAAGAACTAGATGTGAGAACTTTGTTATTTTAGTGTTATACTCTTGCTACTTCTGCTAGTGCTTATTCACCATAAGTGGTTAGAGGTGGATTCAAACAGATGCGTGGATTATAACAATATGCATTTTGATTTGTATAATGGCATTGAAACATTGCACAGTACATTGGGTACAAATCTGTGCACAGATTGATTGAATATAGCTTTTGTATACCTCCATCGACTTATTGACATTTTTATGAAATTAGCCTATTTAAAGTGGTTTCTCTGTCAGGCAGTTTATTCATTTACTTTAGAATTAAATGACACTGGTTTGTAAAGGGATTAATTGCTGTTTTGACCTTCTCAGTGTGTTGGTCAAAAGCAAATGACTTCCTGGTGATATGATATATACATTTCCATTGAGGCAAAATTAATCTCCAAGTCTAAGTATTTTAGGCGTGCAGAATCGTGCTCTCAATGTATCATGATATTTACCAAAGTGAAAACAGGCATTGTTCAGTTGACTATTAGACATAAGCCGGACATATTGGATTTTTAGTTTCTCGGATCTGACTATAGATTTTCTGCCTATGGAAAAAAAACTGAGCTAACCAACAATTTTTACTGAATTGACATAATGAAAAATTGAGATTATAGCTTCTTCTTTTTTTCGTCCTACTGACTGAATCTAAACAAATTTCCTCGGAATATCCAAGAAGCAACAGATAACAACATTTTCCTGACAAATGCTAATTTCGTAAGGTCAAAAGGTTGCACACGTGCAGCCTCATCCTTCAGCTGAGGTGACAATTAGCTAATGTTGCTAACACCTTATGGCTGATAGATGTAAATTAGCGAACAAAGACAACTTTCTTGACAAGTTATACAGCATCCCAAGTTACAGTACTCGTAAGCTTCAACCTGTCACATGTGTGAAGCCTGCAGGGTGCAGTAGCAAGACCGAAGAATTAAAAATGTAAAAACCAAGAAGAAATACAGGTTGTCAGTTTTAAAGTTTAGGCTTAAAATAATCTGCCTCCAGCATTCAGAAGTATAGTTGTAGTTTCCTCCAAGTGAAAACAAACTTACAGTCTGTCTCACAACATGCGAACTGATGTTTGGTCTGATTTCTCCACATCTAAAGATCACACAGTAGAAATACACATACTCATGGGTAAAGGAGCCAATCAGTAATTTATTTATCATATTTTTGTGATGTTCTGATGCAGTTTTTGTCAGATATTTGACGATGATCACCCTAGAAATGAGTCGTACAGAAATGAGTCGGACTGTAACTTCATTAAGGATTAGGTCATTTCTGTTGGAGCTCATTGTCTGATTCATACCATCCTTGCATTCACCATCAATGACTTTGTGTAACTTAAAAATGTGATTAGGCACTTATTCCTCGCCATTTTTATGACTTTCATCATCTGTAACTATACTTTTAGACCTTTCAAAAACTTCTAGTGAGTATATTGTGAACATTATGGCTGCCATCACTTTGATTTTGCAATGGTGTAAATGTAGGGGGAGCTGTGAGTGCATGGAGCTCCCCTGGTGGCAAAGTAAATCTCAAGCCAGAAGTTATGATGAACTATCAGTTTGATTCTGTATAAATGCTTTCCTTGTGGGTCTACCACGAAGAAATAAAACGGAGACTCTGAGCCAACAGCAATGTGCTGGAACTTTTACATTAGCATCATTCATAATATGTAAAACATATTTATGTTAATACTACTTTTTTAACAATTTTTCTGTATACTTGCAGGTGACGAACGACAATACACAGATAACCTTGAAGGAAGCCGCATAAGTGAAAACCACATAACTGAAAGAAGGTCTTCTGATTAATATACATCCTCGGATTCAGCATTAATCTCACATAGGATTATTTTGTGACAACAGAATGCTTCCTTGTTCTCTGTATTCGTGAGGATTCTTCGCGTCACAGATATCGTCATCATTTTGGAGTTATTATTCGGCCCGGGTTATTCGGGAATTATTTGTGATTCTACAATATTCTGAACGTTGCTTTAGCTTCACTCAAGGACTGCACATGGAGTCTATCAGAATCTGTAGGTTTTGGATTACATAAATGTTTCGTTACGATACACTCTTCATGTTGGTAGGTTAACGACTAATAACCACAGTTGTTGACAAACCTACAGAAATATCAAGTTATTCGAATAACTGTATTTCTGCAAACAAGAATATCCTACCAAGATCTTTTGGATTGCGAGTGAATTGAGTCTAAACATATGATGCTCTTGAGAAGTTAAGATTACTGTGGAATACAAAATATGGATGTTTCTATATCATATAATTGATAAGTTATTTGAGAGGATTGGCAACTTCTTGATTATGTTCTTGTTTACCACAGCTGACACATGTAAAGATGACTTATGCACAAAATAACAAGATGGCAATGGATTTATTATAATGAACTCTTCAAAAAGAAACAAAAACTGTAACATTACTAAACTTTTCGGTTTTCCTTCAACGACGCACAAAGTTGTTCACCTCTGATACTTACGCAGAGTGCGATAAGTCAATGTTGTTTTTGATGAGTTCATAAGTCATTTGACTTACTTTATAGAACATCACTTTTGCTTCTTAGAAATGAAAGGTCAACAGTTCTCGGAAGACGTCCCTGCCATAGCACCGTTGACGACAGCTAGCTAAGTGCTAATCGTTGTGCGAACGACGTCTTTTATATCATAATTATCAGTGGCGCATAGAATAAATAAATGATATTGCATGAGGACATTATTATAAAAGCACTGAAGCTACCGTACATCATATTTTGACAACTTCGGTGAAGTAAAGATCTTCTTTTGGTGGTTATGACAGCAATTAGTATCACAAAAAAGAGTGTTTTCCATCAAGAGTTTGGATTAAGTCCTTTCATCATTTAAACATTGCAGTAAGTTTATTTCATCGTGATTGTGCTCCAGATTTTCTAAATCACCTGACTTCGCAGATTATATGAACACGTTCGTTCTTGGAAAATGTGCCTGCTGTAACACCATATCAATAACACAATACTGCTAATTACTGTAAGAATAACATCACATATATTGTATGCCTTCACCTATTAACTATCAGTATCACTTACATTGAACAAATATAGGTGTTAATATATATATAGCTGTTTGCTGTTATCAAAAGAGTATCACTGACACATCGCCACACAGCCGTGTTGTATAAGCAAAAAAAGGGTGCTTGTACGTCATCGATTGGAGTTACATATTTACCAAAAAATATTCCAAGGACACGTGGGAAATTGAACAGTGAATGCAGCAGGATTAACAAACCATGATTAACCGCTTATTTAACCTATTTCTGTCAACAAATGATCTCAAAGAAATAATATCAAAGGATGGCGATGAAACAATAGGGATGTTTTTCCAAAGTCAACATTACAATCTGAGATAGCAATTAGTTGACATGTACGAAAGGATTAATTACGTGATAGGTCTAACTCGGATAAACATATTGTATCTTGAATGATGTCCAATTTAGGAGTTTAAAGATACATTTAATTGTGTGAGAGGCAAATTTACTTGTTTCTAGATGATGGAATGACAGATAGATAAAGGAAAGTTATAGGAAGAATGACGTCACCTTGTTGAACACTTTTCCTTCGTACCGAAATTTACTCATTTTTGGGCAAGGAGAAATAGTGTCTCCCTGAGGTACACTCTTTATACAATGATGAACTATCTGACCATCAGTGAATCATTCACAGGGAGAATTCAGAATCACAAGTAGCTCTATGAATGAAAGCAACTTAAAGCACTTTATATCAGGATTAGGCTTTTAACTTCCACTCAGAAACCAATTGACCTGTGAAAAACCATTTTGATGGGAAGTCAATTTTTTTTTATAGTTCCCGTATCCTGTGTTATTTTTAGCTCTGTAGTGATTTAAATTTTCCAATCAATCGATTCATGGATAGGTGATAGAATTTGATTGGAAACCAATCAGAGTTTCCATTCAACACCAACCCATTATCCAGTGACACTTGCTTGACTCTCCGATCAATATTCACGATCAAAGAGCAATCGAATTATTCCATAACTCAGATTGCGGTTCAGCCGCCCTATAATTACCATGATTGGTTATCCCCTAGAGTGCTTGATACGTCGACGGCTATCTATTATTACCAAATTGGGTTAAAAATTTGAGAGGATTTCTAAGTGACTTCGCTGAGTGTCACATCGTTTATTCCAATGGAATATCATTTAAATCGCAGCATTCGAGGTGATATATAAACCTTTATAAGGGATCCAGACTGCTCAACACAAATGAATAACTCCTCATTGTGATCTGTCTTAGCGTGACATTTGAAAGTATCGTATAACATTTTGTGAAAATTGAGATATAGACACAGCAATGTATCTTTCGCTGTTCCATCATGCCAGAAATTGGTTGTTTACTTCATGTATCATTTTTCCCTAATGACAATGAGTCAATGACAAGAAAGCCTCATTCTGGGATGAGTATCATTATGTTGCTATGACGATGGCAGCGGACATGTGCTGTCAAATTTACAAAGTGGATTATCAATTACGTTGTGAAGGACGATTATGAATAGAAGTTGAGGCTCGTGTTTTTGTCGAACAAAAACATCACCATGACCTTGACGAATCAATCGACCTTGGAGTACTTGGATGCTTACGAGATCATATGGACTAGAGAGGTCATTTTCAGAGTCACTACCTTAGTGATTGTTATGTTCTTTACATTGCTAGGCAACTGGACCTTGATATACATGATTATGTGTTACCCCCGGCAACGGAGAAAACGGGTCAACATCTTCTTAGTGAATCTTGCTGTGGGTGATTTAATGGTGTGCTTGTTTACCATGACAACCGAAATTCTTTTCGTTGCATTTGGGAAGTGGGTATTGGGAGCCGCGGCTTGTAAGTTGATAGTTTACGGTCAGATTGTAACGATAGCTTCAGCAACTTTTCTGTTGACTGGAATGAGTATAGACCGATACCAAGTGCTCGTTCAGCCACTACGCTCATTAGCAGGGCGACCGAGGATCTTAAATAAAGTTCTCACGGCATGGATAGCTGCCTTTGTTTTCGCTGTTCCTCAGTTATTCATATTTGTGCAGACTGACGAAGGAGTTTATTCAGACGGCTCAGTTAAACACCTCTGTCGGAGTCAAGGATATACCGCTCGCTGGCAGAGGAAGCTATACTTCACTTTCCTGACGACTTACATTCTCATCATCCCATTTTTTATCATGAGTTTTTGCTACATCAATATCATTAGAGTCGTGTGGAAGCGCACCGACAGTGGACCCGATGAACCGCGCTTAAAAATCAGGTTCCTGCACAATCGACAAAAGAGCCAGAGATCAAACAGTACGACTAACGGCAGTGCTTTGAACCAAACCGCATCACAGGCCAGGAGGCACGGACGCTTGACTATCCCTAAGAAATTAGTCTCTTCATCAAAAAGGAAAGTGGTCAAGATGACGCTGTCTGTAATTATTGGTTTTCTGATTTGTGAGACCCCATATTTTGTGATAGGACTAATTCGCATCTTCTCTGATTACCAGATCAAGCTAACTCAAGCGTTAAATGTAGCCGAGGTCATGACTCTTGTTCACAGTGCCCTTAATCCGGTCTTATACGGCATCTTCAGTACGAAGATGTCTATCCGTGCCTTACTGAGATACCTGCCTTTCTGTACGCCTCCGAGGCCGGCTGAAAAGTCGTACGACTTTCCGTCGGAGGACGAAACCACGTGGACTGAACTACGCCGCTTTAGCATGGAGTTGAGGGGGGATTACACGAAAACGCCCTGCTGGAAAAGAGTATTGTGCCCCTGCTGTGTCGCGACCCAACCCCCTACTTACAACAACACGACAGTGGAGTATTACCAGGAGCTATTACCTAATGGGACGGCTCAAGAACGACCTCACGCTGAAACGGACTCATCTGACACAGAGGTCGCCACTGAAAGGGGATCACCAAGGTCACGTGACCGTCATGTGGTGTCATTAGTATTAGTCAATCGCAACACAGAGGGACCGCAGTCTGTGTCTGCATTATGAAAATTTTAATCATATCTAACTTTAAAATGTTACAGATGGTCTCAATTTTTGCATTAAACAAATTGCATTGATCAATACATTATGTTCTTAACTTATTTACCATTTTATCTTATAATGATCAGTCATTTCACCAAACCATTGATGTAATATTATCATCCTTCGTGACTAGTCAAATGATCATCTTCAATTGGTATATATTTCGACAACTATTCATTTCTACAAAACGTAATTGTTTTTTACTCAGGCCTAATTACAATAGATGGAAAACGAGTGCTTACAGAAAAGCACTGGAATGTTTCTTGTGAGGTCACATCCCTGTCCCTGCCATGTTAATCTGTATGAGTCATAAGCAGTTTGCGAGGTCATATCCTATACTTGCAATGCTAGCAGGGAAGCCATTTGATGATACTGAATGACAAAATGACACTTCATTTCAATGTGTTTGATAGGGCATCTTGTGAGGTCATTGATGGCCACCAACAGTTTTTCGTAAGCACTCGCTTTTCGTCTACTGTAAATCTTCAAAATTGTTGTCCTACTCTCATAATTCTGGACTGAAAGAAAATCATTTCCATGATACATGATCATCCCAATTCATAATGAGTCATCTTTGTCATATATTTCTGTTTTATTGGTCATCATTGTTTGGTATTAATTGTCTGTGAAACTACCACTGCCATATTGGGTGCTTTTGATATTTTGCAAAGTGTGACTTGTGTCACTGGAGTCTAAAATGTTTGCAATTGAAGACGAACAAGTGCCTCTCGGAACTTGGGCAAGAGAGAACGAATATTGGTCAATTAGACTTCGCATGCAAGACTTAATTTATCTATTTAAAAGAACATGATCTAATTTTCGACAAATGCGCAAGATGAATTCCTTATCATTCCAGTCTCTTCCACCAATTCTTGGCACTCGCTTGTGTTCGATTACGACCGTGCGACTTCAGTGACACAAAGTACTTTTGCAACAAAATCGAAAATGCCCTTATTGTACATAATATGAAATGCAGATTTGAAAAAATAATACAAAAACTGACTGACTTCATGTGATCAAAGACTTATAGTGTATTTTTGTGTCATTAACATATTGGGTATTTTACCTCATGATATTAATTGTCAAGTGCAATTTAATAAAGTGTTACCTCATTCTGCTGTGTGGTATTGTTTGAACAGTCATGCAAAGTCAACCTTGACATCATAGTGTTAATAACAAGCAATCTTAGAGTTGCAGCACCGCCCATGCACAGTGTCATGGTTTGCCAGCGGAATACATAGGCTATGTATGATTGGAAAAAATAATAAACAATTTGAACAATAAATGTAAGTAGGCCAAACCCTCGATATTGGTTGACTCAACATCAACTATTTGTTATATTGTGCACCAAAATTTTCAGACTTCTACATTATTGTAAAATACTGGTTTTTCTAAAGATACTTAATTTTTTTAATATGAAATATACTTAATTTTTCCAATTATTTACAATGAGCATATTTATAAAATGGTAGATTGACATTTCAAGAAGTTAGATTTCCTCCTACCCAGGCCTTCCCTTAAGTAATAGGCAATTAAGCGCATGCATGGTTGCTGCTAAGAGCATAGGGACACACCAATATCACTCTCCACACACCAATAACACTTTTAAGACACCAATATTGTTATTTATTGGCGTGTGTCATGTGACTGATCTCCTGCTACATGATTGGCCTTAAAATTTTGATGCAGAATATAGATATAGTTATTGGACTGATAATAAGAAATGTCTGGGGCCTTCTCTGTATTGTAGTCCTGCAATGACCTGTTGCCCGCTGTTCCTGAGTTTCCCATCGAAACCAACCAGAACGATGTAAACACCAGGCTATATGTGATCTATGTGGAGCTATGACAAACTCCCATAAATATTTATCAGACGAAATATAGTGCAGCATGATGCCCATCCAACTAGAAGGGAAAAACAACAGTAGATCATAATTCCAAATGGTCCAGGGGTCAGCCATTTTGGATTTAGTGCGAGCCTTACGTGGGATATGGAAGTCTTACTCGGCACAATTTGGCATGAAGAAAAAAAACACAAAGAAGATAAATTGGTACCAGAATCACGTTCACACCTATATTGTAGGCATAAGGGATAGACCAGAAAATGTGCATACACACTACTATTTGTATACATAATCATGCATCTGGATATGTATTGGGATGTTACGCACCTGCTGTTTTCCCAAAGTAAAGGTATCACATGCAATAACGCCAAAAAATATATCAATGGTTATTCAGGACTGTTCCATTGTTTTTCCTTTACAAGAACATTGCTGATACTATTGTCAGCACGTTATGTATACCATGGCCCATGGGATCAGCAATATGTGTTTGTCACAGCTTGGGCTACAGCCTTCGCTGAATAAAGTGAACAACCTTTACTTATTACTCCAGTGAAGTATCCGTCTATATCTAATTTTTTTAATCATCCACAGTTGCTATCATTAAAGAGGCGAGACTTCTGATTAATTCTTAAGCCCCTTTCCCACTGAACACATATGCCTGCGTTTGACCACATAAGCACAAAACGCACTGGATACGCAATTGGTTATGCAAAGCTATGCAATGCTATGCCATGCAATGCAACACAAGGCAATACAATGCAATGAAACGTGTACAAACGCACAAGAAGAGCTAAAAAATTAAACATGTTTAATTTGAACGCAGTGGGGCTGCATATGAACATGATAGGCAAAGCAATGCAAGCCAGTTTGCAAGCCAATGTCAAGAAACGCAGTCTTGTTGCAAAGCTATGTGATGCCTATGCATTCATAAGCATCAATATGCATTGATATCATATGGTTAGCCAGAATACTCGCTGCTGATTGGCCGACAGCCGTGCAATATTCTACGATATTGCACCACGCATTATATTGCACGCTCATTTTAACATGTAAGAGATTGGACGGACCTGAGAGGAAGCACCATATTTTGATGCTGCTGCAGCCAAAAGCAAACAAAAACGTTGTGTTTGTTGGTTTTACTAAAAAAGGAACTGCACAGCAACGGAGGCAGATAGAAAGATGGGGATGGTGGCAAAAGAAGCGCATATTTACGGGCCAGGTGGATATCAACTTTTTGTGTTGGTTATTTTATTTGTGGCATCAGAATAAGGCATTAAGAGGCCGAAAAACGGCTTTTTTGCCGATTTTTCAGTGACTTTGTTGTGTTTAAAGGTCTAAAGTCTGCTATAAAGTTTAACTGTATAATATGCATTGATATGCAAGTAAAATTGAGTTTTTGGTACTAATTTGTTGAGGTTTAAGTGATGTAAGATGCTGTTTGGGAGAACAAAAGACAGTATTATGCAGTCATATGTACCAATATGTATATGTACGCATATCGTTTGCAGAGCTATTGCATGCCTATGCCAAGGTATTGCAGAGTTATGCATCCTTCTGCACCTGCTACGCAATCTAGAGTCAAAGAAACGTGTGCAACCATTGCATTTGGACACTTTCTATGATATTATACAGTTATCGCACAGCACCGAGTGCAATATCAGTTTTTATGGCACCGAGGTGACTAATATTGCACGAGGGCGCAGCCCGAGTGCAATATTAGTCACCGAGGTGCCATAAAAACTGATATTTCACGAGGTGCTGTGCAATAACTGTTATATCATATGGTTTTTTGAGGCAAATTCAAAGAAAATGATTGGAATTCCTTGTCCAAACTCGTTTTGTGTTTCTTTTGACCTGCCTGTTTCAAATGTATCGCGTCAAAAATCAATGACTATTTCACTCACAAAAATTTTTTTCACACTATCGGAATCCACAAATGGTATACTTGATCATGGATTTTTTTCAGATTTTTTTGTTAAACTTTATAGCAGACTTTAGACCTTTAAACACAACAAAGTCACTGAAAAATCGGCAAAAAAGCCGTTTTTCGGCCTCTTAATGCCTTATTCTGATGCCACAAATAAAATAACCAACACAAAAAGTTGATATCCACCTGGCCCGTAAATATGCGCATCTTTTGCCACCATCCCCATCTTTCTATCTGCCTCCGTTGCTGTGCAGTTCCTTTTTTAGTAAAACCAACAAACACAACGTTTTTGTTTGCTTTTGGCTGCAGCAGCATCAAAATATGGTGCTTCCTCTCAGGTCCGTCCAATCTCTTACATGTTAAAATGAGCGTGCAATATAATGCGTGCAATATCGTAGAATATTGCACGGCTGTCGGCCAATCAGCAGCGAGTATTCTGGCTAACCATATGATATTTCTAATTATGTCATGAAACGTGGCTAAATGCATCCAGTGGGAAAGGGGCTTAATTAGAGAATATAGCGTGCTGCAGACAGTTAGCCCCATTAGGACACCAAGGAACTTTTCAGGAGCATACGGTTGTCCACCTTCCTGCCGTAGCCAATCGAACCTTAATTCAGCCCAATTACCCTTAAATGACCCAATCACGCCATCCTGGCATTGATACATCAACTCTTAAGGTAAAAAAGTAGTCCAAAAGTAGTCCAAAATGACCTCATTACTGACCAATCAAGTGTGCCATTCCGCCCTCCCTTTGTGTCAAGAAGTTCTTCCATCACCTAATAGTCCAATATATTATCGATTTAAAGGAGTTTCTTATACTTCTGGCACATCATCATGAAAAGTAGGGAAAAATTATATATAAATCAGTTATAAATGTCCACTCTTTTGGAAATCGATGTCTCAAGACTAAGATTATATGATTAGAGTCATCTGACATCACAATTCAACAGCATAGATGGATGGATGGATGATTGGGGCTTTACGTCCTGTATTTATGCACTTGGTAATGGTAGGCTAATTAGGACAGGAGGAGGACACGGCAATGAGGCAAAGGATGATTGAAACAGCCATCCAACATAGGCCCAGGTGACCCGGCAAGAGCTGGATTCGAATCCGGTACCCAGCGATTGGCAGCCCAGCACGCTACCACTAGACCAACCCTCCCCCCTATTCAACTGCATAGAAAAGAACTTGAGATTCCACGTAAATATGACAAGGAGTGAAACAATCAACAATATGATTACTCGCAAACATGATCAGAACTGATGATATAGATCTACGTGTATGTGGATATTTGCAAAAGAGAACAAAGTTACTGGAACTTGGATGTCTTGGAAGAGAGTGAACAGAATGAGTACAACATACACAGCATTAAAGGTAAGAAAAGAACATATTATATAATGTATTGAAGGTAACCAACATCTGCACAGACAATAACCTTACACTGCAGGCCATGTTTTCGAAACTTCTCAAGTCCATAAAACAAGATACTTACTCCCATTGGTTCATTACTTTACTGAGGTTCATGCAGAGCTCATGCAAGATTTATGCTGAGTTCTTGTAGAGTAAATGCAGAACCCATGCTAAGATTCTAAAGTTATCTCCTTGATGTTTAAAATTATTGTTTTTGTCAGATTTTTAGAGAAAAATATGTATCCCTTGACTAGCAACTTATTAAGTGACCCAGCTTGTGCTCTTCTGCGGAATAGTAAGTAAGCTTTGTGCTTTAGAAATCGAAAGTTTCGATTTGTGGGACTCCAATCCGAACAGACACAATGCCCCATAAATTGTCCCAGAAACAATACCCCGCAAATTGTCCTAGACATATTACCCACAAATTGTTGTCCCAGGCAAAATACCCCACAAATATTCCCAAACACAATACCCAACAAAGTGTCCAAGACTCTGGCAAGACATAATACCCCACAAATTGTCCCTAACACAATACCCCACAAATTGTTCAGGACACAATACCAAACAAACTGTCGCAAATTGTCCTAGACATGTTACCCACAAATATTCCAAGATGAAATACTCAACAAATTGTCCCAGACCCAAACACAATAATATTAAGCCGATACCCCCGAATTGACAATACCCAATAAATTGTGACAAATGTTTTTTGCTCATGAGAAGATATTTACTCAACACATTGTCCCACATGCAATAGACAATTATTACACAAGAAGTTCCATTTAGTGTAGGCCAAAGCAGACGTTGAGGTTGGCTTCGGCAGCTGCTGTTTCCAGAAGGTGGCTCCGTGGTGCAGTAATGCAGTCACCAATGACATCTAACAGAATCTTCTCTTCCATCAAACAAGCAATTTTAAAATAATAATTTCCTCCCAAAGTTGTTGACTTCTCCTATATTTGATAATATACTTTGCAGTGAGATTTCTCTGTAAGAAGTAAGTGGACTTTATTATCTTAGTAGTCCGTAAATGGACTGTAGACTGGTTGGTAAAACAAGGAAGAAAAGTCTACTAATTTTTAGAACTATCTCCAGTGCTTGCTGGCTCTGCAGCTTGACTCTTTCTGCTCTGTGTTTCTTTATTATACTACGGGTATATTACTGTTATTTTTTCACTGTTACAATTTGTCTTTTCTTTTTGCAGATCTAAAAATAAGTCAAAGCACCCCCCCCCAAGATAAAATTAATAAAAACCTGCTTTTCCTCCCCCCCCCCCTTGCAAATGAAAAATAAATGCACCAGCTGCGAACCATTATCAAATAAAACCTTATTTTATGTAATTAATAGTGGCTTTACATCCTCCTTTTCCACACTAGATACCAAGGGCCTATGTTGGACGCTGTTTCAATCATCCATCGCCTCATTGCTGTGTCTTCCTCTTGTCCTAATTAACCTACCAAGTGTATAAATACAGGACGTAAAGCCACAATCATCCATCCATTCATCCGCACTGGATAGGCTAATCAGGCCAGTCATGGACCATGGCAATGAGATAACACACTACCACTACTGATATCTCAGAGATCCAAACAACCCCCCATCGGTCATTCTGTTTGGTTTACGAAGAAACCACTTAAACTGGTTTTTGTTAAAAACCAAACACTCTGGTATTTCCACAAACCCAAGTTGGTTTTATATGCAGGACAAGTTCAAAAACCAAACGGGGTTTTTTGGAGGCTTTTTTTTTTAGAGTGTAGGTATTGAAGGTAACCAACATCTGCACAGATAATAACCTTACACCACATGCCATATGTTCAGAACTTCTCAAGTCCATAAAACAAGATATTTACTCCTGTTGATTCATTACTTTACTGTGGTTCATGCAGAGCTCATGCACGATTTATGCTGAGTTCTTGTAGAGTAAATGCAGAACCCATGCTAAGATTCTAAAGTTATCTCCTTGATGTTTAAAATTATTGTTTTTGTCAGATTTTTAGAGAAAAATATGTATCCCAGGAGGAGCAACTAGCGACCTAGCATGCACTCTTCTGCGGAATAAGTAAGCTTTGTGCTTTCGATTTGTGGATCTTCAATCCGAAAAAGACACAATGCCCCATAAATTGTCCCAGAAACAATACCAAGCAAATTGTTCCAGGCAAAATACCACAAAAATAGTCCCAAACACAATACCCCGCAAATTGTCCCAAACGCAACACCCAACAAAGTGTCCAAGATATAATACCCAGTGGCGTAACTGGTGGGTCACGAGCAGGGGGCACCTGGGGGGGCACTCGATTCTCTGGGGGGGGGACCCACTATACGAATTGTACATTTTAGCCTGAGTTGGAAAGTTCATATTGGGGGCACTTGGGGAGCACAGGTCCAGTATGGGGGGGCACATGCCCCCTGTGCCCCCCCCATAGGGATGCCACTGATAATACCCCACAAATTGTCCCAAACACAATACCCCACAAATTGTTCAGGACAAAATACCAAACAAACTGTCCAAAAAAAAAATACCCCGCAAATTGTCCCGAACACAATACTAACAAATTGTGCCAGAAAAAATCCCACAAATTATCCATGACAAAATACCACAAAAATTGTCCAAGACACAATACCCTTAAAATTGTCCTAGCACAATACTCCACGTATTGTCCAAGACAGAACAACCCGCAAACTGTCGAGACACAATATCCCACAAATAGTCCCATATTACAACTATGCCCCATATGTTGTCCCAGAAACAATACCCCACAAATTGTCACACACAGAACAATTATAGAATATCCCAAACTTTTTACTTCATATCTCGATAATTTGCAATACAATTGATTGACAATGATTTTGCAGCCCTAAAATACCCCATGAATTCTCCCAGACAGAATACCCCACAAATTGTTCAAGACACAACAACAAACAAACTGTCCAAGACAAAACACACCGAAAATTGTCCTAGTCCTAGACGTGTCATAAATCGTCCGAGACAAAATACTCCACAAATTGACCAAAGCACAATTTCCAAAAATTGTTCAACATAGTACCCCACATATTCATGCATTGTTCAATGCATAATACCCTACAAATTGCCCCAGACTCGATACCCCCAAATTGACAATACCCAATACATTGGGACAAATGCAATGAATTGGACAAATGCAATAAATTGTGACAAATACGAGGTGTTTTCCAAAAGTTCTGTCCATCTTGTCATAACTTTTGACGTATTTTATAGAGGCACATGAAATTTGGGTCACTTTATATTTGGGTAATATGCAATTGGTTTGCAAAATATCAGATCCTGGAAATAGACATAAAAGGTTGTTTTGTTGCCATGGAAACCTGAAGTCATGGAATGCGGCCCATATTTTGTAGTTATTTCATGCTGTCAGATTAACACCTGTCCAGTGTAACTGGCTACGCTTACTGAATCGAGGCATATTAATAACTTTTTTCTCATTACAAGCAATGCACTTATTGTGAAGCACAGAATAACAATGGAAACAATGTTTCGAACATATTTTAGTCAGTTAAGCATTCTTGATTCAGTAACGTCTGTTTTCCATGAGATGAGAAACTTTATGATTGGTGAATGAGATCACAGAAATCTATGAAATTCATATAATTTCCTTCAAAATCTGACAGAAAGAGTAAGAACCTTGTTAATTATACATATAAGGAAGATAGTATGAGTAATGAAACCGTGTAGGCTTTTTTGAAGTAATAGAAGAATATCAGCGAATACAAGAACCGCAAAACCGCGTAACTCCAAAACTGTCTTGAACTTGAAGACTTACGGCATGCTTTTCAAATGGATTGAACGTATGGAGAAACACATCATGTACTCAATTGATCACTTAGAGAACTCGTGAAATGATGATGCTTGTTTTTCACAAGTTTCCTGTTGGAAATCTCTCAAGATAATTAAATTTTATGACAAGACATTTTTGTGGCTGCCTGTTTTTGTGCTCTGGGCCGCATTTCAAGACTTCCGGTTTCCATAGCAACACAATCAAGACTTATTTTTATTTCTATGATCTGATTTTTTGGGGATCAATTGCAAATTACCTCAGATTTAACTGACCCAAGTATGATGTCTCTGTATAAAATATAGCTGAAGTTATGGCTAGTTGGACAGAACTTATGGAAAACCCCTTGTACAATAGCATAATTTGTCCATGACAAAATATTTACTCAACTCATTCATTATTACTCATACCCGATGTTGATATTGGCTTTGTCACCTGCTGTTTCCAGGAGGTGGCTCCTTGGTGCAGTAATGCAGTCACCAATGCCATCTAGCCTGAGTACCAGTGAGTGGCCTCAAAGAAATTGTTCTCTTCCATCAAACAAGAGATTTAAAAAGAAACTTTCGCCACAAAAGCGTTGACTTCACCAATATTTGAAAACTACACCTGATTTCCGATTGAAGCGCAGCAACAGTTTTCACCATTCAACCGCATATATATACGACCACTTCCAAGCTTCGTTAGAAGCCCACGGAAGAGCTAATTCCCGAAGAGAACTTGATAAATTGGAGATAAACACCAAGAAAGCAACTTATTTTTGTAGAATACAAACATGGAATTTGTCCCTACCATAACAACCTTCTATCCCTAATTACTCGATTAATCAATCATCTAAGAAGCTCGAAATAACTTAATTACTGCCTATAAAATTTGCTTGAAAGTGCTCAAATTTATCTAAAACTAACATTTGGAAAGTCAATGGTGCTCCACTTCCAAATTTTGCACTACCAACATATTTTCTGCGGTTCGTTTGCCGCTGCTTAACAGATTACCTAAAGACAAATCAGTATGTAATGTCTTTTGGGTTTCATAATCGTAGATTTTTATATATTTATTTATTATTTTTATTATATATGTATATAAATAATTTTCAAGCCCATGAATCAAATATATATATATTATATATATAATAATAGAGTAGGTCGAGGCAAGAAGCCCGGGTTAGCAGTCTGGGAAATTACCATCACATGATGACAATTGCAATTCCTGGCCCTGACAGGATGATTGAAGGTGTGGGGTTGATCAGTTGGGTATCAAAAGGAAGTCTGATCTTTGTACACTCATCCTCATCACAAAGCAGCATGACAGTAGCGGGACATATTCTGTCCCATTTCGCGAGGTACCGCAAAGTCATCAGCTGCTGATGACAATTTCTTAATTTCTCTGGAGCCTTCGGGTTCTTTTCCTCATTATGTAATGGATAGGTCTGCCAAAATTTATATAGTTAGTTGATACTGTGATACAACTTCATGCCAAGTTTGGAAGTGATAGTAGCAGCAGTTATTTTTAAATAGCCTGTCAAAGATGATTTTGAGCACTGCTTAAGTCATGGCTGGGCCATGACACTTTGAGAAGGTCATGGGAGGGTGATGACAGTGCTGGGATGAGTGTCATGTGGGGCTGAAGACATTGATTGTCATGAGCAGATGGTAATTTCCATGACTGGTTAGGTGAGAGGACCCACCAGAGTTATATCTAAACTTACATTTTTGGTGCATTGTCTTATTGATAGGATTGAAGCTAGAGGCATTTTAGGTGATGACACAAATTTTCAGGGCAAAAAGCACCAAAGCATAGTAGAAATTTAAGAAACAAAAAAATGTGTATGGTTTTTGTAACTTTGACTAATTCTTTGAAAGGGGTTGTCAGAAATAACTTTGGAAAATTTTTAAAGTATAATGGATATCTGCATTGCTTCACTTTATGACCATCACATAAATATGATTTGGATTATGTTTTTTGCATTTTAGTTCAAAATATAGAGGTAAAATTAAAATATGTGGGTTTGGGGCGAGATGCCCCAAATGATAATAATAATAATAATAGTAGTTTGTATAGCGCCAGTTCCAATAAAGAAATTGCTCATCGACGCTTACGTTGGTGCTTTAATTATAGGCTTTATTGAATAAGTGAGTTTTTAACTTTTTCTTAACACTTGAAAGGTCAGGTTTTTGTCTGAGTTCAGTAGGCAAGACATTCCATAGAGCTGGACTGACTGTGGAAAAGGCTCGATTTCCCCAGCTATTTTTTAGTTTTACCTTTGGTATATCAAGCAGGTCTTTTTCTGAACTCCTTAAGTTACAGTTTTTTCGCTATTATTACATAGTTTGTTCTTTTGGAGGAAACTTCTTAAGTCCTTTATGCAATTTTCCATTTGAGAAATAGCGGCTGTGGCAGTTGTGTTGTTTGGCTTAAATGAGAGAATCAATTGTTCCTCATCAGCATATTTCTCATCATCTACATCATGTTGCACTGCTATTTTGCTGATAGGAGAAATGTAGGCATTGAACAGAATGGGTCCTAATTTAGAGCCCTGAGGGACCCCATACTTTAGTCGTTTTGGTGATGATTCGCTGTCATTTATAACTACTGATTGCGTTCTGTCCATGAGGTAGGATTTAAACCATTTAAGGGCTTTTCCTCTTACTCCATATAGATTAGTTAATCTGTCCAGCAAGATATCATGGTCAATGGTGTCAAAAGCTATAGAAAGATCCAGAAGTACTAGCATCGAGATCTCTCCTTTGTTTCCATTTAGCATAATATTAATGTGGATTTTTGTTAGAAGTGTTTCTGTACTGTGGAATTTCTTGTAGGCTGACTGGTTTGTGTCATGGAGGTCATTTTCATGCAGGTGATGCGTGAATTGGGCTATCACAGCACTTTCAATTATTTTTCCTAAGAATTTTAGATTCGATACTGGTCTGTAGTTTTTGTTTTCCAAGTCTAACCCAGACTTCTTTAAAAGTGGTTTAATTATTGCATGTTTCATAGAGTCAGGCATAACTCCTAATTGGAGAGAGGTGTTTACTATGTCTGTAATGATAGGTAGAAATTCATCAAGACATTCTTTAATCATCCAGGTAGGGATGGGATCAAGCTTTGAGTGTTTAGAGGCCATGTTATAGACAATTTTCTTTACTTCATCATTTGACAGTTTTGAGAATTTGAAAAGTGGTCGTCCAGTAAAAGAGTCTGCTTCAGCCTGGTTTTCCACTGATGCTACGTTTCCAGAAGATGCATCTAATTTTGACCTGATCTTGTCGATTTTACCTTCAAAGAAAGCTAAGAGTTCCGTAGCCAGGACTTCATCAGATTTGTCAGGTGGGAAAGGTGTACTTGGTTTGCGATGTAGAGCGGAGTTGACAATTCTAAACAAGGTCTTCGAGGTGCCTTTATTTTTAGCAATTTTATTATGCAAATCCATTGTCTTGAGGTGTTTAAGCTTATAGTTGAGAGAATTCCTTTGCTCCTTGAAGTCCGCTAAATTAGTCTGAGATTTAGATTTACGCCATTGATATGGGGCATGAGGCCCCCTTCACTGGGGGGTCAAAGTTGCTTCAGGAACCATTTAATAATGTGTACTTTACCTAAAATCTTGATAGAATAGCTAATTAAAATATAAACAATTTTGCCCGAAATTAAAACAGGGCAAAAAATATTAAAATATAATTGTATAAACAGAAAAATTCTGAAATTCAAAAAAAGTGAATAGAATGCCTTAAAAATGATAGTAGAACCTTAAGAAATAACTTTTAAGCTGAATGCGCTCGCAAAAAAAATTGCCATAGGATTATAATAGGGGGGCTTCTTGCCCGATGGGCGGGGTAAGAAGGCCATTTTTAATTTTTTACAAAAATGACCGTAACTCCTTTATTAAAATTGGTAGACATTTGTTTCACTGGTTATTAGTAGAGTCAAGTGATCCCTTCCTGACAGCATAAGCATTCAAATAATCGCCCATAAAAAGTAGGTCAAATCGCACCTCGAAGTTAAGGGGGGCCGCATGCCCAGACCTACTCTACTCTATTGTTTAAATAGGTAAAAAAAATCAGTAATTTCATTAATCTAGGCTCCAGGGTTGTTGGTCAGTCGATGGTGTAGACAATTCCATTCCTTTCGTGTCTTTCTTGGGAGTTGTTCTTCTTTGCAACATATTTTTCTATGTTCCGGATTTCTTGAATTTGTCTGATAAGTTCTTCTGTTTGTGGGGGTTGTCTTACTCATTTTACAATAATAAACATTTGTATAACTTTGTGTGTGTTCAAACTGTGTTGCACTCAGGATGATTTCCAGACATTCCAGTACTGTTGTTTGAAAGGACCCAAATATAATTGTGGTTGGTGAAATATATTTCGATGGAATCTAGTATTCTGCTGCGTCCATTCTTGCATGTCTATCCAAATTTTTTACCAAAATTTACAAAATAGGCGACTGCATGATTCCACTTTTTTTTGCATCTAGATCGAATATTAAAGTGAGGTTTTGAGGCACTTACACTCATGAGTAAAAAAATCTGATTCCTAAATTAATAATAAGTGCCTCAAAACCTCACTTTAATGTTCATGCAAATGGCCTAAATCCTTTCGTCTGACTTTTGTATTTTTCTGATTTTAGGGGATTTCATCAATATTTTTTGCTCATAATTGTGATCAAAAAGTTTTATTGGCCTAAACCACAAAACAATTTTGGCCTAAGTCATTTTAGTACTCAAAACAAATTTGCCTACATCAGTCAATTTTAATTTGACTGTAAACTTGCCAAAAATTGCCAAAATGACTTAGGCCAATTTCGCTCTAGGCGACAAATTATTTAATTTATAAAAGAACAAAATTAACTCCAAGAAATAGAGATGTTAGGCCTAAAGAGAGAATTAAGAACACATTGGCATGGGCATATTTTAACTTTGACTGCCTGATCAAACAATGGCGTACAGTGGCGTAGCTAGGGATTTTCTCTGGGGGGGCAAATGACCCTCAATTTCCCCAAAAAGCAATCGTCGACATGGGAGTACTTACAGTACATTTCTCTTAGCTTTACCGGATCGTCAAATGACATATGTACTAAATCTTCATGACCAAATAAAGACCATTCTGATTTCATGGATAACCAGTTTAACCACATAATGAATTATCGCTGAAGCAAAATAGATAAATGCGTTTTTTTCTATTAACTATTGTCTATTTCCTGTGTCTATCACAGTTCATGATGTACAGTCATACGTACAGCGCACTTAAAACATTGCTAACATGAAACAGGATTGCTAAGAAATATTTCAAAATTTCCTTTCCCCTCTCCTTTTGTCTTTTTTCTTTCCCTTCGCAGTGCATCCACAAGAAAGAGAACATTTTAAGGGGGAAAATGGTGAAAAAACTTTCTGTTGGGAAGTATCACAGAATTTGACTTTAGATTCAGTCAAAACAAAGGGCATTTAGTCAGACATTTGTAAAGATGAGAAAAATGATCTCCATAAAGTCATGATTCTTGGACTCTGAAAGACAACGCTAAGAGCGAATAAAGTCAGGGAAACATTCAATGATCAAGGTAACACCTGGGAAAATACAGGGATTTAGGGAATTCATCAGATTACTGTGGATCCCTGGTTCATTTTCCCTTTTGTTTCCCCATTTTCCCTAGTTTTTTCTCCTTTTCTTAGTTTTCTATCTTTTCCCTCTTTTTTCCTCCTTTCCCCTCCTTTTCTCCCCTTTTCCACTTTTCCCCTCATTTCCCTATTTTTTCCCCATTTCCCCCCAAAAAGTTGTCTTGAGGGCAACTTGCCCCCACCCCCCTGCCCCCCCCCCACTAGTTACGCCACTGATGGCGTAACTGGAGGGTCTCGAGCGGACACAATTCTGGGGGGGCACCCACTATAACGATAACGATAACGATATAAACTGAACCAAATAAAAAATCCAAAACTATTCCCAGGGTTGTACTTTTCTGCATAAGCTTCAGATGGGCTGCGGAGTGTATGCATTTGTGCAATCATTTGTCAAAGGACTTGGTTCCATAAAATCACACGAGTTTGACCATTTTTTGATTGTCGGTCACCAAGTTTATCACATTGGGGTATGGCCAGTGGACCAGGGTATTAGCCACCCCATACAGAAAATCTAATGTTTTCATGTTAAAGCATGAAGAAAATGATGCAAAAGGCCACACAATTCACTTCAGCTGGTGCCACCTAACTTCTTAAAAATTAATTTTTTTGAGTAGTCAGATCAGACTTTGTCACACTCAATGATGTTTCATTGCAAAAATTTGTATATTGAAACAAGTCCTCAAACAGCCTAAACAATAGCTCTGGAAAGGAAAAGACTTAGGATCTCTCAGAAAGACCTCGCACAACTGTTTAAAAGCTGAAGAGGTAAACTTCAGTATTTTTTGTGCCATCCTTGAGCTATTGTCCCAACCACACATCTGTCCCCAAAAGAAATGCATGAGGAGGGACACATGTTACTGAAGTTTGTCCTACGGCTGCTACTCAGGTTGTGTTAGGTCTTTTTGATAGACCTTAATGCATTTTTAATATTTTGCATTTGTACAGGACACGTGAGGACCTGTTCCCATGGTTGCATTGTCTCACTGGAATATCATTGTGTGTGACAAACCCTCACATGACTTCTCAAAAAAACGAAATTTTAACAAGTTATGTGGCATTGATTGAAGTTAATTGTGTGGCCTTCTGCATCATTTTGTTCAAGCTTTACCATGAAATCATTAGATTTGCCCTATAGGGTGCCTAATACCCCTGTCCACTGGCCACACCCCAATGTGATAAACCTGGCAACAGCTTTGCAAACAAAGGTCAGATTTGAGTGATTTTATGGAACTGAGTCCTTTGACACCTGATTGTACATATGCATAAACTGAACAGCCCAACTGAATCATATTCAGAAAAATAAAGCCCTGGAAATAGTTTTGCGTTTTTTATTTGGTTCAGTTTACTTTATTTCAGTCTCAAAAAGAGAAACTCATTTTGGTTTTTACAGTGCGAGTCAACAAGTGTAAAACATAAAACATACAAACAATCATGGTAATAATAATACTGATTAGAGATAAAGAATACTGATTTAAAAATAAATAATACTGAAAAACTGAATACTGAGACGTAAATATACATTATTTGTTCACAAAATTATAATATCTGATGCTAGATGGTACGAAAGTATGGCCATATCTGCTTGTTCGTTGTACAGGTGTATTTAGTCTTTTACCAGATCTTAAGTATTTATAATGGCTGTGCAGTGGATGTTCTTTGTCTTTCAAAATCTTAACAGTCATTTTATACATGTACTTATTACGGATCTCAATCAAGCTTTCTGTTTCAATTCCAATTCTCTTTGCATATCTAATTATTTTGCACAATTTTCCCTGATCTTTCTTATTTGATGAACCAAACCATGAGATAATATTGAATGATAGAACCGATTCAATAATAGATTTGTAGAACAGTGTCAAAATTTCTTGACTAACCCTCAAACTGACTAGTTGCCTTAGATAACAAACTCTGCGTATACATTTAACATACAAGTGTTGACAATTTTGTGAAAAACTCAGTTTGTTATCGATCTATAAACACTCCAAGGTATTTAAAACAAGTCATGATATCCTTAATAAATGTCTTAAAATTCAGGAAGATATACATGTATAACACAGGTCAGAATAACTGGTACAGTAAGGTAGAGAAAACTATGGCAGAAGCTGACATCTCAAATTGGCTTACTGCTGATCCCATTTCAGTATTAAAGGAAGTGAAACTAAAACTATACACAAAAGAACAGAACAGAATTCTTAATGAACTCACTGACTCTGAAAAGCTTCCTAAACTTCGCACATATAAACTCTTTAAGACAAGCTACTGCCTGGAACCGTATCTAAATTTGAATCTCCCAAAGAAAACATACACTAACATTGCAAGATTCACATTAAGCTCTCACAATCTAAAAATTGAGACAGGAAGACATAATATACCCAAGACCCCGATAGAGTTTAGAAAATGTGATAAATGTGACACAGGTGACATTGAAGATGAAATACATTGCCTTTTAGTGTGCAACAATAACACTGCTCAGAGAATAGAACTTTTAAATAAAGCAAGCAGCATAATCCCACATTTCTGTGATCTTGATAGCATACAATAGTTTAAACAATGTTAAAATACTCATGTCAAATAAAAGCCCTGACATAATACATGCTGTGGGTTCTTTTCTCAATAAAATAATGTGAATAAACTCTGAAATTTTTGTGCCTCCTTGCACTTTACTTTCACCGGTGCTGCTGTCTATGTCGAGATATGTATCCTAACTTTGCTTTAATTGACCTTTGTGCAATAACATGTATGAAACTGGGACCAATGTGCATATTTCATGAACTATAAAATACAATTTTACATGAACTGCAAAACCTGTCATTTATTATGATATGACACTAGATTATTTTTGGTAACATAGAATACTGTATGTAGATTTGAATTTTTCGATTTTTTGATTTTCAATTCTTGATTGACACATGTATCTGTATTTGATATTTCTGTTTGTCATTAAAAGTTTATATATATATATATATATATATATAACTTAAATCAATGCAGCATGATCATTACGATTTTTTCTGAAATCCATTATAATCAGTTCCTTTGTTTTCTTAACATTGAGATTCAAAAAGTTGGAATCACAACATTTCACAAAAGACTCAACCTGATTAATGTATGAGCTGTCATTGTCAAAAATGTTTCCGATAATCACGGTGTCATCAGCACAGGAGCTGTGAGTGAGTCAGAGTGACCATATTATACTAATATTTTAGCCAAAAAGTTCGGTGTCCGCCCGCCAGTCCGAGGGCCCACGAGTCCGAGGGTCGGCGATTCCGAAGGCCCGCAAGTCCGAGGGCCCGCCAGTCCGATTTTTGGGTGCCCTGAGGGCATCAAGGTGCCCTGAGGGCATCGACTAACCATGGTGCCCTGAGGGTATCGTTTTGGGGCCCGCTAGTCCGAAGGCCCTCCAGTACTAGGGCCCACCAGTCCGAAAGCTAGGGTCCCATCTGGAGGAGCGGCAAGGCCCTGCAGTCCGAAGGCCCGTCAGTCCGAAATGCCTTCAGGGCATTGTCAGTAGCCCTTAGGGCACCATTAGTCTTCGGAGCCCTCATTATGAGCCAGACTGATTGCTACTGAATTGACTGATTGCTATACTGAATTTTTTATTGCTACTGAATTGCCTGATTGCTACTGAATTGCCTGATTGCTACTGAATTGCCTGATTGCTTTTGGATTGCCTGATTGCTATTGAATAGCCTGGTTGCTATTGAATTGCCTGATTGCTATCTGTACAATTGCATGATTGCTTTTTGATTGCCTGGATCACCTGGACTGATGTTGGACTGCAGATCCAATCAAGCTTCACCACATTGCTGTGTCCTTCCTTCCTTCCTTCCTTCCTTCCTTCCTTCCTTCCTTCCTTCCTTCCTTCCTTCCTTCCTTCCTTCCTTCCTTCCCTCCTTTCTTTCTTTCTTTCTTCCTTCCTTTCTTCCTTTCTTTCTTCCTTCCTTCCTTCCTTTCTTCCTTCCTTTCTTTCTTCCTTCCTTCCTTCCTTCCTTCCTTCCTCGAGAGGGAGAGTAGAGGGTTAGCTCAGTTGGTAGTTCACTACTGGTCAATCATTTGGTCAAGGGTTTGATTCCTGCTCTGGCCCGTCATGGGTCACCTAGATTTGTGTTGGACAGAACTTTTCAATCATTCTTTGCCTCATTCTTCTTTCCTCCTACTGTCGCAATTATCCTTAGTGCATAAGGTCATGATAAATTCATAGGGTCGGAGCAGCCTCCTCAGTTTCAGCTGATAATTATGTCTCTGAGCGCCCCCCCCCCCGTATCCTTCACTGTAAAATTT
Organism: Platynereis dumerilii; assembly: GCA_026936325.1. Classification (NCBI taxonomy): domain Eukaryota; kingdom Metazoa; phylum Annelida; class Polychaeta; order Phyllodocida; family Nereididae; genus Platynereis; species Platynereis dumerilii. The sequence goes on along the minus strand of JAPTHN010000014.1, from coordinate 20,290,387 downwards.
GAAAATCTGAGTCAGCTCAAATGATTGAGTGAGATGGATGCACAATTTGTTTGAGCTGACATAGCTTGTTATGATAATCTTTATGTTGTCGTAACTTAGAACAACAAGCTATCGCAGCTCAAAGGAATTGTGCAACCATCTCACTCAATCATTTAAGCTATAACTCAAACTTCAAATTTTGCAGTGAATCATTGGCAATCGACCTCCCAGTTCAGCCTCCCCCCCCCCCTGCAGGTCAGATGGCTCTCTGACGCCTTAAATTTAAATCTCCACAGGACGCCTTCAATTTAAAAATACGTTGCTATAAGCACAGGGGCTTCTGAACCAAGTTTAAGTAAATATCATGTACATTTCTTTTGAGTCCCCTGTGGCTATAAGGCCCCAATCATCCATCCATCCATGCATTAGCTCCTCTTTGTCTTCAGAGTGCTCCAAAGGGGAAAAAGTGCCTTGAGAACACAGAAGTGTCCCGAGGAATCAACAAGTTCCCAAAGGAAAACAAGGGTGCCCTGAGGAGAAGCAAATATGCCCTGAGAAGAAACAAATTTGCCCTGAGGAGAAACTAATGTGCCCCGAGGAACATAATGTACCCTGAGGAACACAAATGTGCCCTGAGGAACACAAATGTGCCCTGAAGAATACAAAGGTGCCCTGAGGAATCAAAGCCTTTCAAAGGTGCCCTGAGGAATACAACGGTGCCCTGAGGAATACAAGGATGCCCTGAGGAATACAAAGGTGCCCTGAGGAACACAAAGGTGCCCTGAGGAACACAAAGGTGCCCTGAGGAATACAAAGTGCCCTGTGAAACACAAAGGTGCCCTGAGGACTACAAAGGTGCCCTGAGGAATACAAATATGCCCTGAGGAATACAAAGGTGCCCTGTGAAACACAAAGGTGCCCTGAGGATTACAAAGGTGCCCTGAGGAACATAAATATCCCTGAGGAACACAAAGGTGCCCCAAGGAACACAAAGGTGCCCTGAGGAACACAAAGGTGCCCTGAGGAATACAAAGGTGCCCTGAGGAACACAAAGGTGCCCTGAGGAACACAAAGGTGCCCCGAGGAACACAAAGGTGCCCTGAGAAACAAAAATGTGGTCTAAGGAACACAAGAGTATCCTGAGTAACACAAGGGTGCTTTAATAAGGAACACAAAGGTGCCCAAAGGGGGCTAAAAATGACCTGAGGAACATAAGATTGCCTTGAGGAACAAGAGAGTGCCCTGAGAAACAAAGAGTGACATGAAACGAAGAACACAAGAAAAAAAGGAACACAAAATTGCTCAGAGGAACCAAAAGTGCCTTAAGAAAAACAAGAGTGCGCTAAGGAAAAAGAGGGTGCTCTAAGGAACACAAGAGTGCCCTGGGGGACACAAGAGTGCCCTGAGAAAACAAGAGTGCCCTAAGGAAAAAATGCTGCTGTTAGGAAGACAAGAGTGCTCTGATGACCACAAGAGTGCCATGATGAACACAAGAGTGTCCCAAAGAACACAAGAGTGCCCTGAGGAATACAAAAGTGCTCTAGGGAACACAAGAGTACCCTAAGGAACACAAGAGTACCCAAAATTTTTAATGGCGGCTGGTCTCCCTCCGTTGCACCTCCCTTGTCTGAGCCCCCCCCCCATTTCTCCTTTAAGAATAGTGAATTGAAATGGTGTTGTATTTCAGTGTAATTAGGAGGGTGCTGTAGCTACACACATTGTACCTTTTGTAGTACCAAAGCGATCCTTTTTCTCTTACAACAGCTCTGAGCTCCCTGTATAGATAGATAGATAGATTTTATTTTCCAAATTTTCACATTTCAGCAATGTCATACATGTATATAGACAGTAAAGTATAATTTTGGGGGTCACACGAGAGTACAAAAGAATGACTGTGATTGTGTGCCCGTTTTCTAGAGAAATATAAACGTTATTACTTATTACATATATAGAGAATAAATGTTTTAAGGCCCAGTTCAAAAATAATGAAGCCAAAGTGTGACATGACCATCAAAATTTTAAGATGTTTATATGTATCAAATGACCACATAATATTGTAACAAAAATGTCTAAGTTCTAAGAACTCTATTTACCATTTTGCTGTGGTTTGTGGAAATAACTGATGAAAGCCAAATATTGCCAAATTTTATTTATTTTTATTTCCATGGTCGTGAACGAAAAGTGGACCAAATGCTAACTTATCTTCAAATTAAATTGAATTTTTTTGTTGGATGACAAAACTGATATACTCTCAAGTGTCCGTGGCTGTTTACATCCAAATTCACCATATACTTTATGAGGAAAACAGTATATATATTGAAATTTTGTTGCAATATTAAAGAAAAAACTTACATATCTTCTCCCCAGGTGTACATATTTTCCTCTAAAATGATTTCACCTGTCCTGTGTTATGCGTCTGTATGTGTGCTTCGAATTGATACCAAATAAGTGCCACCAAAGTGAATACAAACAGAGCAAACGATGGTAATAACCAGGAGAACCATGAAGAACGATGACCAAACCACTAGGAACCAAGACATGAAGTGCTGCTCCCCATCCAGGGTAGAGCTAACCCGGCGACCCGGGAGAATGCACACCAGAAGAAGAAGAAGAAGAAGATGATAGAAGCGTGTTTTTTAGCCAATTTTTCCAGACAAAAAGCTAATTTTGGGTTATGGCATGACACAAAAATAAAAAAAGTGTTCTGGTTTTGACCCAAATCGATGTTATATGCATGATCAGTAATAAGTGAATGAAACATAAGAGTAATTACAAAATTAAAGTGAAATTTGTATTGGTAATTGCATTTTTCAACAAATTGGCCCCAAATTTTCAGGAAAGCTTCACAAAGAGCAAAATTTTGATAATTAAACATTAAAACATACTCCAACTACTGAAATATTGTGTTGAGTATCAGTACAAGTAATACTAGAATGATTGCTTTACTCCTTACAAGAAAACCATGAAAATATGATCAATATTTTCCATAGCGTTACGCTTGCGACAAAGCCCCATTTAAAAAATCTTTGTATTTTACCACCAGAAACCAGCTGCGGACCTGAATTACTTGATTGTTTCTCAAAACTACACAGATTTTGCAATAATACAAGCCAAATCAGATTTAAAACGGAGTTTGTATTGCTCTGTGGCACTACAAAGTATTCTGAGGGTTACGCTTGCGACGGATTCACCTACCCAGTCATTCATTCGAATTTTTTGGTGAAATAAATTTTCCACAACCATAAGAAGCTCCAAAACGGGTATGCAGATAAAAGACTAGGTCTCAGAGGCCAAAATATTCAACTGACACATGTCGAAGGGACACTAGAGCATCCCAGACCAGTAAGCGTCAAATTTGACTTAATTTTTGGAAGCCAACGTTTGAGTACAAATAGCTCAATAATGTCAACACAGGCAAATAAAAGTACTTGATTTGATGGATTGATGAAGCCTGAGGATGTAGAGATTCCAAAAAGTGTTGGGAAATTGTCTTATACGTGCAAATTTGTAAAACAGAAAGAATTCAAGTGGTTAAAAATCTTATGTCATGTTTTTTTAGTGAAAAAATGTTTGTTTTTCAATGTTAGTGGACTCTTATCTCAATAACTATGAGCCAGAATGTTGTGAAATTTTCAGGAAATTTGCACAAGAATGTACTTAAAGCAATGATGTACCATCAAGTTGTCACACACAGCCATTCTCATATTTTGAGACCCCTGCAGAAAATATGCTGTGTGGCTTCATAACTAGGCCTTAAGAAAGATAATGATTTATGTTACTATGTGACATTAGTTATTTTCAATGGGTGATTTATGGTAAATGAGTATGATGTGATGATGAGAAATGTTGTGGGCTGACAAATTCTTCTCTGCAAGAATAACAATTTGAAATGTAGCAAGCAACATTATACTTAGACAGAAAGAAAGTTTTCAGCTTGTGTATGGACGCTATTGATGTTAGTTGTGTTTTAATAATGTCAGGTAGGTGGTTCCAGGCCTTGGATATTTTGGTGTTTAGTAGTTGCTCTTCCAGCTTGGTTCTAATAGGGAGGTTATAAATGGCATGGGCTTGTCTGGTGAAATGATCATGTACTTCTGAGCTCATTCTAAGTCGGTTTTCAAAATATTGTGGTAGTTGTCTCTGATTGCTTTTCAGTTTCAGTTTCGTGCACTCTATCAAGTATATGTCATCAATTTTTAAGAGGTTTGACTTTTTGAACAGTTGGTCTGTTTGGCTATTGTACCTTGACTTGTGTATTGTTCTTATTGATTTCTTCTGCAGAGTTTTCAGTCTAGTCATTTCTCTATTACTTATGTTTCCCCAAGTTAGTATTGCATAAGACAGGTGGGGGAGGATCAAAGCATTATATACTGTCTTTAGGATATTTGAGGGAACTGTATATTTTAGCCGTGTTGAGAGTGATGCTATTTTAACTATATTTTTGGCTTTGTTTGACAGGTGGACTTTCCAATTTAGGTGTTCATCTATATGTGCTCCCAAGAATTTTGTACTATCTGTGCGTTTTATGTTAATGTTGCCTAGTTTGATTGGAATGTTGTTGAAAGGTAAGGTTTTTTTGTGGAACATGAAAAATTATGTATGAGGTTTTTGATATGTTCAGTGATAATTTGTTAGCGGCAAACCAGTTTTGTATTAAGGTCAGTTCATTATTTGCAAGTTTTATTATTTTGTTGAGACTTTTGTCATGGAGTATTAGGTTTGTGTCATCCGCAAATAAAATTGCTGTGCTATGGTTTATATTGCTTACTATGTCATTCATGTAGATTAGGAAAAGCAGTGGTCCAAGAATGGATCCCTGGGGCACGCCATATGTTATTTTCAGTACCGTAATATGGGGTGAATCGGGACAGTTTTGGCTGTTTTTCTGTTATAGAATGGCCACAAATCAACCCTGAAATCAAAATACGGTGTGAAATTATGTCCGAGCAAAAGGTCTAAGGATCCCTTGGAGCTTCAAGTGATATCTTAAATTTCCAATGATCAGGGCCCAGAAAACCACTGTCCCAATTCACCGCCTACTTTGGGGTGAATCGGGACACTCCATTATTTCCACAATCAAAACTTCCTACCTTCTTTGATTGATTGCTACTAGTGAATAAATAATAGAAAACACGTTCAATATGCCAAAAAAATTATTTTGAAGGAAATTTGAAATCAATTTCATTGATAATATACAGTTTTATAAAAATGCCATAAATGACAAAAAACGTTTGAAAACTCTATTTTTCTTCAAATTTTGCTAGTGATTGATTATTTTGGACTAAATCCACTATAAGTGATGCCAAGTTCAATAATATTCATCGAAAAGCCACGCCAGCACACTCAAATGAAAATAAGTAGGGTTGTTTTGTTCAATCCCGAGACTTTGCTATAGACCTGGATCTGAACCCAGGACCAAACAATCACAATCCAATATCCAGTCTATAATCATGGTCCTCAATGACAATTTTAAACTGATTTTAAAGTTTGTTGCAAGTTTGGAAGCTGCAATATTTATACTTTATATGGTACACGCAAAGTTTTGACCATCTGTAAAAATGTCATTTCTGCAGGGCAAATTTAAGGTGCTGCAGCTCCTCACTCCCTGCAGTTACAAATACAAGATTCAACCACATTATGCGCCTGTATGTTTACTAAAAGTGTGCCAAAAATCAAATTCCTAAGGCAAGTATAAATTGGTGAATTTTAGCAAATAAAATGTTTCCCTGTTCTGTCCCGATTCACCCCAGTGTCCCAATTCACCCCATATTAAGGTAATTTAGATGAACTGTCCTGATGTCTAGTGTATTGGTACCTCTTTTTGAGATAGCTATTGAACCAGTTTAGTGGGACCCCCAGTATGTTTTAATTTAGTTAAAAGAATACTATGGTCTAAGGAGTCAAAGGCTTTACTGAGGTCTAAAAATATTCCAATGCACCATTCTTTGTTGGCTATATGTTTTACTATCCTGTCTTGAAGTTCTACAATTGCATATTCAGTTGAAAGTCTTTTCCTAAAACCATATTGAGCTGACGTTACAAAGTTGTGTGAGATTAGGAATTGATAAAGACGATTATATACAAGACGTTCAAGAATTTTGGAGAATGCCGGTAATAGAGAGATAGGTCTGTAATTCGAGAACGATGATGGATTGTCTTTTTTGTATATTGTGATGACTTAGGCGATTTTCATCTCTGAGGGGAATACGCCAGTTGACATTGATATATTAGCAATATGAGTTAAAGGCAGAACTATTGACTATTGAGTCACTACATTTCTTTATCAGCTTAGGACTAAGATCTTCATGACCAGTGCTTGTTTTTGGTTTCATTTTGTTCAGTATTTTATGGACTTCAAAGGGCGTGGTAGGGGTAAAAAACAGACTGTTTGGTTGTGATAGGTCGGGCAATAGTTCAGCAGCAGTCACTTTTGTTGGTGGGATATTGGCAGCAAGAGAGGGACCTAAATTTGTGAAATACTTATTAAAGCCATCTGCAATTTCAGCCTCGGTTTCAAAGGTAGAGTTGGCATCTTTGAATACCTTGGGATATTCAGGCTTATTGGTCTTTCTATTAAGGAGTATGTTTATATTTTCCCAAGTCTTTTTAATGTCTTTCTCTGTGTCTCGAAAGGTGTTGTTCCAGTATAGGGCCTTTGCCTTTCTTATGCATTTTGTGTATACCTGGTTGTAATTCAGAGTAGTTGGGCGTGTTTCGTGATTTGAGCATTCTGATGTATAATTTTTCTTTGGTTTTTAGTGATCTTAATATATATACTGCAGTTACGTGGCAGCTACTTGACCCTTTGGGGAGATAGCTGGGTGTCCCCCCAGCCTCCCTCTCTCCTCCCATTTCTTCCTATTTCTGGCCGGTGACGGGGCCGGAATCCAACCCTCCGAAAAGCTGCAGAGCTTGGCTGGTGACTGGGCAGCAACTCAGCAGACTGTTTGGTGTGGCCCTGTCACCGCAGGATTTGGTTTGGGTCACCGCAAACTCAGTGGAAGATCATTGAAAATTATACATCTTGAACCCTTACAATTTGACAATGTAAATTTAGATTTCTGAGGTTATTTGTTCATGCTATGACAGGAAACGCCCTAATTCTGTTCCTGTTTATCCCATATTATGGTATAAGATTATTCCACAGGGTACCGGCAGTTGGAAATGACAGATAAGTATAATAACAAAGACAAACAATTTTTATTTTTTGTGCTCTGTTTTAGCAATAGGTTAGCCTGCATTATGTATTTTATTAAAACTGTTTAAAACAGTGTAGACACTCAGTTATATTATGTGATAGATAGATAGATAGATAGATAGATAGATAGATAGATAGATAGATAGATAGATAGATAGATAGATAGATAGATAGATAGAAAGATAGAAAGATAGATAGAAAGATAGATAGATAGATAGATAGATAGATAGATAGATAGATAATCCTCCGAGGGCATCACCCATTTCCCCTGAGGGCATCAGCGAGAGGTGATTCCCTCAGGGCATATCGGAGTGGCGGGCCCTCGGACTTGCGGGCCTTCGGTGACGATCGTAAGGGGTGCCCTCAGGGCACCTCAGACTGAAGATGCCCTGAGGGCACCTCGGAATGACGGGCCCTCGGAGGGGCGGGCCTTCGGACTCGTGGGCCCTCGGACTCGCGGGCCCGCGATTTGGCGGGCCCTCGGACTCATAGGGTGTCACCAAAAAGTTCATTTGTTGAACCACGACCAGGAGCCAATGTATGGAGTTATAAAATGTTTATTGTAAATTCACATTGAATAAATAATCGAATTGAATAAATGTGGAAATGCAAGAAATGTATGACCATAAAGGAAATAGATAACAAGGGTAAAATTACAGTCATAATACATAGTGTAGATAATACAGTATTGTCCAGATATCGAATGATTAAATAGCGAGTCTGTCGATAAAGCCTCCCTGCTTGGGGAGAAACGAAGTGAAGAGCCATATGACCTAATTATCGACATATAAGCACACTGTAGCATTCAACTATCAGAGCGCAACAAATAAGCACACTGTAGCATTCTACTATCAGAGTGCACAACAGGAATCAAGCCCCAGAGCCAATGCAAAATAAAGTCATTTCCTGATCGGTGGTGATCGGGGTGGCTGGTGGGGTTGAAAATTTTAGTCAGGAAAAGTGAAGTTGCGCATGCGTGACGCCAGTGTGTCGTGCGTAAAATGCGGATGGATCCATATGACGGACTGGCGGGCTCCCTCTTGTGTTCAACAAATTTCGTTTCACTTCGTTGAAACGATTGCTTTGTTGAACCACGACCAGGAGCCAATGTATGGAGTTATAAAATGTTTATTGTAAATTCACATTGAATAAATAATCGAATTGAATAAATGTGGAAATGCAAGAAATGTATGACCATAAAGGAAATAGATAACAAGGGTAAAAATTAGAGTCATAATACATAGTGTAGATAATACAGTATTGTACAGATATCGAATGATTAAATAGCGAGTCTGTCGATAAAGCCTCCCTGCTTGGGGAGAAACGAAGTGAAGAGCCAAACAACCAGCTCGCTGGTTGCCCCAAGAAGAGAGGAAGGATCGAGAGGAGGAGCGGCGAACAGGATGGGCTTGTGGTATTCCACCATCAGTGCCTATACTTCTTATGATACCATAATTGGTACTGCATCATAAAGCGAATCTTTATCTGCGATATTCCACCGTCAGTCAATTAAAATATGTACGTGTATTGCAGAAAACTGAGGCATCATAACACACCCGTAGGGCAGACATACAAGTATTGGTATGGTGATCTGCGCAACGGTATGAAAGTTGGCAAAGAAAGGGTAACCTTGTTGGGTGCCTGCCATTGCATGGCGTCGGGCACGTTCTGATTCGGCATCTGGCAGTTCTACAATAAAAAATAAATCATAGCGAGGCATCGGAAAACTGAAGGCCTTAATTGGCCAGATGTGTGTAATAAGATGGGTCATAGGTTAAATATATATTTGTAATTATATATGATAAATATTAAGTAATCTAAATGTTAATAATAAATCTAAATGAGAATAATAAAGCCAATTGTGATTAATAACTGTAAATGTGATTAATGAATTTGATAGATAAATATAACCGTGATAGATATAAAAGTTAAAGATATAAATGATATTTATATAAATAGAAATGTGTGTGTTTTGACCGATATAAATTTGAGATCTATAAATATGATAAATATGATAAATATGACGTGATAGATATAGATTGATAGAAATAAAAATGATAAATATAAATATATTATTATTTAAGATAATAAATATCTATGTGGTGGTTATGTATGAAATAATATTGAACTTGATCACTAAAATGTGGTGATCGTGTAGAGGTATCTAATGAAATTGATCACAAAAATGTTGACCACAAAAATGTTGATCACTAAACAGTTGATCACAAAATTGTGGTGATCGTGGTGATTGTGGTGGTCATGGTGATCGTATAAAAGTAATAACAAGTAATTAGATATTTTAACTAAATTGTTCGCTAAAATGGTGACCACAAAATTATTGATCACAAAAATTATTGATCACAAAAATAGTGGTGATCGTGGTGATCGTGGTGGTCGTGGTGATCATGTAAAATAATACCACGTAGTTGGATATTTTAACCAAATTGTTCGCTAAAATGGTGACCACAAAATTATTGATCACAAAAATTATTGATCACAAAAATAGTGGTGATCGTGGTGATCGTGGTGGTCGAGAGATCGTTTAATTGTGGTAAAGGTATACGAAATAATGAAGGTGATGGTCACAAATTATGGTGAACATAAAATTGTATTTAAATGAAAAGTGAATATAGTGTTAAATAAGAAATTGATATTGAACTCAGTCCGTAGCATTCCACTATCGGACATGAAGTTTTTTTTTTTTAATGATTTTTTTTTTTCTCCCTTTTACGGTAGTTTTTTTTTTTTTCTCTATTTTTATTTTGTTTTATTATTTCCATATATATATATGAGGTACTAAGTGTCCATACTAAACCTATTAGAGAGAGAAAATTTAGTACAACAAATGTCAAAATCTGGCATAGATATAAATGAGTGATTTTGACAAATAGGATACGTTAACATGTTACATGGTAAAAGTATGGTTAAATAAAATATCTAGATAACACTCAATGAATAGGAAAACAAATACATCCCTGCAGTGTAGATGTGCCGTGAAATAAGTTTCCATCCACATCTGGGGTGACAATTAATGAGTGCAAATCTATATGTTGCCCTCGATTGAGCCCGTTGTCATCCACTGTCTTGGTGGCACCTGTAGTCCCAAATAAAGCCTGACACCTTCTGACATCATTATTACTCCATTAGAACGTTTCCACTCAATAAGAACGCTTTACCTCAAGTAGAACGCTTTATGATTATCCCCCGTGATGTCTGTAGGCAGGTGGGTGAGATGATTCAACCACGTGGTCACAAGTCCTGGGCCAAGGATTTTCCAGTTCTGGCTGTGATTTCAACATTTCCGTGGAAATAGTGGTCTCAAATCCAGCCTGACAACTTCTCCACCAAGTAGAACAATATGATAGCCTTTGTAATGGTACAAAACCTGATTAAACCTCAGAAAACGTTGCAATGAATCGGCGACTGTTCCCTTGTTGAAAATTTTAGTCAGGAAAAAGGAAGTTGCGCAAGCGTGGCGCCAGTGTGTCGTGCGTAAAATGCAGATGGATCCATATGACGGACTGGCGGGCTCCCTCTTGTGTTCAACAAATTTCGTTCCACTTCGTTGAAACGATTGCTATGGGGGGGGCACCTGGACCAAGACACCTGGTGGGGGGGGGGCAAAGGTCCAATATGGGGAGGCACATGCCCCCCCCCCTAGGAACGCCACTGGATCATCAACATCAGAAAAGGGAGCACCAAGAGAAGCAAGAAAATATGTAAAGTTCAAAACCAGGGGTGGACAGAAACAAACCTGGCTGAAATTAGTGGACTTGAGATCTTGGTGAGCTGAGTATATTATATAAAATGTCACAATAATCACGATGTCATGTATGCATGATTTAATGTTATAATCATGAACATTCAGGAGGTTGCGGTGCGCCGTAATATGTACCATATGTACCTCTGTGGGACGGACATAACAGAAGAAGAAGAAGAAGAAGGTGAGCGGAGTCACGCAAGGAGCCATTATTTCAGTGAACGCAATCACACGATACAGGCCACTTCGCGGGAAAACCAGAGAGAGAAGCAGTCATGGAACCGGCGATGACGGCGAGACAACTGTACCTGAGGGAAAAGAAAAGGAGATACAGAAAAAGAAAAGAAGAATTAAAGGCTATGTACAGTGCAGGACAAAGTTCTCAGGTATCTGGACCGACAGGAGCTGTGAGTGACCAGCAGAGCCAGAGAAAACAGTTAGCAGACCAGCAGGAGTCAAACAGGGACCTCAATGGCAACAATGAGGCTCAGCACACACCCGTGGGCCACGTGGGGGCTCAGCTTGGCAGTAGAAGTGAGAAGAAAAAAACAACTAACTTCCCAGGCTGTGGGCTGCGCCATCGAAAGTATGGTATTCAAATAAAGAAGCAAGGTAGGTCAACTCACCTTTGACAATATTAACTGGTTAAATATACCAGATCAGATGTCTTTGCAACTGACTCTACATGAGTAACAAATTGTGAATTGATTTAAACTTAATAAAAAATTAAGTTGCCCATCACAGATGCCCGTGTAGGTTTGATTCAACTTCAGACTGTTTCATGTGTAAAAAATATGGCTCTCTGATTGGTCAGTCCGCCGGAATGGGCCATTTTAGTGTAATGACGGTAATTGTCACGATTTATACCAAAAAATTGCAAAAAATGTAGTTACAAGTCATTATTCATAGACATATTTCTAGGCTGAAAAATCGGCAACCAGACCTGTTGCTAGAAATATGTTTTTCCTCGTGAAAATGACTCTACGCTAGGACTTTTTGTCACCAAGAAAGTAAATTGTCCATTTTTCGTCGTCGATGATATATAGCCGATAATATTGGGGCCGACTCTGGAAATTTATGACAGATTTTCTGACTCAAATCTCCAGGATTTGATTTAAGTTACAATTTCTGTGTTAGATTTTTGAATTGTTGTAAACATAGCCCCTGTTAAGCCAAGTATGACGGAGGAAGGGTTGATCTAGGGGTAGCGTGCTGGGCTGCCAATCGCTGGGTCCAGGATTCGAATCCAGCTCTTGCCGGGTCACCTTGGCCTGTGTTGGACGGCTGTTTCAATAATCCTTCACCTCATTGCCGTGTCCTCCTCCTGTCCTAATTAGCCTACCAAGTGCAAAAATACACGACGTAAAGCCCCAATCATCCATCGATCAAGTTAAGCATGACATTGGACGACATCCATGCAACTAAGCTATCACTATTTAATATTAGGCGACATGTTTACCACTAATGTGCTGTCTGGATTCTGGAGACACAAAATTCCAATTGCTAGGCCAGCCAGGTAACAGCATAAATTTTCAATTGAGGAGAACTGGAGAAGCCAACCAGACGGCAAATTTTTTCTCAAGTTCAGAAATATTTATATATGTGTTTCATAAATCGATTATTATGTGTTGATTGTACTATGCATCTATTGCAGGTAATGGATGGCTAACGGATTCAAGGTACAATCTCATCAAATGCATCTCCGAAAGATACTCTGATGCTCTCTATGTTGATGGTATTCCTGGAAGGTAAGTGACCGTAAATCCAAACTTAGGGACTGTTGCAGAATTTAAGACTGGGGCTATAGGTAGAGCAAGTTTCGCACCAAGAAGTAGGAATGCACCGATACCACTTTTTCACTTCCGGTTCGATACCGATGTTAGTACTTTGTTGCCGATACCATCGATTAGTGTTGGAGGTCTCGAGGCCGGCCACATCCTCGAGGCAGGCCTCGGGGCCATATTTTGATGGCCTCGGCCTTGGCTCGGTCTCAGATGCCAAATCCTAGGTTTGCCTCGGTCTCAGTTGTTTTTGGGACAGTGACAAGACAATGAAGAATTTTTTTTTTATAATGTCAAAAAAAAATTTTTTTTTTTTTCTATTTTCTTTTTTCATCGGCAGCAAATCTATTGTGTCGGCGGGTCCGCGAAGCTAAGAATCAATTATGTGTGGCCTTACCAGAAGACATCTAGCCCTACATCCATCATCAAGCATCCTTAATTGAGTTAATTCTTTTGTATTTCAGGTTCTGCTTCCTTAAACCTTACCAGTCTCCGGACCAACGCCTTCTCTTTGACATCAATTTACACGATATGGTCCATGCCATCAACTCGGGATGTGGTCTTGTCCGTCTGTGGTTGGCTGATTATGAAAAAGAGTGGATGCTAATGGACAACAAAGAAAAAGCTACCCTGCACAGACTCTTGAACATTCCTGAAAACCTTTGGTATCACCTCAAGTACGACTTGAAAGAAGACTCGTGGACCTGGCATGATGACGAGGGGGATTATGCGGGGCTCGTCTTCCTGGCTGATTACGGTATGTTCAGTTTGGCGCTAACTTTTGGCACTACTGCCATCTGTTTATGTGGCACAGTCGCATGGCTTTTGATCCAGGCTTTCCTAGTAGGTAAAAAAAAAACCTGCTGACATACCTGTAGCCTGCGCTGGTCCATATAATGTAGTACTTTTTAATGGAGATGTGTGTGTGTGAAGACTGAATTTTAAAAGGAAATGACTCCCAAACTAAATTCTGAAAATTTGCTCTGATTTTCTCCAATTGCTGCATTTGTATTATATATGTTGTGAGAAATTTCTGTGCAATTGAGGAGTGTATAATTTCTTTCTGCAGTTCTGCAGTTCTGCAGAAAAAAACCGCAGAATTCTGCAGTTTCCAAAAAAAGTGCAGAATTCTGCAGTTTCCAAAGGAATTGCAGAATTCTGCAAAAAAATTGCAGAATTCTGCAGTTCTGCAAAAAAATTGCAGAATTCTGCAGTTCTGCAAAAAAAGTGCAGAATTCTGCAGTTTTCAAAAAAAGTGCAGAATTCTGCAGTTCTGCAAAAAAAATTGCAGAATTCTGCAGTTCTGCAAAAAAGCAGTAAATTTAAATTTCTTCCTCAACCTGCCTATTCTGCAATAAATTCTGCAGTTTGGGAGTGAAATTGAAGAATTCTGCAATTCTGCAATAAATTCTGCAGTTTGGGAGTGAAATTGCAGAATTCTGCAATTCTGCAATAAATTCTGCAGTTTGGGAGTGAAATTGAAGAATTCTGCAATTCTGCAATAAACACTGATAAATTCTGCAATTTGGCAGGAAACTGCAGAATTCTGCAATTCTGCAATAAATCCTGCAGAACAAATTTATTGCAGAATTCATGCAGTATTTGTGAACCTCTGGTACAAGGGACTTGTCATTACCCAGGAAACGATGGTTTGGGGGGGGGGTAGCAGTTCTGGGGTCGAGTTGGGGGGGGGGGGCTGCTTCAAAATAAACCTCTAGGCCTATGCCTCTATGGACGTTTTGACACTCTGCTCGGCCAATTCTCAACCAAATTTCACTCTGAAAAAAGTGGTGGATATCCTGCAACCAGGTCTATTTACTACAGTTATCAGTCTTTGTCTGTCGTTGTTTCTTTTTGCCGTACGGCACTTTTTTCGGCGATCGGTAAGCTCGCAAAAATGTCATTTTACAAACTGCTGCATCAAAGCAAACCTCTATGGACATTTTGCCACTCTGCTCGGCCAATTCTCAACCAAATTTCACTCTGAAAAAAGTGGTGGATACCCTGCAACCAGGTCTATTTACTACAGTTGTCAGTCTTTGCCCGTCGTTGTTTCTTTTTGCCGTACGGCACTTTTTTTCGGCAATCGGTCAGCTCGCAAAATGCATTTTTGCGAGCTGACCGATCGCCGAAAAACATGTCGTATGGAAAAAAGAAACAACAACAGACAAACACTGTCAACTTCAGTCAATAGACCTGGTTGCAGGGTACCCGCAACTTTTTTCAGAGTGAAATTTGATTGAGAATTGGCCGAGCAGATTGGTAGAACGATGACTAATCCACAAGAAAACAAAACATGCAAGTGCTGCTCCCCACAAGAGTGGCAACCTGGGAGAATGGACACCAAAAGAAGAAGAAGAAGAAGGAGTCCATAGCAGTTCACTTTGAACTTCAGCTGTTGTTGTGTTGAAATTTTATTGCAGAATTCTGCAATTTCACTCCCAAACTGCAGAATTTTATTGCAGAATTGCAGAATTCTGCAATTTTCTCCCAAACTGCAGGATTTATTGCAGAATTGCAGAATTCTGCAGGTTTATTTGAAACTGCAGAATATGCAGCTTCCTACCTGCAGAAGTGCATAAAACGCCCCAGGCTGCAGAATTCCTACAGAACTACAGATTCTGCTGCAGAAACTTTTCAGAAAGGCTGCAGGGACATACGAGCATCAAAACCCCAGACCTCCCACCCGACCCCCAAACCGCTACTCCTCCCCCCCCCCCAACCAACGTTTCCTGGGTAGTGGCAAGACCCTTGTCGAAGAGATCTGAACTTAGCAGATGCATTGCAATTGATAAGCTGGATTAAATACCAGAGGTTCACAAATACTGCATGGAGCTGCAGAACTTCAGAATTTATTGCAGAATTGCAGAATTCTGCAGTTTCCTGCCAAACTGCAGAATTTATTGCAGAATTGCAGAATTCTGCAATTTCACTCCCAAACTGCAGAATTTATTGCAGAATTGCAGAATTCTGCAGTTTCCTCCCAAACTGCAGAATTTATTGCAGAATTGCAGAATTCTGCAATTTCACTCCCAAAGGGCAGAATTTATTGCAGAATTGCAGCATTCTGCAGTTTCCTCCCAAACTGCAGAATTTATTGCAGAATTCTGCTATTTCCACCCAAACTGCAGAATTTATTGCAGAATTGCAGAATTCTGCAGTTTCACTCCCAAACTGCAGAATTCATTGCAGAATTGCAGAATGCTGCAGGTTTATTTGAAACTGCAGAATATGCAGCTACCTACCGGCATAAGTGCATAAAACCTCCCAGGCTGCAGAATTCCTACAGAACTACTGATTCTGCTGCAGAAACTTTTCAGAAAGCTGCTGGGACAGGTGAGCATCAAAACCCCAGACCTCCCAACCGACCCCCGAACCGCTACTCCTCTTCCCCCCCCCCCAACCAACGTTTCCTGGGTAGTGGCAAGACCTTTGTTGAAGAGGTCTGAACTTAACAGATGCATTGCAATTGATAAGCTGGATTAAATACCAGAGGTTCACAAATACTGCATGGAGCTGCAGAACTTCAGAATTTATTGCAGAATTGCAGAATTCTGCAATTTCCTCCAAAACTGCAGAATTTATTGCAGAATTGCAAAATTCTGCAGTTTCACTCCCACACTGCAGAATTTATTGCTGAATTGCAGAATTCTGCAATTTCCTTCCAAACTGCAGAATTTATTGCAGAATTTCAGAATTCTGCTGTTTCACTCCCAAACTGCAGAATTTATTGCAGAATTGCACAATTCTGCAATTTCCTTCCAACTGCAGAATTTTTTGCAGAATTGCAGAATTGCAGGAAAAATTTTTAATGTACTGGTGCAATTTGACCAAATCTCTGTTGTTTAAAAAATTTTGCATTGGAACCATAACTACTGGTTATTAGCTCATCTGTTTTCTTTGAAAACGAAGAACTATTGTTGTCACTCGATCGTTGTCATCGTTGTCTCGGATAAGCATAAGGTTTGTGTAAGTGTCCATTTGTGAGCTTAGCATCACCACAAAATGGCCACCACTCTTAGATTGTCCAACTGCTATGACCTTAGTATTTCACTTTATAGTTTTGGAATTTGGTACAAGTAATGACTTGTGGGTGTGAATCAGGAAAAAGTACTTTTTCTTCTAGTACTTAAACTATTTCCAGCATCTTCATAAAACTTAATCTTCCTAGAGAAGGTAAAGTCTTCTTAGAGAAGGTAAGGCTGTGCTAGGATGATGTCATAACATTGATAGCCTACTATGATAAACTAGAAAATGGGATATGCACTAATAGATGAAATTTACAAATGGGGCACCATGAGCCACTTGGAATATGGCACCATGAGCTGGTTTCAATAAAATTTTTTAATGTACCTCTGTCGCAATTAAAGCTGAATTGTAGCAATAACTCTACTGTTGTAAGTCCAGAACTATAGTGCAAGACATCAGCTGTTTAGGACACATTTGTGCTATTTTCGTAGAAAAATATGCAAAATCCATCTAATCCATATTGTGGTATGTGCCAAGAGTGACTTCATCAACAGATACATTTTCAAAATATTTATTTAATCAAATGCCATTTATTTCAGGTGAGCCTGATGCAACCATATCATACAACAGTAAGTACTACGCATTTCTTTCCTAAGGTAGAGAATTTATCTTCTACTGTTGAGAATATTTAGATTTTGCAGAATTGTTTTTTCTTGCTTAAGGATTATAACAGGGTCCCCACCGGACAGGGAAAACAGGGAAAACAGGGAAAATGGTGAAAAAAAATTCCCTGCAGGGAAAACTCAGGGAATTTGAAATTTGACCTGAAATTCAGGGAAAACACAGGGAATTTGGTTTTACATGTGGTAATGCATGAAAAAAGCACTCTATTTGAAGCAAAAATCCTCAAATGTCATTGTTTCTGGTTTCCAATTAGCGTCGATATCGCCGCGATAACACCACGCTAAGCCCAAATAAGGTCAGGGAAAATGTCCGATGAAACAGGGAAAATTCAGGGAAAATACAGGGAATTTGCTCGCCAAATTTCCGTGGGTACCCTGTATAAATTTCTCCCATCAACAATTTCAGAATTCACTGAGAGGCTGATTGCCGAAGTAAAACCAGCGGAATTGGATCCATGGAAAAGTGACAAGCTTACTCAACGATGGATTGCCGCATTACAGTCTGGTCTGGACACCAGTGAGGGTCACACCGCCATTTTTCAACTCTTCGACGAATTAACCGATATTCTTCAGCATATGGACCTCCAGGAGATTAGCCCTGTGGTGGAAGTAATCGATACAAGAACAGCGATTGAAGATTTGGCCAAAAAGCCTTCCCCCTCTGGACTCTTTGGTGACATAACTGCAGATGAAAGCTTCGATGGTTCAAAAGAACGGTTATCGAATTTGGCTGTGATCAGCCTTGACGAAGATGATAATGTGAAGTATTTGGCGATAATAGGCACTTCTCCCAGGAGGAATAGTAGCAGTAAAACTGATCCACAAACACAACATCAATTCTTGAAGGAAGTCTTGTTTGCTTTGCAATCCCAGGACTCAGTATTCGGCTTTCTGTTTTCAAACAGTGATGTCATGTATTACTACGCCAGAAAGGACGAGAACGGCGATATTAACATCGAGCAATTCCGATACCCAATTGCTAGGTTGGAACTGTATCAACGAGAAGGTGGCATCCATGTCGGTGCTTTTCAAATGCTGATTATGGATCTGCTTGCCGCGCTTCTCTGTGGTTTGAATGTAACACCACAACACAATGAATAGGATGCCTTCTCCTGAGTTCACAGCTGTACACTGGGCCTCATATTGTTTGACATTATGTTTAATCCTAGTGGTTCGAGTTTGAATATTGTTCAGTGGAGCAAGATCTGAAGTTTAATCGTCGGCCACCTAGTGGCAATAGTGGTGCTGAATGCTGAGATAAGTCGCCTACCATGTCTTATTTTAACTACGAACCTTGAAAGTAGTGTTGTTTCCATTCTACCTTAAGAAGTATTTAACGTTTGAAAATGTTCATACTTACATAATATTATTATTATACCCTTATATATTCATACACTCTATACACATGCTGAAGTATTTTATTCTAGACTTGTTATTAGCTGTTTAAATCGCTGTTTTTATATCGTTGTATTTCACATGTGAGGATGAAAAATCTGGTGTAGATCACTGAGGTTAGATCTATAGTTTGCATGATATATAATTGTTGAGCTCATGATTGTAGCTAAATGTATGTCTAGCTAGGGTTGACTGGTTCCAGTCAGGGTTTATATAATAAAGTTTGTTATGATGTGATTTGGTTTATGTGAAGTCTGCTCTGGAAAGCAGCCAATGTATTATTAGTGTAGACCTGTATCGAAAGTAGTGGTTTAGTTGTTTTACCTTTGCAGCTCAGGTATTTAACCTTTGAAAGGTATTATAGAGGGCAATATATATTTACATAGATTGTAGCCATTTTACTCGTATATGTACATTGCTGAATTGTTTATTCCAGTATTCTGGAATTTTTTGTCTGATCTTATATCATATACTGATGACAGTGAAAAATGTGACGCAGATCATTATAATTAGATCATTAATTGTATGACATATTTAACTTTCTTGATTATTCAGTTCGTCATTGTAACTTTTATATCTAAATGCATCTAGCCCTGGGACCCATGCGTAGCATGGGTCATGGGTCGTCCCATTCAAAATCTTGAGATTTTGACATGGTATCGGGAGAAGTGGTCTAGATTAAACAATTCTTATCAGAATTTTATGAAATTTTGGATTTGAGCAGCCCACATATTTTGCTACTGACGGCACTAGCTTTGGTGGCATTTTCGCAAAGATTGGCATGGTAAAAATTACTTTTAAATTAGAGAAATGTAAAAAATAATTGAGAGACAGCCATCAGCCTCACTTTGGAGTGTGATGTCACCATTGTGACGTCACTAAAATAACCTATGACATCATAAACGTTTGTTATGACATCACTCTCTCTCACCCAATGGGAAGACGCCATTTGTTTAATGTATAAGGAAAAAAATCATTTCTTGAACTTCACAGGGTGAGTGTTCAGTTATTTTTACATGTAGAGATTTAGAAATAGGTGCCGTCAGTGGGAAATTGTATATACTTTTAGGTGGTATAATTGAAATGAGCATGCTTTACATAAATTTTTAGATATCTTGATTCTCACAAACCCTGTCTTTCAAATCTCATGATTTCCCAATGGGAGGATCCATGACCCCTGTCCCCAGGGGTCCAGGGCTAAAATGCATCTAGTCTTTTTAGTAGCCTGTTTCACGCTTAGCTATATTTTTGATGTACTGCTTCAATATGCTTGATTAAAAGGTGCATGTTGCACAACATCTGAGATCTGACATTTTTAATTCATTGTTATTTTTCAATAGATCCAGAAGTGAGTCAGAACTGACTCGCTCAAGCACTCCAATAACTTGTCAGCTAAAACTTCACTAAGTCTTGTCTTCCAACTCGCTTTAGCTTCTTATTAGGTTCCATGGTGCCTTTTTGTGGAATACTTGGAAACAATACCTTAAGCCTATAACTTTGGAAACTTCACATTTTTTTCGATTGGAGAAAAGTGTAGTATACCATGGACCAGACTTTTTTTTAATGTTGAAAGCGTAAACCTAACAAAGGAGATATCCCAGCCAGTGCTCTATCAGTTGAGCTAAAGGAGATATCCCACTCAGTGTTGTATCAGTAGAGCTAAAGGAGATATCCCAGCTAGTGCTCTATCAGTTGAGCTAAAGGAGATATCCCAGCCAGTGCTCTATCAGTTGAGCTAAAGGAGATATCCCAGCCAGTTCTCTATCAGTTGAGCTAAAGGAGATATCCCAGCCAGTTCTCTATCAGTAGAGCTAAAGGAGATATCCCAAGCTAGTGCTCTATCAGTTGCGCTGAAGGAGATATCCCCGCTAGTGCACTACCAGTTCAGCTACAGGAAATATCCCAAGCCAGTGCTCTATCAGTTGAGCTAAAGGAGATATCCCACTCAGTGTTTTATCAGTTGAGCTAAAGGAGATGTCCCAGCCAGTGCTCTATCAGTTGAGCTAAAGGAGATATCCCAGCCAGTGCTCTATCAGTTGAGCTAAAGGAGATATCCCAGCCAGTGTTCTATCAGTTGAGCTAAAGGAGATATCCCAGCCAGTGCTCTATCAGTTGAGCTAAAGGAGATATCCCAGCCAGTGCTCTATCAATTGAGCTGAAGGAGATATCCCACTCAGTGCTCTATCAGTTGAGCTAAAGGAGATATCCCAGCCAGTGCTCTATCAGTTGAGCTAAAGGAGATATCCCAGCCAGTGCTCTATCAGTTGAGCTAAAGGAGATATCCCAGCCAGTGCTCTATCAGTTGAGCTAAAGGAGATATCCCACTCAGTGCTCTATCAGTTGAGCTAAAGGAGATATCCCAGCCAGTGCTCTATCAGTTGAGCTAAAGAAGATATTCCAACCCACGAGCACCTGAATCTATTCATAGATTGTGACGTTACAAGTATTTATACAAGAGTATGAAACTCTTTTGAGAACTTCAATGGGATTCCCCAACTTTGAAGTGCTCTAACAACACAATTCAATCCCTGCTATCGATGTGAATGACCTCAACTGATCAGAAATTTTGTTTTAAACTAGGTTTACAATACATTATGTGTTGATTGAGCACTGTAATCATACTTTGTAAGATTAAAGTGAACAATGTTGCTACAATTTAGCAAGTGGACCGCCTCCTGTGACCAGGTGACAGGAAATTATTTATAGGGGGGTTACTTCCATTATTTTTACAAAATGATAAAAATTCGAATGTTTCATAAAATACCACTAGTTTTGGTAATTAATACCAGTGATGGAAATGGAGGGAAACTTGAAGGGGGATGAGCTTGGGGGAGCTGAGCTCCCTTGATCAGGAAACAGAGGGAGCTCTTCCCTGCTGCAGCTCCCCAAATGATCATTGGTGAAATTATCTTGTTCAGTCCTCCAGGTACTACGAACCCCAAAACTATACTCTGGCGGAAGGAATTTTTTCTTTAAAAAATTTAGCCACACCAGCCAAGAGCTCCCCCTATGAAAATTTTTCATTTCCGTGACTGGCTAGTACAAACTTAATAGAAAAACGTTTCTTACTGAAAAGAAAGTAATAGTTTCAACCGCAGTTGTCAAAACTATTCAGGCTTTCATACCTTAAAATCATTGGAATGTGATTATGTGAACCTTTCAAACATGATCACCAATGGAAAAGCACCTTCTTTGTCAAAGTAAGAAAAAGGTTAAACATTTAAAGTATTAATGTATTTTTATTTTTCGGAACAGGTGGACACTAAAATCCAGAATTACATTTATAAACCTCATTATTTGATAAACTTTTCATTATAGGCCCATGTATCTTTCACTGTATATAGGCCTATGTATTTTTCAAAAGATTTTTAATTTTTTCTTATCTTCAAGAATTGTTTTCCTGTCATTGTTTAATTTAAATTCTCAAGGCTTTCAATTATTAGGCTGTGAAATCAAAAGCAATGGATGGATTCATATGTCCATTAACGCTGGGTGCAACACACAGTTTTCATCATTCTGTGGAAATATTATGGTCATTCATTAAATATTGAATTTAAAATAAAAGAAAAACCTCCCTGTTGTTAATTAGATTTTCACTTGAAATGTGTGAAAGTGCCCCCCTGCATGCTGCAACTGGCTGGGTTGCCATGACGTCATTGTATTTGTGAGGCTATAAATAGATTGTGACGCCAAACTGGGACCAAGAGACGGACCTTATACTCTGTCTCTTGTGTTGAAAACCAGTCTTTAACGCCTGATTTAGACTGATTTGAAAATATTTAGACGCATCATCAGAAGCATAAAAGTCTTCAGAATATGAAACAGATTTATTTCATTATGGCAACTATACATTATTGTTTGAGAGAGGGAAATCCTTTACAAGGTCCGGTTGACTTTAGCAACAGCTTTCAAACTCTTATGTTATTAAACTAATAGCGTCACCATCTGATAGATCCAAGTGCTTGTGTTCCAGCCAGTGCTCTATCAGTTGAGCTAAAGGAGATATCCCAAGCTAGTGCTCTATCAATTGAGCTAAAGGAGATATCCTCAAGCCAGTGCTCTATCAGTTGAGCTAAAGGTGATATCCCCAGCCAGTGCTCTATCAGTTGAGCTAAAGGTGATATCCATAAGCCAGTGCTCCATCGATGAGCTAAAGGAGATATCCCAAGCCAGTGCTCTTATCAGTTGAGCAAAAGGAGATATCCCAGCCAGTACTCTATCGGTTGAACTAAGGGAGATATCCCAACCAGTGCTCTATCAGTTGAGCTAAAGGAGATATCCCCAGCCAGTGCTCTATCAGTTGAGCTAAAGGAGATATCCCAAGCCAGTGCTCTATCAGTTGAGCTAAAGGAGATATCCCAGCCATTGGTCTATCAGTTGAGCTAAAGGAGATATCCTCAAGCCAGTGCTCTATCAGTTGAGCTAAAGGTGATATCCCCAGCCAGTGCTCTATCAGTTGAGCTAAAGGTGATATCCATAAGCCAGTGCTCCATCGATGAGCTAAAGGAGATATCCCAAGCCAGTGCTCTTATCAGTTGAGCAAAAGGAGATATCCCAGCCAGTACTCTATCGGTTGAACTAAGGGAGATATCCCAACCAGTGCTCTATCAGTTGAGCTAAAGGAGATATCCCCAGCCAGTGCTCTATCAGTTGAGCTAAAGGAGATATCCCAAGCCAGTGCTCTATCAGTTGAGCTAAAGGAGATATCCCAGCCATTGGTCTATCAGTTGAGCTAAAGGAGATATCCCAGCCAGTACTCTATCAGTTGAGCTAAAGGAGATATCCCAGCCATTGCTCTATCAGTTGAGCTAAAGGAGATATCCCAAGCCAGTGCTCTATCAGTTGAGCTAAAGGAGATATCCTAGCCAGTGCTCTATCAGTTGAGCTAAAGGAGATATCCCAAGCTAGTGCTCTATCAGTTGAGCTAAGGGAGATATCCCCGCTAGTGCACTACCAGTTGAGCTAAAGGAGATATCCCAAGCCAGTGCTCTATCAGTTGAGCTAAAGGAGATATCCCAAGCCAGTGCTCTATCTGTTGAGCTAAAGGAGATATCCAAGCCAGTGCTCTATCAGTTGAGCCAAAGGAGATATCACCAGACAATTCTCTATCAGTTGAGCTAAAGGAGATATCCCCAGCTAGTGCTCTATCAGTTGAGCTTAAGGAGATATCCCAAGCCAGTGCTCTATCAGTTGAGCTAAGGGAGATATTCCTAGCCAGTGCTCTATCAGTTGAGCTAAAGGAGATATCCCAACCAGTGCTCTATCAGTTGAGCCAAAGGAGATATCCCAGCCAGTGCTCTATCAGTTGAGCTAAAGGAGATATCCTCAAGCCAGTGCTCTATCAGTTGAGCTAAAGGAGATATCCCAGCCAGTGCTCTATCAGTTGAGCCAAAGGAGATATCCCAAGCCAGTGCTCTATCTGTTGAGCTAAAGGAGATATCCCAAGCCAGTGCTCTATCAGTTGAGCTAAAGGAGATATCCCCAGCCAGTGCTCTATCAGTTGAGCCAAAGGAGATATCACCTGACAGTGCTCTATCAGTTGAGCTAATGGAGATATGCCCAGCCAGTGCTCTATCAATTGAGTTTAAGGAGATATCCCAAGCTAGTGCTCTATCAATTGAGCTAAAGGAGATATCCCAAGCCAGTGCTCTATCAGTTGAGCTTAAGGAGATATCCCAACCAGTGCTCTATCAGTTGAGCTAAAGGAGATATCCCCAACCAGTGCTCTATCAGTTGAGCTAAAGGAGATATCCTCAAGCCAGTGCTCTATCAGTTGAGCTAAAGGAGATATCCCAGCCAGTGCTCTATCAGTAGAGCTAAAGGAGATATCCCAAGCCAGTGCTCTATCAGTTGAGCTAAAGGAGATATCCCCGCCAGTGCACTATCAGTTGAGCTAAAGGAGATATCCCAAGCCAGTGCTCTATTAGTTGAGCTAAAGGAGATATCCCAACCAGTGCTCTATCAATTGAGCTAAAGGAGATATCCCTAGCCAGTGCTCTATCAGTTGAGCCAAAGGAGATATCCCTAGCCAGTGCTCCATCAGTTGAGCTAAAGGAGATATCCCAAGCCAGTGCTCTATCAGTTGAGCTAAAGGAGATATCCTCAAGCCAGTGCTCTATCAGTTGAGCTAAAGGTGATATCCCAAGCCAGTGCTCTATCGTTGAGCTAAAGGAGATATCCTAGCCAGTGCTCTATCAGTTGAGCTAAAGGAGATATCCCAAGCTAGTGCTCTATCAGTTGAGCTAAAGGAGATATCCCAAGCCAGTGCTCTATCAGTTGAGCAAAAGGAGATATCCCAGCCAGTACTCTATCGGTTGAACTAAGGGAGATATCCCAACCAGTGCTGTATCAGTTGAGCTAAAGGAGATATCCCCAGCCAGTGCTCTATCAGTTGAGGTAAAGGTGATATCCCCAAGCCAGTGCTCTATAGGTTGAGCTAAAGGAGATATCCCAGCCAGTGCTCTATCAGTTGAGCTAAAGGAGATATCCCAGCCAGTGATCTATCAATTGAGCTAAAGGAGATATCCCCAGCCAGTGCTCTATCAGTTGAGCTAAAGGAGATATCCCCAGCCAGTGCTCTATCAGTTGAGCTAAAGGAGATATCCCAAGCCAGTGCTCTATCAGTTGAGCTGAAGGAGATATCCCAGCCAGTGCTCTATCAGTTGAGCTAAAGGAGATATCCCCAGCCAGTGCTCTATCAGTTGAGCTAAAGGAGATATCCCAAGCCAGTGCTCTATCAGTTGAGCTAAAGGAGATATCCCAGCCAGTGCTCTATCAGTTGAGCTAAAGGAGATATCCCCAGCCAGTGCTCTATCAGTTGAGCTAAAGGAGATATCCCAGCCATTGCTCTATCAATTGAGCTAAATGAGATATCCCAAGCCAGTGCTCTATCAGTTGAGTGAAGGAAGATATCCCAAGCCAGTGCTCTATCAGTTGAGCTAAAGGAGATATCCCAAGCCAGTGCTCTATCAGTTGAGCTGAAAGAGATATCCCAAGCCAGTGCTCTATCAGTTGAGCTAAAGGAGATATCCCAGCCAGTGCTCTATCAGTTGAGCTAAAGGAGATATCCCCAGCCAGTGCTCTATCAGTTGAGCAAAAGGATATATCCCAGCTAGTGCTATATCAGTAGAGCTAAAGGAGATATCCCTAGCCAGTGCTCTATCAGTTGAGCAAAAGGAGATATCCCCAGCCAGTGCTCCATCAGTTGAGCAAAAGGAGATATCCCATGCCAGTGGTCAATCAATTGAGCTAAAGGAGATATCCCCAGCCAGTGCTCTATCAGTTGAGCTAAAGGAGATATCCCCAGCCAGTGCTCTATCAGTTGAGCTAAAGGAGATATCCCAAGCCAGTGCTCTATCAGTTGAGCTAAAGGAGATATACCAGCCAGTTCTCCATCAGTTGAGCTTAAGGAGATATCCCAGCCAGTGCTCTGTCAGTTGAGCAAAAGGAGATAGCCCAGCCAGTGCCCCATCAGTTGAGCTAAAGGAGATATCCCAGCCAGTGCTATATCAGTTGAGCTAAAGGAGATATCCCAGCCAGTGCTCTATCAGTTGAGCTAAAGGAGATATCCCAGCCAGTGCTCTATCAGTTGAGCTAAAGGAGATATCCCAGCCAATGCTCTATCAGTTTTTAACCGGCCAAAGGCCAGTTATTAGAGGAGGGCTTAAACGGACTTTTGGTGAAATGGGACTCTTGTCCACTTGTCCATGTGTAAATGTGTCCTGTCCTGTCCATGTCCACTTGTCCACTTTCCTTGCCCCTCTGAACACAGTGCTGCAACCCAGTGAGCAATTGGGGCCAATGCCAAATATGGACCTGCCCATTATGAATGGGGGATTCAGTTAGCTGTAAAGGGTTACCATGGTTACAGGTGCAATCAACAGCTGTGTCAGGATTGCTTATAATTCCAAAGCACTGTGAGAGTCAAACCATTTCAGTGCAAGTTTGTGTTTTAAAATAATTGTTCATGCCTAGATGAGGCATAATTGCTCAGTGGATCATTATGTTTGCATAACACTTGGCATTGTCTACTTCATCACCAGCTTTCTGTACAGTGCTATGATGTGGCTATGTACCATTCCTGAAAGCAATGTCTATCAACACCCATCCACTAAATTCCACCAAGAGACCGGAGCCTTTCTCAGTGCATTTCTCATTCTGACAGTATACTTTGACAAACTTTATCATTTTACAGCCTGTAAATTTAATGTGCATAAAATGAGTGTTTGTTTCCAACAGATTTTGTCACTCTGTGATGTGAGTCATAATAACTGATGAAGTGTCAATGTGTCATCTTCCCAAATTTAACATCCATGGGAAACAAAGAGGCTGTTTGATTAGTCATGGTGAAGAGAAGGCTATTTGATTTGTCATGTAACTGATCTTAGAGTAAAATTATCGTGACAAATCATCAATATGATGATTCACAAAGTGCCATTTCCACAGTGCAACAGCCCACTCAGTTTGGATATCAGTTTTACAGATTGTAAACTAAAGTGGTGTTTTAATTGCAGTCTGCAGAACTGGTTGCAAAAAGACGCTTGCCACCACAAATAAACAGACCTGTAAATATTCTGGCGGTCCGGTAAACCAGTTTTTACCGGCCCGCATGCCTTGTGAAGGGTCAGAGTGAGTTTTAAAGGCTGCTAGTATTTCTCTTGGATTTATGAAATTTGTTGTAGGGATTCACTTAGGGGTTCCCCTCAAAAACTTTTGGAAAAATCCCAGATGGCTGCCAAAATGGCCACCAATGTTTTTAATTGCCCACTGTGACTTTAGTATTTCACTTAGATTTATGCAATTCTGTATACAGATTCACTTAGGGACCCCTCAGAAATTTTGGAAAAATCCAAGATGGCTGCCAAAATGGCCACCATATTTTGAATTGCCCACTGTGACTTTAGTATTTCACTTAGATTTATGCAATTTGATATAGGGGTTCACTTAGGGGTTCCCCTAAGAATTTTTTTTTAGAAAAATACAAGATGGCTGCCAAAATGGCCACCATATTTTGAATTGCCCACTGCGGCTTTATTATTTGGTTTGGGGATTTGCTTAGGGTTTCCCTCATTAATTATGAGAAAATTTCCAAGATGGCTGAAAAAATAGACGCCATATTTTTAAGGTGGCTCGCTACTCATGAAATTACGTCACCTGCACATATTTCCGCGCAGCCAGGCAGGCCCTATCTATCGTAACGTCACCACAGCAGCAGGGCTCTGCTGTCATCTTTTTTCAATTCTGATAATTACATGCGTCGGCCGCTTCGTTTGCGATTTGCGCCACTTCTATTGGGGTTAGAGACTTCCCGTTTGAAGCATTAGATGCGCTATGAAGAGTACTACAAACTGCTTGAGTTTCAGCTTGATACTTAGAACAGAACATTTTTACAGGTGATCTTCCTGAAGCAGGTCTTATATCAATTTCAAGTGTGGTAGGAAGGGTTGTCTATATTATCTTATTGTTCCCCACTATTTTTGGAAGTAAATGACAAAGAAATAAAAAATCCTATCTAGTCAATTTTTTTTGGCACTATGGTTTATAAAAAAAGTTAAAATTGTCAAAATCAAAACTTTTATTCCGAGGCACTTGGAAAGTCCTTTAAAATAAATATATCTCTTTTAAATTGTCATCAGCTTTTTCATTAAAATGTCTTCTTTAATTTCATGCTTCATTGCATAATATCGGATTCAGTGCTACTGAATGGCAGGGAAAACTTCACAGTGAAAACGTTACGACTCAAGCGTGCGTGGACTGACTTTCATGTACATAACCTCGAATATTTTGGAAAAAAGGCTAGTAGCAAATACTTCCGTTTACATATCCTTGCTATAAACTATATTTTGGATATTTTTAAACTATTTTTAAGAAATCCCATCTTGGAAAATTCACGAGTATCGAGCCACCTTTTAAAAGTGCAAACACTATCAGTCTGGCAATCACTGCTCAATACAAAACAATCCATGTAATAATATATAAATCACCCTCTTCATGATTTCAATCCTGAATATACAATTGCCAAAGGCCGGTTTTGAATCCATGGATTCTTGTTATTTTTTATTTCAAAAATATTTAGGCTGGGTAACAGGATTCCAACAGATTGGGTTCATCTGGCCCAGTAAAACAATAAAAACAGGTTAAAACAAAGGTTAAAAATGTATCACTTTTGATAACAACAAAAAAGATCAATTTTACTTATAAAGGGTCCTTGCCTGTGATTTGAACGTCTCAATAGTCAAACAGTTCTTAGCATGATTAGGCATAGCATTCCATGTAATAGCACATCCGTACAAAAACGACTTCTTCATAATATCAGTTCGACAAAAGGGAACTTCAACATTCATTTTATTACAACTACGAGTATTTATATCATTTGTATCACAGGCCATAACAATAGAGTTTACCAAATAATCAGGAGCATTTCCATGAATACAGTTAAACATTTATATAGAGGTAAAATAATTTATACGTTCAGATACTGTTTGCCATTTAAGCCTTTTAACAAGATCAACACCTCTTACATTAATAAAGTCAAAATTTGAACAGACAATACGCGCAGCCCTATTTTGTAATCTCTGAATCAGATTGATGTTTACATGTGTACAACCCCAAACGGTACATGCATAGTCAAAAATGGGTTGAATATAAGTCTTATAAGTTAAAATAAGTACTGACTTCGGGACAATATGTCTTAATCTTGAAAACCATGCTAACTTAGCTGACAGCTTTTTTATAAGTTCATTAATATGAGCTTCAAATTTTACTTGTTTGTCAATATAAACTCCTAAGTATTTAGTATGTTGTACAATTTCAAGTTGTGAATCATATAAAGATACAGAAAATTCTTTTCTCAAAGTTTCATCACAAGATCTAGTAACTAGCATAGCATTTGATTTATCAATATTCAATACCAGTTTATTCGCATTGTACCATTCGCTAACATTAACTAGAATTTCATTCATAGTATTATTTACATTATTAATATTGTCATCGCTTACATAAATCATTGTATCATCTGCATACATCGTACATCTTCCATTTCTTACATGCATAGGGAGGTCATTTACAAAGACCATAAATAGCAGCGGCCCAAGAGTAGACCCTTGAGGCACGCCTATATTAACATCAACCGAATTAGACAATACATTTTTAAAGAAAACACTCTGAGTTCTATTAAATAAATATGATTTGAACCACAGTTGTTCCACATCATGAACACCATATTTCTTTAACTTTTGTAACAATATATCATGATTTATGGAGTCAAAGCATTTAGCTATGTCCAGGAAACAAACGCCAGTTAACAGTTTATCATCAATATTCTGAAGCCATTCATCTATAGTTGTGTGTAAACAGTTTGTGGTAGAGTGAAATTTACGATATACACATTGATCAAGTCATAGATGGAGGAACATAATTTGAAGTGGGGGGGCCTAGCTGAGGCGAGGCCCGAAGGCCATTACGGCAGGGGGTCTGGGGCCGCTCAAGGCCCCCAGAAGCCACAGGGTTTTTTGATTGTTTAAGACAATTTCTATGCAGTTTTGAGGGGTGATTTTCTACTACTACTACACGAACTTTCCTAGAAGTTTATTCCCTGTGTTTATTTAAATCAGATTTTTTTCTCAAAAATGTCTTTTTATATTCTACTGAAAAGTGGGGGGGGCCAGGCCCCCCTGCCAAAAAAGTGGGAGGGCCTGGGCCCCCCCGGCCCCCCCTGTTCCTCCATCTATGGATCAAGTGTTATAAATTGATGACTAATCATAAAAGACATAAATTGACATTGAACAATTTTTTTCAATAAGCTTAGAAATGTGGCTCAATACAGAAATTGGCCTGAAATTAACAGCATCATCTTTATCACCTTTACCTTTATATATAGATCATAATTTTAGGGATCATTTCTCTGGGTATGACTGTATAAACCCGACTGGTGTCAAAATATGTGCAGGTGATATAGCCAGGTCAATGACCTCCATTGTGAACCATGCATTTCGATCTAATACATTTCCAAGTGATATGAAAAAATCAGAGATAACACCAATTTACAAAAAGAAAGATCACATGAATAAAGAAAACTACAGGCCAGTAAATCTTATTACAATATTTGCAAAAGTATTTGAATCAATTATAGCTGATCAAATTAATGAATTCATGACAGATCAGTTTAGCAAGAAGCTTGGTGCTTACAGAAAAGGACACGGTTGTAGTCAGGTACTAACTTTAGCTGTAGACAGTTGGAAATGGTCATTAGATAAATATGAATGCGTTGGTGCCTTGTTGATGGATTTGTCTAAGGCATTTGATTCTATCACACATGATTTATTGATATGCAAAATGTATGTTTTTTCAAAGAATGCCTGTGAATTTATGTTGAGCTACCTCTCACAACGCATGCAACGTGTTAAAGTAAGGAGTGCACGAAGTGAATGGAAAATTATGAAGAGGGGTATCCCCCAAGGCTCATGTCCAGGACCTCTGCTGTTTAATTTATTTCTAAATGACATTTTCTTCTCTGTAAGACATTGCGAGTTATTCAATTATGCAGACGATAACACTCTTAGCACAAGTAATTGTAACATAAATGAATTACTAGAAAATCTCTTGATAGAAACAAATATAATGACTGAATGGTTCAGCAATAACTTCATGAAAGTCAACCCCGATAAGTTTCAGTTAATGCTAATGAAACCCCAGGGTAGAAACGTGGAACTCCCTAGTGAAATAATAGTCCAAGATAATGCCATTAAGGCCAGTAAATGTAAGACTGCTTGGAATTGATATTGACTGCAATTTAAATTTTCACAATCATGTAAAGACACTATGCAGTAAAGCCAGTAGACAACTTAAAGTTTTGTACAGATTCAAAAGCATTTTAGGCCCAAAAGAAAAGAATATTCTGTTCAGATCTTTTATTTTGTCAACCTTTAATTTCTGCTCGGTACTATGGTCATTTTGTGGAGTAAGTAGTATAAGAAAAATTGAAAAAGTACATGGCTCTCCGATTTTTAACAAATGATTCCAAAAGTAGTTATGATGATTTGATGATGAAGACAAATCAGACAACCATGTTGCTTTCACGTTTGAGAGTTATAGTAACAGAAGTTTATAAATGTCTGCATGAACTAAATCCCAAGCCACTTAAGTCTTAATGAATTGTTTAAAGTAAAGGAAAGTCATTATAATCTCAGAGATCCCTGTTCTATTGTTATGCCTAGTTTCAACAAAGTTAAGCATGGAAAGAACTCATTCACTTATTATGGATCTCACTTATGGAATAATTTACCACATGAATATAAAAATGGCCTAGAATACAAAAGTTTCATAAACATGATTTCCAAGTGGGAGGGGCCCAACTGCTCGTGTAACCTCTGCGCAATTTTGACTGTGATATGAATGTGATAATTGTGATATGTATGGCTATGTATGATTTTAAATAACTTTACTGTAAATTTTTACCTATATGAATTCTGTGCTATACTTAGCCAAAGTTTTATCGTTTTTATCATCATTACTTTTATTGTTTATTGTTTTGTTTCTGTTCATATTTTGTCGCTTAATAGCTTTTAGCTAATGTTTCTTGTGCCAAATGCGACTGAAAAAATAAAGATTTATCTATCTATCTATCTATCTATATAGGAGTAATTCGAGCATATTTCCAATCATTTAGAACCATACCTTCTCTTAGCGACAAATTAAAAATGTGAGTAAGTTGTCCAGCAATATGAGTATTTGCAATTCTAAGTAGCTTACAGTCAAAGTTGAGAGAGCTACAGAAACTGTGTTGGTTTAATAATTTAACAACTTCGGATTCTAATATATCAGAGAAATGGAAATGATAAATACTTTCAGGACCCTTCCATAGTACTTCATCACAGTCAGGAAGGTGCTTAGTAACATTAAGACCCATTGTACTGTAAAATTCATTGAAGTTTTCAGCTGACAATGCAGTATTTACATAGTTACATGATTTATTATCGTCAACTTTTGTAATTCATTCCATAAAGTTTTGGAGTTTCAGTTGAGCTGAAGGAGATATCCCTAGCCAGTGCTCTATCAGTTGAGGAAAAGGAGATATCCCAGCCAGAGCTCTATCAGTTGAGCTAAAGGAGATACCCCAGCCAGTGCTCTATCAGTTAAGCTAATGAGATATCCCCAGCCAGTGCTCTATCAGTAGAGCTGAAGGAGATATCCCAAGCCAGTGCTCTATCAGTTGAGCTAAAGGAGATATCCCTAGCCAGTGCTCTATCAGTAGAGCTAAAGGAGATATCCCAAGCCAGTGCTCTATCAGTTGAGCTAAAGGAGATATCCCAAGCCAGTGCTCTATCAGTTGAGCTAAAGGAGATATCCCAAGCCAGTGCTCTATCAGTTGAGCTAAAGGAGATATCCCAGCCAGTGCTCTATCAGTTGAGCTAAAGGAGATATCCCAGCCAGTTCTTCATCAATTGAGCTAAAGGAGATATCCCCAGCCAGTGCTCTATCAGTTGAGCTAAAGGAGATATCCCCAGCCAGTGCTCTATCAGTTGAGCTAAAGGAGATATCCCCAGCCAGTGCTCTATCAGTTGAGCTAAAGGAGATATCCCCAGCCAGTGCTCTATCAGTTGAGCTAAAGGAGATATCCCAAGCCAGTGCTCTATCAGTTGAGCTAAAGGAGATATCCCAGCCAGTTCTCTATCAGTTGAGCTAAAGGAGATATCCCAGCCAGTGGTCTATCAATTGAGCTAAAGGAGATATCCCCAGCCAGTGCTCTATCAGTTGAGCTAAAGGAGATATCCCCAGCCAGTGCTCTATCAGTTGAGCTAAAGGAGATATCCCCAGCCAGTGCTCTATCAGTTGAGCTAAAGGAGATATCCTTGCCAGTGCTCTATCAGTTGAGCTAAAGGAGATATCCCAGCCAGTGCTCTATCAGTTGAGCTAAAGGAGATATCCCAGCCAGTGCTCTATCAGTTGAGCTAAAGGAGATATCCCAGCCAGTGCTCTATCAGTTGAGCTAAAGGAGATATCCCTAGCCAGTGCTCTATCAGTTGAGCTAAAGGAGATATCCCAAGCTAGTGCTCTATCAGTTGAGCTAAAGGAGATATCCCAAGCCAGTGCTCTATCAGTTGAGCTAAAGGAGATATCCTAGCCAGTGCTCTATCAGTTGAGCTATTGGAGATATCCCAAGCCAGTGCTCTATCAGTTGAGCTAAGGGAGATATCACAAGCCAGTACTCTACCAGTTGAGCAAAAGGAGATATCCCAAGCCAGTGCTCTGTCAGTTGAGCTAAAGGAGATATACCAGCCATATTCTTTCAGTTTCAGCTAAAGGAGATATCACCTGGCCAAGGCTCTATTAGCTGAGCTAAAGGATATATCCCAAGATGGGTATATATGTAATAATATGGTAAATGCAGCCCTCTAAGCCCTGTTCTGGATGCTCACGAGCTTTGATTGATGAGATGGGAGTTCTTGACATCTTACAAATTTACTCCATGTGAGGGTTCTTTTACTTGCCTGGCTCAGACACTGACACAAGGAGCTGCCAATTTAATGCCTCATCTGAATGCCATCCAGCTGGGATTTTGCTAATGAATGTCCACTGAAATGTAGGTTAAGACCTTCAGCAAAGCAGGCAAGAACCTAAACCACTTTGCCACCCAACTGCTATCCCCAGCCAGCTCTCTCTCAGTTGAATTAAAGGAAATTTACTTAACTAGCATGATACCCGTGAAATGGGTAGGGGAGGGGCAAATATTAAATATAGATTTTGAACATAAAACCCAGCCTAAAACCTTGTAGTGGGTGAAAAAAGGTTGCATGCAAGTTTTTGTGGATGGGCACCCTATACTTTTGCTGTGAAGGACGGACGGGTCCATGAATTAATAGTAGGATGACATAATGAAAATTATGGGTTCCCTGAGCCAACTTATGTTGTAAATTGCACTGGAATGCAGAATTGGCAGCCTTCGGCAATAGTCTAGTCATAATATGAAAATATGGGGCGCAACCCGGAACAAATTGCAACAGAAATGGTTCCAGTGGCATTTGGTCCCTAAATATGTCAAGAAAGACATACTAAAAGTCATGGAAAATCCAAATGGTGGAACACCCCCAAATTAGCATAAATCCAAGATGGCCGCCAAAAAAATCAGGTTTTTCACAAATAACTCTGAAACTATCAGAGATAGACCCCATATGTGTATGAAACTTGAATATAAACTTGGGTATTACGGACATTTTGATGCTATTCCCATGTCTCTATCTCTAATAGTTCTCAAGATATAGCATATTCAAATATCTGATTTTTCCAAAAATACCTGTAAATCACCAAAGATGTCATTTATGAGTCTTGATTCTGAATGCTTGAAGTACAACTTTTACTGTACTGTTAAGGATACAAAAGGAATAACTTGTGTGTTTAATTTAAGACCCCAATCATGTCTCTACCTCTCTTCCATCTCCTATTATACCATATTGTGCATTTGGAAGTCTTCTCTTGAAATTCTATTTATTTGCTAAGATTGGCATTTTATATGAAAGAAAGTGCTCATTTTGGGTCTGATGTGTACGAAATATTGTGAGTATGCAATTTAGTCTATTCTGAATTACTACATGAGCACTTTCTTTCACATAAAATGCCAATTTTTGCAAATAAATAGAATTTCAAGAGAAGACTTCCAAATGAAGAATATGGCATAATAGGAGATGGAAGAGAGGAAGAGACATGATTGGGGTCTTAAATTAAACTTTTGTATCCTTAATAGGTACAGTAAAAGTCGTACTTCAAGTAATCAGAATCAAGACTCTTAAATGACATCTTTGGCGATTTACAGCTATTTTTCGCAAAATCACAGATATTTGAATATGCTATATCTTGAGAACTATTAGAGATAGAGACATGGGAATAGTGTCAAAATGTCCGTAATACCCAAGTTTGTATTCAAGTTTCATACACATATGGGGTCTATATCTAATAGTTTCTGTGTTATTTGTAAAAACCTGATTTTATGGTGGCCATCTTGGATTTATGCTAATTTGGGGGTGTTCCACAATTTGGATTTTCCATGACTTTTAGTATGTCTTTCTTGACAAATTTAGGGACCAAATGCCACAAGAACCATTTCTGTTGCAATTTGTTCTAGGTCATTTCACAGAATGACTAGACTACAAAGGCACTGGTTTGATCCAACTGTTCAACGTTCATTATTAATGAAATACTTTAAAACATAGTCTGCAAAGCAGCAAACCTTCAGCGAAGAACTTCACAACAGTGAATGTGGTATTCTGTCATGGGGAGCATAGGTGATGGAAAAACAAAGACTATTTACGATGGAATTGTCTCATTCACAGTTTTTTACCTAGACGATATATATGTGTACGAACTTTCATTGATGTTGAAGTGAATGCAACGGTGGCTGAGTCTTTGGCCATTATATTATTTTTTTCTCGTTATTTCAAAAAGTAAAGAATATCCATCAATCAGACCATTAAAAGGCACAACTAGACCATATAGGCTACACGCAATCGGGGCTGAGCCCGGAAACGATCTATCCGCACGCTGCCTGCCCGGCAGACGAAAAACATTTTACCCAATTGAATACAATACCTTCTTCGAACTTTGTTGGCTGAAGGTGAAAACTGTACTGAACCTCCTTGACAACTGTTTATGTATTGCTACAATGATCTTTTTGTTTTTTGACTTTGTATGATACATAATTATGACCAAATGATACGTGTAATTTGTAATATTGATCAGTAAGAGGACAGGGGACAGTAATTAATGCTGGCCAGAAATAAGCCTGTTTGAGACTATTTCATTCATCATCAATATTTTAGACTACAGGCAACCTTGGAGCCGCAGCTTATTCATGTAAAATATGGCAGTTTTTGCTAATTTTTTCATGATATTTCTTAATTTTGGAATTGCTGGTGTATCCTCTGTGACTACAGCATCGGCCCCAACTCCAACCCCTCTGACAACAGTACCAGCACCCACTTCAGCTGCTGTGACTACAGCATCGGCTTCAAATCTAGCCCCTGTGACTACAGAACTGGCTTCAACTCCAACCCCTCTGACAACAGTACTAGCACCAACTTCAGCCGCTGTGACTACAGTATCGTCTTCAACTCCAGCCCCTGTGACTACAGCATCGTCTTCTTCAACCCCTCTGACTACAGCACCGGCTTCAACTCTAGCCCCTCTGACTACAGCACCGGCTTCAACTCTAGCGCCTGTGACTACAGCATCAGCCCAAACTCCAACCCCTCTGACAACAGTGCCAGCACCCACTTCAGCCCCTGTGACTACAGCATTGGCTTCAACTCTAGCCCATGTGACTACAGCATCGGGCCTAACTCCAACCCCTCTGACAACAGTGCCAGCACCCTCTTCAACCCCTGTGACTACAGCACCGGCTTCAACTCTAGCCCCTGTGACTACAGCATCGGCCCAAACTCCAACCCCTCTGACAACAGTGCCCGCACCCATTTCAGCCCCTGTGACTGTAGCATTGGCTTCAACTCTAGCCCCTGTGACTACAGCATCGGGCCTAACTCCAACCCCTCTGACAACAGTGCCATCACCCTCTTCAGCCCCTGTGACTACAGCACCGGCTTCAACTCTAGCCCCTGTGACTACAGCATCAGCCCAAACTCCAACCCCTCTGACAACAGTGCCATCACCCTCTTCAGCCCCTGTGACTACAGCACCGGCTTCAACTCTAGCCCATGTGACTACAGCATCGGGCCTAACTCCAACCCCTCTGACAACAGTGCCATCACCCTCTTCAGCCCCTGTGACTACAGCACCGGCTTCAACTCTAGCCCCTGTGACTACAGCATCAGCCCAAACTCCAACCCCTCTGACAACAGTGCCATCACCCTCTTCAGCCCCTGTGACTACAGCACCGGCTTCAACTCTAGCCCCTCTGACTACAGCACCGGCTTCAACTCTAGCGCCTGTGACTACAGCATCAGCCCAAACTCCAACCCCTCTGACAACAGTGCCAGCACCCACTTCAGCCCCTGTGACTACAGCATTGGCTTCAACTCTAGCCCATGTGACTACAGCATCGGGCCTAACTCCAACCCCTCTGACAACAGTGCCAGCACCCTCTTCAGCCCCTGTGACTACAGCATCGGCTTCAACTCTAGCCCCTGTGACTACAGCATCGGCCCAAACTCCAACCCCTCTGACAACAGTGCCAGCACCCACTTCAACTCTAGCCCCTGTGACTACAGCATTGGCCCAAACTCCAACCCCTCTGACAACAGTGCCAGCACCCACTTCAGCCCCTGTGACTACAGCATTGGTTTCAACTTCAGCCCCTGTGACTGAGGCACCAGCTTCAACTACAACACCGGCTCAAACTCCAGCCCCTGTAACTACGACTGCCACTCCAACTACTGCACTGGCTCAAACATCGCAAGTTTGTAAGTTTCCTTCGTTATATCTTCTTGGCATGTGAATCATAGAAAATTTTGAAAAATCCGAGTTTGACAGCAAAATGGCTGACAAGTGTTCATTTGTCCACAGTGGCTGTAATTATTAATTGGCACATTTGGAGATCAGGAACGTTTGAAAAAAATCAAACATGGGTGCAAAAATTACCACCAGAAATTCATCCGTCCAAAATATTGGTTGTCCTGTCGTGCATGCCTTCTGGCGTCCTAAGGCAAAACCTAGTAAGGCACATTAAGGCGTTTCTGAGAAAATTGACTTTTAAATTCCAGTCCTTGCTGTAAGAAATACTGGGGTTAGGATTTGCCGGTGTCATTCTGGGGTAACGGGCCACTTCTTGAAAATCAAAACTTAATAAATATATAGAAACATATCTCAAAAGTCCTATTTTGACCTTAGCTCAATTTTGTCCGAAATGTGACTTACTAGGTTTACTAGGTTTTGCCTTTGGACGCTAGCCTTTTAAGACAAATTACATCCTTTTGTTGCAGCGCCTCATTTCGAAAACCTTCCAGAGGTGACAATGGTTAATTTTGTGAGGAAATATTGCTCTTTCACTGAATCACAAGAAATGATCACAAAAAATTCAGATGATTGTGTGATCGAATGTTACCAAAGGGAATCATGCAAGGCGCTCCAATTTGACTTTGCGGGTTCTAGATGTCGCCTGGTGCCACTAGGGGGCTACACATGCAATTCAGGAACGACGACCATCTTCGAGAAGAACATGGAAGTTTGATTACAAAACTCTAGTCAATTTGATATAGAGAAACTATTTTAAAGAGACTGTTTCTCTGTGAAATATGCACTTTTTGATTCACGATAGCTCATGACGTATCATGATCAATTTTTCAGCTTGCGAACCATTATGGTTTAAGGGGCCAATTGATTAGTCATAATCAACATGATTTTAAAGCATGAAGTGATTCCATAATCCTTTGGTCAGACAAAAACTGTCAATGTTAACATTAAGTCTCCTGAAATTTAAGTGCCATTGAAACTAATGACCATGAATGAACGATCATGAGTATTATGACTCTCAAAGTGCAATTTATTATCACTGCACATGTACAACAGTCCATTCTTTCCTGTTAACAAATTTACCAGCATTGAGTGTTGCACCCAAAAATTTACAAACAATTCACCCATTCCTGCTGGCCTTGCAAAGGAGGGCGTTGCTTCATAAGACTCTTTAACATATATCGCATAGTAATTTGTATTAATTCTTCAAACCTCCTCTCAAAACACTTTGCCACCATTGGTGTGCTAATTTTGTCTGTTGTGACTGTTGAAGTGTATTGAGGAATTAAGCTACAAACTCTGAAATGGATAAGTGTGATGGTTGTGTAAATGCAAAGATGGATATATCCGAGAGCAAAAAGAAGTATAAAATCAGTACAGCACTATGAAAAGTTAATGGTTCCATTTCGGCCGTTGCAACACCTTGCAGCATCTTTTTTGTTTGGTAAACTAACTGGTTCCTGTCAGAATAACCCTCTCTGATTGGTCAATAAACAGGAAGTATGGCATTTTGCCGTGTTACCGAGGTTGGTCACGATTCTCACTACCACCAAAAAATCAGAAAAAAAATTTTAAAAATTTTGATACCTGCCAATTACCATGACCAATTTCGGTAACAGATAGTAGTATTATCGCCCATTTTTGTTTCTTAGTGTACAGCCTCTCAGTGAAGAAGTACACAATCAGTACAAAGGCAGTACATGAACCCACGCTCATGGTCACACAACCTATTGCTTTTGCAATCACATTTCAAGTGTGGACTCTGTTGACCTGAGGTGCGAAACAGGTGATTATAACAAACAGTCAATGCCAAACAATGCTAAACAAGATAATCCAGCCTGCTATTTTGTGACAGGGCCTCTTGAAACACTGTCAGAATGTAAGAATATGTGTCAGAGACATGCACTCTTTGCCAAAGAATATCTTAATTGGACATTTTAACATCCATTTATCAACATGGGACTATCTACTTACTAAACCTTCATTGCAAGGGATATACCTGGAGAGGGCAAATTAAACATGTTGCCCCATAGATGATAAATTGCAAGGTAAGAGATTGAAATTCTCCCAAAACCATGTCAACACAGAAAACTTTGCCAATTCACCTGGCAATTTTGAAACCCTTTAATTCAGTATCAAAGAAATCTGAAGGTGTACTTTTGCATAGATATAGCCAATAATGACTACATAGACAGTTCTGCATGGTGTTATGTTGATGACAACAATTAGATTTATAGTAATTTGGCTTTTTTTGAGACATGCGTTTTTCTCAAGACATTGTTATGATCAAACAGGAAGTGCAACAACAGTGCCACCTTACCTACACATGCCATGCTGCACTCAGAGAATCAGTGCTAGAGTGCCACGCTGCAAATGTACTCCACTATACTTATTTTGTGTTTCTGTGCAAATTATGTACTGATTTTGTACTTAAAGTGACATAATTTGATCATGTAGGCCTACTGCGTATGTGCTCCTCTAACTTTTAAATTTCATTTGAACATGTTGTGTACCGAGTTAATACTTCTCTGACTTCGGCTGTTTAGATTCAGTCAAATGTGGGTCATGTTCACTTCCAGAACTTGTAAAATCACCAGACCTGTGTGTCCAGGTTTTTAATTACAATATACATTGAATTACTGGCTTAAGGTGACTCAACCGTGGTAGTTTGATCATACAGATTTTTCTAAAATTTTGCACAGGTAGTCTATGGGACCCATACATTCCAAAAATGAAAAATAAAAAAATTTCACCGACTCGTTTGGTTGCCATGGTAACAGCATGTTTGGCCTGATGACTGCTTAAAAGTTATAAATTGAGTTTTTGGTTATGTACCACAGAATAGAGCATTACAGGATTTGTCACACAAAAATTTCAGAATTGTATTCCCATGGATGTAAACCAATACATTTGCCACAAATTTGAAGAAAAAGGTTAAAATACTTTTTTCTGTAAGAGCTCAAAGGGCACAAACACACTAATTAATTGCAGATTTTGCATGCATCAATTTTGGCAGTAATCAAATTTTAGGAAAACGATAATACAGATTTTTTTTAAAAATTTACATATATCATAAACAGGTTACTGTCAAACTAATATCCAAAAATAAAAAAAATTCACCGAGTCGTTTTTTAACTGCAGTACCATGACTATGCCAATGTCAATTTAAAGAAATAAATACAATTTTAGGCACAGTTGACTGAAATTAGTTGAGAAAATTCTTTTGATAAAGACGAGAAGCTGAAACTTTGAATTAGCATAGAGTAGGTGTTACTGCATTCAATAAAAAAATAATTATGCTTCTATCTGCATTAGATCTCATTTAAATAGCAAATTACTGGCTGCCATGCTGTTAAAAAAAAGAGAACAGAAAATGGTAACGTCACAACTGTTTCAGGGCCTGCAGCAGTTGTGACGCTATGTTGCTAGGCAACCAGGCTGCTCAGAAGTGTGTGCAGTGTACCACGGTTGAGTCACCTTAATTTCCACAAATAATGTTTTACTATTGATAGCGGCAAAAAGTACAAATTGGATATAAAATTATTCCAGCCTTCTTTTTTTCTCTAGGCTTAAGTAATTATGTGTAGTTATTTTAATTACATTGATTTGGCTGAGGAACTGATATTATATGTGGCCTATAAAATTAATGAAGCGTAAAATTTTTAGATTCAAATGTACTCCGATTGTACTGCAAAAATGTTTCCTGCTAGCATGCACAGCCAGTATGCCCTTTTTTAACTCTCTCCTGCAAGGGAGTATTTTTGGAGCGTATAATGATTTGCATATAAGGAGTACAAAAGAAGCGTAATTTAAATAATTCGAGCGATGAGGATGCGATGTCGCGGATCTGTCTCCAGCATGCCAAATATATAAGTGCAAGCAGAAGTTAAAACTAAAAGTTGATTTTGAAAGTGCTCATGGTTATTGGAATATCCATTGTTGAATTGAACACAAGTGGAATCTCAGATGACCAGTTTTTCCTTGTCGACAGTTTACATTTTAAATATGGAAACCCGATTAAATTTCATTTCATGCACATTTCTATTTTAAAATTTCACACATCTCAAATTCTCCATTAAAATGTCTCTTAATTTTTTTCTCCCCGAACTTCATATACAGTGCCCCCTACACTGTAAGATCATCCTTCTACTACATGAAATAACGATTGCCATCACAG
This sequence comes from Platynereis dumerilii, assembly GCA_026936325.1. Classification (NCBI taxonomy): domain Eukaryota; kingdom Metazoa; phylum Annelida; class Polychaeta; order Phyllodocida; family Nereididae; genus Platynereis; species Platynereis dumerilii. The sequence goes on along the minus strand of JAPTHN010000014.1, from coordinate 20,247,990 downwards.
CAGGGGGTCTGATGGTCAACGATGGCCATCTTCCAGAAGCAGACCCTGGGTAAAATCGCCCCAGGCTATGTCCGCTAATCCCCTCTAAGCTCATTAAAAAGAGATTAAGCTGTCAAATGGAGATGATTGATGAGCATGCACTCCTTTGTTATATTAATTGACCTGTCAATCAAACAGGGGTGGTGAGTACTGCCTGAGGCAGAATTAGGGGTAAAACTGACAGGAGTTCTTTTGTTACATTAATCCAACTGTCAATCAAATATGTCCACCTTGAGAGTAAAAGAAAAAAAAGTTCCACTGAGCATTATTCCTAAGTTTATAAAGCTTATATTTTTTGAGTATGAATTAAGAGTTTCACTCCAAACATAAATTGTCTTAAAACCTCAATGTATACTGCAAGTTCTGTATATAGCAGCAATGACTATAGTTCTTTTTCAAAAAATAATAATAATAACCAGAACTAAGAAAATTTTTTCAAGAAATTCACACTGAGTGAGTTCCCAAGAGCATAAGTAACAATTCTAATACTATGAAGTAAAAAACAAGTGTGTTCTAGCAGAATAACAAGGCAGCTTTTTAATGTTGCCTAAAAAATAAAAAAACTTGGGACCTCAATGACAACTTGCTGCATAGAAATGGTCTTGAGCCCAGTCAATGACAAGTCTATAGCATTTGCACCAAAATAAGCCAACAGTTTTGTGTATTGGCTAAACTCCTCCCATATTGATAATTCACAGCCTCACAGGTGAAGCAAAATACATTATGGTAAAAGGTAAAGTTAAACTCGACATCCGACAATAATGGAGCAGACCAACAGGTATAATATTGGTCAAACAGGTGACAGCGTTGCGCATTCGAATCTATTTTTTGCATCAAAAAAAAAACAAGCCAACAGTTTTTTGTGTATTGGCTAAACTCGGCATATCGATAATTCACAGCCTCACTGGTGAAGCAAAATACGTTATAGCAAAGGTAAACTTGACAACGACGCATAATGGAGTAGACCAACATGAATAATATTGGTCAAACAGGTGGCTGCAATACACACATTCGAATCTATTCTACGCCATTGTTTACATTAGAATACCATACCTTAGACGAATCCTTTCGCCTGTATGTGGTCCTATTCTATCACATCACGTCCAGCAGTCTTCGTTCTTGTTGCATTTCGTATTTCTGCTGCCTGGTGTTCCTCCGAAAAAGCGTATTTTCAGTTCCCTTTGCTCCAACGGCGCCATCCTCGTGTTCACCAAAACAAAGCACTGACCCGCGCTTTGCATTCTGGGAAGAATCGAGCGCGCTTTGGGGAGCGTGGTAAGCAGCCCCAATGCCCGCCCTCTGGCGTGCGTGCTTTTGGGAGCATGGTAAGCATCGACATGCTCGCCCTCTGGTATCGGAAAAAAATGTCAAGGCTTGCAGCAATGCGCAAATAAGAAACTGCGATGTTCTCACTGTCATTTATAAAAAGAAAGGTTCTGCTAGACAGTATTCGTTAGAACGATATATAAGAATTAAATTCTTTTCTTGTAAAGACCAGAAGAGGTCTGACAGCAGAACAGTCAACATGGCCAGCATGGAGGTGTCAGAGGAGTCAGGGCAGAGTAGTGAGGGAACAATTATTCAAATTGATTTTGATGAAATTGAAAATGTTCAAGGCAGTAATGAAATGATTGAAACAAGTGATGTAGATTGCGAAAGCCTGAGTTCTCATGAAGGTAGTGACTTCATAGATACAAAAGTGCCAGGATTGCTCCACTTTCAGCAACCTCTCCAGAGTGACAATCTGGATTTTGGAAATGATGAATACTGGGCCTGTTTTGGTGCCAAGGTGCCAGCAGCTGAGATTGTGTTCATGTCGCAATTAACGGTGGCAGGATGTATAATTTTTTGCTGTCTCCTCAACTTATCTCTGCAAATTGGGAATAGTGAGCTCTGGGGAATTTTACTCTCAGCCTGCGCCGGGTACTTACTCCCAAGCCCCAGCCTAGAGAAAACCAGAAAATTGATTAATAAAAAAGATTCCGAAGTGGAAATTTCAAATTGAGCCACCAAAAAAAAAATTTTGCAGTCTGAGATTTCATTTCCTCGCTGAAAGCCTTGGTTAAAAGTAAACCTTACAATTGTTTTCACTATTGCTTAGAAATAAACTTAGTAAAATTTATTAAAACTCTTTTGGCCAAGATTGGGAGATCAGCAAAATTTGATCAGTCATTGTGGGTAAATTTTTTTTCACTTGCAGCTGCCTCTGTTTCCCACCTTTGATGCTTTCAGGTAGACCTGTGTCATTTACACCCGGGCATAAAAGATTTACAGAAGTGTGCCTGTTATGTTTTGACAGAAGAAAAATGCTGTTATTGCCATGCATATGTAATTCCAACACCTGATTACAGCATTGGCTATTTAACAGGTAGGGTGATACAGGCAGGGTGAGAGCAATAAAAAATGCAGGTGGATCAAGAGCAGCAGGGTGTTTTGATTACGTAATAAAGAAACTGTACCTCTGATCTGGGGTGGGGAGGACTTTGAAGGCAGTGTTGCATTGGGCCAAAGGGCACTTTTACACTTCTCTGACCCAAGATCCCTTATAGCTGGTCAGGAGGCTTTGCTCTGTCCAGAATCATTCTGACTGTTCATACTGCACACCAGAATCTCTACACTTGCTCAACTGATCTACAATGGCTGCCAAATTCTACTGCAACCGCCAGGAATTTGCCGTGAAATTCTCCGTGACAGACGGAGACTTCGTCCTCGACATGGACCTGATGGTGGGAGAGACCCCCGATCTCCACCGAGTCATGCTGAGATGCCTGCATCAGGGCGCAGTTGAATGCGTGATAGTTTTGTACCCCTATGATCTGCAAAGACTGCATGACGTAATGTTGGGCCAGCGTACAAAACTTCTCGCCAGTACAAAGCCTGTGCGATTTGTCATCTCGCCCAACCTCGAAATAGTCAGAGCTGCAAAGCCAGGGGAGATTTTAGTGACTTCCCTGGTCGAGGTGCGTCCTGGAATGACGGCATTCCTACAGACAGGGAACCACCGCACCTCGGTTCCCCTGTCAGTAAGGAACTTTGACAACTTTATGAACATCCTGCCAAGTATAGTGAAGGCTGTCAACGAGCGTCGTCTTCAAGTTGCCCAGGCCGACCCTCCCACGCTGACCTTCTGGAAGAAGACCCCCCTGCCCGAGTTCAACAATGCAGGCAGGCTGTATCTGACGAGGGAGCAGGCCCTGCACACTGCGGGCAGGAGTGAACGCATCTCCACAAGGGACGACTTCGAAGCGAGAATTACCCAAGATTACGTTGCCACCATGAGACTCCTAAAGCGTCGGCGAATCGAACTCGGGACCTGCCGTGATCCCATCTGCGTGGACGATCTTCCAGCCAGTGCCCCTGCACCCGCCCCCCGGCCCGTGATCGCCCCTGGACCCACGCACATACTGTCAACTGTGCAGGTGAGAACGCCAACCAAGGAGGCAATTCTCAACTATTTTGCGATGAGGACGTACAGAGACGCTATCGTCAAGGCTGCAGGTGGAAATAGGCAGATTCACTTCACCCCTGAGAATTCCATTCAGGCATTTAATCAAGTGAGGGGGCAAGCTGCCTATTTCCACTACCTGTGCACCCAGTGCCTGCAGCACTTAAACTTTGTGCAAAGTTCACCCACATTGGACTATGTTGTGGAAGTTCTCAACGATTGGGGTGAGCAGTCACCTTATCTAAATGCCATCAACAGTCTCAACATCCCAATCGTTGAGAACAGAGACTTGTCAGAACGAGCTGACATCTTGGAGCTGCTGTATTTGGCTTACGTGTATAAAGTTACCGAGCAGGACTAACAAAATGACTCTGACCAAAAAAAAAAGACTTTTGATTTTCTTTGTACATATATATGTGAATGTTCTTGTGTTTGATATGCCTATGTTAATGTAAATATGTTGAATACCATGATAAAATTAAATACCGATATTTTTTTACCTGAAAAATTCCTTGTTCTTGTATTTTGACTCATTTGAATAAGAAGATTTGAGGAAGTATGAATGATTGTAGCTTTTCATCCCGCATTTATGCGCTTGGTAGCCTAGTCAGTGTATAGCAATGAGGTGAAGGCAGATTGAAACTGCAGTCCAACATGAGCTAAGATGCCCCCTGTTTTTTACACCCTGTATGTATGCCTTTGGTATGCTAGTCAGGACAGGATGTGGCCATGTCAATGAGGTAAAGGCTGATTGAAACAGCTGTCCAACATGAGATACTGATATTTTTTACCTGAAAAATTTCATGTATTTTGACTCATTTGAATAAGAAGATTTGAGGAAGTATGAATGATTGTAGCTTTTCATCCTGCATTTATGCACTTGGTAACCTAGTTGGTGTATAGCAATGAGGTGAAGGCAGATTGAAACTGCAGACCAACATGAGCTAAGATACGCCTGTTTTACACCCTGTATGTATGCCAGTCAGGACAGGATGTGGTCATGTCAATGAGGTAAAGGCTGATTGAAACAGCTGCCCAACATGAGCTCGGGTGACACTGTTTTTTACGTTCTGTATTTAGACCCCTGGCAGACTAGCCAGTACAGGAGGAGGACCTGTCAAGGTGGTGAAGGCTGATTGAAACAGCTGTCTAACATAGGGTCCAATGACCACTACTGATTTTGAATAAGAAGAAGTCAAATATGCAAAAATTAACAAACTCAAGAGTTCAAGTAACACAAAATTTAATTCCTTAATCACAGGCAAGAAAAAAGGCAATTCTCAGTACACGAATTGTGGAAAAAATATTGACAAAAAAGAATGAATGCCGGTTTAAAGTGCTTAGGAAAAAAACTCTGCTTTTAATCAATTAAGTATCTTGATGCGTAAATAGTGAAAATATGTGTAAAACCTTCATGCTGATTTAAAGTACAAAATTCTCTATTGTCAATAAAATTTGCTTAGGAAAAAAATATTGTCTTTAAGGTCTGCGTACAAATCAATTAATTATCATTTAATCTATTGGATGTAGTGTTACTTATTTTAAACAAACCGAAAAAGAAAATCTTTTAACTTTACATATAATCAAGTTAAGCCAACCCCCTTCACCATATAGGCCTACATAATATAATGACATTTCCCTAGAATAAACATTCACTCAGTCACAATCATTCATCAGGTAGCAACAAATTCGCATCCAAAAAAAAAAAAACATCTTTAAACATTTTACTCAGTCCCAAGCATTCACCAAGTAGCACCAAATTCACAAAAAATAAATTTTTAAACATCACTCGGACGTCCATACATTCATCGGCTAACAGCAAATTCACAAACCAAAATCTTTTAAACATTCACTCAGTCTCAAGCATTTACCAGTTGACATCAAATTCGCAAAAGAATCTTAAAACATCTGCAGACTCACAAACATTCATCAGTCAGCACCAAATTCGCAAAAGAAAAAAATCTCTAAACTAAAAAAATCTTATCCCCAAAAGAAATATAAAGAATATTTACCCATTTAGTTCCCTTTCCCCAATTATGTTAAGCAAACTCGGTTTAAACCCCCAAAATACCCCAAAACAGGGAAAAGCTTTATGAAAGAGGAAAATTTCAAAGAAGAAGAACAGAAAAAAAAAAATTAAATCATCAGAATATATACATCAAAAAAAGCAAAGTTAAGGGTCCAGGTTCACTGTCTTGGTCTCAGCACTCGTCCGTGTGGGGCATTCGTGAAAATAATGTTATTTAGTTCAATGTCAGCAGGGAGCATTGATCGCTGTCGCCTTCTTCTTCGGGGCACGGGGGCCCTGGGGAGGGGAAGCCGCTCGCCGGGTACATCCGCGGCTGGCTGAGCAGGGGGAGCGTCGTCCCTGTCAGCGGGTAAGGGGGGCAGGGGGAAGGGCTGCACTGCGGCGTGCTCGGGCTGGCCGGCTTCGGGGACGTCTGGCAAGGGCAGGCGGGGAAGAGGGCCCGGGGGTACCTGCCCTTGTGCGCGGTCTGGTAAAGGTCCGTGTTCGTGGTCGTTGTCCAGGGGCAGAGCAGGGGTCTTCTTCCATAGTCCGGTTGAATATATCTGAAAAAACAGACGAATGAAAATTAAGAAAACTGGCAACAATTTTAAGAAATTGCATCAAAATAACCCTCGCAAATTATGGCTAATAGTTGAGTCTATTTCGCGGGCTGACCTCTGAGAATTAGTTACTTTTTTCATCAGGATTAGACCAAACAAATTTGATAAATTAGTGAGCCAAATATATAAGTCATACATACTTTTTTTAATTTCAACTCAGTCAACATGACTGTCCACTGGGACAAGGGTCACAATTTCCTGTCCAGGGTCTTGGCCACAGTAACTGGCATTAGTGTAGCTTTGGTCTACCTGTTGAGTTCTGGCTTGTCTAGCTTGTCTGGTTTCCCTGTCTTTCTGGGCTTGCCTAACATACTGTGCTGATCGTCTCTCCTTACAATAGTCATGAATTTTCATCCCCAGCCAGCATGGGCAAAGCACACAATTACACCAGAGTACAGCAGCAATGGCTAAGCATTCTGGAACCGGTTTTTCTTGCACAACTTTTCGAAATAGAATGCCAAATGAAATCACCGTAATCAGCAGCAAGAATCCACCAACTCCGACTCCAAGGGCTATCTTCAGCGTCCTCTTTTCAGGGTCCTCTGTTGCAGGGGTGAGCGCTCTGCTGCTCTGGGAGGTCGCCTGTCCGGGGGTCAAGGAACTGTCATCATCATCATCATCATCATCATCGTCGTCGGCTTCATCAACATGGGGCGTAGCAGTTGGCATCAAAGTGTCGGTTTCACTGACAGCCGTGGTGACAGTTCTGACTAGCCAGGTCAGCCAGGTCGAGGGTGAACTCTCCGATTTGGGCGTGGGCCTGTGCTGCGTCTGACAGTCGATCCACCAGTACTCCCTAATGGCCAAGCAGAAATCGGCATCGTCCGTAGTCAGTGTCACAGTGTCGAAGCCAAAGGTGCGTTCCAGCGATTCACGGTCAAAGTTGGTCGTATCGGTAATGGTCATTCTCAGAAACTTGGACATTCGCAGCGGTCGTGGGATCAGGGGGGACGCAGGGGGATTGAAGCAGGTAACTCCGGCAAAGCTACAGTCGCAAGCTCTGGTCTGGCCGCACGGGAAGCTCAGCACCAGGGGCAGCATGGCTGCTGTGCCCAGCAGTAAGGCAAAGGTCCCCATATCTCCGATATAGCGCTCCAATAAAAAAAGTAATTCCAGTGATAGCAATAGCCTCTTGTTTCTCTGTCTGTCAAATTGAATATGGCTGCAAGAAGTGACTTTTAGCATGGGTCTACATGCTGTTGTTTTGACAGATCAAACTAGCATGCTGCCATGGTGCTAGTGTTATGTAATCAGCAGGGTACTGGTGGAACCTCTTTTGTTTCTGTGACTACACTCAGCAGGGGTTCTAATGCAGAACCTGTCACATGAAGTTTCTGTGCTAACCAAGAAGTTAATCTTACATAACATTGCATCACTAACTTGTCTCTGGAAATGCACCAACTTCATTTTGGTGTATAGGTCTATACTTTGCAAGTATATAGGTCCTGTATAATCTGAGCTATTTACCAAGATATTGGAGGGGCCATAATATAGGACATAATTTGCTTTCTGTTAAACAAGGTTGACAAAAAACAGAAACTTTAGCCCGGGTTCCCAAATTGCAAACCTTGAATGTACTTTTTTAAAAATAAAAAAGCCACAGTTTCTATAAGAAATATTTAGGAGTATTTTGAACATTGGGGAACTTTTCCTGTATTATAACATCAGTTTTGTAAAATCCGACTGGCACACAAAAAAAAAGTGACTTTATTTTAGCATCCAGGTCAGGGTGCAGGAGGCCGAGTGGGGAGGTGTGTGGGTGAACCACAGGCAATTGCCTGCACCTACTTTTTTTAAAATTAAAAAAAGCCACAGTTTCTATAAGAAATATTTAGGAGTATTTTGAACATTGGGGGGAACTGGCACACAAAAAGTACCTTTATTTTAGCAGTCAGGTCAGGGTGCAGGTGGACAAGTGGGCAAGTGTGTTGGTGCCCCCGGGGCAATTGGCTGCACCCCTCTGTCGCCCCTCCCAAAATTGGAAACTGGAATTGAGAAATAAAGCTGTCAACCCCCAGCTCTTTGAGGACCTGTGTTGCATTACATGAGCAAAGGGTTAAGCTAAATTGGATTTGCAGTTTTTCTATGCAGTGATAGAGTGCCAGGGGCAGAATAAGGGGTTATATTCTAAAAATGGGAGATATTGCTGCTAAACCTCCCTGGCCCCCTGCATGGAGTCATTGCTCACCTGCACGCAAAAAGCTGATGTCACCAGCAGTGCTATCATAAATTCATAACTCCCGTGACACTCTCTTGTCATAGGGCACCCCACCTTTGCTAATCCTCTTTGTTCTTCCCATGGCATAAATTGAGCCTCTTGCTATCTGCCTTCACAAATTCCATATCACTGACAGGCAAAGCAACTCCTTTGAGAGTCCCTGTATCAGAGGTGAAACTAGGATTGGATTGATTCATCTTGGCTTTTTTTCTTCGACTAAAGTTCAAGTCAGTCTACATAGCATTGGAACGTCCGTGAAGAAAAGAAAAATAGATAAGACAGCTGGCAAAGAAAGAAAATTGAGAAGGTGAGTGAGCTTCTTTTTTTTTTTTTTGCGTTTTCATACAGTGCCATGATCTACTCGTCTTCGTTTTGCTCTTTAGCGCCCGTTCATAGGGCCAAAGGTCACGTTTAAGAGTTAGGTCCCATCGTCTCCAGTGTGCTGCTTTGTAAAATTCCGCTGTTTTGCGTTTCTTAGGGCTAATTTCGTTTATAGATCAAGGCAGTATGCGAATGCGCAAAAGCGGGTGAGGCTTTGGTGACAAAAGGTCTTAAAGTTAGCTTAGACACAGCCGTCGTCAGTGCGTAAATATTGCTAAATTAGGTCTCAAACAATTCGTCATAATTTTGACGAACGAATTTCTTCATGAAATGCCGTGCTTTTTGTCTAACCAAGTGAAATTCGTTCGTTCTTCCCCTTCACTCTGCCTAACGTTCATTTATTCTATGGATTGCGCCATGCCCGCTAGAGGTCGTGTTAGGCTTGGAGAGGCTGAACAGCGCCCTCTGACGATAAATGGTTGTTTCGCTGACAAAATGCTTCACCATATATAGACTCCCCCTCCCAGGCTTTCGTGTCTGGCAGTAATATTGCGAGGCTTTTTAAGATGAGTTGATAGAGCGTTTTTTAAAATGTATTTTTGTAAATGAAACTTTTTTCTACAATATAGCGCCCTGTCCAGACAACAATATTTGGTACGCACGCTGTGCATAGGGAAATATAGAGACTGTAATCGTGATGCTTTACTTAGTGACTCAAACTGTTTCTCTGGGGGAGGTTCTTCAAAGTTATTCCTTTATGCACGCACGTCTCTCGAGTTACTTAGATAGAAGTTCTTAGACGGTGCTTGTTCTAACCAAAACTCTAAACTCACTGCCCGGGTGAAAACGACAATAACGCCAGAGGGCGTCTTACGTCTGTCTCCCCATTCACCAGCGCCTCTACACGCTTATGAGTGTTTAACGTAAAATCTCACAGATGGCGTATATGTGGCCTGCAGACAGCAGCAGTAATAGACCAGAACGCCACCTGGTTTGTTTCACAGACGTTTTGCTCTTTCTGTTCGGATCCCTCGTCCCCTCCTAAGTTGATGAAATGAAAGAAATAGGCAGACTGGTTCATTTTTTGACAATTTTATTCGGAAAAAACTTTTTTTTTTCACGCGCGCAGTTACAGTTGAGGCAATACCCAGTGATATTCTAATGTTTGGGATGCCATGCACCTACTACAGTAAAATAAATTAACACAAAATTACCATAGAGACCTCGCTAGTTTTAGTCAGTACGTTATCTTTAGCAATTACAGTCACACCAAAGAGAGTGATAACTAATAGGTCCCTCGCATTGTTTACATATTACAGTTACTGCCAGGAGAGTGATAACTCCCAGAAATATAAACACTCCAAATGACGGCCAGAGGGGACCACGCTAACAAGGCAAAGTGGCTAAAAAAAAAAATTACATTTACAGTCAAGGACAACAGAGTGATAACTAAAACTAATAGGGCTACACATTTTTCATATTACAGTCACAGTAAATAGAATGCTAACAAATACTGATATACGCATACATCAAACGACAAACAGAAAGGTATTTGGTCAAGTCGAAGCAAATAAAAAAATTACATTTACAGTCAAGGATAACAGAGTGGCAACAGGCACCCAAAAAAAAAAAGAAAGCTAGTCGCTGCGGGCTAGTTTCATCACTCTTCAAAAATATTACAGACCAAGCAAAAAGAAAAAGAGTGCACATCCTAAAAAAGGGAAACATAATATTATACGAGCATTACAGTCAAGGCAGGCAGAGTGATGATGTTTTGTCCATTGAAAGAAGAGTGTGCCCATGAATATAAGGTTCATGTCTGTCATCACAACACCACTGCACCAATGAATATAAATCAAGTCCCATGGCCTATTGCATTACAGTCAATGCATATAGGGTGATAACTTTGGGCAGTAAACCCAAAGAAAGTGATAACTCGCTGCATTCCTTTTAAACCACACCATTAATGGGCCGAAGAAGTGCCAAACAGCCTAGTGCATTCACTTTGCACTCGGTTCTTCACATTTTTAAGTTCACGCATTATGACAGCCGACTTATAGCCTCTGCTTTTATAGAAGGCGAAAATTAAGCAAAAATGGGCGCAATGTTTTGTATCAATCAGTTCTTCATTGACAGACAAACAATTGTGGCTATTAGTAAAGTTCTCAAATTCTTTTCCATAGGTCATTCCTGCCAAGGAGCCAAGAGTGTCAAAAAGTTCAAAACCATCATGGCTGAGCACAAGGGCAATCCAGTGATCACCACTGCTGCTGCTGCTTCCACTGCTAGATCTCGCATCCCTCGAATGTCTCATCTGGCAGGACGTTCCAGCATCTTGAAATCCGGGGCTTCCCACGTCACCACAGAGGGGGCTGACTGCGACATTTTTCTCGGGGAATGGGGTTCGTCCTCCAGGCGTGGCAAAGGCGACCAAAGGTCCGCGGCCTCCGTGGGTCTCTCCAGGCTGGCAGGAACGGGGCGTGATGCTCCCCTCGGCTCCTCCGCGTTCGTGCGCAGTGACAACTTCTCCGAGACCACCAGTCGAGGGCGACGAGGACCTCTTCTCACTCTCGAGCAGGCCAGTCGCATCACCCAGCGACCTCAGCCAGTCAAACCAGCAGACACTGTCGGGAGTGGTAACGGCTCCTCCAGACCTTCCGAGGCGCCCAGCGCTTATGTTTGGACCGAGAGTGGATCCGTCAAGGCGTCGAAGTCGTCGACGAGTGTCGTAGGGACCCGACCTGTCTCCTCCGCGACCACTGCCGGTCCTGCCCGCCCTGCAGGTCCTGACTGCCCCGCTGGTCCCACCGGCCCCGCTGGCCCCGCTGGCTCCGCTGGCTCCGCTGGCTCCGCTGACGCTCCAGACTCCTCTCGGACGACCGGGTAAGTGTCCTTTTTCCCTTATTTTGACATTGAGAATGTAGCAGCTGGGTGTTGGGTCGGGAGAAACGTACGGCAGTATTCCGCATGGAGCAATGGCCATGACAAAGTCACACGTCTGACGGTCCTTCCATAAAATCTCATAAATGTCCGATGTATTCATGTTTCCGATTTAGGATAAGTAAACGTTTCTTTCGTGGTCGAATTCGAGACACGCCGGGTATGTGACCCTGCAGAGCATTATAATAGATTCAGGAAGTGGTTTCGAGAATCTTAATTCGATCCGAACCGAGCCCGTGCGTACTGGGGGATAGTAGTTTTCACCGTTTTGAGGACTCAGAGGCACCACAAAGAGACTGTACCCTGCCGCGAACTCCTCCAGAGTGATTCTTTGGCTGTTATTGGGTCCTTTAGTCTTTCCTCCGTAGAGGTCGGCGAATCCCTGTAGATATTTGCCACGGGTGAAGTCGAAGTTGAGGGGCCCTCTGGCCGTGGGACAGCCCGAGAGGGAGACGTTAATGGTCGAAACGAAGTAGTGGAAAAAATAATACGGATTTTTATTATAATTTCCCACAAAGCTATCGCCCGCGACAAAGGCTATCGCCAGAGAGTGAGGTACCCGCGATTGGAAAGCGTCCTCGGCGAAGAAAGAAGTCAGGCCGGCTCCGACTGAAAATTTGCGAAGATCTTCCTTCATGTAGAAATAACGCGCCCTCGAGAGACCACTCTTTAAAATCTCTTGATGGCCGATTAACACCTGACTCGACGGGAGCACTTGCTTCACGATCAGACAAATGTCCTGTATTTCCAAAACGTAGTCCTTGTCATGCTTATTCATCGTTATCAACCTGAAAGCCGAACTGGTCGGATGGAGGGTCAAATCCACGGAAATTCCATTTAAAAGGTACTTTTTTACCTTGAAAACGTCAAGGTCCAACTTCGACTGCACTTCCACAGAACGACTCCCCTCCATGAGTTTGGCCCTTTTGCGAAATCCCTCATTACCGCCATACGTCAGGGAATTGGTGTTCATATAGCCCGCCGTGTCTTTGTAAAACATGGCGCACTGCAGCTCCTCGTCGGTCACGACTTTCTCCTCCAGCAGCGTGTTCAACATGGCGCCATAGCAGTACCCAGTCATACCGCCGACGACGACTACATCGTTTAAGCGGAGCTCTATTTGATGCCAGAGGGAATCGGAAAGGGAATTGATGCACGCAATGCTCCAAGGGCCGTCGTCTCCCGGCTGAGGTACTGCCTCCCGTTCATCGTCTTCGCCTTCGACCGCATCGCCATCGCCCGCGTCATCCCCTGCACCTCCGTCTCCACCTCCGCCTCCGCCTCCACCTCCTCCTTCGGGACGTCGTATGGGCTGCTTGGGCACCTTCGACCCGTCGGCACGGACTATCCTCAAAGTGGTGCGAATACGAATGTCGGATAAATCCAAGTACGTAGCCCCCGCCGCTGGAATTCTGAATTTAACATTACCCTCAGTGGAAAACTGATTCGTTGCCCTATATTGAACGTATTTGCAATCTTGCAGTCCCACGTTCGAAACGGGTGTCTGAAACACATCGAGGGCCGCTTCGTATCCCAAATCAGCCTCCTTTAGCACTTTCTCTTCGCTCGCCATGCTGGTCCCTTCGGCGAGTCTAAAAAACTACCCAAAAATGTCACCGCTTCTCTTTCTCTTTTTCGAACTTCTCCTTTTCTTACTCCCGGAGGAGGCGGTGCTGGCAGCAGGGCCCTCCTTTGAGTGCTTCCTCTTCTTCGGACCTTTCTTCCCGGAAACGCTTTTCCTTTTTCTCTTCTTACCCTTACCACCTGACGATTTGGAGGCGACTGAGGTGGGCTTGTACTTGGGCGCGCTTTTGCTCACTTCAGCCCTGGCCATGTTGGTGAATTGCTCAACGGGTGAGACCACTTCGAGGGGGAGGTCTTTAGAAGTAGTATGATGCGGTGTGCCAGACTTGTTTTTCAGCAAGACCAATTCTTGTTCTCCTCCCCAGATGTACGGTTTTCCAACGGTCTGCTTAAAATGCTCTATCCAGCTGTCGTTCTTTATGGCTGCCAGGGACTTGTATTCGGCATCCATTTCAGGGCCAGCGAACAGCGCGCTGCCAGTCGGGGGTTGTCGCGAGTATCGAGCTCTGGCAGGGGCGTGTGGTCACTCCCGCAGATTTCTAGAGTGAGCTCGCTCAGACTGGTCACTCTGAGAGGCACGTATTGAACTGAAGGGAAGCGGACGCAGCTGTCGCGTTTTATCTCGCCCAGACTGAAAGAGGCTATGATAGGTTTGTACACGCTGCCGGCACACGAAAGTTCGCAGGCACTGCAGCTCACGTACAGTCGATCGGATTTCTGTCCCCTTTTTATAGGGGGAAGGGCCAGTTCTATTAGGCCGAGATACCATTTTCCTCTCTGCATACCCGGCTGGAGATCATAGTGCTCGGGAAGCAGACAGGTGAACCGTGCGGGGCGGTTGTTCGTGTATGTCAAGACGTCACGATTGCTCTCCAAAAATATCAACATGCTCGGTTATTTCACTCTCCTTCTTCGGCTTCTTTCGCTCTTTCTTCTTCTCTCGACACGCGGGCTCTTGGCCTTTGACGTCTCGCCGTCCTCGTTGTCCTTCTCACCGGAGCGCTTTCCGAGGCTTACGACGGCCTCATCGGGCACCCATTCGTTATATTTGGAACCCCAACTCTGGTATTTCACCAGCTGCTCCTTCACGCCGTTGCGTACTCGCCTCTTGAGCACCTTTTCTATCTTGAACAGCGCGTGAGGGTCGTATATGACAGGGGTTAGCTCTCCGGAGTAAAAATGACCCTTTACGTCCTCGTTAGAAAAATCCTTAAGATAATACACCGGGATGCCTTCGAAAATTCTTCTGTCCCTCACGGTGTACACTTCTCCGGTGAACTGCTCGTCATACGCCCTGTCAAAGGGTTTCTGTCGGAAGTAGGCCACGCGCACTGTCTGCCCTATTGCGAATTTGTATTCATTCGACTTTTTCGCTCCTCCTCCTCCTCCTCCTCCTCCTCCTCCTCCCCTGTTAGCTCTTTTCAGAGCTCGCTTCAGCGAATCCCTATAGGCCTTGGAGTGAGTGATGTACTGATAGTCCCACACGCTTTGCTCATTGTCCTTTGTCACTTTGGCCGGCGGTAGGCCTATGCTGCTGTGCGGCGTGTTATTGTAGGAGGTCACTATGCTCTGCAGCTCGTTCTCATACTCGTAAGAGTTTGTGTGTTGGAAAAATTGAAATAGCTTCTTTTTCAAAGTCTTAATCATTATCTCAGAGAAGTTGGCCTTGGAGTCTCCGTTCGCGAAGACATGACGCACTCCCTCGTCGGCGAACAGCCTCTGCACCCGAGCGTTGGAGAACTCCACTCCGTGATCACTCCTTATAAACGAGGGCCTGAGACCGGCCCGGTCAAACAGTGCCGAGAAAGCCCTCTCCATTTCTACGGAGCCTTTGTTTTTCACGGGTTCGACTCTGCAGAAACGTGAAAACACATCGACCGTGACGAGGATGTAGGCATTTCCCGAATTACTGCTGGTGAAGCGTTTTCCTGACAACACCAAAAGATCGGCATCCCAATTACGGTTCAAGCCGGCCGAGATGACGCGTCTGTAGACCGGCTGCCTCTGCCGGACCGTTTTGTGAAGCGTTATAAGGTCCTGTCCTTCCGACCACTTTTTTATTCGTTCCAGGGGGATTTTATAACGTCCTTCCTTCTTTATGGCCTTGTAGAGTTTAGAAACGCTGGTGAAACTCGCCGGATAGCTGGGGTCATAATATCTCCTCGCCAGGTAAGCGTCAATATCCTCGGGTACGGAGGCTGCGGCATCTTTTCGCTTTTTCGACATCTTCTAACTTTACAACTTCACCCAGTTTCGACGATTCAAAACGGGTCTTCTCCTTCTCGGCAGCTCGCCTCCGTCTCCGTCTCCGTCTCCGCCTCCACCTTTACCCCTTCCTCGGTGCGTGCTGCGGCTGCTGCGGCTGCTGCTGCTGCTGCCGCGGCTCTTGCCACCCTTGTTCTTCAAAAAGTGCAGCACGCGGCGGAGCTTCTGGTTGCCCACTAGTCTCAACGGCACGTTTTTCTCCAACAGGATCGCGTAAAATGTCTTGTAGTCTTTCGGTAGAGGAAAACTAGACGACTGGGTGTGCAGCAAGGAGGCGACGAAGTTTCGACGGCCTCCTTTTCCACCCCTGAACGACCCGAGTGCCTCGTAAATGGCCCTGACGTTCGCTCGACTTATGTCGTTTCCCAGGGATGCCTCCACCTCCTCGAGGACGCCTCTGACAGCGCCGCCCTTCTCGCCATTTCCGAACTCTGACTTTTCTTTCGATTCGGACTCCTTCCGATTTTCTCGGGCCTTCGATGTCGACGCCGACGACGACGGTCCTTCCCCGTCCTTCCCCCTTGCCTGACCCGCCGAATCGCCGCCTTCGAAGGGATTTGTTGCCGGCGCCCCCGACGTTCCACTGTCCCCTCTGGCCTCATCTCGGGAAGCTCCGAGCACTGCCGAACTGGAAGCCTGTGCGCCCCGCTGCTGGAGGCGCGCGTCCCTCGGACGCTCGCCTCCATCAGCTGGGCGTAGCTTACGATCTTTCATCATGCTGAGATATTTCTCTTCGGGTATGACGTACACCTTCCTGTTGAACTTCATGGATGCGGACGACGACATGATCTCGCTCTCCGTCTTATTCTCCGACCACTAGGGGTTCGACTTCTGGGCAGTCCGTATCGGTCTCAGTCTCGGTGGTCTCGGGCTCCGACTTAATGGCGGCGTTCTCGACCTCGACCACTGCCTCGGCCTCGGCGCTTAGCTCCGCGAGCTCCGCTAGCTCCGCCTCCCCCTCAGTCGAAGTCGATCCCCCGACCTCTACCTCCCCCGAAGTATTGGCAAAGTTCTCGGCTAGACCAGGCCTATTCGCCCCTTCGCTCGCGGTTTTGAGGTCGTGCGACTGGCTTTCGTCCAAACTTTCTTCTTCGTCAGCGTTCTCCCTCCTCCTCCTAATCCTTCCAGACCTTCCAGACCTTCCAGACCTTTCGGGATGTCCTCCTCCTCCTCCTCCTTCTCGTTCGCCACCGTACTGCCCGCGATGTTGCCAATGACCCGAGCCGCTTTCCGAGGCAATGTCAGAGCTTTCATCGGGATCCTCAGTTTCGGTAGAGGACGCTGTCGATGCTGAAGATGATGATGATGATGATGATGATGATGAGGCCGATGATGATGATGATGATGATGTAGTGTTGAGCGATTCGCTCTCGGAGCAAGAAGTGGAAAAGTAATCGTGTGATGATTCCAATGATGCCGATGACTCCCAACCGTCCTCGCTCTCGGAAGTAGACTGCTCAACGTCACCCGCTGGCTTCCTCTTATTATTCTCCCTCTTGGTCTTTCGTCCTTCACCATTTCTCCGCACATCTTGACTCAGCTCACCGTATAGCTCGACCAGGTGTGGCGCGCAGACCTTGAGAAAATGCACAACAGCCTCATAGTGGTGACGCAGAGCCTCCCGGGCGAGGGAAGGCCTGCGAATACCCGCCAGTTTCCTCAGTAAGACTTTACTTCTAGCCAGCTCCAGGCAGTCCGTGGGGGATATCCGCAGACCTCCCCGCAGCACATTCAGTATTAATTCTATTATGGCCAGAGCCTGCTCGCCCGTCGTCTCGCGAAGTAAACGTCTCGTGAGGGGCAGAGAAACCCTCTCGGCCTTGACCACCAGTCTGATGAATGGCAGGCATTGTCTCAATCGACTAGACATAGCGCTGCAGTGCCCGGGTGTTCTCTATGCTTCTTAAGAGAGTCCTTTACTTTTTGGTGTACAAAATCAAGTCCTCTGTTGGTAGAATGCCAGTGCTCAGCCTTATGTCTTCGTCTCCCGACCCCGTCAGGTTGTTAACCACTAGATAGCCGCGTGGCGCGCGCGTGGCGTCCTCCCACGCCTCCAGAAGTCTTTTAGGCGTGGAGGGGAACATCTGACGAGAGAGGTGGTGAATCTGTTGCAGGTCGCGACAGGTCTTCATCAATATGAGGTAACTGCTGTTCAAATTTATAGTTCGCGAATATCGAGATTGATGAAAAATGTTTTGCGATAACATCATGACCGATATGCGCCTGTGATGGACTTCGCGAGTGAACAAGGCGCACATTTCGGCTGACTTTCCAATTTCGTCGAGGAGGTCATCCAGTATCAGGAGATTGTGGTGATGGGAGTCTTCGGAGCCAAGGCTCTCGATCAATTCTCGCCCCGGTAAACCTTCGTGCAGGGTGAGGTTTTCGACATCGGATTCGAGCTCTGTGAAAACCTTCTGATACACGCCGTACGCGTAAATAATCCGTGCTGGGGGAATCTTGTACATTTTCGTCGCATTCCTCAGAATCTTCATGGTGAGCACTGTCTTGCCCGACATCGAAGGACCCACGAGCATGGTGGAAGCTGGGCATTCGAAGTAGAAGGCATTTTCACTTCCCGTCATGGTGCGTATAATAATTCTCTCTCTTTTTTTTCTCACAGCCGAAGGCGAGGAGGGCCCGGTGGCAAAAGGCTGGATATACTTCGCTCGGCGAGAGGGAGAAGAAGTGGCGAGGCTCTACCCAGCAGCGCCGCCCACGTTACGATCAGCGATGACGAGATGCCAATGCTCGAGCGGACTCCTTCGCAAACCTTAAAAGTAGAGGGCGCTGGTGGTGTTGAAGCAACGTTCGCACCAGGGTGCGACAATGACAACGCGTCTACGTATACGAAAGCTAAGAGGCTTCCTACTCAGTCGCGTGCGAAACAGCGTCCTTCAAGCTCCCCCACCCCTGAGATGATGATGATGATGATGGAACGACAGCAGCAGCAGCAGCAGCAACAGCAGCAGCAGCAGCAGCAGCGGGTCCTGGCAGCCAGACGAGGACGCGTGGAGCGTCCCAGCCGTAGCAGGACACGAGAATCTCCTTCGAGCAATGTCAGGAGTAAAACGATTCCGTCACGTCTACGCGGGACCAGGTCCAGACCGTCTGAGGCAAGGCGTGCGGGGGAGGGGATGGAAGTAGATGAGCGTTCCACGATGTGTAGCTGGGAAGGCTTCAAGGGCATTGTTGACGGGGTAAGTCATATTTCGCATTCGTATTGAACCGATGTATGAATGTCAAAAAGAAGGTTTCACCATTTAAAACGTTTTCTCGTCCCACAACATTTATTCTTTTTATTTTAGAAGCTGCGAGACCACCTGGTGGTGATTTGTGAGGGCATTTTGGAAATAGACCAAATGTGTGATATCGCGAGGAAAAGGAAACGCGAAATGTGTGAGAGCGAAGACGATGAAGAGGACCAGCTGAGGTCAAATTTAGCAATGGCTGCCAAACTATTTTTAAGGTGAGTCGGCATAATTATTATTATTATTATTAAGATTGGCGAGTTGAGCCGAATTTTCTTCTTTTGCTGGGGATGTCAATACGAAGAGGTTGGCTGGGGGCCCCCTGTATAGGTCTCGTTTTTTATTCTCTTTACATTTTTTTAGGATACGTCAAGGGGCAAGGCGAAAGGAAGCGAAAAAACGACGATTAGAGAGGCGAGCAATCCCTGGAAGAGCGATGAATTCGTCATTAGAGGACGCCGAGAGGGCTTTCATAGAGTCCTCGGACGTTGACCGCTGGCGATTGCGCGAGCACGATTTCACTGACATACACATGGTAACCTCTTCCCCCTGTCCCTCCCCCTCGCAATCGATCATACACCCCACACCGCCCATAAGGGCGAGAGCCCGCAGTGGACGGGGCCCTCCTCGACTCAAGTTTGTAGGTCCTTCCTCTTTACCTCTGGCCCATTCCACACCGAGACCCGGAAGCAGGCCACCCGTGAGACCGATGTCGCCAATTGACCCTGAAAAGTCTGAGGACATTCATTCCCTGTATGATGAGTTGGAAGCCTGGGGTCTGACGGGCACAATAAATAAAAGGTAAGCGCCGTTTAATGTCCCTGCTTAAAAAAAAAAAAGACAATATTTGACACTGTTTGAGCGAGTAAAATTTTCTCCCGTCTTTCATTCGCAGCTTCTGGCAGAGGCATCTTGTTGAGGAGACGCAATCGGAGCACCTAGACGTTCCCAGCATTCGCGACTGTTCCATGCACACCATACCGGACTCCCAACCCTCTGAAAATGAAGAAGTCGAGGGTGCAAAGACTGAAGCGGAAGTCTCTTCGAAGAAAGATGCGAAAGAACCCAAAGAACCCAAAGAACCGGACCAACCCCGAGCGTCAGAAGGAGTCGAAGGTCCTCGAGGTCGCCAAGAACCAAAAGCTGACGCGGGTGTCAAGACGCGAACAACCCTTCAGCACACGGGTGAAGAGCTCTTCAGCAGTGTTGACAGTGAGACTCTGAACTTCTACTGCGCTGAGGATAGCTCTGTCAATGATATGAGCATGCTGGCAGCTGATGAAAAGTGAGTGCACATTTTCCTCATCACACCCTCTCAGTATTATACCAATGCAACCATCATCGAGATTTTTATTAAATTCGATTTTCTTCTCTCTATTTCAGCGCAGCCTCGGTTCTACAACTCGCTCCACCCCTGCTCCAGACAGGTCCTGCAGCCCAGTCAGCCCCACCAGCCCTGTCAGTACAGACAGCCCAGGCAGCACGGACAGTACCACCCATTGCCCAACGCACTGTGCAGCCTCCAATAACGAGACCCCAGGTGCAACCCCAGGTGCAACTCCAGGCGCAACCCCAGGCGCAACCCCAGGCGCAACCCCAGGCGCAACCCCCTGCGCAGCCCCCAGTGCAACCCCGGGTGCAACCCCCTGCGCAACCCCCAGTGCAACACGAGCCATCACCAGTTGCGGGCACATCCACAGGCTTCAGGCTTCGCCTACCGTGGCAGGGCGAAGGAAATGGTGAAAAATCTGCTGAGCACAGTTTGGGGTGAGATTTCTTTTTAATTATTTATTTATTTTTGCTATCTTTTCATCTATTTTTTTTTGAGAGACACGAAAACTAACATATATTTTGCTTTGTCTCACATTGCAGAGATGTCGAAGAAATTATGACGACCCTATCAGCTGTTGGCAAGGTGAGGACCTTAACAGGGGCGGATCTCAAAGTAGATAGTGATTTGAAAAAAGTGATGGACATTTTGTACACTGCTGGAGATTGTATGGGAGATGGGGTGAATGTTGATGATGATGTTGATGATGATGATGATGAGGTGAAGTCAGAGGAGGAGGATGAGGATGAGGATGAGGTAGAGGGCGAGGTAGACTTACAGGAGGGGGCCGTACTAGATGAGAGTGATTTGTGGGAAGACTCACACCACGATGAGCTGCAAGATTTTGAGTTTGATGATCGTATGCTCTTTAAGGGTAGAGATTACGCCTTAAATTTTCACCGTAACATGCCCATTAACGCACGCCATCTCGATTTTGCTGATGGGCTTGTGAGGGAGATCGTGTACAAGGTCTACTTTAACCAGAACTGGCATAACGTTGGCCTAGCCGAAGTCCTCGGAGATCTGCTCGATATTATGGACCGCATAATTGAGAGGCTAAGAGAATGCTACAATGGCAGTGATCTGGTGAGAGTCTACATATCCAGCATGTCCTTCTACGCTCCGCGCACAATAGGACTGATGCCCCTCCGCGAATTGGATGTGGGGACAATAGCCGACCATCTCGAAAGTGTGCTACAGTCGGACGAAAATCTTTTCTTGGACGAGCCCCTGGACATTCACTTTGCCGTCGTTAGAAATCCAAGAGGAGCCGGTAGAGTGGAAGGACTGTTGTACAACTTTGGGGAGGGTAACTCTCTTCGCTACTCAAAGGCCATCTCGCAGACCAAAGTGCTGGATACCCTCTGCCTCGCCAGATCAATAACGGTGGCATTGGCTAAAGCTCGCAAGGTGGAGTGCGAAGATATTGGCGACGGAGTGCTACTCAGACAGGCGCAGAATCACCTCGACCAGCTGTACAATGTCAACCGAGGAGTGCTGACGCGCGAGGCCCGTTCTCTACAGACGAGGGCTGGCTTTCCCCTGGATTACACGCCCGCTTTCACGGACATTGCAGCTTTCGAACGGACTGTGAATGCTCAGATTGTTGTGTTCCAGTCGGGTACTGATTTTACGCCGGTGTATGTAGGCAGTGAGGAGAGGCAAAGGACGATATACCTGTTCTATGCCAAAAGGGATGACCAAGGCGACACACCAGGTCACTTTCATGCCATAGTGAATCTTGCTGCCCTGTTCAAAGGAGTGACCTTCTGCACCAAGTGCAAGGGCTGCTTTGAAAAGAAAGACAAGCACTCGTGCTATGATAAGTGTAAATCTTGCGGTGTCAATTCGTGCCCCGTCATTGAGGCTGAGCAACGCATGTGCACATCATGCAACAGACACTTGAATTCTCAGGCCTGTTTTGACGGACACATTGATAATGGCGTTTGCGCCAAATCCCTCCGATGTCTCGACTGCAACTACTTCCACCAGCGGGGCGCCGAACACCGTTGTGGCTATCGGCTTTGTAGAATATGCCAGCAACAGGTGACGGGTGTTCACTATTGCTATATACGTCAAAAGAAGCCAAAAGCCATTTCGGCAAAGTACATGTACGCTGACTTTGAAACCGACCCGAATGGCGATGTTCATGAACCAAATTTGGTTGTGGCGCATTGGCAATGCGAACACTGCGAGGGTACAAGTCACCGAGAGAACCCTCGATGCGCTTACTGCGGAACCCCTTGTGACGCCTGTAGGGGGCAGGTGGGACGACATCGTCGAGGAGACGATCTTCGCAACACTTGCATGACTACAGACGAATGTGGCAGGAGAGGTATTGAATTGTTTGGAGACAATGTGGCTTACGAATTTTGCTTGTTCTTTTTCGATCGTCCTTTCGAGGGCTACACTTTGCTGTTCCACAATGGCCAGGCGTATGACGCTTATTTTCTGATGCGTTACGTTCTCAACAGTCTGACCAGGGAGCCCCACTTGATTCTCCGGGGCAGCAAAGTAATGTGTATCGACACAGGCAAGTTCCGTGTCATCGACTCTCTCAACTTTCTCACCATGCCGCTGGCACAAATGCCCAAAGTCTTTGGGTTGAAGGGTATCCGCAAAGGTACATTCCCCGTCTTCTTCAACCAGAAGGAGAACTGGGACTATGTCGGGCCAATGCCACACCCCTACTGCTATAGAGTGAATTCCATGAAGCCCAAGGCCCGGAGAGAGTTCATGGAATGGTACAGACAGCAGAAGGGGGCGGTGTTTGATTTCCGCAAGGAAATCTCTCAGTACTGCGAGGATGATGTGAACATCCTCCAGGAAAGCTGCAATGCCTTCAGGGCTTGGCTCCTCGGAGTCACTTCTCGAGAGGAGGTTGTCGATGTGGGCGAGGGAGGCGAAAGAAAGACGAGGATCCGAGGAGTGGACCCTTTCCAATACAACACCCTGGCGGGTGTTTGCATGGCCGTGTACAGGCACCTGTTCCTGCCCGAGGAGTTTGAAGTGAAGACCGAGGATGGACGCACCTTGCAGGAGATTACCACGTGTGACAGGGTAAAATACTTTGACCAATGCGGCGAAGCCGTTGACCACGCTTCTGTGGAGGTGAAGGAGCGCACCTTCAAGTCGACACCCTTTGCTCACATGCCCGCCACTGGTTATGGTGGGCAGGAAACCCACAGCACGAGCTCCATACTTTGGCTGGAGTATGAGGCTCAGCGTCGTGGTATTCCCATCAAGCACGCGCGCAACGGCGGCGAACACCGTGTCCCTAACAGCAGGGCTTCGGGCGGTTGGCTGAAACTGGACGGATATCACAGAGATGAGGACACCGGTAAGGAGACAGCCTGGGAATTCATGGGCTGTGTGTTCCATGGTTGTCGGAAGTGCTATCCCACCACCCCGTTCGCCAAGCCTCCCTGTCATCCGCACACCAATGAGCCTCTAGAAGTGCTTTACGAACGCACAATGAGCCGCCTGAGGTACCTGAGGAAGGAGCTGCATTTCGAAGTGCATGTCATCTGGGAATGCGAGTTCCGCCTTCTGAAGGAGAGAGAAAGTTTGATTCAAGAGCTGAGCGCGCGGCATGATCTCAGACCGCGGCTGGACCCCCGCGACGCCTTCTACGGAGGGCGTACCAATGCCGTGAAATTATACAGAGAGGCTAAGGAGGGCAAAAAGATCGGGTACATTGACATTTGCTCGCTTTACCCGATGGTCCTGAAAAATGACGTGTACCCTTGCGGAATCCCCGAGGTCATCGTTGCACCGGACACAACTGACATTTCTCAGTATTTTGGGTTGGTTCAGTGTCGCGTCAGAGCACCCCGAGGTCTCTACCACCCCTGCCTTCCCTTGCGAAGCAACGACAAGCTCCTGTTTCCCCTTTGCCGTACTTGTGCCGAAACGCTTAGTCAGGAGAAGTGCACTTGCACTGATGACAAGAGGGACATCTTCGGTACTTACACCACCGTTGACCTGGAGGATGCCCTCGCCGTCGGGTATACGGTAATCAAGGTGTACGAAGTGTACCACTTTGAGAAGAGGGCCAAGTACGACAGAGCCACGGAGGGGTCGGGACCATTTGTCGAATATGTCAACATGTTTCTGAAAGGGAAGCAGGAGGCCTCGGGTTGGCCACGTCCCAACATGACGCAAGCCGAAAAGGCCAAATACTGCGAGGAATATGAGCGAGTCGAGGGTGTCGCGCTGGATCCTGACAAGATTGAGTACAACTCGGGTAAACGTGCGACAAACAAACTCCTGTTAAACAGCTTTTGGGGAAAGTTTGGGGAAAATAACAATCATCGACTCCACAAGCTGGTGACAAACGGACCCGAGTTGCTCAGAATTGCGACGGATTCCTCGCTCAAATTAAAAGACGCCAACGTCATCGCTCGAGATAGGTGCCTCCTGCAGTACGAAAGAGCCGCCGGTTTTCTACCCGAAATGCCCCACGTGAACGTTTTCGTGGCAGCGTTCACAACGGCCAACGGGAGACGGCGACTCTACGAGGCTCTTTTAGCCCTGGGCGAAAGAATCATCTATTTTGACACAGACAGTCTCGTGTACGAGTACGACGATGCGGATACCGAAGAGTACAAACCCCTTCTCGGCTGTCATCTCGGGCAGTGGACGAATGAGCTGGACGAAGATGAACACATTGTCCGCTTCGTCAGCAGTGGTCCGAAGTCTTATTCCTATTTGACGAACAAGGGGGTGGTGGTCGTCAAATTGAAAGGTCAGACTTTGAACCACGAAAATGCCCAAAAACTGAACATGGAGGCAATATGTCAGCTTGTGCTATTCTGGGCGGATCCGGATGCACACCCTCTTCCAGAGGGGGCTGAGGCCTACATAGAAGCCCGATATGACAAGATACGTCGATGTAAGAAGAGGTTTGTGCTTTACAGTCGAGAGGAGTTGAAGAGATTTCGAGTAACCTACAGCAAGAGACAATTAGTACGAGGCACCTTTGACACTCGACCATATGGCTACTGAACGAAAGGAAAAAAAATACGCACGACTCCCTCACAAATCCTACGCGATGCTTTATTTATTTTTTTTCTAGGTACAATTGACTCACCCCTCACATGACAACCTCCCCACTTTCCTTTTTGCAGCATTATTCCTAGCAGTGATTTAAGCTCTAGCAAGTCTCACTTTCTTTTTTTACCATTACACCCTTGTCATTTCAGCCCCAGTGGAAAAAGTATAGGAAAAGTTACCAATTAACAGCGGAGGGGCCTAAGTAGCAGAGGTAGTGGCGAAGGGACAGTTCATTTTTTCTCCCCCTCTCCTCAGTGGTAGCAGAATGCATACGCGTGTGTATATATTTTTTTATGCTTAGTCCACAACATTGTTAGTCATTACATTTATCATTGTTGTTGTTGTTGTTGTTGTTGTAACCATCAAGCGAATTGTTAATTCATGGTTGTTCCATGCGAAATAAAACTATTTTTTCTTTTACACACGATATCGGCGAATGTTTTCTTTTCTTAACAAACATACGTATAACAAGATGTAAAAAGAAAGACAAACTCGATTTATACAGTTGAAAGAAGTTTAGTCTTTATTATTCATTTCATTGTTAACAACCTCAAAACAGTAATCAAGCAGACGACCGAACATCTTGTTATCACTAGGCTCAAGATGTTTCACAAGAGTCATCCTAACTTTTTCAAATCCCTTGTAATAAATGAACATGTTAACCAGTTCGGTAGTCATGTAAACGTTCTTATACGAAAGTTTCATCAGCACTTTCCTAACGAGAATCTTGAAGGATTCTTCATCAAAGTCAGCAATAGCCTCATCGACAGATTTCGCATCAGGAGGACTCGGTAAGAGTGAGACCTTCATCGCACGCAGGTCACGACAGATCGCCTCATAAGCCAAATGTTCGATCACTTCCAGTTTTAACGGTCTCTTGAAGGTCACCTTCTCGTAAAGGTAAAAATCTTCATGATTCTCGGTCTCCATCGGCTGAGCCTGCATTACTTCGGGGTCGAAATAGTCCATGGCCGAACTGATCTTGCATTCCTTGAGAGTGAGATACAGCTTGGAGGAACGTCGACCTGTATGTATGCGACCCCATCTGTAGCCTTCCAAAGTTGTACTCTCGTCGTTGTCATTTTTAGGCGTAGCTGATTTGAGATTCACGACTTCGGTCAGTTTCGGATAGAAGCCGCAGAGCTTTTCGAATTCAGCCTCAGCCAGGTTGATCGTCTTGAAGTGGTTAATGGCATCGTCTTTCTTCAGACTTTCGCTTTCCTCGGCAGGATGCAGTATGCTGACGTAACGCAGAGTGTCCTTTCCTTCGCGTACGAAATCGGTCGTCATCATGTGCTGTTTCTTGGTCAACATCAGCTGGAAGTCGGTCTTTCTTTTCAGGGCCTCCACGAACTTTGTCAAATTTTCTCCGAGCTTTTCGAAGGACTTCTTAGACAGATGCACATTGCGACCCCTTCCTTTGGTGGGAGCTCCATCCTTCGAGGCGGGCGGACGTCGGGTGATCGTCAAGTAGCCACTCTTCCACTTGTCAGCGAGATGAGCGGTAACGTAAGTCTTGTCACTCAAGTCGAAGGACACGGGACCAGAAGGTGGATCAGGATTGTCAGACGAAACACTCGGTAGTGCCATGGAAGTCGACGGCGGAGGCGCATCTTCGGAGACCTGGACAACAGTGATGTCGTCAGACCTAAGTTGAGCAGCAGCCATTGCTTCTTTTTTTCTGTAGAGGAGACGAAGTGAAGTCTTTCCTTTCCAAGGAGAGAATGATACAGAACTCCCTTACCTCCCCTACCCTATATACTCTCTTCGTTAATTAATACGCCTCAGGACATACTTACGGCTCCTGCTTCCCCCTGTTTGATTGACAGTTCGATTAATGTAACAAAAGAACTCCTGTCAGTTTTACCCCTAATTCTGCCTCAGGCAGTACTCACCACCCCTGTTTGATTGACAGGTCAATTAATATAACAAAGGAGTGCATGCTCATCAATCATCTCCATTTGACAGCTTAATCTCTTTTTAATGAGCTTAGAGGGGATTAGCGGACATAGCCTGGGGCGATTTTACCCAGGGTCTGCTTCTGGAAGATGGCCATCGTTGACCATCAGACCCCCTGCTGTGATGGCAATCGTTATTTCATGTAGTCATTCTACAACATGCAATGCTCTTTTATGGGAATGTGGGGTCCGTAACAGGGTGATTCTATGTCAAATATTTAGCACAATGTCAAGGTTGTCACACAACACAAGCAGTCAGTCTTACGACAGAGGGTCTCAGTATGCAGGTTCTGCAGTCTGGTGAAAATGAGAACTGCATGCTGCTGCCACCTGGCACAAAAGTTGATTTTGTATGCTACAGCATTGCTGTCCCAAGAAATAGCTCCAATTTCACAACAGTGATTTATACCAGAGTCAGACTCGACAATCACATTCTCTAAGGAAGTAGACAAGGCCATCAGCATACTCAGAAACAGCCCCAGGTTCTTCCAGACAAAATTGTGTGAGTTCCTCAGACTGAAATGATGTGGACCGCTCGCAGGAGCTCGTGGAATAGCACACTAGGTGGCAACACATGACAGCATATGTTCTGATCTGCCAAGGCTGGAAAAAGAAGTGGCAATGTAACAGCGGTCCACTTGTAGACAGCAGGTTCTGTGTGACAGGCAATTAAAAACTAGCATGTGGATAATAATAGATAAACAAGAAAATCTTTTTGAAAAAAAAGATATATGCTGGCTGTAGTGATTACGATTTCAAAATTTACAATAAGAGTATGTTTTGCCAAAAGAATTTTAAAATATGGTATAATAGCCCTTTCACACTGACGTAATAGCACGAAAGCAACAGCATAATTGTGCGGTTTTAAATCCGCAGGGCAGTACACAAATGAACTGGAATTGAGGTGCTGGGACTGGTTGGTAATTACTGGTGTACTGGCCACGTTCTGAATGGCGTACAGGCTCGTATTATTTCGTTTTAAACTCCTAGTATGTCGTCCAGATCTCGTTTGATTTCGTGCCATTGTGTACATTTCGTGCTGATAATGCAGAGATATTGTGTGTTTATGTATAACCTCGTGTAAATGACCCGCCAGCATCCGCAGTAAAAAATTAAACATGTTTAATTTTTCCAAAAATGTTGCCGTACTGCCACTGATGATTGCTGATTGATTATGTATAATCTCGTAGGCCTTCTCGTAGGGTTGCTGACTTTAAAATGGCTCATACGAGGTTGTACGAGCCCCAGTGTGAAAGGGCTATAAGAGAAACTAAAGATGAACCCATGATATTGTATAAGAAGCTATAAGAGGAAATATAGATGAACCCATGATAGATTTATCTGTCTATCTGTCTATCCCTCACCCTCTCCATCTCTTCATCCCAAGGGGGCATGCAATAGTCCGGAGACACCAACTATACTTTTTCTATATCTCTCACTAACTAGGTCTGGAACACACATATATCATGCGTTCATCTATAAATCCTCTTATAGCTTCTTATACCTGCTCTGCTGATCTACACTAACTTGTGTATTGTATTGACTGTTATTTTTATTCCTATGACAGTTTAGCTGGAGTTGGCAAGTTCATATGGGGGAGCATAGGTTCAATATGACTCACTATTAATTAGTAAGTCACTATATATGACTGTCAATCCCTAACTGTTAATCAGTCATCCCTTACTGTCGTTCATCAGTTAGTCACTACCTGTTAGTCATTAAGTCCGTTGTTTCGGTAGTTACTATTTGTTAGTCACTAAATATGTTATTTAGTCACAAACTGTTAGTTAGTCAAAAACTGTTAGTCAAAAAACTGTTAGTTAGTGAGAAA
Source organism: Platynereis dumerilii (assembly GCA_026936325.1). Classification (NCBI taxonomy): domain Eukaryota; kingdom Metazoa; phylum Annelida; class Polychaeta; order Phyllodocida; family Nereididae; genus Platynereis; species Platynereis dumerilii. The sequence goes on along the minus strand of JAPTHN010000014.1, from coordinate 20,219,125 downwards.
GTGTTATTTAGTCAAAACTGTTAGTAGTCAAAACTGTTAGTCAGTCACAACTGTTAATTAGTCAACTGTTAGTCAGTCAAAGACTGCTAGTCAGTCAAAAACAGTTAGTCTAAAACTGTTTGTAGTCAAAAACTGTTAGTAGACAAAAACTGTTTGTAAGTCAAAATGGTTAGTTAGTCAAAACTGCTAGTAGTCAAAAACTGTTAGTCAGTCAAAACTGTTAATTAGTGAAAAACTGTTAGTCAGTCGAAGACTGCTAGTCAGTCAAAAACTATTAGTTAGAAAACTGTAGTCAAAACTGTTACTGGTCAAAAACTGTTTGTAAGTCAAAATGGTTAGTTAGTTGAAACTGTTGGTAGTCAAAAACTGTTATTCAGTCAAAAACTGTTAGTCAAAAACTGTTAGTTAGTCAAACTATTTGCAGTCAAGAACTGTATGCAGTCAAAAACTGTCAAAATGGTTAGTTAGTCAAAAACTGTTGGTAGTCTAAAACTGTTTGTAGTCAAAAACTGTTAGCAGTCAAAAACTGTTTGTAAGTCAAAATGGTTAGTCAAAAACTGTAAGTCAAAATGGTTAGTTAGTCGAAACTGTTGGTAGTCAAAAACTGTTATTCAATCAAAAACTGTTAGTTAGTCAAAAACTGTATTTAGTCAAACTATTTGCAGTCAAAAACTGTAAGTAGTCAAAAACTGTCAAAATGGTTAGTTAGTCAAAAACTGTTAGTAGTCTAAAACTGTTTGTAGTCAAAAACTGTTAGCAGTCAAAAACTGTTTGTAAGTCAAAACTGTTAGTTAGTCAAACTATTTGTAGTCAAAAACTGTTATTCAATCAAAAACTGTTAGTCAAACTATTTGTAGTCAAAAACTTTTAGTAGTCAAAAACTGTTTGTCAAAATGGTTAGTTAGCCAAAAACTGTTACTAGTCAAAACTGTTAATTAGTCTAAAACTGTCAGCAGTCAAAAACTGTTTGTAAGTCAAAATGGTGGTTAGTTAGTCAAAACTGTTAGTAGTCAGAAACTGTTATTCAATCAAAAACTGTTTGTCAGTCACCAATCACTAACTGTTAGTTGGTCACTAACTGGTAGTCACTAACTGTTAGTCAGTCACCAACTGTTAGTCAGTCACCAATCACTAACTGTTAGTTGGTCACTAACTGTTAGTCAGTCACTAACTGTTAGTCAGTCATGTAAGTAAGCTAGTCCTTAACTGTTAGCAAGTAACTGTTAGTAAGTTACTAACAGCTAGTCCCTGACTGTTAGTCATTTTGTCCCTAACTGTTGTTCATCAGTTGATCACTACTGTTAATAAGTCACTGTTGTTAGTCACTTACTGTTAGTAAGCACTTACTGTTGTTGATTCACTAACTGTTTGTTAGTCTTTAACTGCCAGTTAGTCACTAACTGTAAGTCATTAACAGTCTGTTAATCACCCCCAAGGATGTGCCACCCAGAAATTGGACCTATAAATAGAACAAACTGCTCTCATTACTATTCACCCCCAACTGTTACAACTCACCCCCAATTATTTCAGGTCCTGCAACAATTGTATCTGCACCAATTGGTGGATTAATGAGTGGCAGGTGTACTTTTACATCAATGCTACAATATTAAGTATTTGTGATCATAAGATATTTTGTAAAGCGCTAGCTGATATTAATAAATGGTGGGGACCAAACCGGTTGACACTTTTCTGTATGGGGCAATCAGTATAGTATGCTGGCTGCAGAGCCAATACTGTACTATAACAAATCTTGTCCTAAAGTTCAAGAAGCCAGCATAAAAATACTGACTAAATATCATTATGTTTTCAGAAAAGCCAACTGATAATTGCCTCAGGACTGGTGTACATACATGTATTGATTTACATCTTTCTGTCAAAGAGGAATCGGCAGAATCAGGCTATTGTTGTGAAAAATTTTTAATAATTATATCAACTCTTCCTCTCACGTTTTGCCAATTAAATAAAAAATATAATGATCCAGCTGACCTTTTCCTAAATTTCTGAGCCAATTAAGTTTCCTTTATTAGTGATGCATTGTATTTCCAGTTGAATGGGGCGGTTGCAAGGATTTTGAATTTGAATTGAATTTATTGATTTAGAAAGCGCTCCTATTTGAAAAAAAAAGGAGATGATTTGACTAGTTGGAGACTAATTAGCCTCCATTTATATTTATTTTGGTAATTGTGACCCTGTTTTATGTCTACTAAAACCTGTTATAATGTGGTGTTTGAATGTGTTGATTGTGTCAGTTGATAATGTGAGTTGTGAACACCGCTGGAATCTGCATAAATTACCTGATTGTAAAAAATAAGCACAAATCAATCATCTACAGTATAAATTAGAAAAATTGGCAGCTAGATTATAGCATTACGGTCAAAATTTAGTTCCCTGATAAGTTTTGACGGAGGGAATTGACGGTTCATCAATGGAAGGTCTCATGACAGGATACACCCCTCGCTCCCTTTTCTTATTCCCGTAATATCAGCTACCACCCACTTTACCCCCTCCCCCCCCCCTGCTTCCCCCTTTCCCCCACTTACCCCCACTTGCCACCCGCTAGTACAATGCAAGCTAAATGTGACAGATGCAAACAAAGGAGGCAAAAAAAAGTTTACGTTGAATCACTTTGATTGAAAAAGATAGTGAGATGGTTGGTTACTAAGAGTGAACAGTGAGAGTAATGGGCTATCCCTAGGCTAAGCCTCTCACTTGGTTCAATTAAGTCAGTCGAACTAAAGGAGCTCAGCTTAATGAGATAATGAAAATTATGAGTTCCCTTAGCCAACTTATGTTGAAAATTGTGCTGGATGTCAATGAAAAATTGGCGACGAGCAGCAAACGCACCAATTTGATCCAACTGTTCAATGTTCATTATTAGGGGGAACGGGGGCACATTGGGACGCGGGGCAATGTGGGACGGTGGGGTTTTCTTGGATCCTAGCAAGGTACAGGATATGGTAGTGCCATCATATCTTGTAATTTCACATCCTGATGTTTCCATGGTTTTATAGACAAATTACAGCCACATGCAGAAGTATGGCGAGCAAAAGTTTGTTTTCCTGCTACTAAAGTAAATATGGACAGGTTCAATTCGAACCATTCTGTGGACAAACCATGAACAATGAGGCTTTCTCAGTGCTTGTATGAATTTTATATATATCGTAACGAACAGTTATGAATTGCTATCATGATAAACACACTCACTGGTGTCTGAGAAATTAGCATTTTGGTGTAAAAGTCATATCGGGGCTCATTGGGACAGTGAATTTGGGGCACATTGGGACGCCCTTAATATGGCAGAATTTAAGTGTCCAAGGCAACTGAATGACCTGGGACAGCACACAACAGGTATTCAGGCCACAGGGAATAGAGGCATTGTGGATTACCATGCTCTGTGAACAAATTTGTTGCAAAGCACTGTGTGTTACTTACATAGATGTCCGCACCCAGGACAGTGTATGTTAAATGTTTAAAACTGTTTAAAGTTATGAACTATTGGCACTACAAAGTGTTAATGCACTGTATATTATCTTACGCACTACTTATATGTATATGGGACTAGCAGTATACCCGTCTAAAGACAGGTAGATCGAGGGCGCATTGACATTGTATTGTTCATTTTACCCAATCTCCCAGGCCCTGGCCCCTCCATAGCTCTCCATGCATCAGGACCTAGGCCCATGTTGGACAGCAGTTTCAATTTTGCTTTGCCTGATTGGGATGGAGTTGTCGTGTCCTTATCAATACATGATGTGAAGGCCCAATAATCCGTCCTCTTTTGCTTCTTTGTTTTGTTGTCCGTGATCCTATTATAGATATTATTTCTCGCCGCTGGTACAGTGATTGTCCTTCTAAGTTTTCTTGACCTTGGTAATATGGCAGTGGGTCCTACGAAATTTTTAAAGAAATTATGTTTGTGGTCCTGAAATGAATTTGTAGTGGGCCTTTAGAAACGGTTTACTAAAGAATTATTGTATGCTTCTGAAAACGATTCCTTGCTTTTCCCCCTTGTCCTACCTTCATTGCTGCCTTCCTTTATTCATTCCTTCATTCCTTCCTTCATGCATTAGGTCTACTTCATACCTTCATTCCTTCCCTCACTCATTCCTCCCTTCCTCCCTTTTTAAAATGCCTTCCTCAATGACTTCATCCGTGCCTTCCTCCCTCCCTTCCTTCTATAGCGTTTTAAATTGTTCATTCCGTACCTAAATTCATTGCCTCATTAATTCCTTCTCTCCATTCTTTCTTTCTATAGTGTTTCTAATCCTTCACTCTAAAAAAAAATTCGGGACAAAACTGTTTTTTTAAATGGAAATGGTTTTTTTGAAAAACCAAACTTCCATGCAAAAACCAACATGGGTTGTTTCAAAAAATCATTTTGCATTTAATAAAACCAGTTCTTCCCGAACTTTTTAGAGTGTTCATTTGGGGGATTCTCCAATACACTCGTTCTGAGTGGCTGCTGTGATTTAAAATGTACGAGAAAAACAGTTAAATATTGATCGTTTTTTGATCTATATAAGTAAATATTTGGAAGTTTCGACATATTTGAGTAATTACAAACACAGTTCAAACATATCGGGACAGGCTGGCAAGATATTGTGACTGCCTTCCTTTGTTCTATAGGAATACAGGTCAACTAGTAACCATGCCAAGTGGTAACCAAACCAACTCGTAACCATTTTTGATTTTTCCCAACCAAGTAGTAACCATGGCATTCAGTAATCAAAAGGCCATGGCCAAGTAGTAACCAAAAAAAGGAAAGTTGTATACCAACTCGTAACCAGTGACTCTTGCCAACTGGTAACCAGGGAAAATCAGAATGAACCAACTCGTAACCAACTCATAATTACCAGTAAAGCTGTTTTATCTTTATAATTCTAAATATTTAGATCCAGATAATTTATATTTGGATAATATATCTGTCTTAATAAAGTTCATGTTCTTGAGCCACATATCTTTCACCTTTAGGATTGAGGAATCTGGGTGGCCTACGACTGCCAAATTCGCACAGGGTACTTACATTGTCCCAAAGAGGCACCAGAGGCACTTTTGGTAGTTCAACGGACCCTAAATTTGCTATTTCCATCTTTTCATGTGCTGCAGCAGTTTTGAAAAATCCAGCCTTGAGCGTCATGTTAACGGGTCTGTTTGTTTCAGCTGATCTGAAGGATCTGGATCCATCTGAACTGAACCCTGCTCTGGAGAAGGATCCACAGATCAGTGATCCAGATCCGGATCCCTTGGGATCTGGCAGTGAAAATTTGAGGATCCATGGATCCAGATCCAGATCATCTGGATCTGTCTGAAACAAACACGAATCCTGATCTGGATTCACATATCCACATTTTTTTCAGCCCTGATCCGGATCTGGATCCAGATCACAGATCCACAGAACTGGATCCAGATCACTCAGATCACCTGAAACAAACACAGCCAATGTTGATAGTCTGTTATGCGCATGCGTCGTAACCAGGTAACCGTCGCCATCATGAGGCTCTGTTATGCTACGTTGAGTTGCCTAGCAACCTTAATAGGGCATGAAGTCATTGAGATAAAGAGCACTTGGCGTGACGTCACATGTATGTTAGATTTTTTGGAAACCAGTAATCATCCACCAGTCACCAGCAGTCCAATCCCAGTTCATTTGCATACTAAATGTGGCGGATTTAACAGTGCACAAATCTGCCCTTCCTTGCTTGCCTTTACGTCATTGTGAAAGGGCTTTAATCCAAGTAAAATATGTTGGCTAAATTATATTAAAGTAGACTCAATTAAGTAGTCAACTCAGGTCACTGCATCAAGTCACCCAGCTGACAATGCACATGAAGATCACATGATTAACAAGGACAAGGGGGTAAAATTGATGAACATGACAATTACCCCACATTTAAACATTGTGATGCCCGTCTGTCACCAGATTATCACTTGATAATTTTACTTAGATAAACATGTGAATTTAGATCTCAACAGTGTGTGACCCAGTGGGCTTTTCTAGTCCTTGAATAAACACGTTATCATTATTTATGAAATTTACTGTGATTTCTTGGGTTAAAACCTAATTTAGTTTTGGTTACGACTTGGTAGTTGGCAAGAATTTGGTGGTTACTAGTTGGTATGGTCATGAAATTAATTTAAATGCATGGTTACGACTTGGTAACCCACAAAAAAAGGATGGTTACCAGTTGGTAGGGTTTTTGGTTACCATTTGGTTGGTTACTAGTTGGTTGGTTACCAGTTGGTTTGGTTACCAGTTGGCATGGTTACTAGTTGACTTGATACCGTTCTATAGTATTGAAAGTTCGTAATAAAAGTGAAACCACTCGCCGTGACTGGCGGCTGCTGCATTGGAGAGGGGATGTATCTGTTTTAGCTCTGTATCATTAGCAATCTGGAAGTGATGATACATCTGATGCATGTAGAACACAGTTTGGACATAACAGGGCACTGTGGCCAAATATTATGACTGTCAGTCAAGCCATAGCTGAGAAGACCCGTTACAAAGGGAATATGGGGAGGTGAATTTTATATATGTATATAGATATCTATTGCACGTGGAGTGTTAAAATGATTTTTTAATTGATGTCCCAATGTGCCCCGGCTGTTTTAGCCGGGGCACATTGGGACAGTCATTTTTACGACTCTCTGGATGCAAAAGGGTAGGTGCAGTCTAGTTCATTATGCCTTGCATTTAACCTCAATGGTATTGGTGATATTCATGCAAACTTCTGAGTTCTTCAGCATTTTCAGCATTAAGCAAAATAAGTAGACGTTAAAAGCGTCCCAATGTGCCCCCGTTCCCCCTACTGAACTACTTTAAAAACCGAATTTGCATATTAGGAATACAAAAGAAGCGTAATTTAAATAATTTGAGCGCTTCAGATTTGCTCCTTTTGTACTCTTAAATATGCTGCGAAAATACTGCATTTGTAGGTCAAAGACGGATTTTGTGTGAAAAAGTCTCTCAACCATGCAAGTCGTCATTGTAAAATGTAGGCTACTTCTTTTGTGCTTCTAATTGTTCTCCGATACCATATATGGGAGATACTGATTTTGTTCTTTTTTTTTGCTGTAAACGTATTCTTTTTTGCTTTGGGCTGCAGCAGATTATCCCAGCTATTATCAAGTTAGTTTAAGGAGATATTCCCAAGTTAGTGCTCATTGCTCAATTAGTGGAGTTTTTAAAAATTAGATATTCGGAGGTTCCTGACCAATGTATTGCAGCTCTATTTCTCTTTGCAGGCCACGGAGTGTTGGTATAACACATAACTGTAGTGCAGTCCATGAAGCGAGCTTCACAAATTTTCTAAATTAATATAAAAATATCAAAAGTAAATTTTGACTTCACATGCTGTGCCCTCGTATAGTAGTCATAAAACAGCACTTACACGGTCAAGCGATTAGGACAGTTTCAGCCTCATCAACCTGTCATTTAGTATGAAAATATTATATATATATTATTTCATGTTGGCACAAAGAATACGCGGGCCTGTGCTGCATGCTACCTAATAAAAAATTCCATAATTACCAAAGCTGCATCATTGTATTGATTTTATTTGATGAAGATTTTACACACTAATCTATGCAGTAAATTGCCAGAAGTTAAAGAAAATTGCTCACTCCCCGGTCCAAAATTATCAAGTGAAAGATAGGAACAGCCGTGGAGTGCTGCATATTCACCGCACTTTTTGACATAATTAAATAATTTTTAGATCTATACGTCCCTTGGAACTTCCTTGACAATAATTATTGGTATGTTGCTAAGTCGGTTTGCGTTTTACTTTTATTGTGATGTACATAATTATGGCCAAATGTGTAATTTCAAATATTGATCAGTAAGGGACAGCAAATTGGGCCAGCCAAAATTAAGCTGCGTCAGAATGTTTTACTTTTTGCCATTCATTCTTGAATGGGTTGCAGATAACCTGGGACTGAGTTGGAAGGATAATTGATATGGCAGTGTTTGCTTATTTCTTCATAATATTTCTTAATTTTGGAATAGCCAGTGTTTCTTCATCTACTGTGACTCCGGAACCAGTGACTCCGATGCCAGCTCCAACGCCAGCACCTGTAACTCAAATGCCAGCTCCAACGCCAGCACCTGTAACTCAAATGCCTGCTCCAACTCCAGCACCTGTAACTCCAATGCCGGCTCCAACTCCAGCACCTGTAACTCCAATGCCAGCTCCAACTCCAGCACCTGTAACTCCAATGCCAGCTCCAACTCCAGCACCTGTAACTCAAATGCCTGCTCCAACTCCAGCACCTGTAACTCAAATGCCTGCTCCAACTCCAGCACCTGTAACTCCAATGCCAGCTCCAACTCCAGCACCTGTAACTCCAATGCCGGCTCCAACTCCAGCACCTGTAACTCAAATGCCTGCTCCAACTCCAGCACCTGTAACTCAAATGCCTGCTCCAACTCCAGCACCTGTAACTCCAATGCCAGCTCCAACTCCAGCACCTGTAACTCCAATGCCGGCTCCAACTCCAGCACCTGTAACTCAAATGCCTGCTCCAACTCCAGCACCTGTAACTCCAATGCCGGCTCCAACTCCAGCACCTGTAACTCAAATGCCTGCTCCAACTCCAGCACCAACTCCGGCACCAACTCCGGCACCAACTCCGGCACCAACTCCGGCACCAACTCCGGCACCAACTCCGGCACCAACTCCGGCACCAACTCCGGCACCAACTCCAGCACCTCTTGTTATTCCACAATTTCGTAAGTTTCCTCCGATACTTTTGGTTTTTAAAATAATTTTACTTTACAATTCAATGGACTAAGGGACCGTTCAGAATTTATGACTTGAGGGGTGGGAGTTTTGCTGGAACTTCCCCTCAAAAATTGATACCCCCCTTAGGTTTCATGCGTATTTTTAGTACCCCCCCCCCCCCATCGAGTCCTCGACATACAAAGCAATACACACATACTGTTACACAAGGTCACGCGTACAGATTCGCCGTGGACTTCTGTGCGTAAAATAGTCTAGATAAAGTGAGTTTATGCGTGTTTTATAACATTTTTTCTTTGTTAAAATTTCTTACATTAATATTACTCCTCAAAATCCAGTAGATCCAGTATCTTCAGTAGTTCCAGTAGATAGACGTAGTGATGCTTTGAATATTATTCGCTTACTGAATGCGGAGTCCGTTTACAGGGCCAACAGCATATGTAACTCAATATGATACATCCTGTCATCCCGCAGGGACACTTTTATTAATGAAAATTTTGTAACATTTCACTCTGATTCAGAGGTTCGCCTATATTAAAGAGCAGAATCTTACTTGTTAATATTACAAGGAAATTATATGTAAAACCTGCAAATTTTTAGCCTTTTAAGGGGGGCCATTTAATAAACAAGGGGGCTTGGGAGTTTTCCTCTGTGAGGAATTATTTATTTCAATCATGGTAACGGCAGGAGTAATTATTTATTTCAAGCGCAAGTCATCGAAAATTCACTCCTAAATCAAGCAACACCTTGTTAAGAAACCCCCCCCCCCAGAGATTAAATGATGGCCCCTAAGCTATATCATCCTTTTATTGCAGGGTCTCGCTTGCAAAACAATCTGGAGGTCACAAGTGTAAATTTTGTGAGGAAATATTGCTCCTTCACTGAATCGCAAGAAGTCATTGCGAAAAACTCAGATGACTGTGTGATCCAATGTTACCAAAGGGAATCGTGCAAGGTGCTCCATTTTGACTTTGCGAGTTCAAGATGTCGTTTGGTGCCACTAGGAGGCTACGCGTGTGGTTCTGGAACAACTAGGCCTACCGTCTTCGAGAAGAACCCGGGAGTTTGATTGAAGAGATCTACTTATTTTGATGCAAAGGAATGCATTTCTTCGTAAACAAATAAAAATAATTCTCCTAACTTTAACAAAAAAACTTTGCCGCCATAAACGCGTATTTAAAGTACCACTGCTGTTGTAGAATGAAGTCACTGTAGTATCCTGATCCTGAATTATAACTAGATTATCAGATCAACTGGATAGTGTCGCCACCTTGTGTATTATCGGGAGGTCTTGGAAAGATGCAAACTCGCCCTCACTCGGATTCCCAGAGGGAATCCGTCACTCGTATATGCTATGAACTCTGGGATAGCCCCTGAATCCGTTGCAACGGCCTCCATTACAAAACGTTGTAAACATGCTAGCCATGCCGCCAAAATGCTCAGAGTCATGCACAAAGTGTCAGCACTCTCAAATAGCACAGCAACTATCAGTTGCTGGTCCCCAGATCATCTGTGCATGTGTGTAACATCACCAATTCTTCCATGATATCGAAACAAACAGGTACTCAAGGACTTTTTTGGCGGACGTACACACTGTTTACATGCGTAATAAGGCCATATCCTTGCACCCTATCAAAGTGAAGCGTCAAATGCGAGTGCCAGTTCTAACGAACTGGCTCTCCGCTAGGGCGAGTATGGGAAAGATGGATGCTGTGGTAGATTTATTTCCAAGTTCGTGGTGGCAGCACCAGAGTGATTTTGCGTTGGTAGCGCCATCTGTTGTAATTTCGTTGATGACGTAATAAAAGAAGTCTGCTTCGTGAAATTAAGAATGGAGTCGGTTTTGTTTGCAATCGTTTGAGAAATCGACCAGGATCCATGAAATAATTGGTGCCGGAACCCGGGAACATGGCCTTTACTTCAAGGAAGTGTCCTAGCTCAGGAGGAGCAAGTGCTGGAAGCAGGCAGCGGGAGAAGTTGTGTGTAAAATGACAGCAAAGTTGCTGTTGAATGTTGTCTCAGAATGGAAGCCACTTCAAGCCAGGCATGTGCTTACCTTGTTGTTGCAAACGATGTGGAACTGTCAATAGTTGTGACTGATGTTGTTGTTGTGTGCCTTACAATTCACCTACGGTGGTATGGGAATTGTGTGTGAACAGAAGTAACTTTGTGTACACAAAGTTTTGGATTTATTTTGCCTTGCAATTCATTGTGAATTGTGTGTGTGTGACTTGAAGTTTGTCACTTGTCTTGAGATGCATTTTGAAGAAAAATGACAGATCCAGGGAGGAAGCGTGCCTCAGCTAGAGGCTGGTTGACGAGAGCAAAGAAACATGTTGAGAGCGTTCTTGCAGCGGACCCGGTGGATAAAGTAACGTTACAGGATGCGATTGCTGACTTTGACAGAAGGTTAAAGTCAGTAGATGAATGTCAAGAAGAATATGAGCGAACGATTGATGAGAAAGACCTGGTTGCAGAAATTGATGAAGCTGCCGATTACAGAGAACAGGCAAGAATTCCGTGGGTCAAAGCGTGCGGAGTGTTAGCCCAAATGGAACAGAAAGAGCACGAAGACCGCGAAGATGCTGACACAGAAAGTAACAAGTCTTCAGGGGAAGAAACTCGAATTAATGCCAGATTGCCAAAATTGGATCTCCCGAAGTTCAACGGAGACGTGTTAATGTGGTCGACATTTTGGGAACAATTTTTGGCAATCATCGACAATTCGAATATGGCTGTTATCAACAAGTTCACGTACTTGAGATCCCTTCTTGAAGGTGATGCGAAGCGGGCTGTCGCTGGCCTTGCTCTGTCGGAAACGAACTATGAGGCTGTAAAGGAATTGCTAAAGAAGCGATTTGGTCGTGAAGAACTAGTAATCTTTTCACACATTCAAGAATTGTTACAATTAGCCCCACTTGCCAAGCAAGTGAGTGTTAGTGAGTTGAGAAAGTTGTATGATCAGCTTGTAAGCCATGTTAGAAGCTTAGCCAATTTAGGAATCAATGGAGAAATGTACGGGGTCATCTTGACACCCATTGTGTTATCTTGTATTCCTAACAGTATCCGTATGGAATGGGCCAGGGAAAGCTCTGGCAAGGAGAGTGATCTTGAGTTTCTGTTAGACTTTTTGTCAGATGAGATAGAGTCACGAGAAAGATGTAATGCCTTCAAAAATGTAACTGACAGTCACAAGTCTGATGGTGTTAACACTGTAAAAAAGGAAGAGAAACGAAATGTGAAGCCTTCAGCTGCTGCGTTAGCTGCCCCATCACGGTCCTTCAGTGGAGTTTGTGCGATCTGTGATCGTCCACATTTGACTGTAAAATGTTATGATTTGCTCAATGCTTCTGTAGATGAACGTTGGGAAAAGGTAAAAGCAAAGAGGTTGTGCTTTCGGTGCTTAGAGAGTGGGCATAGAGCTGATGTTTGTGCCAATGTTTGTAACATTTGTAGAGGTGGTCATTGTTACTTGTTGTGTCACAAGGGTTCTAAAACTACTTCGCCACCTGGTGTTAAGTCAGAAGTAACTAAAGTTGAGAGTGTAACAAGGAGTACAAACTCCAGCAGATCTAATGAGTCAAAGGTGAAGTCGGGAGGTACCTCCCAAAGCAGTATTGTCAATCTGGCGAATGTCCCTGTCAAGAAAAAGAAAAATGTCATTATGCAAATTGCCAGAGTGGAGGTTATGAGTAGAAAGGGTCAGGTCACAGCAAATGTCCTATTTGATACTGGAGCTGACCACTGTTACGTTTCGAGGGAGTTCATTGACAGGGTCGGACCTGAGTTTGTGTGTACTGAGTTTTTGTCCTTTGCATCATTTGGTGTCGAAAGGGCAAGCAAGGGTGAGAATCGAAATGTCTTTAGTTTGAGGTTGAAATGTTCCGATGGAACGGTCGCGTCTGTTAGGGCTGCTGAAATTCCCACAATTTGTACGCCCATTTATCAAGGTTCAATTCGTAGTGATGTATTGTTACCTTTTGATTGTGTGTTTGCAGGAGATTATGAGTGTGACAGGGAAGTTACTGTTGATATCTTGATTGGTTTGGATCACTATTGGAAATTAGTGAAACCTGGAATTCAAGTTATTGCTGAAGGATTAGTCGCTCAGGAGACATTGTTCGGATGGTTCTTGTCTGGAGTGACCGAGGGAGCAAGGACAAGTTTGACGTCTCACCAGCTGTTATGTTTGTGTGATATTCCTGATAAGGTGATCAGGAAGTTTTGGGAGATTGATGATCCAAAGCAAGAGACCTCTTCTCAGAATTTGTTAGAGGATTTTCAGAGTCAGTTGACAATGAAGGATGGTAGATATCAGGTTTCGTTGCCTTGGAAGTCAGACAAAGAGGCTGAATTAGTTGACAATTATGACATAGCAAGTAGTAGGCTGAGGTCTTTGTCTAGACGACTTGATAAAGATCCTTCGCTTAGAGAGCGTTATGATGAGGCTTTGAAAGAAATGGAGAGAAATGGTGTCATAGAAGAGGTAGTAGGTTCAGATCTAGTACCAGTCCAGGGTCCTGTGTTCTATCTGCCTCATAGGCCAGTGGTTAAGGAAAGCAGTAGCTCTACAAAGGTACGTCCAGTATTCGATGCTTCAGTTAAGGGCGTAAATGGAGTTTCACTCAATGATTGCTTGGAAAAAGGTCCCAACTTAGTTCCCAGTTTGGTAGACATTCTAGTGAGATTTCGGAGGTGGCCGATTGCAGTGGTGGCGGATGTGCAAAAGGCCTTTCTTCAGATTTCAGTGCAGGAAAGGGATCAGGATGTCCACCGGTTTCTTTGGAATTTGAATGGGACGCTGCGAGTGATGCGTATTGTGCGTGTACCCTTTGGGAATTGTAGCAGTCCCTTCCTCTTGAATGCCACCATCAAGTGTCATCTTGACAAGTACCAAGCCTCAAGAGCTGTTAGTGAGTTACAGGAGAACTTATATGTTGATGATTGGCTTACAGGAGCAGATGATGAAGCTCAAGCCAAACAAATGATGTTAGAGGCTATTGATGTTATGAATCAGGCAGCTATGAAATTGACTAAGTGGGAGTCAAATAAAGCTCTGGGTGTTGACAAGGTTGAGTCAAATGATTATGTCAAGGTCCTCGGGATGGGATGGAAAGCTGCACAGGATTGTTTCGCATTTGAAGGCTATGATTTACAGCCTGGTGTGAGAATCACCAAGAGAGTAGTACTCAGTTTGATTGCTCGTTTTTTCGATCCCATGGGTTTCGTGTCGCCAGTGGTCATTTCTTTGAAGTGTGTGTTTCAGGATCTCTGGAAATTAGGGATAGGATGGGATGATGAAGTCCCAGAGGAGGTGATGGCCCTGGTGCAGCAGTGGCTCGATGGATTGGCTTGTTTGAAGAAATGGCTTATTCCACGGTGTTACACAAGTGGCCCTTGGAAAGATGTGTTTCATGTGGAGTTACACTCCTTCGGAGATGCAGCTGAGAAAGCTTATGGTGCCTGTGTATATCTTGTTGCTGAAACCCCGAGTGGTAGAACTGCCTCGTTAGTCTTGTCAAAGGCTAGAGTAGCACCGGTCAAGAGAGTGACCATTCCTCGTCTTGAGTTGTTGGCCGCAGTATTGGCAGCAGAGTTGTTGAAGGTTGTTGCTAGTGCTTTACATTTTGATGACAAGGTGCCAGTATACTACTGGACCGATTCTATGGTTGCACTTGGTTGGATCAAGGGATCTGCCTCTCGCTGGAAACCATTCGTGGCGAATCGGGTGACTAGCATTCAGGAGTTGAGCAGTCCTTCGCAGTGGCATCACTGTTCTGGAAAGGACAATCCGGCCGACTTACTTACAAGAGGATTAGATGCTTCAGAATTAGTACAGTCGCAGTTGTGGTTACATGGTCCTGAGTGGTTGTGTTCTAGAGTAGCTGTAGAACCAGAGGATTTTACACAAACTGTTGATGACAGTGAATTGTGCAGAGAAATGGTCTCGGAGACATTAGTGAGTGTAGTTGAGGTTGATGTTGAACCCATCCAATATCAGAGATGGGGCTCTTTGCCAAAGAGCATTAGAATCTTTGGATGGATTCTTAGATTTGTGAAAAATGCCAGATCTGCAGTGGCAGATAGGAAAATGTCAGATTTGACCTTTGAGGAGTTAGAGGTAGCCAAGAGACAATTGATCAAAGTAGTTCAGAGACAGAGTTACCCTGAAGAGATTGGTCTTCTGGAGCAGGGACTTCCAGTTAAGAAGTCTTCGTCTATCTTCAAGTTGTCTCCCCATATTGGTGAACAGGGAGTACTGAGAGTTCAGAGTAGATTAGACTTTGCAGAACTTTCATATGATGAAAGGAGACCCATTTTGATTCCCAAGAGTTACTTAGGAGAATTGTTGGTCAATTTTCAGCATGGACTCTTGAAACATGCTGGAGTGAATCTGATGGTCACTAGTTTGCGCAATTCTTATTGGATTGTTGGAGTCAGAAGGATGTGTAAGAAAGTCAGGAAGGAGTGCTTTGCGTGTCGCCGTCTTGATGCGCCTCCTTTGGTACAAGAGATGGCCCCTTTGCCCAAATCTAGAGTTACTCAGTCAGCCCCTTTCTCCATTTGTGGCCTAGATCATGGTGGTCCCCTTTATTGTAGTGACACATTTGGGAAGAAGTTCTACATCTTGTTGATTACATGTGCAGCCACCAGGGCTGTACATCTTGAACTTGTGGATTCTCTCTCTGGTGAGACCACTGTACTGGCTTTGAGAAGATTCATAGCTAGGAGGGGAATGCCTGCAGTTATTATGTCAGACAATGCGAAAGGTTTTTATGCTGCTAAGGATCTTTTCCTGAAGTTGTATGGACCGGAGGGTCCTAATTGGAGATTCATAGCTCCCCGAGCCCCATGGTGGGGTGGATGGTGGGAGAGACTGGTTGGTGTGGTTAAGTCAGCTTTGAAGAGGTCTCTAGGTAACCGGTCTTTGCCTAGGGTTGAATTAGAGACTACCCTTCATGAAGTTGAATCTTGTGTCAACTCAAGGCCGTTGACATTTGTCGGTGATGAGTTCAATTCTGGAGCCCCCCTTACCCCTGCTCATTTCCTTTTGGGTAGGTCTCCCTTGCAGAAATCAGAAATTGCTGAAGTTGTGCCCTCTAGTGTTAGTGCTGGAGAAATTGTGTCCCAGTATTCAAAACAGCAGAGTCAACTTGACCGTTTTTGGTCAATCTGGTTACAGGAATATGTCCGTAACTTGCCCCCTTGTAGAGGTTCCCCAGCCAAAGATAGTGTGAAGGAAGGTTCAGTGGTTCTGATTCGAGATGAGCGAGTCAAGAGATTGGAATGGCCAATTGGCGTTGTCAAAATGTTACATCCTGGTAAGGATGGACATGTTAGAGCAGTGGATGTCAAAACATCCAAGGGAGTTCTTACAAGACCCATTCAAAGAATCCATGACTTAGAGTTGGTGCATTATCTTGAAGAGCCCTCGGCTCAACAGTCAAAGTCTAATGACTTACATTTAGAACTTCCCACCAGTCCCACAAATACTGATTATGAAGAGACACCACAACGTGCTACGTCACCACAAGGTGATATCTTAGACCCGTCAAAGGATGATAAGACAATTAAGACTACCAGTCGTGGTAGAATTGTTAAGAAGCCACATAGGTTAGATTTATAGTTCTTTGTTTGTGACCCATTGTCTTCACAGAAGTTTGAGTTAAAGTTAGAACTTAATGACTGTATTCCAAAAATTTGATCTGATTGTAAGATTCATAATGTGATTTATTTTTGATGTCAAAATGTGATGATTTAAATGACTGTTTGCTTTCCATTGATTTAACATTTGAAGCAACTGATTTGATGGACTATTTGAGCGACATTATTGGACTATTTGAAGTCGCATTTATTGGACTACACATCTTATTGAAATGCGTATTACAGATTGTTAAAGTGAACCTGATTTCTTATAATGAACTTTGAATTGATATTGAGATTGTTCATAAACTTTATTTGGTTAAGATCTTTGTCGAAATGTGTTAGAATGTTCGTGTATTTTAACTTTAGAATGACTCATTGATTGAAAGTGTTGGAGTTGTAACACTGAGTAACTCCAAGGTGGGGTGTATGTGGTAGATTTATTTCCAAGTTCGTGGTGGCAGCACCAGAGTGATTTTGCGTTGGTAGCGCCATCTGTTGTAATTTCGTTGATGACGTAATAAAAGAAGTCTGCTTCGTGAAATTAAGAATGGAGTCGGTTTTGTTTGCAATCGTTTGAGAAATCGACCAGGATCCATGAAAGATGCCATGTGTGTACAGTGGAATAAATGCTGTGGAACTTAACCTGAATGTCTCTGGAATTACTTACAATATTACATCTGGCGACGAGGATGATGATCTATAAACGTCTTGTGCATGTGCTGAGTGCACTTTGTGGATGTGTTGAAGTACGATGTGAGAGTACTGAGAACTTTTCTGGCATGCCATGCTGACCCAATCTGAGACCATGCTGCTGAGACTGACAGTGCCAATCGCCGTGGACTGTCGTTGTGAATTGTGGATTAAATTGTGGACAAACTGTGGATTACACTACTGACTTTAGTGGATATTTATGTGCTGGATCTTGTGGAACGGTTTGTGACATTTTGTGTACGTTTTTGTGACTTTTGGAACTGGAATGTGTGACGTTTTTGGTGGCTGGAAAAGCCCGCGAAAAAGCACATGGTCGGCGGTGAGTGGTGCGCGACCACGTGGATTAACTGTGCCGGGAAAAATTGTGTGATGATTTTGGAAATTGTGAAATTTCAAGATGGCAATGGCAGATTTTGATCCTTTGTTGGGAATCAATGCCCCGAACAATTTTGTGAGTAACAGAAATCCTGATGTGACAGCTGTGACATGGAAAGCATGGAAAAGGTCTCTGAATTTATACCTTCGAGCGAAAAACATTACCAGTGACACACGTAAACAAGCAGCATTGCTACATTATGCTGGAGTTAAAGTGCAGGAGGTGTTTTATGCAGCTGTCGGTGATGATGATGACAAAACGTTTGAGGAGACCATCGAAATTTTGGACGAATATTTCTTACCATTGGTAAATTCTGCATTTGAGAGACATCAATTTAGAGAAGAAATTCAATTGGCTCATGAAACTGTCGATCAATTTGTGTGTCGTTTGAGGCATAAGGCCTCGTTATGTGAATTTACTGACACGGACACAAGAATCTGTGACCAAGTTGTGGATAAATGTAAATCCAGTGAACTGAGACGCAAACTATTAGAAAAGCAGTGTGAGAAAACTTTGACATTAGCAGAGGTTCTGAAAATTGCTCGTTCCTGTGAGGCTGTTGATCGCCAATCCAAAACCTTCGAGTCCGACTTACGGAATGTGCCGTCTGCCAAAGGAAAAGAAAATTTGAAATACCCTGAGTCATGTCATGTGTCGTCCCAGAATTACAGTCGTAATTACAACAGTAACAGCTCTTGTTATGCCTGTGGAAGGCAGGGACATCTCTCGACCTGGGATTGTTGCCCGGCCAAGGACAAGACCTGTTCAGCCTGTGGCCAAGTGGGACATTTTAAGGCCAAGTGTCCGATTGAATATCAGAAGAGGAAACAAAACTCCAGAGGACGAGGGAAGCCAAACCGAGGAACGTGGAAACGTGGCAGTTCGTCAAGTTACGGAAATTCGTCAAGTCGTGGAAATTCGAGTCGTGGGAATTCGAATCATGGAAAGTCGAATCGTGGAAGTTCGTCAAGTCGCAGTTCGTCAAACTGGAATGGTGCAAGACCCAAGACTCGAAAAGTGAACCAAGTTGTTGATTACAATGACAATCAGTCGCAGTCTGATGATGATTATGATGATTATGTATTCTCTGTGAATAGTGGTGACAGTATGTCTTCGACCCAAATTGTAGTTGGTGGTGTGAATCTGACAGATGTGTTAATTGATTCTGGGTCAAATCGAAATGTTGTTAGTCAAAAGACATGGGAATATTTGAAACTGAATCGTGTCAAATGTAAAACCAAAAGAGTGAACCGCAAATTGTATCCCTATGGGAGTGAGCCACTTAATGTGATTGGAGTGTTTACTGCAGATGTGAAATGCAAGGAAACTGGCAAGGTTTGCCGTACAGAATTTTCTGTCATTGACAAGAATGCTAGGTCAATCCTGAGCAAAGAGACTTCTGAATTACTAGACTTGTTGAGAGTAGGACCGAGAGAACCTGAAGTGTGTAATCTTGAGGAATTTCCTCAGTTGTGTGATGGAATTGGACTATTGAAGGGTTATTGTTTGAAGTTGCATATTGATGAGAATGTTCATCCTGTGGCCCAACCTTTGAGGCGTGTACCCTTTGGATTGAGAGAGAAAGTCGACAAGAAGCTAGATGAGTTATTGGAAGCTGAAATCATTGAGCAGGTGCCAGAAGGCCCAACTGGCTGGGTGTCTCCCTTAGTAGTTATTCCGAAAGGTGATGATGTTCGCATTTGTGTTGATATGAGGAGGGCGAACACTGCTATTATTCGAGAGCGTCACCCCATTCCGACTGTTGACGACTTACTTGTTGATTTGAACCAAGCGACCCATTTCAGCAAGATTGACTTAAAAATGGGATTTCACCAAATTCAGTTGTCAGAGGAGAGCCGACACATCACAACATTTGTTACCCACCGAGGACTGTTTAGATACAAGAGACTAATGTTTGGTGTCAGTTCAGCACCAGAACAATACCAGAAGATCATTAGAAATTTGTTGACCGAATGTGGGGAAGGTGTCAACAACATAGCGGATGACATTATTGTGTATGGACGGAGCTTGGAGGAGCATGACGCAAGATTGAAGAAAGTTCTTGAGAAACTTTGTAAAGTGGGACTGACTGTGAACCCGAAGAAATGTGAATTCAGATTGAACAGGTTAACGTTCTTTGGTCATCAGTTGACAAGTGCAGGTGTTTCGCCTAGTGATGAGAAAGTGAAAGCAATTAAACATGCGTCACCCCCTACCACTGTGAGTGAAGTGAAGTCGCTTCTTGGATTATTGCAATATTGTTCGAGATTTATCCCGGACTATTCTTCGCTGGCAGAACCTTTGCAAAGACTATGCAGAAAGAGTGTAAAATTTGTGTGGGGTCAGGCTCAACAAGATGCTTTTGAGAAACTTAAAAATTGCATGATCAAAGCCGAGACTCTTGCTTACTTCAGGACAGAAGCGAAGACCAGAGTTATCTGTGATGCATCTCCTTTTGCGTTAGGAGCAGTGTTGACACAATTTCAAGGAAATTGTTGGCG
The DNA here is from genome assembly GCA_026936325.1 of Platynereis dumerilii. Taxonomy (NCBI): domain Eukaryota; kingdom Metazoa; phylum Annelida; class Polychaeta; order Phyllodocida; family Nereididae; genus Platynereis; species Platynereis dumerilii. The sequence goes on along the minus strand of JAPTHN010000014.1, from coordinate 20,199,155 downwards.
AGTCATTTCCTACGCTTCTCGTAGTTTGACCGATGTTGAAAGACGATATAGCCAAACTGAGAAAGAGGCTTTAGCCTTAGTGTGGGCGTGTGAACGATTTAGCCTTTATTTGTATGGTCTACCATTTGAGTTGGAAACCGATCACAGACCACTTGAATTCATCTTCAGTCCAAAGTCAAAACCTACTGCTCGTGTGGAAAGATAGGTATTGCGAATGCAAGCATTTGATGTGAAAGTTGTGTATCGACCAGGCAAGTCGAACATTGCTGACTGTTTATCTCGCTTAAACAATGAAACTTGGAAAGATTCAAGAGACAAAGGTGACAATTATGACTATGTGTGTGCTATTGTGCAAGCTGCTGTTCCAAGTGCCATTAAATTGGTTGAGTTTGAGAATTCATGTGAACATGACGAAGAGATGATCTCATTGAGGAAGTGTATTTTGAGTGATGTGTGGGATGTGAATTGTGCGCAATATAAACACTTGAAGGATGAACTCTCTGTGTGTGGCAATGTTGTGTTGCGTGGGACAAGGTTGATTGTTCCGAAAGGCCTTCGCGAACAAGTCCTACGTTTGGCTCATGAAGGACACCAAGGAATTAGCAAGACTAAGAGCAGACTGAGAACGAAAGTGTGGTGGCCGAAAATGGATCGTGATGCAGAACAACTGTGCAAGAAGTGTCGAAGTTCTTTTAGTGTCGCAGAACACTCCCCCAGAACCGATGGCAAGGTCAAAGCCAAATGCGCCCTGGCAAGATCTGGCTGCAGATCTCTTAGGTCCTTTGCCTTCAGGACATTCCGTACTTGTGACTGTAGACTATTTTAGTCGTTACTATGAAGTGGCAATTATGAAATCCACAACATCTGAGCAATTGATTAATGTGATGGCACCGATGTTTGCACGGTTTGGAGTGCCATGTACTTTGAAAACTGACAATGGAAGCTCATTCATATCGCAGGAATTTGAAAACTTTTTGTCTGAACTTGGAATTCGCCATGTGACTTCGCCTCCTTTGTGGCCTCAGGCAAATGGAGAAGTTGAACGCCAAAATAGGTCGTTGCTGAAAATTTTGAAAATTGCTCATGCTGAAGAAAAGAATTGGCGGAATGAACTTTTGACGTACTTGATCGCTTATCGTTCAACACCACATGTGTCAACCGGTGCAAGCCCGTATCGGCTTATGTTTGGTCGGGAAATGAAAACCAAACTCCCAGAAATAACCTCCGACATGGATGTTAAGGACAGTGAGTACCTGGATGAAGACTGGAGACGGAAGTTGGACAGTAAGGAATACGCAGATCGCCGTCGCAGAGCTAAGGCTGATGACGTTGCTGTGGGTGACCAAGTGTTAGTCCGGTCCCCAAAAGTCGACAAACTAAGTCCAAACTACAGTGCGACTCCTTACACCGTTGTTAGTAGGGAAGGAGGGGAAATAGAGATCGAAAGCCCTGATGGGAAAGTCTATCGTAGACACACCACTGCGGTTAAAGTGTTGCCCCCTTCAGACGAAATGAATCCCCCCACAACCGAAGAAGAACGAATGCCCCCTACGAATGAACAGGAAGAACAACAAACCCCTGAAAATGTGCCCCCTGACAAACCCTTGACAAGTGATGACGATCAGTCTGAATCTTACCATGATTCTCATGTCAATGTCAGACCTACTCTTATGAGTTCGAGACCCGTTCGCCAAAAGAAAACACCTGTTGGACTGAATGATTATGAACTGACTTGATTTAAATATTGATGGAAATTGATACTTGGAAATGATATTTGGACATTGAATTTTGAAATTGATAATGGACTTACGATTGGGAAATTGATTTATTGATTTATTGATTTATTGGTGCACTTTGTTGCAAAATACTCATTGACTTGTTGTTGCACTGCGATGCAATATTGTTGATTGTAATTGTCATGTATTAGTAGACTTAACTTGAATTTAGAATTTATATGGTGGTGATTAAGGTGATTGATTATAATTTGGTTAGATTGCTATCTAGTCTTATTTGAGAAGTTATACATAGATAAGTATGCTCAGTAATATTTACAAAGTTATTACTATTGTGTAAATTTGTATTTCACATATAACTAGTTTTCTAGTGTTCCAATGAGTTATTATTGTGTAAATTAGTATAACATAAATTACCAAGTTTAAGTTTAATATGAACTTGAAGTGTGTGATCTAGTTAAACTTAGAGTTCAGATTGTTCAGTGTGTTAAAACATTCCCAGTATGTTTTAAGTGAAGATAGGAGGGATGTAGTATCCTGATCCTGAATTATAACTAGATTATCAGATCAACTGGATAGTGTCGCCACCTTGTGTATTATCGGGAGGTCTTGGAAAGATGGATGCCATGTGTGTACAGTGGAATAAATGCTGTGGAACTTAACCTGAATGTCTCTGGAATTACTTACAATATTACAGTCACAAACTCAGAAACTTTGTCACAAACAATTTTCATGCTAGTTTCATGCAAATCACACGACATTGTGACTCTCCAAACAATTGCAAACATGTGAAAGGTTTTATATGGAACCTTTAAGGGTTCTATAAGCTGGTATAGATAGGGAACCCAAAAAGGTTCACAAACCAACTTTTAAATAGATTCCAACACAGCAAGCAAAAACAACACTAAGATAATCCAGCTGCACTGAACTCCCACAATGGACCCCTTTCGCTCAAGTTGGGAGCATAGGGTCCTAGCATGGGGCCTTCCCACCAAGTATTGAACCTTTTCAATTCACTTGAATTAAAAAAAATTGGCACCTTTTTTCGGCGCTGGAACCTTTTGCGAAAAGGGTGAAGTAACTTACTGTGAGTGCAATAACTAGTATTTTGGACGTGTTGCAATCTATTTTTACTTTGTACAGACACCCGGTGCCGATAAAAGTCTTATCTTATTTTTAAGTCTGTCTATAATCATATAAATTAAGCTTTGTAACACTGTAATTTATATGCTGTCTGGCACTGTAATTTAAAAAGCTTAAAAAGATACATAATCATAAGTGTGGTCTGTGTCCAATTTTGCGAACATAGCAATTTTTTGTATTTATTGAATAAATAATAAGAAATGACATGGAGTTGGGTCTATTACTGATACTGCATCATTTACAGCACAGCATGGGCGTCCTTGCTGCTATAGCATGTGCTGGATGTGTTACATGCGCTGGATATTACCGCATGTGCAGAATGCCATAAACGTGTATCTTCCCTGGTCATCGCAAGGTCCTCTGTTGGGACCTTGGAACAACCCCTGAGTAATAGCGCTATATGCTGCCACATGTGCTAGATGCTGCCACGTGTGCTAGATGCTGCCACATGTGCTAGATGCTGCCACATGTGCTAGATGCTGCCACATGTGCTAGATGCTGCCACTTGTGCTAGATGCTGCCACATGTGCTAGAGGTTACCACATGTGTTAGATGCTGCTAAATTTGCTAGATTCTGCCACTTGTGCTATATTTTGCCACATGTGCCAGATGCTGCCACTTGTGCAGGATGATTGCGTGTGCTACATGCTGCCAAATGTGCTAGATGCTGTGCTTTATGCTGCTGCATGTGCTAGATACCAGTAGATGCTGCCACGTGTACTAAATACTGCCATGTGTGCTTACTGCTGCCACATGTGCTTGATGCTGCCACGTGTGCTTGTTGTTCTACATGTGCTTGATACTGCCGCCACACAAGGGCGCACATGCTACATGGCAGTAGATTCAATTCAATTCAATTTATTCAGCTCACCACATGATGGCATGGAGCCAGTATACATTCAAATAAAGTAAATAGCATTATAGCACCAACTGGGTAAATAAATTTATAAATACCAACTGAATCCTTAAAACAACAAAGCAAACTGCATGACAAAATAACAACAATGTCAACATTTTTAAATAATAGTATCTACTGAATAAAGACAATAAAGTCAAAGAGTACAAAATATTTAAAGTTCATAAGCAGACGACATACATATTAATTAATAACACACTTTGATAAATCATTCAATGCAAGAGTTATATGACTAAATCAAATTCTATGTACTAACAGTTCCTGCATATATACAAAGACTAACTTCGACCATTGATAAAACTATACATAAATACTATTAGAGAATTTATGATCTTTATAAACCGGTATAAAAATGCTGCCACAAATGCTAGATGCTGCCACGTGCTCAATGCGATGCTGCCACATGTGCTTGAGGCTACCACATGTGCTTGATGCTGCCACAATCACGTGCTTGAGGGCCAGTTGTGCCTTTTGATTGTCTGCTTATTGATATTCCATCCTTTTTTAAATATTTAGAAAAAATATTATAATTTTTTTTTTCATTTCCGGACCAGGACTCAGTCCCTATTGGAATTGTGAATCACACTTTAATTACTGTCCTGATTGATTACGACTATAAATAAAATTTTACTACTTACTACTACCATAGCCTTTCAGGCCAAGGCTGGCCACTATGCACATATACTAAAATGCAATTTGGTTAACATCACTTTCATGGTGTAATTGTGTCCTTAATGGGGTTTTTTTTTCGCTGAAGGTTTGCTGCTACACAGCCTATGTTTCTACTTGAAGTTGAAATCTATGGCTGAAATAATTCCCGAATTGTGAATGACACTTTCTGAGAAGTAAGAGTTTCAAACCTTCACAACAGAGGGTGAAGAATTGAAGGTACACCATGGCCATTACCAACTTTGCCAGCCATTAGTTCATTATTATTATTAGGGCATTCTGCCCTATTGTTACTGGTCTTCTCTGGAATCTTGTGGACAAATTTCGAGACAAAATACTGCACCAATTTCATTCAAACTTTGCACACGGTGCTTAATTTGCCGAAGATTGAGTTGATCAACTTTACAGGAACATGCACATTGTTTAAATACCATTTTAGAGACCCAGGAAAACCATCCTAGAAAAACTGGAAAGAGGGACTCCTGTGATGTCATTGAGGGGCTTCCCCACCCCAGATCTATGTATAGCTCACTGAGAACATCATGTCAAAGCAACAAGAGGTCAGCAATTAGGACAAAACACTCACTTCATCAATGTGTTGCTACCTTTGTATGCCCTGTTATGTACTAGCAACAGTTAAACTAGATTTATCACCAGGACTTCAGATCAGTAGTTACTAGTTAGACGATATGCAGAATGCCCTTTAAAGTGCCCTGTGCATGTTTTTTTTTTAATCTTCAATTTGAAACCATACAGTAACAGCTGAATGTTGAGTTTAATGAAATTTTGGTAAGTATTTTTGCATTCGGACATATCCCACTTCAGCAGAACCTTCACTGAATAAGTTTCCCGCCTCTCAGATCTAACCAATGGCCATCTAGAAGCATAAGATGCAAGTGAGTGGGGCGCTGTTACAAGCATGTGCTGTTGCGCCAATAGCGAGGTTAACTTTAAATGGCTACTGATGTAAACAAGGTCGCTATAGCTCGAGTATTTGTCGCACAGGCCTGGTGGGCGTGGTTTCTTATTCTTGAATAAATTATGAAAGTGCTCACCCTCAGCGCTGTTTGGTTCCCTGACTCGATTTGGGCAATATTTTTTGGGCAGCCTGCCCAGAATATTTGTACCTCCTACGTCTATGATGCTAGATATATATACCTCAGCATAAATTCCGTTTATGACCAATGCTACATCAGTGTATTGATTTTGTTTGGGTAAAGAATTTGCCTTTCCATTTGAGTGACACACACCAATCTATGCAGTAAATTGCCGGAAGTTAAAGAAAAATTGCCGGTAAACGCTTGTGTGTCCGTTTCACATTGTCGCCGAAATAGTTAAAAAATGGAAAGAATATCCCTGACAATTTGACAACTGTTTGTATGTTGCTAAGTTGCCTTTAGTGTGCATAATTATGGCAAAATGTATAATTCCAAATATTGAACAGTGAAGTGATCAGTAAATGCATAACTATGAGACCAGCCAGACACGAGCCTATGTGATAATGTTTCAGTTGACATCATCATTCTAGAATAAGTGCAGAAAAGTTGCGGCTAGCGTCAGAATAGTAATTGATATGAAGGTGTTTTATAATTTCTTCGGAATAATTCTTACTTTTGGAATGGCTGGTGTATATTCTCTTACATCAGCTCCTGTGACTCATATACCTCTAACCCTTATACCAACTCCAGTACCTGAAACTCCGATGCCTGCTGCGACTCCAGCACAAGCTGCAACACCAGCACCTGCTGCAACTCTAGCACCAGCTGCAACTCTAGCACCCACTGCAACTCCAGCACCCGCTGCGACTCCAGCACCCGCTGCGACTCCAGCACCCGCTGCGACTCCGGCACCAGCTGCAACTCCGGCACCTGCTGCAACTCCAGCACCAGCTGCGACTCCAGCACCCGCTGCAACTCCAGCACCCGCTGCGACTCCAGGACCTGCTGCAACTCCAGCACCCACTGCGACTCTGGCACCCGCTGCAACTCCAGCACCCGCTGCAACTCCAGCACCCGCTGCAACTCCAGCACCCGCTGCGACTCCGGCACCAGCTGCATCTCCAGCCCCTGCTGCGACTCTGGCACCCGCTGCAACTCCAGCACCCGCTGCAACTCCAGCACCCGCTGCAACTCCAGCACCCGCTGCGACTGCAGCACCAGCTGCAACTCCAGCACCCGCTGCAACTCCAGCACCAGCCGCGACTCCGGCACCAGCTGCGACTCCGGCACCTGCTGCAACTCCAGCTACTGCTGCAACTCCAGCACCCGCTGCGACTCCGGCACCAGCTGCAACTCCCGAACCCGCTGTGACTCCGGCACAAGCTGCAACTCTAGCACCAGCTGCGACTCCAGCACCAGCTGCAACTCCAGCACCCGCTGCAACTCCAGCACCAGCTGCAACTCCAGCACCCGCTGCGACTCCAGCACCTGCTGCAACTCCAGCACCAGCTGCGACCCTGGCACGCACTGTAACTCCAGCACCCGCTGCGACACCGGCACCAGCTGCAACTCCGGCACCCGCTGCAACTCCAGCACCCGCTGCGACTCTGGCACCCGCTGCAACTCCAGCACCCGCTGCGACTCCGGCACCAGCTGCAACTCCGGCACCCGCTGCAACTCCAGCACCCGCTGCAACTCCGGCACCCGCTGCAACTCCAGCACCCGCTGCGACTCCAGCACCCGCTGCGACTCCAGCACCCGCTGCGACTCCGGCACCAGCTGCAACTCCGGCACCTGCTGCAACTCCAGCACCAGCTGCGACTCCAGCACCCGCTGCAACTCCAGCACCCGCTGCGACTCCAGGACCTGCTGCAACTCCAGCACCCACTGCGACTCTGGCACCCGCTGCAACTCCAGCACCCGCTGCGACTCCGGCACCAGCTGCGACTCTGGCACCAACTGCAACTCCAGCACCCGCTGCGACTCCGGCACCAGCTGCATCTCCAGCCCCTGCTGCGACTCTGGCACCCGCTGCAACTCCAGCACCCGCTGCAACTCCAGCACCCGCTGCAACTCCAGCACCCGCTGCGACTGCAGCACCAGCTGCAACTCCAGCACCCGCTGCAACTCCAGCACCAGCCGCGACTCCGGCACCAGCTGCGACTCCGGCACCTGCTGCAACTCCAGCTACTGCTGCAACTCCAGCACCCGCTGCGACTCCGGCACCAGCTGCAACTCCCGAACCCGCTGTGACTCCGGCACAAGCTGCAACTCTAGCACCAGCTGCGACTCCAGCACCAGCTGCAACTCCAGCACCCGCTGCAACTCCAGCACCAGCTGCAACTCCAGCACCCGCTGCGACTCCAGCACCTGCTGCAACTCCAGCACCAGCTGCGACCCTGGCACGCACTGTAACTCCAGCACCCGCTGCGACACCGGCACCAGCTGCAACTCCGGCACCCGCTGCAACTCCAGCACCCGCTGCGACTCTGGCACCCGCTGCAACTCCAGCACCCGCTGCGACTCCGGCACCAGCTGCAACTCCGGCACCCGCTGCAACTCCAGCACCCGCTGCAACTCCGGCACCCGCTGCGACTCCGGCACCACCGGCAACTCCAGCACCACCTGCAACTCCTGCACCAGCTGTAACTCCAGTTACTCCGATGCCAGCTCCAATGCCAGCACCTGCAGTTATCCCACAATTGAGTAAGTTGCCGAACAAGAAAATTTTTTCAAAAAAAAATAGAGGCGATTTTTAAAGCAGATTCAGCTTGTTCCACATATTTCATCCCATCTACATTTAATTTCGGGCCGATCCCGCAAAAAGTGGTCTGTTCCGCAACAGCGCATCCGCGATTTACTACGAAATCCCGCGGCCCGCCGTTCCGCAAATTAGGCCGGTCCGCATTTTACTACGACGCTGGCTACCCGTTCTGATGACGAAGTTTCACAATCTGAAATTCCGAATCTTGGAAAAGCCTCCTGTCGGGAGGCCTGTGGCCATCTATACAGAGGCGAGTGGCTATATATAGAATCACTAAGACTATATCAGCGATAGGCTGATGCATCGCCTCTAAAAATTACTGTAGAGAAGTGGCACATGAATAGGAGAGTTGTAGTAAGACCGTTTTTAATGGATGAAGTTTGTGCTCAGCTTACTGAAATATATAGTAGAATAGTAGAATGTATGGTCCTTAAATTGTCAGGATGTCTTGATAGACATCAAGCACTCAAATATATTTCTGTATTAATGGTCATTGAGAAAAATCAATAATTATCAATTGAAGGCAGCTACCAATACATTACAGTTCAAACCAATGTGTATATTCCTGTAAATGCCGAGAAGAACACATTAAAAAGAGAAGATAAGATACATGTATATACTTTATTTAGTCCCAAAAGGGAAACTTTCTTTGACACAGTACGTGAATATTCAAATATAAACAATACAAAAAAAATAATTTTGTTCCATGACCCCTATGTAACAAGCCCCATGATTGGCCAACAACCCACCTGCATAATGTGATGTTCACCTGTGTGCAGTGGTGTTTGACAGGCAGGTCAATAAAAATTTGTTATTCACTGATCAGTGAATATAACATTTGTTATTGACCTCCCTGGAAAAAAATTTCCAAAAAAAAAAATTTTCCGAAAAAAAAAAAAATTTCCTTAAAAATAAATTTTTCCAAAAAAAAAAAATTTTTGGAAAAAAAAAATTCCCAAAAAAAAAAATTCCGAAAAAAGAAAATTTCCACAAAAAAATTTTTTTTCTGAAAAAAAATTATTTTCCCCAAAAAAAATTATCATGGAACAAAACAATTGTGGACTTCAGTTTCGGTCAATATCAGGTTTTACGGACCTGACCTAGTGATATTCACCTCGGCCTTCGGCCTCAGTGAATATCACCGGTCAGGTCCGTAAAACCTGATATTGACCTCAACCGAAGTCCATAATTGTATAATATTCTGCATCAAAATTTTAAGGCCAATCAAGTAGCAGGAGATCAGTCACATGACAAGCCAATAAATAATGATATTGGTGTCTTAAAAGTGTTATTGGCGTGTGAAGAGTGATATTGGTGTGCCCCTATGCTCTAAGTAGCAACAATGCACTTAATTGCCTATTACTTAAGGGAGGGCCTGGGTAGGAGGAAATCGAACTTCTTGAAATGTCAATCTATCATTTTATAAATATGCTCATTGTAAATAATGGGAAAAATTAAGTATAATTCATATAAAAAAATTAAATATCTTTAGAAAAACCAGTATTTTACAAATATATATAAGTCTGAAAATTTTGATACGGCCTCGACCAATATCACTGCTTCGGCCAATAAAACTCAATATTGGTCTCCTCACCATCCACTATCTATATAATATATTTCCAAAAATTTTTTTTATTACATGACCACTATGTTAGAGCAATGCTGATTGGCCAAAATCAAACTCATGATGCCATCATAAAAACTCATATTGCATGGTTTGAGTGTAATATGAGATTTTTTCCAAAAACTTTTTTTACAATTTCTTTTTCGTATTTTTTCATATTGCGTGGTTGCAGGATGAATTTTCTCGTGCCATTTAATTTTCATATTGCACTCATATCATGCCATATTTGTATAATATTCTTTATATTTCCCATGAACATAGTAGCATTGACACCGATTGTGTGATGCCCTGGCTAAGAAAATTGCATATTATTTTTGTTGCAGTGTCTCACTTACAAAACAATCCGGAGGTCACAATGGTACATTTTGTGAGGAAATACTGCTCTTTCACTGAATCGCAAGAAGTCATTACGAAGAACTCAGATGACTGTTTGATCGAATGTTACCAAAGGGAATCTTGCAAGGCGCTCCATTTTGACTTTGCTAGTTCAAGGTGTCGCCTGGTCCCACTAGGAGGCTACTTGTGTGATTTTGGAACTACGACCATCTTTGAAAAGACCACAGTGTTTTTGTAAAGATTGACTTCATTGGATTAGGCCTATAGGTATAATAATTATGTACCGTAATATGGGGTGATACGGGACACTGGGGTGAATCGGGACAAAACAGGAATGTGTCTTATTTCTTAAACTACTACTACTTCTATTTAACCCAGGTCCGTAATTTTTGGCGCAATCTTAGCATACAGAGTAGCGTATATTGTGGTCGAGTTTTATAATTCTAACTACAGGCAGTGAGGAGCTTCAGCACTTTAAACTTGGCCCTGCAGAAACTCAATTTTCGACAGGTGGTCAAAACTTTGCTCATATCACAAAAAGCATTAATATTAGAGCCACAAAAATAGCAGGAAACTTTTATAACCTATATTTGGCAAATTAAGGGACCAGAAGAGTTGACTAGATGTGGGATTTTGTATGTTTGGTCATGGGTTCAGATCCAGGGCAATGGTAAAGTTTCGGAATCAAAAAAAATAGCCCTACTAATTTTCAGTTGAATGTACTAGCGTGGTTTTTTAATGAATATTATTAATAGTTGATTTAGTCCAGAATTATCAATCACTGGCAAAATTAGCAAAAAACTACAGTTTTTAATACTTTTCTGTTGTCCTATCTTATATTTTTGTTGTTTCCTCAGATTTTCTTTTTGTATACAAATCGCCAATTCTTCATGAATCTGGCCATGCTATACACCAATCTTCATCTTTTCAAAAGCTCTACAGATTTTTATCTTTACAGAACTATCTGTTACGTCTAACACCCCATCCACACATGTATCCTGTCCACACAGCTCTATTCACGTGCCTGCTATGGTGGTAGTTGGTTGTTCTCCCTGGGCTCAGAAGAGGGAGGCATCAAATAAACAATAGACAGGTTTTGCTACACGTTTCCGTGTGACGTGTACGTGGGGGTTGTCATGACAACAATGTAATTAGATAGCACTTGTATACGTATACGTCACACCTGAACGTGTAGCAAAACCTCTCTAATACAAAACAGGTTCTTTGCTACAAATCAGGACACTACAAACCAACTTAACAAAACTACACAATTTCAATCCTTTCTACTTTCCCCTATCAACTGGCTAATTCTATATATATATCCTAATCCATACTAGAAATTACGCTTTTTCCCTGCTTTTTCTTTCTGCTTAGGAATCCTCAATTATCCTTGGATCAGGCCATGTCATACATCAATCTTCCTCTTTACTCTTCCTTTACGGATTTTTACCTTCATAGTACTTATCATCTATCAGTTCTTCACCTACAGTAGTTTTTGGAATCCTCAAGTCTCCCCAGACGGCAACACCTTTCCAATCATCTTTTACACTGGAGGCAAACGCATGTCAGCGCCACAATAGAGAGGTTTTGCTAGGCGTTCACGTGTGACGTATACATGCACAAGTGCTATCTAATTACATTGTTGTCATGGCAACTCCCACGTACACGTCACACGGAAACGTGTAGCAAAACCTCTCTATTGATAAACCACAATACTGCACACTGCTACTCATTTGTAGGCCTATCTCTTTATTCCAAGAAGCATGGGGGTCCTCTAGTTTATCATATTTTTTACAATTTGCATATTATCAACACCTTATAAAAAAAGACCTTATCAAATTTGTTGAGAATGGCCCTGCCCTAGACCAATCAGATGCAAGTTAGTTGGTGAGTATGGTAATTAGAAATCAGAAGAGGCTGGTCTTTGAGAGTCTGTGACTGCCCAATTGTCTCCCCTAAGCAAATAGGTTCTTTTGTTCAGAGATAACTCCTCCCGTGGGAATGTCTCAAAAGTGACTGATTACTGGCCATCCAATCAAAATGTTTTGATTTCAAATTTTCCCATGAATTATGAAAAAATGTTGTTCTTTACAGTCTGGCCTGAGTCTATTTCCCTGAGTGATTATCAATGAAACTGATTTCATATTTTCCCGAAAATACATTTTTAGCATGTTGAACATGTTTTCTAATATTAACTCACAAGTAGCAATCACTTAAAAAAGCTAAGAAGTATTGATGGTAAAAATAAGGGAGTGTCACGATTCACCCCAAAGTGTGGGGTGAATTGGGACAGTGGTTTTATGGGCCTTGAGCATTGGAAATTTAAGATATAATTTTAAACTCTTGGGGATACTTAGACCTTGTGCTTGGACATAAATTGACACCATATTTTGATTTCTAAGTTTAATTTTGTTCATACTATGACAGAAAAACGGCCAATTCTGTCCTGATTCACCCCATATTACGGTATGTAAGATTTCGCAGCGTTTGTTTGAGCGCTTAAATATGAAGGACTAGCAGTCACCAGACAAATTAAAAACTTTAAAACACACAGAAATCCTCTCGAGAGACAATAATTAAAAAGAATGATGGCAGAAAAGGAAAGTCCACAGTCAAGGAAAACCTTCTGGAAATCTGGGAAAACTTTAGTGGAAATCAGTTGAAAAGTCAGGCGTAAGAGTAAAATATATATATAACCCATTTGTAGAATCATGAACAAAATTCATTACAAATTCAAATGAATTTTCCAATTTTGTCACCATTTCTGGTTTCACTGTAGCTTAATCTTGTACATACAGATTTTGCACTAACCACATATGACTGCCTAGCTTTGATTGAGAAACACCTAGAACATTCTATGCAGTTTCTGACAAGTTCAGGCCTAGAAAATGGATATAGACTTCTCTTACAGAAAACAACACAAAGTGCATGTTGAAGGCTGCGTCACACAGAGATTAAATATGGATTGTGGAAAGTTCTATGATTCTTCTTCTTGTCCACGACCTACACTTTGTTATTCTGAAATTGACAGAACATAGCCAGAACAGCTCATTTCAAAAAGAACAGTCAGGACTACTAACTAAGTCCTTTGGAGCAGTTGTCTCCATGGTGTTAAACAACAAATGGCCAACTAGTCAAATGGAACTCACAGAAGTGAGACTACACCGACTCCACCGAGCAAGCAAACAACTTACATACATGTATACAACGTAGGGGAGAGCGGGGCATAGTGAGACACTTTCAAGTGTTCCAAAATGTTGGCAGTAACGACTTCAATAACTGGCGCAGAGACTGTAGCGTTTCCGAGATGGCGCGTCTGTTGAAGTGGGATAGGCTTCAGACCCGTAGGCTGCAATGCAGGCTTATATTGTTACACAAAATAATTCACGGACAGGTTGCAATTCCAGCTGCACTATGTCCTTATAACTCTAGACAAACAATTACAACCCGGGGCGCCAACATCAAATTCGCAAGACCCCATATCAAAACCAAAAACTTTCAAAATCATTTCTTCCCTGCTGCTACTTGTGTGTGGAACGGGCTACCTGCTGAAGTGACAGCGATCAAGGACATCGAGATGTTCAGGGCAAAATTGCCCCTGATCAATCTCGCAATATGAAGTGGCCGCTTGTCTTGTTTTTAAATTGTTGGTTTTTAGCTGCAGTTCTTGCAAATGTTTTTAAATCACTTTTTAATCCTTTCTTTTAGCTACAAAGCGCACAAGCCACGACAATATTCAAGCCTGAATCCTGTGGCTCAAACATACAGATACAGATTAAATGAGATCAGGTCCACATTATAGATAATGAAGTTGGGTATATTGTCCAGTAGTTTCAGGTTCCTACCTTTTACAGGTTTGGAGAAATTTTGAGTTACGTCCATGCTCGTTAAGTGTCTCACTGTGCCCTGTGGGCGGGCACAGTGAGACAGCAGGCGGGGCACAGTGAGACAGGGCATCTGCTACCATAACTGCCGATCCTCAGGACCTGCCGAATTGTTCTATCAATCATTGCAACAAAAACTACTCTTATAAAAGCAGCTGGCTAGGTGATTTTTTAGGTCCTTTTTTGAGCATGTTTAGAAAGTCCGTCACACAGGACACATGCACGACTTACTTAACCAGCCTCACCTGTTACATACTAACCAAAATTCTTTCGGGTGCTTCCCTTTGGATGTGACTCACTAAAATCAGTAGTTTATACCAGACATTTTGTTTTAATAGTGAATTGTGAGCTATGCATTACATTCAGGTAATTTCGAGTGTATTTTGTGATGTCTCACTGTGCCCCGTCTCAAACTGTCTCACTGTGCCCCACACAGCTCTCTTTATAAAATTTTTGAATCCTGCCCTCCAAATCACTGTATTGTGGTTCATCATTTCACCAAAGTAAGTCAAATAAACAAGGTTTGAATCCCTGGCAATTGATTTGCATTATACCATATTTCTTGGGAATCATAACAAAAAGTCGTTAGGCAAAATTATTTACTTTTACCTACTGGCTAAAAACCAAAATATTGAAATTTCACTCTCAATTGCTGTGTAGGCATTCAGGATATAGGACAGTCTCTCACTTACTTACTTTTTGTACTATACGGAAGAGGGTTGATCTGTAAACAGTACCAGCTAGATGCCACGGGCTTTGTGTCACTGCCTGCCGTCTCACTGTGCCCCGCTCTCTCCTACACAACAAACCAAGGGGCCGTTCAACAAAGACTGTCTCAGTACAAAGTCAGAACTCATCAAACAAAGCTCTTAAAAATTACAAATTTACTGAAGAAGAAGCAGGGGTTCTGATCTTTCTAATCTGCCACAACCTGTTAGTGACAGCGCTAAAAGTAGCTCATAAGCTCCATAAATAATGTCTTCAAACATACAAAGTTAGTCCCTAAATAGCCCAATTTGGTGCTGATGGCAGTGATGGGACGTAAAACACAAACTCACTCATTCACTGCCACATGTGCAAGATGCTGCCACATGTGCTAGGTGCTGCCACATGTGCAAGATGCTGCCGCATGTCCTAGATGATGCCACATGTGCTCTTTTCTGCCACATGTGCTTGATGCTGCCACATGTGCAAGATACTACATGTGCTTGAGACTACCACTTGTGCTGGATGCTGCGGCATGCATGTGCAATTGTGCATGATGCTGCGGCATTACTGCCACATGTTATTTTGTGATTTAAATTTCATATCATTGCCAAGAACTTGTCAGTAAGGCCTTTAATTGCCTTTAACATCAACAGAAAATAGAGATGGAACTATTGCGAAAGCGGTGGAAATCATTGTATATGCAAGGAATAGTAAATTGTAGTAATCACAAACTTAATTTGCAAACAAGACAGAAAATTGACATTTTGTTGGACCAAGCAATGGTGAGGAGACAAAAAGTTGAATAGGCCTAATGTTTTTCAGCTCAATGATTGCAGTCATTATGACAATTGACGACAATACGAGGAAAAAAACTATTCCGCTGACACAGTTCACAAACGAAAATGGAAATTTACTGTGGTTTATCTGCACTAAAATAGCCAAATGGTACAGTTAGAAGAAATCAGTGGGTGTAAGTTCAATATATATATATCTGACCTTTGGGCGAGTCATTGCCAGTAGCTTATTTAGGGGGGGGGCATTGAGCCATATGACTCCCCTTCAGGCCGAAAATTAACATTGAAGAGATAGAAGCCCCGTATTCACCCAATGTATTGCCCCCCCCCCCTCAGACCATTTCTAGATACCTCCCCTGGTCATTGCTGCAACTCATGTAAAGCAGCAACAAGCCTTATAGGCACATACCTGAGCGGCTTATGACCAAGGATTCAACCAATATGATTATGTTCGAACAGGATGGTAGTTTGCCTTTTAAAAGCCGTTAAAAATAATAGCAAAGAACTTTCCTTGAGCACTGAGTACACATGGAGACTGGCAGTAAGAGAGTAGATTCAATAGAAATACATGAAATTCGATGAATCCAGAAACCAGAGATGTCGAGATAAAAAAAAGAAGCCCAAATCTAAGGCGTTAAGCAAATCTGAAATCAGGCAATTCACATTTTCTTTTGAGGAAGAAGTCTCTAAACTTCACAGGAGCAGGAACAAGAAGATTCACCAATGACCATCTATATTTGGCTGGTCAGGTGGTGTCAACAGTAATTGTAGACCATGCTACTCTTAAAATTCACACACAATCTTGCTTTAAAGCGAACAAGCTAACACAGGGTTCCCACTCTTTTGCCCAGTTCAAATTCAAGGTTTTTTCCAGGTTTTTCAAAGCTGCCAAAACCAATTTTCAAGGTCTAAACCTGCAATTCTTTCAAACTGATTTTGCGCCTCGGACAGTTGTCGAAGTCCACAATTTGTTGGACCGTTTCAATTTTGGCAAGAGAACCCCAAATTCCAGACTTTTTCCAGGTTTTTGGTGGAAATATCACATTTTCCAGGTTTTTCCAGGCCGGGAAAACCACAACCCAAAATTCCAGGTTTTCAAGGTTTTCCAGGTTGAGTGGGAACCCTGCTAACATTGTGGAGACCGACTTGTGGACTGAACCCAGGATATTCAATCGATAAAGCATCCGAACCATCTGTCTACTAATTGTAAAGAATTTTCCCCAGCAAAAAATTCATTGGACTACACTTTACTCGGATTAATCTCATCAAATATTCTCTCATTGTGACAATTTGTCATAATTATGATGGTTGATCTACTAAGGAATAGAATCCGGGACGGCAAGAGACCACGAGAAGAACAATTTACAAGGTCCTAACCATCGGACCACTTTCAACAAAGTAATCTAAAATCAAAATTCAGTGATCAATTTGCACTAGGCCTAAAAATACCAAGTCATACAAAATACACAAGCAATATTTCATAACCGGATCTTTTATTTCCCAAATTTAAGCAAACCATATGCTGCGATTGAAACATTTTAACTCAAGATAGAATGCAGTGCTGTTAATACAGCAAAAGAAATGCAAAATGTCAAATATTCGATTAAATAACTCCAGTAAATACGGCAAACAAAGGAGTATGGTACGGAAAAACAAGGAGTATATTTTGAAAATGTAGGAGTATTTCAACTAAGTATTATCTACGGGAGTATCATACTAAATTTAAATCAACAAGATCTATTTTAAAGAGTAAAACCAAGGTACTAAAAACACTATTGGGTAAGTTTACAACATTGAATTCTGTGTAAAAATTCCCTGAATTTTCAAGAAATGCTAATTTCAAATGCATGTGTTAAATCGCAAGAGACGTGGCTATTTTAATAAAAATTTAGGTGATTATTAAAGTGATTCAGCAGACAGCAGTGAAGGCTAAAAAGTGAGTGTCCAAGACCCAATTTATCGAAAACATTGATTCCATTATTTACAGTAGGTGGCAGCAGCTGCCGGTCACAGTGGCCACTCCTGGTGGCAACAATACATATTGCTGGTCTTTTTTTTTTTCTTCCATTTTTTTTTTCTTTTTAATTTTTTCTTTCATAATTTGCTATTTCGTCGTAAATCCTTCTTAGATGTCTGGCCTCTCAGCAGGGTGCTGCAACTTCTTGTAGTCGAGGTTCACAGAATGGAACTGAAATAAATAATAATTGTTAATAAGTCTATGTTTTTTGTTTTTTTCCATGTGCTGAACAAACTTTTTTTTCAGTGTCAAGTGGGAAACAATCTTTTTTTTTTCACCAAATATCCATAGGCCCCCCCCCAACCCAACGATCATCTGGTCGGCCCCTTAACATTTGTTTTGAGCATGCGACATCCCAAAAATTTGTTTCTAAATCCTGAATGATAAATTAATTTCAAATTGACTGGAAAGACTCAACTTCCTCATTTTCTTGACAAATTTTGGTTAAATAATAATTTATTTAAAAAAAAAGAGACCCTCAAGCCCCTCCGCCCTTACATAATCTAAGGCCAGTCAGTGAAAGAGTCCTTTGAAGAAAATGTTTAATTTGATAAAATGAAATAATCACCTTGTACTGATCTGAGGGCTTCATCTTCTGCCATGGGTGTGGGTTGTTTGTCCTATCCCAACTGAAAAGACAGAAAAATATGTTTATTCAACAACATGATAAAAGAATATTTCTTAAGATGGTCAATCCACCTTGGGAATCCGTGCAAAAAAATCAAAACCGGCACATTGCAGCCTTGAACTGCCACAATACTCCTTGTTTGTCACTACCAGCAGTCTGGCAGCAGATAGCATTTTGTCATCAGTTAATTAGAAAAATATTAAATGAAATTTTATTGCTTTATTAGATATGATAATTTTGACAGCATGACACAGCCTTGAAGCACTCTTCATTCAAATACATGTAGCACAAGTGTATTTTGTAATTAAGTATTTACGTTCAATACGTTGCAAGTCTAATTCTTATTCTAGAACTACAGTCCAAACATACTAAAGCAGGATTGCTTGATTTAAATCAAGACTTATGAAATCATTGACTCGATAAAGATTTTAAATCGATGTGATCCTGCAAAGTTTTTGTATCACAATTTTTATTAACCCAGGCCTCTGGACTCCTAAAACATAGCCAACCAGTTTGACCCCAACTGTTAAAACATAGCCAGTTTGACCCCAACTGTTAAAACATAGCCAGTTTGACTCCCAACTGTTAAAACATAGCCAGTTTGACCCCCAACTGTTAAAACATAGCCAGTTTGACCCAACTGTTACAGTTTGTCCCGTCTAGCATGCGAACTCAAATTTAGCACTGATTCTACAGGCTGTGAAAAAGCAATGCATGAACTTAAAGCAATGCAAATAATTAAACTTAGTAGAACTAAGTCGTGAGTGGTGCTGCAGTGCATTTTTGTGACGTCACGGCAATTTAGGCCATTGTTATGGTTGCGTCAAGAATGTAAATAACTGTGAATGGACTGCCGTCGTCAGAAAACTGTCAAAATTGAAACAAAAACCGCACTAAAACATCGCAAAAACGTGTTAAACAAATTGCAAAATGGCCATTCTATCCGTGAGTATGCATGGTATACATGTGTTGCTACTGTCAGACTTTTAGATTCTCAACAATCAGACCAAACACCAGTTTGCATGTTGATGAGACAAACTATAGTCATAATTAGTCATTCTAGTTTTCCTTACCTGCAATCGGGGTTTTGTGTAGCCAGACGAAAGAGATAGCCTCCAGCCAAAGCAGCTCCAGCCCCAATGGCCACCAGCAGGGGAATCAGCTGAAATGAAAATTGAAATATTAAGAAGATTGCAAAAATATAAACTTGTCGCGACAGCACATCATGCTGCACAATGAGACATGCACTTCAGTCTGTTCGGATATTGCTAATTAGGAAAGCAGGACACAACAATTGGATACACTGTACAGGTTGATTGAAACTGCAGTCCCTACATAAGTTCAGGTGACCCTAACCTGGAACCCAGTAATCAGTATTTGGTAGGCCTAGCATACTTCCAACTGAGCTATAACCCCTCTCGTACTCTAATAATAGGCTAAATCAGTCAAGGAAATTACCGTCTGGTCAAGACGAGCAATGTTTTCAGGCTTTCAGCCCCACATGACAATCGCCCTAGCACTGTCATCACCCTCCCATGACCATCTTAAAGTGTCATGGCCCAGCCATGACTGTGGCAGTGCTCAAAATCATCTTTGACAGGCTCTTTAAAAATAACTGCTACTATTATCACTTCCAAACTTGGCATAAAGTTGAATCCCAGTAACTAATTCTATAAATTTTTGGCAGACCTGTCCATTACATAATGAGGAAAATAACCTGAAAGCTCCAGAGAAATAAGGGAACTGTCTTCAGCTGCTGATGACTTTACAGTATTTCGCGAAATTGGATAGAATAAGTCCTGCTACTGTCATGCTGCTGTGTGATGAGGATGGCTGCACAGAGATCAGACTTTCTTCTGATACCCAACTGATCAACCCCACACACTCAATCATCCTGTCAGGGCCAGGACTTAGCTGGAATTGCAATTGTCCTCATATGACGGTAATTTCCCAGACTGGTAATTTCCCAGACTGGTAATAGCCATGATGATGAGCCAATACAAAATCAACCAAATAATATATAAACCTGCCTGATAGTGACGCTGAAGGGTTCTGGCATTGAGACCTGGGAAATCAACTCCTCTCATTGTGTCAAATTAATAAAATCCCACAAATTAAAATAATTAATTTGAATGCTTCAAAAATCACACAAAATAAATCGCTAGAGTCTATGAACACTATTCTGAATGAATCCAAATATAAATGGCTCAACCGATGCCAATTTTGATAATTTTCACACCATTAAACAGGTGAAATTTAAGGGTTAAACCCTCGGTAAAATCCGAAACCAATTCACTTCGCCCTATCTTTAATCCGAACGAGTACACGGCAATGTTTAGTTCTATCTGTTGTGATTTCCATAGCACAGTTTATATACTGGCTGGAACTGCTCATTTGTGACTGGGGGAGAGAGGGAAAAGACGTGTTGCACTGGGCTAGGCATGCAAGGACCTAAATGGTGAGAATGGTGGGTGCCATACCTACATGTTAAACCCCATGTAGGACCTTAAACAGGTTTAACAAATATTTAAAAGGCCCTAGGTTGACCAGACCTTCACCATGTTTGGTTTATTAGCTAAAGGAAATTGTTCCTTTCCTTATCAGCTAAGCTTACTCAATCGAAGAAAATAGAAAAGAAATTTCAAATTTTTTTGGGGCACCCATGACTAGACACTAGACATTGGTCAATGTATTAAGTTTACAAATGTTTTCAATTTTGTAAGCTCAAGAAGCAGAGGTTAAAAACATACCATTGCCATTTTCCCCAGCCAATTCCCACAATTCTTTTCCATTACATAACCCTGTTTATAGAAAAGTAGCTAAATTTTTAACTTAATATTGAAATCATCTATAACAAGCAGCTAAACATATATTCAAATTGATAATTGTGAAATAGACAGTCAGATACCAGGAAACTTGGGTAGGTACATCAGAAATTAATGAACTTTTTATTAGGGGACAGGCCATACTTTTGTCCTTTAATTTTAACTAAACGTCAGTGACATACACTGCATAAATAAAACACTAATCAATCCAAAAGAAATCCTAATTGAACCACAATTAAGCCTGTGACCAGCATGCCATTTTTCGGATTTAAGAAATCAACAATCTGGATTAAATTAACTTTTCATGAGCAGACAACACCAATACATATGAGCTCCCAAAACGACACCATACTTAATGCTTTTCAACCTTTTTACAAGTCAAGAAGCGTTTCGCGTTCTCAAAACTAGCTTTAAAAAGTTTCTAGCCTTGAAACTTTTTCCCACACCATCATAAATTTCCAATCTCAGGCTTATTTCACTTATTTTCTTGTCCTTTTGTGTGGAAAAAGTATTCAAATACCCATTAATCTCATTAGAATATCCTCATAGAATTTGAATGAAAGATGTATACATGATACGAATCAGGTTGATCATGTTTATGCAATCTGTTTTATTAATAAAACTTTAAAAAAATTAACGAAAACATGACAATTTATCACAATAATATTATTAAACAAGTCAAGAAGTTCAGAAACTGATCAAAGTAACAATTTTCAAGGTAAGATAAGTTCATTTAGTTTGTTAATCGAACATCTACGGTAGACAACATGCCCTGAATAGAGAAGCAGCAATCAGTGCAAAAAAGGAATCGCTTATTAGGTCATGGTTGTTATGATTTTTGACACAATATGACAAAATAATTGGACACAAAAAGTGATAATGAGCAGCTCAACACTTATGCATCATTTTGATAGATGGACGATTGGGGTTTAACAGTCTGTATTTATGCACTGGAGAAGACTAATCGGGACGTACGAGGAGGACAATGCAATATGCCTCAAGAAGGATGATTGAAACTGCTGCCCAAGTTGTAACACAGGTCAGAATGACCCAGCAAGAGCTAGAACTGAACCCAGTACCAACTGATTGGAAGCCTAAACCACTTCCAACTGGGCCAGCCTGCTTCCATTCACTTCTCCATGGCTGGATAGATGATTGGGGCTTTAAGTCCCATATTATGCCCTTGGTAGGCTAAGAATGAGGAGGACACAGCAACGACGTGAAGGATGATTGAAACAGCCTTCCAACATTGGCCCAGGTGACCAGGAAAGAGATGATTCGAACCCTGGACTCAGCGATCGGCAGCCTAGCACGCTACCACTAGACTAACCCCCCCCCCCACCTCACTTCACCACGGAAATCCATTTTTGCAGTATAGTATATGGGTGAAGTCATTTTAAACGAGGCCAGCCAGGATTTTGACCTTTAACAGGACATAAAATATTTTTGGCTAGTAATAAGTTCTTTAAAATTCCCTGAGATGTAGCATACAATTTTGTCTTCATAATAAATCCACTTTTACGTGAAACTATGGCTTCGTCATTGACACCAGGGACTGCAAACTCTCAAAATGGTCCATTTTTGGGGGTGTCAAACGTCACATTTTCAAACAGTGTTACTTTGATAGCTGATGGTTTGCAACTGAAGTAAGTTATGCTCAGTTTTTTTAATTTTAATGACTACCTATATACCTGAACTTAAGTTTTTTAATTCCATTTGGTATGTGAGATGTTCTGGGAATATTTCTCGGGCCACCGAAACCTCCCGTCACGTACATCATAAATGTCAAACATGGTCAATCCAGAAAAAACGTTTTCTTAAAATGGGTTTTTTTCCTATTTAAATGGTGTTTGGTTGATTTATTTTCCATTTAATCAAGAAAGTCGATGATAAATAATCACATACCAGTCAGCTTTAAAAGGAATATCCAGCTATAGTCAAATGGTCGCAGTCCAAACATGACACCTGCAGTCACGGAATAAATTCTCACCTACAGGACGGCAAAATTTCAAACCAACATTTTTGACACACCCAGTAATATTTTTATGGGTTTGTATGCTGCCAAAATAAGTATTCCACAAGATTTATCTAAAATGTTTAAACGGATATCCTACAGAGCAGCAAAGGCTGTGATACGGAGGATGCAAATTTTGAATGTCAATAATTCTGGGATTCTCACCTACAGGACAGATATGATGTAACGTCACTGATAGAGGTGTTCTCATGAGTATAGAAGCATCACGTCAATCAAAATTTTTCATTTTGCTGTGAATAATAAGTTTTGTTTCTGAAATTTGCCTTGCATGAAGATACAGGACTGTCACACAACAAAATGTGTCATATGTCAAAAAGTATCAAACTGGTACATCATAATGGACAGTACATCATTATTGACCAAGAAGTAATTATTGGTCAATTATGATGTACAGATTAGTTTTCATGCTTTTTTATATGAAAACATTACCAAAGTAGAGAGAAGTTGTGTTAATTAAATTCCCAGACTTTTGTTGTCCTTGCCATGAGATTTCGCACATGCATTTCATTCATATCTGACAATAACATAGATTCTTTGATGTACATCACATTTGACACTTATAATGTCAAATATGATGTACAGCATAAATCTTAGTTATATGACAGTAATCTCAACATTAAATTAAGAATTGTCATGTATTTTGGCTAGCTTCCTTTTCTAACGCAGTTTATCTCAACAATACATTGTGTTTGATTTCGTTCAGCCAAGATTAATAGGCGTACATCATAATTGACACTTCATGTAAAATTCATCTGATTATTTGTATTTTTACTGTTGTAATGAATGAGGATTTTAACAAATCTAATTTACCTTACTTATTCTTTTATATATTTTATGGAATTTCAGAGAATTTAAGTTCTAGCTTTAGTCGGTTATTCATATAATGTTTGTTTGGTGCATGTGTGTAGCTTCTGGCAACTTATTTTCCGGCTTCTTGGTGAAATTTCTCTTTTGTGTTATATTAGGGCAAATTAAAATTTGACACTTGTTTGTTTTTATTGAAATGTTTATAATTGCATTTACTGGTAAAGTTTATTAATACACAATTTGACATAATTTTTTAAACTTGGTCAATTATGATGTACGTGTGACAGAATTCTCACCTACAGGACTATGTCAAATATGATGTAACGCTAAAAATATCCCTATATCTTATACACAACAGGTTAGATGGCTTGGATTTCACCATTCTCTCATACATTCTGTGTGTTTTTACATTTTAATCCAAAAATTGACTGAGTATACCTATGTGCTTTATTTTGACAGAACATCGAAGATGCAAAATTGACGAACATATATTTTTATTCTGTCAATGAGTGTATTTCAAAGCAAAATGGTAATTTGTCAGCTAAAATTGTTTTAAATGATCATCTATACCTGGAACAATGATTATATGATCAATGTTTGCTATTATCAACAATAGGGATTAAATAAAGTGGAGTCAACCAAAATTTCTCACCTACGTGACGACATAGACTCTCCTCAGCAAAATTCCATGTGGGGCAGTGTCAGTGTAACTTAAGGACATCCAAAGTATATTTCATAAAAATTAAGACTATGGAGCACAGGCTGGATGAGGAATACATTCTAAAACATGCATTTAAAAATTTACCCTTATGTGACACTTTTGGCCTCATTTAAAATGACTTCACCCATATAGTATAGTATATATTTATTTTGCTACATAGTATACACAGTTACAATGTTGAAATATAAACAAGGGATACCTTTAAATATTTACAAATAAGACTAAAGTATACAGATAACATACTCAACACCTTTGACTTGATGTACAATACGTAATGTACCTAATGTACATCATGGAAACCAAATATGTGCTAAAACTCATGTCTGACATTGCCATGGCACTGTTGCCTCCATGGTAACATGCCCAAACCACGTGTCCGTTGCCATGGAGACCCCAAATACTCTAAACTTATGTCCTGTCACCAGGCGTACAATTCAGGCTATTGCACAGTGTGGGGTCTTGTTTAGGATACACAATTTATTTTCTTAATTTCTTTGTCTTTTTAATTTTTTTCTTGATACTATGTCTGTTGTCATTCAAAATCTTTGTTTATTTTGAAGGATTAGGAACTTGTCCTTCCAAAAAGATGTTAAAAAGAAGTCTTTGAAGTTTGCATTTGTGTAGAATTCGAGATTTTCTTGATTCCAATTACCATCCAGAACTGGTCTTTTTACATAAATTGCATAAGTTAATGTTCAAAAGACACCACAGAACAAACTTCAAAATACTACACCACACATACATACAAGAAGGACAGTCAGGGGCCGTGTCATTTTGAACATGGACAAATTGTAAAGAAGCTGGTATTCAAATACATCAGTTTGCCCTCTCATCATTTTTTTCAGGATTTTTAAGATTCTCGTCAAATCAATTCAGACTTTGCTCACCCCATAAGTGAAAAAGATGTTACCAGGGTTGTGGGGTCAACTAACATACAATAGGTCTGTCTCCATATGGGGATTACGACAGGTATTATCGGTAGGTGGTGCAATGATAGGGTGGGAGTGCTATTTTTGTCTTGGGGAAGCCCACCTGATAACATATTATCTGGTTTGTTTGCAAAGTGAGTGAAATCCTGTGACCAACAGTTAATAATAATCTGGTTGTTAACATGTTATAATCCCTCAATCTGTATGATAACAACACTCTTTTCTGTTGAACTGCTGTTTTGGGAACATAATCAATACAGTATAGCTGACCCAAACAATCAAACATTCAACAAACACACTCATTAAGTCAGACTCCTTGGCTTGGTCAACAACACCAATCACCTTGCTGAAAGGCAAAGGGGATTCCATCAGAGCTCCTACTGCTTGGAGACACCACCTGTCCATAAATTCAGAACTACAAAATGGAGACAGACCTAATTGAATTAATCATGATATATTTGGATTACATGTGAACATGACGAAGAGCATGTCAACCTGGTCTAACCAGTTATACGGTTCTACTGCTCTGATGAGGCGAGTAAGTTTAAATGTACTGCAGGTTGTAGGTTCAAATCACGCTCCTGGAAAAAGCCTGACCTGTTGCTCAAGGGTACCTTATCATGCTTATACTTTGTAGCCGTTTGTGTTTTCTCTACTGAGGCAAGCAAAACACCCCAACCTCGGGAACAGGCAATATTGGTGTGGACTCTCAAACTCTGTACTGTAGAATGTAGATGTTTGATTACCAGAGACTTGAACCTGGGTCCCAGGGAACAGAAGCCCAGAGCTGCTAGTCTAGTTTCCGCAGATAAGACCTCCGGCACACAGGCCTAGATTGTACAATTTACATACTCTCTGCTCACACTGTAGTATCGGGAAAATAACAAGACTGCACAATACAAAACCCCACTCACCATTCCCCATGGTGACATCACCAGCATGGTCTGAACTGTTCAACCTTGGGGCTGTCCCTTTTATTTCGCACTGCTCCATTTAGCTTTTTGCTGATTTTTTGAGCGATTATCATAAGAAATGAGCAAAAATATCACAACAAAAAGTCAGACATGACATAAATTCACACAATAGACAAGAAAATAGCACATGCCAAAATCACAGGGCATAATTAACAACAGAACCATACAATACATCAATTCACGAATATTTATTGGGCAGCAGACAACGGCATTTTTTTAGCAGTACCTCATCTGTCAGACGTACTGTTATTATTACGATTAATGCATGGAAAGTACATCATATTACCATATTGTTGCGATTACAAACTCAATTTCACATTGGATATTCGCAACAAGAGGCAGTTCAACATATACAGTATTATGTCAGTATACACCAAGTCAAGGCCTAGGTTCTAAAGAATAGTTTTTGTGCTGAAAATAATTCTAAAGCCACCAATCAAACTTTTTAGATAATCAAAGTTAAACTTTAGCAGGCTTATTTCTTAAACTCAGTGGCCCCCCAGGTGCCCCCCCCCCATATGAACTTTCTAACTCTGGCTAAAACATGCTATCAGTATAGTGGGTGCCCCCCAGAGAATCACGTACCCCCCCGATGCCCTCCCCCCCCCCTGCTCGAGACCCCCCGTTACGCCACTGCTTAAACTCTGTAGGGCAGTCTAATCTCGACCATAACCTGGAAGGTATTAGGCTATACCATGTTTTGAATTCCTTCCACATTAAACTATCCTTGGGTGAATCTTTTGATTCTGGAAAGAACTTTTTTCTACTTTCTTCTTCTTATCTTCGATTTTTCTTCCTCTGACACTTTTCTAAACACCAAGGCTCAAATTTGACAGCCGAATTACTACACCAAATGCTGAAGTGTCAATCATGTGTTTTTTAAAGCAATTTGTCCTTTTTAAAGATTAGTTGAATGTCTGGTAAAAGGTGGCGCTGTATAAAAAGTTACATCTGCTTTTAATAAATTGCTATTCAATTTGCACACACTGGGTCTCTTTTACTCATTTTTCTGCATTTTATTTTAACATTATACTCCAAACTTAGGCCAGACATTATTGATCTTTAGCTTCTCGGATCTCAGAGGCACTTTTTCTAGGGTCTGTCAGTAATTTAAGAAGCTGTAATCTCCATTGTTTTATTATGTCAATTGAATGAAAATTGTGAGTAAGCCTTTATTCCTCAAAGCTGTGAGTAAGCCTTTTTTCCTCAAAGCTGAAAATCTTTTAGGTCGGTTGATCCGAGAAACTAAAAATTATTACTGTCTGGCCTTAATGCAAATAAAAATTAACAGCAGCTTTGATGGATCTGTATTCAATTGGAAATGCCAAGTTTCTTTGCCTCTTCACACCAGTCTGTACCCAACCTCCAAGCAAAGTTTCCTCAACTCCCCCACTCGAATCGGACCACATCCAAGCCAAACACACACTGTGACAGCCCAGCTGATTTTCACATTCAATGCATACACTGCATAGGGCCACTTGGATACCCAGACAACATATAAGCCCCAATGTACATGCACTGCATTTAATATATTGAGTGTATGAGCAGATAGAAGTTCTACTGAAAGAATATTACAATGGATATTGTCACTATCATTGATTTATTGCGGATTCAGCTCAAATGGAAATTTAAAGATTGATTCCAAATAGACATATCTGGAGAATCGACTCTTCTTAATTTATACTGAGGAGATGGGATGAATTTTACATGGGATATATACCAAGCATTGTGCTGATATGACAAACCAAAGTGAGCCTGAGGGAAAGGCTTAATGTCAGGGTAAGTTCTGTCAACTTAGGTGTAAATACTTGAAGTTAATATGGTTAAACTAAAGTGAAATTATGGAATTGTAATAATTTTTTTTTCAAATTTCTTCTCAAAAACATTCATAAACATAAAAACTTTTGAAAAAGTACAATGCAATTTTTACACTCACTTTTATTCATACCAAAAAAATTCACACAAAAAAAAACAGGAATTTTTTAAGCAACTGCTTAGGTTATTGACCTCCCCCAAATCCCCCCGGAAATTTCTAGATACACCCTTGCCTTGAATCTTGGATTTGCTTGGCTAAGCACACTAATGTGATTTAGGCCTACATCAATCATTCTGAGCTTTTTAAAGTTAAAAACAAACCTACTAATGCATGTACCAGCTTCTGGAGATCTCTGAGAAATTATATATTTTAACATCAACAAATAATGACCAAGTTAAGTCAGGTAAATTGACCTTAGAGTAAGGCTTACTTGCAAAAACTATGAGAGATCAGGCTGTGAGAACAGCAATATTTAAGAATCAAATGGAATTTTCTCTTTGTCAATAACTCTTGAAAGCTGCCAAATTGGTTAAACAAGAGTCGTTATAATTCAAATTGTACATCTATGGGTTGTCCCAGGATTCTAATTTTGGCAAGCAATCAGGCATACATTGCTCTTGTAGGCTAATGATGTAGTTCACATATGCCGGTCTTGGAAATAAGACAAATTCTTTTAGTTTTTTAATAACTAAATTTTGACAACAATATTATTATCTGATTAACCAACCGTAACATTATCTCGAAGTCATTTATTATGAAGTACCAAGGCTGGGATTGGAAAGAAAAGCGATGAACCCTTATATTATAGTCAAGTCATTTTTTTTGGCAGTAAGTTTTTGGCTGATAATTAAAAACGTACCTTACTCTTGACAAAAATACTTGTCTCCCCCTGTTCCTGACACCTTGACCAAGCAGTTTCATAAACATTTGGAAGTATTGGCATGTTGTAGCCCTGGTTTTGAGGTAATCCCATTGGAATAACATTGCTGTCAACACAGCTCAAGAAGCCATTTTCTTCTATTGCTGCTGTTGTGACGTCACCATTGTTTCAGTGATGTCATAGAGCCAACAATGCTGATGACGTCACAACAGAAGGCTAAAAATAGCTCTAAATGTTTTGAAGAGCAGCAGAAATTTAACATTGTAAGTG
This sequence comes from Platynereis dumerilii, assembly GCA_026936325.1. Classification (NCBI taxonomy): domain Eukaryota; kingdom Metazoa; phylum Annelida; class Polychaeta; order Phyllodocida; family Nereididae; genus Platynereis; species Platynereis dumerilii. Next base: position 20,169,744 of record JAPTHN010000014.1, on the reverse strand, counting down.
CCTGTATGATGAAGCTGGGAGATTAGAGGACACATATTTAATCCAAATCATGCTTGGTCATGGTGTACTCAGTCTAATAAACCAAAAATTAAACATCAGACTTAATCATGGATTGTTTCATAGGCTAAAAACTTACTGCCAAAATAAAATGTCTTGACTTTAGGCCATACATTTTACAGCCAATACAGGTCCATTTGTAAAATCGAGTCAACGCATACCAGCATTAATATGTAGTTTTTTCGGCACAATCACGAAATAGCCCCCTCCCTCTGATACCGCAATGAGCGAGACCATTGCATTTGGCATTGTAATTTGTAGAGCACAGGACGATCACGCCGCTCAGTCCATGGAAAGCGCGGATCTTATTTTGTGATTAGGCCTATGCCGCATTTTCAGACTTCGCAGGTCTTCTGTGACTGAGTCAGTGACCCTCTGCACTGTTCAGGGTCATGTTGACATTTATTTTCCCCTCTTATTTTGCCATGACCATGCAATGACTGTATGGCTAAGGGAAATTTTTACTGGCAATTTTGAGCCTCTGCTAGACTTCAGAGATGATGAAAACTCCCAATCACTTCAAATACAATACAAATTCTCAACTGTTGTCAATACACAAAAGTTTGTTGGTGAGATACAATATGTCAATACACTTTTCATTTGCCCTAAAAATTTTTGACTTGTCTTGTGTTGTCAACTTGTCACTTCCAACTTTGATGTAAATTTTTGGGGTTAAAACGGCCACTTAGAATCCCAAACAAAGGCTCAATACTTACTGAAGGATGCTGTTTCAAACTCTTCATTGTCAAACCGGGCATTAATTTGGACGTTGCCATTTTTGAAGAGTTTCTTGAGAGTCTAAATTGCAGAGGTCACACACAAAAAATGGCTGAAAGACACTGAAGTTCACAGATAATCCGTTTGGGGCCTGTCAAAATTATTATTATTTCTTTAAACAAATTTATTTTTAATACTAGGACAACTTATTATCTTTTATTCTTAGTAAATCAATTACCAATCACACATAAATGAATTATTGTATTTATTTTTTGTAAAATAGAACACAATTCAGCGCCCTCTCCAGGACTTCATTTTGGCTGAGCGAAAATGGCGGAAAAGAAAGATGATGGGTCGTCTGTGGATTTTCTTTATAAAACCATGTGTATGTAGCTCAGAAAAATATTCCCAACAGTGTGAAATGTTTGGTAGATGTATGTGTACATAATTTAATCATTGGTTCTCTTTCCAGTGGAGAGGGATCCCCGGAAAAGGAGAGTCAAACCTGTCCAAAAAGAGTTCATGGTGAGATTCAAAATTTGCGCCCACAAAGGGGGGGGGGGAGCAGGTGCCCTTCAGAAACGGGTGGGGGGGGGCTAAGAATTGAAGGGTTTGGTTGGAGGTCCATGTTCACGCATTGGGTGCATAGGGCCATTTTGAGATGGGTGTGAGTCAAATATGACTCATTCGGCCCAAATAGTATTTTGGGGGGCTGCGGATTTTACCGCCGCCGGAACAAATTTTTTTCTTTTCATGTGCGAAACACCAACAACTTTTTTTGTGCAAACGTGCAACAAACTTTTTTTTCAAAATTTTAACGATACACAGGCTACAGCTGGTAAAAATTTTTTTTTCACCAAAAATCCCTAGCCCCCCTCTACAAGGATCATCTGGGCCAAGCAGATGATACCTGGGGTGACTTTGGGTGGGGGAGGGTGTGGCTGTCATCACTTTGACGCTAACATTTGTTGAGCGAATGAAAAGTAAATGATTTATAAAATTTATAAATGCAACTAAAAGGCTAAAAATGCCAAAGCATGAAGACGGCACTGCCTTGACTAAAAAGAATATTTTAAGATAAATTGGGAACGAATATTTTAAAAAACCAAAATTTGGGGAGGGGGAAATTTTAGAAGAAAAAAAAATTTGGGTGAAAAATATTTTGGGGAGGGGGGGGGGGGTCATTTCTGAAAAAAAGGAAAGTTTGGAAAATGATTTTCAGAATAGTGGCTCTAGTAGTTTATTCAACATAGAGTTCGGCCTACCTCCCTTGACTGAATGAAAGACAGGATTAGCTGAAAAGGTGTGAACAACTGTGAATTTATAAGCTAGTTCGGCTGTTTATTCAGTCAAAGGAGAACAGTTCTGAACACTCTGTTGAGTACACTCTTTTTGGTCCCCTATCAAGGGTTGTATCAAATTTTAATGGGACATTTAACTTGCAGTGATATCTATGTGAACTAAAATTATTATTTAGAGTTCTAAAGACTGAAAAAGATTATTTCGAGTTCTAAAGACTGAATAAGGTGTAATAGAGAGATCTGGTTACATCGGGTGGTATATCTATTTCAAAAAATTTGAAAATATTCAGCCGATTATGGATAAAAAATTTGATCATTATGTTCAATTACTTTTTACAGCTAGATTTTGCTGGCCTGGATGACAGTGAAGATGACAGCGATTTTGATGTTGGGAAACATGGAGGTACAAGTCTGCTAATATATATTTTGAATTCTTGAATTGATTATGTATAACTCAAATTATTGATAAATTTCAATTCTCTTGCATTACTTTTTACCTCATTATTTTTCATTAAAAAATTCTAGGTGGGGAAGACTCGGACATTTTCTCAGATGACCGGAGTGGAGATGACGATGACGATGATGATGGAAGTGGTTCCGACTCCGGATCAGAGAAGGATGAGGATGATGATAAAGGAAGCGGGGAAGAAATGTCTATCTCCAATCTGCTTACTCTGGCTGAGAGGAGGACTGAGGCTAAACAAAAGGTAGGGCCCTATTCAATAAAGGGGTCGATTTCTTGTCTTTTCTTCAGATTTTCGCGGAAAGCCGGAAACAGTGGGAAATTTTGTTAATTTGATGTGGAAATATGCTAAGAATTTTAGATATGCATTGGTTTGTAGGAAAAAGCGCCTGTTGCTCTGCCTGGACCTTCGGGACATGCCAAGTCCTCCGCCCCTTCACTTCCAATTAATATCCGGATCTGTTGCATTTGTCTTGGGGAAAGAAGGTATGTGACAATAATAATGTCTAAGACTATTGTCTTTTTGTCTACAATTTGTATGATATTCTGTAATAATTTATCACTTTTTCAAGTACTATATTAAAGGGTAGGGGTTAGCTCAGTTGGTAGCGCTCTAGGCTTCGAATTGCTGGGTCCCAGGTTAGAATCTTGCTCTAGTCGGTCGCCTGGTCCTATGTTGGATAGCAGTTTTAATCATCTTTCGCCTCATTGTTGTATCCTACTGTCCTAATAAGCCTACCGTTGTGCATAAATATAGGACGTAAAGCTCCAAATATAGCGAAATATTAAACTTAAAGCCCTAACTAGGCCTATACTATAGTCAATACAGAATATTTAAAAAGCTCCAATCATCTATCTTTCTGTCACTTAATTAATTTTGTTCTATTTTTAGCGGAGAAGAAGATGAGATAGTAGAATGTGACGAATGTGGAATCTCAGTCCACGAAGGATGTTACGGAATATCAGAGAGTTTGTCCGTAGCAAGTACGGTCTCCTCGGCAAGTACGGAGCCTTGGTTTTGTGACGCTTGCAAAGCTGGGGTAAAAAGTCCTGTGAGTACATATATTTTGGCTAATATATTTTTCATTAGATAATGCTATTTGATGTGTAGAATAACTGCCGGTTATAATGACTTTGAGGTTTATTTGATACTTGAGAAAGCCTCAAAATTATTTTTAGCAACGTTTTGTTTCATTTTTTGAAAGTAGTGAATGATGCACGGTCACATGGTTAACTTGTGATATATTTCTGACTTAATGAAATATTAAATTGTCTCCTTTTCAGAGATGTGAACTATGTCCAAATTCAGGAGGAATTTATAAAGAAACAGATGCGGGCAGGTGGGTGCTTAGAATTATTGAACTCATAAATGGCGATTGAAATTTGCAAAGTAAATAATATGCGGTCGAAAAATGAGAAATTTTTAACTTTTCATACTGAATGTTTGGCTTGAGATCTATCTGAATAAGTTTAAGTTTAAATTGTGTATAACTTGAGATTTATAGATAATCCTGATCTGTATTTAATTATGCTCAACTTTTCCTCCAGGTGGGTGCACTTGGTTTGCGCACTGTATACACCAGGGGTCGCCTTTGGAGAGGTGGACAAATTGAGTAATATTACGCTGTTTGAAATGCCGTACACAAGATGGGGATCAAGGGTGAGTCATTGATAACAAAATTTGGACTTAACAATTTCGAATCTCTAAATTTTTAATTTAGTGTAGCCTATGCTGCAGAGAAATGTAACACAAGGTTGTCAACTACTTTAAGATTCAATCTCTCCCTGGTTTCTCTTCTATTTTATAGTTTGATACAGAATCTTTTTATTTTCAATTAAAAAAAATATTTTCTTTAATAATTTCCAGGAGTGTTCACTCTGTGAGGATGAACGTCTTTGTCGAAGTGGAGTTTGCATCAGTTGTGACGCAGGAATGTGCCGGAACTACTTTCACGTTTCCTGGTAAATTTAAGAAATATTTTATTCTAATCTTTAGAAGTAGCTGCTATAACTCTTCTTTTTAACTGGTAATCAATATCCGTAAAGGGTAAAATACTTGTGTTTCTCTCTTTACACATCATTTTGCTTAGAGAAAAGAGTAGTTGTTTCATCTGTTGTTTCTTTTCAGTGCCCAAAGAGAGGGGTTTCTTTCTGAGGCATCTCCAGAAGAGGTAACTATTTCAGTTAGATAACTCTTGCATTTCTATATTACTGAATAATATCTGTAGCCATGTGATTGCCACATGTATTTCAGTGGTGGTAAGCTCTCAAGTTTTCAATCCACAATTGTGTTTATGAAGAATTTAAGTCCACAAAACTTTATTTTCCACAGGGTTCTCTCTCCTGGTTTCAATGAGGTTTTTATGATGCAAGTGAAAAAGCCCACGTATGGTGTAAACGTTAATCATGTTCCGCACCTTTCTTCAAGCAATCAAAAGCCTATAAGTTTCAAATTTGCACTTTTCAGGACATAGCGGACCCGTTCTTCGCTCACTGCAAACAACACGCGGACAAGACAATCGTGAAAGTCAAAAGACGAAATTGGTTAGCTCTGCAATCTCAACAGAGGAACGGGAGACAACAAGAAGTGGAGGATGAGAAGGAGAGAGTCCGGGTGCAGAGGAAACTGTCGAGGCATCGGCAGAAGTATGAAGTAGCTAAAGCTAACAGGCCACCTGCTTGGGGTAAGTGGAGTGTCCACCAGGACTGGTCCAAATACAATATCTGTAAAAGTAGCTCCAGTGAGACTCAGGGGTGGGACTGTTTTATATATTTTTTGTGTATTGCTGGACTTATGTAAACAGTCCCAGATCAGCACTCAGCAGTCGTATATGGATTGGGATCTAAAAGAAATGATAAGTACCAGAACGCAAATTCTGGATCTGTCAAATGAATTATAGGTGGAGCAAACAAATTTTAAAAACATATTTTCAATGTAGCATCTAAAGCCCTGACCAGTGACAAGCCATTGAACTACTGAACCAATCTCAGATTTTGCCACATATACAGGTATTTCATCAGTGCGCCCTATAATGGTCAGCCACGTCAGACATTACTGGCACTTTTTGCAAATGTCTGACCTGCCTCAAATTCAAGTCAGACAAATTTACTGGCAAAAAATCTCTACAGGAAATAGGCATATTAAGCGCTAGTCCTCTCTGATGTTGAACTGTATTCTAAGACCTCAAGAAACTTAATTGAAATGTCGCAAAACCACCTTTAAAAATCAAAGAACAATATTCCATTAAAACACATTTCAACCATTTGAAAAATTATAGATTAAATTTATTATGTTTGACATTTGTCTGACGGCAACTCTCTCTCCGTCAGACAAAATGTCTGAACAAAGTCAATATGGGTCAAGCCATAAAGGTGCTGCTTCTGAGCTGTAAAATATGTCCTCTAAGTTCAGAGGTGGCTGGCTAGAAGGGAATTTAATTGAAGCAATCTCAATGAATGCCATACTGAACTATACATATTAGAATAAATTGTGTGAAAATTTGAGGTGAATACCACACAAAATAAAGAAGCTGTACCACTTTTTAGTCCTGAAAATAGGCCAAAAATGACGTTTTTTGGCGTTTGTGGCATGACATGGCCTAAAGATGACTTTACTAGCTGAAGGAAATTCTTTCTTAGTCCATTTTTAAAGTTTAAAATGATAACCCATGTCTTGAACTTTTATTTCATGCACAGTGAACCCCTCGGAACCACTTATTTCATGAGATATAAGTAAATATTCCAGAGTAACATTTTTTACTGTTTTTCGTTACTCACCATTAGATTGTGATAACTTTTTATTTTACAATATTATTTAACTCAAAACAGTGTACATATGTCGGCCTAAGTGATGCTTACAGGATACAATCCAGTTTTGAGGATATTTTGAAGCAGAAATAGGAAAAAAACAGATTTTGCATAATGTCCTTACGTGTCCCTGTTACACGGCCAAAATTCTACCCCCTGTCCTTTCACATTTTGAAAGACTGTTATGATAGTTTTTATTTCACAAGAGTGCAGAAGAATGATGGAATAGGAAATATGCCAATTTGGAAGTATGGGGAACAACAATTAAGGCCAGGGCATGAAGAAAAAGGGGCATTTGTCCTTTTTTGTCCTTGTTACTCTTATGTTACGCCCCAGAAAAGCTAAAAATGTAACAGGACAGCCACTTTTTGTCCTGTTTGTTTAAGGTAACAAGGACATGTCCTGTTATGTTTTTAACAGTCACAAAGCATTTTAACAACTTTGATGGATGTTACAGTTGCCCTTTGACTTAAGAAACTTTGAACTAAATCGTACCTAACAGATTTGTTAGATTGCAGCTCGATTGTAAAGTAACTCTTGAAAAGGTTGGCAATATTTGACGGAGTATTTTGTATTAAAACACAGTAACAGGACAGTAACAGGACAACAGCAATTTCTGTCCTGTCAAACTACAACCAATTAGCGGTACTTGACTGTAATGCTTCATACAGATTCTAGAAACACAGATACACATTTCCACTATGGTTAACTGCTCACACGCCACCATTAATACATGCCTGTCCTGTTACATGTCCTGTTACCCACATATGTCCTGTTACTTGTCCTGTTACACAGATGTCCTGTTACTGTTTGTTATTTTCATTCAATTGGTCAAAAATAACACGAAATATAAGCAATATAACTCAGATATAGAGTGCATAAGGCACATGGTACATATTTTGAACCATTGCATGGCTGAATTATTAAAATTCTTCAACCTCCAGGGTTTTAAAGACATCTGAATGAGTCCTGTTACTGTCCTGTTGCTGTCCTGTTACTGTCCTGTTACTGCACAGTTAATTACTGTCCTGTTACTGTATGTTTGGCTTGAATTTTGAAATCTTTATAGTGGCTATAAAAAGGTAGTTGTACCTACAAAAATTGCATAGAAAATACCTATGTACGTTCTATGCATATTAAGTACCTGAAGAGTTAACATCTCATCATTATTTCTACAGCTACAGTGCTCAGAACTCTAATTGTCCTGTTACGTTTTTAATATTTTGAATCATTAGAATATTAAATATGTGTGTATGGGGAGCTTTCAAAACACTTATAAGGTGACCCAGTGGTGTTATATTTTATTCTAAGCATTTAATTTTGAAGATAATAGGCACCTGGAAAGTTAAATATGTAAAAAGGTCAAAATGTTACGTTTTTTCAATTTCCCATTTGTATGGCTATTCCTAAAAAAGTGGAAGGTTTAATCCTTTGTTATCATATTTTTAGTATGGGTACATGTTTGCAGAGCATATATTTCACAATTTCGTATCAAAATTACAAGATTAATTTTTGACAGCTATTTTCAGCCTTGGAGCAGCACCTTTGTGGCTTGACCCATATGCTTTCGCGTGCACTACATTCCATTGTTTTAAAAAAGGTATTAATGCTTGCTGGTATTTACATTGCAGTTCCTGACGAAAAACAACCCCGTATGCTCTCCACATGTCCCATAGCTCTGAAACAACTTTTGAGAAAAGCGGAAATTCATGGAATCTCATCTACGACCCAGGAACTCGTGAATCAAGGAGACATCAGAAAGAAATGGCATTTGACTCCTGCGTTCTCTACGGAATTCATTAGCTATTACTTTGGTGAGTGACTTTCTATGTTGACTTGCGACTGTCAGATTATGTTAGCCATGCCATTTTTATGAAATTTAAAAAAATGTTTGTTCTTCAATGTTCAACTATTTTTTTTTTCCCCTTGTCATAAATTGAAGAAGTTCTTTCTTTGGTCAATCACCGTGTATGAATTTATACCAAAGCAGAAGTCTTGCATGCATATATAAAATATTGTAGAAAAAGTAGAAAAAGTCCAGAATTGTAATTATTTCTCATTTTCAGATCGAAATGAGAGAATGGACCAAATGAGGAAGAAGCTGACGGAGTTAATGAAACAAAATGAATCTCTTACCAATCAGGAGGCAGATTTACGATCTCAATATGACAAAGTAAGGAAGCAACTTTGTACATTTCTCTTGACATGCACCAATGTTGTTGTACCACACTGTCAAATTGATTTGAGGACATTTTTAATGGAGGTGTGTTTACACACCGCCATTTATGTAGTGGGTGAGAAAGGGGGCTAAGAGAGTGGGTGAGAGAGGCAAACTTTAGGCGGGAAATTCGAAGTAGGAGAAGAAAATCTTAAATTACTCTTTGCATGTTTTAAATTTTCTCCAAATTGTTAAATTCACCAAAACTAGAGATGCAGGGCTGTTATTTGAGCTTATTTGTGTTGACCTGAAGTAAGTCTAAGTACTCCTTTTATCAGTTTTTTTGTTTGGTGTTTGCTTGTTTGCTGTTTACTTGTTTGCCTTCCACCATTTTGAAAATAATGTGTATTGTATTTTGAGTATGCAAATGAGCTGTCCACCATTTTGAAAATTATGTGTATTGTGTTTGTGTATGCAAATGAGTTGACCTGGTGACATTAGGATGTGTATTGGTCAGTTTTCTGAGATGAGATGTCAATAGTTATATAAATCTACAACTAGGGCTATTTAAGGGCACATGCTGGTCGAAAAATGTGTGTATGCTGTCCAGAAGAAACTGTTGCAGCTAGAGCTATGAAATTTTACACAGGCCTTCAGGGCACCAAATAATGATCCTCCGTGAAATTTTAAGTTGCCATGGTTACGGTTGCCATGGCAACAAAGAATTTTACATATTTTTAAGTATCCTGCCTTACAAAAAATTCATCTCAAGACTGAGCAATCAGAATAATCAGAACTCATTCATTTTCATAACTTGAGGTATTCGGATCCGCAATAAGACTATTTTCAGACTAAAAATATGTTTTTATAGGGTTTTTCTGGGTTCGCGAACATGGGACTATGGAGCTAATTCACAATCTTTCAGGTTTGAATCGCTGTCCCTCAGCCTTCAATCCAAATACAGTTCTGAAAATAGCCTTATTGCGGAAGCGAACTTGTCAGTAAGCACCTTGCCAAAATTCATTATGATACCTTCAGCGGTTTTTGAGATGAATTTTTTGTAAGCACTCAAAGTCACTAAAATTCGCAGTTTTCGGAAAATGGCAAAAAAAGGAAATAAACTCTTAATAATTTTAACTGTAAAGGTAAGATCGGCAAGGTTGTTTACAGGGTTAGAATAGGAATTTTTGCAAAATTTCAGTTGCATTTGTTGTCTGGACATCTGTATTTATTGAAACTGTCAAAATCAGAATTTCCATTTTCTAAAATATTTTCACCATTTTTCGACCAGCATGTGCCCTTAAGTCAGATATATGGATGGGTAAATTGATTCATAGATGGATAGATAGATAGATAGACAGATAGATAGATGGAAAAATGGATAGATTATCGGATAGATGTATATAGATAGATAGATGGATATAGATAGATAGATAGATAGATAGATAAGGTGGATTTCATGGATAATAGATTATATAGATCAAATAGATAGAATGCACAGATTAGTTAAGATTACGCAGATTTATCAAAAGGGTTTAGTAAGCCACACAATTGGTTGCAAATTGGTACATGTACTTGAAATAATTTATTCCAAGGTCCAAAATTTCTGGGTAGGTTCAGCTAAGTTGTAGCACACTGGGTTGCCAATTGCCGCCTGACTCGCTGGGTCCTGGACTCCTGGGTCTGCAGTCTCACTGTCTGGGAAATACTGTCATACGAGGACAATTGTATTTTCAGCTAAGTCCTGGCTCTGACAGGATGATTGAGTGTGTGGGGTTGATCAGCTGGGTATCGGAAGCAAGTCTGATCTCTGTGCAGCTATCCTCATCACACAGCAGCATGACAGTAGCGAGACTTATTCCATTCAATTTTGCGAAGTACTGCAAAGTCATCAGCAGCTGATGACAGTTCCCTAATTTTTCTGGAGCCTTCGGATTCTTTTCCTAATTATGTAATGGATAGGTTTGCCAAAATGTATAGAGTTAGTTGATACTGTGATATGACTTTATGTCAAGTTTGGAAGTGATAGAGGCAGCAGATATTTTCAAATAGCCTGTGAAAGATGATTTTGAGCATTGCCAAAGTCATGGCTGGGCTTGACACTTTGAGAGGGTCATGGGAGGGTGATGACAGTGCTTTAAAGTGAGTGCCATGTGGGGCTGAAGACATTGCTCTTTTGGTCTGATTAACGTTCTCGCCGGGTCACCTAGGACAGCAGTTTCAATTGTCCTTTGCCTCATTGCTATGTCTTTCACCTGTCCTAATTAGCTTACAATGTACATAAATGCAGGATGTATAGCCCCAATCATCTGTCCATCTTTCCAAAAATATTCATGCCAATCCGACATGATATTTCACCTCATTTCAAAGTCTTGATTGATTGATTTCTTGATCCAGTTGGTCAATTTGGCAGTGTATAAGTTAGCTTAAAAATCCCAGATGGGTATAATTCAGATGAGTTGTTAAATTGGTGCTCCTTTGGTCATTTTCAAATATGGTTATTATAGAGGACTCGTGTTCCATCTCCCATTGATTAACCACTGTGAGCAACCACTGCTCTTTAAGGGCAGCACTTGTGCATATCAGCCATATCTATCTGTCAATCTATCTATATCTATCTATCTATATCTATCTATCTGTCTATATATCTATATGGCTAAGAATTTGAAACTCCTATCGCGGACAACTCTACTGACTTTTAGGTACACGACAAGGTGTAACTACACTTCTATTTGGCCAATCTTTATGATTTAAACAAGAGAGGAATAAGCAGAAAATCCCCTTTGTGCCAAATAAGAACAATGACATTATCAATATAAAGTATTTGGCAATGATGAGCTAAACGTTGTGTAACACCCCTATTTTAGCGCGACAAACTACCTTTCACCGTACAGCAAGATTTCAGAGCTCCTTGGCGAAAAAGTAATAGGTTTGGACCTCCAAAACTTGGTTCATTTGAAAGAGCACCATCTGAATATTCTATATCTGTTTGCTGTTTTTTGTAGCCCTCATAGTTATTGAAAAATTCAGGTCGCAAAGAGGCCTACATAAGCGTTACACATTTTGACAAAATTACCAGTTTTTCAATGACCTCAAAATGAAAGAAAGAATGTGAATTTTCCGATGCTCTTTCTTTTTTTAAATTCAGCTTGCCAATCTATTTCATTTTCCTATGCTTTTTTTGACCAATATACAGTATTTTTTTTACAGATCAGATAATGTGTTTTAATTTTGAGAGTTGTCCACAATGGTTACATTTTTTAAACAGCTATAAATCTAAAACCGTTGGACGGATCCACAAACCGTCAATTGGGGTGATTGGTGCAGCCTCTGAGACTGAATAAAACATCTGAAAGTGAATGAAATGTCAAAGGAAAAGAAATGGCAGTGGATTTTGGTATTTGTTGTCCGAAAATTGTCCACATAGAGCACCCTAAGACATGTTTTATGGACAATCAAAATCATGTTGTCCTTGGATAATGGACAATGTAGCTTTTAGAAGTCTTCAGACAAATGCTGATTCTGGTCACCTCTGGGACAAGACTATTTATGTTTCCAAGAATTCAATATTTGTAGGTATAATTTTAAAATCTCATGAATATTTTAATATGTTGTTGCCTGACATGCGCATCTTCATGATGTTTCATTCATGTCAAGTAATAATTTTTTAGTTGGACAACTCAGGTGATCAGTTGTCCACACTTATTCTTTTTCATAGGACAACTGTGAGATATTTTTTTGAAAAATAAAAGCTGTGTAATATTTTGGCATGTTCTAAAGTATATATTTCATCAAAACTAATTAATCTACATATGACAATATTGCAGTAATGAACTCTCATTTGGACACCACTGTTTTTTGGGCATAATATTATGGCCTGTACGAATTGTCCTGCTGGCTTGTCGTTGAGGCAAAAAAGTGAAAATTGGACTCAGTTCAAGAGAAGTTGCTGCAAGATGATAGTTTGGAGGAGGGGGCTATGGATTTTACCCTCTGGAACAACTTTTCGACAGGAGAAGCAACGCTAGCTATTTTTCACATGCAAAGGAGCGACAAACCTTTTTATTGCAATTTTGACATTAAACCTAATGGTATGATAGATGAACACCCTAAATGTGGAAACAAAAGTTTTTCTCCTGTGCTGATCAAGCTACTTTTGGTGTCATACATATATCAAACAATTTTTTTTTTTAATCTGCTGTCCCCATCCAAGAATCATCTGGTCAGCCCACAATCGCAAAACTTTGGATATATTATGATCATAAAGAATTTCAAACGTTTGGCACCATCATTATAATTAACATTTGATAGATTCTAATGTAACCCTCAGCAAAACTACTGAAATGCTTGAAGTTTTATTGGTACAACTCTTACAACACAAGGTCCATAGTATAGGCCTACAGTTGTTGGCATGTCTGTCCTGTTTGGTAAGGCATTCAAACCCTGCTCCGGCCATGTCCAGAGATTATTACCAGGGGGCGGGGATTCAGAAAATTCTGGTGGGGGGTCTATTGGGTTATTGCGTTTCGGAACTCATAGCCGAACATAATGTGACGCCGTGCCGATATAATTGGCATGTAAAAATATCATAAATTTCATCTGGTGCACCCCCCCACCCCCCCCAATGCGTCCATCCCTGGTTGTTACCAAAATGGAGATTGAGGAGAAGGAAGCTGATCAATGTAATAGGCCCATATATTTTAGCAAGTATATATATATACATCTGTCGTCATCATCTGTTATTTTTAATGGAAATGTGTACTTGCTAAATGGTTAATTGTTCTACTAAAGAAATAGCTGAAGATGTATCTACATTCCAGTATCAGTGGTCGAAACAGGCCATGTCATTTGGGGGTGTCTCTCAGTTGCAAGGCTAGAAGGACAGAAGCCCTTGAGACGGAAGGATGTCAGTGGGCCACCAGAAGCCTAATAGCTTTTCTTGATGCTCTAAAAATTAGTTTTAAAGGCATGTTTCATTTCAGAAAATTAGTTTTATAACCCTATTGCTGGTGAATATAAATCACAAGAAGTTGTTGTAAGCTGATAAGGCATTACTGGGGCTTCATGCTTATTCCTCGGAACAGATTCAGTATTTGGGGGGGGGGGGGGGGGGTTTTGAGGACCCCCTCTTGGTTCAAGTGTTGGAGTCCTCGAGTATTAAATATTTTAAATTTTCCTTCACTTATTGAGGTACCTTGACATTGAACATTGTTTCATGTAAATTTCAGCCATAATGATGCAGGTTAAACATTTTTGTTTACATTTAACATGTTAAATGCAAGACACCTTATCCTTAACTTTACACACCAGAGTGTTTGACATATAACTCGACAAAACGAAATGGGACAATATTTTTGACAGAATCTCCTAACATGCATCCATGCCTCAAAAATATTCAGAATATGTTTGATATAACACAAATATGCTACTGCCTAATAGATGGGAACAGAGAAGCTCAGAGTATGTATCTATCTAGAAAGTGTAAGGAAACAGACAAGCAATTCAGTATTTAGAAAAAACAATGCCATTTGTTGTTCCATTCAAGTCGAGAAAGCTTAGTATAAATATTCTTTCCCAGCTGTCTTGAAATAAATTTCCGGTGGATGGCCTATCTCAGTCTCAGTCTGCAATGTTTGATTGAGAAGTAATGAAGGTTTTCAGACACTCAAAACAAATTTCATCTGTCACTTTTTCCGTAAGAAATAAATTTATTCCCAGCGAGACGATTTACACGCCCTGTCCTTTAAAAATGCAATGATTGCCCCCCTTTATATATATATAATATTGTCTTCAGGTCAGTGTTTTTACTTGAGTGATTGAGTGAATCTTCAATTGCATTGTTATAGCCTTATTGTAAGTGATATGTCGATAATATATCAAGCTAAAATAGTTTGGCAGTCAACCATAATTTATGGTTAGCCGGCCTCGGTCTCGACAGCTGATGCCTCGGTCTCGGAGGGTCAATGCCTCGGTCTCGGTCTCAGATGCTCATGCCTCAGTCTCGGATGTCCTGGCCTCGACTCCAACACTGCTTGGTTCTTTTGAAAAATGTATTTGAGGGGGTCCTATGAGCATTTGGGGGGGGGGTCAAAACCCCCTTGACCCCCCTTATTTTGAACACTGGTAGAGCTCGGAACCGCCGACATTTTGCGCCGCCGCGAGCTGATTTTGCTCTCAGCTGCAGTGAGCTGAAGTTGGTCAGTCTAGCAGCAGACTTTGCTTCAAGTCAGCCGAGATGAAAAGCCAGCTTGAAACCAATTAAAGCCCTTAGCTCTATGGCAATTGAGGTTTAATTTACAGGAGAATCAATAGGACATTCGTAATTGCAATTAAGGAAGATGAGAATTTCCCTGCTTTTATTTCTCATAATGGCAATTAGAGTTGGCAATCTGATTGCAATTCACAACTTTGACTTCCAGAAGAGTGAAAAGGCCATTACTTAGAAGTTTGATGCATGGTGTCATCCTAAGTTTGAGAATACAAGCCTGTTCATTGGCTAAATTTCATATAATATAACCATTATGCAAATAAATTGACCAAACCCAAATATTTAGCACAGTATTATTTAATTTGAATAATTCATTAGATAATTTTTTTTATATTGAGTCCTGCACATGAATTGGAATTGATAGTATAATTACAGCCGGCCTACAATACTGTTTAACAAATGTCCATTGGGTTGTCTACATTATCCTCTAAATTGTCCGCATCGTCCTCTAAATTGTCCGCATTGTCCTCTAAATTGTCCGCATTGTCCTCTAAATTGTCCGCATTGTCCCCTAAATTGTCCGCATTGTCCCCTAAATTGTCCGCATTGTCCTCTAAATTGTCCGCATTGTCCTCTAGTTGTCCTCACATGTTATAGCCTTATTGTAAGTGATATGTCGATAATATATCAAGCTAAAATAGTTTGGCAGTCAACCATAATTTATGTTCAGCCGGCCTCGGTCTCGGTCTCGATAGCTGATGCCTCGGTCTCGGACGGTCAATGCCTCGGTCTCGGTCTCGGATGCTCATGCCTCGGTCTTGGTCTCCCATGTCCTGGCCTCGACTCCAACACTGCTTGATTCTTTTGAAAAATGTATTTGAGGGGTCCCATGAACATTGGGGGGGGGGGTCAAAACCCCTTAACCCCCCCTTATTTCGAACACTGGGGAGTATCTATGTTTCCCGTCTCGAACGTTGCCTCTAAATAGCCCACACTGGTGCTGATGGGGCGTAAAACACAAACTCACTCACTCACTCACTTCCCGTCTCGAACCCCCCTGCTGCCTACCCTGCCCTACAGGCTACGGTGCCATGGGTAGCCACGCCATGCAATATGGATGGTACTAGATCTCAATAATTAGAATCTAATAAATATAATGAAAATGATCACTGATCAGCCTTGGTTTTTATTCAAAGAGATAGCACAGATGAGGCTGTCAGTCTACGCCTTGAAATATCTGTTAAATTTTCTGCAATGTCCATTGAGTTGTCTACATTGTCCTCTAAATAGTCTGCATCGTCACCTAAATTGTCCACATTGTCCTCTAAATTGTCCGCATTGTCCTCGAAATTTTTCGCATTGTCCTCTAGTTGTCCGCATTGTCCCTTGAGTTGTCCTCACAGTCCTCATGTAACATTTTGCGGACAACTGTGTGGACAACTAAAATCTCCATGTATCCTGAGAGATTAAAAAAAAGGTCATGGAAGCTATGTAATGCTTCAGAAAATTGCCTCCCATTGTGGAAAAATGTATAAAACCATCGGTTTGGTGCTGGCATAACTCGGACCCCAACTAAAGCTGGTTGAACAGCCAAAATTGTCCGGTAACACCCTGTTATATCGACGAACCGTAAAAAATTATCCACTGATGCATTGTGGGTAATATTTTTTCCAGGTCACTAAGCTGTGGATACTCTTCATGCAAAAAAAAAATTGTGCTGCTGGTTGCCATAGTTTTCCAGATACAGGCGGTCAAACGGTGAAAGTGGACAACTCTGTTACGCTTTTTTGAACACTTAAAATTAGGAAAAATAAAGTCACAAATTAAGTTTTTGATATCCATATTTTGGGAAATATAAGGCAAAAATGGGATGTATGAAATGGCATTAACTTAAAATATGTCAGCTGAAGTCGAAATTTATATGTCCATGGTAGCAGTTTCAAATTCTTAGCCATATATATATCTATATCTATCTGAATAGTTTTAGCAGCGCAGGCCAAATCGTCTGCTGGATTCATGGTATATGAACTAAGGACACAACATCACCTCCATTTTGAACCCCTGGGTTCTTGTGTAAAGTTCTCATAATGTGACAACTTTTTTTATTGGAACCTTCCGTGATTTCAAGGCATTGTGCTTGCTCTGACTTCACGTAAGTTGGTCCACCTCCTCCAGCTCATGCGTTGGAGTCGGAAACTAGTAATCTTGAAGTTCCCGGATGTGTCAGAATTCTGGTATGATGCTGATTGGCCAATCCAATCACATGACATGGCCAGCCAATCAGAAATTGAATCATTAATTGATGGCCTCTATACAGACTGTAGGATCAGTGCTATGACTTCACAAAAAGTGACATCACTGCCTCCAAAAGTGGAGAGCTCTGTCTCTTGTTGCTGTGTCACTAACTGTGATGACTCATTCTTTTTCTAGCTACATGAATTAACGGAAGACTCAAAGAACCATCAAGTGAGCATGCGAGAAGATGGAGTGAAATTATGGAAGATACTCAATGATATCCTTGAAAAGGTGGGGACAGAAAATATGCAGATTCTTGAAAAAGATATTTAAATGATCATGTATCGCTACTTTTGGAGCCTGAAAGTATCATTTGTTTGTCTTGTTCTTTTGAGCATTGTGTTAGTTAGAAGATAATTTTTTTGTATTTTTGTGTTTTAGCCTCGACCACTACCTGAAGTATTAATTCCAAAGAAAATTCCACGATCTCCGAGCAAAAGAGACACTCCGAAATCACCGACGAAGTTCTTGCACCAGTAAGTAGCTAACGTTTATCAATTTTAAAACTAGGAAATATTTTTTAGAAAACCAGGAAATATTTTTAGAAACTGACAGATACAGATTGTCTATTCAGCATTCTAAAAAGAAACAATTTTCAAAACTTCGAAAATATATTTTGAATGAAATTTTATGTCTCCAATCCCATTTCGATAATCAGACTAAAAATTTTTTTTTGAAAACTGAAATTATTTATGGTAATAGAAAATCATACACCAACATATCAGTCTAATATTCTTTATTTATTATGCTTTCACTATTCAATTAACAATTTAGTCCAGTCAATCTAGGATTATACCCGCCACAAATTGCAAAAAAAACTAAACCACTTTTTTTCTCACCATTTACTTCTACTTAACAACATATTAAAAATCCCACTCAAAAAAAAATATTGGAACAATGTTTTTTAGGCCATTGAAAATATAGCCTCTCGCAACGACGGAAATGCCATTTTCGCACATAATTTCAACATTCTTACTTCACATTTTTGACAATTGCAGCACCTACACTTACAGTACTGCTTTGAATTATGCATCAAATTAAAGATAATAATGTAAGGCATCCATCTGTACCTCCAGTAACTATGTAGCTCCTCTCTGGATCTCACAATGTAAGTGCAAACATTGTGTCCTATCCGATGCAAATCAAGTATTTTTGGCTTGAACTGTTTCAACGATTCTTACTTTTTCTCAGAGCATATATAAGACATATATTTATATGGAAAACACATCAGCTTGAAGTAATATGTATTAAAGTGGTAACTGTTACCAATTCACTAGCATTATGATAGTGAATGGTCAAAGATAAGTGCAATATTGTCTTCATAGGCTCGCAACTGGACAATTTTGATAGAAAAATGGTAATTATTTCGCATTTCGACTATTCTAGGATTACCACACTGGGATTGACCATTGAATCATTAGCAAGATTCTGATACAAATGAAAATAACAATGACATTGTGTTAGTTACACATAGAAACAATATTCTTGAGAAAATACTTAGGTAACTTAGCAAGGTCCTGGTCCTACTTTGTTAACGATAGATACACTTTGACATGCAACAATTTTACTCCATGGACTACCCAATATAATCTTTCTATCCCTCGTTTTGCTATCCCTATACCTTGAAATTTAATTGTCTAACAGATAATGAAACCTTCTCATTTGATGCATTCTCAAACCACAAACATACTGAGCTAGGCCTGTCTACAAGTTGACCGCTATTTACTGCCACCTAGGGTGCAAAATTCGCGAGCTCCTGTGAGCGGTCAACCGAATTTCAATCAGTGGAAGAAACCAACACAGTGTGGAAGAAACCAGGACAGTTCCATCATTTAGTGATGGTCTAGTTTATTTCCAAAAACCCTGTAAGTGTCTAATCTGACTTTGGTTGGCTTCAATTTTAAGCAGACAGCTTGTCAATACCAAAATAAGTTGGTACTATTTTTTATCATGGAGGATGTATACATTGTAGCTCACATATAATGCCAGTATAGAGGGGGCCACTTGTGGCATGGACAAGACATTTTGTTGAGTGTTACACAGCTTTTATGAAATTGTAAATTATATTGTTGTCCTAGTTAATAAATCTCCATAAAGTAACAGAATAGATACAAATGAGCATTTTTGATATCACAAAGCAAAAACATTGGCTTTGTATGGACACGTGAATAAGTTAGAGTGCATTCTTTTTGGAAACTTTTCTGACCACAATTTAGCATGCACTAAATGGCATAAGTAGATTGAAAACCATCAAACTTCTGATGAGTAAAATCTTCCCTTTCACAGGCAAAGTTTATGCTAAAGTTTCAAAACTTTGCTTTTGTCTCATGATTTCCAAACATTTTCATTCAAAGCAGTGGACTGGATCTTTGCCAGCAACCATGCTTTTTGAAAGTAGTTTGGCGTAGTAATATGGACAGCTGTTGTTCGACCTGATCTTGTGGTCTGTCCAAAACAGATCAAATTATTGTTGACCCAATTCGATTTTCCAGGGACTGTCAGCATTCTGCTGTCACTTGACAGTCCAGAACAGAGACAGGAGCTAGGCACCAAGTGTATGGCCTTACTGAGGGGAATTGTAGTGAAGGTTATACAAGCGGGAACAAATGTATGGAACAGCTTATTTGACACTCGTTCTCAGCATCCATTCAATAATTAGTTAATTAATGTGACTCTGCAATACCCCACCCTTACAATTCAGCTGGAAGGGATGACAACTGCCATTTAGACAAATATGGTTGTTGACTAAAAATAAGTTTCAGGGATCGACCATGCTGCAATTTTGGAAGGACTTGGTGTTTCCGAGAAGGTCTTTCACACTGGCAGTAACATCTATATAGCCTGAAGAAGGGTTGACAGTTGTAGCAACAATGAAACCAAACTGACAGATGAAATTTTGACATCAAGGGCTATCCATCCATATCTGTTTTGGTGGGTCAGAAATGAGTTATATATGGTGATTAGGATAGGTGGAATTGAAAATGCATGGGAGAATTTGGTGCTTCCGAAGGGATTATTGACACTGAAGGTAGCATTTATTTAGCTTTTGGAGGGTTGACAGTTGCAATAACAAGGAAACCATTGTGCCAAATGAAATTACATACTAAGGGCTATCCATCCATATCTGTTTTGATGGGTCAAGAATGAGTTATATGGTGATTAGGATAAGTGGAATTGAAAATACATGGGAGAATTAAGTGTTTCCGAGGAGATTATTGACACTGAATTCGACATTAATTTAGCTTTTGGAGGGTTGACAGTTGTAGTTACGAGGAAACCAATGTGCCCAATTTAAGTTCATATTAAGGGCTATCCATCCATATCTGTTTTGATTGGTCAGAAATGAATTATATGGTGATCAGGATAGGTGGAATTGAGAATATGTGGGAGAATTTGGTGTTTCCGAGGAGATTATTGACACTGAAGGAAACATTTATTTAGCTTTTGGAGGGTTGACAGTTGAAGTTACAAGGAAACCAATGTGCCAGATGCAATTTGACATCAAGGGCTATCCATCCATATCTGTTTTGATGGGTCAGGAGTGAGTTATATGGTGATTATGATAGGTGGAATTGAGAATAAATAGGAGAATTTGGTGTGTCTGAGGAGATTATTGACACTGAAGGCAACATTTATTTAGCTTTTGGAGGGTTGACAGTTGTAGTTACAAGGAAACCAATGTGCCAAATGTAAGTTCATATTAAGGGCTATCCATCCATATCTGTTTTGGTGGGTCAGAAATGAGTTATATGGTGATTAGGATAGGTGGATTTGAGAATACGTGGGAGAATTTGGTGTTTCTGAGGAGATTATTGACACTGAAGGCAACATTTATTTAGCTTTCGGAGCGTTGATAGTTGTAGTAACAATAAAACCAAGGTGTCAAATGACAGTTGACATCAAGGGCTATCCATCCATATCTGTTTTGGTAGGTCAGGAATGAGTTGTATGGTCATTAGGACAAGCGGAATTGAAATAGGTACATGTCAGAATTAGTTGTTTCCGAGGAGATTATTGACACTGAAGGCAACATTTTCCACAAATATCTCGATACCATTTACAAGTGATTATTATTAATTCTAAAGGGATTCACACTCATGTTAGTGGAAATCATTGGTATGGCCAGACAGCTATTGATTCAGGCATTTTTACCCACGATTTAGATATTTCAATTCATATTGGTGACCGTGCTTGGTCACTTTCACCAAAAGTAATGGTTTAATTTTGGGTATTTTCCCCCATTATTTCCATTTCCCAGTGTCTATGTATGAAATTATTCACACTCTTCTAAGAAACCAAAACAAATTAGTCAAAGAAAATTCGTTTTTATGTATGTATAATAATATAGTATTATGCTCCAGGACCCCTTTGCCTCACCAATGTTCATCCTAAGCAACACTGGATTCCTTCTGGACAGAATGAACAGCGCCAGCAGTGAAGAGACTGTCAGAATTCATGGTTGAGCACGAGTAAATACAGTCCTTTCATGTTTAAATTCCCAAATTTGGGCCTCTGGTCCTGGTGTTAAAAGTTATGATATTCTAAAACGAATGATACCATGTGACAATGGATGCTTTAATGTGTCAGTTTCAACTTTCAGGGCAGCTGTTCCACCAGAGGGGCTGTTGCCGGTCAGTTGTTGTATGTGAACTCCTACAGAGTTCACTGCCTGTGGCAGCACACTACTGCTCTTGTGCATGTATAGAGAGTATAATCTCTTGATAAATTTTAAGTATAAACTCTGTGTGCATAGTACATTCTGGAAATATCAATGTGGCCATACTTGAAGAGTCCAAATGCCAAATAATTTCAATTTTTCTAATAACATTGTCCATTTGCGAGTCTAAGAAAACAAGATTGCTGTAATATCTTTGGCCATACGCTATCATAACGCAGGTGAATTTGTAAGACTTAGAACTCTAATAGATATAACTTTGGACTTATGTGTCTGCACATAAGTATATGTCTTATACATGCTCTGGGAAAAAGTAGGAGTCATAGAAAGAGTTCAAGCCAAAAATTGTCGATTTTCATCGGATTGGACACAATGTTTGCACTTACATTGTGAGATCCAGAGAGGAGCTACATGGTTACTGGAGGTACAGATGGATGCCTTACATTATTACCTTTAATTTGATGCATAATTCAAGGCAGTACTGTAAGTGTAAGTGCTGCAATTGTCAAAAATGTGAAGTAAGAATGTTGAAATTATGTGCGAAAATGGCATTTCCGTCGTTCCGAGAGGCTATATTTTCAATGGCCCAAAAAACATTGTTCCAATATTTTCATTGAGTGGGATTTTTAATATGTTATTAAGTAGAACCAAGTGGTGAGAAAAAAATTGGTTTGGTTTTTTTTGCAATTTGTGGCGGGTATGTTTCATATTTACAGTAGATTGACTGGACTAATTGTCTTGTTTCTTACCAGGTGTGGCATCTGTGCAGGAACCAACGACCAACACTTGCAAGCCAAGTGTGACACCTGCCACCTCTTCTACCACTTGGGATGCTTGGATCCACCCTTGACCAGGATGCCCAGGAAGACTAAGCTTATGGGATGGTCAGTACATTGTACTACTGTGTATTAGATACGATAAATTGTGTGGGTAATGTTGTGCAATTTGACCCTCCATGTTACTTTATTCATGATTTGGTCTTAGGCTCCATAATTGGAACATTATGACATGCATTTATGCAGTGCTTTTCCTGGTGTCAAAACGGCGCAAAGCACAACTTTCAATGAAATGTATGAATGTGTGGCTAATTTGCATGCAAATATAATTATGCAATTTTCAAGTGCCACATGGAGGAAGCATAGCAAATGCAAATGTGGCTAATGGCAAGGAAAAGCTCTGACTTATGCATGGTATAAACGGGACAAATTTCTCTGAAATTGTTCTGATTTATCAGTCAAATCTAATGTTAACATTACCCCAGGGGAACACATGCATGCTATTTCCGACCAGAAGAAGCACTCAAAATTGACTTGACGCATGCTACCCTCTTGTGAGAAGTTACCTCTTGGACTACAGGTATAGAGGGCGCTGCTCTGCAGTATAGAACTAAAGGATGATGGAGGATGGTCAACAACATGACCATAAGAGGATCAATCTGCGATGAAGGAATTTTAAAAATAGTTTAAATCAAAATTGTCTTCTTGCAGGCAATGCTCAGAATGTGACAGATCAGGCATGGAGGAAGCAGCTTCTCAACTCAATCCCAACGCCCCAAGAAGATTACGAGACCACATCAAGTTGCCGAAGAAGTTTGCCAGCACTCCTCCTTCAGTGACGCCCAAACAGAGAATTGTAAGTTTTGAAACTTACAGATTGTTTGTTATAATTATGTTAAGAGCATGTCTTCGTATAGAAGCTTATTTTCCAACTTGTCTTGTTCAAATTAACCTGCCATAAAGGCTTAAATACAGGATGTAAAGCATCAATCATCCATCCATCAATCGGATGGAAGCAGATCGAAGTAACACTGGTATTAGATTTGCAGAGAAAAAGAATGATTTTTTGGTATGATTAAACTTATACAACTGAGGTGATCCTGGTTGAAAATACATGCAGCAAGTTTGTCCGGATTCTCTTGGAATCACAAGTGATGACAGTGATGTAATTTATATTGTCAAATAATTATTTTTAAATGCATTACGTTAATCAATAAATCTGATAGTTTGCCTCGAAACAGGGAGAAAGAAAACGCAAGAAAACTCCCAAGAAAGAAGCGTTGGACGAAGAAAAGGGGAAGAAATCGGTATGTTGCATTGCTTATGATGTAATTATGTAATGATTTTAAGATACGGAATGTCAGATTGTACATGACATAGCATGAGGTTAAGTACATTGTTTGATTATATCCACCATTTCAGGATGGATTTATTCTCTTTAATCTGTTTCAATGGATTGTTAAAAGAGATAGATAGGCAAATACAGTGATGCTGCCATAGAAATACATAGAACGGACATGAGGCTCTAGCAGATGAAGCAACCAAATCCACCATCTTGGAACTGCCTGGCAGCCTGGCATTTGGTAACCGTGACCTTTGCCGTGACGTCACCAATAATAGTGACGTCACTAGTAACAATGGCATCATGTCACGTCGCAATCATCCAAACACAACATCTTGTTGCTCCTGCTGTGATGTCACAATGACGTCATGTCTCAGGGCAATTCCAAGGCGGATTTGGTAACTTCATCTCGAGGTGGCGTCATACAGCCTCATGTCCGTTCTATGTATTTCTATGGATGCTGCTGACTGACGAAATATAAAGTTTTAAAAATGTTAGTCTGGCTAACCGTTGATATATTTGTTACTGTTCCTTTCAGTATCCCCCTGCAAAGCCTCTAAGTCCAGTAAGTCCGGTTTGCATTGAAAGGAGCAGACGACATGTCCTCTCACCTCAACTAAGTCCGACTATCTCTCCTCCAACAAAGAAGAAGGTCCAGAACATTCCAACTAGTCCGGTTAAGATGGCGACTAGTCCGAAAATAATTGTTAGTCCAGTTAAAGGATTTGTAAGTCCAGTCAAAGGAGCCCCAAGTCCAAGTAAAGGAGGTCTAAGTCCAGTTAAAGGCTCTGTAAGTCCTGCTAAAGGTGGCATAAGTCTATTAAAAGGAGCCATAAATCCAGCTAAACTGACTGGTCCTGTTGTAATTCCAAAAGTGACAATTCCAAGATTGACTAGTCCGACTAAAAGTATGACCAGTCCGATTACTAGTCCGAAAAAGTCGGGCGTTCCCACATCTGAAACAATCGGAGCTACAAGAGTGACAACAAGAGGAATCAAGTTGACTGTCACGAGTGACGGGCTAGTGAAAACTGTAACTCCCGAGAAAACTCAAATGAAATCTCCAACGAAACCTCCGACAAAAACTCCGACAAAAACCTCAGATCTCCCGGATATAAGTGAAGACGTAAGGATTATCAGCGCAAGCTTGAGTCCCACCAAGACGGTGGCGCCACTGAATCTGCCGAAAGTTAGTCCGAAAAGAGGAAAGGCGAAAAACAAAGATGCTAGAACGGAATGCATAGCTTGTTCACTGCCTGGAAATAATCGGACACTTGTAAGGTGAGACTTGATAGGTTAAGATGTTGAATTATAAATGTGTACACTCATAAGTTATAATGTTCTTAACAGATGTCATGTAATATCATTATCATATCTCTGCACTCCTGTAGAAGTGGAAGTTATAATGAGAATAAATTAGTTTCTATAAATTGATGATGTAAAGGCCTATTGTTGCTTTCAAAATTGTTCATTGAATCATAAGAATTTCTTATCTTCTAGAAATATGCTATTCGTCACATAGTGTTACACTGTAAATTTTTATTGCAATTTGTAACTTAAGACAATAAGTTCTGATGCACTCAAGTCAGTACGACAAAACATTTATTTCAGTATGATTTATTTTATGTCATATCTATCATTTTAGATGTGACGAATGCAAATTCTGCTACCACTTCCATTGCGTGGACCCTCCTTTGAAGAAATCCCCAAAAGTTAGAGGCTACAGCTGGTTATGTCATAATTGTGATCCCAACGCAGAATCTGTAAGTAGTAGCCTCTAAACAACCTTGCCTAATTACATCTTAGCAAAATAAATACATTTTTGTTTCAAATTTCCTATTAGTAGTTCATTACATATATTTACTGATTTACAAGTCTTCTTCTCTTGATTGTAAAGTTATGAAGACCATTTTATGTCTGACAAAGTTAACAGTGATGTCCTTGACTAAATATTTTGAATAATGTTACTGATATTGTAACTTTGATAAGCAAGTTATTGCACAGTGCCTAACCTTAACAGATTTATACTTGGGAAGCCTGTATTTATTGGTTAATTTAGACTGCCTCTTATGAGTATGTGAGATGTCTCTAATCAAATAATACTTCCAAGTTGTTGTGCAATTGCCTTACCAAGTTCATGGTTGGTTTGATATTTATTTGTGACTTGACATATTTTCTGTTATGAAATTCTATTGATTTCTCCAAAAGAAAAAGTTTTGAGTGTTCTCTATTTGGTTTTGAACTGGTTTAACTCAAATTAAAATGAGATAATGCATGAAAATGCTATAATCACTAAATATTTGTCAGCAGCGTATTTGTGTAATCCACTCTCTAATACATAGATGTATTTATGAACTAACTGATCTCTTTTTTTCTCGGTCATATTGATGCTGGGTCTAGCTTTGAATCCTCGGATTCTTGTAAATTTATTTCTCGTCAATTAAACAATTTCTTCTCCTTCTTTAACAGGAAGAAGAAGATGAAGAGGAAGAAGATGACGAAAATGAAGTAGAAGTCCGCGAAGAAGTTGACACGCAGCAATTTATCATAGAAACAGACACTTCCGGAGATATGACAATTAGCAAGGTCGTGCCCTACAAATTAATTGGGTCAAGGTCACTGTCCCCAGCATTCCAATTGGAGGTCGTCTCCCCTGGCAACGACACCAAACAACAGCAACAACAACAACAGCCTGATACGGGGGAAGTGGAAGAAATCAGCGATGATGATGACGATGATGTTGTAATGATATCAGATGATGATGAGTGATATCAGATTGTGACTGATGATCAGTTACAAAATTGTGATGACGATGATAGATACTGTGATGATATCAGATGATGTGATGATATTGGATGACATCAGAAGATAATGATAAGTTATGATTCCATATATGTGACCTGCTCCACCAAAATGAGTTCAAAGTAGGCATTCTATATTTCTCAGAAATGAGCAAAATGTGTCAAAAGGTCACATTTTGCTGATTTTTAGCTGTTGGTACCATGTTTTAGCAAAAGTAATTTGCTTTGACTATTTAAGACCATCTTGACCAAAAACTGATTTTAAATTATCTAAATAGGGCATCCACCTTGCTTTTCTTAGTTCTTTCATGCAATCGCGGGAATTTCAAATTCCATTTTCTGAGAGTTTGACCTTTCTTATCATCAATGTTTGAGGTGCCATATCTTTGGATTGGATGGAGATATCAAAACATACTAAACATCATTTTAAAGCTAAATTCCATTAGAATTAAGTAATTTTCATAACTAAATATGATAGGAGGCCGACTATGAACCCATTTTGGTGGAGCAGGTCACATATTGCCTTTGTGTATTTTGCTTCAAAGTTTTCGTGGAAAAATACATAATTTAATGAAGCTGTGCAAGCTTAGCATAGAATGGTGTCCTGTCCATATTTTATTTGCAGGTAGGCTGCACGTACTAATGAAATAATCCTATATGCTGAGAATGAATGTGTTGAACTGCTTTGCTAATGAAAAAGGGTTTGTTCTAAGGTGCTAATTGCTGAAGTGCTTGGTTTATGCTGTGTTTAATGGGTGCCACCGTGCCACTACTGAGGTAACTTGTTGGGGCATTTGGGGGACTAAAAGACAGTCCATTGTTATTGAGCCTTTATTTACAGAAAGATCTACCTCATATTAATTAATGATGTCCAGTGTATGTGATTTTTCTTGAGTTTCTTGAATTTAGATCTTTCAGGATTTATATCATACAGGCCTCTGAATTATTTTCACAAGCTGCACTTTGTCCCGTCCACGTACAAACTGATGTTTGACTTAATTGCTTAGCATCTACACATTGCACAGTAGAAATACAATACTCCCAGAGAGATGACCTTATTCATAATCTATAAATCACAATTTCGCAAAGTTTTGGTGCCATTGTACGACGGCAGTGCACTCGTACAAACGGGACAAGGTGTAAGTTCTCAGCGCCCTCCCTAAATCAACATCCCTGTGATTTTCAAGCTATTGCTTGTGCTCTAAGTTACCACACAAACTTATGTCTAAGACCTGGATTTACATCATTATTTTGGTTTATGATATGGCTGTGTTCAATCGTCTTCTAATAATTATATTAAATATATTTATTCAGTATTTATTGTCATGATTGATAAGTGACATTTGAGAACATTTAACTTTGATTATCGGTGATATTTATTTGTACTATGAATTAATGTAATGTGGCTGTTGTGAAAGTGAATATTTATTATACAAGTCTGAAATTCTGGAGTGGTTTTCAGTGTTTACAATGATTTGGAGGCTTTTAAATGTAAGCCCCAACTTTTGAAGTACCCAATTGCTATCTACTTCAAATGCTTTGAAGAATGTGTAGTCCGGCTATGCTACAGTCAGATGACTCAGATCAGAATGCCTGTATAGATTTGTGGCAATTTCCCTTTTCTTTCCTTATTGGGGGAATGTGGTTAGCTCAGTTGGTAGCGCACTGGCCTACCAATTACTGGGTCCCAGGTTTGATGCCGGCTCCGGGAAACCTGGATTTTTGTTTGGTGACAGTTTCCATCTTCTGAAGTGTCCTGAAGTCCCTATCACCTATCTTTCCATTTGTTAATCATATTGAGGATGATTGATTGCCTTTTGATGTGGCCGGGAGTTCAACTCAGTGGTGCAATGGATAGCACTCTTGCCTCAAAGCTATGGACAAGGTCAAATTTCTTGGTCATATTTCTTGACATTGGTTTCGATATTGTGTCGTTTCTACTCCTGTTTTGTGCTCAATTAGCAATTAGATGCAGAAGTAACCCTAGTATTAAAGGCAAAGATCATGATTGTATTGTCAACCATCATGCCTGCAAAGCTCACATTATTATAATCAGATCATTCATCCGTGTCACAGTGCAATGAAAGCTAATGAAATAAAAGAGGATTCTGGTGGGTTATTCAATAATTCAATTTTATATGCCACAGAACAAAATATTTTTATCCATTTTCATCCCGATTTAATTCTAGTATTTATGTATCCATAATATTACAAGGTACAGTACGAAATAATGAATACATTTTATTGATATCAATTCTAGATCTCACATTTCATTATTTTTTGTCCCCACTGGGGGCCCAAATACAACTGCTCACATTCAGGTCCAAGTTGGGAGAATTTGTTCAGGAAGTCAACTGAATGCTCTATGGAAATATTCCCAGGCACATTCTGACATTATTTGGAAATCACAGAAAAAGTCATCATTTCGATAGATCAAATTAAGCCATGTCTAAAATTATATTCCCAATCAACGGTTAAACTCCCAAATCAGCAAAATCGCATTGCAAATAAAAAGAGGCCTCTGATATTTATCCCTAAAACTATGTATAAAGAAAGACATTTTTAGAAAAATACGATTTATTAAGTCAATACTTCTATACCATTGGAAGTTACGAGTACTGTGTGTTCAAATTGGGCTGTTCGACTGTCGTCTACTGTCACTGCCGTCCACCCATCTTCAAGAACCTTGATTTCAAATCCACCTTCCGATAAAATTGGTTCTGAAATTTGAAAAATTTTCATATTATTTAGAGGAAGCTTTTAAAGTAATAAATACCAAAAAAGTATATAATTTGACATCTAAATTTAGTATTAGTGAAATAATCATTATTTTCACAAGGAGACTTTTTGAAGGTTAAATTCAAGATAGATTTTTAACCCTAACTGGACTGATCAGTCCCAAAAAACAATTGTGTGGTTGTGACGTCATCAGGGACCACAGCAGATTTTAGGGACATAAATGGCCCTACAGGCAGTAAGCTGGGGATGCACATAAATGTCCCTTTAGTCCGGTAAGGCCACACATAATTGATTCTTAGCTTCGCGGACCCGCCGACACAATAGATTTCCTGCCGATGGAAAAAAAAGGCCACACATAATTGATCTTTAGCTTCTCGGATTCCTCTCAAGGCCCTTTTTCTAGGGTCGGTCGGTAGGACAAAAAAAAAAAAGGTGAAAAAAAAAAATTTATAATGTCAAAAAAAAATTTTTTTTTTCCATCGGCAGTAAATCTATTGTGTCGGCGGGTCCGCGAAGCTAAGAATCAATTATGTGTGGCCTAAGGGTTAAAAACAATTTTGACCAATTTCTTACCAATTGTAAATGTCATTCCTTCCTTCATCATATCTTTAGAATCATTTCCTGGAAAATTGTGAAAATGGAAATTAACAGTACTGTTAGTTTAAAGCAAGAAAACTAAACTATTCCTTGAAAACATGTTTATGCTTTTATTTATGCCTTTACCTATGTGGAAGATATCAGGTGGTCCATGGAAATAACTGCCGATGCCATGACCACAGAAATGAGGCACAATTGAGAATCCATTGTCTTCTGCAACTTTCCTGAAAAATAAAATGCAATAATTAAATTGGAGATCTGAAACGACATCAAAAGAGTCAATGATAGACTGCCACAGAAAAGTTTGAAATAAATCAGGATTTTTCCTAAAGAAATCAAATAGTCTCAAAGAACCTTGCAAATTTTTATACATATATATATATAGGTTTTTATTGACCAAAAAGTCAGAAAATATATTTCTGACTTTTCTGTATCACAACGAATGTGCAGATTTTTTTGAGCTACAGAATCATACTATAAATTCATGGATGCTTTATGCTACTCCTCCAAAACTATATGCAAGCAACACTCTCAAAAATGTGCACACAACTTATCAAGCTGATCTACAACAACCATATCTATGTCTCCTCTCAACCTTCTCTTCCATTTCCACTCTACGTCCTTTCCAAAAAATCCCACCACTCTTCCTCTTCCCACTACTGAGGAGTTGACTCTTTTTTTTGCCTGGCATAGTCGCATCCCACTGGACACAAGGATAGGCATATACCTACAATTTCCCCTCTCTCTGTCATTCTTACTCTCGTTATACCCATTATCGCGGGTACTATGCTAGTTAAAATAATATGTTAGGGAGTTTAATAGACATATATAAATATATGCATCACAACAGCACATTAACATGTCCGCAAATCTGTGAATTAGTATCAGTAACAAACTTAGTAACGTACAATTTTATAAACATACAGATTTTCTGAACTATCCAAGGACTTCAGATGCCAGCTAAGCACTTAGGCCACACATAATTGATCTTTAGCTTCTCGGATTCCTCTCAAGGCCCTTTTTCTAGGGTCGGTCGGTAGGACAAAAAAAAAAGAAGGTAAAACAAAAAATTTTTTATAATGTCAAAAAAAAATTTTTTTTTTCCATCGGCAGGAAATCTATTGTGTCGGCGGGTCCGCGAAGCTAAGAATCAATTATGTGTGGCCTTACTGTGTTGCGAATCCAATGTAAGAAATGGGAGTGTCAGGGCCGCAAAGTTCAATGGCTGATTCCAGAGCCAACTTAGAACTAGTCATCAAGGCTTGAGCTCCAGCGTCCACTTGTCCTACGCCAAACGTTGCTGATGTGTCACCATGGTAACCTTTGTAGAACACCTGAAAAGGTTCAAATTAATAACTTAAAATTTCACAAAATTTTAAAATGATTTAATAATTCCAACAGCATTATGACAAATGATAACAAATAAATTTAATGAGAGAGACTTCAAAATGCTTCCAGGTTTAACAATTCAGTTATTTGGAGGACCATTAATTTTTGAGGAAATAAAAAAATTATAATAATACTTCATTTGGAGCAATAAGGGTACAATTACAACAATGACCTACTGATCTAGGCTTGAGTAACCTTATCAAATATAATTTGAGTATTTGACATATCAATTGAATCAACACTTACAGTAATATCAATGTTAATCACATCCCCTTCTTCTAGTGGTCGAGAATCGGGTATTCCATGACAAGCAACATTGTTCACCGAAGTGCAGACTGACTTAGGGAAACCTCTATATAATAGGGGAGAGGGGTAGGCATTCTTTTCGATGCATAAATTATGGACGTATTCATCAATCTGATCCGTCGTGATACCTGGTTTGACTAGTTCTGCTGCAGATTGTAATATTTCTTTAGCGAGGCTGCATGAATCTCTCATACTTTGAATTTGAGCGGCTGTCTTTATCTCCGGTTCCTTTAGTTCCGAGGAATCCGCAAACAGCATACTCAATATAGATAGTCCTTTGGCCTGAGCATATTTAGGCCTCTCTATTTCCAAAGGTATCTCCCGAATGGCTGATACTGTAACAGGAGTAACCACGTTGAATTTGTGTTTTGGCTGTGTGGATTTGTAGCGTACGTTAGCATTGATGTTGCACACACTTTTCTGTTTTATGTTCTGGCCAACGAGGCCGATTAACTTGGGAAATCTTCTGCAGTTCTGCATCATTATCTGAAAAGGGAAACAATTAATAGAAAAATATTATTTTTACCTTAATTACCTTTGATAATTAATTAAAGGCAATTAATATATATATATGTATATATATATGCATCTACAGGAATTTAGTGAACACCAGATAGTTAATTTAATAGGTGGTACAAAGTTAATTAAGTTATTCCACGTACGGCCAACTATCTCCCCCATCATACATAAGTCACATAACCCCTAACATGCAGAAACTGCATCAAAATCAAGCTATTTAAAAAAAGATATTTAGTTCATTATTAGATCATTCTATTCAGTTAATTTTATAGTCAAAATTATAGATCTTATAGATCATTCTTTATAGATTGAGATTACATTGCTGCCCTATATAGTTCTCTCAGTGTAATATAGTGTATGTTCAGCATGCAATGATGCATGTCCAGTAGAGCAATGCAATTAACACTGCACTGATTAGTGATTACCATTGATTAGCATTGTTAACTGAGATGTTCAAATCAAGTACATAACCTTAACAATAGCCAGCAGCTTAGAGCTTAATGGGACATATGGCATACACAAACACCATTAGATTTACCATTGATTAGCAGCAGTCACCTTGCCATGCCTTCTGTTCCAAGCAGAATACACATGTCATTTCTCTTTCCTCCCAATAGGGGCACTGGTGGTCTCTCAGCTGCACCAGACTAAAGTGCATACATTCTGAGCCTACTGCACAGGACTAAAACACATACCCTCAGCTCAGAGCACTGACTACACTCTTCTTGAGCAGTTATTTGGTTGACTCAACTTGACCGATTCTTAAAAACTGTTGTAACCCTTCCCTTAAAAATTTTAATCAAATCATGATCCGTCTCATTGTGAGAATATCATTATCTATCTTTTAAAAATATCCATGTCCTTATTTTTGACACATGGCATGTAGGCCTATGCCCTAGCCCAAATCACATTGATCACGGGCATGCCAATTAAAAAATAGGTCCGTCCCAATAGAGAAAAGCCTATTATATCTGAACAATTACACAGTTCATTAGGCGTAAGTCTTTTCGAGTATTATCAAATTAACCAATTTACAGCTTCTCTTGCTTTATGTGTCTTGTATACATCAAAACTTGACAAAACATAACAACAATGAAAAGATCAATTAAAATTTTATTTACAAAAGTCATCCAAGCATTTATTACAAAACATATAGGCCAAAGAATGACCAGCAGATAAATTTACAAGTGTGCAACCTGTGCACATAACATCGCAATGTGGTTATCAACTAGAAGCCTGCTAAAAACAATTTACAAACTCATGGGAATCTGGACATAGGCCTAAATATGGACCTACCGGTAATTATAATCCATACACTATTTAATAAGCATTTTAAAATATTTTCTAATATAAATTTTATCAACCTAAACTATTGAAGCAGCATATAATGAAAGTGTTTATATTGAATAAGTATACAGCCTATACCTGTATGTATGTGTAACTGTGTAATAATCCAGTGAAGGCTAAACAATCAAAGTAATGAATTGTCAAATGTGATATTGTGAAAAAGCCGATTTAGATGCTGGACTAAGCTAAAGAATAGATCATATAATTATATACAAATGTGACAGGACAATCATTAAAACAAGTACATTCACATAATAATATATTTGTTTAGGACAGCAAACTTGTGTGCAACTTTTCTTATTTACTACTAATAATAATAAATGTATATTAAGATGATTGAATATAACATAGACATAAACTGCACTGGATAATCATTACTGATTACTAGGCTTGTACATAATTTCGCTCAATAAAATAAAATGATACTTCAAATATTGTTGCATCGAATCGACTTTGTCATAATATAAGCAAGGAAAGTAAAATTTAAAGAGCATCTATAATTTCCAGATGTTTTAGAAATATTGCGCTTTGAAGTATAATGTTTCATATCCATAATTCAAACATCGTCTAAAATAAATCTTTGTACTAAGTTTGTAGTCAACAGTCATTTTTTTGTAATTTAAAAATTTACGACATAATAACTCCGAGCAGTATCTCCGCTCCGTCCTCAACCCCGTAATCCATGAGTTGCTTTTTGTCCATCAGGGGGCGCCCTTTGTAGAACAAGGTGTACGTCGGTTCCTGTGGTCCGAAATTTTGGGCGATCAACTTATTTTTCAGGGTAAGGGCGTTATCTCCGAGGGTGCAGTCGACGGTAGTGTGATCTACGCCAGTGCCTTTAAACACGTGGATTTTAACAGTAATCGGGATTTTAGAAGCATCATCGACAAAGACGTAAACGAATCCCTCCTCAATGTCATCGACATCTTTCAAAGGGACGTCATCTTCTAAGTTTGATTCGTTGAAAGTCAGACGGATTTGCGCAGGGTGCAGTTTTGTCTCCTGGAAATAAACAAAGATCAAAATCAGATTAATCTTAGTATTTAAATGTAATTGTCTATTCTTTTTAAGTCCATTACATAGACAGTTTAGACACAAGAGTCCATCTCAACTGACTAAGCAATTACACTCACGGTTGGCCTGTTCAGGCATGAGCCTTTCTCAACTCCCTGGGGAGTGTGCAG
The DNA here is from genome assembly GCA_026936325.1 of Platynereis dumerilii. NCBI lineage: Eukaryota > Metazoa > Annelida > Polychaeta > Phyllodocida > Nereididae > Platynereis > Platynereis dumerilii. The sequence goes on along the minus strand of JAPTHN010000014.1, from coordinate 20,135,063 downwards.
CCAGGTTGCCGTATTCAGTGCCACAATGCTAACTTATGCTAAGTTATTTCCTACAGTACCCATTTACACCTGGGTGGAGTGAAGCAAAGAGTTATGGAGGATCTGCTCAGTTCCTCCATGCCACGGGCCCACGGCTGGGACTCTCAGTTACCAGGCGAGCACCTTAACCACTAAACCATGGCACTAATCTGCTAATGTAGGTATTAATGTCAAGTGAGGGTGGGATGGAAGATTGAGCCTTACGTCCTGTATTTATGCACTTGCAGGTTAATAAGGACAGGAGGAGGACATGGCAATGTTCAAAGCGAAGGATGACTGAAACTGCCATCCAACATTGGCCCAGGTGAACCTGCAAGAGCAGGATTTGAACATTGGACCCAGCGATCTGCAGCTCAGCACGCTACAACTGAGCTAGGCCTAACCCAAAGAGCCCTGCAACAAGGTGACCCAGCCAGAGCTGGCATCTTTGACCTTGTGATAGGAAGCACTCAGCATAGATAGATAGATAGATAGATATAGTAAGTGCAGCCCTCTAAGCCTAGTTCTGGGCATTCACAAGGGTTGATCAATGAGATGAGAGAGAGAGCAGGAGTCTTCAACATGTTACACATTTACCCAATGTGAGGGATCTTTTACTTGCCCAGCACAGACACTGATACAAGGGGTCGCCAATTTAATGTCTCTTCCGAAGGACATTCAGCTGGGATTTTGCTCAAGAAGGTTCACCAAAAATTTCTGGTTCCCCACCCGGGGTTCGAACCCATGCAAGCAAAGACCGAAGACCTTCAACGGAGCAGGCAGCACCTTCGGCACTCAGCCACCCATCACGGAAAAGCTTGACCAATATCAGAAACATCCGTAACATGTTACAATTCAAGGGCAAAATAGAAACACAAAACGGTCATCCCACACTGACTGTACCAGTGTTGCACTTCTATATATAGACCATACTATAAATAGTAGCTTGTAGTCGGCCTGAGCCGGAATAGTCAATAGGCCCTACCATATTATAGATCTACCAAATGCATCAGACAGATTGTGCCTGACTCGTCCCTGTCCACATATCAGCGGACAAGCATGTAGTAGGTGACGTCACAGAGCAATTGTGAATGAGCGGATGTTGATTGCATTGTTCTCTCGACCAATCAGATTTGAAAGATCGGTACTAGCTACCTAAGGTCATTCATCGACCGTGGATTCCAGATTGCATTGTGCAGCATTGAGGCTCCTGTGACAAGTCTGTAGGCCTACAATGTACATTGCATTATGCCTGAAGCCTCAGCCTCTATGCTAACGTGTAAAACCTATTATGTTGTGAAGGGGGCGCGGTCAAGCTTGACCATTAATGGCATAAATGCCATTTAATAATGCCATTATGATTATGAGAATTTATGTTGTAGGCCCACAGTAAATAGCAACCAGTATGCAAACTTATATCATAGAGCAGGAGTTACATAGGACAACACAGTTCTACATGTACCATGTATAATCTATGCATGCATCAACATGACAGCTGTGCCCAGCAATTAATTTGCACTCACCCCAGATTCTGTATTGACTTTCTCGTTCATTTTCTTGGCAATGATGGCCTTTGCATCCGCTGTTGTGCTTGTTTTGATGAGATCAAACTTGATTTCTTGTCCCTGCAGGGTCTTGGCCTTGATTTGGATTTTATCTCCCACTGAAAAACAAGTAAAATCCCTCAGATCAACTCAATCCACAATCTGGCCAGTGCAGCAGGTGACAGCAGGTCAGGATCATTTGTTTATTTACGTCTGCACTGGAAAAGCGTACGACGTAAAACGCGGGCAGGTGGCAGCGGACCGAACGCAAAAATGGCCCGAAAGTGTAAAATGCGGGCGGGTGCGGAACGAGCGGGATTGGACTGCAATGGAAAGAGGAGTACAATGCAAGAATGATTCTGATATTTGCATCTGAATTCAGGCTTACTGGGTAATGATTTTAGCCACCATTGCCACTTTGGAGTAAGATGCTGTGCTGTAGGCAGTGTAGGCCTAAACTCACTGATTTAGTCTAGTAGATTTGCAGGCTACACAATACACATAGGCCTAATTTACAGAAGTCTAACATTAGGCCTATCTTTTAAGTGCAGTTAAGTTCCACTATTTTGCTTAATTTAGGACTATGACCTGAGAACTGCTGATGAGAATGTGAGGAGAGAGTGAGAATTTCAAGCATATTTATTTCAGACTCTATGAAGTTCATAGAATTTGTGGAAAGCTTGAGTTCAATCACTTCAATGTTGGCAAGTTGATGGCACAATGATGTTTAAAGCGCAGTGCCAGTTTGTGCCGGTAACTACAGCCTTGCCAAATACTAGTTTCAGGCAGCTTTCCGTCGTGAACCCAACTTTTAGCCCAAAATTCATATTTTTGCCAGGTTTTAAGGACATTTGTAGTTTAAGCCACAAATTCCAGACCAATCTGTGGTAAAAGGCATTCTTTAAAAGGTAGCTCTTACCACTTTAAGGCAGTTTAAAGTGGATACCCTGCCTAAAATAGTTGACAGATGCCTTTTTTGCCATCTCCACAGTGATGTGCGACTCGGCACAGCTATAGGGGCCTCTGGGCCAAGTTCAACTGTCTGCTTGTGTCAATCACAGAACAGTACTACCAAGTTGGTGCAAAAACCTTGTTTGATACAGATATTTGTGCCAGAAGTGGAATTCATGAGCAGATTGTTTGCATCCAGCTTCTTTGCATCATCAGCTCCCTCTAATACTCAGCTCCCTCACATTCTCACTTCCCTCACATCCTCAGCTTCCTCACATCCTCACACACATTCACATCCTCAGCTCACTTACATCCTCATGCAGCTCCCTTACATCCTCAGCTCCCTCACATCCTCAGCTCCCTCCCATCCTCAGCTCCCTCATCCTCAGCTTCCTCACATCCTCAGCTCCCTACCATCCTTAGCTCCCTCACATCCTCAGCTTCCTCACATTCTCAGCTCCCTCACAATTTTGGCTCCTTCACATCCTCAGCTTCCTTACATCCTCAGCTGCCTCACATTGTCAAGTAGTTTCCTTACATCCTCAGCTCCTTCACATCCCCAGCTCCTTCACATCCTCAACCTCACATCCTCAGTTCTCTCATATCCTCAGCTTCCTGACATCCTCAGCTCTCTCAGATCTTCATGTGACCTAGGCCACACCCTCAGCTCCTTCACACCCTCAGCATCCTCACATGCCTAGCTCCCTCACATCCTCAGCTTTCTTACATTTTTAGTTCCCTCACATCATTAGCTCCTTCACGCTTACACCTTCTACTCCCTTACATCTTCAGGTCCCGCACATCCTCAACTCCCTCACACCATCAGCTCTTTAACCACTTTCACTCCATCAGCTCCCTCACATCCTTATTTTCCTCTCATCCTCAGCTCCCTCACATCCTCATGCGCCACACAGGCTCACATGTTCAGCTCCTTCACTTCTCAAATCTCTCACATTCTCAGCTCCCTCACATCCTCAGCACCCTTACATCTTCAGCTCCCTCAATCACATCCTCAGCTTCCTTACATCCTCAGCTCCCTTACATCCGCAGCTCCCTCACATCCTCAGCGTCCCTACATCTTTTGCTCACTTACATCCTCAACTCCCTCACATCCTCAGCTTCCTCACATCCTTAGCCCGCTTACATCCTCAGCTCCCTTACATCCTCAGCTCCCTTATATCCTCATCTCTCACATCATCAGCTTCCTAACATTTTCAGCTTCCTTGAATTTTCAGCTTCCTCACATCCTCAGCTCCCTCAGATCCTTATTTCCCTCTCATTCTTAGCTCCCTCACTTCCTCAGGTGCTTCACATCCTCTGCCCCCTTACATCCTCAGCTTCCTCACATCCTGAGCTCCCTAATATCATGAGCTCCCTCATATCCTCAGCTCCCTGTTGCCATTGTGTCTGCCGCTTTTTTGAAACCAATTTCCAGGCTATTCCAGGCTTTTCCAAACAAACTCTTGCAAAAATTCCAGGCCAATTTGGCGAAGAACTGACCAATTAACAACACGATGCACAAATTTTTTTCTGAACTTTTGGCTGATCGTCGCTAAAAATTACCAGACATTTAGCAGTGGACTATTTTTATTTTCATACAAACTAAATTCCAGGCTTTTCCAGGCCTTTTTTTTCAAAATGCTGGTTTTTCCAGGCTTTTCAAGGCCTGGAAATTGAGAAACCAAATTCCAGGCTTTTCCAGGATTGGCAGACACCCTGTGTAGGCTCCCTCACATCCTCAGCATCTTTAACTTCCTCACATCTTCAGCTTCTTCACATCCTCACAGGTCTTCCTTTTACCTTAAGTCCCTCACAACCTTGCGCTCCCTCACAACCTTGCGCTCCCTCTAGCACTGGTCCTACAGTCTGTGTAAACAGACTGGCACTTAGCAGTGCTTTCTGTGATCTGATTGCTCAACTGCCGTGAAGGTTCTTGGAATATGTATACAGGCCATCAATATCTGATTGGCTGGTTTGGTCATGTGATTGGATTGGCCAATCAGCATCATGTCAGGATCCTGACACATCCGGGACCCTCAGCATTGGGTACTTCATCTTCCGCATTGCTAGATGCCGACTCCAGTGCATGCTGGAGGAGGTGGTCCAACTTAGCGCTCTCTCGCATCCTTGCGATCCCTCGCATCCTCACCTTTCTTAAATCCTTACCACCTTTAACTCCCTCACTTCCTTCAGCCCTGTCCGAAGTTACATCGGGGTTGTCACTATCAGCTTTACAACAATAACGCCTATGTATACGGGTGGCACAAGCAGCCTGTATCAACTATACGGGCGGCACAAGCAGCCTGTTATTTTTAGTCTACCCATTTTTTGAGTCTTAGATCAAAATTACTATAAAGAAAAAAACAACAAAAAAACTAATAAACTAAATAGAACATAATAACGTATAAATTGCAATTATAAACAATGTACATAATTGTCTAGTTTTTGTCCAGGAAATTTTGTTGGATCCAAGTAAGGCACTTCCAATAACGGGCGGCACAAGCAGCCTGTTTTTATCCTGCTTTTATCAAGTTTTTAGCGAATACTGCACAATGTAAATAATTAACACTAAAGTGCAGTCTAATGAGCAATCTACCAAGTCTGAAAACTACGGGCGGCACAAGCAGCCTGTAACAAAAATAAGTTACATTTCTGTTTTTAATCGAACCTGCCTATTACACGACATGTACGCCATCAGGAAGAAGATCTGGATACAGAGGCACCGTTGCCTGCTTCCAGTATTACCTACTGAACTGAACTGAACAGAGCCTGACGTACACGTACTCGCAGACACTCACATCTTAGGCTATTATTACCTGCACTCCTGCAGACCACTGCCTACTCGTTATCAGATCCCATACTATGCCGGGGCCATACTACACAACCCCTCCCCGTCCCAATTTTAATTGCCCCGGCCCATAGCCCCCAAAAGTGAAAAGTTATATTCAAAGGAAAGGGCCGCTGAGGGGGGGGGCAGGGGGGTTAAAGTTTTTGATTGAAGTCAGTTCTGAAGTGTCACCAAAATCTTTAACCCATAATAGTTTAATAGGGTCATATTTGGTGTCACTGTCAGAAATTGAGAAAGTTCTCAAACAGAGAAGTTGAGACCAACATTTAGCTGAACCACCTAAATTTAGTAAATTATAATGATGAACTTGAAAACTTCTTGGTTTGGAAAATATAACAGACAAGAGGAGTTAGAGGACACAGGTTGAACATCGTCATTCGTCACTGAACTTCTGAGACAGTGAACAGTGACCAAGTGAATTGATTCATGAAGTACTTTCAGTTTCATCAGTTCTTTATTTACCTGCAAGTTATTCCTTGATTGACACTGCTCTTACAACACCAATGGTCAATGCTGCTTCATTAACATGTAAAACAACTTACCCGTCATTTTGATGCCGTTGTCTGAAGTTGCCAATTACTTTTTGTCACAGTTTTCTGTCACGGACTTCCTTCCCTCGTCTCTGGGAATCTACTATTTTTAGAAGATAAGCCATGTGACCTCAACGTTGCAACGCTTGACAAGCTTTTCTCAAAAATGATATTTTACCATTTTCTACACACGTCATACTACTTCCGCCGGCGTGGAATCCATTCATTTGTTGTTGAATAGGGAGGTCAGATCATCAGCAATTTAGTGAGTATTTCTCATCAAATCAGAACTATTTTCTTCATCACTTCATGCTGACATCTTGAGGGTAAGGGTGTGTAAGTATGAGCACCATTGTTAGCAGAAGACATTGTGTAAAAACGTCATTTTACCAAATGTGAAAATCCTGAGACTTTCCAGGTTTCTTTTTTGTTCATTTTGACATCTCAAGTGATTTAATCATCTTAATTGTGTACACGTGTGTAAGCTGTAACTGATGAGTTGTACTGGTGTAAAAATTGCATCTCATGTGAATCAGAAATTGCCAATGTTAAGTTGAGAATTTAACTTCCACAAATTAAATTTGTTTTTATTGAAACAAGAAATTCAATTAGTATTTCTTTTACAAATGTTTTAATTGTGTTAATTTACCTTGGCCCCTATCATTCAAGACTGAACTTGAGTTAGCTGCAGCTGTTCATTCATTGATCGTTTCATTCATGACTTCAGGTGGTGTTTCTTAATGAACGTACCAGTCTTTCTATGTACATGTAATAACTGCACTATTTGTTGCTTAAAATTTATGCCATGGTATTCGCGTTACCACCATGGCACATTTTGCTTTAAAAAAAGCACGTTTTGTGGCAATTTTGAAGTCCATTAACATGCTCCACTTTTTAATATGACTTATCATTCATGTTTGTAATATTGCATCATTATATTGACCTCGCTGATTGTCGATGAATGAAATTTTTAAATACAAAATTGAAATACTCCTGCACAGGCATAAAAACTATATATAATTACTGGTAATTGTATTTATATAAATGAACAATTTGAAGCTATTTAAAATACAACATAAATTTTCTATATTTTTCATTTGTTTCCAGCTTTCTTGTGCATCGAAAATGGAACTTAGTCTACAGAAATTCCTGGGCGTATGCCTGAGTTTGCTGTCAATAGTAGCAGTGACTTTTGCCAAGAAGGATAAAGCAGTGTTTTGCGGAGGTAATTTTTTGCTGCAACTTCTTAATTTTAAAACATTTATTACCCAGGTATATATACATTTAACTAATGAGCAATAATATAGGCCTCTATCCCATGTCTGGCTGCAATTCTTCCCTGATACTGTTCAATTTCCCTGGGTAATATTCTATGAGCCAGGAAAATATGGGGGAAGATATGGACAAAAGAGGGAAATATGGAAAAATCAATAAACCGGAGAGGGAAATATGAGATTCAACCAATTAACAGTGCAGCAGTTATGTAAACATTGTCAAATTGTTGATACTTAGCAATTGTTGACAGTTATAGGGGCTCTTAAAAAATCAATAATGCTCTGATTTGACTGTTTTCAAGTTTAAAGATTATAAATACCCAAGAATTAAAGTAAAATTATTAAGTTAACAAAAACATGGGATAAATAGGTTATACCATGGCTGGGCCAGTATTTCCCTGATATTGTTACCCTCGACCAGTATTTTCCCTCGACCCTTCGGGTCTCGGGAAAATACTGAGTCTCTGGTGATAATATCAGGGAAATACTGGCCCAGCCATGGGATAACCCATAAATATATTTGGCTTCGTTCTCTTAAATTCTTGTGTAACAAGTGATTTTTGGTTGCAAGTTGGTCGTCATGTGTAAATATTTTTGCATTAATTTATGCTGATCTCTAGTTAAAAAACATGACCAGACCAGCATGTAAGTTTATTAATTCATCATATATTTTATTAACCAGCCTGTCTAGCCATCGTAGAAGAAATCAACACGGCCATTGCAAGAGTCGACCCAAAGAAAACTATTCAGGTCGGAAGTTTCAGAGTTGATGCCAATGGAAACCAGGATTTAAAAGAGGTATGGACTGGAGTATGCATTTAATTGACAATAAGGGCATTAAGGCCAGAAATATTTGATTTTTAGCTTCTCGATGGTGACCCAACAAATTTCTGTCTACGGAAAAAAAATGAGATCAGACCGACACCTTTTTTTTCGTCCTACCAACCAACCTTAGAAAGAACTTCCAAGATCCAAGAAGCTAAAATCTATTATATCTGGCCTAATTGTATAGTTTACAATCTGAACTATATTGAGTCAGCAAGGTCATTACAGGGCTTCTGAATTAATTTTTCGGGGAATTGAGGACTCACTGTGCAGCACCTTTTATAATTTACTAAGGTCCATTTCAAAACATATTTGTGACCTAGTGCCAGTAGTGCCTGCAACATTATTATTTAAATTGAAGATTTCCACGGACATTATTTTATAATGATTTGAGTCAATTTTTAACAAGTTTGCGCATGCGCAAACTGGTTATACTAGTCGATCTGGAGAGAGCGACAGACCAGACGTAATTGACGTAATTGACGCAGCTTAATTAAACGAATTATAAGGTAGTAACAATGTAGCAAGTTGTTTTAATGAGTAAAGTAAACATCTTAGATGTGGGCCACAAAAGGCTTGGTTGTTGGAAATCGTTGTAACAAAAGATATCTATTGTTTTGTCTGAAAATCGTCTGCAATGGCAGTCATGACAATGTTTTGACTGGAGAAAAACGATGTCAAAATGGATATTACTCTTCACTGAAGCATTGTATCAAAAATTCCAGGAAAATGTATTCAAAGTACCTTTCAGGAAATCAATCCCAGACAATTCCAGGCCCAGACAACAACTTACAAATCCCCTACCCCCGATTACAGTATATGAGTAACTCTGTTTATGTTCCTGAGACATTTCCTCGCAAATCAAAATCTGGATGTTTAGGCCTACAGGCATGTAACTGCTGACCCATAGAAATCCCTAGGCGCTGACCAGCCAGTGAGTGAAGCCCCCCGCCCCTTCCACAGTTTGGGGTGCTCCGATGCCACATAGGCCTACATAGTGGACTTTTTTATTGACTCAAAAATGACACAGGTTAATAACCTTTTTATGTAGCGCAACAACAAATTGTAACAGTTCATTGCATCATTTCCAGACATTAGATCACCTCACTAAATGTAACAAAAATAGTTTCCAGACATCAACAAAAGTGTCTGCATTTCCTTGCACTCAACTGTGACCCTTCCCATGACGTAATAAAATGATTATGTGTCAATCAATTAATTTGGATTAAATTTACCTGCTCATTAGAAAACGAAGAAATGCATAATCTCTGCTTCTGTATGTCGTAGAAACTTGCAGTTTTTTTCTGATTAGATCATTTTGAAATTTGTGTCACACAAGCAAAATATACTATTGCTTTATAAATGTCTTTTTCTTCACTTTTACCATTGTGAATAATTTAGGGCTGCTACGGTTTATTGCCACAATACACCGGACCGTCGTGGTGACGAGTAATTTGGTGCGCCGTAGTTCCGATTACCGCCGCTAGAGGCGCCACCGTCGCGCAAGTTAAAGCTGAAACAGGCACCAAACCACTCAGTGGAGGCAATTGAATACTCTAGTTGGGCTGCTGCCAATCCATACATACAATAGAATTGGTTTTAAAATGGCAATTAATATTTTGCCCTCCCTCTGACACTTGGCAAAGGCAATCAAAGGAGTCAGAGGTGTGAAAGCTGAAGTGCAATTTAAGTAGTGAACTTGCAAAATCAATTTGATGTACTTCCCATGTTCAGATTGTCATTAACTTAGTTACTTCAAAAAACATTCAGAATAAAAGATGAAATTTCAAGGGAATAAAAGCTCAGTTTTTTTTTTCAGAATTACATTGTAAATGATGAAATATAATACTGTTATATTAACTTAATACCAGCAAGGGCCATATTTCACATTTATTGTTTCAATCTAAGGACATGACTGTAGGAAAAAATGTGGATTTGCCGATTGAGAGTGAACCGTGAAATAACCAAACCGTGAGTCATAAACCGAACACCGTACCGAACCGTGAGGTTGTGAACCATTGCAACCCTAGTGAATATATCTATAGGCCTTTATTTTTTTGTGTAATTTGAGGTAGATTGACTGATAGATTTATTGATCTGTTGATTGCTTGACAAGGCATAGTTTGCAGTTGTCTAATAACTTTTTCGACTGGGCAATAGTGCAAAGTTTTATTGTGATGCTTAAAGCCTTAAAGAGGAAGTGCTGTTTTTAGCCATTTTGCAATGTTGCTTTTTAATGGCGCTCATTGTAGTTGTTGAGGTACCATATCATATGCATTTCTAAGCTGTTCTTGCACAGTTGTGCTGTGTTCTGCAGGGCACAGACGTGATAGGGAACCGCCTAAATGACTTAGAAGCTAATTCCGCACCCAGTTCGACTTCAATTCCTTCAGTCCGCAGCCTTGCTGGGCACAGGCCTGTGCCTCCCTCTTGAAAATTATTCCCGATAAAGAATTTAACAGTACCGCGGGTTCACCCCCCACAGATATTTACATGCCTAGGGCACACAGGTGCTGATGAGACGTAAAACACTAATTCACTCACTCACTCACATGCCTAGGGTACTGCTGGAGATGATCTAATTCCAAAATTACAAAACTTTTTGGAATTAATATTAAAACGTTAAAATATGAATACAGAAATTACTAGTGCTGTAACAGTGAAAATTTTCAGACATGTTTTCAATATAATTCACTAGTGCAGGACCAAAAAGGCAATTAAACTTTCACCTGTAGAAAAAGCCATCAATTGCTGTTGGGTTTCAGAATTATAGTTTGTAGAAATTTTCAAAATTATATTCAGCTTAACACTTTAAAAGAAGTGTTTTGCAGCTATTTGAACAATTGGCTTCAGTTTTTCAAAGGCTATTTTGCCATACATACATTCATTTTAAGGTGCTAATTTTACTTAATAGCGATGAATCGACGTGTACAGTGATCATCAACATCATCGCGAACACTCGTTTTTGCTGATATCTCAGCAACCAGCAGCCCTATGAACAAAATTCCTTCACTTACATGCTTCTGCTGGCCGTTTATAAGTTCCTATCACACTTTTGCGACGTTTTCGCGATGTTTTTCGTTTTTTGGAAATTACGGAAAATTTCATCTGTTTTCAGTCCATTTCACTCGTGACGTAACCAAAGAATTTAGTTGTGCGTAGCTATGACGTCACCACAAGTAGACAGTGGCGCCACCACCATTTAGTTCACAGTTCACAAGTGGGGTGATGACGACTGTAATTGAATACATTAAATAGAAGTTGTAAACTATGTAATAGACAGAACTCGAAGTAACCTGATCTATTTCAACTTCTTTTTAATATTACCAAAATCCAATCAGCAGGGTTTTTCCTGAAATTACTGGTTAGTGACTTAAACAATCAACGACACAATCATTCTAAGTTAAACAGACATTGAGTTGACAAACTTGTTTTGCAATCCGCTGATTCTTTTTTGTGAAAACAAGAACTCGCGGGTTGCCAAACGTAGGTGACTGGAAGTAGGAGTCTTTTACTGGTTTTAACCCAAACTTGTGTGTAAAAGACTAACAGCTGTATTATAAATTGTAATATTGTATTAATTTAACTGCACATGAATGTTATGAATTTCTATTTTTTATTGCAGGTCCCTTACAGCAGATCAGACGTTCATTTATCGGAACAATTTGACCAAGTTTGTGGAAAAATGACGAATTACGGCCTCGCTAAATCCCAAGATCCCAAGAAGAAGAAGATGTACATCAGAAAATACGCTGCTGACGGAACCATGGTGTCATCCGACAGCGCTAACTTTGACGAAATGGTTACAAAACAATTAAAATATGCCGTGAGTATGGTTATGAATTGGCAGAACTTTTGGGTTGAAAATCGTAATGACATTTGCTCCTGTTTAATGATACTATGTGATCAAGCTTTTTAATTTGGAGTTACATTTCACTTACAAAAATGTCCTGACTAGGCCTTTAAGGTGACTCAAGCGTGGTACACTGCACATACTTCTGAGCAGCCTGGTTGTGACGTTACCATTTTCTGTTCTCTTTTTTTAACAGCATGGCAGCCAGTAATTTGCTATTTAAATGAGATCTAATGCAGCTAGAAGCATAATTATTTTTTTTATTCAATGCAGTAACCTCTATTCTATGCTACTTTAAAGTTTCAGCTTCTCAGCTTTATCCAAAAAAATTTCTCAGTTAATTTCAGTCAACTGTGTCAAAAATTGTCTTTATTTATTTAAATTGACATTGGCACAGTCATGGTACTGCAGTAAAAAAATGACTTGGTGAATTTTTTGCCATTTGTTTGACAATAACTTGTTTATGATATATGCAAATTTAAAAAAAAATCTGTATGATCGTTTTCCTAAAATTTGATTACTGCCAAAATTGATGCATGCAAAATATGCAATTAATTAGTGTGTTGGTGCCCTTTGAGCTCTTACAGAAAAAAGTATTTTGACCTTTTTCTTCAAATGTATTGGTGTAAATCCTTGGGAAGACATTTCTGAGGTTTTTGTTTCACAAATGCATGTAATGCTTTATTCTGTGGTACATAACCAAAAACTCAATTTATGACTTTTAAGCAGTCATCAGGCAAAACATGCCGTCACCATGGCAACCAAACGAGTCGGTGAAATTTTTTTGTTTTTCATTTTTGAAATGTATGGGTCCCATAGAGTACCTGCGCAAAATTTTAGAAAAATCTGTATGATCTAACCACCATGCTTGAGTCACCTTAAATATAATGGTCTTGGGCTTTACTCGATGTATTTATAACTTCAAAGTTGTATAACTTCAATTTCTGTGAACGTTTCTCAATTGATCAAGTTTTGAAATTTTGTTTTTCTCCTTTCAGTGCGAAGAAATCCTAGAAAGTTTTGAGGATGAGATGATAAAAATGTTCAAGGATAAAGATGTTGACCCTGACAAGAAAATCTGTGTGGAAGAACTAGGTATACATGTTTGATATGTTTAATAGGTTTTAGAATTTAGTCATCATAATTTCTGAACAGGTCAGTTAATGCTCATGCTCATGACACATTTATGCAATAGTTGGGCTTAGCTCAGTTGGTGGAGTACTATGGGCTGTCCATAGCTGGGCCTGGTCAGTTGGCCGAGTCAGTTGGCCGAGTCAGTTGGCCGAGCCACGGATTATGGATTTAGTCATAAATTGTCTTTACGTGATAATACTTCTTTAATTCTCAAGTTGAAAGAGGAAGGCACCCTGCATTAAATTGATTGCAACCACATTAGTTTAATTTATAAATAAATAATTTTAGTATTTTGTAGATCCATCTTCGAAAATTAATTTTAAAAAAAGATTAGCCTTTATTTTTCTTCTGTAGTTTACTCAGCACAAAATTTAGTAAAGATATTCACTTCTGACTTTCAGAATTTTGCGCGGAAAAAGATATTACCGACAAACTGTGGGCGCAAGCGGAAGCAGTAATGGCGGGCATGAAGGAACAGGTCGGAGAGGGCGACAAAGAAACGCCAGAAAAAGAAACTCCCGTCTCCCAAGAAATTTTGCCCGATGAGGATGATGACGAGGATGACGACGAGGACGATGATGATTTCGAGGAACCTTCCGAAGAAGATTTAGCAAAACTTAAAGAGAAAGAGGAAGAGAAGGAGGCTCCGAAAAAGAGCAAGGTTCCAGCTAAGGAAGAGTTGTAATAGCTATTATTTTTAGTTCTAATATATTTATTAATTATCAATCGATATACAAATAATTGTATGGCGATTATTATCAAATATCTGTAAGTATTTCCTCAAATAATACCTTGGTTACTTATTTTTGGTGCCTACTCTACCTTCTGGCTTTTATTCCAAGTTTCAATATCCTTCACATCTATTTTTCTGCTCTGGGACCAAGGTTCGATTCCCAGTCCAGGCAACCTATGTTAGACAGGTGTTTCATCCTGTGCCAAAAGTGCATCTCACTTCACAACTATGGTCCCTGCCTGTCTTATAAAGGCTATAAAGGCTAGTCACTAAGTCAGTGCATAAATCCAGGATGTAAAGCCCTATCAACTTCCCTTATACTCCTTAGAGGAGGGGGGGGGGGGTTATTTAAGGTAAGCTCTTAGCCGGGAGTAGGCAATTATTGGAGGAAATACAGGATACACCTATTCATAGATTCGTACAATTGCCAATGGATAATAAACAGTTGAAGACAAAATTGTTGCTCCATACATTCCATTCTCTGTAGTGGACCAGATTGACAAGTTCCAAACTATATTCTAACATGATTCAGTGGATAAGCATTTACTGCATGATGTCACACGTCTTTAATACGAATAGGAAGGGGACTAATGGTTTTGTCGTCAACTAAAAATTAATAAATATAGTTGTAAGTTTTGATAGTTGGGTAGACTTTGAAAAGATATTGCCTCAATTGTAAATTATTTCATTCTCACGACTTTCTGTACTCAAATCTAACACTTTTTCTTCCAAGTCTACTTGCTAATCTTGAGGCAAGAACCCTTCCATGAGGATTGCACTGTCCTCTACACTGTTATCTATCTTTCTATCTATCTGTAGATCTATCCATCTATCTATCTAGTATCTATGGACCGATCTATAGATCTGATCTTATCTTTTCGTCTATCTATCTTATCTATCTATCTATCTATGGATCTATCTATAGATCTATCTTGTCTTTCTGTGAAGATATGTAGCTATCTGGCTAGTTATCTATCTAGCTTTCTATGTATCTATATCTGCATCTATAAGTTTGTGATTTACAATTCAGCCAATGTATTTCATGCCAATTATACAATGAATAATTATAATGTTGTCTCGCAGGAGTAATGATCTAACATTCAAACCTTGCCAGTTTTCATTATCATCCATTTATTTAAAAAAAAATATTTTTTTCGAAGTCATATCACTTATGTTGTACAATTATTTGTTATACCTTTACTAACAATTGTTAGTGAGTTGCAGCATACACAGTAAATTGTAAGAACATTTTGTGACAACTTCATTATTTTATTTTGACATCAGTTCCATTTCATTTCATTATTTTGTTTGTCTGTGTTTTACTGTTGCTTTTGCAGTATGTAATTTTGTATGCTATGAGAGAAATAAGACATTAAAAAATAACATAAACTGACGAAGTAACTAAACCTGTGATAATTAGGGTAGCGTTTATGTGTGTATTCGTTTTATGGAGTTCTGCTGAAATCTGTGTAGAATTTAGATGATTTAGTTAGGAGTTATGAGTTTATCATTCATTTATAGTTACATGTACTTAGGTAGCTTCAAAGAGCTTACATTCACTGCCACAATTGTGAAAAAATATATACATGGGATAACCTCTAAATATTAATGCAAAATGCATTTTAATTGTTAAGGTAAAATCTGACAATCTTTTGGTGTGTAGTATAATTATATTGTACAATCTGCATCAGTTATGACAATTACAAAGAATATTTCCAAATACACGCTCAATGCACAATGGTATTACAAACGCAATAAATCAATCACTTTTATCTGTGTTTAAATTAAATGTGATGTCTGCATGTGTAAGTGTAAATCATAAATGTATTTCATAAGTGTTTCATGATGAATGAATCTGCGCATACCATATCCAACTATCTGTTTATAATTGCATTTTGTGTGTGTTCCATTAGTGTCTGATTGCAATAATATATTGCAGGTGAAAGGTTTGAATTTTAAATATGGTATTAAAGTTAATCACCCTAAAATCCAAAAGTAATACCATATTTATGAAATTGCGGTATGATGTTACTGGGCCTGAATGCTACACATCCAGCCAAAAAAAAAGTGTTCTATCCGCACAAACTTTTTCAGTAGGGCCAATTGAAGTTACATTAAAATGTTAATAAAAATACTCAAATTATTAGTTTTTATGGATAAAAAAATAGCTAGAGTATTACAGTTTTTTTTTCAGATTCCAATAAAATGTTATTTGCTTTATTATCAACAAATTGGTTAAAAAAAAAAAAGCTACACACAACAGGCAAATTAAGCTATACTGTCTCTAATCCACCAGGGGCACGACGTCACAATGGGAGCTTGGCTACTGTGACCTCATCAGTTGTGGTGACGTCACAATTGAACAACAGACAGTCTGTGTGATTCTGTAGGCTTTGTTTATAGCAACCAGGCAAGCTCAAACAAACACTAGGTGTCTCTGGTGTACTTCAGGGTGATTAACTTTAATAAGAGTACACTGTATAATACACACATTTTCAGTTTGTAAAATAAGGAGTTTTAACTTTTAAGTGAAAACATAGCAAAATTTAAGCATATTTAACTATAATACTTAATTTTGTCACTGGTATATAATTAGTTGAATAGAAGATTATCAGTCTTATGAAGTTATCACATTGGCAGCTTACATGTTTGCCAAAATAATATCGCAATATCGTTGTAAAATTTGTTCTTGAATTTACATATATATTTACGTACTGCAAATTTGTAGCCAATTATTAAGTGACCTGAATTTGCATTTAATATGTTCACTGTGTTATATTTAGTTGTGTGTTTTCCTGTGATGGTGAGGTCATATTAAAGATAGATATGACGATGATAAGAATTTTGTGGTTTTGGGAACATTTAAGGTGCTGTGAGAAATGTTGTGTATATATCCAACTTGCAGATGTCTGCTAGTAAATTCTAGTGAATTTTTGACTAAATTTGTGAAGCAGCCAATGAATTATTTTGAGCTACTGATATAAATATACATGATTATAATATGAATATGTATTGAGCCAGCATGACACTAATTGACACTTTAATAATTGCGATACTCTGATTGTACTTGTTCTGATACAATCATCAAAAGTGAGCCTAAAATTATATTTTTAAAATTATATTGGTCACATGAAAAGTCAAATTCCATACATTTTAATTCTTGATAATCATTTTTACTGATGAATGTTGAAAGGTTAAAAATTCACAAAATGTATTGCTTAATATTTGACTTATTAAGAGTTTATCAAGTTGTCACAGCATAATTGGATCAATCAATGTTTAACTGGATCAGTATGTCACATTTTATAGTGTGCTCAATAAATATTGAAACATAAACTTAATTTTGTTATGATTTTCTTTCAAGTTATTGATGTTAATTGATGTTAATTGTCAGGGAAATTGATGGATCCAATTGAATTTTAAATATTTTTCATATATTAGGCCTACAAATAACGAGCAGAGGTACAACTCATAAAATTAACAATTATTCTAGAAGTCTATGAGGCCAATGATCCCTACCAAAATCACATTCCTAATTGCAGTGTTTCATGAGTTAAGTATCCTACTTGAAAGGTTTTCCAGAGTTTGGCCAATAGCCCTGTGACCCTGATGAAGAGCAGGCTGAGGTCAGCTGACGTCACACTCATACTCATCGGATTTCAAGTTAGGAGCTTCATAATTGGGAGGGATAATTTACTACATTAAACTCTCAAAGTTCGAAACTTGAACAATTTCAGGCATTATTGTCCTACAAGTTTACATGGGTTTTCAGCGATTGGACCCTGTGACCTTGAAAAGCAGGTCAACATTATCAAGGTCAAACTCATCGCAAAGGTTGAACCATCAGTGAATATGGCGCATAACAATACCATAAGGGACGTTCCTCACTTCGGCCATCCATTAGGCCACACATAATTGATCTTTAGCTTCTCGGATCCTCTCAAGGCACTTTTTCTAGGGTCGGTCGGTAGGACAAAATAAAAAGGTAAAAAAAAATTTTTTTATAGAACTTGTAAATAAAGCTAGCAGCATAATCCCTAATTTCTGTAATCTTGATAGCATACAACAGTTTAAAATACTCATGTCAAATAAAAGCCCTGACATAATACATGCCGTGGGTTCTTTTCTCAATAAAATAATGTGAATAAAATCTAAAATTTTTGTGCCTCCCTTGCACTTTGCTTTCACCGGTGCTGCTGTCTATGTCGAGATATATCCTAACTTTGCTGACTTTTGTGCAATAACATGTCTGAAACTGGGACCAATGTGAATATTTCATGAACTATGAAAGACAATTTTACATGAACTGCGAAACCTGTCATTTATTATGATATGACACTAGATTATTTTTGGTAACATCTAGAATACTGTAGATGTAGTTTTGAATTTTCTCAATTGTTTGATTTGTATTTGATTGACACATGTATCTGTATTTGATATTTCTGTTTGTCATTAAAAGTTTATATATATATTTATAATGTCAAAAAAAAATTTTTTTTTTTCCATCGGCAGCAAATCTGTTGTGTCGGCGGATCCGCGAAGCTAAGAATAAATTACGTGTGGCCTTATGTATTGCCTCATTCACAAAGTAGCTAGATCAGGGGGGAGGGGCGCTGCAAATTTGCCCATGAAATTTGCCAGTCAGATTTTTTCCCTGTTTCAGTAACGACACACAGAAGCAGAAGTTCAACTTATTTCCTTTTATTGTACCATGTTCAACATAGTACAAATGTAAGTGTAAATAAATATATGAGATTGATCTGTTTAAAATTCCATAAAATATAGTAGGTTCAGTGTATACAATACTATACATGTACCGTTTAAAAAATATATAACTTCATATATAAAATTGATATGTAGATATGAATCATATGATTATATACATTGTAGTTTTGTGACAATTATTAGTATGATATTTCACGTTTCATCTAGAACAAATCGGCCTTGATTTCCCTTTTGTCCGACCTGACTTTAGTCCTCGAATCACGGCGTGTAATTTTCTCCCACTCCATTTTAGTTTGACTTTTCCTGCGACTTTCATTCGTAATTTCATACTGACTTCCTTTTCTGTTTTCTCTACGGTATTTTTCTCGCCTTCCAACTTCCATTTGGGGGTCAACGTGACCCCAGTCCGGTCTTTCAATTTCTCTTTTACAAGTTTTACTCAGATTTTCACGTTCCCATTCGCCTGCGCTTTCACTATCACCTTGACTTTCATTTCCAACATCTTCACATTCACTTTCAGTTTGGCTCATGTCTAAACTTTGACCTTCCATTTCATCTCCAGTTAGACCGTCATCCTGACTTTCACTTTGACTTTCATCTTGACTTTCACTTTGACTTTCATCTTGACTTTCAGTTTCGCTTCTATACTGACTTTCAGTTTCACTTCTATCCTGAATGTCATACACAAACTCATCCTCATATTCACTTGTTCTTTCAATTTCATTTTCATAATCTTCCCAGCTTTCATTTTGGTCCGATCCTTCGTATTGACTTTCGTTTTGGCTGTCACTGTAACGTTGGTTTTCATTCCAATTTTCATCTGCGCTTTCGTAGTCATCATCATTACCCCAACTTCCATCATCCAAACTTTCATTTGGACTTTCTTTTTCGCTTAAATTCCAAACATCTCTCAGAGTTGGACTTCCGCGATAACTTTCTCCCTGACTTTCGCTTCCGCTTTGACCATCGTCCAGACGTATGATTAGACTGTCCCAGGTCCTTTTAGTTTCATCATGACTTTCATTGCAACTTTCATTGCAACTTTCAGTTTGACTTTGGCTTTCATCCAGGTCTCTGATTCCTCTTTTTCCCCAACCCTCGTATTCACTCTCTGTGAATGTTTCATTTTCTCTCTCACTTTGACTTTCATCGTGTGTATCTTCTCGATATTCATTTTGACTTTCATTTTCTTCATTTTGACTTTCTTCAGTTTCACATTGACATACTTCATTTTCAAATTCACTTTCTTCATTTTGACTTTCACTTTCAGCCCCACTCACGTTCCTACTTTCATTTTGAAGTCCTAATTCCACGAAGAGATCTCTTCTACTTGGGTGTTCAGCCAGAGTTTCATATTCGTGTTCATTTTCAGCTCCGTCCTGAATTTTGTACCAGCTTTCTTTTTTACCTCCATATTGACTTTCATTCTGACTTTCATCTTGACTTTCATTTTCAGTTCCATACTGACTTTCGTTTTCAGTACCGTACTGACTTCCATTTTCAGTGCCATACTGAATTTCATTCTCAGTCCTGTACTGACTTTCATTTTCAGCTCCATACTGACTTTCATTTTCAGCTCCATACTGACTTTCATTTTCAGTCTCATATTGAATCAGGTTTCGACTTTCATTTTCACTTTCATACTGACTTTCGTTTTTACTTTCATACTGACTTTTGTTTTGACTTTTGTTTTCAGATATGACCTGACTTTCATTTTGACTTTCATTTTGATTCTCACGTTGACATTCAGCTTGTCTCAGACCTTGATTTTCATACAGGTTAGGTTTGTCTTCATACCAACTTTCCTTTTCAAGTTTTAATGCAGGTATTTTTTCTTTGTATTCACTTTCATTTTCATACACGTTTTTGTGAGGGTTTTCATATTGCCTTTCACTTTGACTTTCAAATCCAGTTTTTCTATCACATCCATCTTGACTTTTAATTTTGCTTTCATCTTGACTTTCATTTTCACCTAGACTTTCATTTCTTTCACTTATACGCTCTAGATATTGGCTTTCATTTTCATGCAGACTTTCACTTCTTTCACTTATACGCTCTAGATATTGGCTTTCATTTTCATGCAGACTTTCACTTCTTTCACTTATACGTTCTAGATATTGGTTTTCATTTTCTCCTGGACTTCCATTTCTGTTTTCACTTATACGCTGTAGATATTGGCTTTCATTTTCATGCAAACTTTCATTTCTGCTTTCTCTTATACGCTGTAGATATTGGCTTTCATTTTCACCTGGACTTTCATTTCTGCTTTCACTTATACACTGTAGATATTGGCTTTCATTTTCACCTTGACTCTCATTTCTTTCACTTATACGTTCTAGATATTGGCTTTCATTTTCACGCAGACTTTCATTTCTGCCTTCAATTTGACCTTCCAGATATAAGTTTTCATTTTCTCCTGGACTTTCATTTCTGCTTTCACTTATACGCTGTAGATATTGGCTTTCATTTTCACACAGACTTTCATTTCTGGTTCTCATTTGATCTTCCAGATATTGGCTTTCATTTTCTCCTGGGCTTTCAATTCTGCTTTCAATTTGACCTTCCAGATAGCAGCTTTCACTTTCACCTTGACTTTCATTTCTTTCACTTATACGCTCCAGGTATTGGCTTTTATTTTCACGCAGACTTTCATGTCTGATTCCCATTTGATCTTCCAGATATTGATTTTCGTCTCCATACCAACTTTCAGTTGCACTCTCCTCCAGACTTTCATTTTGACCAAACCAGCTTTCCATCTCCTGCATTCTCTCCATAAGCTCCTGTTCCGAAAGCATTTCTCCATTTTCACAAATGCTTTCCATGCAACTTTCTATCAAAGTCAAAGGTAGGTCTTCGTGATCTTCCTCCAGACTTCTCTCCATTCCGATTTCCTTTTCAATTTCCATTTGACCTTGACACATCATTCCTGCAATTCTATTTCCACTCGCACTTTCCATTTGCTTTTTGTTTGATGGTTTCCCATCCACTTTCCAATTTTTCGGACTTTCTGTTTCACTTTTTGATTGCTTCGTTTTGATGTTTTTCTTCTTTTTCACAGTATCCTGCTGTGACAGACTTTCCATTTCAATTTGACTTTCCGATTGACTCTCGTACTGGCCACCTCGAAGACTTGACTCTCTACTTTTCTTTCTGTGACTTTTTTGCCTTTTCCAAGTTTCATTCAGTGCTTCATTCATCATTTCGTAAGTCAAGAACTCCGGCATCATTTTCTCTATGCCTGGTTCACCATGGAATTCTATTTGCCTTTGAATTTCCCTTCTTCTTTCTTCTTCACTTTCCAGCTTAAAGGGAGCGTCCCTTGAACTGACAGTGTAATATTCAATCTCATTTTGATCCGGACTTGTTTGATATCTCATGTCACTGTCGATTTGACTTCTGAGAGCTTTCTTCTTGATCTGTTTTCTCATTGCTTGACTTTCCATTTGACAATCCCCTTGACTCATCACCTGGTGACTTTGAGAAGTAACTCCTTTTGGACTTTCAAGCAGAAATTCCCCGAGACTTTTTATAATTTTCTCCTTCTGGTGCCTTTTCCTTGGGTTTCCATTTGCAACTTCATCATCATGATGACGTCTTACTTGAATTTCCTCTTGACTTTTCACATTGATTTTCTTCGTTAAACTTTTCTTTCCAAACTTTGAGCTCTTCCCAGCTTTAATTTCCACTTGACTTTCCATAGGAATTTCCCTTTGACCCTTTTTCTTAGAGGCTTTCCTTTCGCCCCCATATTTATTTCTGGATGACTTTTCATCTTCATTTTCCATTCGGCTTTTCTCCTTGACTGCTAATTTCCGGCTGCTTCCAGCTTTAAGTCTGGGTGAGCTTTCTATTTGACTTTTCTTCTTGAGACTGTCCTTTTTGCTTCCATCTTGATATTTTGATGAGCTTTCCATTTTACTTTTTGCCTTTCTACTGCTTCCCCCTTTAAGTTGAGGTGAGCTTTCTGATTGACTTTTCCTTTTGGGAGTTACTTTCCTTCCACCGTTGGGTGAGATTTCCATTTGACTTTTGCCTTTGTGACTTTTACTTTTCTTCGCTTTACTTCGCGATTCCCTTTTCTTTAGTTTTCTTTCCTTATGGCTCAGTATGCAATCCCGACCACATTTCTCAACAATTTCTTCATAGGTTTGGACCAGACTTCCAACCTTAGAGGGCTTTTTCTCAGGCTCTGTATCAGCCACTTGGTCAGGAACTTTATTTGGAACTTTGTCAAGAACTTCGTTTGGAACTTTGTCAGGAGCTTTGTCTGGAACTTTCTTTTGAACTTTGTTAGGAACTTTCTTAGGAGCTTTTTCAGGAACTTTGTCATGAGCCTTGTCGGAAACTTTGCCAGGAACTATAGTGGCCTTTTCTGGGGCTGGCCTCTTCTTTCCCCCTTCGTTTTCTTGTACAACTAGCGCAGGTATAACCAATCCATCTATTTCCAGCCATTCACAATCTGACACCGTCTGCATATCCTTATAGGCAAAATTATCCCAAACTTTCTGACCACTTGTTTTTAGTTTCTCAGACTTTGTAATCCGCTTCTCTTGATGTTTGCTTCCTTGCTTTTTCTTTTTAGAACTCTGACTATTTTTACTGCGACCGTCATCTCCGTTTTCCATTTTACTTCTCTTTTTCGAACCAGATTTCTTTTTCACCGAACCATCATCTTCAGTTATCAGATTTCTCATTTTACCTTTTGGTTCAATCACAAACTTATCCTTTTTCGCCAAACGAATGTCTCGGTTGCTTTTTCCCTCACTTTCCAGACGTCTCTTCTTTTTCGAGGCAGATTTTTTCTTTCTCATGCAACAAATATCTTCAGCGGATAGAAAATTCTCTGTACTTTCCATTTTATTTTTACTTTTCTTCTTCTTTTTCACTGAAGAATTACGACTCTCTTCTTCCCTCTCTGGTTTGCTCTTCTTTTTCGTAATGGAGGTCGTCTTCTTCTTCGTAGTTTCACCTTCAGTTAGTCTTCTCATCTGACTGTCTTCAGTTTTCATTGAACTTTTCTTTTGCATACGTTTGTTTACTTTTGTATTCAACTCAGCAGGACAGGACGGACTTTTCATCCTATTTTCTTTGCTCCTGCTGAGCTGACCTTCAGACTGATTGCTCCTTTGGAATGATTTCCACATTCTCTCCAGGTCATCTCTGCTTCGACTCAACAGACTATCCCTTTGACTCTTAGTTTTCAATACTTTAGGCCGAGTTGTGCTTTGTTGCGCCAAACTTTCCGTTAGATCGTCATCGAAACCATAGGAATTTGCATTCTCATAAGCATTCATATTTCTATTCCAAACTCTCCCAATATGATGTTGACTGTCACATAACTCACACTTACCCTTCAGCAAATGTTTCATGAAATGGTTAAGAGCAGTTTTCACTTTACCCATAGGTTTTTCTGGACTTGCTGAAGGACTAGATTTCTTCATTTCCTTTGGACCAGTTTTCTTGGGACTTGATCCGTTAAATTCCTTTAGACCTTCCGGATAACTTTTCAGCAGCTTTTTAGGTTGGAAAGTGGCTCCTCCAACTTGGCTTCCCCTTGGACAAGATTGATATTCCCTCGGATAAGATTGACTTTCTCTTGGACTCAATTGACTCTTTTTTGGACTTAATTTACTCTTGATAATTTCCCATGGACTCGGTGGTCTTTCCCTTGGACTACTTTGACTTTCCCTTGGACTCGGTAGACTCTTCTTTGGACTTGGTGGTCTTCCCTTTGGACTAGTTTGACCTTCCCTTGGACTCGGCTGACTCTTTTTTGGACTCGGTGGTCTTCCATTTGGAATAGTTTGACCTTCCATTGGATGAGATTTACTTTCCCTTGGACTCAGTTGACTCTTTTTTGGACTTGGTGATCTTCCCCTTGGACTAGTTTGACATTCACTTGGATTAGATTGACTTTTGCTTTGACTCGGTTGAATCTTTATTGGACTTGGTGGTCTTCCCTTTGGAATAGTTGGACTTTCCCTTGGACTTTGTAGACTCTTCTTTGGACTTGGTGGTCTTCCCCTTGGACTAGTTTGACTTTCGCTTGGACTCAGTTGTCTCTTTTTTGGACTAAGTGATCTTCCCCTTGGACTAGTTTGACTTTCCCTTGGACTCAGTTGTCTCTTTTTTGGACTAAGTGATCTTCCCTTTGGAATAGTTTGACTTTCCCTTGGACTCGGTTGAATCTTTTTTGGACTTGGTGGTCTTCCCCTTGGACTAGTTTGACTTTCGCTTGGACTCAGTTGTCTCTTTTTTGGACTCGGTAGTCTTCCATTTGGAATATTTTGACCTTTACTTTTGCTTGGACTCAGTTGGCTCTCTTTTGGACTTGGTCTTCCCTTTGGACTAGTTTGACTTTCCCTTGGACTCGGTTGAATCTTTTTTGGACTTGGTGGTCTTCCCTTTGGAATAGTTTCACTTTCTCTTGGACTCAGTTGGCTCTTTTTTGGACTTGGTGATCTTCCCCTTGGACTAGTTTGACTTTCCCTTGGACTCAGCTGACTCTTTTTTGGACTCAGTGGTCTTCCAGTTGGAATGGTTTGACTTTCCCTTGGACCCAATTGACTCTTTTTTGGACTTGGTGGTCTTCCCCTTGGACTAGTTTGACTTTCTCTTGGACTCAGCTGACTCTTTATAGGACTTGGTGGTCTATCCCTTGGACTCGGTAGACTCTTTTTTGGACTCGGTGGTCTTTCCCTTGGACTAGTTTGACTTTCCCTTGGACTCGGTTGACTCTTTTTTGGACTCAATATACTTTTGATAATTTCCCATGGACTCGGTGGTCTTTCCCTTGGACTAGTTTGACTTTCTCTTGGACTCAGTTGATTCTTTATGGGACTTGGTGGTCTTTCTCTTGGACTCGGTTGACTCTTTTTTGGACTTGGTGGTCTTTCCCTTGGACTAGTTTGACTTTCTCTTGGACTCAGTTGATTCTTTATGGGACTTGGTGGTCTTTCTCTTGGACTCGGTTGACTCTTTTTTGGACTTGGTGGTCTTCCCTTTGGAATAGTTTGAATTGCCCTTGGACTCAGTTGACTCTTTATGGGGCTTGGTGGTCTTTCTCTTGGACTCAGCTGACTCTTTTTTGGACTCGGTGGTCTTTCCCTTGGAATAGTTTGACTTTCTCTTGGACCCAATTGACTCTTTATTGGACTTGGTGGTCTTCCCTTTGGACTAGTTTGACTTTCCCTTGGACTTGGTTGACTCATTTTTGGACTTGGTGGTCTTACCCTTGGACTAGACTCAATTTCCTCTGGACTTGATTGACACTTCTTCAGACTTAACTTACTTTCCCTTGGATTGGCTTGACTTTCCTTTGGACTACAGTGAGTGTTCTTTGGAGTGGGCTGACTTCTCAATGTACAGGATGGACTTTCCACTGGACCGGGCTGACTTTCCATTAGACTTATTTTTCCAGGTTGTGTTTTCATTTTTGGCTTAAACTGAACTGAAGACTTACTTTTGCCGGGACTGCATTCTTGAATGGAAGGTAGAGATTCCCCTTTTGTTGTCTGCCTTTTTGGTTGTACCACGTTGCTCCCTGTAGATTGACTTTCCATTTGACAAGAACTACTTTCCAATGGACCGGTCTGACCTTTAACCGGGCTTTTGTTGTTGTTGTTCATAGCTTGACTATTACTTTTCATTGGACCAGGCTGACTATTGACTTGACTAGCTTTACTTTCCAACGGACTGGACATTTGCTGTTTCCCTTTGACACTAGCGTCATCTTGTGGTTTGTGAACTCGTGCACCATTTTCATCCGGACCACAAATTTCCATTTGGTTTTGGAGGTTTTCCCCCTGACTTCTTTCCATTTGTAGTTTCCGTAGGACCTTGGATGGACTTTCCACCGGACTCCCATTTTCAGCTCCATATTCCCAAATTTCCCCCGAACATTTGAGTTTGATGGCCATCCGACTGTCTCCGCATGAACTGGAGGGGTTAAGACGAACTCCTTTGATGTCTTGAGACTGAAATCTCAATCTTCTAATCAGTTCATCTCTACTTTCCAATCGGCTCTCCGGTAGACTTTCCACCAGATGCTTCTTCCTTGCATACCTAGATGTCATAGCCTCATTCTCACTCTCCATTCGACCGTCACCAGAATAGACAAATTGACCATTCTTCTCCAACTGTTTTAATTCCTTGACTGCTGATTGACTTTGAGATCGACCTGGTGACTGACCTTGCCCTTGACCTTGCAATTGACCTTGACCCTGAGCTCGACCCTGAAATTGACCTTGAGCAGATTGACCTTGGGTTCTACCTTGAGACATACTTTGTGGAAATGGACCTTGAAGAAGACCTTGGGATTGACCTTGAGACTGACCTTGAGATTGACCTTGAGATCGACCCTGAAATAGACCTTGCGGAGATTGACCTTGAGATTGACCTTGACATCTGTATTCATCTGATTGACCTTGGGACTGACCTCGAGATTGACCTTGAGATTGACTTCCAGATTGACTTTGGCCTTGAGATCGACCATGAAATTGACCTTGAGTAGATAGACCTTGGGTTCCACCTTGAGACATACTTTGTGGAAATGGACCGTGAAGAAGACCTTGAGATTGACCTTGACCTCTGTATGTATCTGATTGACCTTGGGATTGACCTTGAGATTGACCTTGACCTCTGTATTTATCTGATTGACCTTGGGATTGACCTCGAGATTGACCTTGAGATTGACTTCCAGATTGACATTGACCTTGGGTTCCACCTTGAGACATACTTTGTGGAAATGGACCGTGAGGAAGACCTTGAGATTGACCTTGACCTGTATATTTATCTGATTGACCTTGGAATTGACTTCCAAATTGACCTTGACCTTGAGAATGACCTCTAAATAGACCTGATTGACCTTGGGATAGACCTTGAGATCCTGGAGCCTGACCTTGGGATTGACCTTGGGATCGACCTTGAGATTGCCCTTGAGATAGACTTCCAGATTGACCTTGAACTTTAGAAAGAGCTGATTGACCTTCAGATCCTTGAGGTTGACCTTCAAATCGACCTTGAGATTGACCTTGACCTTGCAATTTACATGGACTCTCCTTGAGCACTCCTGCAACATTTTCTTCCCTCCGGGGGCTTTGGCTCATCAATGAACTTTCCATACGACTTCTACTTGCATTTGTATTTTCATTTCGACTTTCCAATTCACCTTCAAATTCCCTAGGTGCCTTGTTGTACACCTGACTTTCCATATGACTTTTACGTGAATTGAAATGTAAATTTTGACCTTTTACATCATTTTTATTTGCATTCCAGTTTAAATTAGAATCAGACAGTTTTCCGATTGTATCAATAACATCGATGTCTTCGATTTCGCTTCCAATTTGACTTCCACTGGAAATGGCATAAACATGTAGGTTAGAACATGAAATATGATATTCCAATTGATTTTCACTAGGGCTAGCTTCTGCGCTCTTACTCTCAGCGTTATTGCCATTAGGTACGAGGCTCTCATTGGCGTTTGCAATCATTCTTTTAACTATACTTTGCAATTTGCTCTCGTATGGGGCACTCATCTGCATTTCTTTTAGGCATTCAGCACAGTGAATTGATGTTTCACTGTGGCCTTCATCGATTTCAGAAAAACTTTTCGAATAACCTTCCTCGCGTCCTTCCACTTGACTTGTAAACTGAACTTCCATTCGACTTTCGAGGGTATTTTCATCTGCATCTTCGCTCCAATTGTCTGAATAAGTTTCAAAATGACCTTCACTCTTTTCAAAGATGTTCTCCGCACTCCATATCCTTTCCATTTGAACTTCCATTTGATTTTCATCTCCATTTGGTCTTTTCTGTTTATCGACGACGGTCTCAACAAGAATTTCCTTCATTGCTTGCAGCATACTCGCATTTGTGTTTGTGTTTTCATATTCAAATGCATCAGGTTCACAGTCATCATTATATTCTCCACAATGCACACAATATCCCTCAACACATCCGACTCCACTTGCAATATTTGAATTATTATTTTCATCTTCTTTCTCCAGTTGACTAGCATTTGCACTCTCCGTTTGTCTTGCCTCTTCGCACGTTTCGTCACAATCACATGAGCATGTGCATGATAAGCAGGTATCTTCGCTTGCACTCCAGTACTGGTCCGATTCCCTACTTTCCGACTGACACGCACCCTTACTTTCCACTTGATCTTCTATAACAGTCGCATTTTCATTGGTGTTCATATCTAAATCTTTGGTTTGGCTGTAGAATTGATTTCCTGCCGTTTCTTCATACCTAACTTCTCCAACTGTTTCTCCTCCACAAAGTGCTCCACCTCTCTTCATTTCTCCTCCACTGAATTCTGCTCCAAATATTTCTCCTCCATTCAGTGCTCCTCCCTTCTTTATTTCTCCTCCTTTCTTTGTTTCTCTTACTTCCTGTGCTCCTCCTTTCTTTTTTTCTCCTCCGCCTGTTTCTCCTCCTTCCTGTATTTCTCTTCCATTCAGTTCTCCTTTCTTTATTTCTCCTCCATCCTGTGCTCCTCCTTTCTTCATTTCTCCTCCATTCAGTTCTCCTCCATTCAGTTCTCCTCCTTTCTTTATTTCTCCTCCTACCTTTATTTCTCCTCCATTCAGTTCTTCTCCTTTCTTTATTTCTTCTCCATTCAGTCCTCCTTTCTTTATTTCTCCTCCATTTAGTACTGCTTTCTTGATTTCTCCTCCTACCTTTATTTCTCCTCCTTTCAGTTCTTCTCCTTTCTTTATTTCTCCTCCATTCAGTTCTCCTCCTTTCTTTATTTCTCCTCCATTTAGTACTCCTGCTTTCTTGATTTCTCCTCTATCCGGTGTTCCTCCTTTCTTTAGTTCTTCTTTCTTCATTTCTCCACTTTTATTTATTTCTCCTCCATTCTTTTCTCCTCCTTTCTGTATTTCACCTTTCTTTGTTTCTTCTCCCTTCTTTACTTCTCCTCCTTTCTTTATTTGTTCTCCCTTCTTTATTTCTCCTCCTTTCTTTATTTCCTCTCCCTTCTTCTCAACTCCTCCTTTACACGCAGTTTCCCCTTTGTTCTGTTCACCTCCTTTCTTCATTTCTCCTACTTTCTTTATTTCTCCTCCATTCTTCACAACTCCTCCTCCTCCTTTATCCATATTCCCTTCATTCTTCACACTCTTACTTGCATCTACTTTTCCGCCATTCTTCCCATTTCCTCCTTTACTCACAGCTCCTCCTTTAGTTTCCCCCGTTTTCTTTTCTCCTCCCTTAGGAATTACTCCTGTCTTCACTTCTCCTGCATTCTTGTCTCCTCCTCCTTTACTTGCGACTCCTCCTCCTTTACCGGCAACTCCTCCTGCTTTACTCGCCACTCCTCCTCCTTTACTTGTGACTCCTCCTCCTTTACTCGTGTCTCCTCCTCCTTTACTCGCAACTCCTCCTTTACTCGCAACTCCTCCTTTACTTGCGACTCCTCCTCCTTTACTTGCAACTTCTCCTTCTTTACTTTTGACTCCTCCTCCTTTATTTGTTTCTCCTCCTTTTGGCGAACTGATCTTTGCTCCACCCTTTGCTCCTGTTTTATTAATTTCTCCCCCTTTATTCATATCTCCTTCATTCTTTTTTGCATTGTTAACCTTTCCATTGTTCTTCGCTTGTCCTGCATCAACCGTTTTGACATCTCCTCCCTTAGTCGTTTTTCCTTCTTTACTTTTGTCCCCTCTTTTTGTAGTTTCTTTTCCTTCAGATAAATTTATGTCTCCTCCTTTACATTTGTCTCCTTGAGTCTTCTCTCCTCCTTTATTAACTTGTCCTCCCTTACTTTCACCTTTATTACTCGGTTCTCCTCCATTCTTCAAATCTCCTCCCTTAGTCGTTTTCTCTCCTTTATTCATAACTCCTTTTGTGGTCTGTACTGCTCCTTCATTCTTCGTATCTCCTCTTTTCTTCAAATCTCCTCCTTCACTCAATTTCCCTTTTTTCCCTTCATCGCTCTTCACATCTCCTCCCTTAGTAATTTTCCCTCCTTTAGTTGTTTCTCCTCCTTTAGCCATTTTTTCTCCTTTATCTAAATCTATTTCTCCTCCATTCTTTGTGTCTCCTTGATTCTTCATATCTCCTCCATCACAAATCTTCCCATTTTTCTGTTCTCCTCCGTTCTTCAAGTCTCCTCCTTTCGGCATTTCCCCCTCTCTCTTTTCTCCTCCGTTACTTTCTTTTCCGTCTCCTCCTCCTATTTTCTTAGATATATTTTCTTCCATGGTCTAGATTTTCCTTTGCTCCCCCTTCCGTTTTTTGAATTTTTCAACGTGAAATTTTCTGTAAAGTTTTCAATTTTCTAAATTAGGTTTAGCCGTTTAACAAATTAATATGATAATTTTTAAAACCTCATTCCTATGAGTGCATAGTTCCTCCAAGCTATTCAGCACCTCTTGTGGTAAATTGGGGAAGCAGCACTTTACATAATTGACCTAGATGTAGTAACCAGATTGTGAGGTATAGTTATATAATTATTTGCAAAACCCAACCTTGATCTGCCAATAATGGCATTAATGCTGTCATATTTTCTGCACCAATCTTCTAATTTGATGGAGAAGTTGTTGCATTCCAGACCTGCTTTGCTGAAGGTCTTCGCCAGCATGGGTTCAAACCACAGTGAACCCAAAATAATTTTACTGAACCAACATGTAACTTTGGATTGGGTTTTGACAAAGCCTATATCTCAGTTCTTGACTCGCGAGCTTTCACGAAATCTTCAGGCTTAGCTAAGCCTGAGTGCTATATGTATGCTGTTGTCAGTTCCTCATGATTCCACGGCCCCCCAATTAAACATACTCCGTTGTCACCAGGTTGACCCTATAAATAAGGGATCGTTCAGAATTTACGACTGGGAGTGGGAGTTTTGCCCGAGGGGGTACTAACTTTTCACACATGTTTCAAGGTGGGGGGCGCTACCAATTTTTTGCTTTGCTTGTCGGGGGGGGGGGGGGTGTCATAAATTCTGAACGGTTCCTAATATTGACAAATGAATGAGCTTACACAAACTGTGACAGACATACCATCTTTCCGTATTCGACAGAAGGCCAACCGGGAGGGTTAAAACTTGTGCTTGTTCAATGGCTTCATTTTGCATGGTCAGTCGTCATCCTAAATGTCCTTCACGGCTTCAAAAGGACTCCATTCAAAAATCTGAATTGAAAAAATATTTTTATCAGTGTTGAACAACGTTGAATGTGCATCTGACCTATTCTGAGACCAAGCTTGATGACAAGGCCAAATATATTTTATGAAGTTAAGTCATGAATATACATGTAGGCCTGTGCAATAGAAATTTGCAATTTTTAAATTGATCACACAAACATCATGACATGCATGACCAAATGAAATTGAAACTGACAAAATATCACACAATTTTCAGCTCAAAATCAAATCTGCATGAACTGTAGAGTAAAACATGGCACTTAAACAATGGATAATCGTGATTCAACTAACAAGTACCTTTTTAGTCGTGAATAAGGCCAAATATAAGTTCATGGGAGCAGTTTTCAGGCAGCAAAGTGAACAACACGTGCAGCAGCAGACAACCAACGTGACAAACAAAAACAGGAAGACGTTTCAAAACAAATCTCTGGTTGGTGTAAAATGCGGACGGCGCGACTGTGCGGACAGCGGGAACCTTTGGCGGGAACTGCAATGATCAGTTCACAGTGCTCAGCTTATACAAAAGAACTGGGAGTTCGTAAAATACACCTATAGATAGTGGTCTCAGTCACTGCACATGTCAAGGGCAGATTTGGGGTGGTTACAATACAACTCCCCTTGGCCAGAAGAATTTATTGAAAAAAAAAAAGACCCACCAATTCCAAGTTAATTTGCAACCCAACCACCCCCCCTCCCACTCCTTCCTTTTCTGGATCTAATCGGTAGATAAATTTTAATTTCCAAGAGGGGATGGCTGATATTCAAATACAAATTTAGGGGGCATTTAATAATCAGGAGGGGCTTGGGAGTTTTCCTCGGCAGGAAATTATTTCACGGTAACAGCGACAGTAATCATTTACTTTGGGTATGTGAGCCTTGTGAGGTCACCAAAATTTTGTATTCAAGCAACACCCTGTTAAGAAATACCCCCACCAGAAATTATTTATTAAATTAGCTGTCTCTGAGAAAATCAGGCAGATAGCCATATATGTTCAGGCAAGTAAAAGACTCCCCTATGCACAGTCACCCACTCAAATACAGACCGAGACTGAGACATCTGGATAGTGCACAGAGTGCAGCCCTCAAGACGTAAGGCTTCGCATATGCTTCTTTCAAGGCAATGTTATACATGTACAACAAAATAAGAGAAAAATTTCCTTTACTTTCATCACAGTATCTTTTATTACATGTAAATAATAGTGTCTACAAAAAATCAATGAACAGATGATACACGTATGTAATAGGCACAAAATAAGCATGTACAAGAACAATTTGTGCATCATGACAAACCTTCATTAAAGTTGAAAAATAATGACAGAATAAAAATTCAAAATTGCCCAAGAATGGCACAAATTTTACATCCTTGCAAAAACATTTCGCATTTCAAATTCAATATCAACAGAATGATACAGAGATATGGTCCAGCTCAATAGCTAAAATAGAGCTATACTTAACACTCTAAAGGGCTTAATAAATGTGGAAGAATGTTTCTGGAGTTCTTGGTCCTGTACCATAACATGACTTAGTACAACAGGTCAAAGAAATAAATTTGGGATTCCTGTTTCTGCTGCGCAGCCTCTAGGCCCTAGCCCGTCAAAACGTTTCCTAGCCTCTCAGACTGGTAATCAAAAGGTAGCTTTTTTTTCCAACAATACCCCTTATAACACTAACAACAATTTTTTTATTGGCTGAATATCTTACTGGAGTAATATTTTATTGTAGGTATGAGCTTATGGAACGTGTACATGTCAAGAGGATTCACAGCAACCTTTTTTCTTTTCTTCTTAAATGTTAAATTTAGGTTTCTTATGTTACAATCAAGCTTAATCTCTTGTGATAACTAATTTTATAAAAGTAGTAGTACTTCCAGATAACACATCCATGTTCCTTCTTTTGGGAGATCCACCGCTGACACTGACTAGTCCGTAAATTTAGTTAGTGATTAATTGGTCACAATTTTGCATTAGTTTCACATAAATAATAAATAATTTAATAGGCCTATGCTGTGATTGGTCAAATTTACAATTTCAAATCACACACACAGCTTAGGGCTATTCCATTAAAACTCTGGGGGGGGGGGGGGGTGGTCGGGCTGGTTTATTTTTCGTATGATGTATGTACGGGTGAGCGATAATACGATGTAGATGCTTGGGGGGCACTCGCGGAAAACACTGTAGATGTATGAGGGGGGGGGGGACTATCGTTCTATTCAGGCCTACGCATTGTAATAACGAAAATTTTTTGTGATGTATGTACGGGGGGTGAAAAAATGAAGTTAATGCATGGGGGGGGGGCTAAAAAAAATCGTTTTAGATGCATGGGGGGGGGGCTAAAAATCGTAGCCCGACCACCCCCCCCCAGATTTTTAAATGGAATAGCCCTTATGGTTGATAGTAATGATTGGTAATGACTGATTGATGATTTATCTCCAATGTTACCATGCATTACTCATAATTAGGCCAAACATATTTAATTTTTAGCTTCTCGGATCAACCGACCCAACAGATTTTGTGGCTACGGAATAAAAAATTAACATTTGACCTATTTTCAATTACAAATTGCAAAATATTAAAACATCAGTCAAAAATTCTCATTTTTATCCAAGTGCATACAAAACTAGTTGATGAATAATGATCTTAAATATTTTTAACAGAATATCAAACACTTTGCATAAGATTACTAAGCAATAAATCATGCATATTTTTGATACAAAAATATTTGTTTTCTTTTAAGAAACACTTGAATAGTGTAACCGGTATATTCATAAATAAACAAACACATTACAAAAATTTATCAATAACTTGATAATCTAAAGACAATTGCACATCATTCATCATTTTAAAACTTCACAAGAGTTGAAGTGTAGCATTCTTGGATATTTTTTCTCTTACCAATAATAAGAAAAAGAAACACTGCATGATTGTATTAATGTACATGTATAAAGTATTTTAAAAAACAGACAAGTAAGAATGCATATCAGATAATTCAAAGTGTCCATAAAAATATATAAATATCTTTAGCTATTCAGAAAATTGCTTTGACAGCATTCACAAATTCTATTTATAACATTGCTCAATTTGAAGCTCTTTCAAATTTTTTCTTGCAAAAGTTATGAAACTCACAACGTGACAATGTGAAAAGTATTTAGGTTTAGGAAATAATACAATTTAATAGTTACTCACTCCTGGATAAATGCAAAAGTAAACTCAAACGACATATAAAAAATCATTTAATGAGTACGATTTTCTTGTATAAAATCTGCACAAGGAGTTTCTAAGTAGTTAGTGAAAATTTCAGTGAAACAGTTAATGAAGAAAACAAAGGTATATAAATCTCAGGGCACATGAAGCAATGACGCACACCTTTAATACTTTGTAAACTTGTTCTGGTTTTCCAAATTTCACAAAATCTCAACTGGTTAACATATTTTTAAAAAAATTTCCTGTCATATTTGACCAATCGAAACCAAATTTTAAGTAAATTTGAGAGGTTCTATAGGTTCTTACAGCTTTCTAGCATGCATTAACCACTGCTGGAATTGTTCACTGTTTAGTTCTACTTAATATCCCCCCCCCTTACAAAACCAAAACGTTTTATAAATAAATGCCACTGAACATAAATGTCACAAGTATTCATTTACTCGTACAGGAAACTTTTGAACATGATTAATAAACGCACAATTTATCACAAAATGCTTCTTTTCATAAACGTACAATTGTGATGTACATAATCTTCAAGGAAGAAATCCTCAGTCAATCTTTGGAACGTCTGAACAAACGATTGTCGCTAAATGTCGTTATCATTTGAATAATCACTTGAATTATCCTTAAATAATGGTCCGTAAATTATGCAATAATTAGCATAACCGTAGCATAAATGAAGTTTAATTGTCGATACATCTTGTCATAATATCATTTTGTCGCTTCATCTTCGGTGAACAATATTGGCCACGTGTCCTTTGACGTGTTTTAAAAATTCCATAAGGACGCCCCCTAGTGCTTGATCGACCAACTTACCCGGCAGCCAACCCTGTGGAGAAATTAAGACATTTCATTAATAACAAGTAGTATATATTCACAGATTTTTCCTGAATATTTTTGTTTTGTTTTGTTGATTTATATCAAATATATACATTTAACACCATAATTAAAGGTGCCATGGCCTGGTGGGTGTAGAAAGTAATCAAACCTTGAAATTGTCTTTATGGTCTTTTCAATGCAAAAGATTCAGTGTATCCAAAAAGTCATCAGACACCTCAAGTTAGTTAATAAGCATGGCATGTTTCTGAACAATTTCATAAATTTCTATTGCAAAAATTACTGCGACCCAAGTAGGTCAATTGAATTTGTTCAAACAAAGTTTTTCATATACCTTCATCAATAACATTTTCGTAAGAAATTGAAAATAGGAAGGCTTGCAAATCTGTTACTTGTGCCAACAACAAATAATTAGTGTTTAATTTGAAATATGCGAAGTGTCTCACCTTCAGATCTGTGTTTATTATAGAAACTAGATGCGTCTTATTTGGACGTCCAGGGACAGCTTTGAACAACCACAGGCCAGG
Source organism: Platynereis dumerilii (assembly GCA_026936325.1). Classification (NCBI taxonomy): domain Eukaryota; kingdom Metazoa; phylum Annelida; class Polychaeta; order Phyllodocida; family Nereididae; genus Platynereis; species Platynereis dumerilii. Next base: position 20,098,915 of record JAPTHN010000014.1, on the reverse strand, counting down.
GCCATTTTCACCCCTGAAAAAAAAGATAATACCATAGTCACTATGCAATTATGAAACAAAAGAATCCGACGATTCAAAGCCTGGGATGATGGATAAACCATGCAGTGACAAATTTAGAGGTAGGACGAGACAACTGAGCTCTATACCCTCTCCCCTTAAAAGCCTGAGTATTATAAATTCTTTTTAAAGAAATTTTATAGAACGCATCACCTACCTGACGTGCTGTTTGGAGGGAGGTACTAAGTGTGAATCCACGGAACGGCCGGTTGAAACGTAAATACCATCTCGCATTCCGTAACGTCTCAAATTTACAAAATCTCTGAAAATTTTCAAAAATATTGTTATTTTTCTATAATTGTTCAAAGTTCTAACAAGTAATTATAAAACAAAATTCAAAAAAGTTTGCGCGGCAGCAAACCCACAACTCACCGACTAGAAACGAGGCCACCGGCCGACTCAGCAGCAGCGTTGTACATAATATCTGTGTGCTCATCTATTATCTGGACAATCTGAAATACATATGATCATGAATTATTCTATGGTCAATGGATGGACGGCTGATTGGGACTTCAGGTCCTGTATTTAAACTATTTATGCATTTGGTTAGGCTAATTATGCCAGGATGAGGACACGGCAACGACGCAAAGGATGATTGAAACAGGCGTCCAGTGAGTGAGTTTTACGTCCCATCCGAAACAGCCATCAGAAACGGTCAAGGTGACCCAGTCAAGAGCAGGATTTGAAACGGGGACTCAGCGATTGGCAGTCCAGCAAGTTACCACTGAGCTAGCCCTTCCACTTTTATTTTGTGCAGAATAATTCAGAGTGTGTAAAGGGGTCCAGTCAATGGCAGTCACACTATGAGAGTAAAATGGAGTTACGGTAGTATGGATGGATGGATGGTTGGGGCGTTACATCCTGTATTTTTGCAGTTGGTAGGCTAATTGGGACAGGAGGAGGACACAGCAATGAGGTGAAGGATGATTGAAACTGCCGTCCAAGATAGGCCGCTAGACTGACCCTCCCCCTGGAGTTACGGTAGTAAGTATTGAGGCAGGAAGGATTGTAAGACCGCTTACCTTACACTCGATGATAGTAGGATTCCATAAAGGAGTGTCTGAGCATCTGAACACCATTTCTTCATAAAGAAGCTTGGGACTGCAGTTTACATAACCCTGAAAATAACAAGTGATTTCAGATGATCACAGATAAAAAGGTACCAAACCAATTGAATTTTCATAAAGCAAATGGATGCAATAACGACAAACCAGTGTTCCGCTTTGATTTAATACAGTTTGAACACATTAATTTTAATTAATTTATTATTTAAACGTTTTATACATGCAACCAAAAACATAAATTCTTTAGTGAATCAGTGATTTATTTTTAGTAATTACTAAAGACGCAATCAAAATATAACAAAATATTATTTTTATCTTCTTCAGTGATCCTTTTTTCACTCGATTTGAATATTTTTTGTTGCTCCACTGACAAATTCCAGAATGTTTTTTTTTAATCATTTTAAAATCAAGCCTTTTAACTTAATTGCATTTCTCCTTCAATGATGTTGAAAACAAAAATCCAGTACAATGTAGGCCTTCTCTCTCACCTGCAATCTATAAACTTTTCCTATACCATCAAATTTTCGTATATGGACGCCTCCATTTGTCAAATTTTCACTGCCAGCTTCTAACTTCCATCCCTCATTCGTCTGGCCCATCTTCCAGGCCGTTTCCCACACGTCTTGTGCAAGTCTTAAATACTCTTGTTCCTGCAAAAATAAATCATTGGAGATTAATCATAGTGGAAATTTTGATGGTCTTTTAGCCAAGATTCCTTCTTTACATGTAGGTGTGTTGCAGATAGGTGATTCAGTGTGCACAACTCCACAGCATCAAAATAGAGACCAATACAGGGTCCCAGACTCTTTAGTAGATTTTGGGCTTCCTTCACCATATGGAGGGCACCCAGCATGTTATTTCATTATAAAATACTGACAAATCTAGGTCATCCTTATTCCTTCCTAAAATCTGAGCGTCTTGGGTGATACTATAGGGCGGCTGGAAATCTGGGACCCTGGCCAAGTATTTTCGGCGTCAGCACTGTATGAGGTAAAAATTATTAATGATGGATGGCTGATTGGGGCTTTACGTCCTGTATTTATGCACTGGGTAGAATAAAAGACAGGAGGAGCTCATGTACGGCAATGAGGCGAAGGATGATTGGAACAGCCGTCCAACATAAGTCCAGGTGGCCCGGCAAGAGCTCGATTTGAACCCGGGAACCAGCGTTTGGCACAGGGGCGGACTGGCGGCATTTCGGGCCCGTGGCAAAATAAGTCGATGGGCCCCCACATTGCTATTTTTGGCATTACTTTATTTGGAACAAGGTAGAAGGGCCCTTTCCTATACAGGGCCCTCTCACATTGGGGCCCTCACCTAATTGTTTGATAGTGTTATACAGTCACAAACTTGGTCACACAGACGGACATGTTGGCTTTTTACTTGATTTTTTATTTTTTGGCACCTTGAATGGGCCCCCCTGAGTGGTTGGGCCCGTGGCAGCTGCCTCTCTGCCACATAGGCCAGTCCGCCCCTGTTTGGCAGCCCAGCAAGCTACCTCTGAGTTAACCTTCCCCACAAACATCCAAACATTATAATGATTTACCAATGATCCAAACACTTTTGAATAAGAAGATCGCATACCTTTGAGCCTAATGAGAGATTGAGAGAATTTGAACTTCTGCTACCAGCTCGACTGTGACCTCTTGTTCCTGGTAATGAGTTGAAATCCTCGTTTGACCGCTCATCCTCCGATCCTGAAATCCAGGGCAAGAAAAATATGAATTTCCCGGCAATTTCATCGTCAGAAAAAATTCCCATGAATGGTCGCAAATCAAGTGATTACTTTAACAAGGAAAAAATTTGGACCTTTCTTCCAAAATTTCCAGGCCATGACATGCCCGATTTCCCAATTTTTTCCAAACATCAAAGGTAAATTCATGCACAGATTCATCAAATTTAAAAGCCCCAGTTTCAAAGTCATGCATCTCCTACGCATATCCAGCAAATGTGGAAGATTAGAAAAGAAAATGTACCAAAAAAACTTGTGAATTCACATTAAAATCTATCAACAACCTAAGCCCCAAAGCAGACTCTGCAAAATGGATATTTTGGATTCATTTCCGAAAAATTTCACATGTCCATTATCCGAATGAAATTTTGTGGACTGGACTGCTGGACCAGTTGTTAATGCGCTGGACCGGCAAATTTTACAGAACGCCCAAGAAAGCCTTGCAGTTTCAACTGTGCATATGTTTTTAAGTTTTCCAATCTCTCCTGGCCTAAAACGGGAAATCAATATGCTAACTTACCCTCTGATTCAGCTGGCGAGTAGTACTGTTCTCCCGTGTTCCAATGAGGCTGTCCCGCAGCATCGCTCAATAAAGGAGTTCTTTCATTTATACTCCTGTAAAACTGGGCTGAAAGAGAGGACAATTTGTTAATCCACAAATAGCAATTGAAGGCACAAAGTAAAAGAACAAAAAATACCGTGCAAAGCACTGGAAGGTTCGAATCTCAAATTTAAAACATGAAGGCTCATAAAGATAATGTGCAAAGGTCGGTAGATGTCTATAGTTCTAAGTGAAAACTAAAATGCATGAGATCAGTACCCCATGATGAGATCACGAAGATCCCATGCGCTTGAAGGTAGGGTAAGGCGGGGGAAATCCGGCCCCGGGGCAATTCCGGCCCCAACGATTAAAAACAGCAGTGAGCAGATTAAAAGCAGTAGCAAACAAACAAACAGATGATTAAGGTCACAGTGTTAGATTGTTTCAGAAACAATCAAACAATTTAACCTAGTTTTTCTTTTGTGCAGAGAGAGTTTAATCCTCAAGTTATGTTCTTCACAGTAACTACAATTACTTAAACCATTAAAGGGCCGGAATTGCCCCAAGAATAAAAGGGGGCCGGATTTCCCCCACCTTACCCTACTGGTAAGATAATATACTAACAGAATAAGTGGATGAGATACACAAACATAATATCTGGTGAGTATGCAAGCATAAACTGAGTGAGTCTCCAGGTACAGAAATGTGATCCACCAAACTTCTATCCACCAAATTCAATCCAGCCCACTTGTGTCATCTCTAAATACCGGAATGCAAACAGCAGCATGCAACCCATGGTAAAAGTTGTTGAGGACTTAGTTTACTTCTGACTCTCCATCATCTTTGCTCTCCATGCTCCTGCTGTTATTTAATTTTTAGTGTGCAACTTTTACACCAGAGGGAGAATTTTGTTGTTCTTCTTCTTCTTTAGCCTGTATATTCCGCCTTTTAAGGCGAACCGCTATGTAGCGTGTGGACCCTCAGGGGGCATGTTCAATTGTTCATCCATAAAAACATAATATCCATAGTGTAGGCAGGGTTTAATATACCCTTAAAATGTCAATGTTAAAAACCCATGACATTCTAGTGATTAGCTAAAAGCATAGACCGAATGATCAGTCTCTTCGCTCGTGCATTTCCGTGAGGGGGCGTGGCATGTGAGATATGCCTTCTCTGTAGAGAGGGAACTGAAAGTGAGAAGCACTTCCTGCTGCATTGCAGAACACTTCACCCAGTCAGACTGCCCTTCATCCACCAGCGCCTCCAGGCCATACAGCAGAACCGGGATGACATAGGTGGTGTAGATGGGTGTCGCAACCTCCGGCCCAACTCATTAAGGCCAGTCCTGCACCCAGTAGGCTGTAGGCGGCTCTTCTGGCATCTTTAATTCGAGCGTCGATGGTATCGGAGTTGTTGTTTTTGCTGTTTCTGATGATGCCAAGATGTTTCTCCTTGTCTGATGTGCCTAGGGGTCTGCCATTCAGGAGTAGCTGATCATTTTCTGGCCTTCCATTTATTACAATGGTTTTGGTTTTTTTAGAGGGTTGTACAGGTATCTTTCCCTCGATGCATCTGTCTGTGCAATGAGGATGGCCTGCTGCATGTCCATAGTATTGAGTAATTGAGTGGCATAGGTCCTGTCTTCAGCCAGCCGCTCATCCAGCACAACACCGATCGTAAAAGGTGAGAGATTCTCACCTAAAAAGAATTAGTTGGCAATGACATATCTACGACCGACTCTGCTAATCTCTTAGTATCAAATTGGTATACCTATTCTACCTTATCTAAAATGCAACAGCATTACCTAGGAAAATGCCAATTTAGGTATAAATATTGAAAAGATCCAATTATGATATTCGAAAAATTTGCTGTAAGAACTAAGAAGGCAGGCTAGCTATTTATGCAGGGCTTAGTCTACTTAAGAAGTGGAACTAGCCCGTGTGTTAAGTGAATACTTAACAAAAATTCTATGAATGAACACCAAGGTTCCCCAAACACCACTCATTAGCACTGATTAAAGCTATTACGTTTTCAGATTCAAAAGAAGCTCAAAAGAAAGTTTAGACTCAAATTTAACTTATTCTAGTTGACAAATTTATTTAATTGTCATTATAACATAAGCTCAAGCTATGAAAATAAGTTTCGTTTAAAATGTAAACAAATCATAAACCATAATAATTTTGTTTGCTTATCAAGCATTGCGGGCAATTTTCTATTGGCATTAGAGAAACTTGTTTATGGTAAAGGCCCGGTTGAGAACCTGTTACCCATAAGCCTGGCCAGATATATTACTTTTTAAGACGTCTAGAATGAGTCTAGAGTGAGTTAGTGTTTTACGCCCCCATCAGCACCAGTGTGGTCTATTTTGATACAACTCAAGGAACCTTACCCTAAAAGTAGTTCCGTAGCATGTAATGCAAAGGCATCGATTTGCGAATTATGATACATCATTTTCTTGTTCTCCTTTTTCATTTATTCTATATTTTGATTATGATTATTGGATCTTATTGTATTTTATTCTTATTTTTTAATGACAAATGTATCTCACCAAACGGGTCAACTGTGAAATAAATGTTTATAAAAAATTATAGTAACATTCATGAAAGGTCAAACTCCTTGCAGCGCCTCCACGTGCTCACTCATTCCTGGTTTGCTCCCCCGGTGCTGCCCCCTTGTGAGCAAGTTGATAAATAGTGACCCATTTAGCAGTGTTGACATTAAAAATTTAAATAAAACAGTTCTTTTGCCAATTCCTTCATAATTTGACATTTTTAAACTACTGCAGTTCAACTTTATCAAAATGGACACACAACATGCATTGAATTTAGGATGACCAGCAATAAGTATTAGCAGTTAACAAAATTCAAATTGAAGATTGAAGGACGTTTTGCAGAAAACTTGCTGTCAGAGTTAGTCACAATAACAAATTAACAAGTGAGCTGACCCCCTCCATACTCCATACAACGTGTACCGTACAACGAGGTAAAGTTGGCAATCCGGGGTAAAGTTGGCACGCCACTTTGACCCACTTAATGGCAGAAATGCCAACTTTTCCTCACTGACACATATGGCAACTTTGCTAAAGATAACTGTGTCAGTGAGAAAAGTTTGCATTTCTTCCATTAAGTGGGTCAAAATAGTGTGCCAAATTTACCCCGGATTGCCAACTTTACCCCGGATTGCAAACTTTATCCCAGATTGCCAACTTTACCCTGGATTGCCAACTTTACCCCGTTCTACGGTATGTACAACCGAGCTAACTGGTGCTACTCTGGGAATTTGTGCATTGCTTTTAGTTGTGTAATTACTGCAATAATTACTCAAACATACCAATTCACTGTTATTCACCCTATACCAGTGAAAACACCAAACGATAATCATTGTTAAGTGATGAGCAAATAAAACATGACGGGACCTACCAGGACCTACCAAATAAGAGAGGTTAATGCTCCGAAGCCAGGCCACTGAATTGATACAATTTTAATTTCAATGTCACAGCAGAACTTATTGAAAAGCTAGTTCTAATAATCCTATTCACACAAACCACATAAGGGCGCTATTTACGATGGATGGATGGATGGATGATTGGGGCTTTACGTCCTGTATTTATGCACATGGGGTACTACTTATGAAATTTTTGTTTGGTTTATTTCAATTCAGACAAAATCCACAACCTATACTGCTGGGGATTACATTTTGGTGCAAATAAGAATATTACCATGATGGATGATTAGGACTTTGCGTCCTGTATTTATGCACTTGGTATGCTAATTGCAACAGGAGGAGTACACAGCAAAGAAGCGAAGGATGTTTGAAACTGCGGCAATCCATTCTAGCTCGAAGTAACTTGGGTGACGAAGGGCTAGAATCGAACCCGCGACCCACAATTAGAAGCTTAGGGTACTACCAACTGAGCCTAACCCCTAATGAATATTATCATGAATAAATAATTACGAATAATTTAAAAATTTTCTCACCTCTTTCTCGAGCTTTTTGTTCCCTCGGCAAGACTTTGAAATCTAATAACCACGTTTCTATCCAGGCTAGGCAGAATGACAATATGAGCAAGAAATAGCAGACGATATTGTTGTGAACTTTGGAAAACTGAAAGGACAAAGTATCAGGCAATAAGGTACAAAGTTCGAGTAAGAGTAGACACGATTCGGCGTTCCAGCTAGGATTTGGGCATGCAATATTCTAGAAATAAGGGCTCTTTTTGAAATTTTATTTTATCCAAAAAGGGCAAGGGGTACGAGGGTCAGGCATAGCATAGCGTGATGCTCAAATGACCTAGCTGGAACTCGATGATTTTAACTAAGTCTTAGCTAAATAAAGGTTCAAAAACTTACATCAAATATAAAAACTTTAGCTAGCAGAAAGGCACAGGTTGCAGTAGTGGTAAGCTGCAAAAAAAAAGAAACATAAAAACGTTTTAATGAAAAAGTTAGCATAATCAACACATATATACATAAATTGACACTTGAAGTGTTCTTTTTGAGGGCGTTGTGCCGTAGTCTCTCATTCGGATGTCTAATGCGCTCAGAACAGGTTTATAAAGACCATTTTCACTCAGCCATAAAGAATATATTATAATATAACACTAAAATCTGCAAACAGTTTTCCAAAGTTAAGAAATTGCAAAATACTCACAGCGACCGCCCAAGGTTGGTTTAACTTCCAGAGTCCATAGGCTAATAAACAGGGGACTAATCTCACTGCAGAACATAGCTGAAATCACACATAAAAGCTGATTATTATCAAGGATGAAAGTGATTTGTATTCAAATTAAATAAGGATTAGTAATTTGTTAGATAAAATTCATGCTTTATTATACTTTTTCTAATATATTTCTTGTCAGAAATTTAAGACAAAGCATCTAATCTAAATACATAGGAAGGAAAATGACTGGCACTCAGCATTTGTTTGAATTAAAATACGATTAAAAAGATAAATTAAAGCGGTATTGTCATGTATACTATACTCACAACTGTATCAAATAATGACTCCTTAAATGTGAAATGTAGAACTTGGTTGGCTAAAGAAACTAAGAGAGGATCACCAGATGTCTGAAATCAGAATAAAAAACCTTTAATGGATAGATAGATAAGCCCAGTTCTAAATGCTAACTAGGGTCGATTGACAAGAGTGGAGAGACAGTGCGTGGTTTTTTGGGTCCTTGGAATTCATTCCAAGACCATTGTCGTCAGCTTCATTTCCTGTGAACAGGCAAAGTTGGTGTATTCACTAAAACATTTCACAGAAAAAATGACAACCCCAACAGATATGCCCATGTGATCAAGATGGTGCTTATGCACCCCTGGCTACAATATTGTGCTTATCAGTGCTCAAATTTTCTTCTATTAAACGTATTTCTTCTGAGCTGTCAGCACTTCACACAAAAACTGGTTTCGGTATACACACCAAGAGTTGGACTGTGCTGCCCTCTTGTGCATAGTCACAATATACTGCTTTCTTATACCTAACTTGATAGATTGTTGGTAGAATATTGAAGAGGCCCAACTTGTTGAAATAGACCAAAGGACCCGATGCATACATTGCATGCTATTTTTTTACATGTTACACATTTGCCCATGTGAGGGATCTTTTACTTGCCCAGCAGACACTGATACAAGGGGCTGCCAAGTTAAGTTAACGTCTTATCCAAACGACATCCAGCTAGGATTTTTCACTTCATTGGACTTGTCATTAGTAGCACAGGCAGACCTTGTGGCCTGAGACGTGCCAACACTGGCCCAACAGTCCAATACATAATGCAATAACTTTACAGACAAGAGATTGACCAAAAAATTCCAAATTATTCCTTTTAAAAATCAGAATTTCTCAAAAATAAAAGTAATTTTTTTGCAAAAAATACTGAAATCATTAATTTTTTGTAATTTTCTGCGACAAATTGATTGCACTACTTGAGACCTCGGTAAACGATAAATTTGCTAATTAAAATAGGGCAGCCCTATTATTGCCGAATAATAAGAAGCCCCACTCACTTGACTATAAATGATCCACAGGATGAACGTCAGGATGAAGTCAAAAAGAAGCGCCAAACAAAATGTCCGCCGAACAGGGGACATGATTCCGCAACAGGCCAACTCATCTTCAGGGAGGCGGATGCTTGTCGTGCTTGATACACTTGTACTGAAATTTAAAATTTAAAAGTATAACATGACGTTAAAGTTGAACTAAAGCATAAATCTGGTTCAGTGATACCAAAGTAAGAGGAGACCTTAGTTAGGCACCGATTGGCAGCTTGACTGAGCTGGTAGTTAATTCTGTAATATGATTGTCGGTCATAATCAAGAGCTTCGTAGTCGGGTAATAGGTGAACCGACTCCCGAGGCTTTCTGAAAAGCGTCTCTGATTTCTTAGGTCTCCTGATTTACGACTCCGCATATCGGCATTATTGCACACAGATATAACATTGTTAACAGGGGAGAAAAATCAAATCTACAAAGTTTTCATAGGGTCCTGTAAATTAACACTTGTTCAGGAAATTATGTGCAAAAATTTGGGATACATTTTAAATTTTTTGTAACTCTGTTTTTGCAAATTATATTGATTAGTTTTAGGAGTCAGGAGTCACCTATTTAGTTTTCGACTCCAACTCTCCACTCCACATACTCCAAAAGACCAATTTCACTGATGGTTCTCCCAGTTAACACAACGGGAAAAGGAGGTATATTTTTATCCAAATTTGACATATCAACGAATGCTCCAGAGCTCAGATACACGCTTTTAGGACGCGTGGATGTGCAAGATTTGACACATACACGCGCGTGGACGTGTCAAAACGCGCACGTGTGTAGCTTTCGGATGCGTGTACATGCTGTACAGCGCATGAGTGGACATGCTATACAGCGCATGAGTGTACATGCCATACAGCGCATGAGTGGACATGCTTTACAGCGCACATCCAAATTGGCGAGAGGACCCAGGGGCGGATCCAGGAATTTGGGAAGGGGGGGGGGGGTTTCAGGTTCAGAGATGGGACTACCACAGGATGCGAAGCCCGAATGTTCTCTATTAATGTTCAGCTACAAACTAATATGAAGAGCAGAAATCACAAACTTAAGACCCCTCCTCCATCTCCCATGGATACGCCACTGCTGGAGGGGCTCCTGTGTTCTGATAAATAAACTGCGCTGGATGGCATGTCCAAGCATGCGCTGGATGGCATGTCCAAGCATGCTCTGTATAGCATATCCAAGCGTGAGCTGGATAGCATATACACAATCGCATATACACGCGTGGTCGTGAATGCAGGTACACGCATGCGCTGAATGGCATGTACACAGGTGATCGTGAACACACATACACGGGTAATGTGCGCTCACTACCATGCGTGGATGTGCCATATTTGGATAAAAATATATATGGGAAAAGTGGTCTTCCGTCTTTAGATAATAACATTGTGATGTCCCATTTGTAAGAGTCAAAATGTATAAATAGCATTCGGAGTACGGTGTTCCTCGTGGATGACACCTTTCTCCAGAGCCTTGATTGGCAAATCAAAATAAAATACCACCAAGTACCAACACAATTAAGATAATCCAAAAATTTTACTTACTTTTGGTAGAATCCTGAGCTTGTCACATCTGGCATGCTACTGTAAGAATTGTACAGTGCTTGGCGAATCGCCCTCGCCTTCTGTTCTTGGTCCTCAAAGTCGGACTGCGTCTGGAAAAAAAATTGCAAAGATATGAAAAAGGTTAGGGGCAGGGGGGTAACAATGAAGTGTGGTTCCCTATATTCAAGGTTCCCACAGAATTTTACGACGGGAATTCCATGACTTTCCATGACCAAATTTTGGATTTTCCACGACTGGTCAATGTTTTACACATTGAGGTCGAGATTCACCCCGAAACGAATTCACGCCATGACCATCGTTCACTGTCCGGCCATCCGATCAACCATCTGATTACCATAAGCTCCTAATGCGTTAAATTTTAGCGCGAATCGTAGTCAAAATGTGAATTTTCCATGACTTTTCAAATATTTTGAATTTCCATGACTATTTCATGACCACTATTTTTTCCATGAATTTCCATGTCAGACTGTGGGAACCCTGATAATATATTGTGGGAATATTCCTTCCCTGACTATAATCGGGTCATAAAGAAGCAGTTTTTATGGGGTTATTGAAGTGAGAAAGAGAGAAAAGGAGAAAGGGATTAGGGGAGGAAGGGAGAAGGAGAGAAAGGGAGGAAGAGAGGGGAGAGGAAGGGAGAAAGAGAGGAAAGGAGGAAGGGATGAGGGGAGGAAGGGATGAGGGAAGGAGGGGGGAAGGCAGAAGGAGGGGGAGGAAAGGAGAAGGAGGGGAGGAAGGAGAAGGAGAAGGGGAGGAAGGGGGAGGAGAGGAAGGCAGGAGGGGAGAAAGGGAGGGGAGAAAGGGAGAAGGAGGAGAAGGAGGAGAAGGAGGAGAAGGAGGAGAAGGAGGAGAAGGAGGAGAAGGAGGAGAAGGAGGAGAAGGAGGAGAAGGGGAGGAAGGGGAGGAAGGGGAGGAAGGGGAGGAAGGGGAGGCAGGGGAGGAAGGGGGAGGGGACGAAGCGAGCAAGGGAGAGGGGAGGAAGGGATGAGGGGAGGAAAGGAGAAGGGGAGGAAGGGGGAGGGGATAAAGGCAGGAGGGGAGAAAGGGAGGGGAGGAAGGGAGAAGGGAGGAAAGGAGTAGGAGAGGGAGAGGGAGGAAGGGAGGAGAGGAGGCAGGGAAGAGGGGAGTAAGGGAGTAAGGGAGGAGGAGTAGACTCTCTGCCGGCAGAATGTTGTATATCCATCCACATGATCGGTCAGTAGTTCAAATCAACAGTTTTAATCCACATTTTATTGAATAGTAGTTATAGTACCTGTGATGACATCATAATACAGTTCAGAGATCAATAGCTGTATAATCCAAAACTGAAATTTGTACAAGTAAAATGGATTCCAGCAAAGAGATGAACTATTTATTAATAAATTGGATGTAAAACAAAAGCCAGCTCAATTCCAGCGCCAAACCTTGATAAGATACTGCTGTTATCCTTCCCTCTCCCTCTCCCTCTCCCCCTCCCCCTCCCCCTCTCCCTCTCCCTCTCCCCCTCCCCCTCTCCCTCTCCCTCTCCCCCTCCCCCTCTCCCTCTCCCTCCCCCTCTCCCTCTCCCTCTCCCTCTCCCTCTCCCTCTCCCTCTCCCTCTCCCTCTCCTCTCCCTCTCCCTCTCCCTCTCCCTCTCCCTCTCCCTTCCTTTGGAATCCTTCCCCCTCCTTTGTCCAGACAAAATAGAGATGATTCAGAAAAGAGCGATGAGAGCAATATACCCAGGATTACATTATGATACCATTCTGAGCAATGTCTGTATTGCTTCTCTTGGTGCCGGAAGGGAAAACATTTGCAAGTATTATTTTAATGCCATGAAAGCGGACCGTCACAAGCTTAATCATATGTAAACAGTCAGTTGCCTAGTCTTTCCTCAATATCACATTCTCAGGTACACAAAACAAAAAAATCTTTACAATTAATTTAGAAAGATCAAGATTAGATAAATCTTACTCTGCGATAAGATTTCCATGCACAACATCCTAACGACTTATTTACATTCACATGTCTAATTTTCACTTAGTTTTCTATTTACAAAGATCACTGCCAGAAAATTCACTGCGAAGCCGGCTACAGTAAATGAGAATTTAATTTTTCAAAAAAAAAACAGAGGGGAGGGGGCACTTTTCTAATTTTCAAAAGACTTTTTTTGCCCTTCATGGACCAGGCTCTTCCGTTTTCTCATTACCATACTCGCCCACTAACTTGTATAAGATTGGTCTTGGCAAATATAAAATAATTGGCGATGATAGATCGTGTGAAGGCCTTAAGCATGTTAAGGGTCATGATTTTCTCCAACACTAAAAAATTGGAAAATTATGGGACCAAGCTAAATCATGACCTCCCACGTAAACATACAGAAAAGACATACTTCCTGTCTATGGACCAATCAAAGAGCAAGATTTGAGTTTTTTTATTCTCAAAAAAACATCCATATCCATTGCAATGCATAAAAATAAACTATTGTATTTTTGATGTGCCAGGATGATCACAATTCCCAATCATAAGGTCTTTTTTATAAGGTGCCTCACTGTGACTCTGTGATAAGATTTCTGCCTGCAAATTCTATAATTATATTTATATAAATCTACTCTCACATGTATCATATTCGCATACAATCAACGTAGCTTACCCGTGCTCTTGTTGGTACGTGCAGTGACATCATCTTTGATTTGATTTGATTTGATTTGCTGACCATGTTACATGAAATAGCAAGGATCACACAAAAAAGACAGTGTCTTATTTCCGTTGTGGGCCTTTGACCACAGTGATGAATACAACAGGCTAAATTATTGTCTATTGTAACACAATGTTAAACTTGCAATCCGAATGTTAACACACCATTAACCGAGATGTGAAATTATTGAGTTCAATTTAATGGTAAATAAATAATATTTTCATAATATTATGATCCTGGATTCGCCAGCCAGGTAGTCCCAATTGTTGATTATAATGGCTGCGGACCATTTGCAGGTAACCTTTGTCAGTCTTCTACAAAATACCTGTCATAAATTAGAATAATAACTGGACCAAAGTATCAGTAACAGAGCTGGGACCAGAATTTAAGGATTAACCAACTGATAAGATTTTATCATCAAATGATGTGGACTTTAATCATCAGTAGTTACAGTATTATCACACCATTTATCAGTTGTTTTGATAATTAGTCAGGCCTATAATTAGACGTGCCTGAGTCAGACATCATTTCAAACTAACAAGAGAAAAATAGTGGTCCACCTAAGAATAAATGTACTCCAGATTGTTTTCTAAACACTGCTAAATGTGCAAGTATTACGTCAATTATTAACATCAAAAGCCTAATCATCCTTGATAATCACTAGTAATCAGGGATCATTATTTGCTATGTATGCATTACATACGGATTGGTAATTGGGGAGTTATGTGCCATATTTATGCTCTGTGGTCTACTCTACAGTCTACATGCTGACTTGGACAAGAGGAGAACACAGCAATGAGCATGATGAGTTGAAATGGTGAAGGCGGATTCAAATGTTCAGCTCTCTCAGGCTGAGTTCAACAAAGATCATGTAGACCCAGATGACCCAGCTGGCCAGAATTGAACCCGCAACCAGCGATAGGCAGGCAAGGATGGATGGATGGATGATTGGGGCTTCATATCCTGTATTTATGCACTTGGTAGGCTACTTAGGACGGGGGAGTACACGGCAATGAGGTGAAGGATGATTGAAACAGCCGTCCAACATAGGCCCAGGTGACCCGGCAAGAGCTGGATTCAAACCCTAGACCCAACGATTGGCAACCCAGCAGGCTACCACTAGACCAACCCTTCTCCCTCAAGTAGGCAAGGAAAGTCCAGGGTACTACCAACTTGATGGATGAATCCGATGAATCATGGATAGCTTTACGCGCTGTATTTATGCACCATGGTTGGTTACAGGTTCGTTTGGGCAAGAGGAGGACATCTGTTGGAAGCCGTGAAGGATGACAGTCTGAAACTACTGTTTAAAAGATCCAAGTGACCTTGCCAGAGCTGGAACCAAACTCATGACCCAGTAATCGGAAGTCAAGCAGAAGAGCACTAGAACTTCACCAAGTACCAACTGAGCTTATACTCACTCAAAATTTGAAGGTGTCCAAATCCCGGACATTTTTGTTTGGATTCCTAGATTTCGAGTAGCTAAATCATTTCAAAAACAGAAATTGGTCTGCAAACTTCCAAAAACATGTCAACTGGTGGTTTAGCTAGTTAGGAACTGTTGACACTCAGAAATAAATTTCACTATTTCCAATTGCGGCCCTATGAACTTGCAGACTTTGGCTAAAAATATACAGTTAGTATAGTGGGTCAGCCCCTCCAGAGAATCGCATCTCCCACCGTGACCCCCTAGTTATGCCACAGACAATATCAGAGATATATTTTGCATATCTTTGAAGAGTTGAAGGCAGTGGACCTTAAAGCTCACAATTAAATAAAGGTGTGCCAGATCACAAGACCTATTGAAGTGTCACAAGACTACAGCAAGATACCCAGGTGACAAATTTAGAAAGTTACTCATCCATGTAAGACTTGCTTTCTTTATATTACTGCTTTCGAGCAAAAATAATCATGGACAAAAAGTGTACCATGCAAATATCACCTGACTGGTTGTGATATATCTTTAACCAGCCCTCCCAGTAATTGCAAATGAAAAAGGGATAAAGCTTTTTTATTTTCTTCAGATATAAATTATTAAGTTCTGTAAAACTTCTACATGAACTTGGTCTGTTGTGGCTTCCGCTGAAGTTCCCAAAAATGAGTCAGGTAGGCCTGGCTTGATTTATTAAAGTTTTTCAGAAATCATGCAGTGACCGTGCACTCGGATCTTTGCGAAAAGAGCTGAAAATAGTAATATGCACACCTAAACCCCCTTCCCCTGATTATCGAATTATAGTACCATGGTTGCC
Organism: Platynereis dumerilii; assembly: GCA_026936325.1. Lineage (NCBI taxonomy): Eukaryota > Metazoa > Annelida > Polychaeta > Phyllodocida > Nereididae > Platynereis > Platynereis dumerilii. The sequence goes on along the minus strand of JAPTHN010000014.1, from coordinate 20,083,013 downwards.
CACTAACATTGAACATTTTATGCAGCAACAACAATTATTCTTTGTCAAAAGTTTATCTTATTTTATTTTCATTACAATTATGTAAAGCAGTTAAAAGCACAAATGCCTGGGAAATTAGCCTGGCTAACTAAATTTCTTTGTAACCAACCATCATGGTACTGATATCTAGTTGATCAGAATCAGTGATATATATCTGTTTCGACTGTTTGTTTCAAGTCTGAATTTATTGAAGGAGATTATACCATGGTAATTTAAATGCACAAAATGCTAATTGTCCCATTATTGCTAAAAATCAGACCTTATTAAATTTCACTAAGGAATGAAAGTGTTTTCTAGAGAATCTTGTTTATCAATTTTCTGTGACCTGATGACAGTGCTGTGTCAACAGATAAAACTGACATTTTTCAGAATAAAAAAAAGAACAAGAGGTTTATTTACATCATAAACTCTGCAATACACATACAGTCAAGCACAATACACAATCCAGGCTAAAATTGTTTTTATCTGAACAATGCAATGACACAGACTCAGACTGGGACAGATTTTTTTTCAATCAATGTTGCACTTTGAGTTCAAGTTTAAACTGACCTAGAAGCCATAACTGCATTCATACGTACCGAATTTACGCTGGAAGCAGCCATTTTGACGTTTAACTACATAAATACGGTCCCAAATACAATGAATTTGGTCTATATTCCACAAAATTGCCCTCAAATCTTTGGTGACGGCTGAAAAACCGTGACAAAGGAGGCCATCTTGTATGAAGTCAGCTGATCACTTGGTCATGTGACCACTCTCATTTCATACTCTCAGTTTCCCGCCAAAATATTTGTGCCATGTGCTCCCTGCTCAGGTGAGTGTCCTTGCCTGCTTGAGAGCAGGGACGGATTACCAATTAGGCTTGGTAGGCTGAAGCCTAGGGCCCGGAGCTCTGGGGGGCCCCGACCAAAAAACATGAAAAAGGGGTAAAAAGTTGTGGTCCACTTTAAGGGCTCTGTAACAACTTGCAACCTCCTAAGGTCATGAGTCACAGAGCCCTGTTGATAGAGCTGAGGATGAGTGAAGCATCTGGCTCTGCAGTGTACAATCGCATAATTTTAGTAATATTTGAACATATGGCAAACTATCATCTGAACTCTCATTCATACATACCATCTATGACAATCACACACACATACTGTACATTACAAACACTTAGTAAGATAGAAATAGTTTTAATTTTATGCACTGTACCGGGGTCCTAACTATGATGACATGCTCTAGTATTACCAGGGGTGTAAGGAAGTATACATAGGGAGGTCTGAGTGACCTCCCGTAGTAGAACCCGAAAAACCGGATAATGGGAACCTAGCGTCTGAGTATAAAAAAAAAAGAAAAAAAAAAAAAAGTGTACAATCGTATGACTGAGGTCAAACTTAAAACATACTGGGTTAGAGTTAGAGTTATTTTATTTATAGATGCATAATGTACTTACAATGAACCTCAGATAATTTCATACAGTAGACGTGATAGTTTTACAACAAACAAATGCATCAAAGGGTAACAGCGGAGTTACTAGTAACTATAAGAATGCTGCCCCTACTTCTAATAAGTAAATTAATTATAAATCTTAAATAAATAGAACAAGATTGATGAAATGAAAATGAGGATGATCATGGATATGGATTGTAATCTTATATGATGAAGAATGCCGATTAATAAGAATTTATTACATGCAGACAGTAATGTTTTGTAAAAAGTTTCATCTTATTTCTTTCTTTCAATTGCTCATCCAAGTGTAACCATAAATGCGGGGACCTCCCAAGAAAACTTGTATTGTATTTTTCTACAGTGTGTTGTTGAGCTCTTAAATAGTTTCTAGTCCGGGTATAATATGTGTGGTGACTCAGATTAAATAAGTTTCCTAATCTCACTGGTAAATTGCCATATATATATCTATGTGAAATTTTCAATAATTCCAATTTCACCAAGTCTTCAATTTTAACAATTTTCAGTTGCTTGTAGAGTTCGGATAGTCTGGCACGTCTGCCTACATTACACATAATTCTGATTGCTTTATTTTGTTGAACTTGAATCTTCTTTAGATCTTTTGATTTAACCATTGACCCCCATGCACTAATTGCGTAACACATATGGCTTTGTACATTTGCAAAATACACCAATTTTTGTAAGTTTTTCGGCAAGAAATTCTTTGTCATATTTAAACTATAAATACCTGCAGTCATTTTCATTAAAACTTGCTTTACCTGCAAATCCCATTCCAAGAATTCATCTACATGGACCCCAAGAAATTTAATTTGTTTTACTCTGTCAATAATGTTTATTCCTAATTTAAACACCCCATTGAAATTGAGCTCTTTTCTCTTTGGTCTGAATATCATATATTTTGTTTTGTCTATATTAAGTGTCAATGAGTTACTTCTAAACCATTTATTTAAATTTTCAATGTCGTTGTTTACTTTTTTGTAGAGAAACTTCAAGTTATTCCCTGATGCATACACAGTTGTATCATCTGCATACGTTATCGCTCTACATACTTTTAAACACCTGATTAAATCATTAGCCAGAATCCCTGCCGGGTATAAGATGCAAAAATCATGGGTGACATGCTCACTCCTGCAACAGCTAAAAGCTCCTCCCTTAGCGATGCCACTCACCTAAACTATCCACCTATCCTTATTGATCTATTCTCTCCTTCTGATAACACCAGAAAGCAGTTCCACTGCTGTCTTATTTACGTTTTTCTACGGCAACTGTCCTCTGCCACCAGGGGCGCATGAATCTGCTCAGTAGTTCCGCTTATCACATCACCAGGGACTGGCGCCACTGCTCCATTTTCCCGCCAAAAACATCCACACTCCAGTGTCAGCTGCTTTCCATGCCTGCACCCTGGCTGACCTACTTCTACTCATCGTATCTTCGTCATCTTACCCTCATTTTAAAGCTCTATCCAAGCCCTAAACGTATCAAGATGTCTCAACTATTATCCAAGCTCCTACGCGCTATCTCTCAAGTCTAATCTGCATACAATCACCAATGCATTTTTCACTTTGGCCAGGTTCATCTTCAAGCACAATCTCACAGCAGACGCCTCAATGCACACGCCTGCTGTGTAGGATTTGGCAATGTGCCAAAATATCACTTACTCTTTTTCATCACCAATATATATACTTCCTGAACTCCATTCACATATTTTCCCTTCTCACGTATTTCTCTACCATTTCAATCAAAGCACATGCTTTCACACAAACTGCAGATTTTTATCATTGACTCCCCCTAAAAATGTCCCTCAATGGGTATCTCTAGTAATATATATAAGGGGACCTAAAACAGAACCTTGGGGGGCTCCATACCCTACTTTATAGGCATCCGAAATGTGACCCTTAAATTTAACTCTCATCTGTCTATCTAATAGGTAACTCCTAAACCATGACAGCGGAACACCTCTAATTCCATAAAATTCTAATTTTTTAAATGCTGTATCATGACTTAAACTATCAAAAGCTTTTGACATATCTAGAAATAAGCACATTGTGTAGTAACCCCTATTAATGTTTTCGACAATATTACCAGTGAGATCTAAAATGGCATCAGCTGTACTTCTGTTTTTTCGAAACCCATATTGACCCTCATAAAATACTTTAAATGCTTTACAAGAAATTTAGTTACTCGAACATGAACAATTTTCTCTAATATTTTTGAAATTGTGGGTAGCAATGAAACTGGACGATAGTTGACAATATCTGATTTGCTCTTTCCTTTGTAAAGTGGTGTTATAATGGCTGTTTTCATATTATTTGGAAATATTCCCTCTTGAAGAGACTTGTTAAATATTATTTCATACATGACCCCATCCCTTTACCCTAACCCGACAACTGAGAGGTTACATTCAATTTATGGCATTTGCCACATCCTGGTGTTTCTTAAAAGTGTATCCCATTTCTGCTTTGACTGCCACACAAATCACATGTCAGAATACAGAAGATAGTAATATGAAGTTTTAAAGGTAAAACTTTCTTTAAAACAATGCAACCAGTTGGCATCATCTTTGGATTGGAATATGTGACTTTGGTAACTGTCATGCAGCACTCACACTTTGATGAACACCTCATTGAATCTTTGGATAAAACCATAATGAAGCTTTTTATATCATTTAGGCCACATTGAGTGATTCATGAGGGGCCAAATTTGTGCATCAAAATTAGATTCATAAAGATAGTGCCAAAATGACATTATGATAGGCAGCCCATTTCTCTTTGAACCTCCTCCTGAAGCTTTCGTCAATGTTTGGCCTTTGTTGTGGGACCTGAGAATTTATTGTGCATGATGGTGGCCAACTGTTCAATAACTTGGCCATATAATGAGATATAAGTATAGAGCCTGGCAATACCAAGTCTCCATGCAGATATTCCTTGTTGTGTTAATTAAGGTCCAAAAAAGCATTTATAACAGAGAGGTGCATGAAGCTTTAAGCAAGTTTAAAAGAACAGTGTCACTTTTTATACAAATGCCCTTTCATTTAGAGACATTTGTTTAAATTGATCATGTTGCATCATTTAAACTATTAATAGATGATAACAAATAATATAACTTATACTATTTAATAAAAAAGCAATTCCGAAAATCGAGAATGTCATTTTCAATAGAATTTTTAAAATCAATTACTTTCTTATTAAAGTTATGTAAAATTTTTCAGTGGATATCATGGATTATACTATTTACTGTACAATTTCACAGTTTTACTGAAGATAAAATAGATTTGAGCCTATCTTTAATTTTTTTCTTAATTTATGAAGAGTTCCTAAAGGAGGGTCAAAGGAGGGGGGGGGGGGTGGTTTGTGGCAAACTGTGACCATGGGGTGGGGGGGGGGGCCCACTGACTTAGTCAGCCTAGGGCCCATATGACTGGTGATCCGTCCCTGCTTGAGAGAGCTCTTGAGGTATAGGTATATATCTAATCTATACCTTGGTCCTTAAATGACACCTTGTAACTTTAGCTTCAGTTGGTCCAGTTGGTTTGGTCAGGCTTACAAGAGTAAAATCTCTGCATGTTAACCTCGGGGGGGTATTGCCATAGAAATACATAGAACGGACATGAGGCTCTGCCAGATGAAGCAACCAAATCCACCATCTTGGAACTGCCCTGTATGCTGGCACAATGTAACTGTGACGTCACCAATAACTGTGATGTCACTTATAGGCATGTTTCAACGCAGTGAAACAGTTTTGTTGACGAGCGAAGACCTTGATCTGACAACCGCTGTCCTGCGGATCCGCATTTTACTCATCACAGCGCTTGTGCGCATGCGTCGCTTCTCTCTAAAAAATTTTCTGGAGAAGGCAGACGTGCGACCTCGATTTCTGTCCATTTATCAAGGTTTTTACACGCTAAACAGGTTGAAATCGTTGTTATTTCGTACTTACTGGTTGTCCTGCATGCCTGGAAACACTAGGACGTCGGCCACAGTCCCGTGGAGACATGGGAGACGGGATTTCTTGGTTCCAAATCGACATTGACATCGACCACATGGTCTGCAACAGTGCAGTGGAAGTTGGGCCACCCATGGTGAAACTGTCACTAAGCCCCCGTCTGTTATGGTCAATTTCAAGTCATCACTGATGTTATGGAAGGATCCTCATCTCCAGGCTACTCCAGCTGGAATTTTATCAGCGGGATCTTCTGTTTTGCAACTCTTTTGGGCCTTCCAGGCCAATCCACATTGTGACCTGGTGACCCTTGACACTTATCACAAGAGGGCGCCAAACCAAAGACTTTCCAAAGTTCATTGGAAGCTGCTGCCACCTAGAACTCAGCCAGCTCATGTCTCCAATTGATCCTCTCCAACTTGTTGGAGTCCAATACATCTATTTTCCTGTTCATTAGAATCAAGTGTCCCTATATACATGTATAGCTGTGGGGTCTACAGCTGTGGAGCATTAAAAAAAAAAAAAAAAAAAAAAAACTCCACACAGAAGGATAGGCCTTCTATAAATATTTAGGGATTTCTCATGGTGTAATGCCACAGACAATCCCACTAATAGAATAATCTTTCTATTTCATGTTCTCATATTTTCACAGATCTATATTTCTAATTTATCACTACTTCAGTATTCTTGGTCAGCATATGATCAACCTAAAACATTATCTTATAACTTAATCACTATCATCCAGATTACTCAAAATACTATTCCAAAATTATTTATATTAATTATTCCTAATACCTTCCACAATTAAACTTTCTCTAATTCTCTTCTTTAATTTAATATCCAATCTCATTTATTCCTCAAACATTCTATATTCCCACACCACTACTGTGGTCACTTATCTAGCCTATTATATCGCCACTAGTTCTGTGATCAACTATAACTTTAATATATATACCTGATCACAACATTTATTTTTTATTGTATTTATATTTTTCTCCCAACCCGATCACCACTAATTTTGTGATCAATTATTATTCTATACCCGATCACCACTAATTTTGTGATCAATTTCTTTTATCCGATCACCACTAATTTTGTGATCTATTATTTTATATATTTCCGATCACCACTAATTTTGTGATCTATTATTTTATATATTTCCGATCACCACTAATTTTGTGATCAATTATTTTCTCTTCCCGATCACCACTAATTTTTCGTGATCACTAATTTTCATTATCCCGTGCCTCAGGCCAATTCAATATTATTGAAATTACAGATGCCAAAAAACAAGGGTCAACGTGGAAAACCTTCACCACGATTCACGCCAATCCGATCACAGATGCGGTCACCATCGACATCGAATTGGGCCGTGACCCCTTTACCAGCTGCTAACAATCGGGCTACTCCGGTTGTATTTCGAAGGTCAGCCCCCAACCAGGATGAGAGCCACTATGATTATGGCCGCTCTCTGGAAGAGAGAGTAAGGGCACTGGAATTTGCAGCCATGGGGAAACAGCCCACTCCTGTGCAGCGGGGCCAGTATGACCAGCCGTCGGCGGGATCACTAATGGGCACTCCCTCCCTTCCCTTATTCACCTCCCTCACTAGGGAAGTGCAAGACAAAGTGTCGAAGGGGGAGTATGTGGATCTTAATGCTCTGACTTCATCGGATCCTATCCCTGAAGAGCAAAGGCCAGCCACAAAACAGCTCACACCACTATCTTGGGCCAGAGCGTTTATGAGACTATCCAGTGAACTCATCCGCCAAGGAAAAGCTGATCCGCAGAGTTTACTCATACATATGGACAATGTACTTGGCTTGGCGGAAGACAACCATGCCTGGCTGGACTACGATGTAAACTTCCGTTCCCAGCTTGTCAATGCCGGCTACAGTTTTGCCCACATGCGAGTGGAACTCTATGCTAAAGCGGTTTCCACAACCCAATACCTTAGTCAAGGAAGGAACAACCGACCTGACAGGCCAGTTTCAACGCCACCAGTGCCCTTCGGGTACTGCTACAAGTTCCACTCTGCAAGTCAAAGGTGCGAGGCCTCACCGTGCCTATTCTCCCACAGTTGTCCATCCTGTGGAGGGCGTCACCCTATCTACCTCTGTGCCATGTCTAACCCACCATCTCAAGACATCTCGTCTCACCAAAAGGGGCCTGCGGATCAAAAAGGCCAGAACCAGTCCACACCACAAGGCCAGTTTCCTTAAATTCCTACGGTGGGTCGACACTAATTCTCATCAATATCACTTTCCCATTTCTTCAACTTGTTTCCTCATGGTGAAATGCCACAGGAACATGCTCCATACATTTATCCGTACCTTACCTTCCTCCATCCTCATGGTGTAATGCCACAGGAAAAAGCCCTTCAGTGTCCTCATGGTGTAAGGCCACAGGACCATATTATACCTATTTGTCAATAAATAACCCATTCATCCTCATGGTGTAATGCCATAGGAACATCTATGGGCCCTAACATATAATTATTCTCCCTCTATCCAGTTGGAAGGTTCGACCCTGACCTGTCGTTTATGGATAACATACATTTATGTCGTTTATGGATAACATACATTTATCCGTACCTTACCTTCCTCCATCCTCATGGTGTAATGCCACAGGATAAGTTCTTTCACCTATTATTCTTCCTCGTGGTTTTAATGCCACAGGATAATTCATTATCCCGGAGAATAGGCACGGTGGAACTTGTAGCAGTACCCGAAGGGTACCAATCACCCTGTAATATTACACCATGAGGATGAGAAATGGCAGTAATAACTGTGATGTCACTTATAACAATGGCATGATGTCATATCATAATTAGTCTATTGTGACGTCATGTCTCAGGGCAGTTCCAAGATGGCGGATTTGGTGACCTCATCTTGAGGTGGCATCGTACAGCCTCATGTCCGTTCTATGTATTTCTATGGGTATTGCCCCCCCCCCTCTGTCCCCTCACATTGAACCTGTGCCCCCCAGCCTCAGACTGGGAGCCCCCCCCCCCACATATGAATTTTTGGACCGTGGAAAAATTGTACAATTGGTATTGTGCCATAATTGTGCACGTCCCCCGTTCGAGACGGGAATTCAGAAAATTTTTGTGGGCCACGGGGCATGAGACAATCATCTGCAGAGGTCTACATCATTTTAAAAATAAAGTGGTGAAGCAAATTTCACTCATTGGCAATTGGTTTGGCTTGTCTGGCCACCTTTTATCAATTGTCAAAGCAGTGGTCGAAATAGCCCCTGTCTTTTGGGGGGGGCAGGGGGGGGGTTCTCCGTCACTGTCAGTGGCAAGGCCCGAAGGGCCGAAGCTTTTGGGGCCGGAGGTCCGGTGGCCGCCGGAGGCCCCAAGAAGCTGAGTGGTATCAGAAAGGACAACATGAACTCTGAAATGAATTCTGATCGAGTGTTTTAAGCATGTTTTATCTCAGAAAATTACTTTTGAAAACCCCATTTCTGGGGTCACTCCCCCCTTATTTCGAACACTGCTGTCAAAGCTCTGTCAAAGCATAAGAATCCCGGGGGGAGGGGGTACTCACTCTATAAGGGTGTATATAGAGGCGCCGCTGGATGGTAATGGTTTTTTGGCCTTCATGGATTAAAATGGTTTTGGTTTTTTGACAATTCTTATTAATTTGGTTCTGGTTTTCGCCCCGGGGGGGTACTCACTCTATAAGGGTGTATATAGAGGCGCCGCTGGATGGTTTAGGTTTTTTGGCCTTCTTGGATTAAAATGGTTTTGGTTTTTTGACAATTCTGATTAATTTGGTTCTGGTTTTCGCAACCCCAACATGTTTGGTACCGTTAGAATCGGCTTCAAAAGGGGATTAAAATGGTTTAAAAACCATGAAGATTAAATTGGTTGCCAAAAATTTTAGTGAAGGATTAAAATGGTTTGTGGTTTTGGCACAGTTTCTGGATTAAAATGGTTCTGGTTTTCAAAATTGCCGTGGCGCATCCGTATGCAAAAGTCCGCGAAGTACCCCCCCCGGGGTTTTCGCAACCCCAACATGTTTGGTACCGTTAGAATCGGCTTCAAAAGAGGATTAAAATGGTTTAAAAACCATGAAGATTAAATTGGTTTGCAAAAAATTTTAGTGAAGGATTAAAATGGTTTGTGGTTTTGGCGCAGTTTCCGGATTAAAATGGTTCTGGTTTTCAAAATTGCCGTGGCGCATCCGTATGCAAAAGTCCGCGAAGTACCCCCCCCCCGGGATAAGAATGAAAAAAAAAACTCTCTCAGCAGGAAAAGACCATCAATTTAAGGGGCTGACCAAACGATAGTTGGGGGGCTATGGATTTTACCCCCGCGACAAACTTTTTTTTCATTCGCTAGGCATCAACAAACAAGTTTTTTCACATGCGGATGAGCAACAAACTTTTTTTAGCCAAAAATAGTCAAACAGTTTCTAGGGGGGAATTTTGGGTAGTTTCGGTGGCAAATCGATCATCTTGATTAATTTTCTTGACGATTCTTTTAAAACTATTTTGGGCCAATTAATTACTTTTGGGACCAACTGCTAAGTTCTTCTTGTGTAATTTTAGTTTATTGCATGATCTAGGCCTACACACATACTCAACCACATAATATCATTAAGCAGAACTTACCAGCTGATCTGTTTTGATGACAATGAATTGATAAATTTCCAATTAAATAGGCTTATTTGTAATAATTATACAGCTCTGCAGCAGATATATCCCGAGGTACTTATAAATTACATCATAATGTCATCATTATAGTACATCCGTAGATAAAATAATTTAATGTAAAATTTATATTTCTGATTATTATCTCTTCTTCAATGTCAAGTTATCAATGGGAGTTAGGTAAGAACAAGATAATCAAAGAGATACAAACAGCGAAAGGTTATAACATGGGACTTTTGACCTGGAACTTATGTGACAAAATATCAATTGAAAATTTAGTATTGATTCAGAGTTCAATATGAATTTACGAGTGCAAATAAATTTTCATATTGCACGATAATAAGTGCTGTATTTGTTTTATTACATGACCACTATGCTTCCAATATAATGTTCCATTCTGAAAAAAATAAATTGTGAAAAAAATTTTTTTTTAAATAAAAACTCATATTGCACTCTAACCATGCAATATGAAAAAATCTGAAAAAAAAAAATCTAAAACTTTTTTTTGGAAAAAATCTCATATTGCACTCGAACCATGCAATATGAGTTTTTATGATGTCGTCATGTGACTGATTTTGGCCAATCAGCATCACTCTAGCATAGTGGATATATATTAAAGCTCAGTTATATATATTTATCAAATTATTATAGATAATTATGAATCAATGCTAGTATATATTTTTAGCTATAAATTGTTTCCTGTATCACTATTAAAGTCATATATAATTAATATAATTGTATTTTGATTGTGTGTAGATCGGATCTATTTTTTTTTACTTTTTTTTTCCTGTAGTTAACTCTGATATAGTGTCCACCATATACATGCATGATATAGATAACTTTACGAAAATTGGATCCTGCAAAATTGCCAATATTCAATAAAATGTTCACCCAGTTTCTTACTATAGCCCTAGGCATACCAAATTTGTGAAGCAATTGGGTGACTTTAAAAAATGTCTTTGGAATTCTGTAATAAAAAATGCAGCATTGCAGGTGCAGGGATAATGTAATAAAAATACACGATTTTTTTTTTCTAATAAATGGGAGTTTGTAATATAAAGCCCTCCCCCCCCTGGCTCCCCAGTGCCCCCACTCTGGATCTGCCTCTGCTAACTCTTCCTATTCTTGTAAAGTCTCAGATAAAAAAGGAGTTAGGCCTATAGGTGCTTTTTTCATAAATTTAATTCAACCATATGTGAACTAATAGGCCTAACTAATCACTCACTGTGTAATAACTAATCACAGAAAAGGTTCCTCAGTGCCACGGGCACCTGCTGCGTCTCGGTCCGCTCTTCGTCTGATCCGCGTTTTACTACGTCCAGTTGCCATTGGAAACGATGTAAACAACCTTGCAGAGCTGCTGGAACTTTCATCTTTTTGCAGTGTTTTATCTTTTACAGGTGTGTATAAGTTGTATTTAAAGGTGGTTTCTCCTTATCTACATATTTACAAGGCCTCGAGTTTGGTCTAAAACAGAACTGCATTACCCAATTTACTGCAATGATCAATTGACTGAGCACTGTCTTTCAACATTGTTCAACAATGATTCAATGTTAATCACTGAATCAGTACTGACAGTAGGCCCATTAAAAATTTAACCATAAATTTATTTATGATTTAACACAAATATTAGACAATCACAATGTTAACTTCATGTCTACAAGTCATGCTATTTTAGTATAGGCTATATGAGCACTTCCCACTCAAAATTCAAATGGCCTACAGTATTATTATATCAAAAACAATATTCTGTAAGGCCTACAGTATCAGTGGCGTAACTTAGGAGTCTCGAGCGGGGGGGCACCTGGGGGGGCATGCGATTCTCTGGAGGGGAACCCTCTATACTAATTGTATATTTTAGCCAGAGTTGGAAAGTTCATATGGGGGGGCACCTGGGGGGGCACAGTTCCAATATGGGGGGGCCTGTGCCCCCCCCCGTGCCCCCCCATAGGGACGCCACTGGGCCGCCTACTACTAGTTCTGCAGTACTGTCATTCATCCCACTGTAATCGCTGAGAATACTGTGAAATAATAAGGGGGCGACCATGGCATTTAATATTCAGGGGGGAGGCTTGGAGGTTTCCTCAGCTTGAAATTTATTCACATTAGCCGACTACACATTGTCTCGTCTCACATGCGAACTAACGTTTGGCCTGATTCCGCAGCCTACAGAAGTCCTACAACAGAAATACACGTACCTGTGTGTAGATTAGCAATTTTGCAATCTAAATATCACATTTTCGCGATGTTTTGGTGCCGTTTTTTGCCCGATTTTCAACAGTTTTTGATGACGGCAGTCCATACAAACTTGTTTACATTCTTGACGCTACCATAACAATGGCCTAAATTGCTGTGACGTCACAAACATGCACTGCAATGCCACTCACGACTTAGTTCTACTAAGCTAAATTATTTGCATTGCTTTAGGTTCATGCATTGCTTTTCCACAGCCTATAGAATAAGTGGTAAATTTGAGTTCGCATGCTTGATGAGACAAACTGTACTACGTAGCCGCGGCAGTACTGGTAATTATTTATTTTAAGTGCGGGAAGTCCCTGAGTATTCATTCCCAAATCAAACAACACCATGTGAAGAAATACGCGTTCACTGCCCAACGGCCTTCGAAAAGCTTCAGCAGAAATTATTTATTGACATAAATAAAACTCCAAGATTCCCCCCCCCTGGCCCTTGGGCCCTGGATATTAAATGGTCACCCCCTTATAAATAATTATAATCATGCCGGGCATATTTTATGGTGGCCTGCAGCCCCCCCCCCCTCCAGCATCAGGGAAAGTAGCTAATCAAGGGAAATCTTGACCAAAATCAGGGCACATCCACTGCCCTGGTCGCATCTGACAGCCATCCGTAACATGTTAAAATTGCATCTTGTTACACTTCTTCAGCTGAGTTTTTTGTCAGATTTCCTAGACCCAGGCAGTCTGTGATGGATAATAAATGTCTTCTATCATGATTCATCTTATGATGTATGCTTTTAAAGTTGACTGAAATTCTTTCCAGGAATTACAAAATAATTCAAGATGCCGACGAGCAGCATATTGAGTGGCTTTGAGTGGGATGATGGCATGACCATGCCCGTGGCCAATGCCGAGAACAAATACCTCGAGGAACTGGTAAGAATGTTTTTTAATAAGACTTTGTTTTTTAATCTTTTATTGGTTTACAATTTGAAGCGGAAGCACAAGATATTGATAACGCAGAGGGTAGTGCATTTTTGCCATTGCTAAGTTGCGTGCAGTGATGTTGAATTTAAAAAAGTTTAACTAGCTTTAGGACCTATTTGTTTTATAATTACTTTGAATTCGTAATTACTCATTTGAAATTGAAGCTTAATTTAATGAGCCCTTTTATAGAAAAGTTATTTGGCTATCATTCAATCAAACATGTAATTGACTGTAACATAAATCTGTAGTGTAGATTGGCAGATAAATGTGGAAAGACAGCTCTCAAAGACCAGTTATTGGGGCTTGCTAGGGTTGATTGATGGGATGGGAGAGATAGTGGGAGTCCTCAAAACATTACTTTCCCAGCACAGACACTGATACAAGGGGCCGTCAAGTTAACGTCTCATCTGAATGACATACAGCAGGGATGTTGCTTATGAAATTTTTTTTTTAACTCTCTAAAAATCTCAAAAATTATAAATGTTTCTAGGCTGGTTTGAAAACTTATTTTTTCTTCTCTTTTATATTGACAGGTCCAAAGAAAAGAAAGAGAAATTGCCACATTTGAAAATGAAGTCGCAGATCACGAGGACAGACTTCACTCCATGTCGGAGCATCTCAAAAATGTCCGCCAAGAACTCAAGAACACACAGGTACGTTATTTCTTTGATGCCTCTTTGTGGACTTCTTCAGAACTTTATCTCTGCGCTATAAGACCCATTGCGAAGAGACCGACTTGCCTTCAATTACACAGCTGGCATTTTGCCGATTAGTTTTTGTCAGTCAATCCAGTTTACAGTGGTCCAACGTGCCCCGGCCATGCTGGTCCAACCTGCCCCGTCCCAACCTCTTATGAAAATGTGCATGCCTCGCTGAGAAGGTTGAATGTGGAAAGATTATAATGTTCATATGACAACATCCAAAAATTTCATACCTGGACAGTTTCGGTGACCAATCTGTCACCTTCCTCAGCAATGACTGGCTAATGGAGCTGTGCACCACCAGGTGGCAGGGTGGTGAGAAGAGTGTCATAAACATGACTCAGTTTGTAGGCCCCTTCGTCCCTGTTCATTGGTGAAATCTCCTTCCTTATCCAAATGGCTTCTTTCATCTGTCTTTTGCGTGCATCTGATTCTTTCGCTACTATTTTGATGTTGTTCCAGTCAATGACATGATTGACTTGCGAGACATGGTCAGTTATGGCGGATTTGTTATATTCCTTTTCTGATGTTTTCCTTGCTGCCCTGGTGTATCTGACTTCGACCTTGGTTTCCACATCCTTCTCATGTTCATCCAGCCTGTATCCCAAATTTCTTGCTGTCTCTCCTATGTAAGCTTGATCACATCCCTTACATGGTATTCTGTAAACGACTCCACTGTTTTCTTTAAGATCGTATTTGTCCTTGGGATGCACGAGTAATTTTCTAAGTGTCATATGTGGCTTCATCGCTGTCTGTATGCCATACTTCCTATAAACTCTGTCCAATGCCTCCGATAGACCTTTCACATAAGGAATAACCACCAGACCCTTACTTTTCTCTGTCTTCTTGTTGTTGCTCTTGCTTTTCTCCTTTTCTTTCTTTTGTGACATCTGTTTCTTGACCAACTTGAAAGCCCAATCTGGATATCCACATTTTCGCAAAGCCTCTTCTACTCTCTTTTCTTCCTGCTCACGGTCTTCCATTTCTGTCACGATGTTGTTATTACGGTCGTATAATGTCCTTATAACTCCTAATTTATGATGTAGAGGATGGTGTGAATTCCAATTTAAATACTGGTCCGTATGAGTGCTTTTGCGATAAATCAATAATTTGACAGTACCATCTGGCCTCTTTACTAACAAAGCATCCAGGAAAGGCAACGTACCATCCTTCTCCTCTTCAAAGGTGAACTTGATGCTACCTGTGCTATCAACTTGATTCATGTGATCTGTCAATTTCTGTGTCATGCCTCTATCAACTTTCTCCATGATATCATCAACATATCTTTTCCAAAACTTTGGTTTACAATCCGGTGGTGCTGTTGAGATGGCTCGCTGTTCAAGGTCTTCCATGAATAAGTTAGAGACAATGGGAGAAACAGGACTGCCCAATAATCTTTGGACTTCACCATCCTGATGAACTTCATAAGGAAGAAGTTGAATGTGAACTCGGGAAACTTATACCAAACTTTACTTAAGTGGTGATATTTCCAGTTTATGAGACTTGTCTGACTGGATCCCCTGCATTTTAAGAGGGGTAACATAGAAATCGAGACTTGGAAAAAGTCACTTTTTATGCTGAAAATCAGGAAACCTGAAATAGAACTCACACTTTTCCTTCAATGCTCATGAAATATTTTGGGTGAAAGGCATACCACTAAAGGTCTCTTCTTTGGGGATTTGGATAACTGCTCATGTTTTATAAAAAAAATATTGGGGATGGTCCAACGTGCCCCGGTCTCCCCTACATTTTGCACCCTGATGAGAGACCACTCTATAACCGGAGACCACTCTATAACAGGAGAGGAGGGGTCTTCTAACGCAGGGACTAAGTACTGTGCTGTTTAGTGCAGATACAAGAGATTCAAACATTTAAATGTTTCATTATTCTGTCATTTTATAATAAACTCATTTCCTTTAAGGATGTGCCAATACATCTTTGACACATTCCTTGTATTTCGTTTGTTTATCTGATGTTGTTGTTGCTTTTTCAGGGCTTGGTCAATGCACGAAGGAAAGAGATTGAAACGGAAGAACATCTGAAGAAAGTAGCAGAGAGGGAACAGGGGCGCTTGGGTCAAGAAGTTAACAGACTCCAGAAGGATTTAGATGAACTCAAGGAGAAGAAGAACATCTATGAGGTTTGATATTTATTTGCCTCATTTACTATCAGCAATTCCCGAAAAAGCTTGAAAAAAAGCTGCGTAAATTTCATCACCAAGTTATTTGTGGAAAGACTATTATTTAATATGTGCCCCGTCATATATGAAAATATTTGAAATGTGCTCCGTTTTATCCAATATGCTCATTAATAAGTCAGTAGTCCTGAACACAGGTCATTTTTTGGAGGGATTGCTGTAGTGTTGAGATGAGTGTTAAAATGAACAATCAATCCATTAAAAAAAATTTTGTCTGACACTTGGGACAGCATTATTATGTCAATGGCTTAATTATAACGATTATTACGTTATGGAATAATTAAACAATCTTTTTTATTTTGCAGAACAACATCTTCAAACAGACGCAAAAGTTAGAAGAATTGAAAGCAAAGATGAACTGGGACCAACAGGCATTAGAAGCATGGTTGGAAGAATCGGCCAGAAAAGACGAGGACGCTATGACCTTGCAGAAGTACACTCGTTTTGACGAGGCTAAGATCAAGGTGAGAATGAAAAAATTGGACCCAACTCTCTCCAGACTCCTAATTAGCATCTACTATGCATTTGAATATATAGCAGTGTGTAAAAAATGTTGCCTTTATTTTTTCAGGAACTTTCTTTGCAAATTGAAAACCTGACAGAAGAATCTCAGAAACGCAGAAAGAACTTGGACAATGAAGTCACTGAAACATTGAGTGCACAGGTGAGGCATTTTTCTAGTCCCATTTTGTTGTTTTACTACTCATACAATTGTAAATATTTTTTGGGTTCAATGGGTTGTAATAGAAGAACCTATTTAAGCTGACCGATCGCGACTGTAAATTACCATAAAGTCTCAGACTATTGTGTAGGCACAGGCCGATAGTCATTTATACATATTGTCTGTGTTGTTCTTAATGAATTATAGCTGAACAGTAATTCTACATGTATGACCATTTACCGGTGGTGTAGGCTTTAGCTCATTCCGAGGATGAATTTTTCAAGTATTAGCAGAAAAGACCTGCTTCTCTTTGAATTACACACAGTCAATTTCAACCTCTATGTTCTGATTACTCACTTTTAGATTGAGCTTGACAAGACAGCAGAAGAGTTCCGCAAAGCCCACGCCCAAAGACAAGAACTGATCTCGCAGTGGGAACAGACCATCGACCAGATGCAGAGGAGGGACAAGGAGATGGACTTACTGGCTGCTGTAAGTATCATGAATCATTTGAGATATTATAACAAAACAACCCAAGTCAGGGTCACTGAGTAACAATATCACGAGCTGTTGTGTGAATTAATATCACTCGAGCCCGCAGGCTGTGAATATCACTGTTTACAGTCAAAATATCAGGGCCTATAATATTGTAAAAAATACCACCCTTCAAGGGCAATATTTTTTAATAATGGTTATGACATCACCAGCATTTCAGCTGCCTGATGATGTCACAAACCAAACAAGGGCCAGAATAATGGGATTGTGACGTCATATCCATTGTTGCTCCATGGTGACGTCACATTTTTGTAATGGCACAAATAGTCCCTCTTTATAACTGAAAATTTAGGTAAAACCAGGTGATATTATATCTTTTATAGGTGGATCAAGGGGAGGGGCACAGGAGGTGTGCCCCCCCCCCCCTCCATTTGTCATATATAAATCCTTCATATTGCTATTTTGGAAAAAAACTATTTTTTGGGACTAAAATGTTATCAGTATTGCCCCCCCCCCCCCTTTTGAAAAATCCAGAATCCGGCCCTGTCTTGCATCAAGTTACAGAGTAGTTGTATATTTCATAGTTGGGGAAAAATGTGAGAAATCGGGTTTTCTGTTATTTTGTTCCTTCAAGGCTTCATTTCATATTAATTTTTTACGCAAATTAATCAAAGTCAAGACAGAGGTGCATGTGACACAAATTTTTTAACAGAGAGTAAGCTATTTCAATTTCCTCGTTTCTGCATTAATTTAATGTTATAATAATGTGCAATGTTTCACAAGTCAAACAGACATTCATTTGTCTTTCTTCAAGAGAAAAATTAAGTTTTTGCAATATAGGTTTAAAATGTATTTTTATCGATTGCCATCTCAATTGATATGAATTCAATTCCATTTTGACATTGAAATTAGTATTTTTCCCGTGAATCTATTCACATCCGTCTCTCTTTACTCTCTTCATACAGCAACTAGCCAAAGTCAAAACAGAGGTACGAGCAAGAGAGGAGACAATCAAAGAAAAGCAACAGTTTCTTGATGGTGAGATTGAAAACAACCAAGAGCAAGAAAAGAGAATCGCAATTGCCGAGAGGACCGCTTCTAAACTCAGAATCGACTTACAAAGTGCCGAGGCAGCGAGAGACCAGTTCCAGAGTGAGGTTCGTACGTTATCTGCTATTCTGTTTTGCCAATTATTGGGGTGAAATTGAGTTGATTCAAGTGATTGCTCAATGGTCATTAACAGTGAAGCTAAAACTAGCCAGGGTTCCCACTCAACCTGGAAAACCTTGAAAACCTGGAATTTTGGGTTGTGCTTTTCCCGGCCTGGAAAAACCTGGAAAATGTGATATTTCCACCAAAAACCTGGAAAAAGTCTGGAATTTGGGGTTCTCTTGCCAAAATTGAAATGGTCCAGCAAATTGTGGACTTCGACGACTGTCCGGGGCGCAAAATCAGTTTGAAAGAATTGCAGGTTTAGGCCTTGAAAATTGGTTTTGGCAGCATTGAAAAATCTGGAAAAAAGCTTGAATTTGAACGACAAAAGAGTGGGAACCCTGACTAGCCCCAGCAAAGCAAGGTCATGCATTTGGCATTTCTTGTTCTTGAAGACAGTTACGTACTCTACACAGTGCATCCTTCTTCACGTGTGTCTAGAAAATCATAGTTTTTTTCGTCTCGATCAATTATAAGAATATTGAGGATTCAAAATCCTTTCTTAGGTAATATTAATCTTCAGTGTTTATTCTACATTGTTTGCAGCTGGAAGCCCTCAAAAGAACAGTAGACCGCACAGCAGTTGACCTTGAGTCCACAAGGTCAATGGTGACACAGCTGAAGAAGGAGGTCCAGGACAAAATAGCCAAGTAAGATAAGATATTTATTTGTTTAATCAGATCAAAATAGTTTGATTTTAGAGATTTTATTTATCAGAAATTTTTTCTGACCCAAACAATGTATTGAATTTGACAAATTGACGCAAGGGTTTACTCTCTGATGGGAAATCATTTGAGGTTTGGTTTTGCTGCAAATGATTTCCCATTGAAGTTTTTTAAGGAGACCTCAACCAAACATATGAAGAAATAATAAAACGAGTGAAAAATCTCTTAAACAAGAATCCGAGGATTCAAACCCTGGGTTCTGTTGGGAATTAGCAAATTAAGCATAAGATCCGTGGATATAAGATCAAAGTAGCACTGCACTGCGAAGTGCAATCAGCTTTGACACCTGTCAGATTGACTTCAAGTGCTGTTTCTCAATGGCAATTTGTTAAACTGAGGGTGAAAAAAGGCTTTAGAACTTGCTGATTGCAATTAGCATTGTTAGGCTGCTTCTGAGAATATATATGCACTGCAAAAAGCAATTGCCAAATGCATTATAATGTCACGTGGCGACATAATAATGTGCAAAGTCAGCTTGAAAACAGCCCCTCAAGACTCAAACGATCTATTTCACAACAAAGTAGGGGAAGCTTGGGAGAGTTGGGCCACTTTTTACATTCTTGCACCTCCTGCTAACAGTAATGATTATATAAACATGCTTAATGCATATATTGTATCTTGAAATATTTAAGAAAAATATCTTTGATATTTGCCCAAGAACATATGAGCTACAGCCCCATGAAAATCGGAAAATAATTGGCCCAACTCTCCCCATCAAGTGGGAGACTTGGGCCATTCAGGAGGGAGACTTGGGCCATTGCAATATATCTGGTTCAGTTAAGCTGCACTTGAGGCCATAATATTTTTAACCTGAAGTGTGGTGGTCATAGAAGTCGCTAATCCTGAATTGAGGCCTCTTGTAACTCTAGCCTGCCGTCAGACTTAACCCTCGACCTGATGGCCCAACTCTCCCCATCTAGATTTCCTGATATCTAATTTTATTAGACTATGAATAATTATTAAGGCCTAAAAATATTCAATCTCTGTTAAAAATTGCTCTAGACAAGTTCTTCTGTCTTAATAAAAATAAATCTTGGTAAATGCAACACATGTGGGGAGAGTATTGGCACTGTCCCAACTCTCCCCCATTCCACCATTTTTCTCTAAATCCCAATTATGACAAAACCGGTTGTCTGATAATTTTCCAAAATATGTTAATAACAACTGAATAGTCAAGCCTACCAAGCATGCCGTAGAAAATTTTCTCAGTCTTTGTTGTCTGACAGACAATTAAAAACTCGTAACATGGCTCAGTTTTTCCTTTTTTCGTCCAAATTTGAATTTTCTTCTCTCTAAAGATCGTGACAAGCAAATTAGCAAGAAATGTTACATCCATTGAAAGATTTTTATTTTTATAAAATTTTGGTGGCTGCAGCTATCTCAAAAAATGTTTAGTTTCCTCAAAAATCAGGGTGGCCCAACCCTCCCTGCGGCCCAACTCTCCCAAGCTTCCCCTACTAAAAAAAAAAAAAAAAAAAAAATTAAAAAAAATTAGTCAGGGAGCAAGTAGAAATTCCGTGGGATTTTAATGGTGAAAGCAAGCCACCATGCCAGTGTGGTAGGGGGGACCTCAAAGTACAAGAAAATACATGTTGGCAAACTGGGGACCGCATATGGTGGTCAGGGTGATGCCGTCAAAAATGAGTACCGCAGATGCTCGGAAATTGGCATGAAAACTGTGAAATTGCAACTTTAAGGGTCTGTCAATGGTCTAAATATATATTCTGAATAGCTTGGTTATGTGATAGACCATGCAGCTAGGTCTCTCAACCACACACATAAATTTTTCAACTCAATAATACAAAAACAACAACTGTTACGGCCACTTACCACTGCGTAGCAAATTTCGCTGAGGCTCAATAAATAAAATTTCTTAATTTTATAGTGTGACACATCATTTTTGGGTTTTGGGAGTCAAGGAATTTAAATTTAATGGTTTAAAAGTAGTTGGATGGTATCTATGACTCCTATTTACCCATATGAAGGATCTAAATGTTATTAAACATCACCAAGATGTACTTATACCATTGGAAAAGCTGGGACCCAACTGACAATTTTGCATGTTAACATCTTGCCAACGATTAACACTGTTAGTAATATAAAACAAAAAATCAGATTATTGTTATTTTACAAAAATTAGGAGTTAGAAGGTATAATAGAATAAGCATATGATGTCTAAGTCAGTTAGACACCTTATTTTCAGGTTCGACCAGACATGTTAGAACCTAAAAATCGTTGTCCAACTGATACTCAAACCATTGTGAGCGCCCTGAGCAATTTTATTTATAATATGCTCGATTAGGCCTATAGACATTGTTTTACTATTTGTCGTCTAATTGCATGATTTTATGCATTAATTTATTTCCTCTTGGAAAAAACTTTGCAAACTCTTTTTATTTCAGTATATTATTATTAATATCATTTGCATGTGCTGTACTATCCTGAATTAAGCTTTTGAACAATTGCTATTCAAAGTAAATTCATAATCTGTGTGCACAAATTTCAACACTGTTCCTAGCTAAGTTTATAATTTCTATTGTGGGCATGTGTTACCTTAAAAACTGGTTGAACATTGACATTAATCTGGGAGCAAAGGCTTTTAAAAAGATCCAACCACACAACTTTGCCAATACCTGAAAAAAAAAAATCAAAATTACTAACCTTAGTGTGACTCTAAAATTTGCTTTCACCAACACAGCACCTGGGGATTGGTTTAACCAATCCATCCTCATTCCGTGTAACACTAATTACAAGCTTCTTATTCTGCTTCAGAAAATGATTTGACATACAATGATGTTTTGATGAAATTCAAATTTTATTGGACCTCATCTTGACTACTAAAGCCATAAAAACTGACCCAAGAATTTAATTTTTATCAAAAATGCAGGCCAAAAATGCAAGATTGTCTCAGCAATGGCATTTGTTGGTCCTATTTTGAATTGTCAAAGAGCATAAGAAGGGAGGATCAAAGGAGGAGCAAAAGAGGAGTCATCAGAAGAACCTCAGTCTAGATAGATAGATAGATAGACATGGTCAGTGCAGCCCTCTAAGCCCAGTTCTGGGTGCTCACGAGGGTTGATTGATGGGATGGGAGAGAGAGCGGAAGTCCTCAACATGATACACATTTACCCCATGTGAGGGATCTTATACTTGCCCAGAATAGACACTGCACAAGGGGCCGCCAATTTAATGTCTCATACGAACGACATCCAGCAGGGATTTTGCTCATGAAGGTACACAGAAAATTTTGGGTTCCCCACCCAGGGTTCGAAAAGATGCAGGCAAAGACCTTCAGCGGAGCAGGTGGGCACCTAAACCACTTGGCCACCCAGCTGCATAATCCTTCCACGTCTCACCTGTTTAGCTGGAGGGAAGCACAGAGATAGTGGAGTATAAGGAGGAAGCATGGGTGAATGAGGGAGGCAGGGAGAAAAGGAAAAAAGGTACATGTAGACAAGACGGTAGCTGGGAAAAAGGGCGACTATAAATGTTGAAGTATGGAGGAAGGAGTGTAATCAAACACCTTCGTATTGGAGTTGGGAGGTTTTTTCAACATGCTGAAGGGTCGCCAGGCAAGTGCTGAAAACAATTTATTCAACACTCACTACATTACACCATATTTAATATAGGCAGTGGCGAATACAGGGGGGGGGCCTTAGGGGGCCGGGCACCCCTGCCCTGGACCACCAAGATCAATAGTAGCATTTTGAACAAAAATTGCGATAACGCAAACCCACGACTGCCGAAGCACGTCTGGGCCCCCCTAGACTATCGTGTCTGGATCCGCCACTGATGCGAGGGTGCATTATGAAAGGGAAGTAGTGGAAGGATGAGGGAGACAGGAGGAGGCAGAGAGGTGGAGACTACAAGTACCGGGACAGGTGAGACATGGAAGGAATATGCCAGGAGATTAGTAAAAAGGGAGAGAGAGACATACAGAAAAAGGAAATGCGGAATGAGTAGGCCGGGAGAATGAGTGGAGGGAATGAATTTGTGAAGAAAAGGCACCGATGGTGATATGAAGTTTGATGGGGATGCGATAGGGAGGGAGACAGGAGGAGGGTGGGAGGAGACAACAGGCAAGGAGGGCATGGAGGGGGAGAGCAGTGGATTAGATGCCAAGATTAAAAAAAGAGGATGTTCTTTTTTTTTATCTGCCATGAAAGAATTGATATTTTATGCACAAAACAGATATTAGAATATTGCATATATTCATTAATCAGGTGGCCCACCAGCAACATAAATCTTTTTGGTCTTTGGTGGGTCTCCTCATTCGTCTATGCCTGTTTGTTTCTCATTTCATCCCTTCGTCATTACATTTTTGTAAAACATAGATGATGAAATAAATGAAATATGTCTGTCTGTCTGCACAGTACTATGTTTTAGCCAAAGTATAAGTTTTCACTATGTTTTGATTCGATTTGGTCATGTATTGACATAAGGCACATGAACTTTGTGATGAGCCTTTCACTAATGATACAGCTCATGTCAGCAACAGTGCAGCACCAATGCACAATGGATAGGGGTTATTGCCCAAGGCTCCAGTGCCTTAGCACCCTACCGTTTTGGTGATTGCTGTGACGCAATGAGTGATGAGAAGATTAGGAGTCTGGCGTATACCCTCTTTCAGCTGCCTCAGCATAGAAACCGGATACGACCCACCTACATTTAATGTTCCATCGGCTCTAACTAAATTGAGTTTTTGTACTTGTGCATTATATAATTGTTAATTTATGCTGAATATATATGTTTTTTATTCAAAGTTGGTAAAACCCTTCATTAGAGAATAATATTCACTATTTAAACACTTTTTTTATCAACCTTTTCAATTTTTATTGAGACTTTTGGGAGAAAGTAAACTGAAAAGAAGGAGACAGATAGTGTTGTAGTTATGAAGAAATGTGACTGGAGGGAAATGTTTAATTTGAGGTGGTGATAGTAATAAAGTAAGAAGGATTTTATTTTAAAACAAGGGCACTTGCACAAAAATGAAATGAATTGCCATCACGGACTTTATAAAGACATTTTACTTTTCTATAAGTAACTAGAAATACTTTCATTACTTTCCTCTTAATGTCTGAGCAAGAGTGAATCCCTGATTAGAACATTCAAGCAAGGCTTTAAATTGTGGCATTATTAAGATCCAGGAAATATGAAACTTTCATTTGTTACCAATATATATATATAAATACAAAACTTTCATGTGTTACCCATATGCCAATGTATAAATGGTTCTTGCCTCCCCTGCTCCCCCCCCAAATTAGCATTGATTTAACTTTCATTGACTGCCCTACATCAATTTAGGCCTGATATCATGTCTCTAGCTGCTGTAGTTCTCAAGATAGAGGGTATTTTTGCGTGTTTTTTTTTCTTATTGTCTAAAACGTATTTTAGTGTTTTAGGCATTTTCATAGTTGCCTAAGCAATGTTGGATGCAATGTATCAACACAAAGTTTGACCAAGATAGTCAGCCAATTGTCATGATGTTCATTGTATAACATTGGCTGAAAAGTGCTTCTTGTCAGACATTATGGCTGCCATTTTGGATTTTACTGGAGGTACATACATCAGAAAAGTAAAAGAATTATGTCCTCCTTCCCAAAGAAAATGTATGTAACAATGTTAGTCGAACGGGAGTTACACAAGGTAACACACTGGGGAAAAATTACAGGCCGATTGTCATATATCTTATACGTTATCTGGAGTGTATATATATTTTACATTATTATGTTCAAATATATGATTATTTTGGCTTAGAAATTGTTAGAATAACAAAATTAATGCCAGAAATGGAATTAGCAATCTAAAATTACCCAAAATTGATGTGTCACTTATCTTATCATAACAAATAACCACAGGATGAGAAAAGTGTGGCATATTCCAAGATGGCGGCTGGCGGCCATCTTGGAATCCATAATACAGCCTATTTATCAGAATATTACTAATACTCACTATCCTGAAGAAAAACTTTGCTAAAAAAACCTTTTCATCATGACTTTTTGTCAAAATTCTAAAAATGTCATAATTTTTTAGTGCGAAAATTGCAAAAAATCAAGCTTCTCTTACGACCCTCATATATGCTATCACGTGCTGACGCCAGCTTGCCAACATCATTTTTTGGAAAGCTCAGATCATAAGGAACAAGATGGTACCAGTGGCTTGCTTTCACCATTAAATCCCCACGGGACTTCTCTGAGCTGCACTTGCTCCCTGACTAAATTATTTTTTTTCAAATTACAAAAAAAAAAAAAAAAAATCATGACAAACCATCCCGAATTCCACAACGCATTTTAGTTCACCTCTATATGAACACAAAATGGCCCACTTGACCACATCCACACCTGTATTAAGGCTGATAAAAAAAATGATATTTTTCACGTCTCTCTCGAAAAACTATATAAATGTTCACAATCTAGTGTGTGTCAGAATGCTTAATTAGCCTATTCAAAATTTCAATAGAATAAAATTATTCTCATTTTTTTACCTCAGATTGGAGCAAGCAAAACAGGTTAAAGAAGCACTGATGGAGAAATTGAAAGTTGCGACTGAATCAAAGTTGAGTGCGGAAGAGAGAGCTGCAAGAATGGATGAACTAATGGAAGAGGAAGAAAAAAGACAAGTGATGATAGAAGCGGAATTGAAGAGGCTCCGAGAAATGCAATTCAAGAAAGCTCAAGAGCTCCACAAAGCCAGGACGAGCGAAAAAGACTGCGAGGCGCAGATACAAGGAAGTCGGGCCGCCCTAAGGAATCTCCAATCAAAAATCAACCGATTGGATGACGATTCAATCAAGCAGCAAGAAATCATATACAATCAGGTTTGTTGTGCAATTATTTAGCTTCTCATTTTGCACGTTTTGCAATAATTTAGTTTCTCTCTTAAAAAAAATTTATTTCATGAAAGTTCAATTGCATTGAATGGATACCAAAGCATGAAGTTGTAGAAGGTGCTACAGTACTATCTCCTATGATTTCTTGTGGCACTGAAGATCTGAGATCTATAATATAGAATTAGATTTTTTTGCTATTTTTTCATTATCTTATGTTTTTTCTCTACAGGACTTCAACATTCAGCAATTAGAAAGACGCCTTGCCAAAATGCAAGGGGAGCAAAGCAACGAAGAGAAACTGCAATTAGAGGCAAAAATAAAAGCTCTGACAGCCGACTTGGAGGAGAAAAATGCCACCCATCATCTTGTCAATTTACAACTGAAGCGATTACAGGTAATGTGTTATTTGAAAGTACTTATTGTAAAGCTAAATGTCTCAAATAAATTGGGTTAGCCTTGGAAGTAAAGTTTTGGATTCCTTGCATCCATGATATTGTTAAACATTAGCAGGCTTCTAAAGTTTGGAGAGGAGAATTTAGGAAAGTTTTAATATTTCATTTCAGGATGATGTGCGCAGGGTGAGACGAGATGTGGAGAAGAATTCGGAAGAGAAAAATGACATGATGAGCAAAATACAAGAGTTGAATCTACACAACGACAGCTCTACTAGAGAACTGAAGCAGCTGACTAACAGCAAACAGGTAGGGTTATTTTATGACTTGCCATTCTTGTGTGTAGTTGAGTGAGACTTATGGTTCGGTTAGTCTGAGACACAGCAATAGTTGGGAGTGGTGCTGTCAGTTGTGACATCATAGCTGTTTGGGCAACATCATTCTGATTATGTAATAAACTGATTATGTAATAAACTCACGTAGCTTGTCTGAATAGCTAAAAAGCTGTGACTCTCCTTCTGAAATTGAAAATCGACAACAACTAGCTCAAAACATTATGGAAATGTATTAGGCAGCCATGGGTTTTGATCCCAAACACACGGGTATTATTTCATCCTTGTAAATTGTCTCATTGCTGAGATATCAACAAAAACAAGGGTTACTTTTAGGGCTGTGTCAAGATGTAGTTGAGCAATTGCAATGTATTTAATTAAATCAAATTAATCAATACTTACAAATTGCAATTAACCTTTTCCAGGACATGATGGTTGACGAAAACATCCTAAAACTGGAAATCAAACGTCTCCGTGATCAACTGAACAACAAAGCAGACCAAGTGATGTCCTTAGAACAAAGACGATTGCAATTAGACACGGCCATGAAGGAGAGGGGCCAAGAAATTGCAATCCACAAGGACATGTTGAGGTCGCAATTGAAGGCTGCTAACGATGAGAGACAGAATATCTCCAGCGAGCTTCATAACCAGATTTCGAAGATCGATAAGTTGAGGAAACGGTAAGTGCAATTATAAATCTGATATGACAGGTGTATGTTTGATTGCAATGGGGGACTTCAATGCATCAGGGGTAACCATTTGATAGTGAGTAAACAATGGTGATGTCATCAATTGTGTCATTGTTGCGGTTGTGACATCAACATTGTGACAATGGTGACGTCACAGCGCCACTACCAACCACTGAGAAGTCTCCCATTAGTATTTGCCTATCTAATTGTAGTAAAAGCTAAGATGGAGTTGTGAATAGGCATACTAACGATTGCAATTTTGGATACATAATAGGTATAGTGGCTTGATGGTGCGGCTATACGAATATTACAAAATTTGGCCTAGTTTTTTGCAAACACCTCTAATATAAAGACCATGTTTTTACCTCTAAATAGTTTTGAGTTATAATTTCACTATTTTCGTAGGTATCAAATCATAACTGTCTCCATGGCTCCTCCCGAGGGAGAGGAGGAAAAATCTCAAGCCTACTACGTCATCAAGGTTAGTAATAATAATATGCGATAAATTTCTTGAAATCCTTTCTTATAAATTTTCTAATTTTAATGTCGCTTTTGCAAGTTTTTATATAGTGGTAATGGTTGGCTTTCACATATTAATTAGGCCGCCCAAGAAAAAGAGGAACTACAGAGAGAAGGAGATGACCTTGATGCCAAGATCAGAAAAGCTGAAAAGGAGATCCGAGCTCTGGAAAACACTTTGCGATTGATGAACAACAGGAATGAGACATACAGAAAGAGCTTCCATAAAGTCACGGAGTCAAGTGAGAGCTTTCTTCTTTAGTTAATTTTATTGCAACAGCGCTTATTGTACAGTTGGTCCCAGTGATCAGTTTGTCCAACAAAGAAACACTTGATATCTAAGTGCTGCTCTGAGCCTCTAATCGCTGGGTCCCGGGTTAGGTTCCAGCTCTGGCCCATGTTAAACAGACTTTTAAATCACTCTTCGCCTCATTGCTGTGTATTTCTCCTTTCCTAATTAGCTACCTCAGGTACCTGTACCAAGTGTGTGAATACAAAACAAAAAGCTACAATTCCTTCGTAACTTCGTTACTTAGTAACTGGGTTGGGCCGTAACCTGTCGGTTGTTGACCCCCCCAGGGTCAAAGATAAGTACTCGTCCGCTCGTCTGAGACGAGTATAAATTGAGGAGGACGAGTACCTTTACTTGATTACCAGTCCGTCAGACGACCAACTTCAAAGCATAATATTGTTACTTCATTCACCTTATAAACAACATAGTAGACAACATAACAAAATAGCTCATTCCAGACAGACAACGTCTGACAGCCTCAATCTGATACATTCAACCTGTGCCTCTCTCTGAGACAATAGAGCCTCATTTTGAACTGCACCACAGTAAACTGTTCCTCTGTATTTACATTTTCAAATAATTTAATTGCTGAAACTAGAAGGCACCCAATGTGTAACTCTTCTTCTTCTTCTTATAAATTGATATTCCGCCTCTAGACAGGCACACTGCCCTTGAGCATGTGGAGGGAGTCAATCACTGATTACATTGAATTCTTAATCTGTCTGGATATTAATTATTTCAATTGCTTAAATATATATGCAACACTGGTGATGATGCGCCGCTAGATGTTTTTGTTTTATTTGATAATTATTAAAAGTGTGAATGTTCCACAAGTTCAAAATTTTTTCAACTCATATGTCAACATTGCGCTTTGACTCATAGCAAATATTTATTATAAATTTCAGGACGAGTAAAGTTTTGGGAGGACGAGTAACTTTTGAATGATACTAGTCCGTTGACGAGTAACATTTTTTGCTTATATTTGACCCTGGACCCCCCTGGAGTAACACTTCTTGTCTTCTTGTCTGATGCGCTTGCGTGACAGGCTGACAGCTCTCATTTGCTATAAGTTATCATAAGCTATAAAGAAAAGTTATAATACAATTGTTTTTTTTTATCCGTCTGAAGTAAGATAGCTCTAGAATCTTGTAAGAGGAAAGGGGATCTGTTTCAAGACAGAAATATGCAACTGTTGCGCCCAATGGCGCCCTAGCCTCCTAAGGAACTTGGGAAGTGAAACCCTCTTTTAAATATCATTCTGCAATTGGTAACCCACGGATTCTTGTTTTTCCCAGGTGATGAGATGGAGGATAAAGCTGCCTTAGAAGAACAGATGAGAGCCGTAATGGACAAATACAAATACAAGAAAAGACAAATCAGAGAATTGCAAGAAGATCTCCAAGCCATGAGTTTCACTTTGGACAATCTGACGAGGGATGAGAATGTGTATGCGGAGATGATGGATGAAAAGAAGGTGTGTAGATAGAAAGATAGATAGATAGATAGATAGATAGATAGATAGATAAAGAGATAAAGAGTTAAATAGATAGATTGATTGATTAATGGAAAGTGGCAACATTTGTGAAGTCACATACTTTTGAGTTACACTGATGCTGGTAGTGAGCAAAATAGGTTGAATTGATTAATTGTTCGGTTAATAATAATTATCTAAATTGAAGAAAAGTAATTAAAATACCAAATTTGGATGGCAAATTGAGACACCAAAGCTCTCGATTAGTTTGACTAGAAATCATTTTATAGGCCTGTCTAATCAGCTGCTGATAGAGAAGACAAAATTAAAATCTTGTAAACTAGAAACTTCGAACTCTAGATAGAGTAAACTTTTTTGACAACCTATGAATTTCTTTCCAGAATAAAATTTTACAGCTCACCAAAGAGCTTGAGGACCAAAAGACAAAGATGGATCGAGTAACAAAACAGGTGGGTTTTTCCTTTGTTATGTATTTAAAAAAGTTTTTAAAGAATAATTTTTGGATCCAAAGTCTGTTAGAGAGTATATAGTATATACTATGAGGTTATACCATGGGTAGGTGCAGTACATCCCCGGTATACTCCCAGAGACCCCAGTATATTCCCGAGACCCGAAGGGTCGAGGGAATATACTGGGGTCGAGGGGAGTATACGGGGATGTACTGCACCTACCCATGGTATGACCTTTTTATCCCATGTCTAGGCACATTTTCAAAATAATATCAAACTTTTACTTATAAATAAATGTATTATAACTGCTTCTAATAATTCTAGCTTGAACTGACAATTCTTGTTTCAGTAATATTTTTATTACGGCAAGAGTTTTTAAGATATCGCCTTAAAATTTTGCATCAACAACCTTTGGAATATGACAGACAGGACTGATGGAAATAATAGAGCTGGTGTAATTAGATCCTGAGATATAAAATTAAACGGCCATGAAACTTAAAAAACACGTTGACTCAAATTTGTAATTTTACGCTTGAACTGAAAATTCTTGTTTCACTAATAATTTTTTGTTTGCAAGAATTTTTTAGATATTGCCTAGAAATTTTGGATCAATTACCCTTGGAATATGACAGACAGGACTGGCGAATATCATAGAGCTGTTTTAATAAGATCTAGAGATACAAAATTAAACAGCCATGGAACTTTAAAATACATTGACTTAAATCTGTAATTTCACGCTAGAACTAAAAATTCTTGTTTCAGTTTTAATTTTTTGGTGGCAAGAGTTTTGGAGATATCATCTTGAAATTTTGGATTTGATATCTATACTATATTTATAACATTATCTGCTAATTTTTATACATCTGGGATGATTAGATTCAGAGAAATAAAATAAAACGGAAGTGGAATGCAGAAAAACGTTTCCGAAATAAATGAACCACAGTGCTGAAACTATACCAAAAAACCGAATTTATTGCTATAACTTACTCATGTGTTGTGAAACATTGTCTAAAACAATATTAGAAAATAAAAAGGGGTCCTCATCACGATGGAAATTTATATAAATCAGTATTTGTACAACTAAGTCATTTCAGAAAAATTAAACAAGTTTTACGAAAATCGCATTGGACATTTTTCTATACAAAATAGAAAGTTAAAACTGCATAAGTCTAATGCACTATTTTCTTCCGGATCTAATGCTTCAAACCGCTTCTTTCTAACCCCAATACATCCCTTGCAAATTGCAAAAGAGACGCCGATTTTTGTGCTTGCAAAATTACAAGAAAGATGATGAGCAGCAGCAGAGATTGTGACGCTATACTGAATTTGAATTTTTGTGTGTCTAAATGCAGCTCTCTCATTGGCTGTTTTCAGTATATTCCCTGCAAATTAGGGAGTATACTGGTCAGGTGACATATACTGCTTTTTCTCCCCGATACTGACTTTTTCCCTGCTGTATTGCCCAGGGAAAATCACAGTATCGGGGAGAAAATGTGCCTAGACATGGGATAATAGAAGTTATTTTATGCCAATAATTTTGGCAATAAAGCCTTATTTTTTCTCTCCTTTTACAATTTTTAGCAATTTTTTGTCTTTTTATTTCACAGAATCTGAAGAATGCCAGAGAAGTTCGCTCAGCCAAAAAAGTGAAAGGAGAAACGTCAGAGGAGGTTGGTTAAAAGTTTTTGTAATTGTTTTTAGACCTCAAAGTAAATCTACTTGTACCTCTATTGATTATATGATTACAGGATATCAAGATCAATACATGATAAAATACTATTGTTATCAGCCAATACATCAGTCCTCGATAGTATAGTGGTGAGTATCCCCGCCTGTCACGCGGGAGACCGGGGTTCAATTCCCCGTCGGGGAGGCTTTTGTCCCTATATTAGCTGGCTAAGGCTGAATTTCAACAAGAGTTGTTGCATGAATGTTAAAACATATTCCATCTCAATGTGGTCTAAACTCCATCAAGAACAATTTACTTTGTAGTCCTCAGATTTCGTACCGATACTTTACATCTTGTGTTGATTTAAATATAGATTATATGGAAGTGCATTGTAAATACCCCAGCTTTGATGCACATAAGTTGGACCAATCAAAGGCAAGGTTGGGAAAGTTATTGTCCAACAGGATTACAGCAATCTGCACTGGCCTACTGGTGATAGTTTGGGAAGCCTCAGTAAGAGTCTATTTCTGATTAATGTGATAGAAATTGGTACAAGTACCCTAGGCCCCACTGTCATGTCGAAATTTAGCATTTGAACCTTGCAAGTCCATTGAACTGTAGCTTTTTCTGGCATCCCTGTAATTTAAGATGATGTCACGTTTTCCCCTCTCCTTATACAGAAAGATTTCGATGTCCGAGACTGCAGAGAATTCACGAGAAGTGTGACAAAAATGATCGGAGAGGCCGTCCAGCAACATCCTGACATTTCTACAGCCGTTCATCTCTATTTCACACAGGTAGGATTGGTAAAATAATGTTTAAAGATTTTTTCTTTGGAGTTTTCTCAATGATTTGGTGATTATGATAAATAGAAAAAGGAATGTAACCCGGGAATGTAACTCTTAGAGAGTAGAAGGTGTAAAATGTAGAGATCGTAAAACTTTCAGAGGCACTTTAGTCTTTACAACACAGAAGAATATTTATTGAAAGAGAGCTGATGAGATGTAAAATTCTATTAATTAGAATAGAAAATTGTTGGCCTATTAAAAAGTATAATGACAAATACAGATTAAAAATACATTGTTAGCTAAAATATTTAATTGAAATAGACCATTAGAAATATCTACTTAATTTTTCAACTGTTTTGTTATAGCCCCTATACTAAAGGCATTTAACCAGATAATGTTCAGAAAAATATTTAATGCAATTTTTTGCCAGTAGGTGCTCCTGTGCCTACACCACAAGTATTGGGGTGAACACCTGGGTCTATAGGTTATTTTTAGACCCTGGCATGTGCTACTAACCTAACCAACTGGCCAAGGGGGGTGGAGCACTGCAAATGGTGTATGTACAAGGATAATATACCAAAGAACATTCAATTGATTATCATTATTCACAAATAAATGTGTTGAATTTTGATTTATTATAGGTCTAATAAGTTAACACCCAAGAGCAAAATGGCCCCCTTATCAGTTAGCATCAATTTCTATATTCAATATGTTACAATTCATGTCAGTGTAGCTCAGTGTAAAATTGTAAACGGTCTTTCCATTTTAAATGCATGGATGCCTTTAGCTTTATAATTCCATTAACCAATGCATGTGGGAAGTTAATAAAGTCTCTAAAAAGCTCAAAAAGTACTACTACTCAAGTGACTCGATGGAGCATTTAAAGGTATCTGCTTGCTATGGTAATTAAATCCATAGTCCATACCTTACGTAGGTATAGCCTTTGTTATAAATGCCTTTGCTATCATACAGGTAAAATGATATTGATTTAAAAAGTAGGCCACAGACCATGTCCTGCTTGGCTGCATTTGTATGCCAACCACAGATATTTTTAGACCCATGCATGATAAAACACGATTATTGGGTGGAGGTTAACCAGTCCTCGATAGTATAGTGGTGAGTATCCCCGCCTGTCACGCGGGAGACCGGGGTTCAATTCCCCGTCGGGGAGGCTTTTGTCTGTTTTAACCTTTCAATTGGCTGATTGACAAAGAGGGTTGTTGCATGATACTTTTAAACATTGTTAAAACAAGACCAATAGACTGTGGTCAGTTTTATTGTGATAATAAATAAACAGTTTTAGAGACTGTAACAAATAAAAACATACACTTTCCTAGCCTTGCCTCCTTCAAGATAATACAAAGCAGGCAAAAGATTTACACCGACAACCTGAGCTGGAGTGTAGATTTAAGACTGTTAGTTTGAATTTAAACATAATAAAAAAGCCATAAAACCTCTCTATCTTCTTCTATTTCTTTGTATTCTATCTTTCTCAATTTAAGTTTTTTTAATGCGTAATAATTTCAAGGTCTATTCTATAGATAGACAAAGTTATCTCCAGTTTTAAGTTAATTTAATAATTGATGTCATTCTTATAATCCTGTAAATATTTTTAAATTTTACATTTGCGCTCAACTAATTTCTTGTTAATCAATCAATTTTTTTTCCCATATTTATAATATTAAAATCTTGTTTCATAATGAATTTTACAAAACAATTCTATACTTTTTTTATCAACAATTCTATACTTTTTCATAACCAATTCTATACCTTTTTATAGCAATTCTCTACTTTTTTCTTTGCAGGCTAGCATGCCTCCTCCCCCAACCCCGGGCAACTTATCCAGCGGGAGTTCACGAATGTCCAGTGCCAGAACTAGCCGCAGTAGCCTCTTCTCAGGACGAAGCTCCAAGTCAGGGACGCCCCCCTCCAGCCACGGAAGACCTGCTATGGTTGATATTGGCGCTACTATACAAATTGCTGGTAAATATGACTGTTACATTACAGTGTGGGCAAAAGGAGAGACTACTTTCAAGGTATCACTGAATCAGTGCAGTCATATCTTTTACATAAAAATAAAGATGTGATGTCACTGATGAGACTTTTAGACAAGAAAGTAATCACTTCTGTTGCCTTGACTGCAATTTAGTATTGAATTGATGTTTACTGTTGAGTTCAATTGTTAAAATTTACTGTTTAATTTAGTATTTGTTATTGTTATTGTAATTTTTCAAGTTAACTCACTAATATATCAACAAAGTCTACAAGGATAGCTGTGATAGGCCTGGGACATATAGAAGCATCTCTCAGGGTTCTTGCAATAGGAGGGCAAAGCCACTTTCTTTCCATCCCAACTTTGGATAGCCTGATCAGCTCTCTTATGCAATGAAGGTTACGAGACCTATGTATGAGCATTGTTAATGTTTTTAAAAACACTGATATCATAGCATTGATGATATGTCACAAAGCAAGGAGACTGAAATGGTTGATTCAGTTGAAGCGCCGTCTATGGGACAGGAAGTGCATTTATTTGTAGGCCCTATAAACTTCCTAGTGTAGGTTATATGAACACGGTTAGAGAAAGGAGGCTAAAATGATTTTTTTTCTTAAAGGTACCCCTACAAGTTCAAGAAGCAGCGCTGGAAGCAACCGCAGTGGTCGTCGATAAAACGGTTGCTAGAGATAAACAAACTTGGATTATAACTTTCTTAAATGGACCAATCTCTGTGATATTGTGCCTAGCCTGGAGCTGGTAGTTTACCATTTACAATCTAGTTTGAATTAGGTATACCGTATACACCATACTGATACCAAATATTGTTTCAATGATATAATATCATGATGTCATCCATAGATTGTTTCGGGTGCATTTAGATCTGAAAATGCACGAAGGTAATAAATATGTATTGAAACTGAAAAAAAGTCTATATTGTTAAGTTTTGGGGCAGATCTCTGATGCATCGGTGTCTAACATGTTGCCCAATGCCCATATCTGATGATCTGTCAATTGAAGTTCATCACATCATAGCGATTGGTCATCTATTGTCCAGTCATCTCTTTCTTGTCATATCTTGCCTAGACATCACTTGTTTGATCATGTCTTGTCTGGTCATCTCTTGTTTGATCATCTATTTTTAAATGATCTCTTGTCCGATCATATCTTGTCTAATCATCTCTTGTCTCATCATCCCTTGTCTCATCATCCCTTGTCTGGTCATCTCTTGTCTGGTCATCTTTTGTTTGGTCATATCTTGTCTTGTCATCTTTTGTCTGATCATCTCTCATCTTGTCATCTCTTGTCTGATCATCTCTTGTCTTGTCATGTCTGGTCATCCCTTGTCTGGTCATCTCTTTTCTGGTCATCCCTTGTCTGGTCATCTCTTGTCTGGTCATCCCTTGTCTGGTCATCCCTTGTCTGGTCATCCCTTGTCTGGTCATCCCTTGTCTAGTCATCTCTTGTCATCTCTTGTCTGATCATCTCTTTTCTTGTCATCTCTTGTCTGATCATCTCTCATCCTGTCATTTCTTGTCATCTCTGATCATATCTTGTCTTGTCATCTTTTGTCTTGTCATCTCTCATCTTGTCATCTCTTGTCTGGTAAACTGTTGTCTTGTCATTTCTTGTCTGGTCATAATTTGTCTGATCATCTCTTGTCTGGTCATCCTTGTCTGGTCATGACTTGTCTTGTCATCACTCATCTGAAATCTCTTGTCTTGTCATCTCTTGTTTGATCAATACTTGTTTTGTCATCACTTGTCTGGTCATCCCTTGTCTGATAATCTCTTATCTGGTCATCACTTGTCTGGTCGTCCCTTGTCTGATCAACTCTTGTCTTGTCATCTCTTCTCTTGTCATCTCTTGTCTGATCGTCCTTGTATTGTCATTTCTTGACTGGTAGTGCCTTGTCTGGCCGTCCCTTGTCTGATTATGTCTTGTCTTGTTATCTCCTGTCTTGTCTTGTCATCTCTTGTCTTGTCTTCTCTTGTCTGACCGTTTCTTGTCTGATGATCATCCTTGTCTCTTCATCTGTTGCCTTGTCATCTCTTGTCTGATCATCCTTGTCTTGTCATCTCTTGTCTGATCATCTCTTCTTTTGTCACTTCTTGTTTTGGAGCCTCTTGTTTGATCATCTCTTGTCTGGTCATATCTTGTCTGATCATCTCTTGTCTGGTCATCCTTGTCTGGTCATGACTTGTCTTGTCATCTCTTGTCTTGTCACCACTCATATGAAATATATCGTCTTGTCATCTCTTGTTTGATCAATACTTGTTTTGTCATCACTTGTCTGATAATCTCTTATCTGGTCATCACTTGTCTGGTCTCCCTTGTCTGGTCTCCCTTGTCTTGTCATCTCTTGTCTTGTCATCTAGGGATTTCATCGAGAACAACATTTTTACAATCCGATAATCGACGAAAACTTTTCAGATGCATCGAATGTATCGATACTTTTCCACATACCCGAGAAACGACAAAAATTCAGCTTTATTGTTGAGTTTTTCGTTAACAATCACAAGAATTCCGAATTTTCGCCACTCACGTCGTCCATATTGAATCACGCTGTCTCGTTCGCAAGATTTCAGACGAGAACAGAGCAGTGATGGCGCCATTTTGATGTAAACAAGGTGAATTCTACTGGATTTCTTGAAATATTTCTCAATAAATACGACAAATGTGGTGGATATAATGTATCGATACTTGTGGTATTGTATCAATACAGTATCGATACGGACAACTTTTCCGATGCATCGATTCTGGCCGTATCGATGACAGTCCTATTGTCATCTCTTGTCTGATCATCCTCGTATTGTCATTTCTTGTCTGGTAGTGCCTTGTCTTGCCGTCCCTTGTCATCTCTTGTCTTGTCTTCTATTGTCTGGCCGTCTCTTGTCTGATGATCATCCTTGTCTCTTCATCTTTTGCCTTGTCATCTCTTGTCTGATCATCTCGTCTTGTCATACTTGCCTGATTATCACTTCTTTTGTCACTTCTTGTTTTGTCCTTCTTGTTTGATCATCTCTTGTCTGGTCATATCTTGTCTGATCATCTGTTGTTTTGTCATCTCTTGTCTGGTTATGACTTTTCTTGTCATCTCTTGTTTTGTCGTCTCTTCTCTTGTCACCACTCATCAGAAATCCCTTGGCTTGTCATGTCTTGTATGATCATCACTTGTTTTGTCATCTCTTGTCTGAACATCTCTCGTCTTGTGAGTACTTGTCTGATCATCTCTTTTTTGTAATCCCTTTTTTGGTATGTCTTGTCTTGTCATCTCTTGTCTGGTCATGTCTTGTCTGGTCATCTCTTGTTTGATCATCCCTTGTCTGGTCATATCTTGTCTTGTCATTCTTGTCTTGTCATATCTTGTCTTGTCATTTCTTGTTTTGTTATCTCTTGTCTGGCCGTCCCTTGTCTGATCATATCTTGTCTGGTCATGACTTGTCATGTCATCTTTTGTCTTTTCATCATTCACCTGAAATCTCTTGTCTTGTCATCTCTTGGCTGATCATCACTTGTTTGGTCATTCCTTGTCTGATCATCTCTTGTCTGGCAATCTCTTATCTGGTCATCTCTTGTCTGATCATCTCTTGTCTTGTCATCTCTTGTCTAGTCATCTGTTGTCTGGTAAACTGTTGTCTTGTCATTTCTTGTCTGGTCATAATTTGTCTGATCATCTCTTGTCTTGGCATCTCTTCTCTGATCATCCTTGTCTGGTGATGACTTGCCTTGTCATATCCTGTCTTGTCACCACTCATCTGAAATGTCTTGTCTTTTCATCTCCTGTTTGACCATCTCTTGTCTTGTCATCTCTTGTCTTGTCATCTCTTGTCTTGTCACCACTCATATGAAATCTCTTGTCTTGTCATCTCTTGTTTGATCATCTCTTGTCTTGTCATCTCTTGTCTGATCATCTCTTGTCTGATCATCTCTTGTCTGATAATCTCTTATCTGGTCATCACTTGTCTGGTCTCCCTTGTCTGGTCTCCCTTGTCTTGTCATCTCTTCTCTTGTCACCACTCACCTGAAATCTCTTGTCTTGTCATCTCTTGGCTGATCATCACTTGTTTGGTCATTCCTTGTCTGATCATCTCTTGTCTGGCAATCTCTTATCTGGTCATCACTTGTCTGGTCATCCCTTGTCTGATCACCTCTTGTCTTGTCATCATCACCTCGTCTTGTCATCTCTTCTCTTGTCATCTCTTTTCTAATCATCCTTGTATTGTCATTTCTTGTCTGGCTGTCCCTTGTCTGATCATGTCTTGTCTTGTCATCTCTTGTCTTGTCATCTCTTGTCTTGTCATGTCATCTCTTGTCTTGTCTTGTCATCTCTTGTCTTGTCTTGTCATCTCTTGTCTTGTCATGTCATCTCTTGTCTTGTCTTCTGTTGTCTGGTCTTCTCTTGTCTGATGATCATCCTTGTCTCTTCATCTTTTGCCTTGTCATATCTTGTCGGACCATCTCTTGTCTTGTCATCTCTAGTCTTATCATCTCTTGTCTTGTCATCTCTTCTCTTGTCATCTCTTGTCTAATCATCCTTGTATTGTCATTTCTTGTGTGGCCTTGTCTGGCTGTCCCTTGTCTGATCATGTCTTGTCTTGTCATCTCTTGTCTTGTCATCTCTTGTCTTGTCATCTCTTGTCTTGTCATGTCATCTCTTGTCTTGTCTTCTGTTGTCTGGTCTTCTCTTGTCTGATGATCATCCTTGTCTCTTCATCTTTTGCCTTGTCATATCTTGTCGGACCATCTCTTGTCTTGTCATCTCTAGTCTTATCATCTCTTGTCTTGTCATCTCTTCTCTTGTCATCTCTTGTCTAATCATCCTTGTATTGTCATTTCTTGTGTGGCCTTGTCTGGCTGTCCCTTGTCTGATCATGTCTTGTCTTTTCATCTCTTGTCTTGTCATGTCATCTCTTGTCTTGTCATGTCATCTCTTGTCTTGTCATGTCATCTCTTGTCTTGTCATGTCATCTCTTGTCTTGTCTTCTATTTTCTGGTCTTCTCTTGTCTGATGATCATCCTTGTCTCTTCATCTTTTGTCTTGTCATATCTTGTCTGATCATCTCTTGTCTTGT
Source organism: Platynereis dumerilii (assembly GCA_026936325.1). Lineage (NCBI taxonomy): Eukaryota > Metazoa > Annelida > Polychaeta > Phyllodocida > Nereididae > Platynereis > Platynereis dumerilii. The sequence goes on along the minus strand of JAPTHN010000014.1, from coordinate 20,043,234 downwards.
CATCTCTTCTCTTGTCACCACCTGAAATCTCTTGTCTTGTCATCTCTTGGCTGATCATCACTTGTTTGGTCATCCAGCCATCTGTTCATTTCTGTTGAATGGTCTGGTCTTCTCATACTCCTGTACATGTTGGCTTGTCTGAAGTTATCTCTTGTCACTCTAATTTACCTAGTCTTGTCTTGTCCAGTGGGGTAAATATCACCATTGCATTTTTCATATGACGTGCAATGCAAAAAGACAGAAAAATGGTGATTTGAGTCCATTTGAGAAATAGTGGTAGCAGACAATCTAAGAGCAGACGACATTGTTTTGACATTTTTCGCAACTAGGATCGCTGTTGGGATGTTTGTAATTTAATAACACAAGAGGGCAGCACTGGTCCTTTTCTGTGGCACGTGCTGAGGGCAAACCCATTAAAGTGATTTATTGGGTGAAAAGACAAGTTATCTCAGATAATGCGTTGGCCTACACTAAAGCAGTTTAACAATTATTGCTTGAATAAAGATAATTTCCGCTGAATCTAGGGTGGCATCCAGGGATAGGCCTATTTTTTTGCTAAAATATGTGAAACAGTGAAAGGGGTAGAGTGTACAAGTTGGTATGATATACTTTTTACAAAGTAGATTTAATAACTTTTTTTTTTCAAAGTAATTGTTCTAACAACATTATGCAATTTGGTTAATCAAACTGTCATAACTTAAATGCGACAAAAAGGTAAAAGCTCACTCTCTTAGTTCTCTTTACGTTTTTTTTCCCTTTGGTATCTTTTGCATGCTTCAATTTCATTAATTGAATGAAATTTGTAACATGATACTTACCTTTTCTTACTACTGTTTTTGTAGTTTTTGTGTCATTCCGAATATGGCCCAAAGTGGGGTGACCTTTTAAACCCTGCAAATGTGCGCCAATCAAGTGTGGGAGCCACTGGGAGGTGGTCATTTTGTTCTGAGAAAGTGACCAGGTGCTTGGTGACATGTCCTTGACTAATTGTGCCGATTTGAGGTGCTAGTTCGCAATATTTTGGGTAAATATTGACAGGAGGTTTAGGGTGATGTTCTGGGGATTCCATCAACACCAAACACGACCCAGATCGGTCGAGAATTCAAAGAGAAATCGAGAATTTCTCTGAGAGAGTTGAGAAGGCTCAGATCGTTTTGCAGTGGCCGACGCGACCCAGATAAAACTTCGGCATCAAAATTGATACTGCGCGCCTGGCCAGGGCAGACGAACTGACTCACACAAAATCCCGTCTGCCTTCCTTTGTGTTGCTCCAGAACGTTCGAATGGAACGTTTTGATTCGAGGGAAGAAAAATCACAATTCATTACTCAATAGGACACATCACAGACAATAAGATAAATGCACATCTTAAACGAGCAAAAAGGAACAAATTACGCATGTCAACTAGCCCATTAACATCATCGCGCAAATAATGTCTTGTGCCAATAGTTGACCGATTTGAGGCAGGATTTTTACACAAGGCAAGGAAGACATGATGCTTATAGTGTTGCTTCATTATGGATTAAATCAGTGGATCATTTGAGGTGTTTTTTAAAGCCTGATCTAAGTGACAACTAGCCAGCAAAGAGGGATGAGTATTGTGTTGGTATAATGTAGTGACGTCACGGGCTGAGAAGCACATGCTAGCTTGGGAAAAGCAACCATTCTTAGGTCTAGCAAGAACTCCGCGATTTTCCCAAGATTTCTAAGGTAAGTCTTTTCATTTACTTTCCCAAAATATAACAGTATGATAGCATGACATGTTGCCGAAAGGAATGTAGCCATGGTGGAGGTGTTGGTGACCGCTAATTTCTGTTTTGGTTTGCAATTCGTTCAAAATATACAATTCTGTTATTGGCTTTTACTTTGTGTTCAGTCATGATGCGGCATCGATGGAACACTATCTTGTTTTCTCGTCTGCTGTCAGTCAATTTGGGAAGAAATTTGTTGAAATTTATACGTACAGATACCCAAGAACAGTGGTCGTCTAGTAGGGGTGCTATTTAGCATCGAGACCTAGATTTGGAGGTGCTATTTAGGTCAACAGTTGGGGAGAGCTTGTTTTTGGTTCGCAGTGACTCGGGATAGAGAGAGCAGCTCTTTCACACACCGACATTTTATTGACCGCTCTCTGCCTGGGCCTTCTCCTGCCTCACAGACTCCATTTTATCCACTGCTCCTGCATTTTCTCACCATTTTCTTCAAATTAAAGCAAAATTTGCACTCATGAATGAGTGCTAGCAAGGTCAACTTTACTATGATTTTACTACGAAATGTTTGGCGCTATTTTCAACTTTGACAACCTGTCAAAATACGATTTTTAGTCAAATTTATTAAATTTAACCCTCAATATTATTGAAAATTCACAAATTGTTTATTATCCTTCCATTATTAGCCCTTTGACGTGATTTAAACGTGTTTAAATTTCAATTGTTTTTTGTTTGTTTTTATTTGGAGTTCCCTTTAATTGCTCTATTTTGCTTGGATCTTTTGGTAACGTCACGTCACAAAACGTTTTAGTTCTAGTTAAATGTAATTTAGTTTAAGAATCTGTTTAATTAGGTGTTAAAATGTATGTTTTAGCTACATCATCATAATGTAATTCTGCCAGTGCTTTTCTTTGTCACTTGTGAATCAGCTTTCAGGCTCTCATGACTGCCACCTGCCTTGGTCTCTGGAGTGTGGAGTGCAGTCTAGATTAGCCCCTGGATAGAATATATATACATTTTACAGAACTCCCTGAGCTCTGGCTGTTGTTGTAGTTCCCTAGTTCAGTAGTTGTACCAGTTAAAATCGTGTACTGTCACCAGTGTCCCATTTAAACAAGGAATTATATTGTAACTGCAGTGAAACATGAACTGCCTGTATGAGGCTGTATGACATGCATTGAAATGCTCTTCAATTCTCTGTGTGTTCATGCTGTTATATAAAACTTGTATATTTCAATATTTCACTCTTTCAATATTCCTGTTGAATTTGTGTCATCCAGGACATGTTCAGTGCTAATATAATTTATGTTAATCTGCAAATATAACAGTACATGCCCCAGAAGTTATACTATTTAACCTTGTAATATCATCAAATACATGATACTGTAATGATAGCAAAGCATAAAATGTTTAATGTGTTAAATGCATTTGTAGCTAACTCAAGGATGTAACAAATATATCACAAATATATAACAAATAAAGGCCAATGTATATATTTAAAACTGGCACATTTATATAAAACTTTATTTTGTATTCAATTAAATTACCAGATAGGCGTATTAGATAACTGCACTCATTTCAGGTTAATCAATGCTTTTATAGCATATAATATTATATAGGCCTACATGTGTATTGAATGAATATTAAATTGATGTCTGTGTATCAGAAAACATGGTTTTGCAGATACATACAAATCTACTAACAAAATCTTATTGAAGTAACAAAGCTAGTAGACAATGACATAAAATGTAATTCAGTGGTTTTCAACTTTACAAGGTGGCAATAGATTAACACTGACTTGACAAGTTGAAGTTATATTTGGACATTTAAATTCAAGAGAGTTGATTTTATCTTATCTGTATAGTAGCATGAACGTGATGAGATAATGTTTGAATATAATTGGATTGATTTTATAACAAAATATAATCTATATTTATCAAAATATATTTATTGGTTTTTTATAGGACTGAAACATGACTTGAAGTTTTGATTAATGTGTTTTGACGAATTGAATTTATAGAATCTATTTTAAACGCACAAAATATAGGTACATGTTGTTACAGGTAGTGTTATTGACACTTAAATAACAGATAATAGATCTGTAATCACTAAATCAACATTTTATATGCATTTTAACCCTTTTAAACATATGCAAATATTCTGAATATCAATTACTTTATTTTGTAATTGATGTCAGAGGCCTGCAATTATGATCATCGGCCTGAAATTGAGGTCAATGGCTTGCAATTTATGTAAATTTAATTTATTTATGCATATTTAAGTAATAGTGCAATTATCATACCTCAATGCTGATAAGTCATGAAAACATTTGAAGCCTAAACTCTCTTGAGTTGCCAAAGGCCTAACATTTACTCAATTCTTTGTGTAGACAATTATATCTAATTGATTATATGGGTTTGTTTTGTCAGACTTATAAATCAGAGGCAATGCAATAATTTGTTATTTTAGATCTTTAGGGTTTTCACACCTGTCATGAAGATGATGCTTTCATATCCTACTTGCCAACTTACCTGTATGTGTAATTACTCTGATTGTCATGAACAGAAGATAGAAATTCTAACTTAGATAAATGAAACAATGTTTGTGACTCTGTGTATCTAGGAAATTAGAGCTATTGTCTGATTAACAATGGTGGTAATTGAAGGCTAAATTGTATTTATGTAGGATTGTCAACATATTTAACATGAAATTTGGAGTAATCATTGATTTGTTACATTTGGTATTAACAGATTAAGACAGATATATTAAATATATCAAGATCTTCAAACTGTGGACTTGTGGAAGCTTAGAAAATATGACAAAAAGTCACAGAGTTTGTTGAACTCTGTTCAGCTGGTTTTTGTGTCACATTTGTGAAAAAAATTACATGAACTATGTATGGTAGAGATATAAACACTTCAAATGTAACACAAAAAGATGAAGAAGGAAAAGAAGAAAACTTGACATGTTGAAACATTTATAGACAACTGTGGATATATCTACAGTTCTATAGAATACTGATTTTTTTTTAAAGCAAAATTTTAAAGCTCACATAAAAAACTTGAGGATATTAAATACCAAAACTGTATAAAAAGTGCAGTATAGAAAGAGTAATGTTTTTTATGATTTTAAAACCTTTTCAAGTTTACAACAGTAATGTGAGCTCTCACAGTTTGCATGTAAAAGAGGCATACAAAGTGGGAGCCAAATTTTACCTGGACACCTGGCTGGAGGTGCTGGCAATTAAGACCAGGTGATACAGAGAGAAATGGCTGAAAAGCATTGGGGAAAAGGGGGGGGGGACACTTTTTTCTCTGCTATTCCATTCCACTTGCGATTTGCAAACATAAGAACCTTGGGTAACTTACCTGGTAACCATGCACTCATGAACAATGTTGAATATGAACATGCTGAAATTGAAAAGTATAAAAAAATCTAATTTTAAATCATGACTCTCAACAATGAACATAAAAGAAATACTCAGAAATAGACAATTGGAAATGAATATGGACACGAATGTGAAATCTGATTCTGATTGCATTTAAGCATGGTTATATAATTGCTTGAATTTGCTTTATATCACCATGATCAGATGATAGATTTAAGAAATTTCTAAAGCAAGGCAAAGAATGGAGGATTGTTAATTTGAGTGATGTTATTATTATTAACTGTTGAACAGATAAAATGTCATTTTGAATGTGAGTGAAAAGTCACTAAGTGTCACAGTAAGTGATAATTAATTGATATGTCAAGTGTTGATAATTTTGATAGTTGAGAAGTAGACTCAATGACTCCGATATATACATCTTTGTTGCAATCAATAACAAGATTCTTACTTATAGTACACTTGCACTTCTTATCAGCTTTGGGAGTCCAAGTTTGGTTGTTGCAAAAAAGTTAATTGAAAGTACAGTTCAAGCCTGATCAAGATTGTTATAATGCAACCTTGAAGACTGGCAACTTTTCTTCTGCAATATACCACTTTGCTTGTGGGCCATGGGAGTCAAATTATTACATTGAAAAATTGCTTATAATTGTTGCAATCACTGCACACATGTACTACTGCTAAAATCCTGTCAAGATATTTCTTGAACTGCAGCTGCAAGACTGCTTTTTGGCTTTGGGCAACTTGCCCCAAGTCTTGAAAAGATTTTGTGACATTTGGGCACTTTAGCTGTCAATGCCTGTCATCTTGAAGAGTTGGGAAAAGAACTGGATGCTTTCTAAATTCTAGGTAGCAATTTGAAAACTTGGAAGTGTCTTTACAGCAACATTGTTAATTCCCTGAACTGCTTCTTTGGCATTCAGAATTCCACTTGCATGAATGGTATTTGGCCTATCCATGCTTTCATATCTATGATACCATGCATACTCTAGTTTAGAATCCACTCTCCCTGTCTTGTGCAGTCTGCATCAATAAAGATATCATTTATGCATAGCTAAACTGCATATTGCAGATATTACAGCAGTAAGCTACAAGAGTTGTGTAAGCTTATGTATGCTACTGTTTCAGTAATCATCAGCAGCAATCATCAGCAGCTGATGGCAGTATGGTGATGATGATGCAGCTATAGCACAATAAGCAGCTAAGCAAGTTGCTGCAAGCCTGCAACTGATTCCCAATGATGCATCACAGCAGTAGAAACAGTAGAGCGTCCGTCCAAGGTTCGTGGTGACCAGAGATGGTGGGGTGGAAGCTAGCTGTGCATCATTATGACGCTGAGCAGCTGAGCCTCTGAGGTTGCTGGGGTTGCTGTGACAATGCTGCTGTCCAGGCTGTTGTCCATGTTGTTGGTGATATGCTGCAATCATGTGCACAATGCATCCTCCATGCTGTCGGGGGTGGAATCACTAGCCCTGAAGACTGAAGGATGTGCACAATGATGCTGCATGCACACTTCAGGCTGGAGCATTGATCATGTTCATATGATCATGTTGTTGGAGTCTTGGTCTCTTGGAGATGATGGCCAAGCAGTATGGCTGAGCAGCTGAGCTCCTGAGGATGAGGCTGTGAGGTTGAATTGATGGCTACTATTAAATGGCTAGTGAATCACACTGGTCATTGGGAAGCTGGCATCATTGGCTATTTGCACTATGCTGCATGCATTTATTTCACAAAGATGTGGGATGAATTGATGGACTGTAGTTGATCAATGATCACAGCAGTAGCGTCTTAAATGGTTGCTTGCATGATCTGACTAAACGAGTCTGATTTGTATTGGTCATATTTGAGTAATTTGACTTATAATGCCATAATAAGTGATTGGATGACCATAAGATGGAGTATACCTATCCTCTGAGAGTGTTAGAGATAGGTGATCATAGCTTAGCGAGGCTGATTCAGTTGATTTGGCTAGAGGTTATGATTATCGTTTTATTTTGTAGAAAAAAACAAGGAAGACAATCTCTGGAAGAAATGAGACTGGCAGTTTATTAATCAGTTATCATATTCCTGGGGTTAACAAGGCTCTGCTCTCTCACCTTTGGTATTTGGGCCTGTGTGTATCACAATTATCCAAAACATCTCGGCAGTTGCTAGAGAATGCCTGTGTTCTAATGCTCTTCTGTATTTGGTAAATTATTAATTAAATGGGCCAAATAGGTAATCTCTGGCAATTTGTTAGTGAGAATTAATGGTTGGTTCTTGTCCATATCTGTTATGGCTTATTGGTGTAATGTTTTGAGAAGAAGAAGTGTTTTAAAAACACCTTTCCAGTGATGAATAACTTCCAATCAATAGGTCAGCTTTTAACTTTTCATCAATCATCCTTTGATATGGAACTGGCAGTTAATAGCTTGGCCTGCTACCTATCAATTTCAACCTTATAACCCCATTCCAAGATAATCTTTTTACTTTAAAAATCTTTTTCTGATCAAAAAATAAAAAGATCCTGCCTTACATTGGCTGCTTACAGATTCTTGATGGCTACATAGAGTCACTATGTTCTTGTAATCTTTATTGAATATCGAATTTTCTCCAAGCTTTCTCTCAGCTTTCTCTCAGGCAACTTAGGCTGTAGAGGTCTATAACATCTATAACAAGCCAAAGAACACTAAAGCAAGCTAAGGCGAGCTAAAGCTAGCTAAAGCTATTGGTATTTCTCACATTAGGCTGCAGCAGCATCCCCCATTGCCCAAGCATCATCTTTGCCGCATCAATTACTGAATTTTACCTGAAGAGCTTCATGCATTTCTGTCCTTAGACTGTCTTTAGACTCTTTATAGATTTATATCAGGTCTCAGCCACTGCAGCCTGCAGCATCTAACAACAAAACAGTCACTGTTGTTATCAGATGATGGTATTGAGAATGAGAACTGAAATAGAAATGGCAGGCACTGCCAGAAAGAGAGGCTGTGTGTGAGGCTATATCGGTGTATATGATCTGCATGATAATGATCCTTTGTGCCTATTGACAGTATTGTAGCTTGAAGTAACTAGCTAGTTTCTTCAAGATTGTAGTTAACTCAGTGCAATGCTATTAGTGACAATGTTTCTCAAAATAGGTTATTATTAAATGTATTAACACTTTATCTTTTTAGTCATTTTACATGTTTTAGTGTCATTGCATCTTTGCAATTTATGATTTCTGGAAAATGGTTGCATTTCTGTTACACATGATACAGGTGGCAATGCATTCTAGGATAATGAATTTAATTAATTAGCTCAATTGCATATTAATATCTTCAATTCATGATCAATTTATTCAGATAGACGTAAGATTTATAAATTAACTAAAAATTAAAAGAGCGCATTATCTTCATATATTTTCTAATTTTGGTCTCGGCACACTATTCATTCAGTTATTCTTAGAATGGTTTTTCTCTAATTTATTTTTAGTACAATTTTTAGTTTATATTTGGAAGATGCTTCAAATTACAACCGGATTGAGATTACTTAATTTTGCTCTTGATCCAGGGTTTTCTAAAAATAAGTTCCTTTAAATCTGATAGCAAATGAATTGATTGTAAAATCACTGTCATTTATAAATCCAAATTTCATGTATTACATTTCATTACAATGTTGACAAACATTTTGTTTATTTGTTACAAAAATAGATACACAAGGCACAAATAAACAAGATGGGGTTACTATCAAAACACTAAACAGAGGACCGTTATTATGGCTGGAGGGGAGGGGGTGTGTTGACCATAAAAGGAAAGGGGTTATTAGTCCAGTCTATTTGTGAAAAATAACCCCTCAACCCCCAAAAAATTGCTACAAAAGGTTTTTCAACTGATTCTGTTAGGTATAGGTGTACTTTTTAACATACTAAAAGTTTACCAAAATCGGACCGTCGGAAATATGTTTTTTTCAAGATGGCGTCCAAGATGGCCGACGAAACCTTCAAATGGCAATAACTCGGGAACTATCCACTCAAATTTGATGATCTTTGCATCTAAACCTAGGTTTTTGTGGTCAAGGAACACATTGAGAGCATCAAAAATAACATTGGACCATTTTTTAACATTTACAATGCTAATATGGTGTAAAATATGTTGCCGAAACCTCGATAAAGTCAACCATTCACTTAGATTTGACAATCGTTGTATCAATTGCCAATTAAAAGAATGCAGCTGCTTTAGTTGTCATTGAGTGAAACAGAGAAATGATTCATTGCATCATTATGCTATTTAGTTAACAGCAATTGGCCATAAATGACCATTAACTTAGAGAATGCCTTTGTTTATAAAGTCAATAAATTTACACTGTTCTGAAGTCATCAATTATCCACCATTTTTGTCTTAAGTGTTGTTGGCATAATCACAGTTTTTCAGTTTGGCATTGATTATATACAGCAGTGGGCCCACAAGAAAGTCAAATTCGATGATCTTTGCATTCAAACGAAGGTTTTTGGGGGCAAGAACACATTGAGACATTGGACAATTATGGAGCTTTTAAACTCCAATATGGCCACAGACACTTTTATTTAGACTTTTTTCCACTGAAATTTGAACCATTCTCTTCCCTGTAAGGACATCTTGGAACTAGCATCAGAAAACATGACAATACCCTATCTTAGAATGCAGGTTAGTAAAGTATCCTTGAAACAGGGTATTCTTTAAGGAATTTCCGATTTTTATTTTACTATTACTGCAGGATGGTATTTTTTGGGAGATATCCCATGGCTTCAGACAGGTAACACCAAATTTGCATCATTTATCAAGACAGATACATGTAGCATCCTTAAATAGATAGGTGTTTTAGGTCAAGAGGGTTGATTGATGCGATCTGAATCTGGATGAGATGCCAACAGGCCTCCATAACTCTGTATGAGTTTAAATGTTTGCGGAAGAGGTGTGGTGCTATTAGTATTATTGATCAGATTGGAGACTGCTCAACATCTTACACGTTTACCCAATGTAAGTGATGTGATCTTTTACTTGACCAGCATAGATAATGACACAAGGGGGCCACTATTTAATGTCCAATCTGAATGACATCCACACAGGATTTTGCTTATGATTGACCACTGAAGATTTTAGGTTCTCCAACCAAGGTTCTAACCCAAGCAGGCAAAGACCTTCAGCAGAGCAGGAGGGAACCATTTTAAACAACTGAGCCATCCACCTGCTCAAATCCTGGACAATCCTCAGTTGCATTCTTCTCGCCCATGATAAATATGTACTCAGGATACATGGGTTGCTTTTTGTCCATATTATACTTCGTAGCCTCTTGATGAACAAAAGCTTCCTACTATCGTAAATTTTGACCAGCCCTTGACTTGGAAAGCACCTGAAATTGTTGTTGATGCATCACAAAATAAGAATTGTTATCTTGTCACGGAGTTTCCATAATAGTATGAACTTTCTGAGTACTATTGGGATACTGACAGAGGGAACATGAATGAATAAAATGTGTGAAACCATCTGATGTGGCTGAATTATTTGAAATGGTTGACATGGCTGGTAATCAAGGCAATTGTATTGGGTTAGTTCCTGCATTTGCAGGGATTTCAAATTGCTTACTTGCATGTACATTTGCCACAGCAGGTCATTTCAACTACTTGAGGTGTGCTCATTTCTGACTGTGAGGAATGAGCAACCTTGAGAATATACATCTTGATGTTAACCTGTTACAGGGGAGCTTCTAACTGTTCCTGGTCTTCATGGTCTTTGACAAAGCAAACAATGCTGGGGACGGTGGGCAGGACTAAATAGTAGCTTGTAACAAAAGAAATTTTAGTGAGGTTTTTAATGAGCACTGGTTGTCCAACTGGAAGCAGTGGGATGGCTGAGGACCTGCAGAACCTTTGGACATGATCATGATAATCTGCACCTTCTGAATTACGCAACAGTGCAAGACAAGATTCCAAAGACCAGACCTATTATATAAGTTTTAAGTCCAAAACACGCAGATACTGCCAGATACATTGGAAGCATGCATCAAAAGTCTTACTTCGGGTACTACCCTGAGAAATATTGTCAAAAGACTATTAGCTTGACAGATGTGACTGTGCATGACCTCAAAGGGATTGGGAAAGAGATCATAGAAAATATTGTCAGAAAGTTAACATTTACCAAAAAATCGGAAACACGAGGCAAAAACTTTTTAGAATAGGCTATCTCTGCCTTGTGGACTGCTCCTGACTGTGCCATTGATCCTGCACTCCTCTTTCTAAAGTTCCTTGGTGTGTCAAGATCAGGAAATCTTTCCCCAGATGATATATTTTGAGTTATGAACTGACACCCTATCATAAACTTCGCGACTGAAACAGAGTTTTCAAACAAAAGGAAAGACCTCTTGTCTCTTGACAAGAACAAGGCACACATGATTGCTCTAACCAGCACTACACCAACAGAGGATACCTTTGAGCATGTCTGTCTTTGCACCAAAACTTTGGCAAAGATACCGATTTGCTGAACTTGTTCCTACTCAGTACAGCAAAATTTATAATTAGGCCGTCTATTTCTGTTCTGACACCAATTAACATTCAAAAGAACGCAGAACTTGTTACAGTAATTTTACTTGTTGAAACAAATATCAGGAGATGATGTACACAGTGAGTTTCCATTCATCCACGCTTACTTGGGCTGTGATTCATGCTCCAAAGTAATTGGCATCAGAAAAGTTGCCTTTCCGTAAATTATTGAAATCTGATTTTGTCATGAAGTGCTGTGCAGGTACATTCATATGTTCAAATAAGTCTGAAGAGATTATGATGGCAGAATTGGGCAAAGGTGTGATGATTGCTGTCTTGGTGGCAAGTCCAAGAATAAACTTTCATTACTGTGTCACAACATTTTCACCAAGAAGGTGGTATCTGCTAAGGCATCTGTCACCCTTAAAGGACTTCCTTCCAACTTCCCCTACACATTATTCTGTAGCCTGGCATGTTCTACCCAATTAGGGTGTGGTTGGACACAGCATGCAAATAACATGAACTCTACAGGTTATGGATAGAAGGACAGTTCATTTCTGTCATGAAGGAGAAGAAATCGGCTCCGGACAAACATATGAAAGTTATTTGTTGTAACTGTTCGTCAGGATGCAAATCCTCCCAATGAAGCTGTAGACATAGTGGACTTTCTCGTAGCCTACCGCAGCATGTGGTCAATACCAAACTGAAAACTATGACAGTCATACCAAGACTCAAGAGATCGATATGGGTGACAACTTCCGACAGTCAGCAAGATGGCGCCAGACAATTGAACAATGAAAACAGACTCCTCGGACAGAGGTATTAGTGGTGATTAATATATAGTTGATTGTTAGAAACTAAATTGAAAAATTAGGCAATAAACCATTTGTCAACAATTTAATGACATTTAAAATAGGTGTGTCCCTAATTGGCAATGGACCTAAAGATGGCCAATCTGAGTGAACAGTCGGCTTAATTGAGGTGTCGGAAGCCATGTTGTGCACCATATTAGGGTTGTACATATTAAATATAGGTCCAATGTCATTTTTGATGCTCTCAATGTGTTCCTTGACCCCAAAAACCTAGGTTTAGATGCAAAAATCATCAAATTTGAGTGGATAGTTCCAGAGTTATTGCCATTTGAAGGTTTCGTCGGCCATCTTGAAAAAAACACATTTCCGATGGTCCGATTTTGGTAAACTTTTAGTATGTTAAAAAGTACACCTATACCTAACAGAATCAGTTGAAAAACCTTTTGTAGCAATTTTTTGGGGGTTAAACTGTATATAGACTGGACTATATGCAGTATTTGTTCGATTAACAGCTTGGAGTTTAATGTTTGAGTGAGTGTCATCAGTTTAACAGCTGTCTAATTGTTATTGATTGATTATGATAGCACCTATTAGCAACGAATCTTCACAAAATTGTTATTCAAAAGAAAGTCTTTTTGAAGAGCTTTCACCATTATTTATTTGAATCTGGTGTTTCACAGAGAAATTGTGGAAATATTCTTATTTTGCAGACCATTCTTTTTTATTACTTAACGAAAAGAAGCTTCAAACGTCAAGGCATTTTGTGAACTCTTTATGATATCATTCAAAATCTGAATGTTTCAAAATTTTTAATTTGATTATAAAACACACTTGAGACAGTGATTAATGAATAAACAAATTGTTAATTATACCATGGTGTCAAACATTGTAGTTGCCATTGTATTACATGATAAAAATGCTTTGATAGTATTTTTGATTCAGCCTGACTTTATCACTAAATACTGTCATCGATTCGTTCTAAAATAGAATTTATTGCGTGTATATAAATAGTCGGTATATATAGTCAACCCATTATTGAGTATTCAGAAGTTCAGACCTGTCCTATTTGATTAGTATATTTTGTGTGTAATTGTTGCTGAAGTTTGCTGTTTGTTCAATTTAACATCAATTATCTCAATTTAATCAAGTTGATACGGTAGTTCAAAACTGTCCAAGCCATTACTGCCATTCTCTGGTCATGGATGGGTGGACAAAAGCTGTGAGACAGGGTGCTGGAATAAAGAGACAGACACATGCAAACCTTTGAAATCCTTTGAAACTAACCTCCCCCGTGAGGTTGGAGCTAGCTGTAGACATTTTAGACAGTCTGTTCTATTGCAAAATGGTTTGCAAAAACCCCTCCATGAACAGATGAAGGCTCTAGACAGCAGAGCAGAACTTGCAGAAGCTAGGGGTATCTAGCTGGAGTCATGAATGCAATATATATAAAGGCATTGAAAATAGGGTAAAATGTCCAAGCAGAATAGATGGTGTCCTGTGCAGAACTTGACAAGATTGAGACTCATTGATACTGTTGACTTTGACTTTGACAGGGCATGTGAGTCAGCTGTCAAAATGCTTCTGTACTTGTATACCTAGTACCTACATGTTGTAGACTACCAAGGCATCATGTCTGGGAAAAATCCTAGTAAATATTCTAAAATCTAAATGGCAAGCCAGCCACTACATGTGCAATTTGGCAATGCACTTTAACAGGACATGTTAGTCAGTTGTCATAAAGTCGAAATGTATGCATAATTGCATATTCTGTCTTTGCTTGTAGACTGTGAGAGGGCTTGTGACCTGTGAATGTTCAAAATCTTAATGTTTCCAGTACATTCATCTACCACCTGCAAAGCAAGTGACTCATAATGTCAGTGACATGTTACCTTTTTTGTTACTGACACCACGACAATATTGGTATGGCCATGGTTACACAGTGAACATTAAAATTACCAGACTTGTCCACTTTAGAGATGATTTTAGACTTCCTGACTTTCATAGTGCGTCTACATGTACAGTGCTATACGGTATTGGTGTATGTATGAAGTTGTTGAGGTTGAAAGGGAAGCTGTGTTGACCTTATGAGTAGATGGGTTTACTCAGTTTAGAAATTGACATGTATACTTGTACAATGTACATGGATGTTGACTTGGATAATGCACCATCATTGCCATAATATGGAATCTAACATGCTGACAAGAGGTCAATTGCTAGCATGGTGCTTTGTAGCTATATTGGAGAATAACACTAGCCTCCAAGGTCACTTACATGGGGTGTCAGAATCTAGAGAGAGTCAAATGGACTGACCACCTGCTTTTCTTGTCAAAGTAAGTAGGTCCATGTATGTATAGATTATAGACTCCAGGGTCACATTGCTGGACTGTAGTACAGTAGTATTGCAGATATTAGACCCTGTTACTTTGTCAAGAATACCTACTCAAGTTGCACTTGGTCCAATGGCCCAGGCCACCTGCATAGTCGAAGGCAAACACTGGTCACTCCCAGGACTGAGGACAATGCATGCAGGGTTAGCATTGTAGTTAGCATGCTGTCATTGTTGCACCCTCCACAAGCTTTCGACCATGTTCATTGTTGACAAACTGTGTTGAGCTTTGTGTTGGAGAGTAAGTTATGTAGATAAGGGGTAGTTCCAAGTTGAGCTCAAATTCATTGCATTGCCTTTGAATAACTGGTGCTGGTTGCTCCCAGATATGACAGAACTCCGCAATGCCAAAAAAAGTTGTTAAAGTCACCACTTTAAGGTGACTCAAGCGTGGTAGTTTGATCATACAGATTTTTCTAAAATTTTGCACAGGTAGTCTATGGGACCCATACATTCCAAAAATGAAAAATAAAAAAATTTCACCGACTCGTTTGGTTGCCATGGTAACAGCATATTTGGCCTGATGACTGCTTAAAAGTTATAAATTGAGTTTTTGGTTATGTACCACAGAATAAAGCATTACATGCATTTGTCACGCAAAAATGTCAGAAATGTCTTCCCATGGATGTAAACCAATACATTTGCCACAAATTTGAAGAAAAAGGTTAAAATACCTTTTTCTGTAAGAGCTCAAAGGGCAAAAACACACTAATTAATTGCAGATTTTTCATGCATCAATTTTGGCAGTAATCAAATTTTAGGAAAACGATCATACAGATTTTTTTTAAACTTTGCATATATCATAAACAGGTTATTGTCAAACAAATGTCCAAAAACAAAAAAATTTCACCGAGCCGTTTTTTAACTGTAGTACCATGACTATGCCAATGTCAATTTAAAGAAATAAAGACAATTTTAGACACAGTTGACTGAAATTAGTTGAGAAAATTCTTTTGATAAAGATGAGAAGCTGAAACTTTGAATTAGCATAGAATAGGTGTTACTGCATTCAATAAAAAAATAGTTATGCTTCTATCTGCATTAGATCTCATTTAAATAGCAAATTACTGGCTGCCATGCTGTTGAAAAAAAGAGAGCAGAAAATGGTAACGTCACAACTGTTTCAGGGCCTGCAGCAGTGGTGACGCTATGTTGCTAGGCAACCAGGTTGCTCAGAAGTATGTGCAGTGTACCACGGTTGAGTCACCTTAAACGATTTAGCTTTTCTCAATGTTATTATTACCAGATAAATACACTTCAACTTCTCTGGGTGGACATCGGATAGATAAAAGTATAACACTGACTTTCCCAGCTCTTCATGAAATGAGTGCATTATCTGTACTATGGGAATGCTACAATTCTAGTAAATGTTCTTAGTTAATTTTCATAGTCATCCTTTTCACAAGCATGTTGTAGCACTCCTCTACGAATTCTGAGATGTTAATCTGGATTTTGTGCCTGAGGCATGTTCCTTTGGTCTCTCAGTGTGAAGAGTAAACACCTCGATTCAGTTGTTACTCAACTTGGCCTTTTATGCTAATGAAACACCTGGAAACATTTTTGTGTTAATTTGCACAAAGGAAATGTGTCAACAATTACTCTGAAATGGCCTAAGGCTATCCTCAAAGTCTCTTGTAACTTGTTGGTGAGCTTATTGTCAATTCTTGAGTCTTTGTGATTTTGTGGTGTGAACTTTAATGTGATATTTGAAATTGAGGCTCAAAAGGTGACATGATAGTGAGGCTCAATTGACTGATTTTACTCTCACAGAGCTATCTTGTGTCTTTAGTAATCGCTGAAAAAGAATATAATGCCGGCTTGGCAGAAAACAGCAGTCATTGCAAGTCAATGATTATTCATTTGAGAAAAAAAATCAGAAAAGAGAAAAATAAAAGGAAACTCAGCTTGAAAAAAAGAAAAAAAAAAAATTGTTTAAAAAAGGGTTATGATCCCGATGATTAACGGTTATCGCTTTGAAAAGAGCTGAAATCTATTACGTTAAATGGGTTTCAATTATAAGGTTAATTTAACAAAATGCTTGTGAAGTTAAAATGTCAACAATGATTGCTTTAAAAGTGTGGTTAACTTTCAGTTACAAGATTTTACACTTAACCCCTTTCTGCCCTAATTAGGCCATGCCCCTGGGGGAGGGTAGGGGGTGATAATAGGAGCATTATAATGGAATGAATTGATTAAGGGTCCATTGTCAACATCATTGAGTGGGAAACAATTGGTTTGGGTTTTAATTATGTGTTTAGGTTGTGGCTACATTTAACAAATGTCTAATACAATGTCAAATTTGTGGTCTATTGTGTCTAAACAGAGTTAATTTCATTTAATTGACCCCTAGAACTGTTATTAGTTATTTTGTCAAGAGTGTATCTAATTTCCTTGAAGTTTTACTTGTGGAGGGATAGATAGATAGATAGATAGATAGATAGATAGATAGATAGATTAGGCAGTAGCTGATAAAGATAAAAACACATCGCATCATAAAACCATCAAATTTAATTGTCCGGAAATTTTCCCTATTTAGTAGAATAGAAGAAATCAATCATGTGCACACTGCACAATGCAGCACTCCGTGGCAAGTGCTTGGCTTTCTTAAACATGTTAACAATTGATGTAACGTTGGTGCTTTCAAGAGAGTACATGACTCTCTTCCAGGAAACATATTAATTTCCAAGTGCAAAGATTTCATACTCTTGATACTCATATCATAATCATAACACATCCTGGTTCTGGAACCATTACATCAACCTTTGCAATTTACTACAACTACAACTATCTTCTTGTGTCTATCCACCCAACTAACCCAAGGCATCCATCAACAGGAATCAAGCAGAAAATCACAGCCTATGACTCACATGCAGTCTCAGTGTGCATTACCAAACGTTGCCTGTAACATTTCACAGACCAAAAACAGGAGTCCAAGGACTCTCATTGTCTGAGCGGACTGAGCCTCAGTGAGGCAGATGAGTCAGGTCAATATCCAATGGATTATGACTCAGTGGAATCTGTTGACCACTAATGTCTGGGGTTGTATCCTGCAGAATGACTGGTTGGTTCCAGAATCCATACTGACTGTGTCAAAAGCCACTCTATTGCATTAGGTCAGACAACTCTGTATGGTCTCCATTTGTCTGAGATTTATGCAGTGGTCTCTGCACTGAACAGTCTCACCATGAGCAACAGTCATCTGATTTGTAGAAAGCATTTTGCTGGCTGCCCATTTTCAGGAATTTCTTGTTGTTTCAATACTACTTATACAAGACAGTTGGAATATGTATTATATGTTGCTGGACAGTAAGTTAGTTGTCCAGTGCCCATGGATGTCCAAGATTAGGCCTATATCCTTCAATGGACTTTCAGAGTGACCGGTTAGCTTGCTAGATAGCTGCTCCACACTGCAACTATCCTAGGCAACTGATATGCCAAGATTATATCCTTCAATGTGACTGGCTTGCCTCTAAATAGCCCACACTGGTGCTGATGGGGCGTAAAACACAAACTCACTCACTCACTCACTCAATGCGACTGGCTGGGTCCAGAGATCCAGACTATATTATCTAAGGCATTAACCAAAAGGTCAAGCAATTTTGTGTCGTTTGTAAGGTTGTGGCATTGCTTTGAGTCTGTTGCTGGCCACATTCTCTGAGTATTGCTGGCCAGACCAGACCAAGGATTTCTTGCAAGTTGCTACTGAGACTCTGAGTCAGGCACCAGTCTTCAGACACAGGAGAAATTCGTCTCATGAAAAAAGGGCATTAGTGGCATTGTTGTGGCATTATTGTAGCATTGCACTACCTGCCTTCAATGCCTTGTGCTGTATTGTTTTTCCCTCCTCAAGGTTTCAAGAAAGCAGTTGTTACATTCTCAAGAAGAGTCTGAAGAGAAGCTGAATAGTCTTTCTTCAATGTCGTAGATTGGTTCAATTCATTTCAGCTGTTCTGTTGTTTTGATAGACATGGAACAAATTAATTTTACTGTACCAGACTCTCAATTACTGACCTTCAGTAACAGTTACTTGTTGCAGGCCCGGACAGAAGTTGGGACATCTGCTCATGCATTTTTTAGGGGGGGGAGAGGGGGGGGGGGCTGGGATTGGTGGTGATGTTGTGATTTTGTCATGTTTGACAGAATCTGTTACAAAATCAGAGCAGCAAACTGTTGTACTGTTGCAAAAAGTGTCTGGAGTCAACTCGTGAAGACAAGTACAAATTTGAGTAGGTTTGATTTGATTGGTGTTTGTTGAATGTTGAAAGGATGCATGTTCAATTTCAACACCAGAAGTTATGTATCAGAAAGTTATTATTGTCGAAATGTTTGATATATTGGATCTATGATGTTTCACTAGAACGTGCATTTCTATGCTGACAATTCTCAAGGCTGTTAGAAGGGTAGAATGAGTGGTAATCCTACAATAGCTTACTCAACCTTACTACATTAGAGCACTGTGTGCGATGGAAGGCAGTAGATGCCTAACTCTTTTAGAAGATAAAATAAATGTATTCAGCCTAACCAATGTACATCACAGAGCCATCTCTTGCTTCTTCTCTGAGCTGCATCCTTTGGCTGCTGCATCTTTTGCTTGCTGCTGAAGCTGGAGTGAATCTGGTGATGAAGATGGAGCCTCATGGAGGATGGCTGTGACCTCACTTCAGACAAGACAAGATGCTCTCCTCACAAGATGCTCTGAAAAGATGCTCTGTATCCGCAGTCTCCTCATCTTATCCTAGTATTATGGCATTGTGATGCTATTGCTGTGTTGTACTGTGCTGTGTTGCTGAGATGCTGAAGTTGATGGCACTAAGTACTATTGGGGTCTATTGCTTGAATAGTAAAGCTACGAGTTGACTCAGTTCAGGGAGTTCCTGCTCAGGGGTTTTACTTGCAAATGCCTGTATTATTGCACCACTTGTAATTGTGTGTTCCACTCAGTAGCCTCCACTCAATAAACAAGAAAATACCGTGTCTGTAAGATTATATGGTGAAATCATTTGTATTGATGGAAAATCTTGATGTAATTGTGGCTTCCAATTCCCAAAAGAAGATTAATAGAAGAAAGTTGTTCTTCATAAAGAAAGTGAAAATACAAATTGATGTTGACAACATAATTTGTCTTCAGCATAGCAACATGGGCAAGCCTGGGGACAGGTAAACATGCATTTTAAAAGCGATTGAATTTGCACCTGTAAATGACTGAGATCTCCTATTTCTTCCAGAGAATTCCGAAGGAAAGTTATAATTCTAAAGGAATCTGCATGAAGTTATCTTTCATATACTGACATTTGAGATATATATATATATAGATCTATGCGGTTTGTAGAAGTTATTAAAATGAATTCACAGAAATCTCAAATCTCTGGTGAAAGACCTTATAAATCCTAAAAGGAATCTGCTAGAGAATTATTTTCTGTATACTGACATTTTGATTTGGGACATATATAGAGATGGAATTTACAGAAATGAAACAATATGTTATTTAACATGATTGAAACTGGATATTCCAAACCAAGTTGAATCTCTGGATGTTTTTCATAGAAACTTATATTTCATGTGGCTAACAGTGGCATGTCTATCTCTCTGCAGATTTGAGTTGTGCAGATAATAATTGTTCCATGTTAAGATTTGACATTGTGAGCAACAATAATGCTTTTCTCATCTCTCTACCTTCCATGTCTTCTGTCTGTTGGGAGTTCTGTGTTTTAGTTGGCATGACAACGGGTGTCTAACGTTCTATATTGTTGTCTGTGGCACTCTGTGCAAGCTGGGAGGTTCTGATGCTTTGGAGACAGTGCTAGGAGAATACCTAACTGCTTTGGTTTGCTTTGGTTTGATGGCGTTTCTACAGGCTTGCAGTTGCGTCTTGGGCTGCCAATCGCTACTTCCAGGGCTCGAATCCTGCTCTTGCCGGGTCACATGGGCCTATGTTGGACAGAAGTTCCAATCATCCTTCATCTCATTGCTTTGTCCTCATCCTGCCTTAATTAGCCTATCTAATGCACAAATACAGGATGTAATGCCTCAATCACCCTTCCATGTTGTCTGTGGCACTCTGTGCAAGCTTGGAGATTCTGATGCTTGGAGTTGGAGACAGTGCTTGGAGACAGTGCTAGGAGAATGCCTAACTGGCAACTGCCTCTGCTTTGCTTTGGCTTGATGGCGTTTCTACAGGCTTGAAGCAGCTTTCCTGCTTGGCCATTTCTCTATGACAGGTAGGCAGGATGGATGAGGGGAGACCCAGAACAGAGGACAAGAAGGGGGGGGGTTGCAGAGGGGGGGGGGTGGTCAAGGCTGTCAGTTGACCCCCCCCCCCTGCTTGCTTCCCTGCTTCCAGTGGCTTGCAGGAGCTTGAGCATTGGAACTGTTGTTGGACTAAGGGAAAGGATTTGAGGGGGGGGGGTTGCTTTTCCTTTAAAGCAGTGGGTAGTCTCTCTTTTAACCATTGCTTGCCTCTGCAGACTCTGCTAGTATTGGATTGTTAGGTCAGTTGGCTGTGAGTGTGAGCAGTTCAGTTGCTTTGACTGTTTTGTGTGTTGTTGTGAGAATGACCCTTTCCCACATCAATGCATTACTGTTTACTGAATATTGAAAGTCTTTTAGGTTATGATGACAGACTCTAACAGCCTGACATTTAGCAAAAGGCTGAAAGTCTTTGCCACCACTGACTATTTTTGCTTATAAAGTAAGCTTCACTGAAAAAGTTAAAATACAATGATTATCACAGGACTCTAATCTATTGAATATAAAATTGTCTGTAGCTAGAACAAATATTTTGATGAGTATAAAATGTTGAGGAGTGTCCTTCAAATTGTTAAACTATTTAATAAGAAACAATTTTTCAGATAGAATAAATTTGATTAATCACTTTACCCAAAAAATCATTGACAAATTGACAATATTAACTATTCATAGCATTTAATCATTTATAACTTGACATTGAGGTGTGTTTAGAGGCCACTTAATTCAATGTACCACACACTAAACCATGTAAAGTGGTATACAATGTTCGAAACATTGAAAGTTTATGCTATAAGTCATGATATGTACATGGTATAGCTTTTCAAAAGTTTCAACATTGTTCAAGGCTGTCTGTGCTGGAAATTGCTTCAGTCATAGAAACTCATCATTTAATTCTTTCGAATTGCTGGCCTTCAAATGTTGTACATGATATACTTAGAATATACTCATGTTTATGTATACATATCATACATAGCAGAAATATAATATGGAAACATGGATTTTGTGAAGTGATTTGCTGAGAAAAAAAAAAAAATTTGCAATATTTTATGAACCTACTTAATGCATCAAAGTAGCAGGCCTACACTGTTACCACTGTACAGCCATGGCATGGCAGCTATCAGAGGACAATATTTGCCATGGTACAACTTACCATGGAGTAATGTCACAGGTGATTAATAGCACTATTATTAGCTTCGCTGAGAAGCTATTGTGGTCCCTGGCACTTCAGCATGTGCGTTAGTGTGTATGTGAGTTGCCTCCTGGATGGATTTAGATTTTCTTCAGCATGATGTATTCATTTGTACTACACAAGACCTGATTAAATTTTGGTGACAATCGGAGCTTTTTTGGGCCCACAGTTAAAGAAATCTGAAAAATGCCTCTACAGTGCTGCATGCACTATCACTTTATTCTGCAGCACTAGCAGCCAAGAGGGTGTATAAAATTCTACATTTTCTCTGCAAAAACGACCATTAAACGTCCATAGAAGGTGCCGAAAAACTAAATTAGCACCATTTCAATGTTTTTTTCATAAAAACCTGACCAGAATAGCTGAAATTAGCTTTCAATTGTAGATAATCCAACAAATGATGCTGCAATAACATTCAAGCCTTCATATACACATGTTGAAGTCTTAATCAAATTATTAGGGGCTGACCAGATGATCTTTGTCTTGGGGGGGGGCCTATGGCTTTTTGGTGAACAAAAAAGTTTGTTTCCCACTTGACACTGAAAAAAATAATTGTTCATCACATGAAAAAAAAAGTTAGTTTCCACCTGTAGCTAACTAACGACTGGTAGGCCACTTATGTGCGGCATCTTGCAGTAGTCAAAGTTTAATTTTAAATGGACAGCGAAGCTATGTGCTCTCCGAGCGCCCGTTCTAGTTAAATAACTTCCTTGGAGTAACAATACCAAGGAGTGGTAACTGCTTCAGCAGGTGATAAGGCTGTCAAAACATCCTGGAATTCTGCAACAAAAATACAAAAGTATGAACTTAGTTTTTCAGAACCATCATCAAGAGTTGTAACTCATTATACACACAAATAAATCATTTTCCTGACCTTGGAATAATGCAAGGAGTGGTAACTGGTTAACCATGACTGTTAGAGATAACATTTCAATACCATGGAGGTACATCACAAATGTGGCAACTGTCATTATAAACACCAATAACATCAATTTCCTGGCCTTGAAATAAGAAAAACATACATTGGAATTTCAATTTGGAACCACCATTACCATTGTGTAACAACACAAGGAGTGGTAACTGATTTAGCATGAGTGTTATAAACAACACATGTGCCAATACTGTAGAGATGTATCATCGGGAGTTGTAACTGTCATTAACAACACCAGTTACATCACTTTTCTGGCCTTGACATACCAGAAAAAGACATTCTGACAACCATTGCCATGGAACAACAACACAAGGAGTGGTAACTGATTAAGCATGAGTGTTATAAACAACACATGTGCCAATACTGTAGAGATGTATCGAGTTGTAACTGACTAACTGTCATTAACAACACCAGTTACATCACTTTTCTGGCCTTGGCATACCAGAAAAAGGCATTAGAACAACCATTGCCATGGAACAACAACACAAGGAGCACTTTGGTAACTGATTTAGCATGAGTGTTATAAACAACACTTGGCAATACTGTAGAGATGTATCGAGTTGTAACTGACTAACTGTCATTAACAACACCAGTTACATCGCTTTTCTGGCCTTGGCATACCAGAAAAAGGCATTAGAACAACCATTGCCATGGAACAACAACACAAGGAGTGGTAACTGATTAAGCATGAGTGTTATAAACAACACATGTGCCAATACTGTAGAGATGTATCGAGTTGTAACTGACTAACTGTCATTAACAACACCAGTTACATCGCTTTTCTGGCCTTGGCATACCAGAAAAAGGCATTAGAACAACCATTGCCATGGAACAACAACACAAGGAGTGGTAACTGATTAAGCATGAGTGTTATAAACAACACATGTGCCAATACTGTAGAGATGTATCGAGTTGTAACTGACTAACTGTCATTAACAACACCAGTTACATCACTTTTCTGGCCTTGACATACCAGAAAAAGACATTTGAACAACCATTACCATGGATCAGCAACACAAGGAGTGGTAACTGATTTAGCGTGGCTCCTATAAACAGCACAGACCCACAATGCATCGGCTTCCTGCCTTCCTGATGCCTTAACACACCAAGCGCCATCTGGAGGCGGCTTCCATACACGCCGGTCAACCTTACATGGTCATGGCGGGCCATGGCCTGTGGCAAATGGGGGACCAATGAAAAATGGTCTGTTACGGAGGTCAATGGGTGCAGTTTTGTGCTGCACCAAACCATTTACATGAGATTGCATGGCAACTGCTCTCTATAATGTCATTTGCTGAGCAATATCATGGCATGGACACATTGGACAGTATTGGTTACTTTGTATGGAAGCTTTGAATGGTGGCTTTGTAGGGTGACTGTGTCCTGACTGTGTGGTGACTCCAGTAGAGCCATATGTGCACAGTTTTGCACTGAAGCATTGTTTATCACATAGTATGGATGGCAATCATGAATGGATATCTGCCATTTTGTGATGTTGTTTCAACTTGTTTGGACAGTTTTGATACTGTTGCAATTCTGTTACTGTTACCATAGCAGATATTAAGCGCTGACACCCTGCCATGCTGTTACAGTGCTGTTATAGTTCGGCTGCAGTGTTGTTGCTGTTACAGTTACACCGTTATGGAGTTTTAAGTGAGGTTTCGTTCCATGAATCCATGATGTATCGAACTGCTTTTGGGTCTTCCATATGAGCTTTATTATACAGAGCTTCCTGATTCAGTCACTGCGATACTGCACTTTCCAATGGCAATCTCCAACAATCTGGCAGTCTCCCTCTCTGCAGCATTGTCTTTAGATGACATTGTGTCCTCATGCTGAGTGCAGTGTCAGACTGTCAGTGCACCCCTCAGTACTAAGCTATTCTGTTGGGTGCATTTCCAAGCACTCAGCCTGTTCCTGCAATGCATGGGCAATGAGCAACACCTCACTAATTCTAAATCCAGGATTCCTGCTGCTGACTGCACATCTACTCCCTCTAAGCACAGGTGCAGCTTCTCTAAAGCGAATGCCACAACAGCAGGGAGGATTCTCTGTATAGTTGCAACCTTCTGGAGGTAGATTCTGGGAATGTGGGTTGTTACAAATCGGGGAAATTTTGGAAAGGGAGAGTGGTCTTTGCCTATCGTTGAAAGGAAGTTGATGCTCTTATGGTATCATCTTTATATTAGTGTTGATTCAAATCGCTGAGAATTGCACTTTAGAAGTTCAAGAAGAACGCTTACATGATTGGGATTTTGGACAATTCCGCGGGAGCAAATCATGAATTTTCAATTTCTATCCACGAAAATCGGGAAGTTCAAGTCGCGAACTGCTGAACTGTTGAAACCCTGTGTAACTGTGTACTGTACTAACTTCGAACCGAGTGTACCGGTATTAAACAACTTATACCTTAATACAATATAAACCATGTGCTGCCTCAATAGTAGCCGATACGGTGAAACGCTGAAAATGGCGCGGGACCGTAAGCAGTTGTTTGCCTCCTCCCCTCTCCTCTGCATCTCCATGTTATGTTCTTGTGTTTCTGGGTTATGGGATTGCACTCACAGACCCCGATCTTAATCACCCCATTTCTAGGTTATGGGGGGAGCTGTAGCATGTAGAGGGGGGGGGAGGTTGGGGATTTTGTGATGGGTGGGGGAGTAAGGGCTTGTTTTAGAGCCACTGCAACATTGCCAGCCAACAACATGCAGTTGTTGTTGCTGTGTTGTGGCTGTACAGCAGTGGGTTGTATGTTTTTGATGTTCTTGTAGCTTTCCCCAAGGATACTCGCTTTGTGGCTCTTTGGCTGAGAGTGCAAGAATAATTCTTGGGAGATACAGAGATGAATAGACTAGAGTTGAGAGCTGTTGGGGCTTCAGTATAATAGTTGGCTGTGGCAGTGGTTGTGAGAATATCTGGATTCTGGAATATCATACATGTAGCAAAGCATAGGAAGTATCATTTGCAAATTGTCTATGTAGAGCCTAATTGTATCGTCATCTAAGATCCTTGGACCTTGGTAGCAGAAGCATGGCTTAGGGTCATAATTTCATAGATTTGTCATCAGTGGTGACTGAGTGAATTCTGAAACAAATTTCAAGAAATTTATAGAAGTATTTGGAATAATTAACCCTGAAAACATGCGATTTCAAAAAGTGTTAATGGCTTGTCGGTGGCATTCATGACATGCTCTGTGATATTCGTGTTTTCTTCCCTGGTAAAAAAAAAACAAAAAAACTTATGATTGAAAAGATCTTTGGCGGAGTACACAGGTTTCCCTTAATGTGTTGCAACCTGCAACTTGTCAACTTGTTCTTGTGCCCTGCAATTAACGTGTGGCCTTGGGATTCTGCAGATGGGGGGGGGGGAGATCATTTAAGTCAAGAAAAGCATAGAAATATTATTAGAGCTCTATGAGAAAAGTGATGAGATATCTGGGTCTCTGGCCTTGGAAGGAACACTAAATAATCCTGCTGGACATAAAAAGTACATCATATTGATTGTTCCATTGAAATATTTATGGAGTTTACCAATGTAGCAAAAATAACTTTTAGCAAGCCAATTCCATTTTTTTATCGAAATAAGTTCTTTTAAAAATAAAATGCCGATTGAGAGCATCCCGTGAGCTTTCTTGCTTTTCCTCCTTGTGGTGTCAAAAATAATAAAATACCTCAAATGTCTTCCGCCCAAAAAAGATGCCATTCAAGGAAATATGTTGCTACGTATGATAAGTACATTGAAAGTTAAATATCAAAGACTTGAAGGTCAACATTCACTACATGATATTTTACTTATGAAAAACACCTTAACCATATATTTACCCGCCTCGAGAACTCCCTACACCCTTCAAAAATTAAAATCAGCCCCCCCCCCTCCATCCTATTTACACTTTCCCACCTGTGTGAGTAGTTTACCCTTTAAC
Organism: Platynereis dumerilii; assembly: GCA_026936325.1. NCBI lineage: Eukaryota > Metazoa > Annelida > Polychaeta > Phyllodocida > Nereididae > Platynereis > Platynereis dumerilii. The sequence goes on along the minus strand of JAPTHN010000014.1, from coordinate 20,016,180 downwards.
CAATGATTGCTAAAACATGTTTGGTGTTTTTCTATAGGGTGGGGGGGAGAGGGGGGTGCCACAAGACATCAGGATATGAAAGAAGGGAGAGGGGGGGGGGGTTAAGAGGGGGGCAGAGGGGGTTGGAATTGCTTTGTAAACAAGAACTAGGAACTGGTTTTAAATGAGGAAGGTGTAATGAAAAAAAAAAGAGAAAAAGAAAAAAAGAGCATGAGGTTGGAAAAAAATATTTTGAAAAATATGGTTCAATGCACTGTTAGTTCCTGGTGTGATATTGACTGCAATGAATGACTGTGGTCTTGTTTCACCATTTTGTGCCACTGATCATGTGACTGTGAGTTGACTGTATGAGTTATACATTGTATCATACAGGGCTAGATAAAGGTTCAGATGTATATTCAATTATCTATGGATATGATTAATCGGCTGAAAAATCTTCAGATGCAAACTAAAAACTCCAAGAAATGAAAGAAAACTTTATTAGATTCTACTAATTATTGTGCAACCAGAGCAATCACCATTGAACAACCTCACCCAAACAACACATAAACTGAAAATACTTTCAAAATTGTACATCAAATATGGCTTTAACAATTAACAGACTAAAACAGCTCATGTCACAGAGTCAGCCATTGTAGTAGTACCTGTACCAAACACCCAGTGCCTCTGATGTCTCATGACCACAGCAGTACAGTTAGGCATCTACATAACTGCTCTGTATAGTCTGCTGCTCTGTGGAGCATTGGGAGTTCACATAATGCTCATAGTTCTAATGTCATGACAACAGCAATACTGCAATAGAGGCTATAGAGCTAGCTCCAGCAGTGCCACAGCAGTGCCACAGCATTGAACAACAGAACAAAGCTAGATGCATTGGAGCTGCTAGGCAAGCTAGGCAAACCAGGCAAGCAAGCACTGAAAGCAGGCTGCTCTGAGGTTGGCAACACCACTTGGAATGGCACGTTTTACCTGAATGTTAGCCTGGACAGCCATGAACTGTGTAAAGCTCTTAGATATCATTGATCTCCCCCACAGCATTTGCCTCAGCTCAGCTCTAGTGCCTGTTCTAGCTGTCCTAGATGCTTTACTGGTCTGCTTTAATACTCTCTGGCAGAATGGCAGTCTCTGGACTGTGCAGTGTGCATTTTCTGTAGTTTTCAATCACTCTTGAGGACCACAAATGATGACACAAGTCAGAAATCTGAGAAAAGTATTGTGTTAGATGTATCTTCCTGCATTACCATGTCATCATCTCAACAGGTCTGATAAAACAATCACTCAAAAATTGTGATGCAACAAACTACATTAATATCTTTTTTGCTGAGCCTCAGTGATTGTCTCAAATTGTTTTGATGCATCAAGCTTTAGATTAAATTTGACAAATTCAGTAAATTTCTAAGCACATTGGCATTCTGATAAACATTTTACAGGGCTATTATGATGAAACGAATTGAAAGAAATGCAGCTTAATCTTTAAATGTTTACGGAGCTGCTTCAAACTGCATTTCTCAAATGAGTCTCTAATCTTATGGCTGTCACACTAAATGCAGTGAAAACTTCTAAGCATGTTAAAATCTACTAACCAAAAACTAAATCCTCTCCCCTTCTCTGTACTGTAAAGAAATTCTATGGAGAAAAGATAAAGATCATTCTCAGAAAAGGTTTCCGATCAATGGACCTTGTCCCTTAGACTGAAAGGTTTGGCACCACTGCCAGGAGGGACAACAGAAATAGAAGGATTCAGAGGGAAATGGCGTGTCAAGGAGGCATCCATTTGTTGTCATGGGTCAGTGTCACAAGTTAGTGTGGCATTCATGGGTTAGTGTGTGGCATTCATGGGTTAGTGTGTGGCATTCATGGGTTTAAGACATTTAATTGATTTTGAAAGATCAGGTCACTATACCCTACAATTTGGATGCCAATATACATAATTTAGGAGGATGATTCCTTGATGAATAGGCTGTGTTTTTGTTACAATCACTTTCATGATGGCCATGATAACCATGACCCTATAAGTTCATATATTATGCTATAAGTAGACTCTTTTCATCACCCCCATGAACTGATGAAGTTATCATTACCCAGTGGCACAACAAATGTACATAAATATATTAGATACATATTAGAGTCAAGGAGGGTAAATCCGTCCACTTTTGGCAGAAACTTTATTTCTAGGACAAAGGGAATAGATACAAAAATGAAATTTAGTCCATTGGAAGGATCATAGCCTGCACAATCATTAACATTTTAAAAAATTCCAACTGAAAAAAAAATTATGCTGAAACCATAGCAACGAAAATTGAAGGTTAGTGCTGGTAAATCCGTCCAGGAAGCTGCTAAATCCGTCCAGCATGGATGGTAAATCCGTCCACTGGCCATAATACAGCACATACCTGTTATATCTAGTTATTTTTTCTAGTGTTTCAATTTATTAGCTTTCAGAAAGGATTTTGTGTGGATTCCAGAATAATGGGGTATTGATTGCACTTATAATAGATGAATCAAATAGGAGAGGTCAAGTTAACTATCAAGAATTTCAATTGACTACCTTAATTACAGTTGAAAAACTCTTTTAACCCAATCAATCAGTCTAATTGCTCAATCTAATTTATTCAAACAGTGTTATGCCATTTATAGATATTTAATGTCATAAAAGTACTTTTAAATTCTATTTGAAGTAGGTGGACGGATTTACAATCACCCAGTCAAGCCAATTTTTGAAATAATGATGTTAAATCCGTCCACTTTCATTTCCATTGTATCACCCTTCCAGTAGTTTCAATTAAGTTATTTAACAAATCCTACAAGAATAATAAGGTATACTTCTCATTCATCAACTTTTTATTGTTCAATATTTTTATTGTTTATGGGAATAGGCATGCAAGATCCCTGCAAGTAATTCAAGAAATGGCTGTGATGACGTCACAGGATTTCATTGTATTTTGTCTTCTGTTTTTAAATGGATCTGAAATATCATTAAAATGCTGTTAACACCATAAATTCGGCAAAATTAGTTGATAAACAAGTTCATCTTCCATTTAAAACTCACACAACTGTAATAAATGTAATTGTTTGCCTATATCAGGGGTGGACGGAATTAACATCCTGGACGGATTTACCATACCTGACTCTAGACATGAATATGATGGCCTTCTACCCCAGGAATGCATATAAGCATAACAATGATTGTCAGAATGGTGACATACTTGTGATATACTTATAGCTCTGTATGCCAACAGAATTGTCACTACTGAACTGCAATATGTAATGTGTGCACAAGGGCAAAATACTAATAGTCATTCTTGGGTGACATTATACAAAGTTATATGTGACACACATGTAGTAAGCGAGCCCTATGATATTATGACTTTATAAGCAGCTATATTATTGGGCATGACTCAGAAAGATATATTCTGTGTATAGTGTTGTATTTTGTGATACAAGTAATTGAAGTCAACCTAGTTTAGGTTAGCTGGACTGGGTACTTCACTCATGTAAATGTATACATATCTGCATGAATTGTTTGCTGACTTCACAAAACCTACTTTTAGCTGAAGGCACACTAAACAAAGAGACACATTGACCCATAAACATACAATTTAATACAAATGCTACTCCATGGACTATGTTCATTCATTGTTCACAATATTATGGCAGCCATTTAGACAGAATTGAAATAAATCTGGTGGTATTGGTGTCTCTGTAATAAATCCTAAAATTATAAATGTGTTAGATGATCGAGAATCATTTCTGCATAAACATATTATTTTCATGTTAACTCGAGTGCATTATAATTTTGAAAAATAATTTTCTCACCAGTAGCTATGACTGGTAAAACCAATTATAATTTGTATGTAATTGAACTTGTAAATTTACCGTGAAAATGCTTGTAATACACATTACATATATTCCCATGATTACATATGAATTGTCAGGATTCTGGAAAATACATTAAATGCTAAAACACAATCATGAATTATTCTATTTTTGATTATTTCACAAGCTACATAAATTACATGTGTCCTGAAAATGCTAAATGTCAAAGTCTCAAAGACAATAGTGCAATAAAATACATTAATAGACCAAGAGAAAGCCATTTCAGAACATGCCATTTCTTTTATAGCAATTCTATATTTGGCAACAGACAAAGAAGCTGAAAGAACTCATTGGTCCCAGGAGGGAGTGTCTACCGTAGTTGTCTGATTAAAATGATTTAAAAAAAAGATTTTTAAGATAATGGTCACATATTGAATGATCTGTGTTTGTTGAAAGGTAAATTTTAAATGATGTAGTATTTTTGTTGTGAGTGTCTACCGTAGTTGTCAGAAAAATTACATATTTACTGTATATTGATTTAAAGGTAGAATTGATCGATGTGTATTATTGGTTGCTCATTGTGATGATCCTGTGAAAAATGTATAGATCATGATTTTATTGGCTGTAAACCTTATGGATGGTACAAATGAGATCCACAAATGCTTTTGTGTTTAGAAATGACACCTGAGCCTCACATTAGAGCTCTGTGATTGTGAAACTAGATGAGAATGATAAAGCCTAGCCAAGAGTCTGTGTAATAATGTGCAGAATTATTAAAGACAGGTAAAAGGAAATTATTGTCATTGTGAATGCATTTACAAAATATGCATTTAATGATAAATAGAGCCCTAAGTTGTTGTTCACCAAACAAATATGGTACTCAAGGTCATGTTTATGGTGTAACATTTATTCACAAGGTCAAACGCAAACAAGTGATGACAATTTGAAGAAACTGATACCAGGTAATATGATAATGGATAAAAATAAAGTAAAAAATTGCAAAATTTTATTACCCAAAATAGCTCACAAACGGCTGAAAATAGATATGGCCATAAGCTTTTGAACATGTTTATCCCAATTCTTGGGAAACATGAGTTTCTGGCTTGTATTTTCAAATTTGATTTGCTATTTTTTTCTGTAAATATCTTTTACCTTCACAGCTCAATATGGTCATCAATCTTTAACATGCTCTTTATTTTTTATGTGGAAAATCCACTGGAAATTCCTGAAAGCCAAACATTTATAAATCATGTTAACTTTTTTAATTGACAACCAATGCCAAGCTTCATACTTTAAATAACAAAGTATTCATGAATAGTGTTGTTGGCTATTGGCTAAACAATTAAATCTGTACTTGAGGCACAGTGGCAGTCTGCTGCAGACAATATCTCACTGTGTCACACAGCATTGCTGGAGCCATTTGACAAACAGCATATCTGCAGCCATTAAAACATCTATGTCATTCTATGATATGCAGTTGAGCAGTTGATGTTTTGCATACCTTTGTTGTTGTTCATGTTCACCAGCTTATTGAGCCTCATCTTCATATATCATTGCTGTTACCTGAGTTTGTATGTTACCATGGCAACATAGCAGTGCATAGGTAAACTTCAATATCTGCATCGCCATGATCACCATCGATATCAGCACAGTTATTGCTTGGCTATTGTTAATTGCTGCTGCAGCCATGAGGATCATTGGGAATGCAAAGTGCACAGTTATCATCACACAATGATATATATGCACTGCGCTCTGTTTGTGGTAGTTGTTCGATTGCAAGCCAAGGTGTTTGATATTTCAAAGGTTGCTCAATTTGACAGATCTCACTCAATTTGACAAATCTCACTCAATTTGAACCCAGAGAAGTGTCAATTTGACAAATCTCACTCAATTTGACAAATCTCACTCAATTTGACAAGTCTCACTCAATTTGAAAAATCTAAAGCCATATCAAGTTATTTGATAATTGGCTGAGATGGTTCAAATGTGATAATTAGAGGGATTTCTCAAATTAATTACCAATATTTATCTATCTATGACTCTGTGCCCATTTCTATCATATTCTATGCTACTGGCCCTGGAGCTGTGTCAGTTTGTAGGTGATTAGGCATATGAGCAGTTACCAGAGGCACATGTAATGATGAGATGAGAAGGCTGTGAGTCTTCACCAAGGTACTCTTTTCAGGATTTTGTAACTAACTGTTGTCTCTTAAACGTCCCTGTCTTTCTTCGAGGGAGGATAATCAGATTTGAAATTAAAAGTAAACGTTAGTCAAAAACACCTGTTGAGTGATCATGATAAATTTGCAGAAAAACATATTTACGATTTTACTGGGTGGTGATGTGTGCTGCAGTGTGCATACAATAATGTCATGATAGGAAACTTAAACCGTCTCACATCACAAACTCCTAGTCATGGATCAGTACTTTGCAGCATGCTTCATTATAAATTGATGGGAGACAACAGAGTTAACAGTTCAATATCCCATGAACAAAGAACTGGCAGTTGAGCCACTGGTTCAATTTGGTTGGGCCATTGGAAAGACTATTGATATGGTCACACAGCACCATACAGCTCCATGCATCATTTAGATGGATTTTCTAGTCTCTACAATGTTCTGCTGTTGTTCTCAGTGTTCTGCATATATTGTTTGCATGATCATAATGGTGATGTGAGGCTTGGCTTAGTTGACTATTGATGGAAATCTTTGGCTATGCAAGAAGTTTAACCTCAGCATGCTCTCATTGCTCTGCCTGAGCTGCTGTCTTTTGTGTGCAAAATGGCAGTTAGCAAAAAGATCAATTTGTGTGAGAAGCTAATGTCTATAGCTCTTGGTATAAGATATTTATCAAGTAAATTGTAAGAAGTGTTGGTGATGGTCACCCAGAGAATCTGAAGTGGTGATGGTATAATGTTGTCAATCTGATATTGATACCACTTCCCAGGGAAAGAGGTCCTCTAAGGTTGTGGCAACCTATTCTTCCAATCACAAGGTAGTAGATTCGATTTGACCTATGTTGGAGAGCAGTTTCAATTCAATCATTGCTGTGTTGTCCTCCTGTCCTAATTAACCTACCAGTTGCATAAAAATTTAATGCAAGACATAAGTCGCAAACATCTGTCCATCTGAATTTGTATCGCACAAATACTGTATTGGGAAAATACTAGATGTTGTGTGTTTGCGAACAAGTATGGTATGCAGTCCAGTTTGGCAAGATGTGACATCACTGTCTCATACTGCTGTCAAGATTTGCTAATCTGCCTTGGCAAGCTGCAGAATAGATCATTTCTGTGCTTCTATCGCCTGCTAAGGCAGCTGAGCTGTGCATTAAAGCTGTGGCACCCAGCTGTAAAGCTGTAAGCTGTAGCAGTAGTGTCACACAGTGTTTCTGTGCAGTTATATTCAGCTCTTGTCTTGAAATATCAATATTCTTGCATGACAGAAACTGAGCATTCAGCTTTCAGAATGTGTGTGAAAATCTCCTGGCTGCTAGGACAGTGAGCTGGCTGTTTTCCCAGTCCTGACACTGTTCTTGGAGACTCCCAGAGTTCTCTGAATAATCAGTAAATTCTGTGATGCTCAGTTTGTGTTTGAAGCAATTCAATACATGGTAACACAGTTACAGGCTTGCTACTTTCAGTGTTTTGTCATATTACTGATTGATCAATACAAACACTCACAGTTCTTATACTATTCTCCCAGAGCTCTAGAACAATCACTCAATTCTGTGATGCACAGTTTGTGTTTGAAGCAACTCAATACAGGGTTACACTGTTACAGGCTTGCTGTTTTCAGTGTTTTGTCATATTGCTGATTGATCATTGCAACAACACTCAACGCTCAGTGTGATTATAGATTATCCCATGCTATGTGGCTATGTGATGAGCTTGATGACATTTGATGACATGTGATGACAATAAGGCAATATATCATCAACCAGTTGCCAGTATTGATTCCAGTAGATGAATAAAATCTATTTCTGAGTGACTGAAAGAGGAAGATCAAATGTATACAGTACTCAGAAACTATATCCATTATCCAAGCATTGGAACATTAATCATAACCCTACAAAATAGCCTAATAGAAAGACTGACTGATAGATTAGGCCTAGATAGATAGATAGATAGATAGATAGATAGATAGATAGATAGATAGATAGATAGATAGATAGAGGGGGTATTATAAAGATGGTAAAATGTACATAAAATGTTAAAAAGTGTATAAATTTGAGAATGAATGATCTAGCTCAAACGGGAGAATAAAGCTCATGAGCATCACTCCTATCATGACATCAATATTCACATCAATTAATTACAGCACACTGCAAAAACAACACCGGAGGCCAAATACATTAAATTATGATAAATGCTAAATCAGCTACCACACCAATATTAAAAATTCACAAAAAGTAACATGATATTAGAGCCTCACTATAGTGCAAACTGCACAAATTTTTTTTTTTCTTGGTTTGAATGTGCATTGTGCAATATCACAGTGAACCACACCAGCACTATCTTTCCCTGTTTCCCAGCATATAAACCATACACAAAGCAATGAAAGCATCAGTGTATGGCTGAATCTGCTAAGCCAACTTCCTATTGATGCAGAATCATTGCAGATATGTTGGCAACTTGGCTGCTGTCAGTGGGAGATGCTGCTGCTGAGGCTGAGAGAAGTGATGCTGAGAAAGAGATGTGTCACATCATCATTTCAATATATATATATTTAGATCTATAAACTGCTGCTGCAGTAACTTGACTGCATGATCACATGATGATTATAATTCACTGCAGTGGTTGGCTTTCTTGGTAGTGCCAGCATCAACTCAGATTCAACTGCAGCATTGGTACTTGGTAGTTGGAGTTGACAATGACATGGGAAAACAAGAAATCTAAGCTATTTTAGGATGACAATGGTATTGTTTTACTGACCATTTGAATACATTTCCATTTGGTATTTTTAATCATAACTGATTTCATAAATGGCCTGAGATTTTGCCAAATTCAATTTATGTTCATTTAGTTAATTTTGGTACTTGATCTTTCTGGTATTTGTCCAGTATCCCTCCACCATATTGTTACTGATTGACCTATAATGTATTTACTAATTTGCTTGATGGCTCTCGATTATTCGTGAAATCATTTGTACAACTGGTGTGATGCATTGCATTTTGCAAGTGACAGTTCACACCTTTTGTGCTAAGTTTCACACTGTTTTGATGTTTGTCAGATCAATTGTGTCAATACGACTCAATTGCACGTTTGCATCCATCATTGCAGCAATGCAACATATTGCAAACCAGTGTACCATTGTATGTATAAGATAAGAGAGATTAAGATTAGTTCAAAGTCTCTAATTGCCATCTTTCTTGGCTCGGGGAGGTTGGTTAGCTCATTTGTGGAATGGTAATGCTCTTGAGTTTCCAATCACTGGTCATTTGGACTTTGGCTGTGGCTTGGTCACCTGGACTCACGGCGGATTGATGATGGACGGTAGTTTCAGTCATCCCTCGCCTCATTCAGTCATTGCTGTGTCCCTCTTGTCCTAATCAGTCTATCAAGTGCATAAATATTGGACGTAAATCCCCAAACATCCATCAAGGCATCTTTCTTGGCTCTTGCTGCACTGATTCCTTTGTTTCCTCATCCTCATTTCTTGTTTCCATTTTATTTCTGACACAATTTTTCTATCAAAAATGAAGAGACCTCATTTCTGAAGCACAAGGTTCGCCACAGCCTCTAAGGACGCAGAGAAACCTTGGACTGTGACAAGCAATCAAAGAAATCGGTTGGCCAATGTCGTTCGGAGTAGATCGATCTACTGGATGATGTTCGGAGTAGATCAAGCTGCTGGCTGTGGTGTCCAACGTTGTACCAAGATTGAGTCAGTTGAGTGACTGACTTCACTGAATGTTCAGAGTAGATCAAGTGATTGGCTTAAAGCTCACAATCAATCAATCGACTCGCTGGATGCTCTAATGAGCTTATGAATGTAATGCTAACCGTAAGAAAAAAGTGTTGCACAACACAGTCGTGACAGTCCTTCTTTGGTGAACCTTACTTCTGAAACTGAAAGAGGGTTCTTCAAGGCTCTATTGTCTTTGTATTTTGTGTTTCTAAAATGGCATTTGATTCATTCCTTTGGATCCTCTCCAGTTCGAATCATTGTTATTTCTGAATAATTTCTCAGATTGACTTGTCCTTTGACCACATTTGCACATCCAAATTCATTCATTTGCCTTATGTTGTATAACTTACTCAGTATACACATTGTGTAACAACAATTGACCCTGTTGTTGCCAATGGCTTGATTCATGACATTTCCCTAATGTCATTTTGACTGCGTCATTGCTCTGTATTCAATTCTAAATGCGTCATTTTGGCTTTGGCCGCTTTTGTTCTTTTCACCGACATCTCATATCTTCTTTTAGCCTTATAGCTGCGGCGTCTCTTCTTTCGGAAATCTTGAGCACCGCACACCGCGCTGCACTGAGAGATGTATTAAGCGCTTGTTGTCTGATGTGTACTGCAGCGATTGCTTAATATGGAGTCGTTTCCGACACTACTTGCTCTGTGTGTCCTTGTGTCCTTGAGCTTTTGCAGTGTCCTTGAGCTTCTTTGGTGTCCTTGGGAGCTTTGTGTGTCCTTGAGTTTCTTATGTGTCCTTGGGCTTGGTATTTCTGTTGTATTTAACTTGAGCTTCTGCTGGTAAATTGAGTTAAATTGTGACTTGCAAGACTACAGAGTATAGAGCGGATGCAAATACAAGGAGACTTGATGTGAAACTCAAAGGTCGTGTGGCTTGCAGTATTGAGTTAAATTGTGTGGTGATTAGATAAATTTAAATCTATAATACACTGATGCAGTGACTTGCAAGACTATGTGAGCTTGTGAGAGTAGATGCAAAGAGCCTTGGTGTGTGAAAGGTTGTACTCAAGTCATAGCAGTGTGGCTTGCAGCAGGTAAAATGCCTCGATCCAGGTTGATTGCAGTGATTACAAGTGAATCCTTTCAACTCCTGAGTCCTTGTCTTGTACTGATTCTTTTACCATATTTGCTGTAATACCAACTTGGCCCGATTAATTTCAAGGCCATGTGAGCCAAACGGACACATGTTGATCTGATGTTGGAAGTCCTCAAACTAGGTTGATATCACTTGCGAAGGATGATATCTGATTAGTTCCAAATTCATAGGTTAATTTGCAGATACGGCAGCTTCTGTACAATGGGTTGCAAATTAAGGTCGTGTATAAGTCTTACGAGATAATTTACTTGCCGAGTCTTCTCATCATGGACGCTGATACAGTGCCACATGTACTTATTCGCTTGTCAACGTGTCGTTGTTGACTCTTTCAGCATCTTGATTCTTTAACATCTGACTTAGATGTTGCTTGCGAATGGCGGCTAAAGTGTTCGTCGTCTGAAATTGAATGCAGAAACACAAGTGCAGCAATCGACATTGTGAGACGCTTCAAACCACACTTCACACAAGGTTAAAACTGTCGTTTACTTCGAAAAACTAGTTTGTGGTCAAACCGATGCAGTACTTTCTACATCAGATAAGTCATTGAGCATCGGGATGGAACGTTGCTCGGGATGCCTTCCGACGAAATGTTCCAAATCAGAAATTGAATCCATAACTTTTAGCGAAGCTAACGACAATATCATGATCTCAAATTGTCAATCGCATTTTTAAAACGATGCTTAAAATATCAATTTCTTCGAAAATCCAGTTTGTGATCAAACGGATGCGGCATTTTCCACTTCACTACTGTCTATCGGTAGTACCACTTGTCCTTGGAAACAATCCCAGGTGCTCTCGACAGTCACTCGATGGCAGTAGCAGCAATAAACACACTTTTATGCAGCAATGCCAGAGCATTGCCAGAGCATTGGCAGTCTGTGCTCTTTTTATGCCTCCATTGTTTCGCTGTCAAGGTCTCCTGACAATTTGGATTCAAGTCAAGATTCCCAAAAAGAGTCCAGAGTTGCTGCAGCAGCAAAGAACTACTGAGACTCTGAGACTTATTTGAGAGAGAGCACATCTGTAATGAAGGTAACTTATAAAATTTATGATTCATTAAGATATGACATTAACTTTGATTCGCAGACTTGGAAATTCTGAATGTTTTATTTTTAGACCTTCACTAACAATGTCCCAGCTGAGAGAGATTTTAGATTGGTGACCCCGATGATATGATTGATAGCTATTTCTCCTCCTGAAATTATATTTTTCGGTATTATGGAAATAAACAGTGAGTTAAGCTTGCTTACTTAAAGAAGAAATCGATTTTGCGGTTGCTTCGCGCAACAAAAATTAAACACTCGTCTAACGTTTCAGAAAGATTTCTATCACTCGTTAAGCACACTAGCACAGTGAACAGGCACACATGCTGAACGCCTCAAACCCAAAGCTTAATCTTTGTAATCCAATTAGACATCTTCAGAATTTGAGTATTCCTTAATCCATCCCATAGATGCCATAGAATGTGGCTTAAAATCCCCATCATTCAAAATTACAAAGCATCCTCCCATATATCACCCTTTGGGTCTATCAATTACAATTTGATCCCCAGTCCCCAAGGCATTTCTGTGCTTATATTGCAGCTTGTGTTTGAAACAGTGTTTCTTTGGGAAATTGTAGCCCTCCCAGTTTTCTTACATCATATGATGGAATCAAGGTCTGCAATGTATAATTTCAAATTTTCCATCGCTCTTTGAGAGTCTATGCTCTTCATTCTGTCTAGTGTCTATTCTTCTTGAATTTATGCTACATTTATGAATGATGAGGCCTCATTCATCATTTCTCTCAAGTTGTCCATCTGGAATTTATCAGATTTACCCCAAGAATTGTGGTTCAGGAGATCGTTCAAGGTCTAAAGCATGCTTCAGAATTTACCAATCATGTCTGTGCATCCTTCGCATCAATTATTTCAATGAATTAATCGCCCAATTGTGAATCGAAGAACAAATACATTGTCTCCAAAGAATCAATGATGTTCCATTGCTCACTGGGGTGATAGGCGTCGCTTCGATGTTAACAAATTTATTGGTAGAAGTTCATGAGCAAAATCCCAGATGTTTGAATGTGACATTAAGTTGGGAGGCTCTTGTATCATTGTCTGCGCTGGGCAAGTAAAAGATCCCTCCCATTTTGTAAATATGTAACATGTTGAGAAATCTCGCTCTCTCATCTTGATGATCTAAATCAACCCATGTGATTGTCAAGAACTGGTCTTGGAGGGCTGCATTATTTCTGGCTTCCTGGTGATTTGTAGTTGATACTTCTAAATTGAAGGTATCGTACAGCCATTTGAATACTCAGCATAGATATTAGATACTGATACAAGTGATTGTCTAGAAAAAAATCCCCTGAAACAACGTTGTCATGTGATATATATATTGATCATGTCACTGTTCGTAAACCTTTCGCCACAATTTATGACACAATTCAAGAATTTCAGAAACTGTTCGTGCGAGACAACGCAAAATTCCATAAGCGGCGAATGGTGTGAGCGAAACTTCGGCAGTTAATTAGCGGAATTCTCGCAATTTGATTTTCCAATCTCTGCGTAATAATGATAATGAGTTATTTGGGTGCTTGGCCCATTGATGCATTTGCATGAGATTGCCCGAGATTGGCACTTGACAAAGGATAGCAATTCTTTGCATTGCTGTCTAACAAGGAGTCCCCTTAGAACCCATACTTTTGGTGGTTCGGATAATTCTGAATCAATTCCCTCTGCTCTTTTTGGAATTTGATGGATTAATGATGGATTTGTGTCTGTATAAATCTTGTCGGAGAACCATGAGGATGTTTAGAATAGAGAGAAATAATGTGATGTCTCGTGTCGCTAAGTGGTTACGGAGTTGATATGCAATCTGAGAGAAATTGAATTGTGGTTGTAGGCTCCGAATCTGAAATCTGATACAAAATTTACTTTCCATCTACGATGTTGACGTGAAGTGCGAATAGGGATTGTTTGTATCATTGAAGTGAAACATTTCATGTGCATTGTCACTGTTCATTGTCACTGTGCAGTATAAATTGTACATATTCCTGTTTTCAATTTAGTGTCTTGACACTGTCCACAATACATTCAATATACAAGTGAAGTACATAATCACTCGATAATTGTGTGTCGAGTCGAGCTGTCTTGAGTCAGTCTCATTTTGGCCTCATCCTTGAAGTTGAACTAGCACTGAGTCTCTGCTTCTCTCACTCTCAGTATATATAATCTGGCTGCATCAGTGATAGCTTCTTAGTGCTGCTGCAGATCCAAGTCTCAGACGATCAGCCTGACCTCCAATAATTTATCCGCTGGATGGAGGAGCCGCGTCACATTCTCCCGAGTCCACAGACTCACTATTGATGGTCAACGCTCTCAATGGCTTGTCCCTGAAGGCCATGAAAGCAGTTGGGAAGGCCAGCCATTCAAGACTTATTCTAACAAGACCAAGATCTGTAAGATCATGAAGACCATGATCTGTAAGACCGTGATCTGCAAGACCGTGGCAAGACGTGTCAGTTTTCGGTTCTCAGCTTTCGGCTCACTGGTTCAGCTGGCGACTTGCTTTCACTCGGTTATTCCTATGCTTTTGCTCCATTTCCATGTTGACTTTCATCACTCAGCTTTCTTTATTCAGTTCTCAGCTTGCTACCTATACTGTCATCCCACTTGCAGCATAGACTATTAACTTTACTTTTTTCTTTACTATTTGTCTAAAAGTTTCAAAATTGTATGATATAATACCAGTGAAAAATCGGGAGTCATACTTAAGCTTTTGACTTGCTTTCATTGTTCAGCTTTGAGCTTGAATTTTGGATAGCCTTTTACCTGCTTTCTGTTAGTGTCCAGTTTCTTCTAGTTTTGCTATCATTGTTTCACTTACAGGTTACAACTCACTTGCAGCTTACTTTATACTTTTGGTCTGCTTTCATTATTCTGCTTTCTGCTTTCTTCTTGTATTGCTTTCGTGTCTCTAAATAGCCCACTCAGGTGCTGATGAGACGTAAACTCAAATAAACACACACACACACACACTTGTATTGCTTTCCAATTCCTCTCTGCTGTTTTCTTTCAGCTCTGTGCTTTCATTATTCAGCTTTCTGTTACAAGACTCACTTTTAGCTTAGGACTTGCCTTTGCTTGTGACTTGCTTCTAGCAGCCTTGCTCAATCCTTCCCCAAGTTCCACATTGTTCCAGGTCATATTTTCTCCTCTCACTGGCTTTCAGCTATTTCTGCACGTTGTCATCCCTCCATCACCTGACTGTGCCTGACATCACTGACATTGCTTGCTGTTGCAGCAGCTTCTGCTCCTATAGCTGTCTTTACTGCTTCTGCTGCTGCAGATGTCAAGAGGTTATTCCTATATGATGACAGTGCAATGACAGACCTTTGCTGACAAGAATATGTATTCATGATAATATGAATATGTGATAACGGCTGTTGTTGTTTGTACATAGAACAAACAGAATAGACTCCTGACAGATTTTATTTAACCAATTGAACAAAAATGCATTGAACTGTCCCTCATAAAAGAGTCTTGCAATGAAGTCATCAACCATAAGAAATTATGTTACAGTTTGATTAGGCCTATACTAAAATCATACCACTTAACCACTGATGACACCACCAGCAGGGCAGATACTATAAACAATCATAACATACTGTGTCCATACATGTACATGTAGACACTTCTACAAGACAAGTAAATGATGCACTGAAGATGATTCTGTGGTGTTATCACTATTTTATGCCTGGGTTATTGCTCTAGTCTGCAACATGTCCAATAGCCATCCTTATTGCCAGAGTCTCCATTGACTCTCCGTTTACTCTCCATCTTGCTCGTCTTTCCCTATCCTTCTTCACCAAGGGCACCTGCCGCCAATATGGCTCTATGATTTCCAGGGAGCCGGCCGGAGACTCCTGGAGTCTATGTCCTTATTCGCAGTTGTCCACTTTGTGTACTTTGTCTTTTGTCCAGAGGTTAGCATGATGTCTTTGGGCAGTGTCTTGCAGTGATTTGTCTCATCTAGCCCGCCTCATTGCATAAATACAGGACATAAAGCCCAAATCATCCATCTTAACCAAGGGCGCCTGCCTTCAATATGACTCTATGATGGTCTGTCTCCCTATTCTAGTTTGTCTACTGCTTCTACTTTGTCTTTTGTCCTGCGGTTAGCACTGCTGTCTTTGGGCAATGTCTTGCAGTGATTCGTCTCATCTAGCCCTCCTTTTATCGCTCAACGCAAGACTTCTCGCAGGACTAAGAAGCTGATATGAATAATGATGACACTCATCTCTGCAGCATCACTGCAGCAAACTAAATCTTGTCTTTTATGGCTGCTGTACAACAACAGCACTTCACTGACTCCAACACACTAGCACTGCAGCTGCCTTTTAAATATGATGTCACTCGGGCAACAGAGACTGAGTGAGACAGGTATTAGACGTGTTGTCCTCATGAGCTAATTCTTTGAGTTCTTGTCCTTCTAAATTGATTCTTTTGAGTTGCTGTTCTTCTAAACTAATTCTTTGAGTTGTTGTCCTCCCAAATTAGATATTTGACTTGGGTGTCCTTCTTAACTGATTCCTTGACTGGGTGTCCCTCTAAGCTAATTATTTTAGTTGCTGTCCTTCCAAACACATTCTTTCGATTTGTTGTCCTTCTAAACTAATTGTTTGAACTGTTGTCTTTCTTAACTTATTCTTAGGAGTTACTGTCCTTCCAAACTAGTTCTTTGTTGTTGTCCTTTTAAACTGATTGTTTCAGTTGTTGTCCTAAACTGATGGTTTGACTCGCTGTCCTTTGAAACTAATTCTTTGAACTGCTGTCCTTCTCTAAACTAATTCTTTGAGCTGCTGTCCTTCTGAACCAATTCTTGAGCTGTTGTCCTTTTGAACTAATTCTTTGATTCGCTGTCCTCCTGAACTAATTCTTGTAGTTCCTGGATGTACCCTCTGACCTCAAAAGATTTGAAGGATTTAAAAGCAATTTTCTAAGATTTGAGCAACAGGCATGTTGATGCAATTGCATTAAATGAAATTGATGCCACCTTGATTCTCTTAGCATCTAATGTAACTAGATCTAAGCCATCTTTTGGCTCCTATTCTTGACTCAAATCTAACTGGATCTTAGTTATTCTTCTGAGGCATCTTTTATCTGCTCCTATTCTTGATTCGATCTCGGTTGCTTCTGCATTATGCCATCTGCCTGACAGTTCTGACCTTGGCTGAGTTCACCATGTTCACCAAAGCAGTGGTGAGCTGCTGTTTTATTGGTGGTGACATTGATGTCCTTGCAGCACCCCCTAGAAGCACCCCCTGCATCCCAAAAGACCTCATCTCTTGCTGCTGGCCTGCTGCTGCTGCTGCTGCAAATGCATCCTAGTGATGTGCATCTTTGAGTGCATTCACAGATTCTAGTTGATCTAGATAATAGACTAGATTTACCCATTGTCATTGGTTGCGGCTTTTATCCTCTTGGTGGCTCATCGCTCATAAATGTTCTATACGTCGGCGTTCCGCGTTACGCTCTAGGGCTTATGTATTCGGTGTGCATTGTATATGATGTGACCAGAGTTGTATGAGCATTACTTTCTGCAATATGTCTCTTTCCCTCAAGGCGCTCTGTGTTTGTGGATGTTCTCGGAATCTAAACTGAGTTTCAAATCTTTAATTTAGCTTTCGAGTTTTTTGCTCTCTCTGTACTTGGAGATATAATTCTGCAGCATTGCCAGAGACTGGTAGTTTCCGCTTCTCAAATTGCAGAAAGCTACATTCATTCTGATATGATTCTGTGTTCCTAGATTCTTCTCTAAATTTAACAGATAATGAAATGTTCAGAATACATTTCTGCGACGGTTTAAGAACATGTCCTTGGTCTTATTGATGTCGAAAAAAAAACAGATGTCTGATTAAGTATGGCGAAAATGAAACCATGTTTCAGTGGAAATTCATGAATCCTCATCAAGAAAAGTCCTGGTTCTATAACACCACGTTTATCCTATCAGTTGCATCAGCAAATGAGATATAGGCTAATTCTGAGCATGGTTAGCAGCTGAAATGCTACAAGCCAGTACTGTAAGTAAAGAAAGGCAGAAGAAGCTACTATCTTGAAGAGCTTTGGAAGACAACATTTGGGAGACAGCAAGTCAGGGACCATTGCCATTTGCCAACCAAGTCCATTGTAAGATGCAGATGCAGGCAGGAACTGCAGACCTGCAAGAAGTGCTTCAGCTGCAAGAACTGCTTCAGAGCTCTGCAGGAACTGCAGGAACTGCAGGAAGCTGAGGGCATTGATGGCACAGAGGGAGACACAAAGATGCTGCAGCATCCATTCTCACATCATCCCATCTCCATCCTCCTTGCATAGCCCCAGCAGCAGCAGCAGCCCTGGCTGTGACACAGGCTAGCTGTGAGACACGTGGGGTCAGGTCAGCTGTGAGCTGTACTGCTTAGCAGCTGGAGCTGTGCCCGATTCTATATGGCTGTGGCAGTGTGGCAGACTCTTGGAGAGAGCTGTGTGAATGCCACAGAATGGTGGATGTGATGTGTTGTAACTGTTTCTTGGTATGACTGAGTATTGCACAGCCAAGGTTGCATGATGTGTATTTTGTGTGAATTGTCGTTGGTGTCCATTGTTGTCCGATGTTGAATGGAGCAAGAATGGCTAAAGGTGTTCATTGCTGCAGTGCTGCAGTTCTCAGTAATAGTCACATTATATGTGTGTCCCAAATTGGGATCAGTCTTTCCAATAATGAACGACAGATTTCAGAGATGCCTTCACTTCTGTAATATTGGTATCACATATCTCAGTGCTCCTCAGTGTATTACTTAGTACTAAATAAGCTAATGGAATGCACTGCCAGTGTAACCCAAAGAATCTGTTCACTCAGCACTTCTCTGAGAATCTCTTTGCGTCATCTGCTTGCTTTGACATCATTCGGCCATTTAATTAAGGACCCGAAAGCCATACATTGTGGACAGATCAACAGTGTTGTGTAAGGTGAGCCTGTGTCAGAGTGCAAACTCCACAAAGTATCTCGTAAGTCTCTCTTTTGCTCATAGTACCCAACATCTCTTTCTCTCAGTCTTAGCATCATTTGCTGGCCACTGCATCAGTTAAGTCCCGCAGCAAGCAAGCAAGCACCACCCTTATCATGCTTATAGCTCTCTGCCTCAGCATCCTTACTCCTGCATCCTTGCTGCATCCATCCATCCATCCTCAAAGGACAGTGGATGCTGCTGTGGCCATCTTGAGGCAGCATCTTGAAGAGCTCAGCATCTCCACCCTCCAACATTGCTCTGCACTACTCAGTAGATCTGCTAGATGTCCATCTTGTCCACTGGCAGACTGTAGCAGAGACTGGCAGACTGTGGCCACTGTAGCCACAACCTTTTATCTCTTTGCTTGGTCTTTGCTTGGTCTCTGACTCTTTGTTGTTGGTGCTTTGTGCTCTGCTTCAGCTTGTGGAGAAGACTTCTGCTGTATTGCCCTCCATTCCTCTAGTGGTTGAGTAGAGGCTGTAGTTCAGTGTCTTGTCTTTTGGTTGGTTATCTTTTGATTGGATATCTTTCTGCATTGCTCCAGTGGCTTCATTCTTACATGTTGGTGTCAATGCTCATCATGCTCATCTTTGGTCTAAGAACTGTATCTTGCATTGAGCATGTGTCAATATTTCAGTAGGCTATTTGAAGGAATTCCAGGTTGCTCGTGTTATTTTATAGAATTAAAAGCATGACATCCCTTCTAAATAGTCAATTGGTCATATATATGTTTCTCCATGGTGTCATTGATCTACATCAAAGTCTGGCGAATCATGTCGTAACGGTTGAAAATTTACCTTCTTCAAATTATAAGGGATATGACAATGAACATTGTTCAAAACTATCTATTTGCTGTCTCTACCTTCAACTGTACTTTCAATTTGATAAAACATTAACTATATCAAATAGTGCAGACCTCACAACAATAACCTTGATACAGTAATAACATTGCCCAGCAGGACTGAGAGTCTGAGAAGGTTGCCAGTGAGACCATAGAGCCATTAATGCCAGTTGCTGCATTTGCCAAGCATTTTGCCAAGCATTTTGCCAAGCATTGGCCTTGCAATAGCCCTACAATGTCAGGAGATTCTATGGGCAAATGCTGCCCTGACAGGACTCACAGGAGTGCATGGGGCCATTGAAGGTTGCTTTTGGGTGGCTCTGTTGCCCTCAGCAATGCCCAGCAGTCCTAGAATCCTGCTCAATGGCTGTCAATGTCTCTGCTATGGCATTGCTATGCTACTCTGGACTCTGCACTCTGTGGAGATGGAGACAATAGTGAGGTCCTGTGGCTTTCCAATGGTCTTCTGCTTACTGTAGGGACTCTGTGAGAGAGAAAGAGAGAGAGAGGTTGGCTAAAAAGGAAAAGCAATGCTCTCATATCCCTGCCATCAGTGCTCTATATATTAGAGATATAGAGAGGCAACTAGAGTGGCAACTGGCTCAAGGTCCATGGATTATACAAATGGACTCAATGGGAGCCCAGTCCATATCTACACTTTATAGAGTGGAAGAGCATTTGCCAGTTGACAGTTGCATACCACTCAGGATGGTAGCAGAAATTGCATATCAGCTGCATAGCCTATGAGCTGTATGTGCCATTATACATTGAGGTTTATCATGTTTATCCCTTTCCACTGCAAATAAGTTGAAGTGAACGGTCAAGTTACTGAAGTGTTGCATTCGACTATGCCGTCTGTACATTAATGTAGCTCACTAATAATTCAGGTGACGTTTAAGAGAAAACCCAAACTGTATTTCAATGAAATATCCCTCACATGGGCATTTGGGCAACTGAGTTAGTAGCACTCAGAGCATCCACTGGGTCACAGGACTGGTTCCATTCCAGGTCTCATCCAAATCTACCCCAAACTCTAAATTGACAATATTGAAATATGACAACCATCCAGTTGTTCGGACTAAGCTGCACTAACTGGAAAAGCCCCAGGTTCACCAGGGACAAAGCAGTAGATCACTGCAGCATTGCAAGGCAACTGATCCACGACCAGAGCTCATTTCTATGTAATGCTATTTGTGTACACAATCCAGCAATATAATAGATAAATTGGTGGTTTCATTGATTGATGGATAGCAAAATGGAGTAGATAGATAGATGGTAGAAGATAAAAGGGAAAGATTGATGGATGGGGAAAAGATAGAAGCAAGAAAGATAGACAGATAGATACAGTACATAAGAAAAATGTAGAATAGTAAAATAAAATAGATAGGGTGAAAGAAGATAAAATCGATTATTTGATAGATAGATGGATAGATTGATAGATAGATAGACAAATAGATAGATAGATAGATAGATAGATAGATAGATAGATAGATAGATAGATAGATAGTTAGATAGATAGATAGATAGATAGATAGATAGATAGATAGATAGATATCTTGAAGTTGAAATAAATATATCTATAGATGTAGAGTGTATGAGGCTATGAGCAGATGAAAAAATCTGAGTTGTAGGGGATTGAATTGCATTCGGGATGGTACTGTGAAGAAGAACAGAAGTATGGGAAATTCCCAGCAGCCATTCAACTCCTCATAGCCTCATACACTCTACATCTTCCTGGCCCATGACTCCCTAAATGTCAATGTACTGAGTGTATAAGTTGCATCTGTAAGATGAGTGCTAAATATTGCAGGTGTACTGTGCTGCTAGTCAGTTTGTCTGTGCCTGACATAGATTTAATAATAAATCACTTAGTCTGCTCTCTGTCTGTGAATGACCCATCATCACCACTGATTCTCCAGTCCCATCACTTTGCTATGTATGTATACACCGAGCCTTAAGATGGGAAACTGATTTATACTCAACTCTCCACATATAAGTGATAGTGAATATATATTGAAACACTACAGTCTCTACACATCATGATAAATGTATGCATAAATCGACAAGATTTGACTGATAGTGATATTCACAAATATAGATCTGCATAATTTTATGTACCAAACATTGCTAATCTGTTGAATAGAACACTACAAAAAATTATATGATGAATTTATGGGTCATTCAACATGAATCGACAATATTCATCAATATCTGTGTTGCTGATGTACTATCGTGAACTCGGCTTACAAATTTGCTTTTCAAATTTTTGCCGTCAATATTTCTGTTCAATTTTACAGCCATCGTAGTCGTATCTTCTAGTCAAGTGCATAAAATTTCATAAAGGAAACAGTTGGTCATATCGATACATATCATAATGTTTCTAAATCACAGTTGTGTTGTATATTGTGGTATATATTGAAGATTTTTAACAGCTTTTCACAATTTTAAGTATCCAATGACTCGTCGAGTCTTCCCGGAGTCTTCGCGACTTGAATGATAAAGAGATTTCAACAGATTTCAACATAATGAATCAAAAGCCTAAAGCCTTCGCGTTATTGATTAGCCCCGTCTGCTGTTTTGCAACGGATCCCATACATCCATTGGTGAGAACCAGACACCGATTCATCATCTGAGAAATGAAATGTTCTCCCGGCCTCGCTTGTCAGTGCTTGTCAGTGTGTCGGAGGAAAGTGGAGGACTCCCTAGATCAAGAATTTTTGAAATATGAGAATCTGGAAACAAGAAAGAAAGCCAAGAAGACAGAGCGCTCTCTAAGAACTTAGCAAGAAAAGAGCTGAGAAATTGAGTAAGAACGGCTTAGAAATTTACAAAAAACTGTAGGCCTAATATTGAGAATTTGAAAACAAGAAAGAAAGCCAAGAAGACTGAGAGACACTCAGAGGTCTCTTAGAACTTAGTAAGAAGAGTCCTCAGACCTGAGAAGTGAGAACGGCTTGGAAAGTTACAAAAAACTATGTAGACCACCACGAACCAATATACAGTAAAAGGGAGATGCCAAATCGACCATAAGATATAAGGAAATTTGATAAACTCCAGTCTATGGTCCCCAGACTGTATGCCATACATGGTGTTCTGCACTCTGCCGATCAATGGGCAAAGGGCTAAACCCTGGGTTTAAAGAAGAGGAGAAAAGTTTAAAAGATTTGAAGAAAAGCCACAAAAGTATCTCTACACTTCAGCAAAATTGATTTATCATTGTCTGCATACAAATAGATCTATCAATATCTGCATACAAATGTGGCATACATGTCTTCGAAGATACATCTCCTTCATTCTTGCAATCGGTTTAAATCAATAGATTATCAAGTGATTACTCTGAGATGCTGAGATCTGTGGCGCTGTTGAAATGCAACAATGTTAAATCTCAATGCAATGAATTTATCATGTTGAATGAAAGGAGCTTTGGAGGAGATTGATTGCTTGAAAAGATGATCCACAACTCTCTGGGCAGCAGAAACACCACACTCTTGTTGCAGTCAGTTCAAATCTTGACCGACCGAAGTGCTGAATCACATTGCTTATTGACTGATTATTTACGCCATCAGACAGTCAGTTAAAATCTTACAATTGATCTAAATCTCAACCGACCAATGTATAGATCACTCGAAGAGACAAACAACAGTGTTTAAATCTCCACTGTTCACCAAATTCTCCATGCAATTGTTGTTGCCAATTCTCCACGCACCTCCATGCGATGCCGGTGAATGATGTTGAACGATCGGAGCGATCTCGGAGCGATCTCACATCACAATAATCTGCGTCTTGCATGAGGAGATTGCCGCAACCGAAGCTCACTCCGCCATCCCACACGTCTTATGTTCATTTTATGATTGGGAAAACCAGATCACGGACATTTCGCAGGCTTCAAGCGAGATTCAAGCAAGCTTCAAGCCGCTCCCCCTGTTTTAGTGGAGGGGAAGTGCCATAAGAAAGGGTTCCGTCACTGTTGAACAATATTGTGAACTACATGAACACTATCAATGGCATTATGTTATGGAATTTTGTTTCATGATCAAAAATTCAAGGCAACTTGTGTAAACTATAGATGTACTTTTGTCTTTATACAAGATGTTTCTCCACCTGTTTTGAACCTCAAGTAGAAGCTAGTTCGCAGTACATTTTGAATGATTCGCTGTGGAAAACTTGTAAATCACAATGTACAAATTATACATGTACATGTTCGGGCATTGTACGCTGTGTGACAGATACAAGCATTTTCCGTAATGCTGAAAATATTTTTGGCTAGTTCAGGTGTGATCAGCTGAAAACTAAGCTCTTTAGTCTCACACCAACTGCAGTACAGTTCTCAGAAACACTTTGGCAATGTTGCCGCGGAGACTGGCAACAGACCTCTGGCGATTGCCATAAAGAACATCGGTTGCCATGCAAACCTTCCGTTGGAAGTTCCAATGGAAGATGACATAGAAGACGGCCATTATCATCCGCTCCCAGAACCTCGGAGCCTCCCACCCTTTGGTTGCCAATGGCTACCGTTGGCTGGGGACCAATGGGGAGACAGAAAAACTATCAAGCCGCTAAAAACTAAAAGCAAGACAGGAAAAAATAAGGAGGAGAGCTGCAAATCAAAAGTGGAGATGGCACCACATTGCCAATGGTTGCCCACCAGACGGGCAGACATGCAATTTGACACTAAGAAACAGAGGGATTGAGGATGGCCAAAGAAATTGTGCAGAATTTCAGAAGACGCTAAAAATGAGATGTGGAAAGTGTCCGCATTCGATTTTGCAGTTTGACCGACGTTAACCTGAAAGAATCAAGAACTTGTAAAGGAATTGGAATTAGAAAGAAATTCTGACACACTACGTAAACACCGAAAGTATCCATTATAGTTTGTGGTATGAACAAGTTTTGTCCCGATGGTCTTGTCGAGGGGCATTCTGTGACATGTAAATCTGTTTCAGAACAGAATGAGTCAACGCATTGGTTGGTAGAAGAAGTAAATGTCATCATTTATATCACAACAGATCAAATGCTGCAATAGACAAATCTCTTGAAATCCGTTCTTCGGATGTAAGGATGAAAGCTCAGTGATGGTGAATCTTTTAGTGATATCGATATGGCTAAATCACTATAAATTGCACCTATAATGGTGCTGCTCTGATAGGCTGAGACATCAAGTTACCCCATCTTTTGTAATGTTATGATAGATGCATTATCATTTATGTTACATTTCTCTTTAATGGCTACTCAATCTGCGATGTAGTTTGAGCTTTCTCAACAGTAATTCAGCTGCACAGTTGCATCATGTTTCTGTAATGTCTCCTTATGTAACCAGATCTTCTTGTTGCTTCATTGCAGCAGCTTGCCTCTGAGCCTCAATGATGGTGATGGCAATAATGATACAACAGCAAAAATGAAGCTATAATATCGTTTTGATGGAGCCAAGCAATTTGCAAGCATCTTTCGCTGTCTCAGTGACTCTGCGAGTCTTCACTGAATCATTTATTTATCTGCTGCAGTAGGTGACTCTCTGTTGCATTGATGGTTAGCTCAGTTTGCAGCACTGTTGACTCCAATCGCTGGGTCCTGGGTTGGATTCGAGATCTGGCTGGGTCACTTGGAGTCGCAGGCTTATGTTGGAGAGCAGTTTCAACCATCATTTGCCTCATTGAGCTGTTATTATGTCCTCCTGTCGTAATTAGCCGACCAAGTGCAAAAGTTTATAATGTAAAGCCCTAATCATCCTTCTATTTTAGTCCTGACCCTAGCATTGCCATGCAACATCTTAGTTGAACCCCGGCATCTTTGACGCTTGTCATCTCTTCCAATAGCAAACATCTTCTCCAGCATCGGTCCATCTTTGGATTCTTTGCCAGTCCCCATCCAGCATCCTCAGCATCTACAGCATCCACCAACAGCAGAACAGCATCATCCCCAGCCTCATCCTCCCAGCAGCAGCAGCAGCAGTCAAAGGATGAAGGATGAGCTGAAGCATCTCGGCCCGAGTCTGAAAGATGTCGTGCCAGCAGTGCCAAGATGCCGCTCTTACTCTTGTGTCTTTCCTCCTATATAGGTCTCCTAGCAGCCTTCTCCTTCTTGCTTCTCTGAGCTGTCTCCATTTTCTCCACTGCTTTTGCTACTGTTATTGCTGTGTTGTGGATGCTGCTGCCTGTGGGTGCTTCCATCTATTGCTCTTGCTGATATGAGACATATGGTAGCATTTCACTGGTGTTATTTTTCCATTGCAGTATCCTTCCATCCTCATTTTGCCTGACCTAGTAGATGCATATACACAGGACGTAATGTCTCAATCGTCAATCCATCCTAGAGGCTGAATCCATCATTGGAATAATCCAATTGGGGATAATTAAATTGATGTTGCAATGGAATTTATCAAATGTGGTCATAATCTGTGTTCTTTCTGTTTTTACATGGCATTGTATAGGCCTACTGAATGCTATAGATCAATCCTCATCAGCTCATGAGCCGCAAGAAGTTGTTTCCCCAATAGATGTCAAGTCGCTATTTAATTCTTCGGACTCCCTTCTTAACTGTATGTCGCTTTGTACTCTGTAGTCTTTCTAATCTAATGTCTACGGTCTTTCTAGTGTCTATAGGTGACATAGCTGTTCCTTCGAGACTCGGAGACTGTCTAGCTTTAGCGATAAAGGGGAAAAAAAGTCTGTCGTACCAAAAAAAGAAGCGATGAAGATAAAAAGGCTTTCCATGAATTCATTGGTTGCAAGTGCTTGGGAACAAGACAGCCTCAGATGTCTGGAGGTTGAATGGCAGTGAATGGAATGCTGTAGGTGGTCTTCTTTTCATTCGAGATGGTC
This sequence comes from Platynereis dumerilii, assembly GCA_026936325.1. Classification (NCBI taxonomy): domain Eukaryota; kingdom Metazoa; phylum Annelida; class Polychaeta; order Phyllodocida; family Nereididae; genus Platynereis; species Platynereis dumerilii. The sequence goes on along the minus strand of JAPTHN010000014.1, from coordinate 19,989,649 downwards.
TTCTTTTATTGAGAGAGTCTTCCTTTCTTGGGAGTCTTGACTGTGGTCTACCTTTATACTCTTCTTCTTCTTTTCTTGGAACTTCTTCTGGTCTTTTCTTTGCGATTTGCCTTTAAAAATTATTCTATCGCTCTCTGTTTAGTCTCTGAGTGACTGTAAGTCTAAGACTCTGTGTCTCGCAGTCTCCGGTAGTCCTAGTCGCCCGGATATACTTTATCTCTGTTGCGGAGTCTCAGACTCTGTCTCGTGTAGATCAGTACTAGATACTGCGGAATTGATCAGTAGGTCGTTTGGATGGAGGAACTAATGCTAAACCCAGAGACGAAAGTCTGCTTCTAAGTTGTAACGACTAAATTAAATTTTATTGCGCTGAAAAGCGCTATAGAAGTCTGAAATTCAGAATTGAAAGATTGAAATCCAGAAGAAACAAGAGATTATAAATTTCAAACACTACCTTGGATGATATTTCCATTTTCCGCGTCTTCCCATTTACCACATCTTCCATGAATTTCTATCTTTAATTGTGGGATATGCCGTTTGACGAAACATTGGCATAGTGGATAAAAGAACTGTTCTGACTTTTTCGAAAATAATCTGAAATTCTGTCCAATTTGCCCGTCTTACAAAAATATATCTATCTCTTTATCATGTTTATATAGCTCTATCTATCTTGTAACTATCTAAACAAGTGAACATCCTTCCATATTGATGATTCATCCACCGTATGTCTATTTTACTTTTTCCTGAACATTTTCTGGTGATAAAAATTGCCACATTTGTAAGAAGTTGGATCAATTCATTCCAAGGCTGTAACTTCCCTGGAGTCTCCTATCTCCAGCTTGTGGCCTTGACCATTCTTTGTGCGGGGTGCTTCAGTATTGACTTGCTACACTTGCTTATGGTGTGTGTTTGATAGAATTTGGTGTAAAGCATTGTCTTTTGGCTCCACAGGGAGGAGGGTTATGTTGGCGCAGTTGGTATTGCTTAGAGAGCCCGGGTTTGATTCCTCCTCTGGTCGATCATTTCGACTTACTTGACCTATGTTGGAAAGCAGTTTCAATCGTCCTTTCACGGGCCGATCACCTCATTGCTGTGTCCTCCTGTCCTGATTAGTCCGTAGCGCATAAAATGACATAAATACGGGACGTAAAGCTCCAATCATACATCCGTCTTGTGACTCTAACATAATCTCAGTGAGGGCCATTCAATTTTGAAGTCTGTGTTTATTTAACCATGTTAAGAGTCTTCTTAAAATAAAATTATCTTTATTAATGACAAATTAACAAGATTATCGCATAATCAGCTGGATGATTAAGTTACCTGAATTTCGATTAACTTGATATTCATAACCATTAGAAATATCCATTAACACATTACTGGAGTTTCCATTCCTATGCAGTCCACATTTGTCTGCAATTTCTCGAATGATATGGCAATTCAACAACTTTCGATATCAGAATAATCATATTGATATCATCAAATTGATATCAACAATTATCTACTCTCAATTTTGAAATGATTCTCAACAATTTGCATCTAATCTTTTCAAGATTGGTGACAGTGCAAATATTGGTGCTCAATAACTCAAGTTACTCAGTGAGAGAATTATTAGATTGGTGAGAGTGATTTTGGATCAGTGAGAGTATCAGGGAGCAGTGAGCAGTGAGAGAGAGAGGATGATCTTGCAATTGGATAAAATCAGCTGATCAGTGAATTGAAGATGTAGAATTAGCTAAGTGGTGGCGTTCTGGGATGCCGATTGCTGGGTCCAGGGTTCGAATCCAGCTCTTGCGGGTCACCTTATGTTGGACAGCGGTTTCAACCATCCTTCACCTCATTGCTCTGTCCTCCTGTCCTAATTAGCCTACCAAGTGCGTAAATACAGGACGTAAAGCTCATGTCATCCATCCATGATCCATCCATCTCCAAACAGAGCTAACCCCCTACATCAACTTTGAGAAATTGACTCCGTTAAATAATCAGTGACAGTGGAGCCTCTGTAAGACTAAATTAGAGAGGAAGGGGGGAAATTTGGTAATTGAATAATTTGCATTTTCACTCTACAGGCCCCTATTTGAGGCCTAATTTGTGACACTATCAATTACCAATTTGCTTTGTGCACAGATCCTGTTTGGAGCAGCCTTATCTGCTAATGAACTGCTCCAAATTTTGTTTGAACATTACATTGTTCAATATAGAATACATTAGAATACAATTTTGACATGATTTGATTCAATTCAATAACTATGTCACAGCTTTTCACATAGCAGATATCAAGAGAAAACCAATTTATGAATCAGTGACCATAAACTCTCAAATGATCATGATAATGATATTGAACTACATCATAATATTATGCACTATCAATACTAACTTACAAAATGCATGATAGAGGTGGCTTAGTTACTGCTAATGCATAATAGGCTCCATGGCTCAACACTCAATAACAATCTCATATTGTCCATATCTCAGCAGTGCTCTCTGCTCTGCAAGCATCAGAGAAATCATTAAGGATGCTATGATGATGATGATCAGATGATGCACAGATTAGCTGCTGATGCAGAGCAATGATGCTACTCTTGGTTCTGCTCTTGATGCTGCTGCAATCTCTGCCAATAAGCAGATAAGATGCTCTTGCTGTTCATATTAGTTAGTCTAATGCCACAGTAGCCTACAGAATCTGTGGTACAGAATGCTACTGATGCTTCTCAGTATACTGTATTATTGGTGTATTAAGCATGCAACTGATCAGTGCTTAAATTGTAGATTATGATGATAATGCTGCAATCAGCTGTAAAAGAAGTTATAATGCTACTACCTACTAGTTAGAAAAGCTGAATCAATGAGAAGCATAAGAAGAATTATAGCTTTAAAAAAATTAATGCTACTAGTTATGCTATTGCTGCAGATGTTTTGCTGTATGAAGCATGTAATGATCAGTGCTGAAAAGGACACTTCGAACAACTGAGCCAATGAAATGTTTTCAAAGCTTGTGAAGAAGAAATCAAGCATTTGAAAGGGTCTGACGCTGTTATTGGTTCATTCCTTCTGTATCAAGATGCTACTACTTAGTCTAATCATAGTAATCTGCATATCTGCTTCTTTGTATTAAGCATGCAATGATCAATGCTGTTGCAGTCAGCCTGCAGATCATTATGATAGTGTTGCAATGGACAGTATTGGATACTGTGAACAGCTGAGGCAGTGGGAAGCATGTGCTGAAGAAATCTAGCTCCTACTGGCACTAGGATCTAAGTGACCCCAACAGCTTGCTACTAAGCATGTGATGCATGCTTAGCAATGCTTAGTGGAAGGATGATGGGTGCTATTGGATGGTGGGTGCTATGGATCATGGATGCTGGGTGCTTTGTGGATGAACATGATGCAGGAGCAGTGAATCAGTTATGCTAGCATGGCAAGATCATAGATGCAAGCCAGCTATAAGCTGCAAGCAAACTGGCATCTCATGGCATACCCCTGGCATACCCCTGGCATGCTCATGGGATTATCATGCATTCTCAAGCCATGCCTGTGGCCCTGTGTCCATGCCAGTGCCATTCTGTTATGCAGGTCTTATCAATATGGAAGGCATGGCACTGCCATCATTGCCATGGCAGCTGGGATTGTTGAGAAGCTTTGAGAAGTGAGCACATGCCTCTATGAGTCTATGGCTATTGGATGGCAGTATCATGAGCTTGGCTTTTTGCAAGGTTATATGGCTACTTCAAGGCTATTGCTTGGTTATATGGATGACTATGCCAGTGTGTGGCTTTATGATAGTATGGAGTCCATGGAAAATGCATGGCTTCTGTGAACTGCCTTTGAGCAGTCTTTGAGCAATTTTTGAGCAATTTAAAAAAATATTATCTGATCGGTTTAGGTATTAGTTGGATGTTAAATCTGTGCAAATCTTTGGTCTGCCTCATCTGTACCTGTGACTCTATTTAACCAGACAGTGGCTGGGTGGGGGTGTTAAATTATGATGCTATTGAATCTGGTTGCAAATTTTTCTGGTAATTGATTATTGATCCAATATAACATACTCATTCTGTAATTGAGTCAAATTGCTTGACTAGTCTTGTTGGCAAGTGTTTAGAAATTGAGGATGTCACAAATTGCAGGACTTTGATATCTCTCATTGAGTCTGTTATTGTTGTTCATCGAATCACTGTGATTGAGTCAATTTGCTGACAAATCTGGTGTGATACTTCAATTTAGAGTGGCTATTTGATAGGAATTTGTCTTAAGTGACACTCGTTGCATTCAACAGGATTTAAATGGTTGAACTGTGCTTCTTCTGTCAAGTTCTGTGCCATTTTCACTCTCTGTCTTTGGATAATCTTTCTGTCCGCTGGGCAGTGCTGTTGTTGTCAATATTATTTCTGGGAGATCAAGTCTTGTCTCAGTAGCTGTATCAATGTGTACTTATTCTACTGTGCAGCAGTGTCTGCATTCTAAAGTGACAATTTTCAGATTTATTCTCATCACAGCATCTCAGTGGCTGTATCAATGTCTACTGAATCTACTGATGCAGCAGTGATGATGACTAGAGCAGTAAGAATTTGAGATGTCTAGCAGGAGCATCATGATCATACCAAGAAGAGCTTCCCCGCAGCAGCAGCAAGTGATAACTGCATCATCTCAAGTGATGCTCTTGCGGTGTAATGCCAATATGAGATCATTAATCCATTGCCTGATCTTGCTTCTAATTGGCTGACTGGCTAAGTCAGGCTGCTGTGTCATTAGCATAGCTCATATACAAAAAATTTAAATGGCTGTGTTGTGTAGATTCAGAAAGTTATAATTATGATCTTACTCAAGAATAAGATGGCGATAAATTTGTATGGTACATGGATTATAAATGTATTGTTTTGATATCAATCAAATTCATTAATTAGCCGATCATATAAATTATACATGTATTATAAGCAATAAGTGGCTGTTAATTGGTTTTGATGGGTGTTTTCCCTTTTCTTATCGCTGATACCAGTTTTTCCAGTTGAATAAAAAATATGTATACAAGTGCTGTTTTTAACATACACAAAATCATCTACAGCCTTTTCTGAAATATTGATTTAATTGTGTGCGCTGTGTAGTTCCATTGATGCTAAGCCGTCCTTGTTGTCACTAAATGGCCATTTTCTTCACAATCATGAATGAATGACTGCTAATGGGAAAACAGGGAGTTATCAATTATAGATGAGGGCTGATACTCAATTATATGGCCATGGTCTAGATGACCTCATGGTGTCAATGTTGTACATGTCAAAAGACAATGACACAATGTGTTGTAAATGTCATTGTGAACACTCATTTGTCACCCTTTAGTCATATCATCAGCTAAAATATCTGGCTGCTGATACAAGCTAACATATCTATGCCAGATTGATTGGTATCAATTACTAATTAGCTAATTTGTGACTCTCACAGCTTAATAGTTGTGATCTTAATTTGTTGTGTCATATTGAAAAAGAAGCAATTATCTAAAATCTTGGTTTCTGAGGTCAGAATATCCTAAGTAGTATGTCTGCAATTCTTTTAATTCCATAAAGGAAAACTATATTCAAACAAGTGTATATCATATTTTATTTGTGTCATATGAGATTTAGAAATATGATGTTAGTATTTCAAACTCCTCTTTTTGTAATGAAAAACACTCAGACACATGACATATTTGTGGAATATTTTAGTCAACCCCCCCCCCTTAAAAGCCTCTTTTCAAACAAGTATATTTCATATTTTATTTCTGTCATAGTATATACATGATGTTTATACAAAGTCATCTTTTTATTATGAAAAACATGTAGTCACATGACATATTTGTATGATATTTGTGGGTTTTTTGTGCCCCCCCTCCCTCCAACTTAAAAGCTGGAACACCTTACCAGCTGCCTTCTTTCTGCCTTCCATGGACTTCTTTTTTCCTTCTTTCAACATTCTTTTTTCCTTCTTCCAACATTCTTTTTTCCTTCTTTCATGTTCTTTGTGCTTCTTTTGCCTTTCCGTCTGGTGTGACAAAGTGCCACTCAGGAAATTGCTCATGGGTGCTCGGAAAATGGCTTTTCTTTGCTCTTTTTAAGCAGGTAATATCCTGTGGAAGCTTATTATATAGTTATTATCAATCATATGAAGTTACTCTTGATTGTTATGATAGTTTTGTGGTCAGTGATATTGTTGGCTTGTAGAAGTTGATTGATTGATCTTTGATTTGCTTGATTTATTGAAATCTTAATCTTTTTCGGGGATTTTTTTCCTTTTTTGTGGGATTCTACAATTGGCAGTTGTATAACATTCTATTTTGAGATTGTGATCTGTTTATTAATAAAACTTGAGTAACAATGATCATCTTCTGTTTCTGTTTAATTTTTTGCGGTCACCACACCAACGGTTTTTTCAAATTGCTTATTGAAATTATTCTGAGGACACATGTCACCATATTAATGCACAAATGCATAGATAAAGTGTAGTTCTTTTCGTAAATTCTACTATGAATGATTGTCTTCAATTTGAAACATTCCAACTTTATTCTAAACATTCCATTCCTTCTTTTGCAGGCAAGGACGGAGGAGCCGTCGCCATGGATCCCGGGGATTCGTCCCACAGTCCCGGACGATCGTACTATGATGCTGCCTCTCTCCTAGGTAAGGCTATGTTTTAAATTAAAGCAGATTGTGAAAGTAAATTTGATTTAGTATGTCTTGATTTTTTGATATAGTGTATAAAATATCACTTTCTGGTAGGCTACTTGAGCTGTATGATTTCTGTATTTGAATGGTAGAGAATTTAAGTTTTCTTTGTAGATTTTTAAAAAAAATCTCGAGTAGCCCACTTTAAACTATTTAAAATTGCATTGTATAATTTCATTGTCACTAAAGTGACTCTATTAGCTTCGTCATAATGGCAGAATGTACAAATACTCTGAATCAGGCTCTTAAAGCCGTTCAAAAAATCTTATTCAACCATTGGATGACACAGATTGCTTTTTGTGACACATCAATAATTGTGACATTCTTTTAAAGATCTAAAAATAGACTCGCGATATTGTGACTAAGTATTACTAACATCCCATTTCATCATTTTGATGTATTTACATCCTGAACCCCATATGGAATAGGCTCATATAAATTTACATTTTCCTTTCAACGATACTGACAGAATCAATGATAATGCATAATTGGCATTAATTGTATTGAATGCAAAAACCATAAGCATCAGCTGATGATTAAGACACTCAGCCAGCTCAAAGCATTTGCCTGTAAGCAGCCATATTGGTTTCATCCCAACAGTGAGTCTGCTTGACTAGAAAAGGCAGCCCAGCATCTGTATCAGAGCATCCCTCAGCATCCTCATCAATTCATCACACAATGGATGCTGCCCTGATCAGCTGATGCTCTCTCTTTCAAAACTGGGTCATCTGGGGTCACATCCTTGACCTGGCCTTATGTTGATGTGGCCCTGTATCGAGCATTATGGAAATGAAAGTGGAGAAGTGATTTTCAACTGGACTGTGGTGCCCTCTTGTGCTAATTGGACACAATTTCTGAAGAAATGTGTGCTCCAAGTTGCTTTCAAAGCTGTCAATGATGGGCTATATTTATTAACTTGTCAGTGCTTCATGAAAAGGCTTGTGAGAAAAAGAAAATTAATTATGACAGGACTCGTACAATCAAGATGGATTTTTTTGTTAAATTAAGTTTGAAATAAAAACACCGAGGCTGCTATATATATGAGGAAATTACAAGGACATGATAATGGACTTTGCTCATTTTATGAATCAATCCTTGGCTCAGAGGAAAAAAATGTGTAAGAAAATATACATGTTCATCTTTCCAGTAGGAAGTTGTGAGCTAACAAAGGCTTCACTATCCATACCTTCCAAGTACTAACCTAAATTTCTTAGATTCTCTTTCTGCTGCACAATTGCCCTCATATATATGTTTTTTTAATTGCAGGTTCGCCCTATGGAGTGCCCACTTCTGCCGCGGCAGCAGCGGCTGCCTATGCTGCCCACTTTGCTCACATTCCCAGCGCCTTCTCCATGTTGGGATCTCCGCATCTACCTCCAGGCCTCGTGCCCACCACTCCCTTCGGGGGTCTCGGCTCCCTCGGGGAGAATATGGTGTCTCCAGGGATGAGGTCTCCCGGTTCTCTTGCTTCCAGTCTCAGCCCTACTACAGGTGGGTGTGATTATGTGATTGTAACTGAAGAATGGGTTAAATTAAAAAGAGTATTTAGAATTAGAAGGAGAAAGTATGCAGCAGATGTTTTGGTTAATAGAATACAGTTATATATGTGTGTAGAACTTTAGATCTGTTGTATATGGATGAACATCGAACAGTTGCAGAATAGACTGGAAAATATTTTTCAACCTGACAAAAATTTACAATTCGCATTCAGTTGATGACTTGATGTTGTTAATTTCTGTTTTCATGATAGTTTCATTAATTTGCATTTGCGGAATAAGAAAAAAGCAAAACTAGCGTTTGATGCTTCTGAATTAGTAGTTTTGCTTTTAAATTGTTTATTATCCCTGTTACACCGTTTATGGTTCGCTCTTTTTAGTTTGCTCTTTTTAGTTCGCTAATCTGAAGCTATAATAAAGTAGTCATTGGATGTAGAGTTTTTGTTGCAGCGCTGTTATATGACAGGCGATTATTTACGTATGTTCGGTATTCAGTATTTTAATCAATCTTTCACAAATGGTGCTTAGTTATAAATAAGTACTGTAGATACAATTTAGAACGTTTTGAGAAAAAACTGATACATGCAATACACTCTGACTTGAAGTGTGTTCCAGACCAATTAATTGTTTGAAAAGTTATAATTAGAACTTTGATGGCAAGGACCTCTGGTGTAATTCTGGTTAATTACTGACAGGTGGAGCCGCCTGGTGGAGGGCAGCTTCAGAACAGGCTCGCATGGCCGCCTCTGCTCAGATGTGTTCAGCAAAAATGGCGTCAAGTAAGACTCAATGTCTTGCTTAACTGTGCTGCCTTTTGAAAAATATATCTTTCAACTTGAAATATATATTGTATAAGTCTGCTGCCGTAGAGTAGATCCTTTATTAATACTCTTACTAACTTTTTGTGGTCCTGAGACTTAAAAAAAGCTTTTTTCTGTGAGACTGTAACTTGCTATTTACAATCTTCGACTCCATGATGACTCATCCCCTCTTACCAAGACACTAGATTCTGAATAGCTCTTATTATATCTCTCTGTCTGATACACATTGTTTTAAAAGACATATGCATCTGTATTATTTAAATATGGATGTTCCTAAATCTTTACAACTTTCGTACACACAAATTTGTGGTCTTCAGGTTTACACTTAATTCTTTGTTATCTTACGAAATTAATTTCCCGAAATCTGCTTTGTCCGTCCTTGAGTAGCTAACTGTCTGTTCTTCTAACTACTAAATAACTTTTAAAGAAACGCCATGCCATGTTTTACAATCGTTTGTCTGCTAGTGGAATATTCTTTGAACTATGTGTAGAAAATTGTATACGTTTTTGGTGTTGCTTAACGAGCCTGTATCTATAGACTCACTGTATCTATTTATAAACTCACTGTATCTATTTATAGACTTACTGTAGACTGATACCATCTTTCTAAACCTCTTACTATATATCTATATTTATTTATCTATTTAGCTTCATGTTTGATAAAGCTAAATAGAAACTATCTATCTAGTCAATGGTTAGTTGCTTACATACTATACTTTTGTATATATATATATTTAACTAATTTCTTCATTTATGAAGTTCCGTTAATTATTTGTTTTCATATCAAATATGGGATATCTTTTTGTCAATGTATTAAACTCAATTCATAGGTTAACGAAATAATAATGGTTATCCAGGTCCGTTGGAGAAGTTTTGATGCAGTGTGAGACTAATTACGCAACTGGGCCTAAATGAGTTAATGTCTTGCAGTGATATTATAAATTCTCTTAAGTTCAAGAATATTTTTCCTTTTGGTAGCAATTTGTATAAATATAATGCAACTTGGAATTGAATTGTGTCAAAATTCAAATCTTTTCGAACTGTTTCATGATTTTGTTTATGTAATGTTATGATTTTTGTGTTTTATTTATCTTTGCAGCTCTAAATGGCGCCTACAGCTCTATGTTCCAAGTTCCGACTTTATCTACAACGGCCAGTTCATCCACGACCAGTTCTTCATCAAAATCCACATCAAGTTCGAGCAAGAAGGAGTCGAAATCGAGCTCTTCGCGAGAGAGGAGTAAAGACAGAGAAAAGAACTCGCAGTCGTCAAGTCGGAGTTCTGCTTCTCCGTCTACCAACAAATCGGATAAAGCAGCAGACAAGGCTAAAGAGGAAGAAATGGTCATGTTTGATCCAATGAAGTTCGCAAGTGCTATGTTTCCCTATGGTATGCCCTCAGCAGCCGGAGCTGGAGCCAGCATGTACCCACCTTCGCTGTTTTCATTCCCGTTCGGTACTCCTTATTCCCACATGGGTATGTTCCCTGGTCTTGTGCCGCCTGGATATCCAGGGGCCTTAGGTTCCCCGACGACGTCTGGAGTAACGTCCGTGACGTCTGCCACGACGTCCACGACGTCACGTACGACGGCCACGACGTCTTCTACGACGTCCGATGTAACGTCCGCGACGTCACGTATGTCGTCATCAGAAACGTCACGCATGGCATCTCCAACGTCACACACGTCGTCATCATCCCGCATTACTTCTCCTACATCCCACTCGGCCTCCCACCACCACAAATCTTCGTCACATCACCGAGACTCTCCCACCACCCAGTCGAGTCGCAAAAAACTTTTCTCTGAGTCAGAAATGGACAGAAACCGGGAAAGGTCTTCGGAAAGGTCCGATTCAGAAATGTCGGACCGTTCCTCGTCCTCCCACCACCAAAGGGAATCAGGAAGAGACTCTGCCGATGGCGTCCTTAATTTCTCCACCAAAAAGTCCGACTTGCCACCTGTCCCTAAGCTGAATAAGATTTCAGTACCTAGCCACCTGTCTTCTGTATCTAGTCCCAAGGTGGGTGTCTGAAAAATGTTTATTTTGTGTATCCACATGTGATTATAGAACAAGCAAAAATTTTGTAAAAAGATTAAAGAAAAAGGTCTATCTGACTGTTGAAATTCTGAATTGTGACACAATTATATTATAACTGTGTCTCCTGTCATTATACTGTAAGTGCATTTCGGCAATTAGAAATTCTAAATTAATCAAACAAGTTCTCAAGAAAGCTACATTAATGTCAATTTGATGATTATTTACTTTGGAAAGGTCCTAATCAAATCCGAGATTCCCAATTTTGCACAGTTGCTGATTTCTTATGAAGTATTTTGTCAATATGTTTGGGAGAAAATGATATTAATCCACGAAACATTTCTTGAATCTTCAATTAAGTTGTCGCCATTCCTTTCTGAAATACTTCTTTTAAAGGGGGTAAGTCCGCCGATTCTACTAAAAATTCAACTTCCAGTTATAGATAATAAATTGATAGATTTTATGTATAGTATACATTTCCAATCAACAGAATTGTGTGTTTTCCATAATTAAGTGAGTTTAATTGATTGTAAAGCCTTAAATTACTTAAGGAGAGCCCTGCATTGCTGGAAATGTAAACAAAGCAGGGCTTTTTCACGGCATGAAAAACTATTTGTTTACATTTTTCAAAGAAATAAACTTCTTATATTGCCATTAGAATAGCAAGTTGGTCAATTTTTCAACTGGAATGTGTTAAATATGACTGAAATCTATCCATAGGCAGTCTATTGAATTTGCGGACTTACTACCTTTAAATAAAAAATTTCTTTCTATATTCACAGAGCAAAGATGACTTGCTCCACCACCACCACCGAGAGGGCTCAATCGGGAGCAGTATCAGCGACCAAAGTGATAGCGAACATGATGACACTAAAAGGAGTCATTCTTCCTTAGGGATGAGTGTCCCTTTGAAAATCCCCAAGAGGCCTGCTAGTCCCGAGGTGCAAGATCTAAGCATGAAGAAACGGCGGACGTCAGAGTCACCTGTCAACAAAACGTCTTCTTCTTCTTCGTCCTCTTCTTCCTCTGCGAGAACAGACGGACACTGGTAAGATATAGACAGAAAGATAGATACATTGATAGAGAGTGCATGTGATAAAAGGTATTTACCCTGGCTTTTATTCTCAAAATGAGGCTTTCCTTGTTTGCACTGTGCTTAGATTTTGTATTGAGGTTGATTTAAGTATGGAAGGGAAAATCTAAATACTTGCCTGTCCAAAAGATTTGGATGAAGATTCACATAGTGCTTGAGGGCATTTTAATTGGTCATGTTTTGTGCATAATAAGATTGAGTTATCTTGCCTGCTTCCTGTGATATCAAGTTGCAAATCTCAATCTCATGTCTCTCTGTTTTAGGACTGAACCAAAGAGCAGTAGCGAAAAGTCATCATCAAGTAAGAGCGAGACTAAGTCATCATCATCATCGAACGAGCAGTTTAAGAACGACTTGGCTAAGTCGGAGCAGCAGATATTAGAACAGCATTTATCGGAGCTCCAGCTGGCTCACCAATTAGCCGCGTCTGGGTATTCAGAACTACTCGCGGCTCACATGCCGGGGAAATTGTCTCCCCATCTCTTCATGCATCCAGCTGCAGCAGCCATGATGTTCCAACCCGGGATGCTGGATGGTTCCGGCCTCATGATGCCACCCCCTCCGCCTTCTTCTTCAGCCCGAGGGAGGAATAGAGGACGAGGCCGTGGGTCGAGGGGTGGACGATCGCGAAGGTCTGCTTCCCCAGTACCAAACGGGACCTTAAGTAGCACAGAGGTAAGGAACTGCATCAATTTATTCATTTGGAGGGTTTTTAGAGAGAAATTTTACTCAATATTTTGATGTTGTAAAGTGATTTTGCTGTGACTTTTGTCGTAAAGATAGTTTTGTGTTGTAGAATGTAGATTTGCTTCTTCAGAATTTGATTTATAATTTACAAAATATTTATTACAAATTTTTTAAAACTAAACCTAAATTGTCGAAACTGTTCGACTGGGATAACGATCATTTCTGTTTTAATTTAGAAACAGAATTTCTTGATGTAGGATTACAGTACGAATCTGTGACATAGATTTACGAATATCTTACAATCTTAATAAATAGTATTTGTCATTAACTTAATATTAACAGCACCAGGGAGCACGCCGTCCACGAGGGCGAGGTCGCAAAGACCAAAATGTCCGCTCAAGTCGAGTGTCAGATAGACATGTAGACTCAAGCAGATACAGACAAGTAAGGAATACTAAGGATGCGTGCATTAAGAATCAACTGCTTTTGACTAGTTCTAAGACATTGCTTGATGCCTGGATTCACTTATGGTTATGTTAAGCTTTGCGATGGTCTGTTGGGTTGAATATTTTCATTGGTTGGTTAGTTTTCAGTTTCCTGAAATAAATTGCAAGCAGAGGTACTACTATGTTGTAAAGAAGAAATTGGCTATTAGAAATTTACTTAGTGACCTCTCTGATGATTTAGAGGCTGTAGTTTATAATGTTGCAATATTTTTGATATTTCGTTGACCTCTGTTTGCAATTTATTCTTCTATTAAACAATTTCAAGGGTTTAAGTCACTGGAGTGCATGCTCTTATTGGCATACTATTGCTAAGGATTATTTTGAAATGCCTGCCTATTCCTTTGCATGCGTTTAGTTTGTTAGAAGTTAACTGCATTGCTAAAACTTGATGACTAACACTTTTATAAAAGCAGTTTATAAATATCTCCAATTAAGCTTTGAATAAGTTGTGAAGCATTGGTGCTGTCATAAGGTTATCATCCCTTTATGATTATGGACAAATCATATTTCATAATCATAAATATGCATTGCTTGCTACACTTAGAAAATAAGGAATTTATTATTTGGTCATAGAAAAATGGAGGTAATGCATTTATGGGCTATGGGTGAAAAGGTGTATGGTAACAAACTTTCGCCTTTGAATGATTTGGTGTCAGGAAGGTCGGGAGTAGTTTCGGATATGTATAATACTTCAGCTGTTCCTTGTTTATTGTGACATTACGAAGCCTCATCTTATCTTGCTAAATGAGTCTTTGAGATTTTTCAGGATGAATATAGTAAATTGTCATAAATACTACAGGTAGTACTTGATGTAAAATACAATCTTGACTTAAAAAGAAAGAATATTGTGAATAATTGATTGTAGTCCTGTTATAATCAGACTTTCGTTACTTAAAATGGAGGCGAGGAACTGGTAAAAAATAGCTTTATTTCAGACTTATGAATTTGTGACAGGAACCTTGTACTTGATAAATTAACCTTCTTAAGATCTATTAGAATTTTAACGAACTTTGTAGTATACTTGCAGTATACTTAATGCAATTATTCCTCATATATATTTCTTTCTCTTTTCTCTAACAGTCAGCTGCCCAGTCCCAATTGACGGCCCAGCACGAGCAACTCCGGGCTCAACTAGAAGCTCACCTGAGAGCCCAGCAATACTTGAAGGCCCAGGAAAAGCAGGAGCAGGCTGCTGCTGCTAAGAATAAGGTATGTGTGATAAAAATAGAAATAAAAAAAATATTGGGGATAAATAAATTTAGGAAATTGGAAAAAAAAGCCAGCCCTGTAGCCTAAGTATGATAATGTAAGTACACTGCGAATTTGGCATTTGTGGTCACGCAGATGCCTGGGATGAAGCATACAGAAACCTCCTTTTATATTTTCTCAGATCCGAATAGTTAGTTCCTTTATTTTCCAAATGGGGGTTAGTTGTATATTTTATTTGAGCCTCAGTATGGAATAGCATGGCAGAGCTACCCTGGTAACGTCACATGACATTACATCACATGACGTTACCATGGCTGCATACAGCCAGTGCCACCAGGATGATGACATCACAGTATGATTTAACTTTGAAATTCTGAACAGTCATGACCTGAAAAGGTGTGCACGTATAACGCAGAGATCACAGGTATTTTAACTCAAATACTGCAGATTACGAAACATCGAAACATCGGAATTCTACAAATATTAACTAGGTCATAACTGTTTTCATAACTGTTTTCATAACTGTTTTCATGACCATTTTCATAACTGTTTTCATAACTGTTTTCTTAACTGTTTTCATAACTGTTTTCTTAACTGTTTTCATAACTGTTTTCATAACTTTTTTCCTCGCAGGTCAGTGATTCCAAACTTGCCCAAGCCCTGATGGGTCAACAGACATTCCCGCAGAAGAAAGGAGGGGAGCAGAAAGCAGCAGAGGCAAAGCCGGCAGCCAATCAGAAGGCAGAAGAAAGCGATGACCTCTCGTCCAATTCTGATTCAGGTTCGTGATTTTAAAAATCCATAATGTTAGAATTTTATTCTTATTTTGTAAAATTGTTATTATAGAAAGAAATTTTTTTTAAATACAAATATGCATTTTTCAAGATCTTGTGTTTTAAGTCCCTGAAGAATTTGTGGTTCTCTTGCAAATCTGTCAGAAGCTTAAAAAAATGGTCTTTTTTTTGCAATTTATAAAAATTGTATTTCTCTATTTCAGATTCAGACAGTAACAGCGAAAGTGATAATGAGTCAGCAAATTCTGACTCCGATGGTGAAAATTCCAGTCAAGCCTCTGATACGGCTTCTACGCCTGGCAAGAGACCTCCGTCAAGCACTAAGGGTGAAGGTGAGGGGTTTTGTAGCATATTAAATGAATAGTAAAGTACTGGAAATGACTTTGCAATTGCCTTTAAATAATTCTTCAAAATGATATTATACAAATATGAATGTGTTAGTGAGCATTCCGAAGGTAATTTATAAATTTGAGCAGTATCTCATGAAAGTTAGCTTTTCCACCTGAATTAAAGGTTGTGTGAGATATTAAAATGGTGATCTTTTTTGTGTCAAGTTCAGAACTGGGCACGTAAAAATTCCCACACATTGTGTTAATGCGTAAATTGTTGTGAATTCCTCTTTCTTCACCTCTCTCCTTATAAATCGACCCATATTAGTGGCAAGAACTTTGTTTTGAGGTCTACACTGAGTGAAAGATCCTTCGCATAGGGTAAATGTGTAACATGTTGAAGAATTCTACTCCCATCTCATCAATCAACACTCGTGGGGGGGCCAGAACTGAGCTTTGTGTGTTTAGAGGGCTGCACTTACCATATACGAATCTATCTATCTAGTATCCGCCTGCTAACCTACCTGAAGTTAATTCTGCGATATCTCTTTTAACAGGTTCTCCAACAAAGAAAAAGCGGCATGGAGTAGCAGACGAGAAAGAACTACGCATTCCATTGGAGCACGGCTGGAGGAGGCAAGTGCGCATTCATTCCATCGGAACACGAGGGTTCTCAGGAGAGATCGTTTATTACGCATCCTGCGGAAGGAGATTGAAGACGTACAATGAAGTTTTGAGAGTAAGTGGCTATTTCTTCTTTTTGGATACAAACATTTTTATAAAGAGAGAAAACCTAGAGCCACTTTCGGTGAGTCTACTGTCTTTATGTTGTTCCAATCTGACTCTCTTCTTTTTTGCAGTATCTTCAAAAGAACGAAATAACGGACTTGTCCAAGGAGAATTTCTCATTTTCCATGAATGTCAACGTCGGAGAATTCTTGGAGGCTGCTCCGGGAAAAGTGTCTGATGATGGAGAAAATGTAAGTGTAAATCATATGTTGAGTTGCTGGCGTTGAGAAAGCATTTGAACTAGCCATACCAGTCAAACATCTGTTAAAGCTTGTCAGGGTTGAGCAATTTCTATCTGGTGCTATGTGTATATCTGACTTTTACAATCGTAATGTCGGATGAAATAATGAAACTTGCGTCGATTTCTGGCATAAGTTTTGTCAAACCCTTCACTTTGGTCATCATTATTTGCTAGGTTCTTTTCAGAACTTTATCATAGTAATCTTCAAAATGATAAACAATTCAATATTTCCGATCTTTTTCTCTGTCCGAAATTCTCAACAAAAATGTTGTTTATTTGTAGGGCTACATCAACCTGAACGAAGATGACGTCATGGACCGTTACATGCTTGTCCAGCAGAAGAAACAAGCCAAGGTCCTCGCTAAACAAGAGAAAGCATTCAGAAGAGCCGAGAAGAAGCGCCAGGCAGAAGAAATGTCCCAGAGGATGGCCGAAGCACGTCTGCAGAAGAAGTTGGAACAGCAAGGTAGGTTGCTATGGTTTCGGTGGCTATATAGGTCAAGAAACTGGGTCAGCGGAACTCCGGTTGATCTGCAAACCACCAGGGATCATCAGGGGTTGTTAGGATTAGGTTAGTTGTTAAGAAATCTTGGCTTGGTGGTATGAAAAGAGATGTTTAAAATTTGTACGCCTTTGTGTCCATAATTCTGACCTGAACATTTCACCAGGACATGACATAGAAGGATGAAATGGAAGGTTTTTCGTTGATCCCTACTCCACAGAGCTTTAGTGGTGTTTTACCAAATTTTGTCCCTTTCTTTTGAAATGAGTTGCTTTATAATTTAAATTGTCAAAAAAGGAACTTTTCTTTGCCAAAAAATAACATTTGAGGCCATATATTAGTCTGGAAAAAATGCCTCAATTTTCACAACCAAAATATATGACCTCTTTATAGGTGTGCCCTATTTCTCTCCCTATTCCTCTTTGCTTGTCCTAATTAGCCTTTCAAGTGCATAACTACAGGACGTAAAGCCCTAATCATCCATCCATGTCTCTTTCCGTACCACTGAGCCTGATTTACTGCCCACCTGCAGCAGATTCTGCCAAAAACGTCAAAGATGTCATCAAAAAATTCTTCAAAAAATAAAACTCAAAGACCAAGTTGAACTGCCAAACGGGAAATGTCCGCAATAATGATATTAATTCTTCGGTGAATGATCTGTGCTCGTTTTTGTAATTTTTATGGTGCCTGCATTTTGTGGTTTGATATTGTAGCTCAAAAACTCCATTTTAAACGCATTACATTAATTAATTGTAATTATAATTTTCTTAGTTAATAATTTGACAATGATTTGATTGAGATTTGATAATGTTTCATTGTTGGTATGCCTTGTTAGTTGTTTGTCGCTTTCTGAATTATGCTTCAATTTTGTGCTGTACTGAATTCTGAACATTTGGACTAAATTTGAATTTTCAAAAGCTAAACTGCTAAATTCTAAATTTGCTCTTTTACTTTTAACTTGTATTAAATTTTGGAATTTTATCAGTTTCAACAGTTTGGAACGAATTCTTTTAAGAAAAATTTTGAAAACCGTAGAATAAAATTTTGAAAAACATAGAAAAAGATCTCAAAAACTGTAAAAAAAAAAAACCTAATAAAACCTAATAGACTTTACATTAACTTTTGATTTGATAATTTTGTTTTTTTTCAGTAGAAATTTACGAAGACCATATAGATTACAATTCAATTGACCTAGTAAAGAGTTATAACAAATACTAAGTTATTAATTTGAATGCGTTTAAGATTGAGTTTCACATATTTGGCAATTTCTGCTTCAGGTGTCTTGTGCTCAGGCTGTTATTGTTAAGCGCTTTTAATGATTTCCATTGGATAATTTTATGACTTACAAATGCGTTGTTTCGTTATTAAAATTATCATATTTCGCTTTCTGTGCATTTTGATGCTAGTTCAATAAGCAAAATGCATCTTTCTTTTAGATTTTGATAGACAAAACTGTCGGAGATATTTGAAAGAATAGGGTAAGGTTCCTTGAGTCGCACAGCTGTATTCTACTTAGTTTGGAAAGATGGTATCATGCATGGCCTATGAGTTATAGATTATCGACCACTGCCAACCAGGGCATCAAATTATACATTTTGATGAACCCTGATAGAAAATTGGCAATTGACATATCAGAAACAGTGAATAAAGGGTTAATTTTCTGAAGCAAAAAAAGGGAATGGGCTATCCTTAAGTCTGACATGTTACCTCCCTATTAAAACATGTCTTTGAAGATACTGTTGTTTAAGACCCTTCCAGTTCGTCAATAAAGGCCATATCGGAACACAAAATAGATCACGCTCTGAACTAACATGGGGCAATACAAACCAAAGTAAAATCGATTGCATAGACCAGCAAAAATATCCTTCAATCTGACGAAATTTCATAAAAATTCAAATATTTCTGATTGAAGTCTTACCATATAAAATTCAGTTTCTCAGTGACCACACGATTCATTCCCTTTAAGAAGCGTCTGGGTGACCCATGACCACCAAATTCGCACAGAGTAGTTGCATTGTCATACTCAGGCTACAGGAATACTTCTTTTTTTTTTCAAATATTTTTTTAAAATAATGTTTGCAAATTTTTTTTTTCCACCATATTTTTTACAAATTTTTTTTTAAATATCTTTTTTTTCGCCAAATTTTTTTTTATCTCCCCAAATTTTTTTTTTTCATAGATTCCTTTCGATTCAAGGAAACACCATCAGATGTCCAACTCAAGGAACCTTACCCTATTAACTTCTTTTTAAAAAAGTTGAATATGCATGACTATTGTTTCTGCGATGTGATTTGCATCATTGTTTAACCAACTTGCTGAATGTCTTGTGAACGTTGTATGGTCTTGATTAAAGCTGAGTAATCTTGCCGCTTGATCTTACAAAAGCTTTTGATCTAGTTGTTCAAATGAAATGGTCTAAGTGGTCTCACTTTCAACTGACTATTGGGACTTTCCATTTTAGCAGGGTACATCGGAAATCAGAATATTGAAATTCAAAATTTTCTTTAAATTTGAAATCCTTCGACTTCTTGTCAACTGACAGACTTTTGAAAACTTTTGACTTTGAAATTGAGAAATTGGTACTCTGGAAACTAAAATTTAAAGGTATTGCAAGAAGTCTGCTTGGAGTTTAGGCTCTTTTGATGGATATTCCGGCTGTGGAAGTTTGGTATTCCAAAATCTATATATATATCATGAAAGTCTGGACCAATTCTGAACCAATTCTGGTTGAAGTTAACCTGTTCTATCACTTTTCGGTCTCTTTTGACTTCGATGAAAGAAGATTTGGCAATGATGATGCAAAGAGCTCGCGAAAATGCTTGGAATTCCTTGGAACCTTTTGAAACGTTCTGTTGACATTCTAAAGAGTCTATTGAGGTTCTGGAGGTCTGATAGATCTCCTAGGGGGGCCTTTAGACAGTCAGATGGGTCATTTAAGAATGGTTTTTGCATGCAGAGCTCGCTCGGAGAGTGGCCGAAATGAAGGTGCAACGAAAAGCCGAAAGACAACATGCTCGCGAATCAGCCCGCCAAGAGAAGGTTGTGAATGGTAAGATGAGGTTAAATTAAAACGATTTAGTTCTACCGTTTGTTTGCACAATTCAACGTTACTTGAGGTTAATTCTTAGCACCGATTGCACAGTTCTGCAGTCTTTATAGGCCTATAAGTATGAGGTTTATTCTAATAAATTTGCACCTTTTTTGTAACTCCTTAAAATCATTTTGATGTTCACTTAATGTTCTGTTGTATTCTGGATGTTCATTTCTACTATGAATCATACTGTAGATAATTATTGAGAAGTATTTAATACCTCAACAACTTCAAGTGGATCTTTTTGCTCTGAACTTAACGTTATTTGAACCATAATTAAAGTTATATAAACAATAACTCCAGAATTTGTACACTACAAAATCTACGGCTCAAGTCCAATATGAAGATACGTAGTTCCAGCAAGTCTTTTTCGCTTGATAAAATCATTCCGTCATGGTCGTTGCCACGTCATATGGGGGCTGCTGATTGGCTGGAATGGTTGCTATGACATCATCAACCAAATAACACACTTATTGTTACACTCTGGAACTACTTGTCATTACACTGGACTTGGTCCAAATCTTCTATGAAAACCTTCTATTTGGAACTTTTTCTGTAAATAGAACTTCTGAACTCTGCTTTTTGTATGGCTTCTTGGAAATGTAATGTGTGTATATGCATCTTGTAGAGTTATTGTAGATATTCTGATACTATAATTACTAATGTAACTTATATGTACAATTGTATATATAACTGTCCAATATTGCATGATGGATGCATGAATAGTCGATTGCAGTACAATTTTAAGATGTTGATGACGTTTATTTTGTAGCAATAGAAGTCAAGAGGATGAAAGAACACCAGAGGTTAATGAAACAACAAGAAAAGATGAAGAGACAAGAGCAGCTCCGTCAAGAGAGAGAGATGAGAACTCAGCAGATAATTGAGGTATTGAAACTGATAATTTGTTGATTTGTGGGTGTTGGTTATGTTGATGGGTGTGTAAAAGTGTTGAAAATTGTTTGTATTGTATAATTTGTAAATTTGCTGAGTTTATACAGCAGTGAACTTGGTTGAAAAGTGCTATTGTATCTCCTTATTTGGTCACAGACTCGGAGAGACACCCAGTGGTTTAATAGTTGCTGTATGTGATAAATGTAATGTCGTAGTGCAAGGATCAGACGTTTTGTCCGCTGGTATATCTTATGCGACTGGGCGGAACTGTAATGGGTTGTCACAGCAATCGTAAATTTTGATGCTGGTTTTATGTTTGTCACTTCTTCGTGTGAATGTATGAAAGTATGAGTATGATGCCTATATGTAATAAGAATATGATGTCGACTGTTTTTAAAGCTATCTAGAATCAGCTATAATAGTGAAGATGATTACTTCATAGTCATTGTTTGATGAAGTATTTTCCCTTTAAATAGATTATAGTTTATTTCTCCTAATGGATTATATATAAGTCATCATTCGATAATCGTCCTTATAATGGTGCATTTGTCCTTTTTAAACAGGAGTTTTTGGCCCTTCAAAAAGAATTTTGAGCTTCAAAATGGATTTGTAAATTTGGAAAACATCTAACCCGTCCTTTATTTTTCTTTTCTTTGCCCTGCCTCCTCCCAAATTCATAAAAATCGTAGATGAAACAGCGAAAAAAGCAAGAGGAAGAACAAATGCGAATGATGGAGACTTTGAAACGAGCAAAAGTGAGTGATAATAGAGGAAATAGAACTTTGGAATATCTTATCTAATAAGTTGTAGTACTGGCATGATGTTAGCACTATTTATTTATGGTTAGTTTAATTTGATTTAATGACCTTAATTTAGTCCTTTTCAAAGATATTATGTCTCATTTTAGTTTTGGTAGTTTTATTTGCTAGGTTATATTGCTTTTCAACTAATTAGTTTAGTTAATATTACTAATTACGTTCTTTTCTAACAATAATAACATGCTTTTAGTTTTCATTACTTTAATTAGACTAAAGTTTTTGTAATAATGCATGGTATGGGTAGAATGGTTGATAGTGTTTATAAATTACTGACACAATTATATTTGTAAGATTTAAGTTGACTTTCAGACGCACCAGACATTCTCCAAGATTATTTTTCGTGATAAAAAGTCCAGCATGCGACATTTTTCGCCTGATTTGGTTTCCTTAGTTTGTAAACTTCATAGAAAATGAGTAATTCTGATAAAACTGCTTATTTTGCACTGCTCGTACTAGTAATAAGTTCGATTGGAATGAATCTTATTTGTGTGATCTTTCATTTTGTTTGCGTGTCTCATGTGTGTCTATACTTCATGCACTAAATGCTGTTTCGTTGATTTTGTTACGTCAATATTTTTGTACATTTGTATCATAATTATTAATATGACTTATAAGTGACTTACTACCAACTCTACAGCACCAAAACTTTTTTGGAAGGACAGGAATATCAAAAATGATACATTTGTCAAATCAAAATCATGTACCCAAACATTAGAACATGCGGAACAAAATTGATACACACAGACAATTAAACGAGGAACACTCTTGAATGACTCTTGCTACTTGCAATATATTTGTATAGTGATAGAATGATGTTTTATTTTGTCGGCAAACTTGTTTCTGTCAATAAATTTTATTTTTAATATTTCCTTTTCTACAGGAGAGAGAGATGAAACGCCAGCAGCAAGTCTACATGAAGGAGCAGGTACGTACCATCTTTTGTTTGCAAATCTTCAATCACTGATTAACAATATTATAATGATCATAAGGCCACACATAATTGATCTTTAGCTTCTCGGATTCCTCTCAAGGCACTTTTTCTAGGGTCGGTCAGTAGGACAAAAAAAAAAAGGTGAAAAAAAATTTTTTTATAATGTCAAAAAAAAATTATTTTTTTTCCATCGGCAGGAAATCTATTGTGTCGGCGGGTCCGCGAAGCTAAGAATCAATTATGTGTGGCCTAATGCTGTAATGGCAATTTGTGTTGTGTGAAACTTGGGCAGTGCCGTTTTGTTAAGTTCTTGTTGAATTTTAGTTTTAAACACGTGGCATGGCGGCTTTATTTATTGGCATCAAGTGCTATTGATAGTCATCTAAGAAAATAAAACAAGATTTTCTTTCGTCAAGGAGTACTGTAATATGCACTTTGGAAGTTCTTACACAGGCCTTTTCCATATGCAAACCTAAGTTT
The DNA here is from genome assembly GCA_026936325.1 of Platynereis dumerilii. NCBI lineage: Eukaryota > Metazoa > Annelida > Polychaeta > Phyllodocida > Nereididae > Platynereis > Platynereis dumerilii. The sequence goes on along the minus strand of JAPTHN010000014.1, from coordinate 19,966,248 downwards.
CACACATTCGTTTATGAAAAATCGTATTGTTCAGTTCAATGTTTTGTAAATTCATGAGGCATTTAATTTTGACATCGTAACTTTTAATATTTAAATTAAAGATCATTATCCGTTGCCTATTTATTACAAAGTTATCTTGTGTCTTAGTGGCATGAAATTATTTTCTGTCTTCTTATAGTTCAATATTTACTATAACACTAATTGTTTGTAGCTCTTTGTATTATATATTGATTTTCAATTTCATTGATTTTCACTTCACTAAAAAACTTCTATTTGTATTTTAAAATATATTTGTCAGTTGCACTTTTTGTTGTTGAGGAATATTTTCACTTTTGTTGCATTTCTGCTTTGGTTGTAGTGTCTTAGTTTTACTAGATCACATTAATTTTCTGTTTTCACCCCCTTTTTTGCCACTTTTTAAACTAATCTTTGTTGATTGATCACCTGTAGTTATAGCTCCCTCCACAATAGTTGTGCATAGTTGCATTTTAGTTTCTTTGGGATAATTTTCAAATACTGTGTGGTAAAAATCTGGAACTAGTTTACTCTGAGCCGTACCCACAATAAAAAAATTAAAAATTAAAAAAGTGGACCGAATGTCTTGTTTCCCTAAAGTACTTTGTAAAAGCTCTTTCAAAATCATAAATATTTTTTCCCTAAAATTTTCCCCTCCCACATGGAAGAAGTAAAATATAAAAATAAAAGGAAACTTTGTTCTGATTATTTAAGGACATGTGCACGTGTTATACCAACAAATTGACCAATTAGACTCTGATAAAAAGCGTACTATTTATCAGAAATGCACCAAAGCCAAAATATTTTTCAAAATTATTGCTGATTTTACTTTTAAAATGCTGCTTTTGCTTAAAGTTTTACATTTGGCTTTTCATCCGATATTTTGTCATTTCTTCTGATCTTCTGACATTGCAAATAATTCTGGCTTTTTCGGTTGGTCCATCTTTCGACATAGGACACTTCTTTGGGTGCTGGCTTGGCTCCTATTCCAGTCCAGGGTTCTATTCCCAGGCTGGCTGGTTTCGACCTAAAACCCTCAGACCCACACAGTATTTGGAAGAGTTTCGTAGCTGCTAGTAGCGCCACCTCTAGTTCTCCTAGTTCGGTAACTTTTGCGACTTCTGGTCGTTCGTCTTCGGCCCGATCTTCTCGATCTTATTCTTCTTATCTCTCGTCCCATCTAACGTCCTCCGTGCCCCAGGAACGAGAAAGACGCAGAAACATGATGGTCATGGTGTCTCTGGTAGGTATACCATAACTCCCAAGTCCGTGTCTGTGCAGTTATATCTTTGGTGTCCGCAGAATAGGTCCCTTCCCCAGCCGTTAGGATGTGTTAGGATGTATTAAAGGCTGTGTGAAATCCCTATGGCTTGTGGCGTCGTATGTCCCTGTCTTGTCTGCTTGATGGTGTGTTCTTGCTCCATAATCCTCATGTTGATATTTTGATTCTAATTTTTCGAAGAGTTTCGGCATCCTCTGTCCAAGTTTTGTAATTTGTTTTATGGTGTATCTGTGCTTCACTTGCTTTGGCCACCTTCGTGTCATTATTGTTTTAATTTCCAAACATTTTCTTTGGTCTTCTGCATATTCAAAAATATTTTTTGTTGAGTCCTGTGATCACTGGTGTCTTCTTTCCGAGTTTTGTGACTGCTTTTTGTGTTTCAGTATGTTTGCAATATTATAGTACCACGTTATCATGTGCTTAAGTGTCTCTGTGCAGTCTTGTCAGCAAGTAGTGTGCAAATGAGCTGTTAGGTGGCGTCACTGTCAAAATGTGACTTGATACCCTAGGTGGTGTTTCTGCACCATATATAATTATAAATGTGTTGTTCTTGTATTTCGGTGCTTGTTCCGTAATTTTTGCATTCGTTTTTCTTGTGGTTTCTTAAGCGCATTTGATCTTATTCATTCAAAGTATCGCTTATATTGTTTCACAGTGGCATATATATGACTCTGTTCATCGTCTTACTCAAGTTAACAACTTCACAAACACAGATTAATAACTGGCTACAAAATGTTGTTTGTTTGTGATAAAATTATCCTGTTGCAATTTAGAATCGATTCATTTTGTCCTTAGGTTTTTCTGTACCCTTTTGCTTGTTTCGAGTTTGCATGAGTTAGGGAGTGAATCTTTTTTCTACATTCTCTGTACGGTTTATATATGTGACACTTTACATGTACACATTTGCAACTTTACTAATACAATAACACCAAAGGTTGATGACTAATGGTGTCCAACTTGCAATGGTATAGAATGAAGCAGATTCCAGAAGAATCTTATTTTTGAAAAAGTCATTAATATATCTGGCCAACTAAGTCCATCACTAATGGACATTTAACCAGACAAGGGCCTGGTAACTTCAAGCCCCATAACATCTTCCTTTGCTGTTATTATTTTTATCCTGGGAAAATGTACCAAATGCTGTCAACATCTGGATAAGCATGTGACAAGCAGCTGTAAACATGTCATTTAATTGCCCTCTGTGGTTGGACCAGTCATCCCAAAGATGGCCAGTTGGGATAAAATGTTAGGATTAAAATAGATTCTACTGGAATCTGTGTGTCACACAGGGTATTGCTGGAGTTGGACACCTTTAGTCATCAACCTTTGATAACACTCAATAGATATTTCCTTCTAGGGATTAATTGTTAAAACAATTTCTTTCTTATTTTAGGAGAGAGAAAGAAGAAGACAACACATGTTACTTGTGAAAGCTCTCGAAACACGGCGCAGACATGAGGTCGGTATAATAGCACTGAAGAACTGTCTTTCAATATTGTCATCAAATTAGAGGTTTTACTTGAAATTATATTGAGCTTGTTTTCAATTAGTCCAAATGATTATCATATTAATGGGAAGAATAGTTGTCATAGTTACTAGGCGATTCTGTTTGGCCCCTCTTGTATAATCCATAAGTTGAGACTTCCTTCGTCTACACCAAAGAGATTCTATGAAAAATCACTGCACTTTTAAAAAATATTTGAAATTTTTGTTCATTCGTATTTTCAGGAAAGAGAAAGATTAAAAGAAGAAAAGAAGGAAGAAAGAAGGAAAGAACTGGAAAAGAAGTTGGAACAAAGGAGACAAGAAGAAGAAAAAGAACGTGAACTGCGTCGTCCAGTAGAAGACATGTCTCTTAAAGAACTGAAAGATCTCCCTCAATTAGATCGCATTAAAGGAACGAGGCTACCGGGAGAAGCTCTTGCTGACTGCTTGATGGTCGTCGAGTTCCTGAATAACTTCAAAGACGCTCTTGATATGGGTAAATAATTGTTTCTATATCATCTGAATTATTCCTCAAACTAGGACTTCTTACCAAATAAAGGTCTTGCTTTAACGTAAGAGGATGGTTCTTATTAGGAATATCTTCAACAGTTTCTTTTGTTAAGTTTTTGCATGTATTTTAATTGACTTCATTTTTCCCACCAGATGGAGATACTCTACCCAATCTGCAAGACCTCCAGGGGGCGTTGATGGATGACGATGACTACAAAGGGGAATTCCTCTCACTAACCTCCCTATTATTGTCCATGGCCATTGAAGACCCTGGAGTGCCTCAAAATAAAGAGGTATTGTAGTTTTGACCCTCGATTTTGTGATGTCGGAGCAAGCTGTATTATATTTGGGCTGGCTATTACACAGATTATCTTTCAAAGGATCACTGTTCTCCTCCTGTCCCAATTAAGCTACGGAGTGCATAAATACAGGATGTTAAGCCCCAATCATCAGTCCATCCTTTCAAAAGATCACATTTAATATTGCCAATGTTGTGGTCTTAGATCCCTTCATCATGACACTAAAGTGCAATAACTAAGCCTCATGTAAGATAGGCCTACAGGTCTGGAAATATAAAATAAATGATTTACTAACAAATGGAAGGTCATCTTGTAGATACTTTTTCTTTATTGCGATTATGAGATTCATCATATTCTTTTTCTTCGACAGTCGGTCACAGAATCAGGCCAGAAGATCTCAGACATGGAGATTTCTGACGAGAACGTCTCTGAAATTTTGCGGATCTTCATGAAGTGTCGAGCAGGCAAAGAGAGCGAGTTGTGTAAGAGACTACGAGAGACACCCCTCCAGTGCTTTGTGGTCACCCACCGAGCACAGATTCTCGCCTATCTCTGCAATGAACTTCTCAACAATAAGGCTGTTACTGCGTAAGTTTAAGCTGAAATTTTTTTTTAAATTAATGAGATTACTTGTTAGTTTTCTTGTTTCACAATGTCTTGCTGCTAGATGATTGTTAATGGAACTTTTTATATTTCAGTGAAATCGAAGGCCACATAGAAACCATATCGAACTGTCGGAAGGAGAGATGGATAGCAGAAAACAAAATCAGAAAGTAAGACAAATCAATTTGAATATCAACACTTGATCAAGATAACAACAGTTATTCTGCTGGACGATCTGAGTATTGTGCTTAGTATCTATCTCTCTGTCTATTTATCCATATATCTATCTTTTGTTGGAATATCTATCTTTCAGATTCATTCTGACCCTGTATCTATCCATCTATTTCCTATCTACCTGTCTATATCTACCTGTCTGTCTACCTGTCTATCTACCTGTCTACCTGGCTATCTACCTGTCTATCTACCTGTCTCGGGCTTAAAATTTCTGATGTAAAATTCTGAAATTTAGCAGTCATGTCATAGGTTTAGGGAATGATAATATTAATCCTCGGCTAATCTAACAATTATGTCAGCAATATTCATTTTGTACCTATCACTTATTCTTTTATTGTTTACTCATTCTTCCTCTAGGTTGAAGATGATCCAGATTCGTAAGTTCAAACGCAGCAAGATGTTCAGCGAATCGAATCAAGACGATACGAACTCGGAAGCCGCTAATCAGAAACGGAAAAATTTGAGTGATGAAGAAGAAGAAGAGAGTGGGAACGAGAGTGACGTCACTAATACGACTGCTCACTCCGATGGAGAGGTAAGGACTTCGTTTAAAATAGATTGATGTATGTGAGCCATAAGCCTGGTTGGATGAATAAGTAGATATATGTCATACTCTCTCCTCAAAGTTTGTTCATCATTGCCATGTCCTCCTCCTGTGCTAATTAGCCAACCAAGTGCATGAATACAGGACGTAATGCAACAATCATCCATCCATCCTCAAATTTGTTCAAGTTTGTTGTCCAATTTCTCTCAGTGGATAATTGTACTATTGAGTCATGACTCCGAAGGGTGTGGATTGTACAAAAACTAACTGACATATGAGCTCATGTAGTCGGTGCAAGTTTAGAGAATAGTATGATCACAGGTGCTGCTCTAATGTAACTCAATGATCTAAAAACAGGTGCACTTTAACTTAAGTCTCTCAGTGCATGAATACACAATGTAAAGCCCTATCACCACAGACCCTTCAACTGAGGTCTAAACTGTTTATAATGAGCAACACATTATGTTGACATGGTTTATATTGACTCAATATTTAACATGGTTTGTCTACTCTGCACAGGAGGACGAGACATTGAACCAGGACGAGTTGGAGAAGAAGATCGAGAAAATGCAGAAACAGTTCGACTCTTACGGGACCAAAGCGTTTAACACGGGTCACAAGTTACGAGCCACCGACTTCGGCCAGGACAGGTTCAGGAGGCGCTACTGGGTGCTGCCACACTGTGGCGGAATGTTCGTGGAAGGTTTGGAATCGGCCGAACCGGAAGAAGAACCAATCCAAGCGGAACTGGAGAAGAACGCCCCCTTAGAAGAGCCCGAGTCGCCCGTTGCTAAGGACGTCGCTAAGGACAAAGACAATGAAAGTAATAAAGAAAATTGTGATATAACGGACCAAGAAAAAAGGCAGCTACAGTTAGACTCATCTGAGTCCAACGACAAACCAAAAATTAGTCAGAACAATAGTCATATTAGTGGGCAGAATAGTAGTCATAGTGATTCTGTTGCCACTAGTAACGACCCTTCATCTTGCCAAAATGAGGCTGTGAAATGTCAAGATGACCTGACCTTGAAAAGTGACCCTGACTTGACCCACAAAGGTCAGAAGGTCAACAACGACCTGAAGCAGGAAGAACCAATGGACTGCAGCGAACCAAAGTCATTGCAGAACGGACAAAACTTGAGCGTAAATCAAGAAAAGGACACAAAACAGAGCCAAGACTCTAAAGCAGACGTTGAAAACGGTGAAAGCAAAATGGCCGCTTACTCCGGATTACAAAATGGCGTCCACGTGAAAGATGAGTTGAAAGACGAACAATTGCTAAAGGAGGAGCAAATGACGCCCAAGAAGGAGAAGGAGGAAGTGTTAAATGGGTCAATACGCTCTGATCTAGGTCACAGTGACTCCTTATTTAGAAAGGTCGATCAGTTCTTTGAGCGTGGTTTATTGACGCCGAAAGACGGCCTGAAAAAGGAGGAGTTGTTAAATGGAACGCACGATGAAAAAGATCTCAAATATCTTCAAGGATTAAACACTCCACTGACATCTCGGCCTGACACTAAGTACACCGATCTCATAATTAGTCTAAGTAAGCAGGTCCCTGTGTCGGAGAACGCCAATAGGAGTTTTGATTCCGGCATGAAGTTGAAATCGGAAAGCCCCTCGTCATTCCGAAGTGTCGAGAGCATGATTGACAACAATGCCAGTACGCCCAACTCCCACTCTAACACCCCTACCTCCGCAGCTCTTCTCGCTGGCATATCTCCTGTCCCTGGTGGCCAAGTAACGGCCGAACAAATGTTACGGACTCTGTCGTCTCGATCTCAGGGGTCGTGGTTCTCCGTTCTGCCGAGATCTCCTTGCGATAACGAATCCGTCACGAACTGTAGTAACCCCAACGATCGTAAGAATCCTGAGTTTGACTCTCCCATGCAGCAACAATGGTACGCTAACTCGCCAAGCTCCTTCATGAGTACTTCTCATAACGATAGCAGAGCGTCTACCCCGTTCAACAGTACCATCAAGTCAGAATACTCCCGCTGTGACACCCCAACTACCGTCCTCGATGAAACCATGCTCCAGAAGAAGCTAGAAGCTGCACAGTACAAGGAACCCAAGCCCATTTGTAAACGTAAGTGCGACATTGTATTGACTACCATTCTATGCTACACCTGATCCTTTTCCTGTCCTGTTTAAGTATGTGCATAAATGCAGGACAGACAGCCCCACTTATCCATCCATCAGAACTTTGTATTGCTCAGTTTGTAAGTCAACACTTTAATATTTGGAATTCCAATATAAGCCCTCAAAAAATGGACGAAACACATCCTAAACAAGGATGAAGTTAACTTTCATGAAATCATTGCTCTCCTGATCAATTTCTCTTAAAATAACACGTTTATAATTTGAAGAATTTCCGAATATGAAGTTAAAGGTTGTTGAACTAAGACAAGTTGCTTTGAAGTTTCATTGAGGCTTGAGTTGTATTAACTTGATTCTGTGGATTTTCTTTCGATTTTTGAAAGCATTTTGTGCTGATAAAGATTGTATGATGCAGTGCTTTTCCCAGGTTCGAAATTCTATTTGTTAAAGCAGCCAATTTTAACTGAAACGCATGCATTTGTGTCTAATTTACAACCAAAATATGCTATTTTCATTGGCCACATGGAAGATATATTAGCCAATGCTAATGTGGCTGATGGCCTGGAAAAGCACTGTTAATTTTAATACCTTGCTAATTCTCAAGCTCAACACATTTCTTTTCCGTTATATCCAGGATTGCGCCGAGGTTGGTGGAGAATTGCCAAATCCCAGCAGATGAAAGAAATCTCGGAATGTCTCCATCCGAGAGGAATCCGAGAAAGAATGTTGCTCCGGAAATTGGAGGCCGTGCCCGACTTCGCTATGGCCTCATGCGGCAAGGGCTGCAAGGATGGTAATGAACATGTATTCTATAATAGTTATTGCTATCACTTTTGTTACTGTGACTGTTTATTGAAAGTTGTTTATATTTTCGGTCAATTTTAAGCCAAGTCATCAAATATCTCCTTACAAATTGATCTGTAAACATATAAGCCTACATGTTTTACATATATTGAGTCTTTTATCGATGGATGAAAGCCAGAAGGGACTGAAGGGTGTATGTATTTACGAAGCACTCCCACCCTTCTGGCTTTCTACCTGTCGATATGTGGGATTAACATATTCTCCTAACTTTAAATTTGGCTCCCGGTTGCAATACCGATACTCTACCCGGCAACCTTCTTCATCAAAATGGGGTGGGTTCGACTCAAGCTCTTGCTGGGTCACATGGGCCTATGTTGGACGGCTGTTTCAACCATCCTTCACCCATTGCTGTGTCCTCCTCCTGTCTTAATTGGCCTACAAAGTGCATAAATACAGGACGTAAAGCTCCAATCATCCACCCTTCTTCATCAAAATAACAAATGAACAATCTTCTTTTTTTTACCCCACCACTGTAGCTACGGAAATCGAAGAAACGCAAGAATCAGACGCAGTGGAAGCCACGGAGTTGGGCGTAGCAGAAATGGACGACCTGATCACGATTGACAAAGAGGCTGTGCACGAGACTAATCTGGAGATGTTGAAGCACGTGGAGGCTCTGCAGGAGAAAATGATTAGTGCCAGTCTCCAGGTCAAGGTAGAGGTGCGCTCGAGCTTTGCTTTGTTTCCTCGTTTGTTCACTAGGGTGCACTGCTGCTACGTCATAGTTAAATAGTAGAATATGTTTGAGATTAAATTTATTTTTGGAGATTGTAAGGAAATTTGGTGGTTATTATAAAAGATATCTGAATGTCTTTGATTAGTTGAAGGAGGTTAGTGAAGGCATTGGAACTTCCTCAAGAGTTTAATATTAAGAGATTACCAAAACTCGGGAATCAACATAATGTATCTTTTTAGTGGGGTGTTTATTCAAAGAAAAACTTCCAAAGACTCTAAGGAAGTTTTATTGACTCGTTGCAGTCATACACAAGATTTCTGCTTAATTGCAAAATATAATCTCTTCACAATAACTGGGGTGTTTTTTTTTTGTGGATTCAAATAAAATGAATTGAATGAAAACTGAAAAGCGAAGGATTGAAGATATATTAAAATTGGGATATTTATATGGAATTAATGATTGGTTTAACAAATGATCCAAAATATTAGTCCTGTCTTTTAAGGGTGTGAGATTAAGTTGTTCTATCTCTCTGTAAATTCAATGATTACTTAACGTTTTCAATGACATTATCTCAAGTCTTTTTAAATGAAATTAGCCTATGACGAAGCCGGTGCACCTTTTAACATGTGGTTGTGCAACTAAATGCTGCCTGCCTGCTGCAGTAATCGCAATTATATATCATTAACCTGTTGAGTTATATTAATTGATTTTAATTATTAGTTGCCATAGTTGTCATGCTGTAGTGATTGTTTACCGTCTAGGATTGACCTAGCATGTTCGACTTGTGAAGAAATTGACTAATTCCAATCAGTTGTTATTAATTAGTAGTCCTAACATCTGGTAGATCTTTCTCATGTGTCCATTTTGGTCCTTATATTGTCTTGTTGCGTGATTAATGGGAGAAATTAACAATTATAGAAAGTGTCATTTCTGCGATCACAAAAAAACATCAGAAATGTGATTGAGTCCACTACATTTGTCTGTTTCACTGAAAAATTAGGCCTAATATAATAATTTGCTGCCTTAGAATGAGAAGGGCAAGAATGTCTACAGCACAGTTTCCATGCTCACCCCTTTAGCTCCGTGGATGAACATTTCCTTGGAGATGGAATCCTAAATTCTTGTCAATTTGTGTCAAACTCAAAGGACCAATAATAAAAATGAATATTTCCACAAGAATTAATTCAAGTAGAGAAAAGCATTTATGTTTTTCAAATGATGAAAATAGAAAAACTTAAAACATAATTCAGTTAAAACTGACCCAGAAAAATGGACACATGAGAAAGCCCAGAAATCCCCATACCTAGTTTCCAATCATATGATTAACTGCGCTCCCACTTAGGCCTTAGCTCTCGAATAACTTGATTTGTATCGGAGTTGTCCCCTTTATTTATTTTAGTTACTGTGGAGTGATGTGTGCCGTAATGAGCAATGTCTGCATTGTCTTGGCGCTATCGATATTAGAGTGTGTTTAGAATTATTGTGCATTGGCTAACGACATGGTAAATGAAATTGAGAGTCTGCACAGCAAGTCTTAAAACTATAATAGGTGAATGTAAGCTCAAGACTCTGTAATGAAAGTTTACAACCTAAGTTTTAGTTGTATTGTGTAAATTCATAGCACCAAGGAGCCTTTGTGCTATGAACAAACACAATATTATGGATATATATGGATTTTCAAAGGTCAGGATTTAATCGATCTTAATAATTATTAGTCCCACTTACTTCAAGATGCAGATTTTTTTGTGAGAAGTTAAGCATCTAGCTCTCCACCACCACTTCAAGATGTTTTAATAATAGATCTTAGAATGACACATTTAAGAAGAATTGATTATCTTATCAACTCTCAGTTTATAATTATGTAGGTCCTACATAATACTTGCATACTTGTGTTGTATGTTCCTCCTCTTCATTTAGGAGAACCCTGGCCATCTTAGGAATTTGAGAGAGGCGTCAGATCTTTTTCCTCTTCAATAAAATTCACTTACAAATATCATATTTATTTCAGGGCTGTCCTTCTTTGACGAAAGCCACCGAGGATGACTCGATAGATCTGGTTTCCGAGGACGTCCCCAATGAGGAACCACGGAGGAGGAATGTCCTGGACACAGCGAAAGAAATGCTCTTGTTGCTAGAGTCAAATATTGAGAGACGGTACCTCAAGCCGCCATTCAGTAAAGGGTAAGTTTTCTGCCATAATGAAGATATGGGGGAGTTAGCTCAGTTGGTAGTGCTCTAGGCTGCCAATCGCTGGGTCCAAGGTTCGATTTTCGCTTCCGGCCAGTCTGATTGAAGAGTTATAATCCTCCGGACTAAGTCCTCTTCTGCAGAACTTTTAAATGTACTCCTTTGGGAGAGAGGGAGGGCAAGTTCAGTGGTTAGCGTGCTGGCCTACTGGGCTGCCAATCGCTGGGTCCAGGGTTCGGATCAAGCTCTTGCAGGTCACCTGGGCCCATGTTTGAACTTGGACGCAGTTTCAATCGTCTTTCGCCTCATTGCCGTGTCCTCCTGTCATAATGGGGGACTTCAATGCGCCATTAAATAGTGAGTAAACAATGGTGATGTCATCAATTGTGTCATTGTTGCAGTTGTGACATCAATCATTGTGACAATGGACGTCACAATGACTCTCTAGTACAGTAGCGCCGACACCAGCCACTGAGAACTCCATTATGATTACAGATTAGCCCACCAAGTGCATAAATACAGGACGTAAAGCCCCAATCATCCATCCATCCGTCATACACTCTAAAAAAGTCAGGATAATGACACTTTTCTTTTTCATTTCTTGTAGCATCCAAGTCAACATAGCTAACATGAACAGCAGCAGCAGTCGAGCGTCTCCAGGGCCAGATGATGATGACGATGACGCAGATGATGATGCGCCCCCTGCGTTGCTAAGGTGGAGGGGAGCGGTTGCTAGGGCCGTCAATGCCGCCCAGTTGTGCCTCTACACGACTCAGTTGGAGGGCAACGTAGCCTGGGAGAAGAGCATCATGAAAGTGGTGAGTAGTTCTCGGATTTGATACAGACCTAGAAATTATGGTTCGAAAGATATTCGCTTAATGTTTCCAAGCAATTATAATGTAAATTTTTTTTGTAGAAGGGCTAGATCAAAAACTTTTTTGTAGTTGAGGTTTTGTTGGACTATAGAAAGATCCCTTATATGGTGATTTGCTTATCCTGAGGCCTTAATTAGTTCTCCACCGGGTGGTCTGATTCCAACTTCTGGGTTGTCCACCTGGACTAACATTGGAGTCAGATGTATGGATTATCTTACACGTCATTGTTGTGTTCTTCAGTCCTTATCTAAGCCTACCAGTTACACAAATTAAAAATGTAAAGCTATATTGCTCACCTGAAACACCCTCTTGGGATAATTTTAGTATCGCACAATTTCGCACCATCCATCGCCCCATTGTCATGTCCTCCTCCTGTCCTAATTAGCCTACCAAGTGCACAAATACAGGACATAAAGCCCCAATCATCCATTAGCATTGCTCCATTTCACCCCAATTCATTGCTATAATTTACGCAATATGTCTCTTCAATTTCCAGGCATGTCAGATCTGTTCCAAAGATGACAATGAGGCTGAACTGCTCCTTTGCGATTCCTGTGATAAGGGATACCACACGTACTGCTTCAAACCTCGCATGGACAACATTCCCGACGGGGACTGGTTCTGTTTTGAGTGCATTGCTAAGGTGAGGTCCTAATCCATTAAAGGTCCTAGTCTTTTGTGTATATTTATTTTACTGAAATTGTACAGGAACATCAAGTTTAGATGAATGATAGTTTTGTTGAGTGAAGAAAGAATGACAACTTTTAGAACAATTCGGACCATGAAAGCCTCAGTTTTCATAGACTCAATGAAAATTATGTGATACACTGTAACATGGAAAAACAGTTGTTATCGAAAAACTGCTCGGGGAAAAAGTTTTTGGAATGGTATAATAGAATTGACAGTTGTGCTTACCCAAAAGGAGAACTGGTGCATTCTCCTCCTGTGTCTGTGTTAACTACTAACTAGCCTACCAGAGAGCATTAATACAGGACGTAAATCTCCCATCTTCTATCCCCGAAGGGGAGCAGGGAGATCAGCAATTTATAACCTTAAAATATTCCTCATCTTAAATCACAATACATAAATTAATAATCTTCTGTTTCCTTTTCAGGCTACTAATGACTTCTGCTGCGTCAAGTGTGGCAAGAAGGTGGGCAAATTAGTCACATGTAATAAATGTCCACGAAAGATGCATCTCGACTGCTTGGATCCCCCTCTGCCCAGGATGCCCCGGAGGTGGACATGTCTTATGTGCACTCTTGAAAAGGTAGGAGCTGTTATGACAAAATTTTTTTTGTTGATTTTCTGTAAATTTTCAAGTCTCTGCTAAAATTTTGTACAATGAATTTATTAGGTAGGTTATATTTTGTACTGTCAGTAGTGTAGGTTTCCATGACTGTTTTCTTACGAAATGGGAAATGAAACGCATTAGCAAAATTTTTTAATATCCTAATTGATATTGATCAGCAAAGATGGGCCTAATTTGGACTTGAGTTGCCATGAGGCTTTTAAACCTGCTAGATTTAAAGATTTATGACAGAATTTTTGTAATAGTGGAGTAAACTTAATTATTTTGTGTATGTAAGATTCTGAGTCGTTTAAATTTTAAGGTTACCTCTGACATAAATTTCCCAAATTTTAACGCAAAGTTCTGCTTCATTAGGCCTATATTTTTTGTCAAGATATTCAATGTAATGTAAATAATTGCAGTCAATAAAAATAAATAAATATGTTTGATTTTAACCCCACAGGGCAAAGGTCGTGGTCGAAAGAAGAGTGTATCAAAGATAGAGGACCCCAAAGCAAACGCCAAAGATGCCAAGACGGACACAGAGACCCCCGATACCACCCCCCACCCTACTCCCGAGAAAAAACCCTCCAAGTCGAAACACGAGGAGATTAAGGCCGAGCAGATTCGGGGGCTGTCGGCCAACCCTGCTGATCTCACTGTGTGCAGGTATGGCTGGTTATAGTGTTGGATTGTGTGGTATAATATTGACATTGTGTTACTTCGAAAAGGGAATTAGGAACTGATGGAATAACGAGAAAGATGACCTGGATGTCGCAGTTGCATGTTCACTTGTCATACTAGTGTACTTAGGTGAAATAATAAAAAAAGTTTGAAGGTGGATTTTAAATATAATGTAGAGAAATTAAGAGTCATTTTCAGAAAAACTAAGTTTTCATTAAACCTTCAACTACTGCATGCTTAGGCTGCTGACTCGATTTTGTGAATTTGTTCTTCTAGGAGTTTACATTTTCTGAATCAATTGTACAATAATTTTAGGATCTGAAAAATGTTGGGTGTCCTTCTCAAGTCCTCAAAATCTGGATGTGAACTTCAAAAGTCTTTATTGCAATAAATTTCTAACTCTATAATTTCCTTTCAGCCTCCTGTTAGCTGAGATGGAGAAGCACTCTGACTCGTGGCCGTTCCTCAAACCAGTCAACACGAAGCAGTTCCCCTCCTACCGCAAATACATCAAACATCCAATGGACTTTCACACAATGCACATTAAACTCAGGGATAATGTGTGAGTACTTTGACAATGTCTCTTTTAACTATGTTTGTTTTCTGACTTTTAATACTTTTACTACACTGTAGCAGTGTACTAGCTAGGCCATTTGAGCATGGCGTCGCGCCATGCCCGACCCTTGTCCGCCATGCCCAAAAAAAAAAAAAATTTTTTTTTTTTAAAGTGCCCTCATTTCCATAAAAATGTATGCCCGAATCAAATCTTAGTTAGCTGAAACACTGTGTAGTACAGACTGTAACCTGGATAAATTTTGGTTCTCACTTACTTAATTTTTGAGCATGGGGCAAATCCATAAGGTCCTAGTCGCACAATTTATAAGCATGTAATACTTCTGAATAGGTACGTGTAACTGCAATATGATGTTCAAAAGTATTAGAAATGCCCTCTTGGGCATAATTGTTGGGTGGAAAATTTTGAAATGGCAGTGTTTCATAAGAAACGCTGCCATCCTGGCTTTCCAGAGCTCTAGTATAATTATAATATCACATTTCATATTTTACACACTAACCAGTTAAGTTGACATGTTTTGAATCCGTGGATTCTTGTTCTTATAACATGCTTGTCATGTTTACACTTCAACTAGTTTACATAATTCTAATCATTCTCTTTCGCCTCTCTTTTCCAGTTACAAGTTGCGCAGTGAGTTTGGCACGGACGCCCGACTCGTGTTTAACAATTGCCAAACTTTTAACGAAGACGATTCTGAGGTCGGTATGGCCGGACACAGCATGCGGAAATTCTTCGAGAAAAGGTGGAAAGATTTCGGAGGCAATGGAGACATGTCCATGCTGAAGAACCAACCATCTACATCATCCTCTTAATTGATTTATTATGCGATTAATTAAATGATTTATCATCGATTGATTGATTGATATCTTTCCTATTAAAATGTATACCAGATATGTGTTCTTGCATGGCCTATTATTTCTACTCTCCTAATTAGTGTTAGAAGTTTTTTTGGTTAAAAATTTTAAAAGCTAAAGAGATAAGGTTCAATCAATTTTAAATGGTCTAAGGTGATATAGATTGGTCTAAAACTGATAATCAATGATTTAATTAACGTGTACTTCTTAAGATTTATCAGATAATGACTGATGACCTATTTTTGTTCCCTAGATTTCTGATAAGTGCATGACAAATTATTAATTACGAGTTGCAAGATTAATCATGTGATAAAATTAATATTAAGTTGTGATTTGAATGATTCTTAGTGTTATTATTGCAAACTTTGTAAAGGTCGAAGTTCAAGGTCATGGGAAATTGTTTTGTGACCTCATTTAGCATTTCAAGGTCATTTCAAAGTAAAAGGTCACCATAATTAGGTCAGGTCACCATTAGTAGGTCAAGTTACCATATTCTCCTAATTAGCGCTCTTTCAAATTGCTCTATGGACAATTGCTCAGCCTTCTCTGCTCCTGAGGATTTGGTCATGAAAATTTACGAAATGGATTATATGTATACATTGATATTGGTCAATACAAGGTCTATGAAGAGTCTAATATATTTGTAAATGTGTTCTCATGTTCTCTTGCACATATTTCTGTAAACTTTGATGTAAATTATTGCGTCGATTTGGGATTTATTAAGCTTGTTTGCGGAATCAATCATTTAGTACTTTGTATTCTTCATTTTCTTCATCTGATAATTCTTTTATGGGTTTCGTAATTTTAAATTCATCATTTTTGGTTTGTCTCTAGTCGGGCCTTATCATTTTGTAATATAGATAGTGTAGGCATTCATTTCATTGTTCATTTATTGAGTAAGAATTGATTTTTCATTGCGATTTTCGGATTTATTTTTCAATATTTTAGTCTTGCCTCTAAATAGCCCACACTGGTGCTGATGAGGCGTAAAACACAAACTCACTCACTCAATATTTTTAGAAAAACCTGACCCATTTAGAGTATTTTCATTCCAATACGATTCCTTGATTCCTGATTGATTTTGTAAGTAGTTGTAATATAATTAAGGGGAGGTATGGGTGAGAAGGGCACTTTTCTGCAATTTTAAGTTTAATGAACAAAGTTTGGTATAAAAAGTTAGGTTTTAGTTAAATTAGATGATTTCAGGTGATTTTGCATTGTTATGATGAATGGTTGCCATGGTAACCAGTTTAAAAGGCGAAAAAAGGCTGATTTTTACTGCTCACGGGATGTGAAATTTCTGAAGTTACAGACATGATAGAAAAATTTTGAAAAAATTTACAAATGAAGACAGGCAAGACGCAGGGAATTACAGAGCGGATTTTTGATATTTCTTTTCATAGTGTCAGAAATTAGGGTAAAGCAGTCAAAAGTCATTTTTATTGAAAAATTTCTCGTTTCTGTCACTACGATGTCATATAATTTTGCAACGAAAAAAAATTTAAAAATCTGGTCTGTATTTTCCAAGACAATTTTTCGAGGATTCCGATGATGTATCCCACAGGTTCCTACGACAAATGGTTGTCAAGATTTTTCACATCCCGTACAGTGTAAAAGTTGATTTTCACATGTTGCGGAAAATGGCAAAAACGTGACGTTAACGTCATTTCAGGCAATTGACCACTAGATAAAATATTTGTGGCTATTTCTCCAAATCTAATGAAGCTACAGGAACAAAATTTTGCAACGACTTAGTTATCATTGTTATGTTTCACCACAGTAAATTCCATGTTGCCATGGTAACTACTTTTTTGTGTGGACATCTTTGAAGTAACACAACGCCACTATTTACTCAAGAAAATTTGGCGATGATTTGGTATTTGACATGGCTTTAAGTGATGACAGAGACATATTTTAATATAATTGAAGCTTGGACTGGCTGCCTGGGTTGGTGTTGGTCAAAGATGTGCCATAAACTGAATATGTGAAGCTTACATATTTTTGGGGAATTTCTCACCCATACCTCCCCTTAAACTAGATCTCACTTTCTTTCATTCTGTATCTCATTTGTGTATAAATAAACCTGTAAATTTTGATTTAAAATTATTTAATCTAGTCAAATCATGCCTGATGATTATCTGCCTGTAAGAGAACATGATCTCTTTCCTTTGCCGCCGATTTATTTAGATATTTTTGATGATTTCATATATTATTTATAGCGCTATTATATTTAAGTGATAGTCTTTTAGTTGTGTTTGTAGTTTTATAAAGCTTATGCAGCTAGTAGTTCTGATTACAGACATTAATTGATCGTTTCCTTTTTGCTCCGTCAATTTAAAATCTGATAACTTACATTTTACCAAATTTACGAAACTCTGCTCTTAAATTTACAAAATTACGTCTTTCTTGTCTGTAAATATAACAAAAGTTGATTTAAAAAGCAAAAGAAAGTTTCGGTGATAACTTTACGTGCGTACTCTAGATTCGTAGCTATTAATAAGGAATAAGTCCAATGAAGTCTAATTACACGTAACTAATTAACTAATTAAGGCTAATTGGTAAATTTAACTTTAACGCTGTGGTATGAGTATGACTATGTATGAATGGATGCATGATTGTTCTTGGAAAAAACAGTTTTTTAATTGCAATTATTATAATATACATTGATTTAAGTCTACACAGCTTTTTAAATGACAAATACTCATTATTTTATGATTACAAATAATGATACTTTATTTACATTTATTTGCCGAAGTATATAATAGTCCCACTGATATAAAATGGCATTAATTATAACATACTTGAAATTTTATTCTATAGATTACAAGCGTTTTAAAAAATGTCAGTCCAAAAAGTCGATGCACTTATAAATGTCTGTTAGATTCTGTTTTATTGGAAATCTGAATTTCGTTAGTTTTAACTTACTTCTAAATGGTTCGAGTCCCAATGTCCAAACTTCAAATGGACAACCAAATATCAAAAATTTAGAACAGGCCTGTACATGTTCAACAGTTGTAGTCCTATTTGTTGGTATAGATTATTATTGTAGTTGTTGGAAACTTATCAAAAGAATTAGATTAAATAATATATTTAAAATATAGTGCTCCTTATTAGTTATTATACTGTTTATGTACAGAATGAATGTTGATATGTGCGCTACTGATGTGTGAATTTAGTTAATATCTCAGGAACACTTTATATTCTAATTTAAATGCCATTGGAGCCAATGGCGCCACCTGGTGTATAGTGCTCAGTGTGCCACCTGGTGCATTAAGCGTGCTAATGTTTGAAATTGATGTTATATTGCATTGAGCCAATGAAATGACATTAAAAGAATGTTATATGGACATTACATTTTAAAGAATGTTATACAGACATTTTAAGAAGTTCTATTGATGTATAATGGCATAAGCAGCCTTAGTAAACGAGATTAAATATTGAGAGTGCTTTGCATTGAAATGTTTTTGGTTTATTGACAGATGTGAATATATATATTATATATTACTCTTTGTACCTTAACGTACAAGACTAAAGGCAGCAGATGACTTCTAATTGCGACCACCTCTTGCTCACGTTCGCAAATTCTCAACTTAAAGGTTCTTACTTGAGGGTGCACATGTATCGCGTAATTATATCTTTAAATTTTACTTTCAAGTGGATGTGATTGTATTCGCCAATGTTAAAATATTGTAAATCATTGGAGTCTGGGAAAAAACTGAGCAAAATTTGTTTGTCTTTGCAAATTTTGCAGGTCTGACAAAATAATGACAAATTTGCATGGATTTACTGATTTTCAAAGATTTGATTTATGATAGCACCCTCAATTGCTATGATACAGGGTTTACTGAGCCTATATATAGATTTTATCTATATTATCTATATAAAAAGAGGTGAGCTTTTTACGACGTTGTACAACATATATTTAATTGTACATCCTTCTGCGTATACGACACTTTAATTAATGCTAATTAATGCGAATTTATGCGAACTTGAGCTGACTCCCAAAAATGAAAACATTCCAATGTACGTTCTATTCCAAATGTGTAGATTATTTCCGACGCACACTTTGCCATGATACTTGTCGACTTGTTGTCATAGCGATAGATTGATGACGTACAAATGATGTAATTTCTGTATTTGACATTTCGTGGTCCTCAACTTTGCCAGTTCTTCGGGACGTTTCTGGTTTCTGCTATCGAGAACCTAGCTCGTAAACTTTAAATCGACGACCACCTTTCTTTCATAGTCTTCTACTGTCTATACTTGCATTTAAAACGACGTGTACATGTAATAGTTTAGAAGATTTTACAAATTTTGACCAATGCTTTATCTAGTTGTATATTGATGTATATTTGCAAACTTGTGTGAGAGTAACAGGAGTAGCTATTTATTGTACGGATTTAATGTGCGGATTTAATGTGTGGATTACCTGTATCTTTGAAAGTTCTATATGTGATTTGTTATTGAAGATAACGCGAGTCCAAGACTGTTTATAATGCTGCAACTACGGAGTCTATTTTGATGTAAATTTGTAAAATATATACATATATATTATATATTATAGATTGTATTTAAGAATACAGAATTCTATATGTGGGTATTGTTGCATCTTGCATTATATAAATGTAGCTTGACGGCCTTAGTCAATAGTGTTGTTTATAATATAATGTTATTTAAGGTAGTTTGTTTCAACATTACGTCTTGAATTGTTTCATAGTATGCCTTAAACATTGCGTTACCTCAATAAAAAAGATGCATTTGGCCGTAAGGGCTTATTTATATTATCATATGTACTGTTGTGGTCTGTACGTTTGAAATTTCTATAAATATAGTATATTAAGAAACACTATATTATTATGTGGACAGTTGGTTATAATTACAAGCTTTAATTAACGTTTAAGTGACGTTTACTTAACATACCCCCATCTACATTTTTCTGCTTTAATATGTGACTTGAAGTCTTGAATGATCTTGCGTTTTTCATTAAGATTTAATGGTTATAAATGTGTTGTCTTAGTAATAAATTAATTAGTTATTAGTCCCATAAGTTAAATAATATAAATATAAGTCTGTTACATTACGGTGATTACAGTGTGAAACTTTGTCTTTGCATAAGATTAAAATTTAGCTATGCTAGCATATCAAAAATAATGTGTAAGATTTATTTTCAAATAAATTTGAATAAATTAAAATAATTGAAGTAATAATTATGCATGGAGGGTGGATGTAATTAAATGATCACTGGATGATAAGTGGGTGTAGACTGTAGACTGATGTGTTGGATCCTAATAGATGTTCTGCATGTTGATTGGTTACTCATATTGCACTTGGAAACCTGTCTGTGAATGGTATTTTAATATTTGTTTAAAGGCGAGCAAGTTGTCGTTGAAATATTATTAAGAGCTCCTCGATTGTCCGATTGTCCGATTATCTGATTGTCTGACTGTCCATTTTCACTGTTCTCAAATGTTTCTCGTTTGTGTTGACTCCTTGAGTGTACGATTTCAAAATCTTGAGTTCTTAGATACCTCAAGACATAACTGTATGTCGACCGTGGAAATAAAACTGATTATATTCATCTACGTTTTGTTGTTTAATTGAGAGTACACCATGTATTCTTAAGGAATAGGTACAGAAGGAACTGGTTATTACCTAACTGTTAAGTACTCTAGAAAACTTGGAGAGACCAATATAATTAGGCTTATAGACCTGTTAAGTCATATTAATCACCTGGCAACTGAAATTTTTTTTAGTACAGCCAGGAAAGTCTTTACAAGTTAATTTCAGCAACTTAATGAACACTGCTGCTCATGATCATCACAACGGTGAATAATGAGAGAGCAGAAGGAAAAAATAAATCATATCATCCTTTGATGCTACATGTCTACAGAAGAGATCACAGAGCAATAAAAAGCTCCTACTCCTTGTGTACGATTTTGAGCTCGGGAGTTTACGACACGTACATACCCTCAAGGACCACCGAGTTACCTAGGGCAGAATAATATTTCAATCACTGGGCTGAAATATGGTAATGTCTGCCTTCAAGCAACTAAATTACTTCTTGACTCCAAACCTCATTTCTAATTTAATTGTGTGGTTACTTAGGGTAATTTACTCGCTGCCAAGTATTCAAAATAGGGCCTAATTGAAGAAATACTATGAACACATTCTTAAGACTTAAAGTTAATCACCCTAAAATCCAAAAGTATTACCGTATTTATGAAATTGCAGTATGATGTTACTGGGCCTAAATGCCACACATCCAGCCAAAAAAAAGTGTTCTATCCGCACAAACTTTTTCAGTAGGGCCAATGGAAGTTACATTAAAATGTTAATAAAAATACTCAAATTATTAGTTTTTATAGATAAAAAAATAGCTAGAGTATTACCGTCTTTTTCAAATTCCAATAAAATGTTCTTTGCCTTATTATCAACAAATTGGTTTGAAAAAAAAGCGCTCCATCCGCATCCGTTTTTGAGCTGTGGTCAGTCAAAGCTGCACATAACAGGCAAATTTAGCTGTTCTGTCTCTAATCCACCAGGGCCATGACGTCACAATGGGAGCTTGGCTGCTGTGACATCATCAGCCGTGGTGACGTCACAATTGAACAACAGACAGTCATGTGATTCTGTAAGCTTTGTTTATAGCAACCAGGCAAGCTCAAATAAGCAATAGGTGTCTCTGGTGTACTTCAGGGTGATTAACTTTAAGAGATGAGTTAGCACATAAAATATATCCAATCATCATCGACCACACACGGTGACACGGAGCAACCTAGCAATTTAAAGTTACATGTAATTAAATTATATCATTAGGCGTACTGATTACAGCCTACTGTATAGAAATTCATTAATGCATTTTACAATAGTAAAAGAACCCTGCTTAATATTAGACGGCTCAGGCCTCAACCCACAGACCACACAACTAGCAATACCAGCAGATAACGCCCCATTAACTTCGCCAACCCCTCATGGGCAATCTGGGCTGTGTTCCTCAGCACCCGTAATTATTGGGTCATAAATTCTTTTTTGGCTTTGCAGCTTGATACCCGCCAGACTTTAGAAGCGAAAGACAGCATTTAAACGACTATAGAATCATGCAGGTATATTTTGAACTTTAGGACGGGTATGTGAGGACTCGGAGGAGCCCACCACATGAAAAAAATTACCCGTCTTAGGAGCAATTAAAATACGTTAAATTATTTTTATAAGTAGGCTTATGGCCTTTTTTTAGCACAACATTGAAGACAATGAAGTTCTATTTTCTTTTTTTAAACGTTTTAGTGGAGGCAATTAAGAATTTATATTGTTTTCAGCAATCTCTAATATTATAAATGCTTTAAAATGCCAGGTCTGTTTTTAATAAAACAGAATAGACATACCCATTTTGTATGATTGAGCCTATTCAATCAGGAAT
This sequence comes from Platynereis dumerilii, assembly GCA_026936325.1. Classification (NCBI taxonomy): domain Eukaryota; kingdom Metazoa; phylum Annelida; class Polychaeta; order Phyllodocida; family Nereididae; genus Platynereis; species Platynereis dumerilii. The sequence continues at coordinate 19,943,754 of JAPTHN010000014.1, read as the reverse complement.
TCCTGATTCATTCAATCAAAGTAGGCCTGGCCTATTCATAACTTGTTTTCATATTTGGGTTGTCAAATTACCTGGCCTTTATGTCCAATACGCCTATGCCAATATTAGTTTATGAATTATAATAAAGTGGGCCCTAGTACATACTACATAGCCAACATAGGCAACACTAGACTCAATTAAATCCCCATTCAGTTAGGGCCGACCATTTAATAATCAGGGGGGAGGGCTTGGAGTTTTCCTCCGCGGGAAATTACTTATTCTACCGTATTGAACCAGAAACCCAATAACGGTGCAAAAATTATTTATTTTGAGTTCCCGAATAATATTCATTCGGAATCATTCCTAAATCAAGCAATACCTTAACCACTGCGCAACCAATTCGAAATTATTCAAGACTGCCCAGAAAAAAATTTATAGTTCACCAAAACTCAGCAAGTTTTTTTTTTTTTTAAACAAGCCTCCCCACCTGGATATTAAGTCTGGATATAAATGCCCCCCCCCCCCCAAGTTGCCAAAAAAGATATGTGTACAAAAAAAAAGTCTTGATTCAATATTATTGTCACTGTTTCTCTCCAGTTGAGAGTCAGGACAGTGTCCAGTCACATCCAGTGCCAAATAGCTCCCAATATCCGGGTTGGTAATTTATGAGCAGAAACTTTGACTTAGTCACATTTTTCGAGGAAACAAGCCCATTGTGCACAGAACCACTTTCCAAGAAATAATGATTAGTTCGCGACAAGCACCGAAGGTGGCGCTGCAGGCGCGCGATTGACCAATCACAGAGGGTCTTTCATAATTTGACCTAGATGTCGCTAAAAGTAGGTCACGACGGAAGATCCTTGTTTTGGTGCAGCAGGAAAGAGGTACAAGTTCGATTCCCAAGAAAAATAAGGATATATCCTCGATTTTGAGGTGAGTGATGCATTTGTCATTGACTATAAACTCTTTTTGACAATGTCAGCACACATTGCAACCCTCAATTCGGGGTCTAATTGTGTAAAATGCCTCCACTTTGGAGAGGAAAATACCACATGTTTTGGGATCCATGATTTGGTGTCCTAATTTTGGTAATCCACATCCATGCTTCTTCAGTTGATAGTTCCACATTGACTACAAGCTTCCAGAATGCTCCTTGTGTTTGATAAACCATTCTGGAATGGCCAGCAATGCAATGAAGGAAACTGAGACTGTGCTGAAAACTGAATCTGAAAGCACTGAATGGTGCCATTGGTAGGTGCAGTGATTGGTTGTTGATCACTTAAATGGCATGGACTGTAATCTGTATTAAATTTTGTCTTGAAATCGATGAGATTTACTCTAAAAGTCAAAACGTTTTGAAGCACTAAAAATTTTGATTATGACAAATCTAGACACAGATTTTCGGGGGAGGCCTGGACTCCTATATTTCGAGTGGTCGGACAAATTGAAATTTACCATTACATCAAAGTTCAGGTAACCATGCATTGCCCCCGCAGGGGGGGGGGGGGTCATGCCGCTAAGCCCCTGCCCCCCTCCCAAAAACCGTGGTTTCTCCCGACATGAAGATCAACACCCCTCTCCTCCAGGGTTCCCTTTCAATTGATACAACCACTCAGTCTCCCATCATTCATATAATCTACATACATTCTGTGATGTCAATTCATGATTTTGACATTGCAAGACTTCAGCCCTGAGAAAGGGGGGCGGGCATATCTCAGTTGGTAGCACGCTAGGTTGCCAGTCGCTGGGTCCTGAGTTGGATTCTTACAGTGGCGCGGTCTGAATTTATGTTGGAGGGCAGTTTCAATGATCGTTCGCCTCATTGATGTGTCCTCCTCCTGTCCTAATGAGTAATTAGCCTACCTGGTGCATAAATACACGAGTCAAAAGCCTCAATTATCCATCAGTCCCTTCCCTTTCTCGCATAAATTTATGTAAAAAAAGAATTAGAAAAGATGCTTCACTGCCGGCAGTGCTTGGGGTCTTACTTAAAATGACCTTAAAATGACTACCCGGTTTCTGGAAATCTTTTTTTAGCACTAATCAGTGTACCGATTGTCATTGACAACTGTCAATTAATTAGTAATATTAATCTTACTCTCTGGGTAACTTTCCCAGAATATCATCAAGATAAATGAAGTGTCATTGCTCATTATCAAATAAGCTGAATAGTTTTAATGTCCCTTGACTTGATATAGTTCATCGCAGGACCTAAGAAAGTTCCCATTTCGATTCATTTTAATTGCCAAAACTGTTTTAATTTGCAAGGAGAATTTGCAAATTATGCTCATTTATGTTTTTTATAAAAGATTCACAAATAGTGCAATCAGCAGTAATTAATTTGTTTTAAACACTGTCTTTTCCTTTCTGAGATTTATAGCTCTACCAATTAAGTACCAATTAACATGGATTAAGTTTGAATTGACTCATAAATTTACACAAGTTGTCTTTACAATTTGGCCGGGGGGGGGGGGTTAGCTCAGTTGGTGGTCCACTGGGCTGCCAATTGTTGGGTCCTGGTTGTAATTCTTGCTCTTGTTGGACAGCAGTTTCAATCATCCTTCTTCTCATTGCTATCATTGCTATCATCAATCCTTCTTAGCAATGTTTGCTTTGCTTTCATTTCTATCAATATTTGATACGCCTATACTCTATAACACATAGTTAATTTGCTGATTTTCTTTTTAATTTCATCGGTTGTATAAAAATTGTTCAAGAAAATCACTTTGCTTGTGCTGTCATTGCCACAAGTTCAACATAGTACTCTTAACAGTACTTCAGTTGTTTAAATATGCTTAGTTGATGATTTACTCATCAGCTGCTAATTGCCAAAATGTTTATTATGTCAGAGTATCTGTTAACCATATTTAACATGCTGATTAACTTTTTTTGTTGCTAACAAGTCTGTACCAATTACCTAATCATTACAATCAACCTGTTGGGACCAGCTGTTGCCTGTCTTCATGACACACGGAGTGTGGCTGACACAGGCTATCCAGGAATTGTCTTTTTTTTAATCTTTCTTTATTTATTTTTTGCTGGTTTGACCTTTTGACCTCCTGTTAGGAAGTATTTTCCCTCTGAGGTCAGCTTCTAAACCACAGACAGTGTGTGTTTGCTCTTGGCTGGGGCCTCAATTGTTGTTCCATGAATTTAAAAACATCCTATAAGTGTGACACACTAAACATGTTGTTATTTGTACCAAAGACCTCACAGTTGTAAGACGTGTAACTCCTGCCAAGTTCATGATATTCCCCTTCCTGGAAAGGGCCTCGGACCTAGCTCAGTGGTTCTTCTTTTCCACACATTTATTTATAGTAGTGTAAGATTTGTAAAATGCAGAATGAAATGTGAGAATTGGTAAAAAAAAAGTGAAACATTTTCCACCATTCCTGCTTGCCAATGCTTTGTAAGATTTGTTTAGACATGACCCCAACAATGTCGTAAAATTTCTTTGATGCAAAAACAAAATTTTTCACTGTTCATCTTTGTCTGATACTTGATTAGAAATGAAATTAGAAATCTAAAACATTTTTAATTTTGCAGAAAAGATACAAAAAGCGTTTCAGGTAGTTGCAGAAAATTCTCATGGGATTGCATATTTAACCAGACATGTTTATATTTCAACACAAAAGATATTGTTATGATGATGGCAATATTATGAGTTCTTGGCAAAGTTTCAGATTATTCATGACTCATTTTGTCTTCAGCACTTATGCCTGGCCTTGGGTATTTTTAGCTTTTGTTTTACTTTTTGTAAAATATTTTCAAGTACGACGAGAAAGTTGAAATCCATTTGATCACGAATCCTGAGCTACTTGAAGTGTTTACCTTTAATTTTTGTGGTTGTCTTTTTTTTTTCTTATGAATTTGTATGGAATGTAAACATACGCTCTTCTTAATGGTATTTTATCTTGAGCTGTCGGAAAGGTAGTATTTCTGAAGTACTGCTATTTGTTTCTCATGATACAAAAATATTCCTATAATTTTTTACTGCTTCATTTTTATCATGTTTATTGGAAGTATTTGTTAGCATGGGTAATTGGGTAACTTATTTCGGTATGTGCATCTTAGTAAGTTAGTCTTGGCTGTGGATAGGGGGAGGGTTGGTCTAGTGCTAGTGGTAGCATGCTGGGCTGCCAATCGCTGGGTCCCGGGTTCGAATCCAGCTCTTGCCGGGTCACCTGGGCCTATGTTGGAAGGCTGTTTCAATCATCCTTCGCCTCATTGCTGTGTCCTCCCCCTGTCCTAATTAGCCTACCAAGTGCATAATTACAGGACTTAAAGCCCCAATCATCCATCCATCCATCTTGGCTGTTGATAAGTCTTAGAGTTGAACACATACTGAGAATTGAATGATAGAGGCTTATTTTTAAATTGAACAAAATTGATTTGATTGATTTATTATTTTCATAATCCAGTCATTATTTATTTTATATACATGCAGGTTAATTTGAGTAAATATTTTATATTTCATTGTCAATTGGTAATGTCGTTAAGTTGTCTGTACATAATCAGGATAATTATAATGTGTAATATTGGGTATTCCATCAATGCCATGTGTATTGTGAATGACAGTGGTGTGTATTGCCTAAATTCTGTGTATCAGACTCCCCCTAGTGGTCCATTGTTTTCCTTGTTAGTGGAGACCCCTGGTGTCAGGGCATTGTCTATTGTTCCTGACTTCCTATTAGTTCCAATAGAATCATCTCTGAGTTTATTAAGTCAGACAGATGCTAATTAAGCAATTTTGTTTTGTAATTGATCACATGATTAACTCGAAACCTGACAGTTCTCTCAGATTTCTTTCCTAAGAACTTATTAAGAAGTAATTCTGCATTTTAATTTTGTTTTATTAATGACCAAGGTGCACAAAATCATGGTAACAGTGCTAAAATACATTTAATATTTGTCATTATTGTATAGACCTTGAGATCAATTGATTTAGTTAATATTCAGCTTGTAACACAAATATTGTGTGTTCTTTGAATTGATGCAATGTAAAATACATATTTGTGTATTTAACTAAATTAGGTACATGAGTAACATGACAATAAAATCTTTCATTTATATCATATGATATTCTGATACTGACACTAATGATAGCTTGAATAAACTTCATTTATATGTTAATTTTATTGATTTATATCAATTATGTTACCTGATTGCTTCTTGATAATTAAGTACTGGTCATTTTGCTGTCATGAAATTAATTAGGTGCAGGCATTGATTGATCAGATGGACCAGCTGCAGAAAGGAAGGTGTTTTCCTGACAGCTCCTATTACCATGGTGACAATGGCTATTATAGGATGTGTAATTAGTCAATATTAGTGTCCTAGGTGGCATAATTAATCAAATAGACCCTCACTTTTGTCTATCCTGTAATTTCTGTTGGTCAGTTTGTTTTGAGGGGAATTCTCCTTAAGGGTAGCTGCTAAATAGAAGTATTACAGGTCTATTGTTCTAGGTGTACTCTGTGCTGTATTATTTATTTCATCCAAAATGTAGCAAAAAATGTTTTGTGGTTGATGAATAGAAGTTTTATAAACCAACGACATGTGTCATTTTACTGGAGACAAATTTATTAAACGCAATATCTCTTACCAATGCTAATTCCACCATAATACAATAATAGTACATAATAATCATCATATAAACATCAGTAATGTCTCCTAATACAGTCCTTAGCACCACAAAAGACGACAGAGACACCTAGCGTGTAAGCAGGTGTCTCACAGAAATTTGCCTCCCATAAAATTTACCTGCCTACAGTTTTATAAGAATTATATTTTGGAAATCCTGAACTAAGAAGAAAACATTTAAGCTTGCTTCTGAAACTTTCATTCCAAATTTATGTTCACTTGAGAGAGATTTTTGTCAATAATGCCAAAAAAAACAAAACAAAAAAAAGGCTACTAATGATCTCGAAAAATTCTACTATTGATTTTGATGATTGTCCTGAGCGTTTGGATGGCTGTTTCAGAACTCAGAACTTTTTTCAATCGTCCTTCACCTCATTGCCCTGTCCCCAACCTGTCCTTAATTAGCCTATACCATGTGCATGAACACAGGAAAGAAAACCCCAATCATGATTCCTTTGATATGTAGAATATAGGATTTTGAAGCTATTAAAACTATTTAAAAAAATGAAATAAACTTTCTACGTTTTCATTTGTTTTTTGTCCGCGTAATTCCTCATCTGACCTTTTCATATATATAAGCTGGTGAACCTCCTTTTTATATTGATAATAACTCTTTATAGGTTGATAAATTGCTTTGCAAAACACTGTATACGTAATTTATCATTTTGTGGATAATAATTACATTAAATATCAATTTTTGTCATTGATAAATGGGCTTAAATGGATTCAGTAATAGTTAATAGCTTATGCCCGACTCTATTTAGTGGCATTAAGATTTAATAGCATTTGTTGATGAGACAGATGGTCGATATTTACGATTTTTAAATATAGTGCGACGAAAATTCTCTCCTTGTAGAATGTCAATCTTTTTATAACATTTCCTCCTGTCCTCCTGTCCAAATTAGCCTACCAAGTGTATAAATACAGGATGCAAAAAGCCTCAATCATCCATCCATCTGTGCAAAATTTTACTTGAACAATTTCCTCTGTAAAAAAATGTAGGAGATCAAACAGGTTCTTTCACAGTGGCATCCTGGCTCTGACAATGTCGCCTTGACCTTTGTGGGAGTGGACAGCGATTTCAATCATCTTTGGCTGCATTGCTATACGGGGGGGGGGGGGAAGATTGGTCAAGTGGTGGCATGCTGGGATACCAATTGCTGGATCCAGGGTTCGTTCGAATCCAACTCTTGCTGGGTCACCTGGGCCTATGTTTGACGGCTGTTTCAATCATCTTTCGCCTCATGCTCATTGTTGCCTCTAAATAGCCCAGACCAGTGCTGATGGGGCGTAAAACACAAACTCACTCCTTCGCCTCATTGCCGTGTCCTCCTCCTGTCCTAATTAGCCTATCAAGTGCTGAAATTCAGGAAGTAAAGCCCCAATCATCCATCCATCCATCTTCATTGCTATGTCCTCTTCCTGTCCTGCTGGAGCGCATAAATACATGACGTAAAGCTCCAATCTCATCCTTCCAGAGCGGTGTGCTTTAGCATTACTGATTTGTGTGTGTAATTCTTGAGCATGTTGAGGAAAGCAAATTATCAACTGATTTTCTGACACTTAGTCTCAAGGCCACTTATAAACCAAGTCAACTTAATTTTTCACTAATTTGACACCATTTTGTCTCATCTATCCTTAAAAAAAACGTTTCAATGTCGTCGCTACTCTGTTGCTCTTCGCAGTTTTGGTGTCAGCACATTTCGACGCCTTAATAGGTGAAACTAAAAGGCCACAAATACATTTGCAATACCTGGGGGATTCTGCCTACATTCCAGCTACCTGTGTGATTATGAAGACAGTAATGTTGTGTGTAGGCTTTTAGAATCAATTTGATACATTTACTGTTTTGCTAATATAAAAAAAAGAAGAGGAAAATCATGTAAATTGATTTGGAGAAGTCCATCTGGAGGCGGTATTTTTTTAGAGGAAATTTGTGGTACTTGTAGGCTGAAGGATTTGTCAGCATTTACAGAAACAAAGATGTAGAGAAGATGATTGACTGATGGGCCTACGTCCTGTATTTATGCACTTGTAATGATGAGATGGAAAGTTAGCTCAGGTGGTAGCGCTCGGGCTTCCAATTGTTGGGTCCCTGGTTTGATTCCTGCCCTGGTTGGGTCACCTGGACTTATGTAACCATGTTGGACAGCAGCAGTTTATCCTCTGCTTCATTGCCTCTTGTGCTACTCAATAACCCTCTGTAGTGCATGAATACAGGATGTGAAGTCCCAATCTCCATCCTTCCCTGTACCTTGCTACTCAACCTTTAGTCTTGCAGGTGCATCGTTGGTCAAGTGGTAGCGTGCTAGGCTGCCGATCGCTGGGTCCAGGGTTCGAATCCAGGTCTTGCCAGGTCACCTTGGACTATTTTCAGACGGCTGTGTCAATCATCGTTCCCCTCATTGCCGTGTCCTTCTCCTGTCCTAATCAGCCTACCAAGAACATAATACAGGACATAAAGCCCCAATCATCCATCCTTTTGGTGTTCTGTTCTCGAGCATAGATCATATGTACCACTAGCATGTTGCCATTTCATGTTCAGCCGCGCTGATGCTTATTTTAGAACACAATTGAGGTAATACGATAATGTCTGCGTTTGCCTCGCGAGTGTTCTGAGATCTTATGATGTCTTCCGTTCTCTGTTTCTTCTCTGGTTGCCGTGGCGATGGCGTGATTTGGAACGTTAGGAACGACAAAGTTGATGTTGTGTCTGTGAGTTTGCGAATGTTGAATTATTGTTGTGTAAATGTAGATATTGGGCATTTTATGTTTCTCTTGGCTGTGGAGATTGCTTGGAGCTATTTTTGGCATGTTTGGGGTAGGAACTTGACAGTTTTCTCGTCTCTCTCATATTTCTGATTATGTCATAATGTGATTATTTAGTTCTGTCGCCAAAATCGAAAAAGAAATATAGACCCGAGTTTTATAAACTCCTTTAAATTCTGCGATGAAATAAGCATATTTAAGACTCTCTAACTCCCTCTCCCGATTCTGATTCCAAACTGTCCCTTTTATTTCTTGTAACTTATCGTTATGAGATACTTTTTGGAAGTTTTGATCACACCAAACTTTCTATATTGTGTGGTACGATTTGGACAATATATCATGATTGATTTTCTTAGCTCAGTTGGTACTTTTTCAGCAACATAAAGATAGATGGAGCTTGAAAAGATAGATGGCGCTGCTCAGTGGCTGCCTGCTGTTTGGATTCAGCATAAAAATTTCACTTGTACATGTACCTGTGACCATTAAAGATATGTCATGTTTTGTTACTTGGTACTGCTCCCTGGTTCTATGCCAGTTGTGGCCGAATCGCCCAAACTTAATATGTTGGACAGCAGTTTCAGTCATTCTTTGCTTCATGACTGTGTCCTATTCAAAGTACTTAGCCAAACAATAAAACCATACCAAAGTGCATAAGTACTGGACATAAAGCCCTATCATCCATCCATTTATCTTATTCATTAGTATTCTCATATGGCGCTTTGGAATTGTAAGCTCTGTGATATAAGGTTATTTAACACAGAGACGTTGTGAAATTTGCTAAAGGATAATATTTGAGTAAAAAAATCCTCACCTAAGCAGCTGCTGAGGTTTATCATTAGGCTGCTGAATCATCATTTTCAGCCACTTTGAGATCTGAAAAATCGTGAAAGTGTCAATCGGTGACTGATTTCTGGATTTCTCTGACGTTTGCTAAATCATAAATGTAATTCTATGAACTACCATGATTAGTACCTTCTACAGGGTGGGGCCTGAAACGTGCTCCTGCATAGACAACATGTGACCTGTAATTGCTCATGAATTCTTATAATTTACTTGCTGAATCTATAAATCTGCTAAATGAAATTTCTGCTTGCGACAGCCATCCCAATATCCTACACATGTTTATATATTACTGCAATATATAAGCAATATAGTTATGTTATAATCTTCCTGTAGTTTTTAGGAAAACTTCCTAACGATGGTAATTTTCGACTTAGTTTGTCTTGTTGAAGCTTAGGCCGGACATTTTTGATTTTAGCTTCTCGGATCTTCTCAAGACACTTTCTAAGGTCAGGACGAAAAGAAGAAGACGAAAAATTGACATTATTTATTATGTCAAAATGAAATCGAATTGCAGTAGCTTTTTTTCCATTGACAGAAAATCTGTTAGGTCTGTTGATCCGAGAAGCTATAAACCAATTATGTCTAGCCTTAATTTCTTTTACTTCTTGGCCTCGATTTCTTGGATTTGGCTGTCATGGCTGCTGACAACTCTGAAATTTATAATATTTATAAGTGACAGTTGAAAGTTATTAGTTCAACATTTTAGCTGATCAACGATGCTGCTTATGGAGTGGTTGTGGTAGTCAGCGAGAAAAGTACAAGTGGAAACTTTCGGCTGTTAGAGAATGTTGGTGATGTCATGCACCACAGTTCATATCTTTTACATGGAAATGAGTTGTCAATTTGTCACTGAAAATCATGTGACATCACTGAGAATAGGATATGACTCGCTTGTATTCAGCTGGGTGGCGGAGTGCGGGAGTGGTTAAGGTGCCTGTCTGCTCCTCAGAAGGTCTTTGCCTGCATGGGTTTGAACCTTGTTGGGGAACCAAATTTTCAGTAGACTTTCATTAGCAAAATCCCAGCTGGATGTCGTTCGGATGAGACGTCGAATTTTCAGTGTCTGTGTTGGACTAGTAAGATATCGCTCGCATGTTTCTTCCGTAAGTCGACGTCATGATCTGTTAATGTCACTTGTATGATCACATTGTTCAGTACCGAGTATGCAAAGTTGTGCATCAAGAAAAGTTCTGATATTATGTTGTCAAGTTACTGTCGTGTCTTGCAAAAGTTTTAGAATAAACTTGAGCAGAGGACTGGAAGATAATCATGCAAATATTCATGCTAATTTTGGAGTTGAAGTATAAGTTTTCACTTTTACTTTCCTCAGGCTTGGCTTGCCTCTAAATAGCCAAGCTCCCCCGTGGCCTAATTGGTAAGTGTGCTTGTCAACTGGCTTTGAGGGAGTGGGTTCAAATCTCACCTTGGGAACTCACTTTAGTCCGAGCCCATGGGAAATTAAATGGAGGCGGGTTGTATCCAGTATTCTATGCTGGGGCAACTGAAAGACCCTGGGCATCCCTGAATTAATAGGGTATGTGCCAGACTCACAGTCTTCTCATCTCATCATACGGCTATCGCCAGCCTCGATATAGCCCACTAAGGTGCTGCAGAGGCTTAAAACACAAACAAACAAACAAGCCTCTAAATAGCCCACGCCGGTGCTGATGGGGCGTGAAACACAAACTCACTCACTCACTTCCTCAGGCTTTAGGGGGGGGGGGGGGTTCTAGAGTTAGCTCAGTGGCAGCATGCTGAGCTGGCAGTCACTGGGACCCAGGTTCGAATCCAGCTCTTGCCAGGTCACCTGGGCCTATTTTGGACGCCTGTTTCAATCATCTTTTGCCTCATTGCCATGTCCTCCTGTCCGAATTTGCCAATCAAGAGCATAAATACAGGCGGTAAAGGCCCAATCATCGATCCCTCCATCTTTGGCGTGGAACTTCAGGACTTCTTGGAGAATTCTACCGGCATGATTTGGGCCTCTGTAATAAATGAAACTGAACCTGTGAGGCTATGATTAATATTGTTCCACAGGGCTTTACATCCTTTATTTTTGCACAAATGAGGCCTAGATTTAATAGGACGCAGACTTATAGGACACACTGGAACGACAGTAATGAGACAAGGGACTTAACCCTGAGTTCAGAGGTTGAAATTGAGAAAACTAATATGCTGCTACTGAGGTAGGCCAATGGCTTCTTGATAGCTAGATGGATATATCGATAAGTAGATCATGCAGATACTTTGATATAATATTAGAGAATGATGTCATTTTGTCATCAATACAGGCAATCACCCCGGGAACTCACTTTAGTCCAAGCTCATGGGACGTTAAATGGGGGCGGGTTGTGTCCAGTGTTCTATGCTGGGGCAACTGAAAGACCCTGAGCATTCCTGAATTAATAGGGTATGTGCCAGACTCACATTCTTCTCATCTCGTCATCATACGGAGATCACCTGCCTCGATAAAGTTCACTGAGGTGCTGCAGAGGCGTAAAACACAAACAAACAAACAAACATCAATACAGGCACACATTAATGATTTGCGTTTGCGCTGATTAGTAGCAAACTTAGAAAATATATACATGACATTGTGTGTTATAATATGTGGACAAAACATTCTCTATGTCACACTGTTACTATGGGAGTCCGACACTGTCGAATAGAAGGTTTCCACCTTACATAATCAGAGAATTCCCAAAATCGCACAATAGCGTTACGGAAATGGAGCTTTTATTTCCAGTGTACTTTCTTTTCTATTTTGGATCTATTTTTAGCCGACGAAACGGAATACTCTAATGGCTTCAGGCTGAAATTAGAGAATGGGAAAAGAATCGGAGATTTGAAAAGAGGACACGGAGGAAAGGAGAGAATGAGGTTTCGTTTGTCCGTGTTGTTAGATTAAGTGGAATTGAGACATCTGTTTCGAGGGCTTATATATATAATATATATAGCTGGACTGTTCATCTGCTGGGCTCGGGTTCAAGTCCTGACCAGCGGGAAGGCTTAGCTCAGTTGTCGCATGCTGGGCTGCCGGTTACTCGTTACTTGGGCCTATGTACTAAGTTTGAATCCAGCTCGTGTTGGGTCACCTGCGCCTATGTTGGATGGCTGTTTCAATCATCCTTTTCCTCATTGGCAAGTCCTCCTCCTGCCCTAATTAGCCTACCAAGTGCACAAATACATGACGTAAAGCCCCAATCATCATCCTCAATGGTACTATTTCATTCAATCCAATTTCATGTGTCAATTTAACCGTAAATATTATGGACAATGGACCCATAAATTTAATTGGCCAAAATGTCCCAATTCTACCAAATTGATCACTTATATGGTTATTGTTGCCCTAGTTTTATAACTAGGCAAACAAAACATAACCATTTTAACATCATTATAACTTAGCACAGTTATAACTAATAACCATAATTGCATTCAATAACTTTCTACAGTTAGGCCAGACATAATTGATCTTTAGCATCTCGGATCTTCTTGAGGCACTTTTTCTTGGGTCGGTCTGCAGGACAAAAAAAAGGCTGAAATGTAAATTTTTCGTAATGTCAAAAATTTTTTTGGTGAATTTTTTCTTGTCTGTAGAAAACCAGTTGCGTCAGACGATCCGAGAAACTAACAATCAATTATGACTGGCCTAATTGTATTAATTAATGCACAGTGGACACATTGTATGGTTTGTACATGTAATAGAGTTAGAATTACTTGTCTGTTAATCAATGGTAATAACATCCTATCATCCAGCTGATAATTAAGTGTAAATTCACATGTCAACAAAAAAATCTGATAATTGACAGACATGATAATTTGATGAAAAGTTGCACCTTGTATACATATATATGTAATGAGTAATCAAGTAAGCATTTTGTGCATGGATTGCTGATTATACACTGATGATATGATAATTAATGTACATGTGAACTGGGTTATCCGATGTTTTGTATATATATTGTATGGCAATGATTAAATAGTTTGGTGTTTTCAACATGACCACAGTGCAAAATGCAGAGAGATTAGAAAATACAGGGTTATGGTTATTGCTGGATCTCGTGGTTTCCAGTCGCTGGGACAGGGTAGGATTCTTGCTATGACAAAGTCGGACAAAATGTTTCTCAAAACGAACGGCTGCTTGAGACACGGTAGAAATGTTCGGTCTATGGCCAAGTCACCTGGACCGTTGGCCGATGTTGGACAGCAGTTTAAACATTGTTAAGTCATCTTTCGCCTCATCGGCCGAGTCATCGCAGCGCGCTCCTCCCCTCGTCCTGTTCTAATTAGCCTCCTACAGTGCATAAATACAGGACGTAATGTCCAGATCATCCATCCATCTTATACGTGTGTGGTGAAGAGCGTCATGGACAAGAGTGGTTTGATATAACACATTTCAGCCATTGTTTCTACAAGAGTTTTAAAAGGTTGCAATTAGATATCGCGGACTCCGTTTGACATACCTATTGTGACTAGTGTCACAGTCCATTGTTGGAGTGTCGGACCCTCCTTCTAAATTGCCTCAATCCCTGACAGTTCAGTCTTGCCCGCGTCAACCTCTCAAGTATTTCTTGGATCAGAAACAATCTCAAGACAATTCTGGTCGTACAATGCTACATGCAGTTGTCACTTGGGATACAATGCCTATGTGATGCAGGGGGGAGGGTTGGCTCAGTGGTAGCGTGCTAGGCTAGGGTTCGAATCCAGGTCTTTCCGGGTCACCTGGACCTATGTTGGACAGCTGTTTCAATCATCCTTTGCCTTATTGCTTTGTCCTCTTCCTGTCCTAATTTATAGCCTTCCAAATGCATACACACAGGACATAAAGCCGCAATCATCCATCCATCCTATATGAAGCATTGTTTTGTGCTTGGTGACTTAGTGTTTACGGTCCAGGCCAGCTCCGCTGAAAGATTTCACCTGCACGGTTCAAAACCTGGGCGTTCAACCCAAAACATTTTCATTTTACCTTCAAGAGCAAATCCCAGCTAGATGTCTTTTGGATGAGACCTTAAATTGGCAGCCCCTTGTATCAGTGTCTGTGTTCTGTGTGCTGTGCAAGTAAAATATCCCTCACATGGTGTAAATGCGTAACATGTTGAAGACTCATTCTCTCTCTCCTCTCTCATCAATCTCCTATATCTTAAGTCTCAACTAAACCTGCTGTGACAGTACTGTGTAATGTCAACTGAACCAAGGATTGTATCGCTCTTCAGCCAGACCTCCAGTCTATTAAAGTCTCAACCGAACCTGTACGTCAGGATGTGCTGCCACTTTTATGTGCTGCAAATAATGAATGTTATCTCAACTCTAAAAAGTTTCGACGAAACCTTTTATGTCAACCAGATCAGTCTACATGTATGTCACATTCTGTCAGGCCGTGCTGCCACTGTCATGATGACATTGTCATTGTGCCGTGTGCTCTAGCTTTAGTTGCTTGAAGTTGAAAGTCACTTAATTACTTATTATATTTTTAAGAACTTTATCAGTGTTCAGCCAAACTTCTATACATTTATTCTCGTCTCTAAAAGACTCGATGAAACCGCTATATGTCAACCAGCTGAGGCTGTGCTGCCGCTATCATCTGAGACACTTTGTTATATTTTAAAAAATTGTCTCTGCTATCATGTGTGGTGTGCTCTGGCTTGCCTTCAAGCCAAAAGTTTTTAAATTTCTCATTATATTCTTAAGAACTTTTCAGCTAAACCTCTACTCTGAAAAGTCCCTTCGAAACCTTTTTATGTCAACCAGCTCAGCCTACATGTATGTCACATTCACTTCAGTCGAGCCGTGCTGCCACTGTCATGATGACATTGTGCTGTGTGTTCTAGCTTTAGTTGCCTTGAAGCCGAAAGTCATTGAATTACTCATATTATTTTAAAAGAACTGTGTCAATGTTCACCTGAATCTCTATATCTCAAGTCTCGACGAAACTTATTTTGTCAACCAGATCAGTCTACAATGTATGTCACATTCAGTCAAGCCGTGCTGCCACTGTCATGATGACATCGTGCTGTGTGCTCTAGCTTTAGTTGCCTTGAAGCCGAAAGTCATTGAATTACTCATATTATTTTAAAAGAACTGTGTCAATGTTCACCTGAATCTCTATATCTCAAGTCTCGATGAAACTTATTTTGTCAACCAGCTCAGTCTACATGTATGTCACATTCAGTCAAGCCGTGCTGCCACTGTCATGATGACATTGTCATTGTGCTGTGTGCTCTAGCTTTAGTTGCCTTTAAGCTGAAAGTGACATAATTACCCATAAAATTGTTAAGCTGCACCTCAAAATATCTCAAGTCTCGACGAAACTTATTTTTAACCAGCACAGCCTACATGTATACATTCAGTCGGGTTGTGCTGCCACTGTCATGATGACATAGTGCTCTGTGTGCTCTAGCTTGCCATACACTCCACTTCAGTAGGTTGCCATTCTCTCCCTGCTCATACTCTGCACTACATAGCCATTTGGCAGTGGGTGGCTGGCTGATGCAGCCTCCTCCTAACAACTGATGCGGTGAGCTGCAACTACATCATTTCATCACCAGCTCCCGCTTCAGCAACAACTAGCTGCCGGAGGGATTACCAAATACAGCAGTGCCCTTGGTACTTTGCTGTTGGTGATACTTTGCTGTATAGTGTGTAATTGATACTCAGGAATATTTTTCTGAGGAGTACTTTGTTGTCTGTCAGAGATACTTTGCTGTGTCGCCGATACATTGCTGCATTACTGATACTTTGCTGTCAGCTTCGGATACTTTGCTGTCAGCAGTGGATACTTTGCTGTATCAGGAGTACATTGCTGTATCAGGAGTACTTTGATGTATCAGGGATACTTTGCTGTCTGCCAGTGATACACATTTGTTGTCATTGATACTTTCCATTGGATACTTTGCTGTATCAGAAGTACTTCGATGTATCAGTGATGCTTTGCTGCAAGTCAGTGATACATTTGCTGTATTTGGAATACTTTTCTTTATGTCAGTGATACGTTGCTGTCGCTGATACATTGCTGTCAGTTCTGGATACTTTGTTGCCCGTACTACATCACTTTTAATAACACTTTGCTGACAATTTGCTGTTACTGGAGTTTGTGTCATTGATACATTGCTGTTTATCAGTAATACATTGCTGTCAATGATACTTTTGTGTCATTACTGCATAACTATGTTTGGAATTAGCACAAATTAGTTATAACCAAGATATGACATTAGTACGACTGATGGTGAAATTAATATGTCACTAATACATGTGTGATTTTGGAACATTGCGATAATTTTGTTGTTAACACGCGTCTCATGGGCGAACTGATACAATTATTACTGATATTAGGAAAGCATAATGATACCAACAGCCTATCATAACATATAGATATTTATGCCTTTATATGGTCATATACATATGTAACATGACATGGAATTAATTTCATATTTACATCTTTTTTGACAGTACAGGGATGTTGTAGTGACGACTAGATATATAGGCCTATCATGTGTGTCATGTAATTGAATTGGACATTATGACAGCTCTATAGAGCCCCTATTTGATTGGATTAATTTTCTTAATTTGCAAGATTATACCATGATTATATAATCTATAAACTACGTATATCAGTTGATGTGCATATTTAATAATAATTTATCACATCCTGACATTATGATTGATTATATCATTAATTGATGTTTAATAATTATTTATTTTTGAAATAAGCCTTACATAGGCTACACATGATACATGTATGGTTTTGTTAGTACCGATTGTACTCTCCCATAAACTATATTTTGACCTTTTGCCTCAAATCAAAACCAACATGTAAATTATTCAATTCGCTAATTACAGGACTGAACTATTTAAACATTAATGTTTTAAACCACTGGTGACATGTTGACCAACAACACATATTATAACACTGAGCGAATATTGATGAAACAATTAACATTATTGACGGATTGATTGTGATGCTTTTCAGTATATGGTGACACATTTTTAGTTGGGGTACAGCCAATTAACACAGACTTGGACTATGTTTTGACTTTATGATGACATACGATTGATGTTCAACACTTGAGGACATCTTTGCATTTAAAACGAGTTTGGATTTCCTAAATTTCTTTTAGTCATCAGAGCTAAGTAGATCTAAAAATAAGGATAAGTTGCTCTTCGCATCTTGTCAGAATTCTCGACCACATTTTGTGACAATTTGACAGACTGATTTAACTTTTCGACTTCAAGATACTAATCTCATTCCGTCTGTGACAGATTTGAAGCCTTTTCGTTGCCTTGAACTTTAAACAAACTCGGAAGAAAAACTTCTTTGAATGGATGACATTTTACAGTCGTTTATCTTATGTGATGGTCATGGCATTTTGACGATATACTCATTTATTTATAAGTGACAGTTCGCTGAGATCAAATTGATGTTTTTCAAAAGTTTTTTTAAGCCTCATTTGACACTTTGCAAACTAAAAAAAGACATATAAAGAAAAAATTTTGATTGTTTAGAAGAAGCTAGTTTTAAGGAGTTTTCGGATTTTATTTTTGCTCTTGAAAGATTCGAGATTGACATTTGCAGAATTCTTCAATTTCTCCTCTTGATCCTGCTGATGTTACTATTGGAAGATTTTTTTAAAACAATATTTTAAGGACGATATTGGAGAATGGACGTGTTTTAGATTGTCACAATTGTCCTCCGCGACACATACAGGATTAAGTTGGATATATATAAAAAGTCTTTGGTGTCGAATTGTGTTGGAATATCACTTGCCCAAGCTTCTAAGGAGATGAATTATATATTCAGAGAGAAAAAGCTCACTCTTTAAGTGGCTTGAGTACTGATATCTTTCTCTGAATTTGTGTCGATTAGACTTCAAAGTGATTGAGAAAATTCCTAATGTGAATTATTGACATCTTCTTGAAATCCACTTAACATCTTCTTGACATCTCCTTGGCATTTAACGACTTCTTGACGTCTTCATAAAGTGTTGTTTACATATCAGGATTTATATAAACATTTTTGGATACCGTTCAACATGAATCCGTCGTGTCCTCTCCCAACCCAACATCTTCCTTACGGAAGCATGCCGCAGTACCCTGGCGACTTTGACTATCCAGGTATTTCAGTTAATTATTTTGACTATCCAGGTATTTCACACTTTGACTATCCAGATATTTCAGTAAATTATTTGACTCTCCAGGTATTTTACACTTTGACTATCCAGGTATTTCAGTTAATTATTTTGACTGTCCAGGTATTTTACACTTTGACTATCCAGGTATTTCAGTTAATTATTTTGACTATCCAGGTATTTCAGTTAATTACTTTGACTATCCAGGTATTTCAGTTAATTATTTTGACTATCCAGGTATTTCAGTTAATTATTTTGACTATCCAGGTATTTCAGTTAATTATTTTGACTATCCAGGTATTTCACACTTTTTCATTTTGATGACTCAGGTATTTCAAATTATAGGATTCCATGATATGTATCTATAGAGTTTTGGCATTATACTTTTTTTTTTTTTTTGAATGACATGGTCTTTATTTCTTCACAGAAAGCAATATACAAATTGAAACAGTAATAGTTGGTGGCTCTCGAACTCATTAAGAGTTATTTGCTTGTTAGTTTTGAAGTAACCCTGAAATAGACCAATTTATGGTTCTCTCAATTAACACTAGGGGAAAAGTGGTGAATACTTAAATCCCATTGGCTAATAAATTTCCCGCCCTTGCCTCTGATTTGTCCAGCAAGGTGACTCCAAGCTGGAGTATTTTTAGTGCATTTTAATGTAACTTTAAGGCTTTATAACTTGATTATCGTTTCAGTTTAAATTTTGAAAGTTGTGTTTTTGAATTTAGAGTGTATACATCTCCTATGTGTGAAAAGCAAATGAAGAATCGCAGAATCACAAAAAAGTTATTTGGGTCAATGTTATGGCCTTTCAGTGAAATAGGTCTATTGTTGATGGCTGGAAAAGTCAAGTTAAGTGTGGGTAGCGCAGAGTTGCCAAGTTCTGGAAATCATAGTTCTTCAACTGCTGTCATTAACAATGTGTGAATGTGGACGTTTTCGTAAGATTTGAGACATTTCTTTTTTTTATGGACCTAATTTTTTGGAACGAAAAATGGTTTTATTATATTCAGGATCTTGTTTATTTAGGTGATTAATTTTTTGATGGACTTGGTAATTGCTGTCTGTTTTTTCATCGTCAGCTGGTGTTGTGTTTCGTGACTATTGCATTAAATTGATTTACATGTGTTTTTTTGGCAATCACCACTTTCGCTATACAATGTGCGGAGCACCCTCCTTGTAGCGACTTTTATATTTCTGCCGGCCGGGAAGATTGGGGGTCGGGGGTTTCAGCAGTGTTTAGTTGGTAGTATACTCGGCTGCCAGTCGATGAGTCTTACAGTTTGTCTCATGCACCATGCGAACTGAAATAAAGCACTGATCTGACAGCCTGTATAAAAACAATGCATGTGACTTGGAGAGTGGCCCTGGTGCCAAGTTGTCAGGAACTAATCCACGAGTTTTTTGTGACGTCACGCCTATTGTGACCATTATTTTGGTGAATCATCAATGTAAACAAGCAAAATGAGCAGCCGTCATATGATATTGCTTGAAAATCGGCAAAAAAACGGCGCTAAAACATCGTGAAAACGTGATATTCACATTGCAAAACGGCTGATCTACCAGCAGGTATGTGTATTTCTGCTTTGGGATTTCTGGAGACTCAGGAATCAGGCCAAATGTTAGTTCGCATGTTGGATGAGACAAACTGTAGGTTCTATTCTTGTTCTTGCGAGTTTACCTGGACATATGGATGTGGGGATGCACAGAAACCAAGTCACTTCGAATCCAATATCGATCATGGTATTTTGTGGCAATGCCACCATTACCGATACCATTAGTTTTATGCAAATATATAGAGGAATACCATCGATCTGATACTGATGGTCCGATACTGGTTTTAGTGCTGTATTGGCACCGATACCGATACTTGGTATCAGATCAGGACATCCTTAGAACTTGGGCATCAGTTAAAAATTTTTCTTCACCTCAAAAATAGGCCTATCACTAATGCATTAATTCTAAATGAAAATTGTATTTTTTTTCAACTGAACATAAAGTATAATTATCTCTCATGAGCGGGTGATAAAATCTAGAAAAAACTAATTCCTAAATGAAAATTACACGTGAATTGATAGCCTGTAACTATTCTTTTTTAACTATGATCAATTTCAAGTTTGGGTTGATTGGCAAAATCGACCAACAAAAATGTAGTTTTAAAAAGAGAAAGTAACAGATTATGGAGAGAAAAAACTACTTCCGATGAGCTTTTTTTTATCAACAATCAATTTCAAAATCGTGAGTTGCTGACAAAAATCAACCAAAAAATGGTTGAAAAAGAGAAAATAAGAGATTATGAATATTTTGGCAATTAATAAGTAATAAAATAGCAAATGTTTACCCGATAAACATGATATTTATTTCATGATGCATACATTCGCAAACAACCTAAATTTAGCATGAAATCCTGAAACTTACAAGACCAGTGCTATTATGGGCTATTATGGAACAATTGGTCAAGTGACTGAGGTGACAACAATTGAATTATCAGTTATCAATAATAATGTTACCATACCTCCTCGTTTATATGCTAGTCCTCATTTTAAAAGAGCAACACAACAGATTTTCCGCGAGACGTAAAAAAATCATAACCGTCATTTATTCAATTGATTGACTCACTTTTAGAACAAGAAAATTTTTCAAAAAAAATAGAGGTGATTTTTAAAGCAAATTCAGCTTCAGGAAGCATATTTGACCCCAAATGAATTTAATTTCGGCTGATCCCGCAAAAAACGTCCCGTCCCGCAACTGTGCATCCGCGTTATATTGCGAAATCCCGCGGCCCGTCGTTCCGCAAATTTGGCCCGTCCGCATTTTATGCACGACGCTAGCCCCAGTTTTGCTGACGTAGATTCACAGGCTGATTCTTGAATCTTGGAAAAAGCCTCCTGTCGGGAGGCCTGTGGCCATCTATACAGAGGCGGGTGGTGCCGAATAGAATCACTAAGAATATATCAGCGCAGGGCTGAAGCATCGCCTCAAAAAATTGAGATAGCAGGCTTTTTCTTTTCCGACCAATTGACCTTTTAATAAAAAGTATGCTGTGAAGATCTGAGAAGCTGAAAATAAATTTTGTCTGGTCTTAGGGAGGTCATATCCTATACTTGCCATGTTGCAAGGCTATAAAAGTACAAGCCAGTTAATGAGTCATACCACTAACCTGTGAGATCACATATATGTCTCCACGAGGTACAATGTTCTATTGTTTTAAATATACATTTTTATATATTTAAAAGTTTTATTTGACATCTGAATATCAAGAAGATACATGTGTCTGCAAAAATAAGAAAGAAAATAACAACAAAAGAAATTTAAAGTCACTATCACGTGTCTTCTTCTTTTTGTCATGATTTCTACGTATAATATGTGCGAAATTTTCAAATGCAATTCAATCAATCAATTTAATCGCAGCGAATTATTTTTTGGTCATGTGCGACATGAAAATTCTTCCAATTCAAAATACAGCATTAAAAAACATGAAAAAAGAAATTTCTCATAAACAGCTTTATTGAATTGTTCCCACGTTTGGCTATTTCAAGGTTTACTTGTTTGATGTGAATTCTGTTGCCATAGCAATGTGTTGTTATGGTTGTGAACTCCAAATATCACCATATGCTCCGTTCACAAGATTTCGTAAAACTTGTTTGAAATGACATTTAAATATTCTTAAATGTTTGTTTTTTGGATGCAGATTAATTCAAATGAAGGAAAATAATGAAAAAGCAGAAAAATTTATGTAAAGGTTGATTCTGTAACAAGGATTGTGATTGCATGGATAGATTGATTGACATTGATAAGTGGGGGGAGGGTTGGTCTAGTGGTAGCATGCTGGACTGCCAATCGCTGGGTCCAGGGTTCGAATCCAGCTCTTGCCGGTTCACCTTGGCCTATGTTCGACGGCTGTTTCAATCATCCTTCACCTCATTGCCGTGTCCTCCTCCTGTCCTAAGTAGCCTACCAAGTACAAAAATACAGGACGTAAAGCCACAATCATCCATCCATCCATAAGTCGATGATTGGGTTTACGTCCTGTTTTTATGCACTATAGCCATAGTGGGCTAAATGGGACAGGCGGGGACAACTATTTGGCGACTGAAACCTCTGTCCAAGTTCTACATAGATCCAACCATGCCCATGCAGCTGTGTTGTGGTTGTTCTCAAAGGCTGTCTGCCATGTTGGAATTTAAAAATTTTGTAAATAATTTGTTATTTTCGAAACTATTTACATTTCTAGAATGCTAACTTTTCAGGAATATTGTAATTTGTGACTATGGTGATATCAGTGGCAGATCAGGGCAGGGTCATCTAGGGGGGGCCTGGGCTTTTTTCGGCATTAGCGGGCCCGCGTCGCAGCGTATTTTCTTCAAAATACTATTGTTAACCTCAGTGGTCTAGGGGGGGGGGGGCCCGTGCCCCTAGCCCCCCCCCCTGTATCCGCCACTGGATATTCATGATAAACATGATAAAAGATATTTATTGTATTTTCTGAAATGGTTTGTTGTTTATTTTGTTTGGATACACAAGTTCATGTTGGGAGTCAAAGAATTATAGTTAATATACAATATACAACATCTCATTCAATGACATTCATGTGGTTTTATTGCTTGTTATTTTTACCCATTGTTACTTTCTACCGGAATTTAATTAATCCAACAAAAAGAAAGTGTCTAGAGTATTGACTTTTCGGAATATTGACTTTCCAGGAACATTAAAATTTTGAAGTTGCACTCATTCAGTTTCACCAGCCGGCCACTTCCCTCCCCATAATTGTTACGTTTTGATTTTGTCCTCTTTTAAAAGAGTCTGGCTCCCATATTATATTCATCATTATATGTTCAACAACTTTTTTTAAATTCAGCAAATTCGGCCCATACCGCAACTGCTCATTATTTTATGACACAATCCTGCATTGGGGGGGGGGGGAGGATTGGTCTAGTGGTAGGGTGCTGGACTGCCAATCGCTGGGTCCAGGGTTCGAATCCAGCTCTTGCCGGGTCACCTGGGCCTATGTTGGATGGCTGTTGCAGTCATCCTTCACCTCATTGCCGTGTCCTCCTCCTGTCCTAATTAGCCTGCCAAGTACATAAATAAAGGACATAACGCCCCAATCATCCATCCATCCATCCATCCATCCATCAACACGATCCTGCATCAAATTATGCCACTTCTGCATGTTATTTCGACGATGCTTGCTCCCGTTCAAATGATGTATTTCAACAGGTTGTTTTTCTACTTTTAGCCCTGGCCCTCTGTTGAACTCTGTCTGCTAACTAAGACTCTAAGAGAGAGACGCTTAGCGCCAATTATAAATATCATCACTAAGCATACATAGCGAAGGGCTGAGGATCGCCTCAAAATGGTCAATTATATGATCAAGATTGAAGCAAATGTTTATTTCTTTCAAAAGTTATATTGATCTGGTTTTTGCTAACAATTAAGTGACCTCTTTTTGATAATTAGTTCTGGCACCTACTTAATTTTCTGGCTTTTTCTTATCAAAATTCATTTTATTATGCAAGACCAAGAAGAATTACTGCAAAAAATACTATTCGCAGAAGTTCTGTTTTTATGAAATTCTTTCGTTACATCTTCCATGTCTCTTTTTTTTTGCCTTGGTTTTCCATTTTCATAAAGTTTTGTCAACCAAACTTCCAAAAACTATTCTGCAGATGTTCGCGGAAAGGCTACTCTGCAGAAAGCTGCCTGGCTACTCTGCAGATGTCGTGGTTGCAACAACATTTGCTTTCTTCTGTTGCGTTTTTGCTGCGGGATATTTCATGTTGGCTTGTATTCTATCTGTGAGGCACTCCCTCCTGCAAATTGACTGTTTCTTATTTCTTTGCATGTTTTCCAAATGTCTGATCTTTCCGTACTTATAAATATATTTTATTTTATAAGCATAAAAAATGCTTCATATATGCTGGAGATAATAATATTGTGATATGATACTGCACAATGTGAGTGACTGAGCGTAAAGTTGAAGCAAACGCGTTATGGTAACAGTTATGCACAACAAATTTCTTTTTAAATAAAATTCTCATAGTCCTCAGAGACCCTCTATGACACTACCTACCGGGGGGGGGCGGGGGGTACTTCGCAGACTTTTGCATAGGGGTGCGCCACGGCGATTTTGAAAACCAGAAACATTCTAATCCAGAAACTACGCAAAAACCAGTAACCATTGTAATCCTTCAGTAAAAATTTTTTGCAACCATTTTAATGTTTATGCTTTATAAACCATTTTAATCGTCTTTTCAAGCCGATTCTAACAATACCAAACATGATGGGGTTGCAAGAACTGGTACCAAATTAATCTGAATTGTCAAAAAACCAAAACCATTTTAATCCAAAAA
Organism: Platynereis dumerilii; assembly: GCA_026936325.1. Taxonomy (NCBI): domain Eukaryota; kingdom Metazoa; phylum Annelida; class Polychaeta; order Phyllodocida; family Nereididae; genus Platynereis; species Platynereis dumerilii. The sequence continues at coordinate 19,919,039 of JAPTHN010000014.1, read as the reverse complement.
GCCCAAAAAATCAGTACCATCCAGCGGCGCCTATATATACACCTTTTCATAGTGAGTACCCCCCCCCCCCACCGGACACTACCTATCTCTTTCTAAGATGGCTGGCCTTGGGGCCCAGCTCAGTGGTGGCTAAATAGGTACGGAGTTTTCTTGTGCACTTAAAATCTGTCAGGGTACTGAGTTGGAGCCTACCTTTGCACTTAAACCAGTCAGTAAACTTAAACTCTGCACTTAAAACCAGTCAGGGTAATGAGTCAGGGCTTTCCTTTGCACTCAACACCAGTCAGGGTACTGAGTTGGGGCTTTCCTTTGCACTAAAACCAGTCAGGGTACTTAGTCACAGCTTACCTTTGCACTTAAAACCAGTCAGGGTACTGAGTTGGAGCCTACCTTTGCACTTAAACCAGTCAGTAAACTTAAACTCTGCTCTTAAAACCAGTCAGGGTACTGAGTCTGGGCTGTTCTTTGTGCTTAAATCCAGTCAGATCAGGGTACCTAGTTGGAGCTTACCTTTGCACTTAAAATCAGTCAGTGTGCGAAGTTTGGGTTTTCTTTTGAACTTGAAACAAGTCAGGGTACTGAGTCTTTGCACTTCAGTGCTAATCTGTTGCTCTATTTGTAATGTTGTCTTGAACTCGGTTGAATTTTTTCGGAGCTCTTTCTTCCAATATTTCTATTGAACTTACCTTCACATAAAGCTCGTTTTACTATGTCGGCTTTAAAGTTTAGTTTCCAAACTCCTTCGCTTTCTTAGAAAAAAAAAATTCAGGACTTGAACACGCCCAATGCAAAACTTGATGACTTGATGAATTTACATGATTCAACAATATCATATGAACTTTTTCTGGATCAAATGGCATGCAGGTGGCTCCTTTCTTTAACATGAAAACTTCAATGTTCAGGTGCAATCTATCATCTATCTATATCAGAATATGAATAGTTATTCTGTGACTTGTTTCTGTCTTTGGTCAATCTATTTGTTATTTGTCTGTCTCACTCCCTGCTTATCTATCATCTATCATCTATCTATCTGCTAAATAGCTCACACTGCATGGTGGCGGGGATGTAAAGCACTAACTCACTCACCATCTATCTGTCTATCTAGTTTCTATGATCTATCTATCTATCTATCTATCCAGGGGCGTATCTACTATCTAGAAATGACTCCAGGGGGGCCATTAAATGTGTGAATATGCGGCGCTCCGCGGTGTTTCCTATCTCTTCCGTGTTAATTTTGGGCCTGGAAGGGGGCATGGCCCAATGCCCCCCCCCTAAATATGCCACTGTATATGTATCCTAATATCTATCTATCTTTTAACATCTATCTATCAACATCCATCTACCTACTTGTCTCAATTTCTGTGTATGCTATATTGTAGCTTATTCTATAACAGTATAACAGTGACATTGTCTAAAGGTTACTGACACCAAATATTTGTAATTGAAATTTTCAACCTATAGAGCTATTGATATCGAACTGCCGAGTTAAATGTCACTGGGAACAGATACATCGCTTACTTAACGAAGCCAATTGCTTAAGGTCAAAATGCCAGTGAGTCATTATGGAGATAAAGTTAGAAATTTGAATAAAGTTGGAATTTAAGTTTTAACTGAAAGTTTCATATAAATGTAAATTATAATAGTAACTGTTATGTATGTGGTCAAATTTAAAGTGTTGTAAATGGTATTTGCATTTATGATAAATTTGTATTGTTGAATTTAGTTTGATTCTAGTCACAGTTGGAGCGAGGAATTTTTAAATAAAATGATATTTATTTGATGAATTTATGGAACTACACGTCAAATTTTTTAATATCGGTTGTTCCCCTTCCCAGCAAGTATGCTCTAGACTTAATATAGACACTGTTAAACAGAACGTACTTATTTGTTTCGATGGTCTTAAATGAAAGACATAGATGTTCAAACTTTTAAATGCTTGGGAATTATTAAGTTTTGTGCAAAATAATTCACTACGTGAATAGCATAAAAAATTATTTTAAAAATTCCAAATTTACTGTACCGTTGATCTGTTGATGGAATTAACTGAATATCTTTACGGTGTGACTAACTCTAATACCACCCTTATATTTAACTTATGCACTAGAGTTTATAATTAATGCTACCTGATAATTTTGCCTCAGTTCGAAAATTTCATCAAAACTTGCTGCAATTAAAAATTAGGCCAGACATAATTGATCTTTAGCTTCTTAGAACTTCTTAAGGCGCGTTTTCTATGGTCAGCTGGTAGGACGAAAAAAAAAACAGCGGTAATCTCTTTTTTTAATATGTCAATTTGATTAAAATTATGGAGGGCTCAATTATTTTAACGTAGACGGAAAATCAGTGGAATCAATCAATCGTAGAAGCTAAGAATCAAATTTGTCTTGCCTTAGAGTCTGGATTGTGAATACCTTTACAAAATCCAGACAGCCATTGTCATTAACGTTTTCGCAGAAATTTTACGACCTGATGGCATCTGACTTTGTTATTTATTGATGGGTTTTGTGACTTTTATGAATTGATTATTTGAGTCAAACAATATAAATGTTATGGTAATGTTGTGTGATTGATGTTAACTATTGTCGTTTAGTTCTATTGGTGTTAGGTTTGGTAAATGAGTAAACGTGGTTCAATTTGCTTGTCCAAACCTTATTGATGTATTTACAGGGGAGGGTTGGTCTAGTTTCAATCGCTGGGTCCAGGGTTCGAATCCAGATCTTGTCAGGTCACCTGGGCCTATGTTGGATGGCTGTTTTAATCATCCTTCACCTCATTGCCGTGTCCTCCTCCTGTCCAAATAGCCTACCAAGTGCATAAATACAGGACATGAAGCCCCAATCATCCATCCATCCATCCTATTGGATGTATTTACAATGAGAGGTATCATAACTTGCAGAGAGAGAAAACACTGTTACAGTACCAATTGTAAGTAAGTGGAACAGGCAATGTTTTTTGTCTTTGGGTCAATGATAAACATCCTCAACCAAACTGCTTGTTGATAAATCACGGAGAAGCAAAAAATCGTCATAAGGTTTAGAAAATTCAAATTTTTACTGCCATGTTGCCCAAAATATAAGAAATGTTCATGATAATGTCAAATTGGACAACTGGAAGAAACACATGAAAAATTTGATATTTGTTTTTTCGACATTTGTTTATGGAAATTCGTGGAAAGGTCATTGAAATTTGTTCATAAGATCTTGTGAAACTGTTTGACAAGTATTTTTACTCAGCCATTGCAATCTGCTGCATAAAAATGTATCTTACAAAATTTTACAAAAAAAAAGTTTCTTCAACAGTTGGTTACTTGGTGGCATTGAGCCATGCAAACCTAACATTATTTCAATTGCAACAGTAGATCAATGCTAGTTACGTAGGAGAAACGGAGAGGAGACTACAGAAACGTATTAAAGAACATCATAGAAGTTCTTCCCCAGTAGGACTACACTGCGAAGAACGAAAACACTCATTCTCAGAAGAAAATGTCTCAGTTTTACACCAAGAGAACAACTGGTTCCGGAGGGGTGTAGCCGAAGCCATACACATTACACAGGAGGAGCCCCATCTAAACCGGGACCGGGGGAGACACACCCTCCCGGCAATATACCGGGAGATATTAGAGTCACGTGACATTACGTCATCGTCGTCACGTGACCAATCAACATCAAATCATTAAGAACTGAGGAAGAGGTCTGGATGGACCTCGAAAGCTCTTCAGCTAAGAATTATGTTGTGAGTATACGTCAAAAATCACTAGAACAGTAGATCTGTTGCTATAGTTATAGTGTGTTGCCATGGTAACAATATGACCATGACATAGTGCCTTCCAAGGCTTACATATCATGGAAATTTATATATGTATATTAGTGTAAAAAGTTGACGACCTCAAATTACTGCCGAAGGTGGCATGTTAGATACGAAGGCCACCTTTCCTGTGTGATTATCGCAGGAAACTCCTGCTACAATTAACTGAGGTGTGAAATAACAGAATGTGTTGCCAATGGCAATGACAAATCACTTCCTCATTACTATGCTGATTGTGAAACTTCAGTTACTTCAACCTTTGTATTTTGTATTTGACCAAAAGGAAAACACAAATACTTGGCAGGTAGTTTTGGCCAGTTTAGTGTGTTTTTAGTTAGCCTTGTCAGCAGAGCATAAATTTCAGCAAAAATATGCTTATAGTTTTTTTAGGGAGTTGCACCAACTGCTTCGAACTCGAAACTAAATTTCAAAAATATTGAAATTCTTCTTTTGGGGGTCAAAGCACCACTCGTAGACCTGTGTACCACAAGGTGCGTTTTGGGAGAGCGAGCAATATTTCCCAAATTTCTTTAAATTCAAATTTAAAATGGCATATCTCAGGATCCTTTGTTTTTCAACAGCACATATTGAAACCTCTTCCCAAAGGTTTGGCATCTTTGCACAGATAGATAGATGGATAGATATGGTAAGTGCAGCCCTCTAAGCCCAGTTCTGGGCGCACATGAGGGTTGATTGATGAGATGGGAGAGAGAGCGGGAGTCCTCAACATGTTACACATTTACCCCATGTGAGGGATCTTTCACTTGCCCAGCACAGACACTGATACAAGATTTTTGAGTGTTCACCTAATTTGTTTAACCCTCATATGGCATGGTACCGCTGCTTTGGTCCCAACCCCACCCCCGGCCACCATTCCTGGTATGCCTATTGCTCCCCCCCCCCTCCTCCATGTGCTCCCCCCCCCCCCTCCATGTGTGGACTCTGCTGCATTGATCATCTGTAGACTGTTTTACTAAATTTAATTAATTTTTTTCAGAAACGGGCAAGATGTCACTGTGGGCGCAGGTTCAGCAGCTGACTGGGGATGCCATGCGGCAGATGCAGTCCGTCTATGGCGTCCACTTCCCCATTGAGGTCCGCCATTTCTTCTCGCAGTGGTTGGAACAACAGCCTTGGTGAGTAGAATATATATTTCATTGTCTCCCTGTATTTAAGGCCACACATAATTGATTCTTAGCTTCGCGGACCTGCCGACACAATAGATTTCCTGCCAATAGAAAAAAAAATAATTTTTTTTTGACATTATAAAAAAAAATTTTTTACCTTATTTTTTGTCCTACCGACCGACCCTAGAAAAAGTGCTTTGAGAGGATCCGAGAAGCTAAAGATCAATTATGTGTGGCCTAATGACAAGGAGTTTAACCTATCTAAAGATCCTGTGAGAGGGTAAGCCCAGTGGCTGCCAATCGCTGGTTCAAATCGAGCTCTTGCCAGGTCACTCGAGCCTATGTTGGACGGTTGTTTCAATCATCCTTCGTCAACCATCATGTCGTCCGCCTATCCTAATCAGCCTACCAAGTGCATGAATACATGACGTAAAGCCCTAACGTCCATCCATCCAACCCCTTGCATTTAGTTGATGGGGTCTAATAGACTAATACACTGTTGCTCATAAATATTGAATACTTCAACATTCTCCATTGAAATTTTTGCTGGAGCACATGATGGTCTGATTCAATGGTAACTACTTCCAATGACCGCTAAAGGGAAGAACATGCTCTCATGTAAACGCATGCTGCAGCTTTAGACCGGGAAAAGTTACAGCAGCACAAAATATGGAAATTCAGGGGTTTTTTAGGGTGAGGTGCATTCAACCAAAAATTAAAAATTCTTGTAAAAAAATGTAGTTGAGGCTTTCAAAGAGTGATTAGAGAAGATGACTTAACCTTTACAATGGACCTTGATTGCATTCACACTCTGAAATTTACTTTTATTTGACACTTTTTTTTCCAAAAAAGTATTCCATATTTATGAGCAGGAGTGTATTTTATTGCATCATTAACCAATTCAGCCTGCATAAATACATGACATGACGCGTCCTCCTCCTGTCCTAATTAGCCTACTAAGTGCATAAATACAGGATGTAAAGCCCCAATCATCCATTCATACACAAGAACCCGTTTCTGTTGAAATAATGAAATAATTTTTTTGACTGACCTTCATCATAATGCAAAGTATTCTTTTGAGTACTTTTCACCAGTATTTCTCTTCACCTGTGTGTTACTTCACACCTATTTCCCTTGGATGGACATGGTTGTATACCTGTTCAGGTGACAGGTGAGGTGGTGATATGGACAGGTGGAAATGCAAGGGGATTAGTAAGGGGAGGATGCTTAAACAATTGGACATGTACTTTTCAAAGTCATTACTTAGGCCAGACATTATTGATTTTTAGCTTATCGGATCGACCGACCCAACAGATTTTCTGCCTGCTGGCAATAAAATTAAACTTACCCAGTATTTTTATTCAATTGACATTGTGAAAAAATGAGATTGCAGCTTTTTGCATTTTCCTTAGAAAAAGTGCTTGAGAAAATATGAGAAGCTATAAAAAATATATCTGCCCTTACGACTTACTTGATTAACTGTATTTTTAACCATGTTTTGTGTAGCTTTTTGAGAGAGAACATGTTGAATATTGTTTGGTATCGAAACTTTCGAAAGATACTTTCAGTGTTCCAAGAGGGCGTAACTTCTATCCAAAAGGAAATCGAACCAAAAACAGCATACCACACAAACACGGTATGCTTTAAAAGTCTTTGATACAGACATTGAAATGTTTCAAGAATAAAAGTTCTCCTCCCCTCCCTTGCCATATTACCTTTGCTGCAATCTTTGACACATGATACCCTTGATAAAGCTCGTTCTTACCTGTACCTCAGAAATGACAAATTTATTAATCTGGGATGAAAGGTATTATCTTTTCACAATCTGATTGTTAACTTTTCCTATTTAACAGAATAATTACCACATTACCTGAAACAGGCAGAAAGTTATTTAAGGCTTCTTATTTCATTGGTTACCATGTTTACTGGAAACCATGGAAACCGTGGAAACGGAATTAGCGGATTACTTTTTGGGTTTCTGGAATTCGTATTTGGAAAGTTAGTCATTAAATTTTTGAAAGATAATGCCGTCAGCGAAGAGAGTAGAGATTTTTGTAGGTTTCGGAAATTTAGAGGATGGTATAGAGTTTATCAGTTAGTGTCTGACCGTCTGTGAGGTTGGCGGACTTCGCAAAAATTGCCTGTCTGAACAGTCTGGGAAATTACCGTCATATGAGGACGATTGCAATTCAAGCTAAGTCCTGGCCCTGACAGGGTGATTGAGTGTGTGGGGTTGGACTAAGAAGCAAAATTGGTATCAAAAGGAAGACTGATCTCTGTGCAGCCATCCTCATCGCACAGCAGCATGACAAACTTGACGAGACAAACTGTAGGTTTGTTTGTTGTTTGTGTCTTACGCCTCTGCAGCACCTTAGTGGGCTATATCGAGGCAGGCAATCGCCGTATGATGATGAGATGAGAAGACTGTGAGTCTGGCACATACCTTATAAGACAAACTGAAGGAGATATCTTAAACTCAACCATTTCAACCAACTTCCCAAACTTTTCCTTTCACAAAAAACCACCTCATACCTATTTCTTCCCCATTTCTTCCCTACAGTCCCTGCTATAGCCTGTTGTATTCTTATTTATAAGAAGTTAGAACTTGCTGAAATAACGCGAAATCACAATGCAGAGAACTCGGTCTCTGTATTATTCTTCGAAACTCCATAATGAAGGCCTGTCGAAAGAATTAAAGGAAAAGTTGTATGAAAGAGAACCAGGCCACGAGTAAGAGATGACATTATTGCATCGGAACACAATACGCTACGTTATTAGCTGCACTGATGTCAGTCGAGTCAGAAGTCAAGCCGAAGCGAAGAGTCGCAGGCATTACTTAAATCAGTCCCAAGCTGCAAGCGCGTGACCAAGTGAATAGAGGTAAACATCTATATGTTGAACAGTATCTAAGAATAAACATTTTCTTACAATTTAGAAATAGTTATTCTCGGAATGCAAAATTGACCCTTCTCGGTTTCAAAATTATAATGGATGTATAGTGGTGCCCTCTATAGGTAGTAGATCTTCACTTGCCCAGCAAAGACACTGATGACAGAGGTCACCATTCCTATCAATTTAATGTCTCATCAGGCTGATAGATAGACAGATAGATAGATAGATAGATGGCAAGTGCAGCCCTCCTAGCCAGTTCTGGCCACCCACAAGGATTGATTGATGAGATGGTAGAAAATTGGGAGTCATCAACATGTTACTCCTTTACCCCTTGTGAGGGATCTTTGACTTACCCAGCACAGACACTGATACACGGGGCTGCTAAACAACAACTACAACTTGCTTGTGAAGATCAACCCAAAATATTCTCTGACCAGGAATTGAATTCAAGACCCAGAGAGGAACAGGTCTGAAATGCTTTTATCTAGCACCTTACCAGGTTGGCCCAGTTATAAGGACTTGTTGTCCGAGACAATATCAGGGTCTCCTGGACCATGCTGCCATTGTTGGCTGGTTGGACAGCTGTTTCAATCGTCCTTCACCTCTTTGCTGTATACTCTTCCATTCCTAATTTGCCTCATATAATCCCCCACTGGGTGGATAAATACAGGATATAAAGCCCCAATGATCCATCCATTCAATTCAATTCCAGACTCCAGAGCCATAAACTGCTGGTTGCAAATCTTGGGTCACATTGACATTAATAGATCATAGAAACGAGCCTCCTTGAAATGCAGAGTAATTAACTTCCTTTACTGACCCATATTTCATCAATTTCTCAAATATAATGGCAACTTGTGCAACTATTACCATATTTAATATATTAATACCATTCTTTATTACCACCAAGAGTGACATGACATTATTAATATGAAATACGCATGACGTCATTGACCCATATTTAACTCCAAAATCAAAATATAGAATTTGTACAAAAATAACTACCAAGTATTGTATACCCATGCTAATTATCTTCATATGCAAATGCTCAGCTTGATGTTATTTGGACTACACTTTAAGGCAGCTGGATGGCTGAGTTGTTAGGGTTACCGGCAACTTCCCGCCTGCTCCGCTGAAGGTCTTTGCCTGCATGGGTTCGAACCCCGGCTGGGGAACCTGAAATTTTCAGTGTGCCTTCGTGAGCAAAATCCCAGCTGGGTGTCGTTCAGATGAGATGTTAAATTAGCGGCCCCTTGTATAATTCATTGTCTGTGCTGGGTAAGTGGAAGATTCCTCACATGGGGTAAATGTGCAACCTGTTGAGGACTCCCACTCTCTCCTATCTCATCAATCAACCATCGTCAGCGCCCAGAACTGGGCTTAGAGGGCTGCGCTCAATCTAAATTTTAAAAATGCTCAAATTTCAAGGCTGTAGTGCCGCCCTTAGACATTGGAATTTAAAAATAAATGTACAGGGCTACTTTTGAGACATTAAGGAACAATACTGCAAAAGTGCATGAAGTTTTGAAGATGTAGGGTTCAGACGATGCACCCTAGTGCTGACCAAGTAAAAGATCCCTCACGTAGGGTAAATGTATAACATGTTGAGGACTCATGTGCGCACTGTAATCTCATATTATAAAAGCAACCTTCGTGAGTGGTTAGTATGGTCTCTGAGGGCAAATGCCTACTCACTACCATACCTAGTATTATCTACCTATTTCTTGTATCTAGAGGAGACCGGGTAAGTTGAAGCACGGTGTTAGTTGAAACATGGCTTGACCACCAACCCAAAGTTTAATAATATTTTCTTCAATTTCTCACTTTTGATGGATAAATAGTAGCTGTTTCGTGAATTCTCTAATCCAGGTTAACGAACCCTGTTTCCAAATGAGTTAACCCATGCCTAATTCACATTCAGAAACATTTTTGTGATGTGCCTAGGATTAACAGACTTTCACAAAATCCACATACAAAGAATTACAATACCCTATTCTTATTGTATTCTTCTCTACTTCCTGACATTACTCCTATTTCCTTTATTACTCCGTCCCTGGCCTGAAGTTCAAATGGCTCCCTCCCACCTGAACGTGGTTATTACCTGGGCTTCATACGTTTCCAAGGCAACAAAAAGTTCTCTTATGACATGTGAACACCTGTGCACATTATCGCTCATGTTTCATTAAAAGCTGACAAACTTTGTTTATGATGTCTATAATTATTTTACTATCTCTCAGGTGTTTCTATACATGTGTAATCACAGAGGCAATTGTGTGTCACTTGTAATAAGCTCGTTTAACCTCCCAAATTCAGAAATGATTCATACTTTGTTGATTTATTTTTTGAGCAAAAGATCCAATGCAGTGGTGTGGCGTATGTCGACAGGGTTGTCTAAGGGGAACCCGAGTGGCGTTTTTTGGCAAGGGGTGTAGCATGCTGGGCTGCCAATAGCTGGGTCCAGGGTTCGTATCCAGCTCTTGCCGGGTCACTTGGGCCTATATTGGACGGCTGTTTCAATCATCCTGTGCTTCATTGCCTGGCCATGAAGTTGTTTTCTGTGGTCAATGAAGTAGGCCCGCAATGTTCAGTACTAAATACATTTATTTTACAGTATATTTATGCCCGAGATAACTGATTTTTATCTTGCCCGAGGTTCCTATTAACAGACAAGATTTTGTAGCTTCTAAAAAATGAAGCGTACCTATGATTTTTTGTCTTAAGTTGGTCAACTAAACAATTTGGATTATGGATTTTTTTAATCCAATTGACCGACCATAGAAATAGTGCCTAGAGAAGATCCAAGACTGTAAAATTGTATTATGTCTTAGCTTGTCTTTTCTAAGTGTTAATAATTATGCTAACTATGAAAGCGTCATGGTCTTGCTGAAAAGTCTCCAGAAATACAGGGTATTGGATGAAAATATCAAGGAACTACAGTCCAAGCCAAATCTTAATAACCTATGAATATCAACTTCTTCATACTAATCTTTGGCAACACTGCCGTAAAACCGGAGAAAGTGGTTTCCTTAAAAAACATACATGCCAATCCGACGTTTTTATTCCATGTGAGGGATCTTTTACTTGCCCAGCACAGACACTGATACACGGGAACGCCAGTTTAACGTCTCATCCGAATGACATCTAGGTGTGATTTTGCTCATGAAGGTACACTGAAAATTTTGGGTTCCCGACCCAGTGTTTGAACCCATGCAGGCAAAGACCTTCAGCGGCGCAGGCATGCACCTAAGCCACTTGGCCACCCAAGCCACTTGGCCTCCCATGTACTTTCACAACTTATATGATGATGAATTGTGTCACTCTTATCGCATGTCACTGTCATTATCAAAGGTCATCCAACTCAAATCGCTCTAAAAGTATACTAAAAAATGTCAGAGAGCATATTTCTGACACTGTCAACGTTATTCAAGGTACACGGTTCCTATTTATAGCACGCGCAATAAGAACACAATGAAGGAACAGTATAAGACGGAACATAAGGTTTCTCCTTACAGAACATTCCAATTACACACCAAGTGACAACTGACATTGCCCCCAGGGTACATGTCAGGCTGCACAGTTGGTTAGACGCCTCCAAAATGGCCGCTACGTCAAGAATCAAGGAGAACGTCAAGGAGAATGTCTAGGAGAACGTCAAGAGTCTGATGCGGAAGTAGAAATGTCCTTTGTTACAAAAGAATAGAAAGGAAGAATGGAAAGGAAGAATGGAAAGGAAGTATGGAAAGGAAGAATGGAAAGGAAGAATGAAAATGAAGAATGCAAATGAAGAAATAGGATCGAAAGAATCAAGTAGCAGGGCTGATGAAAAAATGGAATGGAAAAGATAAAACCAGATTGGATAGAATAACCACAAAGAAGAATTTGAGAAAAAGACAGAGATTGGAAAAAAGAATGAAGAAAAAAGAACAAGATGGAAAAGGGTAGAATACCACAAAAGGTAGAAGTAGAAGAGATAAAAGAAATAGAATGGAGCAGATGAAAGGAGCATGGACAGAACAGCCCGAGTGAAGAGAAATAGAAAGGAGCAGAGTAAAAAGAAAGAAAAGAGAAAGAGAAAGAACAATGTGCAAGAAAAAATGGGAAATAGATAGAAGACTAGCGGGAAAAGCAGAATCATGAATAGAAGAGAAATAGATTAAGATAGAATCTAAGAGAATAGAGAATGAAGGGGTAGAACAATTTACAAGAAAAAAGGAGAAATAGATAGAATGCCAGGGGAAGATAGAAGAATGGAAGAGAAATATGTAAAACTCAGAGAATAAAGAAGAAAAGAAAAAGAACATGGAGACTAGAGAGTGAAGAAAAGAAACAGATAAAACAAATTGAACGAAGAAGGGGAGAAAGGAATGAAGAAAGGAATGAGCCCAACAATCTGAGCAAAAAATTAGACGAACAGACGGAGACTCACAGGAACAAACCAATTTTCAAAGAAGAAAATAGACTGACAGGAAACCTGAATAGAAGGTACAAACTAAACAAAAATTGCCAAAATGTTATCAGAAGAAGCTTGGGGGAAGAAATGGATCTAGCAATTATTATTTTAAATTCAATACAAAGTGTAAAAACAACCACTGAATAAAATTGCTTTCTACAAAACAGTTACCTGCAAAAGTTTCAAACAATTCAATTTTATTTGAAAGTGAGTTTGCCTGCGACCTCGCTTGTACCTGTGGGAACTAGGCATTATTCTCTATAATATATATTATGGCAATTAAGCGCACCATATTTCAGATGTGGCGTCCTTTGAAATAGTCATTGTTGGCCTACTTATTGGCAACTAGTAATAACATTATAATGTCAAAGTGACATTTTCAAGTACATAATACATATATTCACCATGTGTGTGCTGCTGTGGTATGAACGTAAACTGAATAATTTAGTTTGTGAAATGCTACAAGCTGACTTTCCACATTGAAATCATACACAAATGCTTCTAAATACTCCTGATAACTTCTGGTAATTGATACACCTAATATCGTAAAACTTTACTCAAATGTCAAACAATCAGAAGAACACCAGTAAACCTCGCCTGACTATTGACCAAGACCCTGGTTAACATTTACTCAGCTCAATACCACAATACTATAATATTTACTTACAATTTATGGCTGTTTTGATTGATTTTTTTCAATTATCAAATTATTCTAAAGACAGTTGCCTTACTTGCCTTCTTGTTACATGTATATGTTTTAAATTTGACCGCATGAACTGCACAATTTATGTAAGGTTTAATTCAATTATTTGATGTATTAAGCTCCCAGTAGTTTTCATCCTATCACGACATTGCAATGTCCTCATGTTCTGATTCACAGGCATCTACATGCCTGTGTTCTGATTGGCCTACCATTGTGCTTCTATGTAAATACAGGACATAGAGGCCCAATTATCTGTACATCCATCTTGCTGATTTTTCGGGTGGGGTATCGAGGGATTCAAAAATTGTCTGTGGTCGCCGGCCTGTTACGTGCCCCCCGCCCATTCCCCCCAGGGGAAACCCAGATGTAGGATTCCATCCCATACTTTGAATCACACTGATAGCCTCCTCATCCTTCACCTCATTTACGTGTCCTCCTCCTGTTCTGAGGGGGACGGGGTGGTCTCCAGCGGTAGCATGCTGGGCTGCCAATCGCTGGGTCCAGGGTTTGAATCCAGCTCTTGCCGGGTCACCTAGGCTTATGTTGGACAGCTGTTTCAATCATCCTTCTCCTCATTGCCGTGTCCTCCTCCTGTCCTTATTAGCCTATCAAGTGCAAAAATACAGGACGTAAAACCCAAATCATCCATCCATTCATCCTCCTGTCTTAAATAGCATACCAAGTGCCTAAATACAGGACATAAAGCCCTAAACATCCATCCATCCTCTAGTCCACTACTCAGCCTTATTGGTAATTATGGTCAAACAAAGTTACTTGACCCAAATGAGTTGTTCTGGTAGCCTTTGGTCACCCAGTCTGACTTCACAATGGCAGACAAGACCCTAGTCCTCATTGTAACTAAATATGGTGCTTACAAAAGTCTTTTTGACAAAACACTGTTTTTACCGTAAGGTGACTGTGAAACCTGAGAATTCAGACCTGAGGTTGCGAATAAGTAGTTTCGTTTGTTGAATGGGTAATAAAGGTTTGCGGAAAACCATCTGTTAGGTCTTCGGAGAAATCTTAATAATATACTGTCGGTACTGATGGCTATGAAAGTGTCTAAAAACCTACCTATTTTCTGATCTTCTTTAATTTGTTATAGTAGGCCTCTGGGATTCCAATCATTATGTGTTCATCCCCGGTTTGCCTCATCTGTACCTATGTTGGACAGCAGTTTCAATAATCCTTCATCTCATGTCCTAATTAGCCTACAAAGTTCATAAATAAGGGATGTTAAGCCCCAATTATTCATCCTTCCCAAATATCACTTCTAAAATGCTTGTCCTTGACATGTAAAACAAACTACCCAAGGCAATGATCTAGTTGAGGCCGGGACATGCAAGGCCGAGACCGAGACAGAGGAATGAGTCTCCGTGACCGAGGCCATCAAAATGTGGTCTCGAGGCCGGCCTTGATGACGAGGCCAGTCCTGAGGCCTCCAAAACTGGCATCCGAGATTGAGCCAAGGCCGAGGCCATCAAAATATTGCCCGAGGCTGGCTTCAAGACCTCCAACACTGCCGCAAGGCATTTCTGAAGATTTCTTAGACAATAATATTTTGTGATGAAAATCCTCAATATTTTTTTTTCCATTATATGTCTATTCCATTCAGATTTGGCATTTTCTTTACAGCATCTTTTTCCCAAGTGGTATCAATAATCCTTGTCCTTGGCAAATTAGTTGAAATAACCGTCAAGTATTTTAAAAATCTGCTCGACAATTTGTATTTCGTGATCATCCAGAATATCTGTCTTCACTCTATAGTTCAGGAATTAGCGGTTTGCATACAAAAACAAAATTAGCCAAAAACCTTCATTTATAATATAGGATGACATTTTCACCTTGGGCGGCAGTCAGGCTATATGCAATTTCATATGGCAATTGGAAGGAAATTTATATATTTGCAGATATACATTTGCACGATTTGATATTTGACCGGAGGGAGCTCAAATTTGTTGTCTAAAAAGGTTTTTGTGCAAATTGTCTGATGTTGAGGCGTGATGTTGAGATTTCTTATTGGTATAAAAGGCTTGGAGCCATTATCGGATATTGTTGAAAATTGCTTTATTTTTTGCATTCAAAGATTGAGATTGCATGATTTTTCATCTATGATGAGTCAAATCATACTAGATGTATCCACTTTATTTATTTGGAAATTGGTATGAAGGTAAAATTGTGTTAAAATTATGAATTTATGGTCAATAGTATCTGTTGAAAATGAACCCAAGATGACGCGAATAAATATGAAAGCAGAAATAGTAGACGATAAAGCCAAAAAAAAAAGTAAATGGTAAAAAGGAAAAGTTTTGAAATGCAACCAAGGTCTAAATACAAAATTTTTGAAAAAAAAAATTGTTGTATATATATGCAGCTGTATTATGAACTTACAGAAATAAACAAATATTTATCGCACCAAATTAAATTTGCTCAAAATTATTGCTGAAACTTGGAAATAAAAAAAAAATTTAAAAAAGGTCTTTGATAATTGTTTATTCATAAAAACATGTACAAAAATAAAAACATAAGGGACTATTTAAGGGTGTTAGTTTAAGTGTCAAAATTAACAATAGTAGCTCGGAGACTAGCTCCCCCTACCTCAGAAATGATACAAACCTATTTTTTACTTGTAAAAAGAACCAAAGCAAAGCTCATCATAGTCTCACCTTAAGGCCACACATAATTGATTCTTAGCTTCGCGGACCCGCCGACACAATAGATTACCTGCCGATGGAAAAAAAAAAAAAGAAAAAAAAAAAAAATTTTTTTCACCTTTTTTTTTGTTGTCCTACCGACCGACCCTAGAAAAAGTGCCTTGAGACGAATCCGAGAAGCTAAAGATCAATTATGTGTGGCCTAATTGTCACGGACTATGCATAGTGAGCCTGTCATGACATTGTGTGTTTCATTAGATATATGAGAACTGTTCTCTGGTCTTGACACACTGATGTATAATCGTGACAGGCTATCCATGTCACTTGTGTGATTTCTGCGTTATATGTATTCACCATTATGTATGAAATGTGCTAAATGTGGCCTTCGTTGGGGCCTGGATCTTGTATTGCTGCCCTTTGGCTATGACTGATGAGGGAGGTGGTTAGCTCTGTTTGTTGTGCTCTGGGCTTCAAATTGCAGGGTCCTGGGTTCGAATCCAGCTCTGCTGTTGTCACAATTAAAGAACCTTTGTTGGACGCTGATTTCTCCTCCTGTCCCAATTGGCCTACCCAAGTGCATGAATACAGGATGTAAAACCCCCGTTATCCATCCATCCCAGCAAGCGTGAAGAAGTACACTGAATAATTGTTACATGCACGTAGATGACGGATGATTTTGGCTTTACTTCATGTATTTATGCACTCTGCGAGCTAAGTAGGACAGGAAGAGCTCACAGCAATGAGGCACAAGATTATTGAAACAGTTGTCCAATACAAGGCCAAGTGATTGGGTAAGAGCTGGAAACGACTTCAAACCCAGCGATTGGAGCCCAGAGCATTACCAATTCAGCTACATTTAACTCCCTTCCCATGTGTGAGGACAGAAACTAATTCGAGAAACACAAATGGGGTATATCAGTTTAGGATCTCTCGAGAAGTGGTCCAAGAAAGGCCTATGATGTTCAGATATAATCCCAAACTCTTTACAAAATAATAAATCGACTTCTTTCATTGTATTTTTCAGGTCCGAAATTGACTTGGACAACCCGGAACATGAGCAATTTGCCATCAAGCTGCGAGACACTCTCCTCAAAATGTTGGACGACAAAGCCAATGAATTGAATTCCGAAGACAGTTTCCTCATGAAGCTGAAACTACAAGAAACTTCCCAGCAGTTCCGGGTGAGTACGGATTTTGATTGCGAATAGATTCTGTTTTGGATTTTTACCCCGCAGGCTATACATAGCCTACGGGGTTCTGCAGTGCTCAACGAGACTAGTTGCTGGGGATTTCGTCAAGCATAACTCACTTTGTGTTGCTCATATTTCATTCAAATTTTGCCTGTTATCTTATTTTGTCATGCAGATGGGAATGACAAGTTTCCAGGCATTTCTAGCAATTAGATGTGCGTAATTGATTGTTACCAAGAATCTCATGTACACTGTCAAAAATTACTGGAATTAAATATTTCTTCTACATGCTCCAAAATAGTGATGTCAGTGTCAATAAAGTCTTCAGACCTGTCAGAGTGTCCGTACGTCCGTACGGGTCCGGACGGACGGACGGCCGGCCACACGGACGGACGCGGACGGACGCGGACGGACAGCCACACGGACAGAAGGATGGACGCACGGACACAAGGACG
Source organism: Platynereis dumerilii (assembly GCA_026936325.1). NCBI lineage: Eukaryota > Metazoa > Annelida > Polychaeta > Phyllodocida > Nereididae > Platynereis > Platynereis dumerilii. The sequence goes on along the minus strand of JAPTHN010000014.1, from coordinate 19,901,764 downwards.
GGCACACGGACGGACGGACGGACACACGGACGGACACACGGACACACGGACGGACGGACACAAGGGACAGACACACGGACACACGGACAAAGGACGGACAGATGGACGGACGGACCCACGGACGGACCCACGGACGGACACATGGACGGACGCACGGACGGATGGACACACGGACACACGGACGGACACACGCGGACACGGACGGACGGACACACGGACGGCCGGACACACGGACGGCCGGACAGCCACACGGACGGACGGACGGACGTACGGACACACGGATACACGGACGTAGGGACGGACGTACTGACGGACGGACGCACGGACACACGCGGACACGGACGGACGGACACTCGGACGGACGGACACACGGACGGACACACGGACGGACGCACGGACGTACGGACGGACACTTTGACGGACGGACACACGGACGGACGGACACACGGACACACGGACGGACACATGGAAGGACGGACACAAGGAAGCACGGAAGGAGGCAAGGACGGATGGACGGACGGACACACGGACGGACACACGGACGGACGGACGCACGGACACAAGGACGGACACACGGACGGACACACGGACGGACACACGGACGGACACACGGACGGACACACGGACGGACACAAGAAATGTGGATCTCCACCTTAGGCAATGTGAACTGTCACAGTAAACAAGAACAAGTAAGTTGCAATGTGAACTGTCACAGTAAACAAGAACAAGTAGGCCTAAGTTTTTACAGCAAATCCTTCACAGTGCACGTGCTTATATGTCATGTGTCATGATGTGGGAAAACAAACCAATAAATTGTCAATCTGAGGTGCCAGTGACATGCCACATGTGTTGTTGAGGGGAAGAGAGTTGGGTAAAAATACCTTTCAAATCCTGTTAATGCATGACCTGTCAACACTGAGATAAGAGGGTGCATGGTGCAGTGTGTTTTGTTGAAGGTCCCATTGTTTAAACAAGTCAGGAAAAAGAATTACCGCAGACAATAAAAAAGAGCAGTGCAATGTTATTGTTTGCTAAAACACTTTAAACAGTTCAAATGGGAAGTATTCAGCCTCCTTTGAAGTAACAGAGCAGAGGTGATGCATAGATCTGCAATTCTGCATCCATGGACCTATGTACCAAATGAATCATTCAATGAGTTGTCGGGATTTTTAAAATCCCCTGGTAGAAGGCATATATATATATGTTTACCACAGTCTACAAAACCTTCATACTTTCTCCACTCCATTCATGGTCCCAAGTGAACACAATTCTTGGCTGTCATGAAAAACAACTGCTATAGCACATTTTATAATGGTTTCCGGGTAAATCAACCAAATTAAAGTGCATTCTGGGACTTTTGGTGATGTCTTTACTTCATGTGTATTGCACTCCCAGCCATGCCATGATACTGGAGTTGTCTGTCGCACTTTGCAACCGAGTTGTTTACGTGCTTGCACGGTATTTTTTTTCTTTGCAAACAATACTGGAATTTCTTACTTTTGTATGCATGTAACAGTATCCGAATGGTCTCAATGGCTTCACATAGAGCCGGCGGGGTTTACGTGCTTGCACGGTATTTTTTAATAGTAATATTCGAGACTAGATTTACCCATGATTTGGAGCAGGACTATAATGGCCCATTAATGGGGAATAATTAACCCCCCCCCCCCTCTACCTGCATGGGCATCTGGCCCCGTGGTGCATGCTGACCATTTGAAATAGCATTTGAGTAATAATTTTACTGTAAGTAAAGATTGATGGTAGATGAATTGAAGTTACAAATGCACTGCCATAATTATGTATTGGTGTGAGGTACAGTCAAGTGTACTTACACCTGAGCTTGTAATTGAGGGCATGGCTCGTAAGGAAAGGAAAAGATCTGTTGAAAGGAAATGTGGATTGAGGGAAATGTATAGAAATAGGCAAAGAGATGAAAGCGTATGGGCATTGAGACATTGACAGATGGAATGGGCTTAAGAAGAGCTTTAAAACGAGGGTAAGATGAGGAAGATACGATGAGTGGAGGTGGTTGAGCCAGGTAGAAGTAAATAGCAGTAGGTGAGAGTGAAGTGTGGGGATGTTTTTGGCGGGAAGGCAGACGGTGGCGCCAGTCCTAAACGTGAGCAATAGCGGAACTACGATGGAGATGCATGCGCCCCTGGTGGGGAAAAACAGTAGAGGCAGAAAACTTAAATAAGGAGCTGTTTCGCTGTTATTTGCTGTTATCAGAAGGACAGGATAGATCAATCAGGATAGGTGGACAGTTTAAGTGAGTGGCATTGCTCGGGGAGGAGTTTTTAGCTGTTGCAGTTGTGAGCATGTCACCCATGATTTTTGCATCTTATACCCGGCAGTCATATTCAAAGCTTTATACTGCTGTTTGGTTGAAAAGTAGTACGACAAAGGACAGTGTGTATCATCAAAATGGCCCGAAAGATTGCTTTGTAGAGTTTGATATTTTTTTACTTAGAAAAGTAGATTCCAAATTTTGCATAAGTTAAAAGAGTTCCTCACATTATAAGTGTCAGATATCTCCATCGCATGCCAATCTACAACTTAGTGTTCTTGGATTTCTGTGTAGTTTCTGATTTTACTTTTGTTTCTAAACTGATTAATTATTCAATTCTATTAGGTAACTGATAGCTTTAATGAGAAGGTTGTCATGAAACTTCAGTAATTCTAGTAACAAAAAAAGAGAAAAAAATAACTATTGTTATTAAAATTTAAAATGGTCTTCATATCCTTGAACATTTTCTCCTCACCTGTCTTTGCAAGCGTCAAAGAAATTTCTCAAAATCAAACAAATTATTAACCAAAAAGTGGCAAAAACTGCCTAAAATACTTCAGCTGAAGAAATTCCTACTTTCTGAAAATTGGTCAAGGCTACTTGGAAAGTAATGGTGTGCTAAAGCAGAATTGTAATGATAATGTAATTTCCGAACGTGATTCAGCCATTAGAATTTAGGTTGAGTGCTAGAGTGTCAAACTTTCACTTTGTGGTTTGGCAAACAGTAACACAATGTCATACATAATGGCATGAGATGGAGAAATAATTTATTTTTTGTGCCTCATACGCTCTCTCTGTAAGTTCTGTCAATGTGCAATAATGGAAAGTCATTGAAAAGTTGTGAAAAAAACAAAACAGAAATTGCCAGAAGTCAGGGGCAATTAAAATTTTGGCCACCATTCAATGCTATAGATAAAATTGGTTGCCATGGTTATATCCGCCGTTGGATGGACCAGATGGCGAAAAGAGGACAGTGGTCATTCTGACCAAATGGGTTAGAAACCACCCAACCCGGTTATGGAAATTCTAAAATTTGGTCATGGAAAGTCGTGGAAAATTCTTGGAATTTACTATTAAATTCTCAAGATATTTGTGGAAAACCTACAATCAGACTTGCTATTTATTGGAACCTTTTATTGCATTTATAATCTGCATTTTTATTGTCTCTCTCGGTGTATTTGGTGTTTGTCTGTTAGTTCCAAATTTTGCCACCAGATCATCCCTGTATATTTATGAAGAAATACTAATTAAGAACAATATGATATGATGTATAAATCATCTCTGTGATGAGAGGTACATCTCCCATAATAGTTTTAGAATGTTCCAAACTCTCACTGTATGCCCTCTCAGCTTGCAATTGGAGCAGATACTTGGCACAAGGCATGTAACAACACACATTAACTGCCACATCTAGTGCTAGTGTTCAGTGTCAAATTTTATACCTTTATTGCAACCTTAAAGTAAAGTCAGTTGAAACTGACCTCTGCGAACTTACTGTTGATATTATTTCAGTACAACTGTGTGTGTTAGCATGTCATTATACTTTTAATAGAAGCAGCATATTCAATTATTCCCTTTTAAAAAGTTTCAAACTCTTATTTAGTGGTTTGTCCGCCTGCAAGACTAACGGATACCTAGCATGAAACACGGAAATTAACTGTTTTTACTCCACAACAGTTACTACTTCATGTGCTTAGCACACTGCTAATTATGTGTGGCTCCTTCATTTCTTTGAAAGTATTAGCACAATCATTTAAAAATTATTCAAAATTGTTCTTTGTGGTTTCAACCATTTGCTCCCTCTGCCAGTTTTTATATATAGGTGTGGCTTAAAATTTTGACTAATTGATAGTGTATGTTATCTCAGAACTGGTCAGGCATTTGTTTTTAAAAAATCCAATCTCTTACTTAGTGGTTTGTCAGTTTGCAACAGTAACATATACTTTGCATGAGACATGGAAATAGTCAATTTTCAGAGCCACGCCTATGACAATGTTATGATTGTTAGTAAGTTATATGCCCAGTACTGTTGCAGTCAACTTAGAAGTCAAAGACCAAAAATAGGTTGTCCATTTCATTGGCTTTATTTGTTCAATGCTTCTTGAAATTAGCTGATCACGTTCAGGAATATTAAACCCTTTGATCTAGCTCTATGTTTGCAACTTGAGAAATGAATTGAAAGTCGAAGGAACTTGTTCGCATTTGCTACGTGACAGGCAACATGAGTCACATAACCAAAAGTAAGTTAGAATCCGCTAGTTCCAATAACTGTGTACACTCCCTGTTTCAAGGAAGAGGTGCATTGGTATACAGAGAACTAACTTGGGAGATATCTGTTATTCTTATCACTCATGAATTGGGCTTGTTTTTGAAGCCTTTGGATTGTGAATTAATATCTGCACCATCATTGCTTCCCCATGTCCCAGTGTTTATAACTAGACTTAAAATTGCAATGTGACATTTTCTAGTTGTGTGACAAAATATCTATGGACAATATGTGATTAGTTTACTTAAACATGTTAAATTGTGACCTCCAGTTCACTTATTTCAAGGTCACATGGCCCAAACATAAGAAAAAATTGTAAAACATGGCTCATTTATCTCTGAATTTTAGGAACCCAATTTGGCTGATTATTCACAACATTGAGCTTTATTTGACCTTGAATGACCTTGACCTACTTTTCAAGGTCACAGCCCCAAACACTGGAAGACCTTATGTACAAGGTACTCATGAATGCCTAAGGCCACACATAATTGATCTTTAGCTTCTCGGATCCTCTCAAGGCACTTTTTCTAGGGTCGGTCGGTAGGACAAAAAAAAAAGGTATTAAAAATTTTTTTTTTTATAATGTCAAAAAAAAAAAAATTTTTTTTTTTCAATTTTTTTTTTCCATCGGCAGCAAATCTATTGTGTCGGCGGGTCCGCGAAGCTAAGAATCAATTATGTGTGGCCTAAAGTAAGGAAGGCAATATTCGCAGGGACTTTGCAACGAATGAACATCATTAATGAGTTTGGCTTTGGATGTCCTTGACCAACTTTTCAAGGTCACAGTGCCCCAACACTGGAAAACCTGGTGAATGAGATAACCCATGAATGCCTGAAGTCAGGACTGCCATATTTGTAGGGATGATTCACAACATTGATCTCTCAGACAAGCTTGACCTTCAATGACCTTGACCTACTTTTCAAGGTCACTGGACCCAAACATTGGAATATTTTCATCATAATTCAATGAATTCTTCGAGTTAAATGTACTGCTTTTGCAGTGATTAATTTTTTGACCACATTAACCTCTCTGTGTTGCAATGTATTTGTCTTCCAAATAAATCCTTGGATTCTTGTTAACATTTTAATTGGTCTCTCTTTGCAGGAGATGTATGGCAGCCACCCCATGAACCTGGTCCGTGTTGTCAAGAACTGCATAGCAACGGAACAGAAGTTAGTCAACCAGGTGGAGAGTGTAAGTAGCGCCCTCTGGGGTATTTTGTATTCTTGTGTTCTTTTCTTTCGAATTATGAACTTGGCACCAACCTGGGCCCCACGGTCATTTACGACCTTAGGTGGCTACTTCCTGACTCTGTGATTTGATTTCTTCGAGAGAACAATGTAATCAACATGAGCTCAACAGTGCAACATTGAAGCTCCTGTGCTTTGGGGTGTATTTCTTTTGCATTGAAGGAACTACGGATCAACCTTCACACCTTCATCTTGGCAAATATATTTGGTTTACTCCTAAAAGATCACATTTCCAGTTTTTCCACCATCTTTGTGGACACGAGCTTCCTAGAATTGAGGTCACCATTATGCAGCCAATTAGAATGATTCTTACAATGGCAATTGACCTACTTATCAAATGCAGGATGTAACGACTGCTATGATATGGTCGATATATGTCTTGGAAGGTCAATATGAAAAAGGGAGATTGATCATTAATGTATTGTATAAGATACAGAGTAGTGAGATTGCACATATTGCACATATATATATAGTGACATTGTTTTGTGATGATACTTTCAAACATACTGGGATACACTATGGATAGATACAGCTCTGCACAAGCTCAACACTAAATCTGCAAGATGTGCCAAACAGCAGACGACATGTCATTTCCTGCCTTCTAGCCCATAGAATACGGCAGGTGTTGGTCTAGAATGGAGGACCGCCACTTTTCTGTTAATGAACAATGAAAGATGCAATTGTTGGGTTTCTCTTCCTTGGAATATGGAATAAGCTCTTGCTTCATAATGGCTAGGCACAAAATGGTTTCACCACAAAATGGTTTTGGTAACGAGCAAGAGTCGATGTGATATCATATGTGGGATATCGCCCTTATTATTTGATTAACTTGTTCTATTATGTGCTTTTTGTTATTTGGTTAGTTCCTATTATTATTAGATGCATGGTAATGTTATGACATATTGTTGATCAACCTGCTGTAGAGAAAGAAAGCAAGGAGGTCATAGGCTGGAGAAAGTCCAATCGGGGCTTAGTCTGGTATGATTTACTATCAACTTGGATCTGAATTATAATGATTTGGAATAGATTTGAAACATTCAATATCTTTCTAAAAATAATAATCTTTGAGTGGCTTCAGGAAGAGATTAGAATCTTTGAATGGCTTAGGGAATAGATAAGAATGTTTGAATGGCTTTAAGAAGAGATATGAATTGTAAGATGACTTTAGCAAGAGACTATAATGTTTGAATGGCTTGTGGAAGAGATTAGAATGTTTGAATGGCTTCTGGAAGAGATTAGAATCTTTGAATGGCTTAAGGAAGAGATTAGAATGTTTGAATGGCTTTAGGAAGGGATTAGAATCTTTGAATTGCTTCTGGAAGAGATTAGAATCTTTGAATGGCTTAAGGAAGAGATTAGAATGTTTGAATGGCTTGAGAAGAGATATGAATTGTAAGATGACTTTAGCAGGAGACTATGATGTTTGAATGGCTTGTGGAAGAGATTAGAATGTTTGAATGGCTTTAGGAAGAGATTAGAATGTTTGAATGGCTTAAGGAAGAGATTAGAATGTTTGAATGGCTTTAGGAAGAGATTAGAATGTTTGAATGGCTTTAGGAAGAGATTAGAATGTTTGAATGGCTTGAGGAAGAGACTAGAATGTTTGAATGGCTTAAGGAAGAGATTAGAATGTTTGAATGGCTTTAGGAAGAGATTAGAATGTTTGAATGGCTTTGGAAGAGATTAGAATGTTTGAATGGCTCTAGGAAGAGATTTGAATCTTTGTAGGCTTAAGAAAGAGATTAGGGTCTTTGAATGGCTTAAGGAAAAGATAAATATCTTTTTGGTGGCTTTTAGAAGAGATATAGAATTTTTGAATGGCTTTTTGAATAGATTGTTAGCTTAGAATGGCTTTTGAGAGAAATTAGAATATTTTAATGGTCCTTCGGAGACACTAGAATTTTAGAATGACTTTTAGAAGCAATTGGAATCTTTGTATGGCTTTTGGAAGAAATTGGCGTCTTGAAATTAAAAATACCTGTGGAAGAATGTGGAATCATTTTCCGACTTTTGCCCGTTTTAGGAAGAAACAGTGATGATTGAATGACTTATGAATAACATGTGAATGTACTTTCATGTACCTCCTACCTGCCTTACCACATACCTTTACCATCCAGATCTATTCTATACTTATGCATCGGAAATCTTAATGTATTATAAATTCTGCACTGTATCTTCCCACTTACATTTCACCAAGAGTCCAATGTACCTGTATGTGCGGTTGCATTGTACCGCTATTTGTGATCTTGCCGCCCACGTTAGATGTCTGCTATGACAGGCATTGAAAAGACCTTCGCTTAAATTCCTTTTTTTGATGGCAGGCATGTGTGGGTTGATGAGATTTGATGCCATTATGGTGCTAAAGATAGATTTTTTGTCTTACTTTTTTCGCCAATTTAATATGCTTCGATTCTGGAATCATTTTTTGAATTTGACCACAGGGAGCAAAGATTATATATCAGTATATGTGGATATAATAAAAATTTCATATGTATGTGGCACTATGTGGTGTAGGCAAGATATATATTCGCGAGTGGGAGGGAAAGATAGATTGTAGGCAGATAAGGTATCTTAGAAGTGTACCAGCATGGCTTGACTGTCTGCTATGTGAAAATAAAGATTTGTTTGTAGATAGATGGATAGATACAGGGTGGGTAAGAGAAAACTGGAAAATTGCGACAGACGCAGAACTTATTTATTTTCAACCATTTCCACTGAACACAGAACAATGGTTTTTGCAAATGAGCAAGTTTAGACAATAGACAACATTTTAATCTATGTGACAACCATTTTCTGCAATCACAGCCTCAATCACGCTTTCGAAAACTTTACAACTGTTTGTCACAACGTCAGCTGACATCTTGCCCCACTCTCTCTATATGGCTTCTTTCAGAGAGTCAACATTAGGGTGAGGGTTTCTATTGGTGGCCTTCTCCAAAACGCCCCAGGTTGCGTAGTCCAGAGGGTTAAGGTCTGGGCTTGAGGACAGCCAGAATTCTGGAGTATGGAGGGCAATTATAAAATTCCTGGTCCTCTTTGTCTGCCCACGGCTGCCAGGCTTCCTCTGCAACCCTTTCCCACTGGCTACGGATTGTTTAATGGCATATACAGTGCTCAGTGACACACCAACAATGTCAGAAATGGTCCGAGGCTTCACTTGGGCAAACAGGAGATCTGCCACCCTTTTCCTTTTCTGCTCCTAGGTCGCCATTTCTTGTCCCAGTATTGCAAGATTGACCTGATTTGTGGCTGATTAACAACTGTTTGCTGTGTTGTTGATTTCATAAGATTCCATTAATATGTTTGCGTTATACAGTAACTTAAAGATCATTCCAGATTTCCCTTACCCACGCTGTGGATAGATAGATAGATAGATAGATAGATGGATGGATAGATGGATAGATGGATAGATGGATAGATGGATAGATGGATAGATGGATAGATAGATAGATAGATAGATAGATAGAGATATATAGACAGATAGATAGACGGGTAGATAGATAGATGGACAGGTAGATAGATAGATAGACAGGTAGGTTTGTAGATGGACAGGTAGGATGGTAGATAGATAGATAGGTTGGTAGATAGATAGATAGATAGGCAGGTATGTAGATATACTTCTTCTCTAGTCTATAGTGACGGCGATACTGTATATATAATCCATTCGTCTACATAGTCTCATTACAGTTTACTTGTATCAAACACCCACAAATCCCACATGCAATTTATATAAATATATCATAAATATAAATTTGATATATATCTGGTATATGATATGTTGTTTTTGACATTTTTGAGTGCTGTTACTGACATTTAATTTAACTCAAATTTCTCAAATATTGAAATTGTTAGATATCTTATTCCTTGTGTCCTTGAAACCAAATGATATTGCTTTAAATGTTGGCTGTAGGTGTATTTCTGGTAGTTCTCTTGATTTTTACCAGCAATGCAGCAATGCAAGTTTGCCTGAAGATATTGGGTGTGGGTGCGAATCGTGTCGACATGAAATGTCTGCAATATTTTGAGATCTACTCACATCTGCTACATGGCTTTAAGTTGATTAAAAAAAGAGACGTAGTTTTAGAAGTAAATTTGTTTCAGCAATGGTTGATTTTGCCATTCTGAGTTCTTCTATGCAAAATCTGTACAAGTAAAATGATATGGCAATTGATTGAATAGGCTTTTATTTGGAGGGGGGAGTGGGGCAGATTGACTTAGTGGTAGCGTCCTGAGCTGCCAATCGCTAGGTCCCAGGACCCAGGTTCAATTCTAGCTCTGGTCAGGTCACCTTGTGTTGGACAGCAGTTTCAATCATCCTTCGCCTCATTGCCTATTCTCCTCTGTCCCAAATTGACTCCTGATTAACCAACCAAAGCACATAATTACAAGAAGCAATTCAATCAAGCAAAGCCCCAATCATCCATTCCATTATATGTTGACATATTACCAAAATTGTAAATATTACTTTGATGATATGGTAGCATTGCTCATACTGGTGCAGGGGGGTAGGGTTGGTCTAGTGGTAGTGTGCTGGACTGCCAATCGCTGGGTCCAGGGTTCGAATCCAATTCTTGCCAGGTCACCTGGGCCTATGTTGGACAGCTGTTTCAATCATCCTTCACCTCATTGTCGTGTCCTCCTCATGTCCTAATTAGCCTACCAAGTGCATAACTGCAGGTTGTCAAGCCCCAAGCATCCATCCATCCTCATGCTGGTGCAGTAGAAGGTAGTCATTTTCCATGTGATCGAATGTGAAAAGCAATAAGATGTATGAATGCTTTTGCTACCAACTGTAATAACCACCCAGATTTACGGTGTCAATATATCAATTTCTCACATAAATGGATATAAATTAAATATATGTACAGTACAACCCAAAATAAATTAAGAACATTTTCTGTTAGAAGTCCTCTGTTTACCTATTTTGCCCTCTTTTCTCCTCTCCACCCCAAATCTCCTTACAACTCCCTTTGACTCCTTACAACAACCTTAGCCCATATTAAGAACTCTATTTAGACAGCTACCAATGTAACTGCAATTAGCAGAGGTGCAAAATATCAAGTAAATCAAACACAATGGGGGTGATTGAGTTTAAATTGGTGTTGTTTAAATGTGATTTCAATGTAATTTTAAAAGGTAGTTTCAAGTAGGTAAAAGCAGGAAGTGATTCAGAGGTAGTCAAAAGGTGTGAAAGGGTAAAGTAGTGGCTGATTCTTCCTTCCTGCTGGGGTAAACATACTTTATGTTGGGTTGTACTGTAGGTTGAAATCTCGTTGTGGATATCGTACTAAATCTCAATTTCCAACCTTACGTGTTTGTTTTGGATTGATTAACTGTCAGCCATGTGATAGATCATCCTGTGCTTCAAAATTCTGTTGCTTAAATCTGTTATGTGCAATTTATAATAGATATAAATTTGATATGCTTATGATATGTCCTTCAGAGATGGTCAGTGTTGGTTGCGGCCACTGTCCGAGCCATTCAATTGAAATGAATGATATCCATTGAAATACCTAATATATTTATTTATTGTTAGCCCCAAATTCTATAAATGAATATTTATGTGTACATATTATGTATTTTGTATTCAAAGTTTGATATTTATTGTATGTTATGGGTTGCGTCGTCAGGTTGCACTATAATTGATAACAGTTCAGTAAAGTTTTGTAAATTTCTGTTGCATGAACGATCAGTTTGAAATGTTTTTCGACCAACTGGATGATGTTTTTTGCACAGTAAGTTGTATTTAAATTCTGCTTTATTTGGAAAATTGTTAGGTTTTTTTTGCAACAGTTAACATTTTTTCACTAGTGCTGTTGTATTGCAGAATTAGTTCTTTCAAGATAACAATCTACTTCGGCCTGGCTCAGTGGTCGCATGCTGAGCTGTTAACCTCTGTGACGCAGGTTTGATTCTCGGCCTGGACAAACAATAAGATGGATGTTTCACCCTGCCTGGAGTGCGCTTGCTTCATCACTGTGGTCTATTGTTTCGAAGAGGGGGAGGGCGGTCCAGTGGTAGCGAGCTTGGCTGCCAATCGCTGGGTCCAGGGTTCGAATCCAGCTCTTTTCGGGTCACCTGGGCCAATGTTGGATGACTGTTTCAATCATCCTTCACCTCATAGGGGTATCCTCCTCCTGTCCTAATAAGCCTACCAAGTGCATAGATACAGGATGTAAAGCCCTGATCATCCATCCATCTTTCCATTGTTTCAAAACCCCATCAGGGATCCCTGAGCCCTTCCATACAGTAGCGTAACTGGGGAGTCTCCATTGGGGGGGGGGGGGCACTTGGGGGATCACGCGATTCTCTGGAGGGGCACCCTGTATACTAATTTTATATTTTAGCCAGAGTTTGAAAGTTCATATGGGGGGCACCTGGGGGGGCACAGGTCCAATATGGGGGGGCCTGTACCCCCCCATAGGGACGCCACTGCTTCCATAAGACGGTTTTACTTCTCCACTGGACATTTCTGTCAATGAAATGGCTCTTTTTGATCAAATGGAATTCTTTTTTGTGTGTTTTCTAAATGGAATGTTTTTATTGTTTCAGGCGGCCATAGACACGTCCCAAGCCACCGCCAACCGTCAAATCATTCAACAATTAGAATATTTACACCATCGGACGCAGGTAAGTCGCCTATTGTGCAATTATTAAGAACTTTCTTCATGGACCAAAACTATCCTCAATTATTGGATTCTGAAATTTTTTTAAAATTATTAATTTTACTCTAAATATGTCTTCCAATGAAAAGTATTTCACTAAAACATTGCTACTACAAATATTTAGTGAATTATGATTATTTATTTATCCTTGTGTTGCTAGGAAACGGAAGAAAATCTTCGTACTCAGCAGCAGAAACAAGAATCGTTCATTATTCAATATCAGGAGAGTTTAAAAATCAATGGTAAGTTGTTTTTTGTGATATGTTTTTTTAGGGAAGCTCAGAAAATAGAATTTTTTAAAAATAGATCTATATAAAGATAGATTATCATAGTGAGTGCAGCCATCTAAGCCCAGTTCTGGATGCTGACAAGGTTGATTGATGAGATGGGACGGAGAGCTGGAGTCCTCAACATGTTACACCTTTACCCTGTCAGACATATTTTACTTGCCAAGCACAGAAACTTATACAAGGGACCACCAATTTAACATCTCATCCGAAAGACATCCATGAAGGTCCACTGAAAATTTTGGGTTCCCCAATCCCCACCCAGGGTTCAAACTTCAAACCCATGCAGAAAACACAAGTACTTAGCCCTGCTAACCAGTCTTATGTTATGTATCGATGCCACTGGCTCTGAAGCTATTTCTGCCTATATGAGCAGCTGCCAGCATAGGCATAATATCGGAGAGTTTAAAGCATTCTTCCCCGCAAACCTCAGAGAAAAGGCCCAAATTTTGGAAAGGAGGCTAAAAATTTGGGAAGATGATCTAATTAATATTATTGAAAATCAGTGGTTTCCCAGCAATTTCATTGGACAAGGTATAAAATTTGGATTGAAATTGGGGCAAATGTCGCTCACCCTCCCAAAAATTCCACCCTCCATACGCCTATGGCTGCCAGAGGCAGGTGTAATGATGAGATGATGAGGCTATGAGTCCGCTCCAAGGTGATCCTTGTCGCCAAGGGTGGGCTCTTTTGCTTGCCTCAGCATTGAACACTGAGTACAAGGCTTCAACGTAACAAGGCACCTTCTAGCTTTATATCGTGCAATTGACAATTGAGTTCCAAGATTGGGTTCGAACAAGGGGGAGGGTTGGTCTAGTGGTAGTGTGCTAGGCTGCCAATCGCTTGGTCCAGGGGTCGAATCTAGCTCTTGCCGGGTCACCTGGGCCTATGTTGGATGGCTGTTTCAATCATCCTTCACCTCATTGCCGTGTCCTCCTGTCTTAATTAGCCTACCAAGTGCATAAATACAGGACGTAAAGCTCCAATCATCCATCCATCCAAGATTGGGATTGGAACCCACAACAAGCCAGTGGTTGGACAATCTCAATATTTAAGTGGCTCAATAGTGCTACCAACTAGCTCAGCCAAAAAAGGCTAAATATTCAGGACTGGCACTGTAGAAGGAACACTTTGCAAGGACAGGTTTAACAATTTATTGAAGATGAATCTGTAACACCAACTCTTTTCATATCTCTTTTTATTTTCATACCTCTTTTTATTTTTTCTTAAAGTTATCTTCGACTCATAGTCTTAACATGGTACGATAACAGCAACCACCTCTCCTATATTCTTGTACTCTTATAGTTGCCTTCTGCTGATATGATTTTGTGTTGCCATGGCAACCTTTTGATCCTCCCCTTCAAATTTTGAACATAAAGGTTCTTCAGTAGCGCCCAAGAGAGAAAAAACTTCTTAACAATATTGGATAATGGGGAAATGTAGTATTTGCGATATTGCGCTCAAGCAAACGAGATTTAGTTTGTTTTATGTTTGATATATCTGTCTCATATAAGTGATGCAGGCATTTTATGTGTCTTGAGCAAATTGAGAGATATATATGCGTGTTCCTGTTGTAGAGCACTTCACAATGGAAATAAATTTATAATATATGATCTGTATTTTGGTAGGGTTATGCGATCTTCGTTAAGTTTGTTGTTATGTCTCTCGTTACTGCTATGTTTGTTTAGTTGTTGGCTCAGTGGTTAAGGTGGTGTTCTGCTGATATAGATTCTCTTGTGGAGGTATTGGGTTCAGATCAGTCCTGACTCTATTCAACAATGAATGGATGAGGGATGTGAACAGTTGAAAATTACCTAATAAGGCCTACCTATCTGAAACATTAATTGGACCTTTCAACGTTTGAACCCATCCTTAGCACATTTTATGTTTTCTATTTTTTTAGCACATTTTATATGCTCTGTTTCTTGCAAATTTTATTTGTTCTGTTTCTAGCAAATTTTATGTGTTCTATTTTTAGCACATTTGCAACAACTGAGCAGCCAGCCCAACGGACAAAGTAGACTGGACAGTGAGCGCCGCCTACAGGAGCAGAAGAGAAACATTGAGGTCCAGTTGACGCAGAAGGCCCAAGAATTACTGGAACTGCGTCTGGTGAGTTTGAAATGTTGTAATAAGTTTATTTGATATTTTGTTGATGTCACGTCAGAGAAACCTATCAGTGTCACTGTGTGATGTGCTTTTATGAAATCTGTAGTAAATTAATGTTGAGGTTTGTTGTTTCGTGAAAACTGAGAGTCAAACGAGACTGAAAAATACATGGTAAAAACTCACAGAAACATTGGCATTTTACAGCAAAAGTAATAAGCATGGGTTCAGAAGTGGCTTCCTAAGTAATTCTTAGAATACTGTTTTCTTCATAAATTCCATTTTCCGTTTCCATAGCAACTGGCGGATAAACACCACGAAACGTTCAAACAGTTGACCCAACTCCAGAGCCACATTTTGGACGAACATTTAATCAGTTGGAAGAGACAGCAACAGTTAGCTGGAAATGGGGCACCCTTCGAGGGAAGTTTGGAGACATTACAGCAATGGTAAGTCATGAAACATGTTTGATAGAGGCAATTACTTGTGTGTGAGGGTGATTAAGGTTGAACCCATGTGACGGCTGATCAAAAGTGTCTTTGGTTTGTCTTCAGAAGATTAGTTTACTTGGATTCTTGATTGGGGAGCTGTTGTGTTGGTTAGCAGCATCTCTAGAAAACCAGGGATAATTCTAGTCAAGATATAATTTATAATAGCCAGACTGTGAGAGCTTAAAGATATTTTCAAATGTATCACAAAATATTGACGCACACTTTAAGTCTTAGTGAATTTTGATGTTGCATTTAATGAAAAAATTAAAGAAAATAAACTTGGAGGATTGTAACAGTCAGTTTGCTGCATGTACATTGTACAATGTATATATTAGGGCCCTGCACGGGACGGGAACGGGACTGAACTTGACAAATTTGGCTGGAGTGGGACAAAGATTCGGAAAATTTTATCATTGTAATTGTAATGCCTAGAAAGGGACGGGAACAGATTTGGAAAGAACGGGCGGGAGTGAGACAAAAATCTAGTCCCGTGCAGGGCCCTAGTATATATACCATTATGAATAATTCTGCAACTGTTGTAAGACCACCCCTTCTGTGGTTATGAAGCGGTCTCTCATGGGGAGTGCGGTCTCTCATCAGGGTGCAATTTACACTGAAAATACTACTTAGTGCAGGAGGAAGGCAGTCACACAAGAAAGTTGGTCTTGCAACTGGGGACTTAAAATGCAGGTGGCACTACATATATCTCTAAAAAAAACTTCTGTTCAATATTTTCCCTTGTGAAATATGATATTACTGTATAAAACCTGGGCTGTCTGGCCAATGCCTTTATAATTTGCTATTTTCAGTAAAGAGTCAAGATTGATGAGCATTTTGACCGATGATTGATGAGGCAGATGATACACAATACTTTAAAAGTTTTCCCATCATTCATGTGTGCTTGATTAATTTAGCCTTATGTTGCGTGATGTGTACTGATTCGAAATTGTTCATTTGGTCCAAACAGCAATTTATAAATATGTTTCTGTTTTTGTCATTGAAAGCCCAAACTTGTTGATGTACATTAACTGACAAATACTCATTGTATAGATAATATTATTATTATGTTTCTGTCTGAGGTTTTCAATATAATAGTCTTTTATTTAATACTAGGAATAGGACGTACATAATTCTGATAATTACAAAATCATTTGTGGCCTTAATAGGTTGTCTGGCGATGACAAAATGCTCAAAATATGTTTTGTTAATCTTTCAGCAATGCCTCATTTGGAGCTATTACTGTAAATTGATGTACGCATATGAATCCATTTATTAATAACATTCCAGAAATTCCTTTTCTGTTGAATGATAATTGTCACAAATGTCTCTTTTGTCAATGGAATATAATAACATTCCAAAACAATGGTCAGTTATGAAACATGAATTAATTCAACAGGTGGCACTGGGGAATGTCAAGGTAGACAGTGACACCTGGTGTGTGCACTTAGAGAGAGATAGATGGATTAATCGATTGAGTGATTGATTGATGAAATGATTGGTGTTTATTCTGCGAAAGAATTCATCTGTACTAGGACTGAGATGCCATGATATTCATTTAAAAACAATGTGACATTGTAAAGGTGGCTGGGTGCTATAGGTTTGATTTTAGACACTGGCTGAGTCACTTGGACCCTTGTTTGATGACATTTTCAATCATCTCTGACCTCCTCTTTCTCCTTCTTACCCTGTCCTGGTTGGGAGTGTTAGCTGAGTCGTCGCATGCTGGACTGCCAATCGCTGGGTCCCGGGTTCGAATTTAAGCTTTAGCCGGGTCACCTGGGCCTATTTTGGATGGGAGTTTCAATCATCCTTTGCCTCGTTGTCGTGTCTTCCTCCTGTCCTAATTAGCCTCCTAAGTGCATAAATACAGGACGTAAATCCCATTCATCCATCCATCGATCTATCTTGTATTTATCTAAAACAACTTTCACTCCTTTTCTCTTATTATCACAGGTGTGAAAGTCTAGCAGAACTCATCTGGCAAAACAGACAACAGATCAGAAAGGTTGAATTATTGCGAACTCAATTGCCCATTGATATCCCTGCAGGCAAACAGGATCTGCTTCCTATGTTGAACACGACTATTACATCTCTACTATCTTCTTTGGTCACCAGGTGAGTTTTTGAACTGCGAATATGACTTATTTGCTGCGCAATTACTCGTGTTTTATTCCATTTCTACTGATACATGTCTTCACTGATGACAATGTTTTTCGATTCCTGGCTTATTTCATCACTTCAGTGAAAATACAAGGAGGGAGGGAAATGCAAGATTCATCTAATGAGAAGCTAAATTTGGTTTACAGTAGTAGAATATTGTTGTCTAATGGCATGTTTAATAATGCGCCGATTTTGAAAATTTAAAGTTGTACATACCATGATATATCCTAGAAATGTATGTAATCCTACTCAACTGCGTGAGACCTGCTGAAATGTACTTAGTAAGTTAGTAATGGGCATTTGATTATTCTGTATAATTTTCTAAATTATCAGTTACTTTTGATTCCAGTACATTCATCATAGAAAAACAGCCTCCCCAAGTATTAAAGAAGGATTCCCGGTTCACATCCACAGTCCGACTTCTTGTTGGGGGCAAACTGAACGTGCACATGAACCCTCCACAGGTCAAGGCCTCCGTCATAAGGTAAGGAGAGTATTCAACTTTAAGTAAGACCATGGGTTTCTTAGTGTAAACAGACATTTAGAATGTTAGATCAATAGACATGGCAAGTGTGGCCCTCTAAGGTCAGTTCAGGGCGCTTGCAAGATTTGATTGATGAGTTGATAGAGAGAGCGGGAGTCCACAACATGTTACACATTTACCCCATTTAAGTTCACGACCTTAGACTAAGTCTTGCCAAGCATAGACGCTGACTGCCAGTTTAACTTCTCATCCGCAATACATCCAGCTGGGATTTACCCCTCACCCTAAATCTACCATTACCTTACTGGATAGAAGTTGTCATAGGAGCTGAAAAATGATGTCGGGGACTGGGTTTGTAGTTTCTTGGTTCGATCCCCCCTCTGGCCGGTCACAAGGACTTATGTTGGACAGCAGTTTCAATCATCCTAATTGTAGAGTACTCCTCCTGTCCTGATCTGCCTCCTCCTGTCCTAATTGACCTGCATAAATACAGGACGTAAAGCACCAATCACCCATCCATCCTTCCTTTAACCATAATGAATGTTTCAGAATACTAATACCCTTCTTGACTTTCGTCTTCTTTCCAGTGAAGAACAAGCTCGCAGTTTGCTGCGCAGTGACAAAAGCGTCAAGAATGAAAACAGTGGAGATATCCTGAACAATGTGGGCACGATGGAGTACCACCAGGCCAATGGGCAGCTGACCGTCACTTTCAGGAATATGGTAAATAATCATAAAATCAATAATACCATGACCAACCATCGATACATATTATGATTGAAGAAATAGGGAAGTCTTCTACTGAATTTTATGCAGCAGCAGCAGTTTGCTTTTAGCACAACCTGTTGCCTTTCAAAACATGATGACGGTCGTCCTTAATCTATTATTTTTTTCTAGGCCTTAAAAAGAATCAGAAGAGCAGAAAAGAAAGGGAATGAAACCGTTACGGAAGAAAAGTTCTCCATCTTTTTCCAAAGTCAGTTCTCTGTTGGAGGGGGAGAACTCGTCTTTCAAGTCTGGGTAAGTCATCTGTTACCATAGCAACCAGAAATCACCATAGCAACCACCCTGGAATGTATACCCTAGTTGCTAACTTTTGCTTTCTTGAATTAGGTTTCGTGAAACTGGAAAGTCTGTTTCAAATGGTTCAATTGTTAATTATCAAAATTGACTTGCTTTTCAGACGCTGTCTTTACCCGTTGTTGTGACAGTCCACGGCAACCAGGAATGCAACGCCCTAGCAACCGTGTTGTGGGACAATGCCTTCGCTGAACCGGTAGGTTCTTGTTAAGTTTAAACTTTAAAGATTCCAACCTCATTACCCTGAATCTTATGCTTACGCCTAGTGGGTTTTTACCGTACTAACTTTACTAATCTTGCTAATTAGTTGATCTTCTAAATTTGATTTTGCTACCTGTAATCAATTCTTCATAAGCTTTAGATGATTTTTAGAGTCCCTGCCTGTTCCAATTAAAACTTAATTCTTTGCAAGTCGTTTTATTTAACACTTGGGTTTTTGATTGATCACTTGGACTTGATCTAACGTAGTTGCACTAATTAGTAGCCCCTATTAAATGGGTTAAATCGCAGTGTCTGAACTTTATGATAGGTATGGATTGAAACGATAAATTACTTTCTAAAATAGATGATGATTTTTGATCCAATTTATGAATATGAATTTGATCAAAGCTCACATACTTATTGTCTATTATAAATTCAAGAATAAAAATTTTGCGGTGTAACTTTTGACTGCCTCAATTATATGGATTAATATGTCCAATATCAAAAGTTTATGTAATATCTGTTCCTCCCACCATTAGAATGAAGCTCTTTATGGCTGTCTATGAAAAATAAAATATTGTAAGTTTTCCCACCTACATATCACAAAGCTACATGAAGCCACCAACTGGAGGCCCTATCACTTGAGTTGTCCTGGAAAATTGACACCTGTAGGTCCTTCATGCATTGTTGAAGGATGAGTAAGTTTTCCAGACCAGCTATCACTTGGAGGACCTCAGATATCACTTTTTAAGAGACCAGGAAAGAATATATGGCCACGCTGAGAAATTCTTTCATGTGTTTTTCATGACCAAGAAAGTTTGGCTACACGATGCCATGTTTAAGTAATAATATTAAAGACAGGAATGAATGACACTGCGATTTCCTACTTATCTTTTTTTAATTTTTTCCTCTCTTGATTGGGGATTGAGTTTGTTTTAGTCGTTTGCTTGCCCCTGTTCCATTCCAGTTCGTCCTGGATGGCGGAGTGGTGATCTTGGACGGCGTTCCCATAGAAACGACCTTACACAAGGTAGGCCAAGGTCACCCTCCCAGCAGCATGTCACATGACCACATTGTCACATGACCATGTTGAATGACACACCACATGGTCGCCTTGTCATTGAACGCTTTGTCTCATGCCCTGTCATTGGCTGCTGTTATGTCATGTGACCACCCTGTCAGTCATATGACTATATCACATGACTGTCACATGACTTGTCTCTCCACCAATCAGCATTGTACCGTATCTGTCTTCTGCACGATTGTTCTTTTTTGTGTCTGTAAGTTAAGCTGCATCTATTTGAACCTCAGCTTTTTGGCCTTCAATTAGAGCATTTTTAAGATGGCCTCCTCCCCCCCAAAAAAAAACAAAATCAAAATTACAACATTTTATACTCATTATATTGGTAAGGAATTTTAGCTCAGTTGGTAACCCTCTATGCCTCTGCAATTTCTGTGTCCCAGGTTCAACTCCAGCTCTGAACCTATGGTCGAAACCAGTGCATAGATACAGGAGATAAAGACCAAATCATCCATCCATCCATATAAAAAGGCTGAGGATCAAATAAGCGTGGCATGATAATGAATATTGTCCACTTTATTGATAATTATGTTGATTGTGCTGTTGTACTCTCTTTAGCATTGTGCCACTTCATCAATGTATCATCTTGCACCGACTTTCAGAATGATTTTAATAAACTAAGAAATGGAACCAGGGCTGCAAAATTGAAGCTTATTTAGCTAATATTTCAAAGTTTCTTGTACTATGTAAATTGTGGGCTATAGACTGTCTCTATCTCCATCTATTAGGAAGAAAAGAAAACGCTATTCTTGTACTTTTTGGCTTTTATTGAAGTTAGTTAATCGACTATTAAATTGTTAATTGACTATAAAATAGCATAGTCGTGGCTGTTTAAGTGATTTGGCAATCTAAGGCTTTTCAGTTTTCAGAGTAAAGAGTGAAGTTTCGAATTAATTAACAGACACACTTATGACAGGGAAAAAGGATTGTATCTGTTGTAAAAATGTATGTTTAGTTATGCGGTCATCACCAAACGATGTCATTTACTGTGACTGTACAATGTATTATAATTGTTATGATCCTTGTATTTTATATGTGAAATGTTTGTTTTTGATACTATTGATGTTCTGGTAGTACAAATTGTCATCTGCCACACTTATTTAATTCTTAGCTTCTGGGATCGACAACCGAAGCAGATTTTCTGCCTACAGAAAAAAAATTGACTTACCCCCAATTGTTATGTAATTAAAGAAAAAAAATTAAGATTGCAGCTTTTTTCTTCATCCTACTGACCAACCCTACTAAAATTGCCTCGAGAAGATCCGAGAAGCTAAAGATCAATTATGTCTGGCCTTATTATAATATATACTGTATTGTCATATTGTAAAAACAGTCCTTCAATGGCTCTATTATTCATCGTTTTGAAGCATCACATTTTGTAAAGTTTTTATTGTAAACCTGTGTTCGAAATTTGCTGGGACAGCTGAAATTATGTACAAATTGTTAGTGTCAGTATACCTGTGGAGATCTTATGGTTTAGGGATCTAAATTCCAATCAGAAATATGACAGAAACCAAAGTTATTCGGCTTTCAGTTTAATGTTTGGGCCCCAAAGACCTCAAACCTGGGAAGTTGGTCCGGCATTCCATGTCTTTCTCCTGTCCTAATAAGCCTACCAAGTGTATAAATATGGGACATAAAGCCCCAATCATCCATCCATCGATGGACCAGCAAGACTTTCGAACACTTGTCTCAACAGGCTATATTTTCTATATTTGTATTACGTTGTATCCTGTGTCAGTTTCCACAAAAGCAACAGTTTCAGCATATTAAATCTGTCTCTCATATCTGTGATACCATTTTGTTCTCCTGCATATGATTGAATGATATCTCTGATTTTCATTTCAAGGGTCGCGTCCCTTTCCACGTACCTGACAAAGTTCTGTGGTCTCAACTAGCGGAGGCGTTGAACGTCAAATTCATGGCCAGCACGGGGAGTGGGCTCTCTGCGGAACAAGTCCACTATCTTGGGAGCAAACTTTTCGGTGAGTCTGTCACAAAGTTTTTCGTAAATTGAGCTCCACCTTGTGGAAAACTGCACAAACAAAATACAAATTTGAGTAGCAGGACAGCATTCTGTGGGCTTACTATGCTGGCCTGCAACTGGATCAACAAAATCAATATTTTACTTGTCATGATACCAGTCTCCGATTGGCCACTTTGTCGAAAGACTGATATCAGGCAAGACAGGAAATGGGGGCAGCCAGAAAATGTTCAATCTTCTTACACTCTTCTCAGATGTACAGAATCAAGTTACTCCATATGCCCCCAGTTCCAGTCTTGTTCTGTGAGACCCCAATGTGGTCAGATGTGTGTTCTTGAACTCATAAAAAATAACTGGTCATCCCAAGATGCCAGCATTCGCAGCCATAATTTCCAGGGCTTTTAGAAAAAGATCATTATGATAATAGTATCTGATAACAGCTATTGATTTGTTTTCTAAATTTCAGGTACTGCTGATGAGTACACGGCTCAACTGGTCACATGGTCTCAGTTCAACAGAGAACCCTTGCCTGGACGCAACTTCACATTCTGGGAGTGGTTCTACGCCATCTTGAAACTGACGAAAGACTGGCTCCAAGGACCCTGGAAGGAGAGGTGGGTGCTCAAAATTACTTTTAAGTTTTATTAAAATAAATCAACAATAACCAGTAGCAAAATTATGAGGGGGGGTGGCACAAGGTGGCCTGGGACCCTTGCAGGTACCCCCCCCCCCCCCATATTAAAATTAACATCTTAATTAATACATTCAATAAGTACTGCAGGTGTCACCTCCCCAAGAAAATTATTGGCCCCCAGGTGACCGCCCCCCCTCAAACTCAAGACCCCAGTTACACCTTTGACAATAAACTCTAGCCTGGAGCAAGGAAAGCCAGGGAGGTGTAGGCTGAATCAAATTCTTTGTATTTATGTTCAGTTTTTAGCCTGGCTCACCAGGCTAATTCAGGAGTAATGGTCTGAAAATATTGTCTGTCAACTCTACTGTTCAATAACTATAGGTTCAATATATCTGTTTTTGTGTTTTATTGGTTTGTTAGGGCAGCTAGATGTATGGAAATAACTTTTTTTTTCAATTTCAAAAAATTTTTTTCCCAAATTTTTTTTTCTTCCAAGATTTAAAAAAAAAAAAAAAAAAGAATTTCAACTTTTTTTCAATTACACTAATTTTTCTTTTTTTTCAAAAAGAGGAAATCGGGCAACTTCTGTTTTTCAAATTTAAACATTTTTTGTTCCAAGATTTACAATTTTTTTTTTCCTAAATTAAAAAAAAAAGAAAAAAATTGTTTTCCTAGATTAAAAAAAAAATCAATTTTTTTTGCTCCAAATTTTTTTCAATTTCGCCAATTTTTTCAAAAATTGTACACATTCTTTTCGTGGTTATTACACGAGCAGGGCTCGTGTTTACAAGGACTAGATCCAGTCATGATCCGGTTTTCAATCATTGCAAATCTCGTTCTCATGCATGGCCTGCAAACGTCACATTAATGCGTTGCTTACCTGTCTAATCAGTCATCTAAACTATCGGGATGCGACATGGTAATCCTCAAGCATTTCTGTTACTTTAATACCCATTTAAGGCTTTATTTCAAGTGTTTACAAGTCATGTCTCTCGCCATTCACGCGGGCATAACCGGAAGTAGAATTCTGGGGATAGTTCGTCGCATACCCACCAGAGGGGGCGGAAAATGTTGCGATCAGCGCACCTAGTGTTTTCTTTTGGTACTACCACTACAATAACAACAAATGATGAGATCTGCTTCTACATGAGGAAGAAAATGAAGAAAGCACAGTTGCAAATGTCAATCAAGGATGTCTGTCAATGAGATATGTCAATGATGGCAGTCACTCAGCCTGAGTAATCCATGGTGCCTATTAATCAGTGCTATTCCTAGCCATTAGCCACATTAGCATTGGCTAATGCATCTTCTAATGAAAATTACACATTTTGAAGGCAATTACCCACACATAATTCTCCTGATTTCAGGTGGAAAGGCCTGACTGATAATATTGGAAAGGTGTTCATTGCAATTTTGGTTAAGTTATGTCTGAAAGAAGTTTATCCCTCTCTTAGATGTGTTATTTGCAATTGAAACACTGAGGTGTCAAGACAAGCTGAACAATTACATGATATGTTGTTGCAATTATGCATTAACAGTACTCTCAAGCATGTTTTTAGTAAATTTGGCCTTATCTTAGCTCAGTGAGTCCTGGGGATTTATAGACACCCGTAAAAATGTGTCCTTTGTAAAAATAGTGCGTAAATTTGCGATAGGGACAGCTACATGAGAACTCTGGCCCCAATAATTAATCCATTGCTTGATTTATTTAGAAATTCAGACTTACAAATTTAGGAGGGGGGCCAACCATTTAGTTCCGGGGGGGGGGGGTATTTTAAGTCTGCCAATTCCCCAAATATTCATTCCCACATCAAGCAACCCCTTGTTAAGATGTACCCCCACCCTAAATAATTTTTTTCAACACTGCCTAAAAAAATAATTTAGTCATTTCACCAAAACTAAGTATTTACTTCAACACAACTCCAAGCCCCCCTCCCCCTCCTTACATGGTGAAAAATGTAACTATGCCGCCTATCACTGCCAATGCAATTTTCTAGTATTTATAAAAGCCTACCTGAAAATGGATACGCTTGCACTTCTATCCACACTTGCTAACTATTTACACTACCTTACAATAACAAAATATATAGTCCCTGATGTTACTATTTCTTGCGATTATTCGCCTTGCGTCCGCAGCACAGTGGCGTCCCTATGGGGGGGCACGAGGGGGCACAGGCCCCCCCATATTGGACCTGTGCCCCCCCAGGTGCCCCCCATCTGGACTTTCCAACTCTGGCTAAAATATACAATTAGTATAGCGGGTGCCCCCCCAGAGAATTGCGTGCCCCCCCAGGTGCCCCCCCATTTGAGACCCCCCAGTTACGCCACTGCCGCAGCAGTAGCATCCCTATGGGGGGCCACAGGGGGCCACAGGCCCCCGCCATATTGGACCTGTGCCCCCCCAGGTGCCCCCCCAGGTGCCCCCCCCAGGTGCCCCCCATATGAACTTTCCAACTCTGGCTAAAATATACAATTAGTTTAGTGGGTGCCCCGAGAATCGCGTGCCCCCCCACGTGCCCCGCCACTAGAGACTCCCCATTTACGCCACTGGTCCACAGTTAAAACTGCTACTGAATTATTCTACCACCACGACTCACACAGGTGTACTCCACTTACTGGGGATACTTATATAAAGTTTTATTAGACATCTGAATATCAAGAAGATACATGTGTCCGCAAAAAATAGGAAAAAATACAACAATAATATACTGTATGCGGCCAGCCGATGCACCCAATATCACATTCCAACAATCACTGCCTACCACCTGCTCGTGTTGCATATGGAAATATGCTCCCATCTAGTTTGGATATTATTTTGTACATAGAACAAATACAATAACAACACTTCACTTGCCGCAATTCAGAACCACCTTTCTCTCCCATTTCCAAACCAAAAAGTAGACTTTTAAAACTATTTCACCCAGAGTCCGCGAAAATAGCGTGTGACCGGCAAAAATACAGTGGTTACCTGCCCAAATGTCCGAGGGTTATGCTGAAGAGTCAATGCATTGATTCAGCAAGCATTGCAATTAGCACAGGCATTTGAAATCTCCAGTGCAATTGACAAACATCAATGACACAAATTGGTTGGCAGAAGTGTGAAATGGATTGCAATTTAGCATCAGAAGTGTCAATGCCACCCCTGGTGAATACTTCAAGATTGCAATTAGCCATTTTCATCTAAAGCAAGCACATTATTGTTTTTGCATAAGCTTGGATGTCTTGCAAGCCAAGGTCGCAACAGTAAGCAGGGGTCCTGTGTGAATTATACATAGACAGATAAACATAAAGTAGAAAGACCTCAACTGATTGACTTCATTCAATAAAGAGTATGTAGGATAGCACAGAAAGATTTTCTACTTATTCCAGGTAGCCCTGCCTGGTGCAATGATACCAACAAAATTATATTCAATACTCAATTTTTGAAATATTGTGATATTTATTATATATCAATGTATCATATACTTGTAATTAGACCTATAGGTTTAACAAGCCTATGCGAGGAGTTAGTGGACTCTATTATTAATACGGGGCTCAGTTTGTGTAGTAACTTTAGGCCTATATGCCATTTGAAAATAATGAAATGGGAATTTGGGCAGGTAGAAATTCATTCGGGCAGGTAAACTTCAGGAACTACCTGCCCGAATGTCCTGTACATCAAAAGCACTTTTCGCGGACTCTGATTTCACCAGCATTGCTACATATTTTGCCGTCATCACTGCCACTTGAGCCAGGCTTTGAATCCGCGGATTCTTGTCTAGGAAAATGAACCAGTTATTTTAGCAATTTTAGATCTTGATTCAATCTATTTTCTTCTTCAGGCTCATCCACGGCTTCATCAGCAAACAGGACGCCCAGAACTGGCTCAAGAAGTACCCGCGTGGAACGTTCCTTTTGCGCTTCTCTGACTCAGAGATAGGGGGCATCACCATCGCCTGGGTGGATGACGACCCTAACAAACCTGGTGAGGCATCACAAAACTAACTGTTGTGCGAAAAGTAGGGAATCTTGCAAAAATTGGAGAAAAAAAAGTTGTATGCAGTTTATGCATTGCTGCTAAAGTGTTGCAGTACATACCTGGATCCTGAAGTAACAAGAAATAGGTTGCTACCTGGGTAAATGTCTTTTTAAAACAGACATGCTTCCTCTGAAAATGAGGAGCATGATAAATTGTAATTACCAATAGGCCTACTTCAATAAATTTGAAGACTTCTTAAAGTGGAGAGTAACATATTTGATCTTCTTAGACCATAAAATAATGTTTTTACCAGGAGACCCAGCTTTTGTAGGTTGAGCTACTAGCACTGGGCTTCATGCTGTTGTAATATACAAGTAAGCCTAATATACAAGTATTTCCTTGCTGGGCCATTACACAATTACCCAAGAGCTGGATATTATTAGACTTTCCTGCATCCAGTAATGGAATAAGCAAACAGCACGCCTTTCCTTACTGGGCAGATCCCCTTTGGACTACTGTAACAGGAGGACAACAAGAATATGAAGATATGGAGCTTCCCAGGAGTTGCTGATCATCTGAGGTCCTCCAGAGGATGCTTGCTCCTCTCTTTGTTTGTTCGTTCGTTCAGTAATGAACTACACTCAACTAAACTAAACTGTTTTTGTTTCAGGAGAGAAGCAAGTTTGGAATCTGGCTCCGTT
Source organism: Platynereis dumerilii (assembly GCA_026936325.1). NCBI lineage: Eukaryota > Metazoa > Annelida > Polychaeta > Phyllodocida > Nereididae > Platynereis > Platynereis dumerilii. The sequence continues at coordinate 19,874,128 of JAPTHN010000014.1, read as the reverse complement.
CACAGACAAGGACTTCAAAATCCGAGGATTAGGGGACAGAATTAAAGACATCCACAACCTAACCCACCTCTACCCTGACATCCCCAAGACCCAGGCTTTCGGAAAGTTCTGGACCCAGGCCCCAGGTAAGATATTCATCTTTGCTATAACATGAGGCCCATTTATGCATTCTACTCCAAACAGCTTCCATGCGGGCCTTCCAGGAGTTATGGGGAGTTAGAGGGAGTTTTAGAACAGGAGTTAAAAGGGGATGTCCGGAGTTTCTGGGACTTCAAAGATTTACACGAGTTACATGCTTAAAGGGGGCTAATATGTAGCACATGTCGTAAATTTGCAGTGACCTGGGGTCATCACAGTTATTGGAAAGTTAAATTTAAGTTTGGAGCATCCTTGAATGTTTGTGTGTATTATATTTTCAGAATCTGCTCTGCCCAGTGCTGCTGGATATGTGAGGCCTGACATTACTACTGTTATCCCTGGGTATGTTCTATTTTTGAAGTTCTGTAGTTAACTGAGGTTCAAATCAAAAAATCTTTACACCTTTCAGCATTTATAATATGTATCATTCAACTAAGCCATCCACCGTAACATATACATATTTTAATATAACTTAACATAAACTGTGGTGGCAGTTGAAAAGAAGATTATTATGTTGAGAGTTTTTGAGTTTCCTTATTTTCTTAAATTTTTATGCATTTCTTTGCTACTACTCTGGAAGTGTGTTATAATGACAATTTTCTTGACAGATGCCAGCTTTATAAGCTGAACAGCTTATCTTGCTACCTTTATAAACATACACAGCCCACATAAGACATACTGTGAGCCAACATTAACCGGAGCAATCTTGTAGCCGTGTATTCCGCATTTTATGTTTTTCAAACCCATAAACTTTTTATTGTCTTCCATTCCAGCCTTAGCAACAGAGCCATGTCCCCCATGAGTTATGACGACCCACAGACGCCACAGGCCCAAGCCCCACAGAGTCCCCAGTCCACGGCTTATTGCGACAGCCAGGCGCCCTCTAGTGTGTAAGTATAGCAACTCATCTCGTCAGTGAGCACCAAGAACTGGGCTTAGAGGGTTGCACTTGTCATATCTATCTATCTATCAATCTATCCAATCTGTCTCATCTATCTACCTGGCATCTGCAATCAATGTTTTGCATCTAGCTTTTGTTCTGTGTTATATGTTGGTGATAGATGCTCTCCAGTTTAGGAGGTGGAAAATGTGGCTCCGTGGTACAGTTGGTAGCATGCTAGCATGCCTGCCTTCTACACCTGAGGACGTGGATTTGAACCCCCCTCCGGCCATGTCCAGAGGATATCACTTTAATAATGTTTGGTATGATTGCTGTTCTGTATGGTGAGCGCCAGTGAGCAGATTTATCTGGAATGACCGCTGTATAAAATCATATCATTATCATTATAAATTTGTGTTACATAACAATTGTTGATGTCGAAAAAAAATGCGCAATGGAACTAAGTTGTTGTTGAAAGATTAGCATTTTTCAGTGAAAGATTTCTGTATAAACTCAGCAACATTAAAAACGCACACATTTTTGAACAGCTTAAAAACCAACTTGTAAAGTAGATATTTTCATGAAATTTTACTCTGATGTCTGTTGATATATCTTGTTGAAGTCCAGAAAATTTCATAAAGAAAGAAAGCGAAATGGCAGGATTAGGCCACTTTTAGAACCAATGCAAATTGGTCCAAAATTGATTGCATGTGAAGTCTGTCACAGCTCAATATTTCGAGTGTGGAAATAATCAAGGTGGTCACTCAAGCTTTTTTATGGGGTTTTGGGAGTTTTGGTTGATTTTTCTGTCAAGTTGGTGTTTTTCACATTTGTTTGTCACATCATTTTCAACACTTTTTCATCATAAGCATCAAAAATTATCCTGGTTTTGGTCAAATTTAGACCTGAAATCTTGTTGGACTTCATCTGTTTTGACCATTTGAAATCAATAGTAAAGTGAAAGCATCGGTACTGTACTCCCCTATCCCCTTTTCAATTTTGCAAATTTTACATTTGACATTGTGTCACAAAAGCATGTCTGGCTCTTAGAAATATCCATGGATCCTGTTCAAACGTTCACAATCTTTAGTTGAGAAGCCAATAAGCAAATTTGCCAAGTTACATTAAGATAGATGTAATGTTTCAAAAGTTACGACTCTTTAAAAATGTGTGCGTTTTTAATGTTGCTGAGTTTAGCTTTAAACTACAGCTATGTTGAAAAAATAACTTGATTGTAAAACATGAATCAAACAGAATAGCATAAATATTATTATTTGGTTATTTCTAGACTGAGGTAGTCCCTGCATATTTACTAATGACTACCGTTGCCTCATTGCCGTGTGGCCTGTGTCATACTATCATGATTAGTCTAACAAAGTGCATGAATACAGGACGTAAAACCTGAACCATCTAATCACGTGTTTATTTATCTTCTAAAATATGTTGCAGTTCTACGGACCACACCATGGAGCATGAGCAGCAAGACTTCCCCGATTTCTTCACGATGGATTACAACCCTGAAGACATCACGGCAATTAATGTTAACGAACTCTTACAGATGAGAAACGAGGCGAACATGTGAAGAACTCGTTGATTGAAACTCACTGCCGTTACGTCATAGTTTGTACAAGCTTATCGAGTAGTGCAAATAGTACTAGATTGTAGATTATTGCTTGTGACGAATATGTTGCTTTTTAGCTAGGCATAAATTTTGCAGAAATGCTATGTTGCTGAGCTTACAATGCCGTACGTGCATTGAATGTTGATATTTTGTTGGTGAATCACGAGAGGTTGTATAAAACTGAGCTTCATATATATATATTATATATGACTGGATAAAGTCATTCAAATGACCAATTTGATATAAGGCCACACATAGTTGATCTTTAGCTTCTCGGATTCGTCTCAAGGCACTTTTTCTAGGGTCGGTCGGTAGGACAAAAAAAAAAAAGGTGAAAAAAAATTTTTTTATAATGTCAAAAAAAAATTATTATTTTTTTTCAATTTTTTTTTTCCATCGGCAGGTAATCTATTGTGTCGGCGGGTCCGCAAAGCTAAGAATCAATTATGTGTGGCCTAATCGAAGATTGAGTGCAGATATGTGGAACTCAAATTTCAGATGTTGAATGCCTATTCAATTTCAATTAAAGTTTAAGTAATTACGCTTGAGTGCTTCTGAGATAGTATGACTAAAGCAATTGAATTTTATAAATTTGATATAACTGAAAGTTATCCATGCTCTGGAATATGCGGTGAGAGAGGCTTTAATAACTTATGAAGTTATCCAATGGCACTGTTTGGCTGAATTTGTGATTTTAGAAAATTTAGAGTATAACCTTTAAATTAACAGGTGACGCCTGTAATTTCAGTGAATCACAAAACAGATGAGATGTTAAAAATTACAGAACAAAGGTATGAATAATTCAACATGGGCACAGTGCTCTAGCTTGTAATCAAAGAAATTGTTACTTAGTAACATTGCTGATGTACTTAAAGTTAGTTATAATATGATATGATTGGCATGGCGTGATATGTCACAGGCTACTTGTCATAGTTGCTGAGGTTACTCGATACCACCAGGTTAAGTTCAGTCAGTTTTTTTATGCTGATGATATTAATTTTTTAGTTGCAATATATGATGAAATCCAAGTCGTTACAATTTGTTATGTAGGTCTCATAATAATGATAATATGAAGCTATACTACTAGTTACTCCAGTTCTTATTCTGTTGCAGGATGTGACGAATGATTAATTACCAATCTTTAAAAGTTATTTATCTTTTCTGTATTTGTTGAATGAATATTATCATCTGTTATTTTGCTGCATGCTTCGTTAATGGCATTTGTCAGTTGACTTTCGTGCAATCATGATGTTGTTCGAATAATTAAATTAACGGTGAACTAGTGAAATTGTGAAAGTGGAAACTGCATTTAACATGAACGCTCATTAATTTTGTGAAGTGAAACTATTATATATTATGGTGTGTGTGTGTCTAGATAGTGTGAATGATATATGAGTATTGAATTTGTTAGATTTTTATGAAGACGGGCCCTGAACAGACCCATAAAATGATATGATGTTCCAGTAAGAAAATCAAGTTTCTTGTATCTATTTTTTTATCTGACGATAGGCTCAACATGACCCATAATATGCGAGAAAAAGGATAAATATTAGCCTAAATCGAATATCCTGCATTTCTGTAAACATTTAACATTGTGTAATGTCAAGGCATTACACCAGATGGCGTTACCATCAACCACCTAGTGGATATTAATTACACTATATGATTCAAATTGTTTTATTTTGCAAAGATATTTTACGATCGAAAGGAATTAAGAGCAGTTAAATAGGGATCCTTCATACCTCCAAATACTTTTGATATAATATAAATATCTCAAATGATTATATCAATGACTTTGCATTGATTATAATTGATTGTAGTATATTTTTGTTATGACTATTTTCAGAGTGTATGTACATCATACCACAGATATATATTAATAATATTTGTGTTATTATTAATATTTAATAATATTACATGGCGCTTTTTAAAATTGTGTGAATTTTTGACAAAGTTGTGTTAGATATTATTGAGTATTATATCAAATGTTATATGACTGATTTTATCAAAGCATGTGTTATGATAAATTTGTAATCATGTTATAGTTGTTTAGAGCATGTCATGAAATAATTATATTAATTGGTATTTTGTTTGTTAGTGGATTTGTGAACTTATTAAATATTTAAATAACTATTGTGGAACATTGAAAGTTCAATGTTTTGTAAGTAAAAGATCGTTAGAAGAGGTTAAGGACAAGTTGAAAGTCATGTCTGGAAAACACATTTGATTATTAATGAAATAAAGTAATTAATTATAATTGGAATTTCTGTCAATTTAGCACATCTTTTAAGTTGCTTATGAAATTGTGGTTTTTAATGAAAGTGTCTCGAAAGGTGGTATCTGCATTGCAGTACATGTAATGATGTTTTACATCACATGACGCTTTTGACTGATGATTTTAATTATTATGTCAGTTGTTCGAAGGTCATTGATAGTTCAACAAAAATTATGATCTTATTTTTTTATCACTTTTAATGAGCTATTACAAAATGGTCAATCGATATTTGGAATGGAGTATTGAATTCTATTCTGAATATGGAAAGGTCAAGAGAATACACAGACTCGCGGAGTCCAATTAATGTGCAGTATAATATATTGCGTGAGTTGTACATTAATCATGCCCAAAATAATTATTTTAATGAATACAAGGCTTATATGCGTATGCTTGAGATTGTTTTTAGTTTGCTGGACAGATTGACAGATATAATATAGATAGCTAGATAGCCATAGATATATATAGATAGACAAATTGTTGCTTTTGTTGGATGATGTGCAATAGATTAGATAGCTTACCGCATGGTGTTCCGTACTTAATTTTACGATTTTCAATGATTTCTTTTATTTCTATCACCTCATATCTTATAGATATGATTACAATCTGTTATCTTTTTATCTTGTAGTCTGTGACATCTTATCTAATCATATCTACAGTGCCGCCTGTAAGTAAGTGAAACGCATGATTTTGTGCCATTGCATCAATGTTAAACATCCTTAACCAAAATGCTTCTGGAAGGACGAATTCTCATCCGATGAGAGGAAAACATTTTGGGTCATAAAGGCCGATATGTGAGGAATGTGGGATAAAAATAGCTGCCAATTTTCTTTGCTGTAGTTGGAGTTAGGTATGGGTCAAAGTCTTTGATAAGTAAGTGAAACGCAGGCCCAATGTTAAAACATAGGGAAGGGTTGTTCACTTACTTATCAAAGACTTTGACCCATACCTAACTCCGACTACATTGGAGAAAATGGGCTGCTATTTTTATACCACTTGCCTTACACATTGGTCTTTATGACCCACTTTGTTTCCCTTTCATCCGATGAGAATTCATGCCTCCACAAGCAGTTTGGCTGAGGATGTTTAGCATTGATGCAATGGCACAATGTCATACGTTTCACTTACTTACAGGCGGCACTGTAATGTTATCCAGACATTTTATGGTATCTAGAGATATATCTACGGTATTTCTCCTTCGACTGCTGATCACATACAACTTGCCATTGTAGTAGAAACGTGATTTTAATCTGTGAAAATATTTTGTGAGATAGATTTGTTAAGTGGATTGGTGAAACAAATCCATGAATTTAAATTGTGAATTTAATTTATGAAGCTGATTTTGAATTTAATTTTTGAAGCTTATTTGTAGTTTCCTCATGAATACTATTAAAATTAATTTTAGAATTTGATTCATTGTGGAAATTTGTGAAAGTAATTAATCCGTTAATTTTTAACACTAACATATTTTGGGAATTTTTTAAAATGTGAATTTGTGAATCAAATTTAGGAGTGAATCGGCTACATAAATTGAATTTGTGGATTGAATTTGCGAGTAAATTTATGAATTTGTGAGAATATTTTGTGAAATTTGTGAATATTTATGTTGTACCATATTAACCCCATGTTGCCTTCTTGTTATATTATGAGAGTTGTTAAATTTGTCGACTTGAAACGGTACTGTAATATTCATCAAGATATATGTATCAATATAAAGATAGTAATCAAATTATAATTTCAAGTTTATTGTAATTGTATATATGAAGATGTGATTGTACTCTAGTACTTATTAATAACCGGTCATTTTGTCAATGGTGCTTGTAAAACTGTATCTCAATTTTATTCAGCTAAAAAAATCTGTTTCTAATCCGGAGAACAATTTAGGCCAATTTAGAATGTCTTAGACTAGACATATGTTTTAAAAGAAATATTAACAGCCATGTTGAAAAATCACTGGAGTTTGCAAATATAATGTGTGAATGTGCTAACGTATTAGCTTAGCTAACATATAACATACGGCATGAAAAAAGATGTAACATTTTTGACATTCATAACTTATTATATAATAATGTAGGCCAAAGGATAGATAAATTTGGTGATTATCTTAAAATTCACGTTTTTGCTTTGCTTGGTGCTTTATTAGGAAAAGGTAGCTCTATTGGACGAGATAGTTTTGACCTGAGGCCTTTGTTTAGGTATAAATTAGTCAAATTTGTTTTGAAATAAATTCAATAAAAACTGTACGCACATTTAGTTTTGTTAAGTAAATTTAGAAAAAGCTCTTGGTGACTTTAGAAAAGTCAAATAACTTGCCTAAATGTAGACTAATAATTACGACATCATACCTAATTTTTCGCAATTTAAATCTGCAGATAATTGGTGATAAACATTTTTAAAATTAGAATACCTGTCATTCTAATTATTGTTTTCTATTGTCTTTGATCTAAAGTTGTGAACTAATATCTAATCAGGCATTTCAATTGAAGCAGCTCAATTTTCTGATATGATCACTGCTGTTTTTATATACACTATTTTGAATTAATGTATGAACTACTATGGCACCATCTATAGTATATCCAAGTAGCTAATGTGATCTTTGTGCTTTCTCACAACATATATTCATTATTTGAAAAATGTTGATAAAATAATTGATATTATTAATTGATATTAATTGTGTATCGATAATTATTGTGTACCAAATGTGGCTTTAAATAATGAAACAAACGAGGAAAATTCTGAGAAAATATTATGATTATAAAATAAATTTACTATTTGTGGGAGTGTCACCCTCTTGATCCAGACCTTGCATAAATATTGTGTACTGCATTATATACCAGATGTATATTTTCATGGTTAAATAAATATTGTTATTAATGTGAATAAGCAGTGTTTGACTCTTTCTTTTTAAAAGCGCGAGGGAGGGCGCAGTGGCGTCCCTATATTGGACCTGTGCCCCCCCAGGTGCCCCCCCCCATCCCATATGAACTTTCCAACTCTGGCTAAAATATACAATTAGTATAGGTGGTGCCCCCCAGAGAATCACATGCCCCCAGGTGCCCCCCCCCCCCCCCGCTCAAGAGTCAAGACCCCCCAGTTACGCCACTGGGGGCGGGTTAGCCCAGACTCGTTCTTGCCTTCAGTGGACGAGCAGGCATACAGTTTGTTTCATCCAACATGCGAACTAACATTTGGCCTGATTCCTCAGCTTCCAGAAGTCCCACAGTAGAAATACACATACCTTCGAGTAGATCAGCTGTTTTTTAATGTGAATATCACATTTTCGCGATTTATAAGTGCCCTTTTTTGCCGATTTTCAAGCAATTTCATATGATGGCTGCTAGTTTTACTTGTTTACATTCATGACGCTACCAAAACAATGGCCCGTGACGTCACAAAAAAAACACTGCAGCACCACTCTTGGATTAGTTCCTGACAACTTGGTGCAATGCCACTCCTCCAAGTCCATGTATTGGTTTTATACAGGCTGTCAGATCAGTGCTAAATTTCAGTTCGCATGCTTGATGAGACAAACTGTAGGTGACATCACAAAGGTTAATTTTATGAACAGGCGGATGTTGATTGCATTGCTCCCCTTGCCAATCAAATTGCAGAAGTCGGTACTGACCTCTGTGGTACTGACATCATTCATTGAGCATGGAGCATAGATGGGGTTAGCTTATTGGTGGTTCCCTCAGCTGCCAGTCACTAGGTCCTGGATTTGATTCTAGCTCTGGCAAAATGTCATGGTGTCGGACGTACACCGTGTGAGTACGTCGGACACCGTGACATATTTTGCCTTGTAGCTCATGTTACACTTGGAGCTTTGGTTGATGACTTGTCTGATACCCCTATTACCTGGCCTTAAAACATTGAAATAGCTGAGGTGTAGTGGTAGGCCTACACAAGCTGCTAAAGTGTTAAATCCGACTTTACGGAATTGCCCTACTCCAACTTTGGATCGCAGTTTCAATCATCCTTCACCTCATTGATGTGTCATCCTCCTGTCCTAATTACTAATTAGCCTACGGCTGCAAGAGTGCATAAGTACCAGATGTAAAGCCCCAACCATTTATCCAACTTTTCTTTTTGTAATATGCTACTGAATTAACAGGTTGATTGAGGAGTCGCAATGTGTCCCACATATGTTCTGAAGAAACCCTCGCCTTGGCTCAACGGTGGCATACAGGTTCAATTCTGTCTGTGAACAATCTTGGTTCGGTCAACACAACAAAACAATGACCTTGGATGTTCTGGACTGCTAATCACTGGGACCTGGATTCAATTCCCCTATTCAATGAACAAATGTTAGTTTGTGTCATAAACTGCCATTAATATTCTCGCACAGGACTGCCACACTGGGCTGTGGGTAGTCCGAGCTCTGCTTCTGATCCCAGATGTGGGAGGCATTAACCAAGGCCTCCATGTCATGGAGATTTGTACCTGCAACCTTATTTTTTGCGGTGGAGCACCTTAACCACTTGACCACCTGGCATCGACGAACATTCGACAAATATTGCTTGCTAGTATAGATTCATGGACTTTCGTAGTAGGCCTATAGATTAATCCACTTAAAAGCTCATTTCAACTGCAGCCTCAATGCAATGGACAGCGATAAAAAGACAAAAACAGACATAAAGTGTAAACGTTTTTATTTTCATGGACGGAGAAATAGACTAGTAAACCATGGACGGAATTCACTATAATATCATTATGTTAAAACAAAGGTATGTGTATATTCATATAATCACAATGTTCAATAACACAAAAGCTTTAAATTTTACTCTGGTTTGAATGTGATATGGAATGTGTGATAAGATACAAGTTATTTAAGATCACCCGTGCAATAAGCTTCATGGGTATAATTGGCGGAATGAAATCTGTATTAAATATTAAGTTCTTCAAATTCATTACCTATAATATTGAGAGGGATATGTTCAACCTCAAAATTGTAGCGATATTTAAAACATATCGCTCTTGGTGGGAAATAATATTGAAAAAATAAAGTCCTTTTAAAAGTAACAGCTCAGACCCTAAGAACTATTATAAAGATAAGGTTCAAAATATGTTTAAATAGACAAGTATTTGTCAGTGTCAAAACAAAACTTCAACATATAACCATAAACATATATATATATACAGATGTCTGATTATCATCAGCAACAATAAATATTATCATTAAGGCCACACATAATTGATTCTCAGCTTCGCGGACCTGCTGACACAATAGATTTCCTGCCGATGGAAAAAAAAAATTGAAAAAAAAATTTTTTTTCACCTTTTTTTTTTTTGTCCTACCTACCGACCCTAGAAAAAGTGCCTTGAGAGTATCCGAGAAGCTAAAGATCAATTATTTGTGGCCTAAATATAAATTAACAATTTAAAAACAGAAAATAACTCTGTTCTTGTCATGGACACAAATAACATATTTGCACAGCAATCTCTAGCTATACCAAGTGCAGAGACAAATACATTTTAACTTTTTAACTAAATATCATTTCTATAACTCATACGTTAATCCTACTATATCACTCATATTGTGCATCACATTCAAATGATATTTGCGAATATCAATAATTTAAAATTCACGACCACATTATATAATGAGCAGCTACATTGTGAACACCTTAAGGATATTTTGGCTGTGTCTTATGAGATACTAAGTTCTCAAATATGTATCATTGACATAGATACATAATATATTTTTAAGATACTAAGTTCTCAAATATGTATCATTGACATAGATACATAATATATAAAATCCTATAACCATTCCATAGGGATAGCATCGGTGCCATTAAAATGGTATTTTGCAACTACAATCATGAGTTTCGGCAACTTGAAAAAAATTTATGCTGCTGTCTCTAACCCCTTGTACTATGTTAAAATTTTCAAGATGTCGGGTTGGCTCTTAAAACATTCATAAACAAATTAAGCTTACAGCTTACTTCCAGCCTTGATATAACTGCTTCAACTTTAATAAATATTAGGCCTATACATCAATTGTAGCATCTCATCCAAGAACTATTAGCTCACATTTTCAAATAAATAGCATGATAGACGCACTTTCAAGGCAGGTTTACAGTTAGTGACATTAAGTTTGACAAATTGATAAATTGACAGGCACATGTGTATATCACATAATAGCTTGATGGTTCATCTAATTTATGCCTCCTATTTCTCTAATATTAAGGCCTGACATAATAAATTTTTAGTTTCTGGGACAAAATGACCCAAAATATTCTTCCTACGAAAAAAATGACCCAAAAAATGTTCTTTTTATGCAAAAAAAAATTGAGCTTACAGCTTTTTCCCCCGTCCTACTGACCACCCTGAGAAAAAGGACCTAAAGAAGATCTCAGAAGCTAAAGATAAATCATGTCCGGCCTAAATCATACACAAGCACTCTACATCTACTGCAAATTGCTGACAATAAAGTTCTCAGTAGATATTTACGCATAATGCACATTTTTACCCTTAGGCCTACAAATGCCCTGCATATGTAATTATAGCTTACTAATATGTTGTAGGGATGCGCTGCTCTGCCTGATCCAATTCTATTGACTTATCAATTTATAAAAAGTTTCTTATTGGTTGTATTTTTATATGCTTCACCAATAAAAATTCTAATCAATTACCAGGTATCGGTGTCGGCACCGATAGATTCCTTAGTGAAAATTGGTGCTGCCCTATTATATAAATTTGACATTTCAAGTTAAATTGCCTATTTATAAACTAATAATAAAAAATATTTTAAGTCAAGCATGTGTAAAACTCTCATCAAGCAAAGCTTGGCAACACATGGCATCCCATTATAATAAGCCTGTAAGATATATCAGATAACCATCAATTGACTAAAATCGCACAATTTTAGCAAGCACACACATGCAAGCTTTTAAACCTTAGCAGAAGTGGAATGCAAGCCACTCGGAATGTGTTGAATTTGTAAATAGCCAAATTGAGATAATGATATATTACTTTAACATGTTTAATTGAAATGGTTCCTTTTAGAAGCATCACAATAAATACCACAAAATCCTGTTAATGAGATTCTTGTTTCTTGTATCTTGAATGACTAGTCGTCAAGGCTTTCATATCTGAAAAAAATAAAAGACATATTTTTAGTACTTTAGCACTAAAGTAGTAGTTTAGAAACATATTTTAAAAAGAGTTTAGCATACATACATCACACAAAAAGTTTAATCATAATTGTAACTGATTCCGAAAATCACAATAACTTCAAATATATTTCAGGTAGACAAAATAAATAATTATAATGATAAACGGTAATTTTACTAAGTATGTAGACAAAGACATAATAGATTGAAAGTCAAGCACAGATTCATAAATATTAACTTCAATGTAAAACAGACAATTTAAATGTCCACCATAATCTAAAGGACTAAAAAGAAAACAAAGATAGGAGATTGTCAAGCACAGATTCGCAGATCTATATTAACTTCAATGAAAAACAGACAATGTGGACAACATAGGCCAGTCTTTATCAAAAGAACAAGAAAGAAAAGTTTCTAAAGTGCACACGTACTTGGCGAGCCTCTTTCTGAGATCCTTCAACTGTTCGTTCTTCTTCTGGAGCATTGACTTGAGGTTTCGGAACGGAGCCGTCTCACTCACTTTCTTTTCCAGATCCTGGTAGAAGAAAATTATTTATTTATTTGCAAGCAAAATATTGTCCTTTAGGCCTATTTAATCATATCAAGACAAGCGCAATACAACATTTGATGCAAAAGATGGTCCATAAAAATCACTGTATAATACTTACAATACTCCCCAAAAATCACTGTACAATACAAGCCCCCCCCCCCAAAAAATTCTCTGGCTGACTCTACATTTAATCTGACAAACATAATAAGTTTTGGTGATATAAATAGCAATAAATTAATGCATAAAATGACATTCCAAATTTCTATCACTGTATTTCGATTTGATATGACTAGGTTACGCCATAAAATCGGCTCTCAAATAAACAAACTTTGAAGGTAACTTACTTTTTCAGCCAAATCCAACATTCCCTTGATTCGCAGCAGTTCATGTTTGGTTGACGTCAAATCTCCGTGCAGTTCATTGGCCTTTTCTTGTGATTTTGACTCAGTCTAAAAAGGATAAAATAAAGATAAAATGTTGGGTAAGCCCATTAAGTAGTTGAATTTAACGAAACACATGTAACACCCACAAAGTCAAATTTACTATAAAAAGATAGATAGATATGGTTAGTGCAGCCCTCTTGGCCCAGTTCTTGGCACTTACAAGGGTTGATTGGAGAGTTAGGAAAGAGAGTGGAAGTCCTCGGCACGTTATACATTTACCCCATGTGAGGGATCTTTTATTGCCCAGCATAGATAATAATACTTAATTTCGCAGAGACTGTCAAATTTGATCTTACCAGTTGCAGATCACTCCTCAAATTATCCATCTGCTTCCGGAGACCATCCACATCTTCTGAGCTTCTTGTTTCAACCTTAAAGGTTAAAAAAAAAATTTTGGAAAATGCCATGCGCGCCAATATTATCTTCAAAACAGAACTAAACTGCTATTCAACAACTTATTTGTTTATTTGTTCTACTTCTTACATTACACTGGGGACTTATCAATGTATGAAAAACATTAGTAGACCACTTTAGCGATGAAGAATACTAGATTCTCAGGGACATAGAGGTTTAAAGATCACTTATTCTTAGCCAATGAAATATTAGAAATAAGACATCGCATCATACCTTTTGGTTTCTCAACTGATCAATCTCTTTCTGCATATTGTCCAGTTGTTGGCGTAACACACTTTTCTCTTCTCTCCCTCCAAGAGCCTGCAAAGAAGAAAAAAAAAGAGATAACACCTATATACACCTTGTCTATAGATATCACTTAAATCATAGACTGATTGATGCCAGTGATGAAGACGCCAAGAAGTCGTCAAAAATTCTGGCACTGAATTTTGTGCAATCTCCAGAAGGAGAATTCATCGATCTATATGAATCCGGACTCCGGGGACGGAGAATCTACTTTCAAGAACTGATTTATTATTAATAATGCAATCTACCTGTGTTTCTACCATCTTTAATCTTTCCTTCAACTTAGCATTTTCTTCGTTGATTCGTTGGATTTCCTGGAATTGAAATTGAATTTTTAAAATTCATGTCACTTCATTTAAAATTGCTACAAGGACTGAATAGGCCTAGTAATTTCTGAGTGTTTCATTTCTCATAACATAGATTAGTTTGTGTGGTCATACCTTTTAAAAGTTTGTAGCACAAAGTTGATTATTATTAAAGTTTGTCACACCAAGTTTATAAATCATGTCACACCAAGTTATTCATTACAAAAGTTTATCACATCAAATTATTCATTATGGAAGTTTGTCACACCAAGTCTTAAAATCATCGGTGAGGTTTGTCACACCAAATTAATCGATTTTGAAGTTTGTCACACCAAATATCTTTCATTGCAGAAGTAATGGGCCAGCATTCAAGGTGGATTTCTATTTGAGGGGGGCCTTTAATCGAGTAAATATTGTATGTATCAATAAAATAAGATCAAAAGTACCATATTCAAAAGAGCAGAACTGCCGGACTCATTAAGAGGCTGCAGCTTAGAAGACTGAAGTGCTGAGAAGTCTGTGTTTCTTTTGGCCCCCGAGAATTCCATGTCTTCAAAGTCCTTGATTTTCTCTAACAACTCCCTGAAAAAAAATTAGATTTTATCAAACAATCAGAAAATATTATTCGTAATTGTTTCTATTTTGCTCATAACACTAATGGTTAAAAGACACTGGGATGGTGGAAGATGAAGCTACAGGCTATTCCAGAACCTTCAAATAACTATAAAGTAACAAACTATCAATTAAAATAAACAAGCACTTCTCATTTAATCTTGGTTATTTACCAATCAGTTAGTTTTCCACATCTTCCAGTGTAGTGTAACACAATTTAAACAGCTACAAAATTCCAGACTCAGAAAAATGCCATGTTCAATTATTAACAGCACTCAGAGAATTAAAATGTATTACCTGTTTTCCAATTCTGATATGTCGGCATTCAGCTTTAGATGCCATTGTTCAGCTTGTTGGTAAATCTGGCGCAATAGCAGCACATTTGTGTGAGCTGTGTTGATCAATTCTGATTCCACTTCCCCTCGGACAACAGCCAAAAGGCCGTCCAACATTTCTTGAACTTCATCGACCGTAAATGTGTCTTCTGTTAATCTGGAATAAAAATTTACACATACTAGAGAATTTCTAAATGAGAATTATAAATTAAGTTATCACTTTCTAAAGCAGTCTGCCAGTAAAGTCATTGTGCTTTTACTACTTTATCACATGTAAGGTTTTTTTGCCAATTTTAAAACATAGACAAATTGACTTCTAAAGAACTGCTATACATGTTGTTGTTTTTTTCACAAGGAGGTAATTAGCAAAAGACAAAAAAATTTTGTGAAAAAGGCAACATGTAAATTATTAAAAACACCCAGGCCTGATAAAATGAAAAGGCACAAGTTTGTAAGTGTCAAATTAAAGATATATGATTGAGACAGTACTTTCGAAGTGCAGAATCTTTTCGGAGTTAGGAAATTATATGACCGCACGTAGCCTGAATGTCTACCCAAGAATGATTATGACAGTGTCAGTTTTCGAACCTTGACGTCTGGAGATCCTCGAAGCATGAATCAACGGCACGAAGACGCTGACTCCTTTGGTAGCGAGCAAATCGCATGTAGTTGACCACAGTGTTTTGATGGTGCTCGTTCAATCCTAGAGCAGACTGGAATAAATGGGAATTGCGTGTTAAAAACAATAATGCATATATCATAATCATTACAAAAAGGGTACATAGTTTTAATGATATTTTCAGTTGCATTAAAGATGCGCATGTCCAGGGGCGCATCTAGAAATGGCCTGGGGGAGGGGGGTAACACAGGTTCTTCAATACGGACAGTGACGTCCCTATGGGGGGGCACGTGCCCCCCCATATTGGACCTGTGCCCCTCCCAGGTGCCCCCCCAGATGAACTTTCAAGCTCCGGCTAAAATATACAGTTAGTATTGAGGGTGCCCCCCCAGAGAATTGGGTGCCCCCCCCATGTGCTCCCCCGCTCAAGACCCCCCAGTTACGCCACTGAATACGGAGCGATTCGTGGCTTATCCTATCTCCCACGTTAATTTTGGGCCGGGTAGGGAGGCATGGCCCGATGCCCCCCCTAAAAATGCCACTGCCACTACTGGTCATTTCAGACTTCAGATGGGTGGATCATCAGTGCATTTTACTTTATACACTGCATTTATTTAATCAATACAAATCAGGAACCAGCACTATCTACCCAAAAAACACATTGAACATGCATGGTAACCAATGGCAACAGACCTCAAACAATATAAACTTTGCTGAAAAAATGCTGATATTTTAATTTACAGGCCCAAATCGTTTGTGCTCTTGATTCCAGAAATTGGAGTGAACATTTATCTACAATTTAGACTGAAATCGAACCGTTTTAAAGATGATTTTCATGCAGAAAAGAGCTATCTTACCATGGTGTTGTTGCTTCACCAAAAATGTGAGAATTGACCAGGAACCGGAAGTGAAGACGCAAAGGATTGTGGGACAGGTGAATCTTGCGCCGTGTTCTGCTCGCTTCACATTTCTTCAATGAATTTGCGTAGTAACCAAAATATTCGGAAAAATACAACAGGACTGCGTTCAAAACATCTACATATCGGTGTAGAAGAAGTTCCGAAGCTGAGGAATTTGTAGAAGGAAGGAAAAAGAGCCATTTTGCCCACGTGAGCCGAGGAGGACTCCCGAAAACATGGCGGCGGGTGAGAAAACGTGGTCTTGCAAAAATATGCCACAACTTTAACCATTTATATCTGTGATCTTTTCATTTTCAGAACACTTATCTCCCTCTACAAATATTCAGTGGTGTATGAATTACGTAATACCCAAATATTGTCTAAATCCTGTGATTTTTAAAGGAGAAATCTGATCTTGAATTTGGTAATTTTAGAATCAAAATCGTGACCTGAGCCAGGAGAGCCATATGGAATGTTCATGTTGACACTGTCACTGGATCCCAGCTGAGGTCATTTGTGGATTCAACAATTTGATTTGTGTATTGAAACAATCAGGTCAATTTTACAACCATGGCTGTGTGGAAATTAACCTATTCTATTTCCTGAATAATGCAGGATAAAAAGTAGATTAGACCTATTGTGAATTTATTGTCTAAATTACTGGAATAATGGTCCAATTAATAAACATGTGAACTTAGGACTAATATAGGCCTAACTTCATAAACTGTATCATTGAACTGATGAAATGATGCTACTTCAGATGAGAAGGTTAAATAAGTTTGGACAAGACGAAATGATTTTCTGTGTCCTTATTAAATGCGTAATATTACATATCGCATCATATATAATCTCATGTCCAGGTCGGGAAATATGTGCACATCAGAAATAAAGCATAACTAAACACCTATTATAAATCAAAGTGTTGTACGTATTGATATAATTCTGTCCCTGTTCTTAATAAATCTAAAGCTAACCGCTAACATGTGTTATGATTATGTCCAACTCGGTCAATGAAATGAGTTTGACATAATGTCAATTTATTTGATACATTGCATATTTGCTATGTGGCCTGAAACTTAAAGTTCATTAAAATATCGAATGTGACATTCAATGTCTTATTTCTTTCCATATATATCTTATGTACTTAAACGCATTTATCCCTGGTGATCACATGTATGAAAAAGAATATCACTGAACATGCTGAATGGCTTGATCCTGTTTGGCTAACACCTGCTTAATCAATAAGAAGCACATAAAGAAGCTCAAATCAAGAAGCTCAAATCAAGAAGCTCAAATCAAGAAGCTCAAATCAAGAAGCCCAATTGCAATCATTAAGCAAACAAGGTGCTTCTCTAGAGTAGAGGGTAGACCATCTTTTAATTGCAATTTGGCATGCAGACCAGATAATTGCAATTGACCCATTTCTGTTGTTTGTTTAAATTTGGCTTGAATGGCTTCTTTTTAATTGCAACTGTGCTTCTTAGTCATTCAGGAGAAATTTATAAAACAAATGCTTTGTAAATGGTTCTTATGAAGCAGTTTGTTGGTCATTGATTTCCACTCGTACCTCTATTTTAAGGAGCTGCTATTTGCTGTTTACCCTATTTTTTGTATTAAACGCCCGGTGGGCAGATGTAATGATGACAAGGACAATTAATAGTTTTTTGCATTAAAAACTCATGATAAAGTCATTTTTCATGGAATTTTAATTAAAATTGGTTCCTTTTGGAGGGGGGTGGGCTTTTATTAAGGGGTGTGCTTTTAATACAGAAAATACGGTATGTCCAGGGTCCCGGATTCACTATCGCCAGAGACAAAATCTGACAACGAATCTGCGACCTTCTTTATGTCTCTTGTGAGTGTCAGAAATTATTTGATATTAACAGGGAAGAAATAGGAAATTGTTTATTTCACGGTAACAGCAGCAGTCTTTATTTATTTCAAGCTCACAAAGTCCCTGAATATTCATTCCTAAATCAAGCAACACCTTATTAAGAAATAACCCTGGCAGAAATTATTCATTTCGAGACTGCCCAAAAAGAATTTGTGTATTTCACCAAAGCTGAGAAGAATTATTGATTTCAAAAAAACTCCCTAGCTCCCCCTTGATACCATATGGTCACCCCCTAGGTCAAAGCAATGATATCATCTTAGATTGAAAGATCTTTGGTGACAAGAAAACTCCCGTAAGAGGCACTAGCAAACAGTGGAATCAATATCCACCCTTTGACAGTAGTTTTGTGACATCACATATCGCTGCTAGCCTGCTGGTCCGCTGAATATTGCTGAGATCAGGGTCCCCATCGGACAGGGAAAACAGGGAAAATGGTGAAAAAAAAATTCCCATGCAGGGAAAAATCAGGGAATTTGATGTAAAATTCAGGGAAAACACAGGGAATTTGGTTTGACATGTATTAATGCGTGCAACAAGCCCTCTATTTTAAGCAAAAATCCATGAAATAACAGTTTCTGGTTTCTGATTTGCGACGATAATACCGCGATAACGCGAAGATAAGCCCAAATAACGTCAGGGAAAACATCCGATGAAGCAGGGAAAAATCAGACAGGGTTCCCACAGTCATGGAAAGTCAGGGAAAAAATAGTGGTCATGGAAAGTCATGGAAAAGTCATGGAAAATCAGAATATTGTTAAAACTCAGCTATGCGGTGGTTTAAATCATTTATTGCAGTTCAACTATGGCGTTGAGGTTTAACAATTTTAGGAAAATGGATAGCAATTTATTCCAAGTTCTTTATCTTAGTCTATGCAAGTGGTAGCGTAATGTTTCTCAGATTAAATAAAGTGTCTTAATTCTAATGGAGTAGTAGTCTTGAATTCCTATAAATAGGAGTCTTGAATTCCTATAAATAGGAGTCTTGAATTCTTTAGGAATAGGAGTCTTGGATTCCTATAAATAGGAGTCTTGAATTCTTTAGGAATAGGAGTCTTGAATTCCTATAAATAGGAGTCTTGGATTCTTCAGGAATAGGAGTCTTGGGTTCCTATAAATAGGAGTCTTGGATTCCTATAAATAGGAGTCTTGAATTTCTATAAATAGGAATAGGAGTGTTGGGTTCCTATAAATAGGAGTCTTGGATTCCTATAAATAGGAGTTTTGAATTCCTATAAATAGGAGTCTTGGATTCTTCAGGAATAGGAGTCTTTTGACAGCCAAGTCTTTAAAAGTTAGTTTTCTGGACTTGAACTTCACCAAATGGCTAGAAACTTCTCTTGGATGTTGAGGATCTGGTAGCCTTTGGTTCCTATAAGAAATTAAATGCCAAAATGTATTTTTAGGTCTTTTCTGAGCTATTTTCTGTCACTGTTACAAACGCGTCCACTCCCGTTGAGATCCAAACTCTGAATGACGGCTGGTTGCCAGGCACCAAAGAGGTGCGCGATTTTCGCGGGGCGAATATTTCGTGAGACACCGGTCTCTAAAATGACAGAAAACTTGAAATCTCGATCTGATTGCTGGATTAAATAGGCCACACGGATCGAAAACAAGGTCTGTCATATTAAACTATCGTATTGATCTTGTTGGCTATCTTCTCTGCTTCATTTTGCACTTTGTTTGGTGTTTCTACGGTCGATATAACCGGAGAAATCTTCCGTTTTGTCCAGCGCTTCAGCTGTTATCATTTGATGGAGAGCAATGCTGTTGTCAAAATTAATTGTCAAGACGACTGTTCACTACAATATTTTGAAAAGTCATGGAAAATTCAAATTTTGACTACGATTTGCGCTAAAATTTAACACTCATATTGGGGCTTATGGTAGTTGGATGGTTGATCGGATGGCCGGACAGTGAACGATGGTCATCACGTGAATTTGTTTCGGGGTGAATCTCAACCTCAATGAGTAAGACATTAGTCATGGAAAATCCGAAAATTGGTCATGGAAAGTCATGGAAAAGTCATGGAATTCCCGTCGTATAATTTTGTGGGAACCCTGTCAGGGAAAAAAAAAGGGAATTTGCTTGCCAAATTTCGTTGGGTACCCTGGAGATAGTGTTTGATGCTAAGGCACTTCGTGCATGTATCTATAGACTATTAGTAATTAGATAATTAATTAAATAATAACGTATAATTCTAAATTTTATAGTATTTTAAAATTCTGATTGTTTTCAGCGAATAAGAAGAAGCAGAAGATGAAGGGGAAAACCCTGAATCTAACGGAGTTCCTTGGAGACGCGGGTCCAGTGATGAGCCACAAGCCAGTCAGCTGGGCCGAGGAGATGGAGAACACTGGAGATGATCCAGGTGAGACTTGTTTAATGAATTTACATTGAAGTGCATGCTCTACAGTAGGGGTGTCACGATACATCTATCTCACGATACAATACATACCTCGATACTGAGGTCAAGATACGATACACGATGCGATATGCTGCAGACAGCCACAAATTGCTTTCTGGCAGATAGAAATTCCATTGCCACAAGGGGGCAGTGTGGTGCACTGTACTTAAACTTTTCTTGGGCGCATATTTTTGAGACACTACTCCCCTCGAGGGAAACAAAATTGCAAAATTTGACGAACTTGAGAGTTGTTTAAGGTGTTTTTCCAATAAAGTGAGTATCTAGATACCAGGCCCACAATACAATATGTGTATCTCAAAGACATATATTGCGATATGTCGATGTATCGAAATTTCGTGACACCCCTACTCTACAGCTCTAGCCGGTAATTCTACCATCAGACCCATATCTTAATGCTCTCAGTGAAAATCCCTCACCTTTTTGGCAAAATGAATGGTATTGAGGCCACGAAAGTTGTTGTTTATTGCATAAATGAGGCTCTGGATGGGGGGTTATGGGGAGTAGGGCCCGCATGGCTGGAAAAAGTAGGGAATTCGGGCATGTCATTGCCTGGAAATATCTAAATCTCACTGGAAATTTCTGAAAAAAGATCCAAAATGCCAACTTGGGAAGTAGTCGCTCGATTCGCGACCATTCATAAGGAACTTTTGTATACCTTATCAAATTGCCTGGAAATTCACATTTTTTCTAGTCCTGAACTGTAGGGGTGTCACGAAATTTCAATATATCGGGATATTTTGCCTTTAGATACACATATACCGTATATACTCGTGTATAAGACGCACTTTTGATACCCAGAATTGTGACCCATAGAACGGGTGCGTCTTATACGTGGGATATACTAAAATATCAAAGTTTTTCGGCAAAATCCAGAAAATTCTTTATTTTCGTCACTCCCGTCCGCCATTTTGAAACACGCGCCGTCATCTTCGTCAAGTTCTCGCTTTCGCGAGATCTCAAGCGAGAGATGACGTGATGAAGACGGCCAAGATGGCGTCGCATAGACGTAAACAATGTGGATTCGAGTTGATTTCTTGCTAATTTAGCTAATATAGAAGGTAAATGTACCCAAATAAGCATCAGTTTTGTCGGAAATCCAGCAATATTTCGTCCGCCGCACAGTTTTTGGATGCCAGTCAAATCTAATGCGACTTATACGAGGGTTTCACTGGGAGGGGGGTTTTGGGGTCTTAAAGAATAGGTGCGTCTTATACGCGGGGGCGACTTATATGCGAGTATATACGGTATATATTGTATCGTGGAGTATGTACTGAGATACATAGTTTATTGAAAGATCCTTTGCAAAACCTTGAAGTCCCATCCAGAGCCTATTCAATACAGGATGCTTTGCCAACTTCCGCGGCTTGTTATATTTTAAAAAATTGTCTCTTTAGTAGTGAATTAGCTACTTATTAAAATTTTAAGATTGACCTGTCAAAGCACCCAACTTAAAAGAGACCCTTCTCCCAGATTTATGCTTCATCTAAAAGGCTTATATAATCAGCAAGATAAAGATTTATGAAAACTGAAACCTTCAAACTTCAGATGAGGACTACGGAACAGGTAGTTCGTCCGCATCAAATATCAACAGAGCAGTCTTACCTACCGCTCCCAGGGCTGCAAGAGGACCAAATGTCGACATGAGTCAAGTCCCAACTGAACCTCCTTTCACGGCTTTTCTTGGGAATCTGCCCTTTGATGTCTCCGAAGAGGAAATTGAGAAATTTTTCTATCCCCTGGTGGTAAGTAGACTTCGTATTTATTATCCAGTAGGTGGCAGCACACGATTGAAATGCCGATTTTGGCCGTCGGCTGTTGCCGATTTCGCCGGTTTGCCGACCCCAATCGTGTGCATTCGGTAAAATCCTGGCGGATGCAGCATCTTTACGTGGCGCCGCCTCCCGAATTAAGCATGAACTGAGGGAATTCCGGGGAAGCCCAATACTTTACCATTGCGTAACGTCATTTTCGTCACTTCCGATTCGGCTTCACCGCTTTGACCGGACTTTTCAGATCGGCAAGTCGGCATCCGCCTTTGGTGCCGAAAGCAAAATCGGCAGTCAATCGAGGACAAACGGCTAGCCGGGGCAGATTCGGCAACACCAATCGTGTGCTGCCATTACTTTCATCCTTGTCTCCTTTTGGTTGATGAATTTCCTTCTCTTGCCTGTGATTGGTCCAGGGCTGTGTGATTCCAAAATAGAGTATTTGCATCAAATTTCTATGTGAAATTAAGGTTCTGTAATCTATTTCTCTGTGTTGATGCAGTGTTAATTCAGAATGTTGTACTTAGTCTTGTAGTTGTCAAAATGTACATTTAATGTATTCACACATCCTCTATTAGTGAAAAGCGAAAATTGAAAATCAGTGATTCAGAAAAGAATAAATTATTTGGGGCGAATAGTTAGCTCACTCTGAGGAAAGGTTGATTTGTCTAATAATTAATCTTCGGATTTCAGGTGAAAAATATCCGAATTCCCCCAGGAAGGAGTAAAGGATTTGGTTATGCTGAATTTGAAGACAGACAAGCACTGCTGGAGGCTCTGGAAAGGAACGATGCTGTAAGTGTATTTTTTATCACAATAATGGCAGGTCTACGCTGTTCAATACCTATCAATTTATATCTCTCCTTTCGACGAAAGGACCTTTGGTCCATTAAAATTGATATGCGACTACTATCAGTATCGGACATGCTTCATCAATATTTGTTTGTTTTGCAGACTTTGAGGACGAGGCAGATCAGAATTGACTTGGCAGACCAACACGGAGGAGAGGGGGGCAGAAATGACCGAGACAACAGGGACTGGGGCAGAGGACGAAGGGAGGATGATGGAGAGGACAAGACGCAGGGAGACTGGAGGAGAGCCCCTAGGAGTGGTATGAACAACTTGTCATGTTAACAGACTTTAATATCAGTGAAATTGCTTGAATTGAGTGTAAAGAGAAGTTTGAATTGGTTGTGGACAAAATTTGAGAAAGCAGTTAAGTTTCATTTAATATGCAGAGGGCAGGTGCTTTACTTACTGGGAGTTTTCGTCCCTTACCAATTCTTACCCTCGTATGAAAACCGATGCATTATTGTCTCAGTTTCTCGAGGAGAAGGGGATTAGACTTCAAATAGAATTTCTAATTTATAAAAAAATTCAATTTATTCCAGACGGACCAGGAGGCGGAGGCATGGACCGTGACTTCGGCAACAGAAGCTTCGGTGACCGTGACAGAGGAGGTGGATTTAGCAGAGGGGGAGATCGCTTCGGCGACAGAGGTGGTGATCGCTTTGGCGACCGTGGAGGAGATCGCTTTGGCGACAGAGGTGGCGATCGCTATGGTGACCGCGGTGGTGATCGCTACGGTGACCGTGGTGGCGACCGTTACGGAGATAGAGGAGGGGATCGTTATGGTGACCGTGGTGGTGATCGCTATGGCGACCGAGGTGGTGATCGCTATGGCGATAGGGGTGGCGACAGGTATGGAGACAGAGGAGGCGATCGCTATGGCGACCGGAGAGGTGGTGACAGATACGGAGACGACGGAGGTAAGTTGAAGTCTCTTCACTTTCAGAAATGTAGATAAAGCTTAAGAACTTTATTTTATCATCCTATTAGCTTTTAATGAAACATCATTGGTATAACACGGGGGGATAGCCCAGTTGGTAGCAAGCTAGGCTAGCAGTCGCTGAGTCCCAGGTTCTATAACAGCTCTGGCCGCTTCGCATTGATTGCCTTGGATAGATTTGTTGGACAGCAGCTTCAAAAGTCCTTCTCATTGCTTTGTCCTCCTCCTGTCCTAGTTATTTCCACCTTGTGCATAGATAGAGGGTGTGAAGCTCCAATAAATTATGCAATATCATATCTATTGATATCTATTGATATCTATAATTGCCATGTCTGACTTTCTTCAGCCTAAAAAGAACTTTTGGCCCTCTATCACTATCTTTTTCTATATTTCTTGTAATACTTAGCAAATAGTGAACTTACATATTCTTTCGCAGGATATGGCAGAAGGTCATTTGGTTCAGGATACGGCCGAGACTCGGACAGAAGAGACGGACCCCCAAGCAGGTGAGAAGTCAACAAATATTGATTCCATTCAGATAATTTGTACACGGCTATTGCCAATATACTGTGTATTATGTACATGTATTTTCTTTTGAATGGATGGCCAATTAGCCATGGCTTGAAGTTACTGGTAGTTAAGTCCATCAGCCTACAGCGCTGCTACCTGACCTTTTGCAATTTTAGAAGTAAAATTCTGATTTGAAGTTAGATGACTATTGCAGGAATTTGGCTTGCTGTGATTTTAATCATGCTGAATACCACCTTGGGTTGACCGCATTGTGCAATAGATACTAATTTGTCTTTGATTATTCAATCATTTCAGAGGATTCGACAGAGGCCCACCACCAAGGGACAACTATGGTGTGTACTTTAAACGATTATAAATCAAAAAATCGTGTTTCTCACATCAATTAAAATTCTATGGCAAAGCAAGGTGTTGGGTAGCATGATGATAAATGTTATTGATTTTGGGTTGGGTTACTCTAACATGCGATCATATTGACTACTTTTCGATTAAGTCTAGTAATATACCTGTCTGCTGTATTGCTATTTTTCCAAAGCCTTGTTAAACATGTTAAATGATATCCTGCTTACCATGCATTTGAATTACATCTTCTTCTTTCAAAGTCTGACTATTATGAATATAACTGTGCAAATTATATTAAAATGTACTAATATAATAGTGCTCTCCGCAAATCGTAATCGCCTTTAAAGTTCATTTTGATACATGACCGAGTACAGTCAGACTTGATAAGTGTTTTTGAAACTTTCTAACTTGTAGGCACCGCAGACGGCGGCGACAGAGGACCCTCGGAACGCCGAAAGTTGAACTTACAGCCGCGTTCCAAACCGAAGGAGGAGGAGACTCCTGCTGCCCCTAGTGGTGCAGCGGAGAAACGGCCGGAACCAAGTGCTGCTGCTGCCACTGGTGCTCCTGCTTCATCAATCTTCGGAGCTGCTAAACCAGTAGACACGGCCGCAAGAGAACGGCAAATAGAAGAAAAGATTTTACGAGAGAAGCGAGCGGATGAAGAAAGGTGGGAACAGGAAAGAGAGAATAGGCTCAGGTAAAACAGAACGCTCTTTTGAAATCACATTCACGATTTTTTAAACAGCGAGCTTGTTGTCTGGTTGCCTTCTTTTTCTCCTTTTCTTTATTTCATTTATTTCATTATTTGCTTTAGTTTCATTTGTTTAGTTTGTTACAAGGCCTGACAATAAAAAAGTAAGACCTTATTTTTGTTGGCAAAAATATTGTTCTATTTTGTTATGCCTCCCCAATCCTTGAGGGGGGAGGCATCATGTTGTCGATTCCAAATTTTTTTTATTGAAAATTAAGTTTATCTGTATTGTGTACCTAGGAAAATAATGTAGACCTCTGTATTGCATAATTTCAAGCTAGCCTTTGTCCATGTTGAGCATGAGATCAATATTGTAAATTTTGACGATGTTCTTAATCTGAAGCACACAAGAGTCCTTGCTACTACAATGCTATAGATTTTCAATTTCTTAAAGAAATGCTCTTTTAATAGAGATGTCCATTATCTTATAGGCTGGAAATTTTGAAGTCAAAATATTATAGCTTCTTAATTTTTGGATTCTTACTTTTATTGTCAAGCCTTGTTCGACTGAATTTGATTGGTTGAGGTTATGTGTGAATGATCTGTATTCTGAGGATTGCTAAAATTTGTGATTTAATCCCATTTCAAATGGAAGTCCTTCGAAGTTCAGATCTGTAACATGTCACCTCATGAATTTTGAGTTGTGTATTTGTTGAGGATTATGTCTGACAGTTGAGAATGATTTTAAAATATGTGTGTAAAGATGTTAGTAAAAGTCGTAATATAGGATATGATCATGTGTGTATGATCTGATTTGTGGATGTTTTGAGTTGGAAAAAAGTGGATGTTAAAAATTGATTGAGCTGAAAGATGACGTCTCTAATAATAGATTAGTACCAGGGTTGGAAAAAAACCGGGCTTTATTCATTTTGGCCGGCCCACCTGTCAAAAACCGGTTTAAACCAGGGTTTTTTCCCAAAATCCGAGTTAAATGCGGGTTTATTGATTTGAACACCAGTTACATCTTCTAAAATTCTTCTCACCTCTGAGCAAGGAAAGCAACATTGGTCCATCTCTCTACATTCAATATTAGGCCTATACACACAGCAGACAGATAACTATAGCTGTGTATTTCTTGCTTTTTACTCCAAAAAGTCTGAATTCTTAGTCTGCTGGCCAGCTCAGCATAGATTGAAAGAATATTCTCTAATTTCGGTTGGACACCAAGCTGACATCCAGAGATTTTAACCCAGATGAATTACTCTCTAATTGTTTATTATCAGAAAGTTACCATTTGTTCCTCAGAGGCGTAACACCTATAATTTTAAAGCTCTTGAAGATATCCGTCCATAAGAATCATGACTGTGCTGTATATGGAATAGCTTAGGCCGGCTAAATCAACTTCATTTGCATAACATGTGTGGTACATGTATGAAATGCCTGTCCATGGACCATGGGGCATGTTATTGCCTGGAAATCGCTAAATCTCACTTGAAATTTTTGAAAAAAGATCCAAATTTCAGACTTTGGAAATTTAGTCTTACATGATCTATTTGCCGAAATTAAAATATTTTCTCGCCCTGATTTGGGTACATGCATCCATTGCATTGTTGGCCGATAGTTGCCATAGTGGTAAAATTACAAGGACAATAGATTTGTTTGATGTTTTTGTGATTTCAGCTTTCTTTCTCTCCAATTTCTGCTATTCATCCTGCAAATTTCAAGACTGTTTGCCATTTAACCCGGATTTTGACCACTTTTTGGGGAAAAAACCGTTTTGCCCAGTCCGGGTTAAACCCGGGTTTAATCCGGGTTAAACCCGGGGGGTGGGTTTTTTGTGCCAACCCTGATTAGTACACTATTTCACTGCATAGGATTCTGTGCACTCTCTGTCTTATCTGTCTAAGCGTATTTGCTGCTTTTCAAAGCCATTCATGTATATATTTATTCATCTGTATATGTATATATATATTTTCATATTTCTAAGATTTCTTTGTATTATAAATTGCGTATTTGATAAATTTTGTTTTAACATCCATATCATGTTACTGTAAAGCTTATTTTATGTTTCTGGTAATTTGTTTGATGAGCTAACGTTTTGTTTTTTGCATAAAAGTGACATCTGCGTATTTATATCATGTATATGTTAATGATCGAATTACAATAATCATGTAGATTGTTTTTTGAAATAGTGTTTCAACACTGCACCGCAGCTGGTGCCTGGATTTGAAATTAGGCCAGACTTTTAAATTTTTAGCTTCTCGGATCGACCGACCCAACAGATTTTCTGCCTACGAAAAAAAAATTTGAGGATAACCAAAATGCTTATCAAGTTGACATTAGAAAAAATTGAGATTTCACCTTTTTTTTTTTTTGTTCTGCTGACCGACCCTAGAAGAAGTGCCTTGAGAAGATCCGAGAAGCTAAAGATCAATTATGTCTGGCCTTATTCATTAATTGCATACATTGTGCATGTTGTATAGATCTGAAAAAGGAGATGTACTCGTAAAAAAAAATTGAAAAAGAACTAAATTTGTAAAAGTTGTCCCAAATATGAATGCTGCTATATTTTGGAACAGATGTACTATATGTTCAGTGATAGTGATATCATGAAGTCATTTGCCTTTTGCAATATGTATGGCATGGTGAAAAAACATGATCCCCCCCTCCCTCAAAATTAACATGGAGAAGATAGGAAGAAGATAGGAAAAGCCTCCAGTGACCTTATATAAAAATTGCTGTGTCCTCCTGTCCCAATTAGCCTACCAAGTGCATGAATACAGGATGTAAAGCCCCAATCAACCATCCGTCTAGTAAACTAAAGTTCATTAATTTCTATCTTGGGCATTTTCTTATTGTAGAGATGTGAAAGAGCGAGAACGCAAGACCTCAGAAAGCAAGCCGGACAGAATAACGAGACAGGACAGTGATTCATCGCAGGGCAGACAGAGAAAATCCTCAAGTTCTAGTATTGGGAAAGGCATCCGAACTGGTGAGTAACAAGTTACAAGTTTTGTTTCTTTGATTTGGGTTAGTTATCAATTTATGGCAATAGAGTGTGAAATATTTAAGAGGGGAGTTTTATCATTTGGCCTGACGGTTGTTTACTTACTTGTATGGGACTAAAACCAGTATGATCTGTAAAATTTGTTCAATCATCCTTCGCCTCATTCATTGCTGTGTCATCCTCCTGTCCTTATTAGCCTATCAAGTGTGTAAATACAGGACCTAAAGCTCCAAATATACATCCATTCGGGGGGAGGGGGGCGTACAAGGCTGCCAATCGCTGGGTCCAGGGTTCAAATCCAGCTCTAGCCGGGTCACCTGCCACCTGGGCCTATGTTGAATGGCTGTTTCAAACATCCTTTGCCTCATTGCCGTGTCCTCCAGTCCTATTTAGCTTACCAAGTGCATAAATACAGGATGTAAAAAGCCCCAATCACCCATCCGTCCATCCCAATCATCCTACAATCTGTTAAATTTGCTGTTTTCTGTGATGTTGCGTGATAACTATATTTTGATTTTTGAAAATGAATTATATTGTGTAAATGGAATGATTTCAGTGGCGCCACCTCCAGGAGCAGGTTCAGCCCGAGTACGGAGAGACAGTGCGTTGTCAGATGAATTTGACGATGAGAATGTATTCGATGAAGACAAACCCACGTCTCCGAGGTCGCCTCCTTCTAAAATTGACGAGGATGTCAAACTTGTACCTGCTCCTCCTCCCAAGGTATGATAAGCATTACAGTAAATTTTGGTTATTTGATTGAGAAAAAAATTTATAAGAAAAATAATTCTTTTAGATTTTTATTGTGATTTATATGATAAAGAGGAGGGATTCCTCGACTTCCAACAATGGACCGACATGCACAGATGGATAGATAGATAGACATTTAGATAAGCCACTCACTCGATGTGCAGACAGTATTAAAAACAGAGTAAATCTTTAAAAATAGGACCTACATTGATTATGCCATGAGAGCCCAGACAGAAAACCAATCAGAGGAACATGGAAGATGTGAAATAAATTTATCAAATTGAAAGGTTCTTAAACTTCTTATATCAATAGCTACAAGTGCACAATGTGATGTTATCTTTCGTGACGAGGCACTGTATTTTTACAGGAAAATGTGTGGGCCATAAGAAAAGATCAGAGCCGACCCTCGGACAAAGAAGATCACGACAAAGAAAATAGAAGAAACACAAACAGCACCACTAGTCCATCTAACAAATTACAAGGCAGTGTGAGTTGCTTAGAATTACTAAGTAGATATTCCACTTTAAGTCTTAGTCGAAAAACTATGGTAGAAATGTTTTTGTATGTAGTAACTCTGGATAAGGAGTTACAAGTTAAGAACGTGCTTAAAAGATGCCGAATAATACCTAAAAAAATTGGGAAAATAATAGATTTCTAATTCTGACCCGGAGAGTAGTTAATTAGTAGTCGTGGAAAAATTGTGGTCATGGAAAGTCATAGAAAATTTTTAGAAAAGTTTGTCAAATGTCATGGGAAATTAAAATTTTGGCTTTAAGTCGCACTAGAATTTTGCAGATTTTCGTGGTTATGGCACTTATGGTGGACTGGTTGGGAATTATGCATAATGAGTAACGATTCTGTGTGGGAAAATCTAAGATTTGGTCATGGAGAGTTATGGAAAAGTCAGGGAAGTTTGACTAAAATTTTGTGGGAACCCCAAATTATTTGGCTGGATTGTATGATGAGAACTTGAACCAGTTCTGCTTATGAAACAGAATGATTCCAACACCACAGCGCTCTGAAATCCAGTCAAAAATAACAAATCTATCATTGGATAAAATTAATACTAAAATAATTGTTGCGTCTTGTAGAATTTTCAAAGACATTTTTCATTGCTCTTTCAGCCTGCCAGCAATAATGACAGTAGTAAAAACAACATTAGCAAAAAGGAATTTGTAGCAGCCGATCCACCGAAAGAAAACGTCTGGACGCGAAAAAAGGAACAGACACAAGGTACGACTGATTTCTCGGGAGAAATTTTTTATTGAATAATATATGTTGTACAAATCTGCTTCTTTAATGGCATATATTTAGTCCTTGGCTTTCTGTGGCAGCTGAAATCTATTAGAATGTGTCAAATTGAAAAAAGAACAAATCCTAGAAATGTCGTCTGTGTAAGGAATGATTCAGAATTTTCTTTGGCTTGTGCTGCCACCTTGTGAAAAGTATCAGAATTCCTTAATTGGTCAAAACAATTTCCAAATGAACTATCACACAGATGAACAAACTTGATTTCTTGGTGTAGTCTTATGATCAAATAAGAAAAAAAAATTATTTCTTTGGCTAATGACCATGCAACATTGTGAAGTCTTTACCTGTCTCCTTCAAAAACTTTCCCGTCTGTTCTAATGACTTGTCTCCTCTCTGTTCCTTTCTTGTCCTATCTCTCCTCCTTTCATATCGTCTGCTCATGGGCATAAAATGCGAACTCAGTCATCTCCCTCCTCTCGTCTCCTCATCTACTCTCATCTTCTTCCATCTCATCTTCATCTTTGCTCTCTCTCTCCCCTTCTCCCCTTCTCCTCTTCTCCTCTTCCTCCTCTTCCCCCTCCTCTTCCCCCTCCTCTTCCCCCTCCTCTTCCCCCTCCTCTTCCCCCTCCTCTTCCCCCTCCTCTTCCCCCTCCTCTTCCCCCTCCTCTTCCCCTCCTCTTCCCCCCTCTTCCCCCTCCTCTTCCCCCTCATATTCCCCCTCCTATTCCTCTGCTCCCTCTACCCCTCCTTGCCTCCCCCTCCAACATCATTGCCCCCTTTCCTTCTCATTGCCCACCTTCCCTCCTTTACTCTTGCCCTTGTTCACCCTTTCCCTTCCTCACCCCTTGCCCTCGTTCCCCCTTTCCCTCCTTACCCCTTTCCCCCCCTTACCCCCTCTCCTCTTCCCCCTCCCTGCAACTCTTCGTTCTCCTCTCCTTCATCTATCCTCATGCCTCTCCCCCTCCTGTACCCCCTCATCCCCAGAACATATACAAATTACTTCCTCTGTTTTATTAACTTTCCTAGATAAATTTTATTTATTCTCTTTTAAATAACTGAACTTGTATGTGACTCAGAAACTACACAATAAATGTGTTCTTTTCTTTGTCTGCAGACAATTTTAAAGGAAAACACTGGGGTTCTGGCGAGAGACGTACTACTCCCAATAAACCGGCCTCTAATGAGCAAAAGTCCAAGCGGTCAGTAGACTGTCTTAGAGTGCTTGCTTAGTTGCGTTTTGTCTTCTTTTTAAATGACTTCTTTTATATTTTGTTGTTTTGTTTGAGACTTTCAAATAATTCTATCTTCTTGTGAATATATATTTGATGGTTTGGGATTAATTGATAACTTAATGCAAGCTCTAGTATGGTAGAAATCGCTATTGCTATTACAGTTGCCATAGTAACTGTTGCTATAACAGTTTCAATGGTGACAAATTACTTAAATCACACTTAAAGTTACCCTGAATGATAGGTTGAGATTGGACCAAAATTTTCTCTAATTTTTACGCTATATTGTGATGCCTGCTCGTGTTGATAAGTGAGCAAAATTTTTTAGTTGTATGATCATTTTTTCCTGTTGAAATGACCAATAAATGTACTAAATGACCCCTAGATTTTATTTCCGGTACGCACGGAAAAAATGACCTGTTGTGCTAGCTATCAACTTTGTGACGTCATCAACATTGTAAGAATTTGTTAACTTATAACAATATATTTATAACAATGGGTATTGTGACGTCATCTCTAATGGATGTGCTGGAGGATGCATAAACTATCAAGAAAAACAACATGAAATAACTAAATAATTTATTTAATCAAAGAAATACATTAATAAACTAGTCAAAATGTTAATGATCACAAATTTATACCATAATGCACATAATACTACCAGTATTTAGCAAAGGATTTTATCATTCAGGGTAACTTTAAGTCTTCTGGTTGCTGTGGTAACAATTTGTGTTGCTATAATAACAACTTTGTTATTCCTTTTCGTATAGTAGCAGAACACATCTCACTGCTTGGGTGGTTTGATAAGCTGTAGTTGGAATTTGCTTTAACAAATACTGTTGCCATGGTGACAAGTTTATTGCTGCCATGGTAACTGCTTAATGACAGGTTTTAATGCATGAAATGAATGCTACATTAGTCCTGTGCCTTCCTGGCTTCCAAGGAAGACTTATTTTAAACTTACCTCTTCGCCTGTCGTATTTTGATTTCCATTTCCGTTCTTGAAAATGTGGCTCAAGTCCAATATACGGATAAGAAGTTCCTGAGGGACTTTTTACTTCATAAAATCATTGCGTCACAACCGTTGTCATGACGTCACATGGGGGCTGCCGCCCCCACACCCCCGCTGATTGGTTGAAATTGTTGTTGTGATGACGTCATCAGCCAAACAACACACTTATTGTTACACTTGGAACTATTTGGTCCTTATATTGGACTTGAACCGAAAATGTTTGTGCCTTTACCATCAGATGGCACTGCGTCTATTAGACTACTAAGCCCTCTGGTGATATATTTCCTGGCATCTCACGTCATTAACTTTCGGTTCGTACTTGGGTGATGCTGTGCTATCTTTAGATTGCATAATTACAAAGCCTAACAGAGGGGCCTCCCCTCCCCTAGACCTTTGAATCTTCAATGGGATGTTTTTTTAAATAATTTCTTGCTCAGTTTGGTGAAACCTCATAAATTCTTTCTAGACAGTCTTGAAATAAATAATTTCTTAAAAGGCTGTTGTTTGATTTAGAAAGAAATATTTTACGACATTGTTGGCACTTCTACTTAGCATGTTACTGGTTTTTGCATGCAAATTATACTGAGGTTCATTAAAAAGCTATCAGTTCTAAATTTTTACTTAAGATTTCTTCCTGAAGTTGACAATAACATGACATAAAAAGGGTCGTTTCTAAGGACTCCGTTGATGTTGTCACATCAGTTTGTTATGGAACCTTTCGAGCATTTCAAAGTTACTAAAAAACGACTAGGTCAAAAACTGTTACTAGCATTAATCTCCTTTTGCAAACTGCAACATGTACCCTAATTGTTTTGGCATGTGTTTAAAATGTGTTGACTTTTTGCCAAACTTTTTCAAACTGCTACTCATTGATTACACAATACCCATGCTACTGATCCGACTGACTTTTTTTAATGAATCTCAATGAACTCACTGTGGCATATTGAGAACACAAGTGTGTCAGCAGACTAAAAAAAGTGGCATCGCAAATTCTGAGGGCTTGTTGGGTCCGATTGCAAGTTGAGAAATGTTTGTTAAGGACCGTGGTCCACAGATTTGACCAAATTTTGAAAAGTTGTGTCATTGAAATATTCAGTTTGAATATGGTAGGCCTATCTAGTCAACCAAAAATAAGCTAAATTCTTTGCTGTTGTATTTGCAATAAATGTGCTCTACTTTAAACTCCCCAGGAGAACCCTGAAAATTGCATTGCACAAGATTAATTGGCTATATCCTGGTTTAGACCCCTAGGCAATGTAGGCATCTGCTCGAGGCAATTGTGCGTTATTTAGTGTATACTAAATAATGTGCAACTCGCCTCTGACAGATGCTGAGGGGGCTAAAGCAGGATATAGCCTTCACATTTGCATGTTAGATGTAAATCCGAGGACCATGGACGTTTTAAGAAAATTTTTTAATTAAAAATTTACAAAAATCTGTATGCTTCTCAAAACCTAGATCTGCAACAACTGCATGTTTTCGGTTGCAGAGGAATCGTTGAACCTTAGTAGTACTCGGAAGTGGTTTGTGAAGGTCAATTAATTCTAATATTTTGAAATATTTTGTTCTTTTCAGACGAGAAAAACCACTCCCAACTTCCATAGATGAGATGCCAAAGTACGAGGAGAATAAAGCTATTGTAAGTTAAGAAAAAAATAAATAATTGTACATTATATTATGGGTACAAACATAGGCTGCATGGCAGCAAACCCTCAGCTTTCTGGAGCTATTCTGCTGCCAATGGAATCTGCGTGTAACCTGCAAACAAGCGATTTAAAAAATATAGTATTTTGGCTTCAATGATGTCCAAGGATGGCTTGTTTGATTTATATGATACCAGATACAAAATTGTTGTTTTTGTTATCAGTTTACAAGTTTACTCATCTATTCATCTATTTGGTTGGTAACTCTTTAACAAACTGTTTGATTTGTGTCCGCCATCAAGTAAATGCTTTAAGCAGCTCAAGTAAATATGTGAGATAACAAACAAAATTGAGACAAACTGATGAAAAAATGAAAAAGATGTAAAATAAGTTTAATATCACAAAGATTATGATATATATTATCTTATCCAATTAAGAATTTGGAATTAGAAGCTATGTGTAGTTGTGTACTGTTTTACTTCTTGAAATGGACAAGATATATCTGTAAAGATATATCTTTGGTTTCTTTCCGGCATCCTAAATGCATTGCAATTGTGAATTGTCAACTGCCATTGTGTCCTGTGCCTGAAAGCCCCCAAGTGCATAAATACTAGATGTAAAGCCCCAATCATCCATCCAACCACTGCCATTTTTAGACAGCTGTATGACTCAAATTGTAATAAATAACTCGCTCATATTGTTCTTTTTCTCTTTTGCAGGATATTAGTGATACAAATAAATTTGGATTTCTCGTTGATGAAGACGCTGAGGGGTCCGATTAATTTAATTAAAACACTTGATTCGCAGAATGAGAAGATGAAAAAGACATTTAAATGTTGGACAAGTTAAAATTGTCTGTAAAGCTGGTTTTATATGTGAGAGGGGAGGGGGAAAGTTGTAAAGTTATATCATGAACTCATGATATTGAAAAGTGTAAATATTTTAAAGCTACTAATAAAATTATTTAAAAAATATGGGTTTGAAAGAACTTGTAATAGAGCATATAACTTTATATGCAGCCTGAGAGGAGTTTAAAATGTTCAAAGTATGTTGAAAGTATGAATTATTCGATATAATATTGTGAAATCTTCATAATTTAATAATTTAAATGATAATCATCTATAATAATATGATTCAAATTGCAATTCTGTCACGACTTTTCCATTTTTCGTGATTGCCATTTGAACATGTGATTGATGTCATGTTGACTGGTTAAGTATATAATTCAATGATGAATAAATATATATTAAAGGGTGAATGGGGATATTGAATTTGAGAGATGAGTCTTGCGAAGTGAAATAAGTTTGTATAATAACTATTCTACTGCATCACAATATAAAGTGTAACAGGTGTCTAATAATCTTTGTAAATGTGACATTCTGAAAACTCATTCTATGACTTTGTTACCTGTCTGATGCTTTAATGCATTGGTACTCTTTTGTATAAAATTATTCAAAATGAAAAAAATGTGACCCCTTAAGTGAATTTGACTTAATTAGGGTCGTAAGTATTGATTATCTTTGGACGATGAATGGACAATAGTTAAATCATGCAGTAATTTATTCAGGATTTCATGTTATAATGTTTGTCAATTTTGTACATAAAGATATGTGGCATGTATTCAAGTATGCACTTGTATTTATGTGTATGTTTTCATGTATTTTATGAATGATCGACATATGATTCATATTAAAAAATGAATTCTTTAATCGATTGTGTTGTTGTCATTTTGGAATAAAGAAATTGGCTTAATTATGGGAAAAAAATAAAATTTGGAGATAATGCCATAATATTGTTCAGAAATATTGTTCTAAACTGTTTCGGACTAGGTCTATTATTTTGTTACGAAAAGATGTTGTTCCAAGTTACTCTAATTAATTAAACCAAACTCCCTGAGTCACTGAAAACCTTGTTCCTCCACCCCCATCCCCTGGAAAAAAAAAAGGAATTGAGGGGGGTGGGGTAAATAATTATGACCATATATGCATTGAGGGATTGGCCTGAAACTGCACATTAATTGCCATTGGCAAAAATATTTAATTATTTTATCCCATTGACAGCTGATCTTGCAATTCAATTGGTAAATCTGAATTAAAGCAGTGAAAAGATTCAGGGGACAGTGGACAGTCCCATCCTGACCGTCCCCTGGTTCATGTGGCTATGCACTTTTTAGCCAGACTTGATAGATTAGATCAGTGGCTGCCACCCCTGTCTAGGAAATGGTTGAGTCCGGCGCCAGGGAAATTCTGACCTAAATGGGCTGACCTGCCTGCGGATAATGGACTCTTCTAAAGTCTGGTCAAAAATGATGTCTGAATCCTGGCACTAAACTGACCTCCAAGTTATGGTTAGGGGGATTTTGGACATTTTGATCAGTCTGAATCTTAATTAGATGTTGGTGGAGCTGTGTATCTACATTTGAAGGCTGCTTGGAGGCGTGGAGATACGCTATATCGGTCAGAAAATGGCTATGCCGCCATTTTAATCTCTGAACACGAGTCTCATTTTGTGGACCAAAATGAAGAGCTGTCTGACTGCAATCTTGTTGACAATATTGCTTGTCAATCTTCGAGGTATGTGTACTTTTCAATTGTCTTTAAAATTTGGTACAACACTGCTTGATTAGGGCGTGATTACCCCCTGTTTTTGACTGCGCAACTATGCTCAGGTCGTTTTTTCACCCCAACTTTTTTTTTTTGGTGAATGTTTTTTTTTTGCTTGTTGTATACTGGCTGCACGCTTAGAAAAGTCAGTACACTTTTATTTCATTGTATACTTTGAACTTTTGTATTTTTCTCATATTTTCCCTCCTTTAAAATGATTTGATCAAGCCAGATTGTGAAGCTAATCACTGTCTTTGATTGTGTATGAGTGACAGAAAATGTTGACATGTGTTACAGCCAGACTAGATCTGTGTGTATTGTCAAACTTGCTGTCTGGCCTCAAAATTAATGGCCTTATGATAACAGTGATTTCATGCCTGAGCTGATTTCATCAAGCATGTGCTCATTGTCACATAATAACCAATCTAAATTTATCAATATCTTGGATTAAAAATGAGCTTCTTTGACAATTTATTTGGATCTTTATAACTTGACACTTTTGATGTAAATATGGTAAACAATGAATTTACCTTTGACACATTTTCTGGTTTAAAATTTATATGGTAGGCCTGCCACGAATTAACTGAAGTTGTGATTGTTTGACCCATTAGCAAAGCAGGATGGAACACTGATCACCGATGACGCAGAAAAGGCCGAATTGTGGAATGACTTCTTTGCATCAGTATTTACCATCGAAGACCAGAGTCAAATACCAGTACTACCAGAAAAGCTAGTCAACTCGCCACTGGAGAATATTCAAATAGAGGAAGAAGAAGTGAAGAAGGTGTTGAAGAGTCTGAAAGTGGATAAGTCCCCTGGACCAGATGCGATCCACCCCAAGATCCTGAATGAATGTGCAGATGCAATCAAAGCACCTCTCACACAGATATTCCAAAAGTCGCTGGATAAGGGGAAAGTGCCAGAAAGCTGGAAACTAGCCAACATAACCCCCATATACAAGAAAGGAGTCAAGTCAAACGTGCAGAATTACAGACCAGTCAGTCTCACGTCAGTATCCTGTAAGGTTCTAGAGAGAATAATCAGAAACAGAATAATGGATCACCTTCGAAGAAATAGCCTGCTAACTGATCAACAATATGGATTTCGACCAAAGAGATCAACTACAACACAGCTACTAC
The DNA here is from genome assembly GCA_026936325.1 of Platynereis dumerilii. NCBI lineage: Eukaryota > Metazoa > Annelida > Polychaeta > Phyllodocida > Nereididae > Platynereis > Platynereis dumerilii. Next base: position 19,835,571 of record JAPTHN010000014.1, on the reverse strand, counting down.
AGGCGCTGGATGTATGGACAGAATGGATTGATGAAGGCAAAAAGTTTGATGTAATGTATATGGACTTTGCCAAAGCTTTTGATTCGGTTCCGCACAAAAGGTTAATGTCAAAAGTTAAAGCCTATGGTATAGGTGGAGGAATATACAATTGGATAGAGGACTTCCTAACAGGAAGAAAGCAGAGGGTAGCAATCAACTCTACACACTCATCATGGCAGGAAGTTAAAAGCGGAATACCTCAGGGAAGTGTCATGGGCCCAATACTGTTTATACTATATATCAACGACCTCCCAGAGCAGCTAGACAGCAAGGTCCTGATGTATGCTGATGACACCAAAATATATGCCAAGGCCAACAATGTAGAAGAAAACAGGAAGCTACAAGAAGATCTGGACAAAGTGCTAGCATGGGCGGACACATGGCAACTGAGATTCAACTTGGACAAGTGCAAGGTGCTCCACTATGGGAGAAACAATGAGAGATATGAATACTACATGACGGAGGACAGGAATAACACCATGGAAGTCACAGAGGAAGAGAAAGATCTAGGAATAACCTTCACCGGAGACCTCAAATTCGCGGAACAAGTTGCTAAGACAGTAAAAAAGGCCAATCAAATGGTAGGACTGGTGAGAAGAGCATTTAAATACATGGACAGGGATACTTTCAATAACATCTACAAGGCACTAATTCGCAGTCACCTAGAGACAGGAAACAAAGTATGGCACCCTATCAACAAGACAGATGCGGATCACCTCGAAAAAGTACAAAGGAGGGCAACTAAGATGGTGCACGAGATCAAAGACCTTCCTTACGAAGAGAGATTAAAAAAGCTAAAACTACACAGTCTACTATACCGAAGACGGAGAGGAGACATGATCCAGGTCTATAAATTTGTGCATGGATTAGAAGACATGGGAAGCAACAATTTAATAGAACAATCCGAAAGTACAACCAGAGGGCATTGTTTCAAGCTCAGAAAACCGAGATGCAACACAAGACTAAGACAAAACTCGTTCAGACACAGAGTAGTCAATGATTGGAACCAACTGCCAGAGCAAGTTGTAACAGCACCGAGTATACACTCATTCAAAAAGAGGCTAGATGCCCATTGGACTCACCTCCACTATATCCACTAAGATAACTAAAATAATTTGAGTAAGATGAGTAAAAAACCCCAAACTGGTGATATTTAGGAAGAAAAGTAAAGGGAATAGGGCAGCAAGAGCAGCCCCGCTCACCCGAAACTAGAAGATTATTTATAAAATACTGCAGAGAAAACGGAACTGGGGCAGCAAGAGCAGCCTAGGTTTTTCCGCCTAAATAGAAAATAGTTTATTTCATGTAAATATCTTCACATATATATAAATATCTAACCAGTGGGAGTGTAAATAGGAAACAGCACATGGCAGCAAGAGCAGCCATTGTAAATAGTAGTTTTTAAAGTTCAGACAGGACTTACTTCTTTTTAAAATTATGAAATAAATTACTCTCGTTTGATTTTAGCCTTGTACAAGGCAGCAAGAGCAGCCAAAAATGTACAAAAACAGGATTTTACTACACCACGCCACGGAACATAAGTGAAGAATCAGGAAAAAAGGAAGGCTTATAAAGGAAATTATTCCTAGCAGTGCCTGAAACTTTGTGATTGTGATTGATTGTGATTGACCAATTAAGCTAATTGGCTTTAATTGGTTGCTCACTACTTAAAGCCAATACATTCTTATCTTGATTTTTATCATGTTTTTGTTTTAATTGGCCTTTGATGTTTATCTCAAATATTAAATACATCTGTTCTGCATTTATATGTTTATGTACTGATTGACCTGTTTATATAGCTATATGTAGTCATAATATATGTTTGGTGCAATATGCGAAATGGCAATTGCAAATTGTGTACAGTGTGCACCCATTGTATTTCAACCAAGCTGCATAGTCCAAGGGCAATAACATTTTCTGGTTTAAGAGATCTATGACAAGTTATATGACTGTGACTGTGACAATGTTATAACGTCAACCCCAAATTGAATGGGGGATATGGGAGAGTTTTTCCCAAAATTTCTAACAGGAAAGTGCCACTGTGGTCTAAAAATTGTGATTGTAAACCCTTAGCTGGCCAGAAGAGCTCCAGGCAGGCTGTGAACAATTAAGGACCTAAGTTGGTTGACATGTTGTAGTTTCAACCAATGAACCAACCTTTACCTTGTGCTTTTCCTAGCCATAAGCCACATTAGCATTGGCTAATGCATCCTCCATGTGGCTAATGAAAAATGCATATATTTGCTTGCAAATTAGCCACATATCCATGCATTTCACTGAAAATTGGCCTTTTTGACTAATTGCATTTTGGTCCGAGGAAAGGCTCTGCTTTACGTCACTGCTGTGTTCTTAGTTCTGTCCTAATTGCCCTGCAAAGTCACCAGAGCACATATCGTGTATATACCGAACATAAAGCCCCAATCATCCATCCATCCGTACCAGGTAGTGCAAGCACTTCGGTTGAAAAGGATCTATCATTGCTATGAACAGGGCTGTGGTCAGGTATTGGAAATTTGGCAAATTGTGTGATCAAAGTTATGCGGTCATGTTACTTTGTTGGGTAGTCATTTAGGTACTATGTATCTATATGGTCAAACCCATTAGGCCAGGGTTCCTCGTTAAACTTTCCAACTGTGGTCCAACATTGATTTCTGTACTGGTAGTGCTCTGGCAGCTGGGTTCCCAATCACAGGTGGGGGGGGGGGGGCGGGTTGGTCTAGTGGTAGCGTGCTGGACTGCCAATCGACCTGGGTCTATGTTGGTCGGCTGTTTCAATCATCCTTCACCTCATTGCCGTGTCCTCCTCCTGTCCTAATTAGCTTAGCTAGTGCATAAATATACAGGATGTAAATCATCCATCCATCCCAATCACAGGGTCTGGGGTACTATTCCAGCACTAGCCCCTGGTAGTCAGGTCACAGGTGCAGAGCTCTTATGTTTGACTGCAGTTTCAATCATCCTTTGCCTCATTGCTGCATCTTCTTCTCCCTGTCCTGATTAGCATTGATCTGCAAATCAAAATTATCAAATGTGCATAAATACAGGATGTGGAGCCCCAATTGATCATCCATCCTGATTGGTGCTTCTTCTTGTTCTTAGAAATCAATCTATCTTATTTGAAATAATGTGTCCATCTACCTATCTATAATAGTATATCTATTAGACCTGATTACTGCACAGATGATATCTGCAGTGAAACTTTCGGCATTTGGGCAATTTGAGTTCTGGTTTACGTATAATTCCTGTAATTGGTATCTTTTTCAAGTGATTTCGACTGACTCACCGTGCAGCTAAATTAATAGCTCGAAAGATGTCGCTGTCAGTGTGTGACTAAGCAGTGTAGGCCATCGTCACCTGTCATTTGTAAAAGATATTTTGTCAAATTTGGGTAATTCCACTGAATTTCCACATTGACTCATCGTGTCGAAGACAAAATTCTCAGAAAATTGAACAAAAAAATTAATGGGCAGCTGGGTGGTAGAGTTGTTAAGGAGGCTGCCTGCTCCGCTAAACATGTAGCATGCTAAAGGTCTTTGCCGCTTGGGTTCGAATCCCGGTTGCAGTGATTTTCAGTGGACCTTCATAAGCAGAATCCCAGCTGGATGTCGTTCAGATGACTTTAAATTGGCGGCTCCTTGTATCAATGTCTGTGCTGGGCAAGTAAAAGATCCCTCACATGGGGTAAACGTGTAACATGTATCTGGGCGTTTTGCTTATGCCTGTGCATCTAGTCCGATGTTTCTTCTGACTGGCAAAGACGGATCTTTATTGTCTCCAATTTGACTGTCATGAATATTGTTGCTTTGGCGAAAACTTCCACGGCTGGAAGCTATTCCATTCCTCAGAAGTGCACGCTAGATCATGTAGATAATGTTTCATGTATATATACACAGTGTGTATTACACGCGTGTATCTTGTTGAGAAAGTTATCAAATTTTCATAACTTTTTTCAAAAGTAAGTTTTGAACAGTTTAAGACACTTTGTCAGCAGCAGCGATGGCAAAAAGTATGATTTACCGGAGTTGAAACATGATAAGCAACAGTTTTTGAGAAATGTCTCATTCTCTTCACTTCTTAGCCGAGTTTGAAATTAAAATTCCTGGTACATTGTAATATGTATACAGATATAATTCTCATGGCATGATTGGAGTGTCATGCAAAATTAGAAGATCTTAACAACTTTCTAAACCATTTATACTTGGATAAGTGGAGATTTGTTTCTTTCACATTATAACATCAGATACTTGGGAAGTTATGATTTGTTAACTTGTTTGAGATGTTGGAATAAACATGCTTTCTCTACATTTTATACATTTATCAAAATTGGCATAAACAATAAATTACATTTTCTTGCCATATTCTGATATACATGAAATTATCTTGACAGTAATTCTGTTTTTAAGTGCGGAAGGCTTAAGATTTTTAGTTTCATGATTTGGTTACAAAATGTTGTTACAATATGTTGTTGCAGACTTTCTAAGTTTGGCGACGACATGCTTGTAACATTTTCCAGAACTCAATTTTTTTAACTCAGAAGATGCGATTGTTACAATTCTTGTTACTTTTCTGTGATGTTAGGAATGGTTGCCATGACAACGATTGTCTACATTATCATGATTATGGATTTATAAAAATATCTATAGACTTTCGTAATGTGAGACTTAATAACAGCACCAATTTGTAACATTTATGCGCTCAAAACATTCATCCTTTCACATTTCAAGGATGATGCTTTCTAACCGTTTTATATTTTGGTTCGTAATAAAAGTATTTCAGAGCTGCTTGGCTGAATACTCCCTGGAGAGTTGAGAAAGGCTCATGCTTGAACACGCCTGCCAAGGGTGTAATTGTTTTGAAAAGTCTGTTGAGATGGACTTCGTCGGTGTAATGATTAATGAACTATTAGATTAATCAGCATTTGCATTTAACTTTGCTATTTTGTCAACTATATTGGACATTATTGGTGGTCTATATTGTGCAGTAATGTAGGCCTCTTCTAACCAGTAAAGTAACATAGATCCTTCTATATTAATTCTCAAAAGGTCGAAAGGGTGACTGTATACTTTTTTCATAGTTTTGTAATTAACTACCAGCTGGAGTCCAGACAGCTTGAAAGATTTAAATTAATTAACATGATTTTAAAATTTGGTGTAAAATCGAGGAGTTTTACGGTTAACTTGGAATTTGTTTTGATAAGTTGCAATTACTTTATTTAGATCAGTGTGTATGTTATATCATTAATTCATTAAAATTTTCAAATGTTAATTAGTTAACGATTTATGAGTCTGATTTATTACCTTAATGCTGCTTGCGTTATATATCATATGTATATTGAAAGTTAGATGCAGTATTGTAATGCGAAAAAGACATACCGTGGTATTTATAATCGAATGTAAATTATTTTTTATTCAAATATTGATTTTCCTCTTGACGCTCATGAATAATTAATCAAGGAAAACTTTGGAAAAATTTTTTTTTTGAAAAAATTTTTTATAAATCATGTATGAACAACATTGTCCAAGACCAGCCTGAGAGGCTGCTGCCCTGGAGGGAGTTAATTCCGGAAATGATGTTTGGAAAGTGAAGCCCTTCAGCATGATTATTTTATTAGTAAAACCATTTAACCATGTTAAAATTGTAAAATGTAAATTAACTGACACATCCGTCTAAATAGTGCACTTAGGTCAGTCAGGTGCTGATGAGACGCAAAAGTCAAACTGACACTTCCAAGCATACTCTCCGGGCCAAAAGTTTGGAAACAGTATGTTGCTCGACATTGGATTAGTGTTACAGAAAACAGCTTCTGGGTGATCGTATTCTTACCTGGCCATGTTAGAATAGACTTATATGAGTGTGACGAGATATATTGTAGGTAAATTTTTGAAAATGGTGCTAAATTTATAATGTTACTCTTAGGATGCACCAATCCCACTTTTTCATTTCCGATCCGATACCGATCCTGGTATTTTGTTGCCGATACAACCGATTTCCGATACCATTCCGATACCGATACAATTGGTTAAATGGAGGGTAGTGCTATCGATCTGATCCTGCTTTTTTGTATCGGATCGGTACATCCCTAGTTACTCTTGAATATATGGATGTACGAGGGGCGTTCAGAAAGTTTGAGGCTTTTTTTTATATGGACTCTTATTTTCAATCTAGAACTATGAATTTTTCACAGGATAACATTCAGCCTATTTGGAATGGAATTCCAAAATTGTGGACATTTTGGACATGTTTAAGTCATTCAGTGGTTGCTATGGAAACTGAAAGTTCAGCTTCTTGGGGCAGCTAATAATGAAACCACCAAATTGTCCAAAATTTTGGAAATGCATTCCAAATTTACTGAATTTTATCCTGTGAAAAATTCATAGTTCTAGATTGAAAATAAGTATCCATATGAAAAAAAGCCTCGAACTTTCTGAACGCCCCTCGTATCAAGATGAGTAAACCTTGGCCACTGCTATTTAATTGAGATGGACGGACATTTCTTTTGAACATCATCTGTACTTTAAAAAGTAACACTAGAAATTAAGTTCCTTTTCTATAGAAACTACCTACAACATTCCTTTTCCAATAATGATACACTTTCTCCTGATTGGATAAGATTCCATACACCAACAACCAGAAATGTTTGACACTTTTGACACTAATCCAATGGCGAGAAACATACCGTTTCCAAACTTATGGCTTGCCCTTGCCTTGGTCTCCTGGGTAAGTTGGACAGCTGTTTCAATCATCCTTTACCTCATTGCTGTATGCTCTTCCTTTTCTAATTAGCCTACGCTGTGCATAAATAGTTTATTAAATACAGGACGTAAAGCCCCAACCAACCATCCATCAAAACTTATGGCCTGCAGTGTATGTGAAAATAGCAATCATTCTGGAAATGGCACAACTCTTAAGTAAGAATGTATTTTGTTAGTGCTTACTCTTTCTGCACTGCATGATAGAGTGCCATCATGGTTCCTTGAGGTATACCATAGATGCACCGATAGCACACTGAGTGTATGGACAACAACAAGGTCACTGTGAATTGGGTGTCAGACTGTCTGATCTTGGGGATGATTTTGACATTGGCCGGTTCAAAAAGTTGTCTACAGCTTGTCTGCTATGAGCCATCTATGAGCCATCTAGATATGAAGCAATACGAAGAACTGAAGATTTCAGTGTATTTAGTTGTTAAGGCCACACATAATTAATCTTTAGCTTCTCTGATCCTCTCAAGGCACTTTTTCTAGGGTCGGTCAGTAGGACAAAAAAAAAAAGTTTTATAATATCAAAAAAAAAAATTTTTTTTTTTTTGTCGGCAGAAAGTCTATTGTGTCGGCGGGTCCGCGAAGCTTAGAATCAATTATGTTTGGCCTAAAGGCAGGGGAGGGTTGGTCTAGTCATTGCTCTTCCTAGCCATTAGCCACAGTAGCATTGACTAATGCGTCTTCCATGTGGCTAGTGAAAATTGCATATTTTGGCTGCAAATTAGCCACAAATGTATGCATTTCACTCTAATTGGCTGTTTTGGGCATTTGTGGCTAATCAGCCTGCTAATAGAATCTCGGACCAAGGAAAAGCACTGCTAGTGGTAGCTCGCTAGGCTGCCAATCGCTGGGTCCAGGGTTCAAATCCAGCTCTTGGATTACCTTTGCCCTTTGTTAGACGGATGTTCCAGTTATCCTTCGCCTCATTGCCATGTCCTCCTCCTGTCCTACTTAGCCTACTAAGTGCAAAAATACAGGATGTATAGCCCCAATCATCCATTCGTCTGTCTACAGCTTGTTTGTGAGCTACTGGCCACCTAGACGTGAAGATATGCTCTCTTATGCATTAATGCATATCATTGTATGTATGATAAACACGATAAATGTAATTTTGTACAGGTGGCTTTCTGAAAATTTGAGGCAGATCTCTATATACATTTGTAGCTGTGTAGAAGTGAAGATTTTAATGCATGTAAAATGTATGATGCATATAGCTAATGTATAGTGATGCATATATGAATGATAAAATTTGAATTTGATATCTGGCTTGCAGCAAATCTGTTGCAATGCTTCTATTTTGCATTATAAGTGCAGCCGGGGAGCAAAACGTTTTATGATGTATAGCACACATGTAAAAACGTTTTGCATACATTTTTAATAGATTGATAGTCCTTGATTGGAAAATAAAGTGAACAGTCCAATTTTCCTGAGGTGAGCTGTTTTCATGGGCGACTGTCTTTTCTTGTAAAAGGGCGCGGTTTAGCTCAGTTGGTAGGCCTCTGGGCTTCTAATCACTGGGTCCAGGGTTTGATTCCAGCTCTGGCCGGTCACCTGGAGTCTTGGATTTATGGTGGAGCTGTTTCAAATAACTTTAAACCTAATTGATGTGTCCCCCTGTCCTAATTGGCCTACTAGAGTACATGAATACAGGAAATAAAGCTCCAATGAATCCCCCATCCTTGCACATCCTCATGAAAGACAACCGTATGTCTTACAGACAGGGTTGCGATTTTTATTGATTTTTATTAAAAAGCAAAAAAATCTTATGATTTAAATCAAATAAATCGATTTAAATCAAATAAATCATGATTTTTATAGAAAAAAATCATGATTTAAATCAAGATTTAAATCACTTGATTTAAATCACTGCAACCCTGCTAACAGAAGAGTGGTTGCCCGTTAAAGGGGCTAGTGACAGGCTGACAGTCTACTAGAGCTCAGTCTGTACATTGCTGTGCTCTGTACAAATGTTGTTTTCTAGCCAGGTCTAGGCTGTATAGAGAGTACTGAGATTGCTTGTATTGACAACTTATGTGTCGATATTTTGTGTTATGTTACGGACAAGAGACTTAGCACCTGACGTGCAGCCTGTGCGGCAAGGTGTCAGACAAACAACACAAGATAGATCAATAGCTAACCTGGATCGGCAATGTTGGCAGTGACCTCTTTTTGCCGCTCAGTAGATTGCAGACAAGCTTCAGCATTGGGCAGCTAGACCTTTTTTATGACATTTTTATGTGAAAGGGTTAACCATGTTAACCCGTTGGCGGCGGCCTGGGCTACTTTTAGCCGGGTCCCAGGTTTGAATCCAGCCTCTGGTTGGGATATTTTGACCCATGTTGGACATCGGTTTCAATCATCCCATGCCTCATTGCTGTATCCTGCTCCTATCCCCAATTAGTCTGCCAAGTGCATAAATACATGATGTATAATCCCAGTCATCCATCCATCCATCCATGGCGTTTTCTGTGTTTTCTTGTACATGTTAGTCGTTGGGTCTGTTTAATGTGTCCCTGCATGCCTATCTAAAGGTTTTTGACTGCAAATAAGTGGTGGCCAAAACTTTGTGTATTTTACTGCTGGTACTGAGTTCAGTTCCCAGTTTTGTGTTCACAATTGGTGGCTTGAAATTTATTTCTATACATAAATGTAAACTTTATATCCCCTATAGGAATTCATTGGGGCGACAGTCGCGAGACTCAGTATTAGCATTTTCAGTCCGTAGAATGCGGAGTTCTGCCACGCAACTCATGTTCTCCTTGTGTTAGGTTTTTGAAACAAGTGTAAAACTCAAATGATACAATGTTTTTCACTCTTTATTTGGTGACCAACGGACCACTAGACAGACAGACACAAGTGATTGCATTAGTCCCTTGACACTTGGTGGACATCCTCGGCGGATTCCTCCTCGCCCTATGTCGGACAACAGTCTCATTTGCCTCATACAGGGTTCCCTCAGTCATTGAAAGTCATGGAAAAATTAGGTGTCATGGAAAAGTCATGGAAAATCAAAATATTTTAAAAACTCATGGAAAATTCAAATTTTGACTGATTCGCACTAAAATTTAACACATTTGGGGGCTTATGGTAGTTGGATGGTTGATCGGGTGGCCCGACAGTGAAAGATAGTCATCGCGTGAATTCGTTTCAGGGTGAATCTCGACCTCAATGAGTAAAACATTAGTCATGGAAAATCCAAAAATTGGTCATGGAAAGTCATGGAAAAGTCATGGAATTCCCGTCGTAAGATTTTGTGGGAACCCTGCGAGTCATTGCTGGGACCTGCTCTTGGCCTAATTAATCGACCAATTGCAAAAGTACAGGATGTAGAGCCCCGGTCATCCAACCCTCCATTGGAATGATATCAGAAAATTTGTTGTTGGTTTATAATAGTAAATTAATTTTGAATTTTGTTCTTTCAGGGTCGCTATGCCAACACACCTTCTGCAGCTACAAGGACGTCCCTAGTGGTGGGGGTGCGAACAAGTACAATGGTCCGAAACCGAGTGACGACAAAGCGGGACATACGCAGCCACCAGGGGGCGTGCAAGATGTCGCATTGTCTCACGTCAGTCGGGACGTCATGGAAAATGGAGAGGTGTTTTTGGAGAACAGTACGATGAAATGTAAAGAAGACAAGCATCTGTGTTTTGCAGTATGGAGGACGGACCCTAATGATAAGACCAAGATGGAGATACTCAAACAAGGTAATTTATTGAAAGTTCCATTTAGAACTTATAAATTATGTGATTGATTTGACTATTGTCCTATTTAGACTTTGAGATAGACTACAGAAAGTTGACTCCTGAGTCCTGAGTGAAGTTAGTCACCTCCAGTCAAAGTAGAGTCAGTTTCAGTCAGGTCACTGTTGCATAACTCAGCCAATTCTTGACTCACAGAGATGGTTTTGGTATCAATTTAAACAGCTTTCAGAGCGCAATATGTATCTTGCACTCGTTTAACGCTTTCTTTTGTTTACTCTACATAAAACTGCCTACGAATTTGACACTTTTGCAGTGCATATGACACTATTTTTACGGTGCCAAAATAGGGAGAGTTTACTATTATTTTGCAGAATATTTTGCTAAATAGCCCTATAAAATTGCAATTGGCAGCTGAAGTGAGTTGAAGTCAAGCGAAGTCGGAGTTGAACAACTTAGCCTACCTGTCAGTGGAGGTTCTTGCCAAGCAATTCAGATTAAGAACTCTGGCTTTACTTGGAGTCTACTCTTATTTCATCACTATGCAGATTTATCTATAATGAGATATTTTCTTTATGTTTTAGGTTGTTGGGAGCACGTCAAATGCAGCAAGGTACCCATTTGCGCACCTCACCGTCCTCATCCCAACAATACCTTGTTCTGCTGTTGCTATGGCGACTATTGTAACCAAAACATCACCAACGAGTTGGACCCTAGTTACATGGAATCTTCTACTCCTGTTGTTACGCCAGGTATATTGAATACTTTCTATATATTTGAAAAAACATTCGGTTATTTTATCATCTGACACATAGCAAGTGCTGAGGGTTTGCTGCTGCGCAGCCTATGTTTATTTCGTTCAAGCATTTGGGCAAGTTTTTTTTACTACTTCTACTGTTCTGCAATTTATCGGAGAAGTTTCTTGTAATCATTTCAGACATTTCTACATTTGGAAATGATTTTGAATAGTTTTCGGCACGTGTCAAGGTTATTTCTAAATAAATTTGTAATATTGATGTCTCATAACATTTTCTTTTCTCGTAACTTGTATGAACTTAGAAACGTGTCTTTGCTAGATGCATAACTCGTATTAGCAAATGCATAAAAAGTACACCCACTCGTGTGATGTATTAGTTCCATTGACATTTATTGGTTTTTCGGAACAAAGACACTTTGCAACAAGATAAGACGCTGCCATAGAGACGCTGAGAAATGCCAGATCATCATGCCACCTTGTGGTAGCTCCTGCATTTATATCTGTGTTGTTCAGGCATGGGTCTCATCTCAGTTGGTACTGCTCTGAGTTTCCAACCACTGGGTATTCAGATCCAGCTTGTGCTGGGTCACAAGGACCTGTGTTAGACAGTAGTTCAGTCATTCTCCCCTTATTGCTGTGTCCTCTTCCTGTCCTTATAAGCCTACCGAAGTGAATATGATTAATACAAGACATAAAGCCCCAATCGCCCATTTGTCATGTAATTCGGCTTCAGCAAGTCCATCTAAGCTAGTGTTTCAGCTGATCAACAGATGGCGTAGTACTTCCTGTTGGCGCGAAACATCCGCAGTGTCCTGTCTACCCTCTGTGTGGTCTTTGGTCACGCCAAAGAGTATTGCTCAACAATGCTGGCATTCCAGGAACCTTGTTAATAACAGAAAAGCTAATTTTGCACAACTGATCTTCTCCTCTTATTGAAATTGTTTAGATGGTCTCTGTTAGGGGTCTGATAAGCTCAGTAAGATTTCTTCAATAACCGCATATTTGTTTTAATTTATTTGCTGATTTCCTGATTCATAATAGATTTGAGTCAATAGGCTGTTGACGATAGGGGGTGCAGCCGTGCAGGTATCTGGTTTGGACCTTTGAGGCAACTCTTTAGCTCAGTTGGTAGTGCTCTGTAGGCTGCCAAACATGGAGTCCTAGGTTTGATACGAGGAAAGTTGGGCTGCCAATCGCTGGGTCCAGGGTTCGAATCAAGCTCTTGTCGGTCACCTGGGCCTATGTTGGTTGGCAGTTTCTTCTTGTTCTAGTTAGCCTGCCTGAGTGTATGAATACAGGACGTAAACCCTCGATCATCCATCCATCTTCATGGACTTATTCCACTACCTCTCTTTGGTTTTGCCGTAGGAGTTAAGTAATTTAAAAAGTTTCACAGACTACAGATCAATATTTTTGTCTTTTTCAGAATACCGCATTCTCCCGGACCCCAACTACAGAGAAAGGACGATAATAATAGCTCTAGTATCCGTCTTCCTTGTGGCTTTCTTGATAGTTATCGTGTATTTAACGTATAGACTCCGTTGGGCGGCTGAGAAACCTCGGCCTGACCCTTCAGCCAGCGTCAATCTTATGGAGGGGGGCAAAGTCCCGGATCTTCCGACGTTCGAACTAGATCAGCTCAAGCTGTGTGATTTACTCCAGAGAGGGCGCTACGGAGAGGTAAGAAACACTTTTCAAGCAATGATACCACTTCGGGTAAATGCATATGGTAATGCATGTTTGCTTTTAAATGTAGATGGCACCACAGGTAGTCTAAATTTTCAAAATGGCTAGTTAACATTGTTGAAGTGTTTATATATTGCCACAGGTATCTAACATTTTTTAAGTGGCCTTTTAAAGGATATACTAGTTTAGGTTCCCCCCTCGTAGCTATGATTTTCAAAGGGCATTTGCGGAAAGGTTTGACACTTGTGTAAGAGTGTTTATGAATGTTCGTTTCTAAGCACATGAACATGGCAGACTCGTGGGGGGAGGGTTGGTCTAGTGGTAGCATGCTGGACTGCCAATGGCAGAGTTCTCTAGTACAGCAGCGCCACCATTAGCCACTGAGAACAATGATTGATGTCACAAATGCAACAATGACACAATTGATGACATCACCATTGTTTACTCACTATTTAATGGCTCCACCTGAGGCATTGAAGTCCTCCTTCGCCTCATTGCTGTGTCGTCCTCCTGTCCTAATTAGCCTACCAAGTGCATAAATACAGGACATAAAGCCCCAATCATCCATCCATCCATACATGGCAGACTCATCTGTAGTAAAGTGTGTGACTGAAGGTGACAAATTCTGTAATACCCTTTCCTTGCAGGTCTGGCGAGCTACCCTGAACGAGCACGAAGTAGCAGTTAAACTGTACGCACCCCACCACCGAGGGTATTATGTTAATGAGAGGGATATATACGTCATGCCAAGGATGGACCACCCGTCTCTCTTGAAGTTTTTAGGAGCAGAGGAGAGGATTGAGCCGGAGGGAGGGTTCAGTTTTGTGATAGTTTTGCAGTACCAGCCTCTTGGTAAGTAGAGTTTTATTGTCAAGATGACATTGTAGTATGATTGTACAGTTTGTTTTGCTATATTTCACTGAGCCTGCTAGCTTCATCTGGAAAGAAAGTAGGTCACTGGAGGATTCGGCCAATCAGAGGCGTTCTTACAGATTGGTACTATTTAAGAACTTCTCTAATTGGCTTGAGGGGAGTCCCCCCGTGGCCTAATTGATAAGTGCGCTTGTCAACTGGCTTTGAGGGCGTGGGTTCAAATCTCACCCCGGGAACTCACTTTAGTCCTAGCCCATGTGACATTAAATGGAGACGGGTTGTATCCAGTGTTTTATGCTGGGGCAACTGAAAGACCCTGGGCATCCTTGAATTAATAGGGTATGTGCCAGACTCACAGTCTTCTCATCTCATCATCATACGGCGGTCGCCTGCCTCGATATAGCCCACAGAGGTGCTGCAGAGGCGTAAAACACAAACAAACAAACGGCTTGAGGGGAGGGTTGGTCTGGTGGTAGTGTGCTAAGCTGCCAATCGCTGGGTCCTAGGTTGGAATCCAGGCTCTTGCCGGGTCACCTGGGCCTATGTTGGACGGCTGTTTCAATCATCCTTTGCCTCATTGCCGTGTCCTGTCCTAATTAGCCTAACAAGTGCATAAATACTGGACGTATAGCCCCAATCATCCATCCATCGATTACAGGCCCATTGCATGCACCAGGATCGGCTGGAAAGGAGTGAATACCTGTTAACAAGAGCAGGTTTACTGCCTCCATATCCCCCATGCCCTACACATCTACCAATACCCACCAGAATTCCAATTTTAGTTATGCCAAATATTTCCACCAGGGGCACAATTGTGCATACATGTAAGGATGTGGAGACACCTGGGGGTGGAGTTCGCTTTTAAAAATAAAATGGCTGCAGGCCAAAAGCACAGCAAAAAGTACTCGGGATGTGGAAATGGTTATGATATTTATTGATTTATGGTCAGATTTGACAAGTTTAGGGGGGTCTTTGAATGTTGGGAAAGGATGAGCATTGTGCATGGTGTGGTGTTTGAGATATTTGATGGACGCCATGACATGGAGACTAAAAGTAAAATCCCCCATAGCATAGCATGGGGGATAAATAAGCTTGTCATGTGGCTCATTTAGTCCAGTGGGGTCACTAACTGCTACCATAGGTTGAAGATGTATTCCTCTAGCCTCATATAGTGATGCACGGATAGTGAAAATAGCCGGATACCGGATATCCGGCCACAGAAAATTCCGGATACCGGATAGTTACCGGATAGTTGGAACCGGATAGTAAACATACGAAAATGGAAGTTTTTCAGCATTTGCGTTTGATTATAAATATTTTTTCTGGGAGCCAAGAGATATCATGTCCGGCAGGAGGACTGTTCCTCTGATGGAACATTTTTCGTTATGTTCTGTAGCTGATTACAATTTTGAAGATGGTTACATCATGTTTTTGACTCTGTTCTTGCACATTCTTTTATTTGTAATCAAAGTTCTTTTAGCTTTTCACTCATTTTTGAGCATCCCAGATATCCGGTTCTGACACCCTTATTTCGCCGGATACCGGATATCCTGCAAATTCCAATATCCGGCCGGATACCGGATACCTGGCCGGATATCCGTGCATCCCCAGCCTCATATATTGATTTAATTGATTTGAATCTGGACCATCAATTTTATTCCCGCCAATTAATGATGAGCTGTTATAAACTGCACTTCTTGGAGCTTTCAACTATAATCAAGTCCAACAACTGCCCAAGCAATGAGAGCCATTTTTTCGCAATTTGCTAAGAATAGCAACATTGACAAACTGTTCCTGGCGTTTATTGATTTTTGGCTAAAAAAGCTTAAGTCCAAACTCATAAATTTTCACCAGCCTTTGTACACTGTTTATAGAAAGCCAAAAAGCCAAGTTGTTTGTGCGATTTTCTTTTTCTTTGTTTTATGGATCAATAAAGTATTGTCTAGCAAAAATGTCAATAAATAATTAACTTCTTTTTTTTTCTTGAGTTTTTTTATGGCATTCTCATTTTTTGGCCAATGGTTTAGAATAAAAGAGATGACCACAAGTCCATAAATATTCTATGTCATTCTAAATCATGTTAAAATAAATCAATTAGTTCTTTTGTTTCAATGGAAAATGTATTAAGTGGTTTCTCTTTGGATTATAAATATCTTTATGTACTACCAATGTCGCAGATGACGTTTTTCAAAAACTTCCTACTGATTGATTTCAGTCATTATGAGTCATATTAAACATCCTTTGGCAAAAGAATTTATTTAATTCTCTTCTCTATGCAATAATAGTCTCGTTTTATCATAAAAATATAAACAAATCATTTTTGAACCTGTCAAAAACCTGTGTTATGTTCACAAAGCAGGAATTTCTGGGCTCTTCTTGAGTATAAAAACTCACTAATTATAAGAAACATGCTATATTAGAGTGATACCAGTTTTTAGCCTGGCTCACCAGGCTAATTCAGGAGTAATGGTCTGAAAATATTGTCTGTCAACTCTACTGTTCAATAACTACAGGTTCAATATATCTGTTTTTGTGTTTTATTGGTTTGTTAGGGTAGCTTGATGTATGGAAATTACTCTTTTTTTTTTCAATTAAAAAATTTTTTTTTTTTAAGATCTATTTGAAAAAAAAAAAAATTGAACTTTTCAATTTTTTTTTTTCAAAAAGAGGAAATCTGGCAACTTCTGTTTTTCAAAATTTAAACATTTTTTGTTCCAAGATTACAATTTTTTTTCCCTAAATTAAAAAAGGAAAAAATTGTTTTCCTAGATTAAAAAAAAAAAATTTTTTTTGTTCCAAATTTTTTTCAATTTCGCCAATATTTTCAAAGGAGGAACTTGGGCGACTTCAAGATTTAAAAAAATTGTACACATTCTTTTCGTGGTTATTTGGATATTATTTTGTTCATGGAACAACCACAATAACAGCACTTCACTTGCCGCAATTCAGAACCACCTTTCTCTGCCATTTCCAAAAAAGTAGACTTAACCATTTACAGAAACATGGGCAAATGAAAATGTCGAGGATTTACTGGCCTTTGAAAATTATAGCAGCATATTTAAACATAAGATAGGGAAAAAGGAGGGTGGCGGATTAGCTGTTTATCTGAAACAAAACTTAATTTTTGTCCCACGGCCAGACTTAGAGTTACCAGAAGAAAAACGAAATGATTATGACTCACTTTTCCTAGAAATACTACCTGAAAGCCAAGGGGGTAGGAGTACAATCATTGGACTAGTCTATAGGTCTCCATCCGTTAAAAACATCAAAGATTTCACGGAAGACTTAAAAATTTGTGTGGAAAAATTAACTTTCGAAAACAAAACAACTGTCATCATCGGTGATCTGAATATAGATCTGTTGAAAACGAATGTCAACATGCCCACTGCTGGTTTCCTGGATATGATGCTTTCAAATAGTATGATACCATGTATCACATTACCAACACGAGTTACACAAAATTCTGCTACCCTCATCGATCATATCTTCACCAACCTGAATACTGATAAAATAACAGCTGGTACACTAACAACAGATATAAGTGATCACTTTTCTAATTTTATCTTTCTCGACAATGCCCCCAATGTAAATAAAGCCCCTAAATATGTTACCTATCGCAAAATAAATAATGATACGCTCAATAATTTTAATAATGATCTCAGCAAAGCAGACTTCTCGAAAATTTATGTTGACGATCCCTCGACTGCTTATTCACTGTTTGTAGAAACAATAACAACTCTCAGAGATAAACACATGCCTTTAATCACAAAAAAATTCAACAAATACAAACACAAAATAAACCCCTGGATTACAAGGGGAATACTAACGTCACTAAAAGCAAAAGACCAACTGCACTCCAAAATAAGAAAAACCACTAATCCGGACTGTCTCAACATCTTGAAAAAACGATATGTAATGACAAAGAAAATATATGATAAAACTATAAAACAAGCAAAAAATATATACTGGAATAACAAGTTCAATGAATGCAAACTTGATATCAAAGAGACATGGAAAAATATTAACAATTTACTAAAAACCAAGACAAACAAATCAGATTTCCCTAAAATATTTGATGTGAATAATAAAAAATTATCAAACCCAACTTGCATTGCAAATCAATTCAACAGATATTATGTCAATGTTGGCCCCGACTTAGCAAATAAAGTACCCCAAACACAAACACATGCTTCAAACTTACTCCCCCCTCTAAATATAACACAAAGCTTTTATTTTGAACCTGTCACTTGCACAGAGATATCAAATATAATAAAAAGAATGAAACCAAAAACCAGCAGTGGCCATGATGACATTAGCCCCAAATTTATCAAATCATGTTCTGAACATGTTATTGTCCCTCACCTAACTTACATTGCGAATTTATCTATACAGCAAGGTATCTTTCCTGACGATATGAAAGTGTCAAAAGTCACTCCAATTTTCAAATCAGGAGATAAGACCATATTCAAGAATTATCGACCAATATCAATACTGCCCTCCTTCTCAAAAATTCTTGAAAAACTAGCTTATAACAGACTTTACAAGTTTTTATCCAAACATAGAATGCTGTCACCTTCGCAATTTGGTTTTCGACAGAACTTATCCACTGAAACAGCAATACTTGAAATGCAAGATAGAATAATAAGATCATTGGAAAGTAAATTATGGTGTATTGGAATTTTCCTAGATCTATCAAAGGCTTTTGATTCTCTCGACCTTTCAATACTTATCCAAAAACTTGAACACTATGGAGTAAGAGGACTGCCCCTACAATGGTTTAAAAGCTACTTAGACAATAGGCAACAATTTGTAAAATTTTGCGATGTAACGTCAAATAAAAAGTCAATTTCTTTCGGGGTTCCCCAAGGCTCCATCCTTGGACCCCTTCTTTTTCTAATATATATAAATGACCTACCTTCAAACACCGATAACTCAGAAACGATCATTTTTGCAGATGATACTAACCTTCTGTATTCATCTACCTCTCTCAGCCTCCTATCTTCACAAATAAATAACTCATTAGACAAAGTTTCAGATTGGTTTTCCGCAAATAGATTATCACTTAATATTGACAAAACCAACTATGTAGTTTTCACTCGACCACGACAAACAATAGAAAATGATCCCAACATAATGATAAACAATGTTAACATAAAGAAAGTAATTTCAACTAAATTTCTAGGAGTTTATATGGATGAAAAATTAGGGTGGAATGTTCATCTGAGCTTAAAAGCAAACCAAGTTGCGAAGATTAACGGTATCCTATGCAAACTTAAACACAGTTTACCATCCCATGTCCTTAAAGTAATTTTCCAGTCATTGCTCCAACCTCACATTGAATACGGTATTACTGCTTGGGGAAATGCGAAATGTCCCGAAATAAAACGACTAAAGATACTTCAGAAAAAAGCCATCAGACAGGTCACGAAAAGTAAATACAACAGCCACACAAGCCCGATTTTTAGAAAACTCAACCTACTAACAATTGATGACTTGTTTCTCTTAAATTGTTGCAAATTGTGTTATAAATTCTTTCATTCCGGTCTTCCCACTTACCTCCAATCTCAGTTGCAGGTAGCAGGGAATATACATCTCCATAATACAAGACACCAAGATTTACTATATGTTAGGAATATTTTCTCTGAACTCGGAAAGCAGTCCTTCAATTATAAAATAGCACAGGCCTGGAACAGGTTACCAAGGACACAAAAAGAATATTTATCGGTGTCGATTTACACATTTTCAAGAAAATTGAAACAGTACCTGGTGTCTCAGTACTCACTAGTTTGCACAACAGCCAACTGTTATGTCTGTCAGAACACATAACCATCATCAGTCATTATACTCATTATCATTATCATTAGCTCATATTTTCTTCCTTGGGATTGGGAATGGGAAGGGACGGGGATTTAATTTAATGTGGGTTAACTTTTGAATAAAATGCTTTTCTTCATAAACATATGTATGACTAATGAATAATAGTGGGTAGGTCGATTACAGCATGAAAATGCTAGTGACTGTCCCCACGAGGTAGAATGTTCTGTTTGTATTAATGTTCTGTTCCTCATGTATGTAACAAATTAGCTCTACATAACTGTTACCATTATAACTTGTCATGATATCTGTACATACATGTGTAAATTCTCAAATAAATTCAATTCAATTCAATTCAACTATTTCACCAGCATTGCTACATATTTTGCCGTCATCACTGCCACTTGAGCCAGGCTTTGAATCCGTGGATTCTTGTTTTGTCTTCTGGACCTACCTTAAGTAAGAAAATTGCCTCAAATAGAGCTGAGAACCTAAAAATCAATTATGTCTTCCCTCGGCCTACTGAATTCATAAATACATGACGTAAAGCCCCAGTCATCCATCCGATACATTATTTTCCTAATTTAATGATTTTCTTCCTAATTTCAGGATCTCTGACGCATTATCTTCGGCACAATACGGTAGACTGGGCGACCCTCTGTGGAATGCTGTTGTCCATTGCAAATGGAATTTCGCATCTTCACACGGAGTTTCTTGCTGAAGGTATGTGTGATTCATTTAATTAATGCCATTAAAGATTAATTTCATTTTCAGCATAATTTGCTTGATTTTGAGTCGTTGGCAAGAGTCGGCAAATCTACGAATGTCTCCTTAATCGTTTTAAAATAATAACATGATGATCGATGTATAGTTCAAAGGTGACTGAAAACAATTGGTTTTGAACAAATTTCAATGTGATATCGAAATCATGAAAGGTTTTGGAGTTAAATTAAGAAGTCTGAGGTTAAGGAGGAGTCCACAGACAGGAGTTTAATTAAAACTTGATAGAGTTTGGAGTCACCATCTTACGGGATCCGACTCTCAAAGCCCTGTTAATCAAATATATTTATTATGATAATATTCCATTCTTTACCTTTCTTAATTCTTATTGACTCGTTTTTGCTGATAATTTTCATTCTTGCAGATAAAACGAAAGTTGCAGTAGCTCACAGAGATCTAAACACGAAGAATATTCTGGTCAAAGAGGACCTGACTTGTTGCATCTGTGATTTTGGGTTCGCCATGAGAATTGCTGGGGCCATGTTCATAAGGAACGGCATAGAGGAAAATGCGGAGCAAGCTTCACTAGCTGATGTGAGTGCTTTTCAAGTTCATTTGTCATATTAAAGCTAGTATGTCGCCAAAATAAAACAATGTCCAAAAAAGGGTTAGAGTCGTATTAAACCTATTCTAACAGCCGAATTTACTTAGCTGTCATTCTAAGCTCAATGCATGAAGATAAATTCCTTCAAAATATAAACAAACAGCCATTGTGAGAGAATGGATCAAGTCAGTTTTTCTCAAGAAGCCTCTTGCCAGAGGGAGAGGGGGGAGGGTTGGTCTAGTGGTAGCGTGCTGGGCTGCCAATCGCTGGGTCCCGTGTTCGAATCCAGCTCTTGCCGGCTGTTTCAATCATCCTTCGCCTCATTACTGTGTCCTCCTCCTGTCCTAATTAGCCTTCCCAGTGCATAAATACAGGACGTAAAGCCCCAATCATCCATCCATCAATGCCACATTGAGAGGCCTTGCCACTGCTAAATTGTGCTTCCACGATAGCTTAGGAGGTCTAGTATGTAGCTTCATGGCATCAGAGCCCTGCATCACCGCCCTTTGCAATGTTAAACTGGACTTGGCCGTGTCAGTTTTTCTGACAGCATGGTCAGGCTAGGACTCTTGATAGGGTCATGCGGCAGTGAGGACATTGCTGTGGTGAGAGTGCTCTGTAGCTGAGGACATGAAATAATTCCTCAGCATATGATACCGTAGAATGGGGTAAATTCGGCAATCCGGGGTAACGTTGGCATGCTGTTTTGACCCACTTAATGGAAGAAATGTCAATTTTCCTGAGGGCTATTCCATTTAAAACTGGGGGGGGGGGATCGGGCCCTTTTATTTTTCGTATGATGTGTGTACGGGTGAGCGATAATACGATGTAAATGCTTGCGGGGGCACTCGCGGAATTCACTTTAGATGTATGGTTGGGCGGGGGGGACTATCGCTCTATTCAGGCCTACGCAATGTAATAATGAAAATTTTTATTTGATGTATGTACGGGGGGTGAAAAATTGTTGAAGTTAATGCATGGGGGGGTAAAAAAAAAATGTTTTAGATGCATTGGGGGGGGGGGTCAAAGTCGTCATAAAAATCAATCTTAAAAAATACCTTAAAAATCGATTCTTTAAAAATCATGAAATGTCACTCATATGCAACTTTAAAGAGTGAGTCTTTAAATTTTTCTTAAAATCGGTAAGTCGGACGACAACTTACAAATGTCAGCTGGGCAGGGCATAAGACCAACAACTTCCATGCTTATAAAGTAATTTCTTCAGCCAGTTGAAATGTCGCACACTTTGCACCATTATCTTGACATATGGCCTATTGTCAAATAACACCAATCCTCCTAAAATAATGGTAATTTGAATATCGGCCTCCAATTACGTGAAATTAATTAGCTGAGTTTTACAGGTTAAGTTTCGAAGAATTATTTTATTTCGAAATTGGAAGTTATTTTACACTTGAGCTTTATTTTATTGCAAAATTTGCCGATTAATTTGGTATCATCTTATCAAATTTGATGCTGAATGGTGTAAAATAACATTAATTAAATTGTTGTATTTATCCAATATGAAATTAATATTCCAAGATTTTATATTCATATTTATTTTTTGTTTCATTCTTTGCTACCGTGTTTTACTGATTAAGCAGGCCAGGGTTATTATCTGGACGCCTCTGGCGTGCAGATACTGTCTCACAACGGCCTACTTCCTTGTGTTTTTCAGTTTCCTGTTGGCTGAACATAAGACATAGTGATGTACACAGTAAACCCATCAAACTTACTTTATGTTGCACACACGTGATCCAAGTGACTCAGACTGATATAGCTAACAGATAGTGGATAGATCTACAGATATCACCCGGTGAATTGGTCCTTAACACCGAGAATAGCTGGAAATCTGTGTTGCAATCATGGAAAATTGACTGGATTCTAAATAGGACAATGTACTAGAATTATAACTGATATACTGTCCCTATGGCACACCAGGGAGGGGGGACCAGTCTACCAGAATCTGATATGCTTCAGCGCACACCCGTCATCAACACGCGGTAGCCACCTAGCATGCAAAATACGCACTAATGCTATTGGTTGAGAGAGCTACAGCTCTTGAGGACGGAGCAGACACACTTTTTCGATTTCAACAAAATCTTGGAAGTGTCATAAAGAAACAATTTAAAAGGGGGTTAAAGAGCCTTAAAGCTATTGACCGACTTCTGACCGACTTATGCTCAGACAGGATGAATTGTTTTACAACCATGGCCTCATTCACACCTCTTTCTAACCTAAAGAATGGTTATTTGAGGAAGCAAACTACACTGGTCCACTTGTTTAGAAACAAAATAAAAATAATTCTTCCACAATATATATATACATATATTAATAAAGTAAGTGTAGTATAGTCGCAGTTTTACTTTTAATTTGAAGTTTATAAACTTTATATAGTGTACTTTTAGTAAATGTAAGCTGCATATATGCCTATATATATATATATACATATACTGCAAGATTGTTGGGTCATTTGAAAGAGGTGTGAAAAGGGGTAAATACATTTATTACTCTGCCCTTGGTCCATTTTTCTAGGGCAATGCGAAATGAAGTAGGGCAATAGCCTCAAGGCTCTTTAACTTCGTTTAAATTGCTTTATTGCTTTCGTTCTCGAACATCTCAGGTTTTGTTGAAATCGAAAAAGTGTGTCTGCCCCATCCTGAAGAGCTGTATATAGATTTGCCGGTGTTCAACAACTAGATCATTAGATTGAAACTGGCATGCATAAACCATTTAAAAGGGGGTTAAAGAGCCCTAAAGCTATTGACCAACTTGTGACCGACTTATGCTCAGACAGGATGAACTGTTTTACAACCATGGCCTCATTCACACCTCCTTCTGACCTAAAGAATGGCTTTTTGAGGAAGCATACTACACTGGTCCATTTGTTAGACTAGCAGGGCTAGTCTTTAGGGATACTAGGTGTCGTCCAGTTCCGAGTCTACCATCTCCATGGCAACCACAGTAGTAGTACTGTCTATTTACACAAGGTAGCTACACTTTCTTCTTCTTATTGGGAGTTCTCTCCTGTGTTTTGGAGCTCCCCTATTGATAGTTATGATATGGTCAATGATGTCAATCAATGTTAGTCCGCGATGTCAGCCGGGATATCAACCAGTGATATCAACCAGTGATGTCAGCCACTGATGTCAGACGGTGATGTCAGCCGCTGATGTCAACAAGTGATGTCAGCCACTGATGTCAGCCGGTGATGTCAGCCGGTGATGTCAGCCGGTGATGTCAGCCGGTGATGTCAGCCACTGATGTCAACCGGTGATGTCAGCCACTGATGTCAGCCACTGATGTCAACCAGTGATGTCAGCCACTGATGTCAGCCATTGCTGTCAGCCACTGATGTCAGCCACTGATGTCAGCCACTGATGTCAGCCACTGATGTCAGCCGGTGATGTCAGCCACTGATGTCAACCAGTGATGTCAGCCACTGATGTCAGCCACTGATGTCAGCTGGTGATGTCAGTTGGTGATATCAGCCGGTGATGTCAGCCAGTGATGTCAGCCAGTGATGTCCGCCACGGATGTCAGCCACTGATGTCAGCTGGTGATGTCAGCCGGTGATATCAGCCACTGATGTCAGCCGGTGGTCAGCCATTGATGTCAGCCACTGATGTCAGCTGGTGATGTCAGCCACTGATGTCAGCTGGTGATGTCAGCTGGTGATGTCAGCCACTGATGGTAGCCACTGATGTCAGCCACTGATGTCAGCCAGTGATGTCAGCCACTGATGTCAGCCGGTGATGTCAGCCACCGATGTCAACCAGTGATGTCAGCCACTGATGTCAGCCGGTGATGTCAGCCACTGATGTCAGCCGGTGATGTAAGCCGTTTATGTCAGCCACTGATGTCAGCCGGTGGTCAGCCGGTGATGTCAGCCACTGATGTCAGCCGGTGATGTCAGCCGATGGTCAGCCATTGATGTCAGCCACTGATGTCAGCTGGTGATTTCAGCCGGTGATGTCAGCCACTGATGTCAGCCGGTGGTCAGCCACTGATGTCAGCCGGTGATGTCAGCCACTGATGTCAGCCACTGATGTCAGCCGGTGATGTCAGCCAGTGATGTCAGCTGGTGGTCAGCCATTGATGTCAGCCACTGACGTCAGCTGGTGATGTCAGCCGGTGATGTGAGCCAGTGATGTCAGCCACTGATGTCAGCCACTGATGTCAGCAACTGATGTCAGCACTGATGTCAGCACTGATGTCAGCCACTGATGTCAGCCACTGATGTCAGCCACTGATGTCAGCCGGTTATAGGATGATGTCAGCTGATGAAGTCAGCCAATGATGTCAGCCGGTGATGTCAGCCGATGATGTCAGCCAGTAATGTCAGTCAGTGATGAGCTGAACAAACTGCTGATCGACCCCCTGCTAGTCTTGCATATGGAAATATGCTCCCATCTAGTTTGACAATGTATAGAAACAAAATAAAAAGAATTCTCCCATGATGCATATATGTTTTAATAAAGTAAAGTGTAGTATACATAATCAAATAAAAGTTTTACTTTTAATTTGAAGTTTATAAACTTTATACAGTGTACTTTTAGTAAATGCATGACAGTTACAAGGGTAACTGTCATGGTAAATGTAAGCTGCATATGCATATACACATACACATACAGCAAGATTGTTGGGTAATTTGAAAGAGGTGTGAAAAGGGGTAAATACATTTACTCTGCCCTTGGTCCATTTTTCTAGGCCAATGTGCAATGAAGTAGGGCAATAGCCTCGGGGCTCTTTGACTTCGTTTAAATTATGCTATTGCTTTCTTTCTCGAACATCTCAGGTTTTATTGAAATCATAAAAGTGGGTCTGCTTCATGAAGATGAGCTGTATCTACCTTAGCTTAAGATGTCCAAAGCAATGATGAGCTGTGGGTGTGTATCTCCTCTGTCAGCTTAACACAACTATTTCAAGTTGTTAAACACACAACTCCATCACACACAATCAAAAAACTTCATGCATCGCTATGTAGCAATTCATTTATTTCTCTCTCTTAAGGCCCATTGGCCACTATGCCCTGATAACTTCTGACTACTGCTATTATAATTCAGTCAACCAGACTACCAGACCAATATTATGTTACAATGTTCAGGTCAATTATCAGCGTCCAGATATGCAAATTGCAATTTGCCTTCTAGTTTTGAGTTAAAAAAAACTGATGTTTTTTCGAAGAAGTCCGGTGAATCTTGCCACTTGAAAATGAAATAGTATTTTGCATTTTGTGAAGTTACATATTCTTCAGCACTTAGTGGGGGGTCTAAATGAATTGCTTTTCAAATTCGATGTTAGATAGTGCAGCTGTGTGTCGTAAACAGCATGGTATTAAAGCATGATAATAAATCAGTGTTGAAGTATGTTATAAAATGTTAAATGTACCTTCAATTTTACATTGAAGTGTCAATGCCTCAATGGAATTGCTGTTAAAGTGATAAAATCTATATGAAAGATACACGAATTTTATATGAATTTTATATGACCTTGTTGACACATGAAATTTTTTAACCAGCCAGGCTAAATCAATTCAAGACAATTCAGGACTCCTATTTAACGTTGGGTATTGATTGATTCGTCTTCAGTGGATTTGGCTTGCAATTGTATCAGATAGGTTTTGTCAATTTTGGATAGATTAATTATGCCAGTTATTTCTGACCTTAGGTTTGAAAGATAATCATTCACAGGTTTCTTGTCAAGTTGTCATTGTGACTTGAAATGTTGTTGTGAGAAAGAAATAAGGTCTCAGATCTTCAGGCCTTGTGGCATTTTCATGGAGGCAACATAATATTATAAGCCTATTTTTTAAAAAATTGTGAAAGTTGAAAAATTATGTGAAGTAGCAAGGTGGCTCAGTGGGATGAATCCAAACGTAGTTCCAGACGTTATCAACCAATCATCAACCTTTCATCCCTACTTTCATCTGAAACAAATCTTGGACAATCTGCTAAAAAGGATTGTGATGACCCCAAGATCCACCCCATGGGAACCGCTGTACCTGGAAACGGGAATAATGGACACAGACAGCACCATCGCCATGAATAAGATATCATACATGGAGAAAATAATGCAAGGAAGCAACAGGATTCTAAAGTCGATACTGAATGGAGAAGATAAAGAAGGATGGGGATACAAAGCAAGAAAGGAGAAGGAAGAAGTCATGAGACCATCATGGAGCCCTCCAAAAACCGAGGATGGAAAGAAACAGGCAATAAAGAACGCAGTCAAGGAGAAAATGCTGATGAAAATCCGAGAAAATGGAGAAAACAAATCGAAGACAAAATACTACCTGGACAACAAGGAACAGATACAAGTGGGAAAAAGAGCCCCGTACATGGACCAACTAAGCAGAAGAGAGGCCAGCACCATATTCGCAGCAAGGACCAGGATGCTGGACATCAAAAATAACTACAAGAACAAATACACAGACATGACATGCAGAATGTGCAAGCAAGGAGAAGAGACCCAGAAACATGTCATGGAAGAATGCGAGAAAGTGGACTACACAGAAATAGGAAAAGTGAAAAACAGAGACATGTTCAACGAGGAACCGAGAAAACTGAGGGATGTAGCAAGAAGCATCTCAAAAATAATGGACATACTAAAAAGTGCTGCTCCCTAGAAAAATAGGTCGAGCAATCCGGCAACCCGGAAACGCACACGAGAGAGAGAGAGAGAGAGAGAGAGAGAGAGAGAGAGAGAGAGAGAGAGAGAGAGAGAGAGAGAGAGAGAGAGATCTGAATGACACGTTAAATTATGCTTCCTTATATATATTCTGTGTCTACGCTGTTGCCACAGCCTACTCACAAACTTGTATCGTTTCTGATGCACTTTGTGGTGTGAAATGATTTTGTGAAGCTCTAAGTATAGAAATAATTCAATTATCGGTATGCATACAGTGCAGTATATATTTAGAAATAATATAAAAATGCAACACTTCGATCATGCTTGGTCCCACCTACGTATATTTAGAATATGACATTTAATCAAATTTTTAACTATTTTAAAATGTTTTATTCTATATTTATGTACACTGAAAATCCATAAATGATGGTGATCATCCACCTCGATTTTGATGTTTTCAAAAGTGCATTATTGTCGTTACAATGTTGAAAATCGTTCATAATTCTCTTAAATATTTTTTTAGAAGTGATATTTCACACTCTTCATTTTGGAAGATAGACCAATTTGGCTCCTGCTATAATGTGGCTCCACCTACGTTAAATGATGTGTGCTGCTTGTGAACAATATAGAAATCCCAGTTTACTTGAGAAATTTTAAAAACTTATGAAATAACAACACTTTGAAAGTTAAAATTTTGTTTGCCAAAAGAAAAATGAGGCAATTGATTACAGTGCCAGCTGGTGGGAAAATATATATTGTTGACAATGTTCCACATTGAACTTCTAGAAGAACTGACAATTTCACCTCATCATGCTCATGCAGTTTGTTACATCATTACATGTCAGTGACCTCTTGTAACTTCTTATGTGTAAAAGTTATTCAGTCAGGTAGTCAATTGAGTTTGTTTGGACTGCTCGGTAAATAGCTTCACAGCTAATGTTTATTTTGTACATCCGAGAATAAATAAATATTTGAATCTTGAATCTTGAATCAGTCAGGTAGTCATTCAGTCTGTCATTCAGTCATTTTGTCAATTTATCAGCCATTCATTTTATCAACTAGCCAGGTCATCAGTCATTTGTAAGCCAGTCAGTTTGTCAGTTTGTCTGAATATCAGTCAATGTTCATCAGTCGATCAATCACTCAGTCAGTCAGTCTGTTTGTTTGTCAGTCAGTCTTATTAGTCAGTCAGGTCATTATTCTGTTTTCATAGGTCAGTCAGTCAGTATATTAATCAGATTGCCAGTCATTTTGTTTGTCAGTTTTGTCACACATAAATAGAGACAGTTAGGCCACACATAATTGATCTTTAGCTTCTCGGATCCTCTCAAGGCACTTTTTCTAGGGTCGGTCAGTAGGACAAAAAAAAAAAGGTGCCAAAAAAAAAAAATTTTATAATGTAAATTTTTTTTTCTATTTTTTTTTCCATTGGCAGGATATCTATTGTGTCGGCGGGTCCGCGAAGCTAAGAATCAATTATGTGTGTGTATCTCTGCTGTTCTGTAATAGTGTATGCCTTCAGTGCTGTATAGCCAACAGAAGTTTGGATGCTAAAGTTTTATTAAAACTCGTAATGAGTCGCCCAAGCGAAATCCAATTCATCTTCAATATTGTGTATTATCTATTTAAGCCGTTATGAGTAACATTTCAGTGCATTTACAAATTTTACATAAAGATTTAAATGGATCTGTTAGGAGACACTCCTTATTTAATCCAATATGCGTAGTAAACATTTTTCTGTCTGGTGGAATATAATCCGAATATTTATCTAAAATGTAATATAGCAGAAACATTCATGTCTTACTGGGAAAGGCATATTCAGATTCTAAATGTAACCGCACTGTAACCTAAGGCCGTCTGGTACTTGGCTGATAATTTGTTGCATGTTTTTTGCATTGTCTCGCAAAAATCTTGAACAGAGAGGAAAATTGGAAGTCCTACAAGCCATAGTCTGCCCACTCGCTGTCTGGAGACTATAATGTTTTTTTTTTTGCGAAATGGGATAGAATAAGTCCTGCCACTGTCATGCTGCTGTGTGGTGAAAATGGAAGCACAGAGATCAGACTTGCTTCTGATCAACCCCTCACACTCAATCATCCTGTCAGGGCCAGGACTTTGCGGCAATTGCAATTGTCATCATGTGATGGTAATTTCCCGGACTGATAATATGGAAGTGAGGACTGTCTGTTGTTTGTTTCTGGGGGAATTCTGTTAAGGGCAAAGCCCCCGTAATGGAGCATTCAACCCCCCCCCCCCAAAAAATATAAATTTTCGTTGTATGATGCTGGAGTTGAATGAATAACCAGAGTCCATGAAAATACACTGTACATAGCTATTTATAATGTGTGCATAGATCCACAGACACCCTGAATCTTTGGATTCTGGGGCAGCTCACGCTTCGACCCTTCGGACAACGCTTCTTAACTTTAGGCTTCAGCCCCCAAACTTGCGTTTCTAGTGACGCCAGTGATTTGGTGGCTCACTTATCATAAATGTCTGTTGAATATACAAATGTCTACCACACTGGACTACATGTATGTCATCTCATCAATACACCCATGTCCCCCCTGTCCTAATTAGCCTGCCAAGTGCATAAATACAGGACGTAAAGCCTCAATCATCCATCCATCATCAATACACCTTTGAGTAGGGAGTTAGCTCAGTTGGTTGTGTTTCTGTAAAACACACACATCAGAGATTTAGGAGCGGTTCCTAGACAATCCTTCAAATATCTCAACCTCATTGCGGTGTCCTGCCCCTGTCCTTGTTAGCCTGCAAAGTCCACAAATGCAGGACATAAAGCCCCAATCCATCCGTGAAATATCTCTATTCTTAATGAAAATTAAGGAGCTCTTAATTCTCTCTCCAGGTCGGAACTCTACGTTATATGGCACCTGAAGTTCTCGAGGGAGCCGTGAACTTGCGAGATTGCGAAGCTTCGTTAAAACAAGTTGATATCTACGCTATTGGTCTCATCTACTGGGAGATAGGGTCGAGGTGCACTGAATTGTATCAAGGTAAAGTTATGATCATAATCTTTATTTGTACTAAACGTACCGAAAAAGTATGTGACAATGAAATAATCTCTTAAATCTCCTAATGATAATAACTTTTGACTCCTTATGATAATAACTTTTGACTCTTAATCTCATTATGATAATAACTTATGACTCTTAATCTCATAATGATAATAACTTATGACTCTTAATCTCCTTATGATAATAACTTATGACTATTAACCTCCTTATGATAATAACTTAGACTCTTAATCTCATTTTGATAATAACTTTTGACTCTTGATCTCATTATGATAATAACTTAGACTCTTAAACTCCTTATGATAATAACTTTGGACTCTTAATCTCCTTATGATAATAACTTTGACTCTTAATCTCCTTATGATAATAACTTTTGACTCTTAATCTCCTTATGATAATAACTTATGACTCTTAATCTCCTAATGATAATAACTTATGACTAGTAATCTCCTAATGATAATTCTTTGACTCTTAATCTCCTAATGATAATAACTTATGACTCTTAATCTCCTAATGATAATAACTTATGACTAGTAATCTCCTAATGATAATTCTTTGACTCTTAATCTCCTAATGATAATAACTTTTGGCTCTTAATGTCCTTATGATAATAACTCGATTCCTAATCTCATTTTGATAATAACTATATGACACTTAATCTCATTTTGATAATGATTTTGACTCTTAATCTCCTAATGATAATATCTTGTGACTCTTAATCTCCTAATGATAATAACTTTGACTCTGAATCTGAAAATAACTTTCGACTCTTTCTCAATCAGGAATGCCCGTGCCGGACTATAAGCTTCCGTTTCAAGAAGAAATCGGCGTCCACCCGACGTTCGAAGACATGCAGAACCTGGTGTCAAGGAACAAAACTAGACCGAAATTTCCGGCTGTTTGGAAGGACACGAATCACGCTGTACGAGCTTTTAAAGAGACGATCGAAGATTGTTGGGACCAGGACGCGGAGGCAAGATTGACAGCGTTATGTGTTGAAGAAAGGATTTTGGACATCGTCAGTCTGTGGGACGTCAGGAACAAAGGTATGAGAGTTGGTATAACAGGGTTGCCCCATATAAAAGTTTTATAAAACAAGAACCCGCAGATTGCTAAACCGTAGGCTCAGAGGATGCAACTAAGTAAAACATAAAACAAGAACACGCAAGTTGCAAAATCCTCCTGCTAAACATGTCAAATGCAGGTATGTGTTTCGCAAACTTTATGAACTTTAAAGTCTGTTACAGTCGACGAATGAAGAGTACTTACATTAAGCTGCCTGCGGACATCAATGACCTCAAAACAAGCCCTATCCATTGCATTGAAATGAAGTGTCAATGTTTCAGTAACTTGTGACCTCTTTGATACTCAGTTGATGACTTGTTTTGATAGCATTGAAAGTGTAAGATATGACCTCACAAATTGCTAATGAGTCATAGAGAATCACATGGCGTGGATATGACCTCACAAGGAATATGTCAGTGCAACTCTGTAAGCCCTTGTCATTCGTCGGCTGTAACAAATGTTTATGTTGACAAGAAAAAACATGGTTTATTGTGTGTTTCAGGAGTTACGCCTACGATCAACCCCATGCCTCAATTGGTCAACTTATCAAACGATCAGTCGGTGTTCGTCAATGCTACGACAGGAAATGGGAATTCTGGGACAAATACTGTGACGGACAGTAATGGCCATAGAATCGATGAGCATGCCGCTACGCTACCAAGACCATCGAGGCTATCCAGTACAGATCACAGCGTATCTGCTTCCACCACTGACACGACCTTAACTGGGTCTCCGAGCGAATATTCGGCCCCCTCGGAGTTCAATACGAGGCCCCCTGGTGGTAAGAATAACGTTAACCTCGTTTTTGCGAACACTCATAAGGTCCTCCAACCACATCAAGGGCAGAATCCAACCGTTGAAAGAAATACGCATAAACGTAGCGATGAGGAATTGGCCATCATGGGAAATTCTTTAGTCGATAAGAACAAGAGTTCGGCTCCAAGCATGAACTTCCCCGACAACCTAATGGACGTTTTTAGAGGCCGTGACAACAGCTTAGAAAGCTCGCTCGTTCAAAACGATTTGCTGAATCAACAAGAGGTGTCGCCACCGCAGGCTTCAGTGGCTCCACCTCCTGTTGTTCGCCAGCTGCCACCGAACTATTTCCAGAACCAAGTTCACAACAATCCCCCTCCAGGGCCTCAACAACATCCCTCGCAACAACAAACTCAAAACCAACAGCAACATCAAAATCAACAGCCCATGGTGGTGCGCCCTAAACAGCCAAACGTTCCCCCAAACAGCAACGCTACGACAGTCCTCCAGAGCCCACAATCAAGGTCAAAGGTCAACGGAAAGAAACCAAAAGAAGGGAAGATGGCAAAGTTAGGGAATATATTCGGAAGAAATCCATTCTGGAAGAATTCTCACTCAAGTTATCAAGGAGTAGACAATAAGAATTACTTCCCCACAGAGAACTTAAGAGAGCCCGCCCCAGCCCCTCAGTTGGCCATGATGAAACAGGCCCACCAGAGGAACATATCTGATGGAGCGCCCTCTAGCGGGCCGTACGAGAACAAATCCAACTTGGAGCCACGACCATTGAGCAGTTCGCAAGTGCCGACTGAAGTCTGCTTAATGAATGGAGCTCCAGTCGTGCGTCCAACCTCATTGCCC
The DNA here is from genome assembly GCA_026936325.1 of Platynereis dumerilii. Taxonomy (NCBI): domain Eukaryota; kingdom Metazoa; phylum Annelida; class Polychaeta; order Phyllodocida; family Nereididae; genus Platynereis; species Platynereis dumerilii. Next base: position 19,802,269 of record JAPTHN010000014.1, on the reverse strand, counting down.
ATCACGCAGGCCGCTCATCCTAAGTTGGGCCCTCCTCCGCCATACCCCCGGGATGCTCGGGAGAACGGCCACCGAGCAGCAGAACAGGAGGATTCCTCCTCAGAGGGCGCTGTCGGAACATCGGCTCCAGTTCGGCCTCCATCTCAAAATTCTAGTCAAAAGACGTCTTCGACCTCTTCATTGTCGAGTAATTCATGTCCTCCACCACTGGGGGCAGCACTGGTTGGCACAGCTGCGGCACAAGGTGGTTCACATGACGAAGTTGGTGCGATTTCAAATTGCGTAGCTCCGCCTCCTTCCCAACTAGCCCCGCCCCCTCAAGCCCCGCCCAAGTTGGCTCCTCCCCTTTTGCATCCCCAAAATCAACATATACCACGCCCCCATCCCTCATCGACCGCATCTCTCCCTATGACCCACAACAACGTGACTAAGGAGGACTCTAACCACAACATGCTGTTGAATTCTGCTGCAAACACAACAGCTAACTCCTCCCTCACCTCCGCTGGCCACGCCCCCAGCCACAACAACAACAACTCCACAGAATCTGAGGACGAACAAGACACGGCTAACGACTCTGTCTTCGACCACGGCAAACGCATGAACTATCAAAGTGGCCGTGATGTCTCGGAGTGCGATCCTCTGGTCGACCATTCTTGCATCTCTATGCGCCAGCTCAACAATGTGCACGACGATACTTACAGGTGTTAGCAGAGAGATACGTAGGATACATATGATACGTAAGATACAGGCAAAGATACAACAACAGATACAGGAATAGATACAGGTGAAAATAGACAGTACAAAAGAGGTACACCTGAAAGATACTAAAAATTTATTGACACAAAAATAAATACAAGTGATAATCTGTTTCAACACTTTCTTAATAGATATTAGCTGTTGAAAAAGATAACGTGCTTCAGATGCTAGATATGTCTTGATAGAGTACTGCGTCAAAGGCCGACATTAACAATATTTCAATACTTTAAGAGGTACTCTATCAATAGGTCATTGTATCAATATTTTGTAGCAGTATCTTACCGTATCAACATCTTACCGTATCAATTTCTTACTTTTGAGACAAAAAGTAAGAAATACAGCTTTGATACTCTAGAAAATAATCCATGTTCATTCTTTACTGTATATTGTATACATAATGTCGTTACTTTTGCTAACATGAACATTTCTGAGCAGGAATATTGTGAGGTCAATCATGTGATTATATGATCACATGACTTCATTGATTGGTCAGGTGACCTCATTGCTTGTCATGTGACTTTTGTAACGGACCTGCACCGTAGGGATGGGTGTGACTGTTGAGATACGTGGTTTTCACAGGAGAGATACGTAGCTTGGCAAAGGAGATCCGTAACATTGCACAGGAGACACGTAACTGTCGCAGGTGACACAGTTTGGTAAAGAAACAGGACAATTTTGTTAGAGGACAGAACAATCGTGTTTGTAACAGAAAAGTTATGTATAATACCAACCAGGTATGGCAGATACAGAGGTGTTGCAACAAGACAATTATGTATGGTACATAACAATTATGTATACGAAACAGAACAGTCGTGTAACTGTCATGTTACAAGATAGTTACATCGCATCAAAGTTACTGGACGTCTTTAAAAGTAATATTACTTTCCCTTGTGCAGTTGTTTTGTTAGCTTTGAATCCGTGGATTCTTGTTTATATATATGTTTTGCTTAGTTCATGAACTGCATAAACACTGTATAAAATACACTGTATAGGCATTTCTTCTTAAGAGAGACAATGTATAGAGAAATGTCTTATTTCATAGTACAATATGACTGTATATAAGTTATATATCTGTGGATATACACATGCTAAATATACGTATACGATTTCGGTGTATTGTACAAAACGTTAGGTTTGAGCGTATACGGTCAATGGAGGAATACGGTATGGGACTGCTTATGAAGCATGACCTTGACCTTGATATTAAGCTATGTAGAACAGTATATTATATACCTAATACACACACCCCAGTACATATGAGACTTGGAGACTTGTAGGCGCATTGTACGGACATGCGATTTGCCATATATGGCCATACGACGCTAAAACGCTGAATGATAGGACTATAAGAAATTTGCATACATGAACCATGGGGTAAAGTGTCTACGATTTTGTACCATACATTCAGTATCTTTATTATTAACTATTGAATTAAATGTGTGAATGCTATATATATTATAAATACACACTGTATAGTTACTATGTAAATGGTATATGATGGTCTTAATTCTTTTGCCTACTAATAGTCATTATGCTTATTGTAACAAGTTGCATAGGTTACCCCTACTTATGGCTCTCTTGTTGAGGATAGAGTGAACGGAGTTACGTCAATTACCGATAATCTGTTTGCTTAGTATGATGGTGCACAGGCTATATTCTGATGCTAGGTGATAATTGATATAAGACATAGACACTATTAGACAGTTACGGAGAGTCTGAGACTTGGGATTCAGAGAAAATTCTTAAAATATTGTGGAAATTAAATAAAATGGGCGGAGGGAAGGGGGTTGGCCCTTTCTCTTACATTTTAGGAAGTTTGGCTACATGAATCGTGAAAAGACGAAAATGGAAAATTTTTAATATCTGTGAAATTGAAATAACAATCTGTGCATCACTGCAGACGCAGCATTGCTGAGTCAGATTATCGGTTAATTGACGTTTTAAGATCCTGTTGAACTGTCACAGTTGCATGATATTACGTATTGCACTACCAGGGTCCCCACCGGGCAGGGAAAACAGGGAAAACAGGGATAATGGTGAAAAAAAAATTCCCTGCAGGGAAAAGTCAGGGAATTTGAAATTTGACTTCAAATTCAGGGAAAAGACATGGAATTTGGTTTGACATATGTTAATGCGTGAAACAGCCCTCTATTTTAAGCGAAAATCCATGAAAGTAATAGCTTTTGGTTTTCGATCTGCGGCAATAATTCCGCGATAACGTGACAATAAGTCCAAATAACATCATGGAAAACATCCGGTGAAGCAGGGAAAAATCAGGGAAAATACAGGGAATTTGCTTTCCAAATTTCGGTGGGTACCCTGACTACAAACCCGGTGATCCATTTATTACCATTACTTTACATTAATCTGTTTCGTATACTACATGTGAATACCCTGTGTTCATGTGGAGGGGAATTGATGAAATCAATTTAATCTAACAATTTTCATTTTACTAAATCTTAGAATGTGTCTCTAATTGTATTTTAATTGTTTCTCGACTCATGTACGATGATTTGTCGTTTGCTTAGAGATCGTGGCGCCACCTGTTGCGTGTGCTTGTTCACCCTAGATGCCATAAAGTATTTAACGTTTTCTCGATTAGCGTCTTGACTGTATCAGTACGACCAAGAACAAAATTGTTTCACAGTATCACAACTATGTCCCTGTGGTGGGGGAAAATTTTAAATTGAGGGTCTTGCAGTCAAGTGTGTTGTTCTGTATTAGTGTATGTGTGGCAACTGTGGCCGTTTACTTGACAGTTAAGTTGAAAGCTTACTTCATTTTAAAAAAGGAGAATTTGATCAACTCTAATTATCAGCGGGACTCCCAAACAAAGGAGGCTATGAAGAGTAGCTCATAGATTTTGCACAGACTCTTTGATGATAACACATTATGGTAGTAATTCAGTAAATATGTCAATTAATGAGCATTTTATCTTGAGGAATATTTTGGCTAATTTCACGCTCATTGCCACAGGAGTACAGTTGTACTTTATAGCTAAGGCCATGTCATTATTTCTGCCTATGACTGCTCTTCAAAAAACCTGAGTCTCCAGAACATCCGAAGCTATTTTTATGAGACTACCATATTACGGATCCAAATTAGATTGAAATTTAGAAGCAAAATTGTCTTTTTTACGTGCATCGCCTTCAAATCAAAAGTTAAAGGTTTATCTTAGAGTTTAAAAAAAGACCACCCTTGCATAACTGATACAATGAAGACCTAATTGAGAAAACTGTATTCATACAATGCTATTAGTCTTGAGAGCTAACCCTGCTTAATTACGTCATTCAATTGCTTTATAAGCTGTGATGAATATGTGTCCTTTACTGTGTTGCTTTTTGTGTTTAAAATTGCGTACTTGCTTAATACTTCAAATTGAAGTCAAAGTTAATATAAGTATAAGAAGTAATGCGAAAATGCATGAATCACTGTAAAATATATACTTAATTGGATTTTTGTGCTGTAATATTTAAAATTGATTTTGTACGATTGGGAAGAAATCTTACGACTATTGATACCATAAAATGGTTGGATAGTTAAAATTTGGCATTGATAAATATTTCATTTATTTCTTGAAGAAAATGATTGTAATTTATTATCAACATCAACGTCGTTTTAGACTGATGCTGGAGAGTAACACTAGGTGGTGTATAAGTACAATCAGTACATTGATAGATTAGTTGAAAACGTCTGCTTTGTACTTTAAAAACATTCTTTTGTGCTTGATCGTAGTGCCCCTGGTGAGAAACAAGTGCACTATTTACAAAAATGATCCTTTGTTACTTTCGAACAAATATGTATCAGAAAGTTATAAATTTAGGAATGGAAGAGTATTTTGTTAATGAGTTGTTTCTTTCGTGTCATAGTGTATTCATGAATCGTTTGAATTTGTTTCTGTACTTTTTTGTGTGTGTTTTAAAATACTGCGTATATATGTGCTGCATTATTTAGCATAAGCTATACTGTGACATGACGTTGATTATTGATATATATCTATGTACCAGGTTGTTGAATTTTAACAAGTTATTGTTAATGACTAAAGCTCCTCCTGGTGTAAAATTGTGTAATTACTCTAAAACTCTGTACATGAATGATTAATTGGAATGTGTTAAGTTTAATATATATTTGCGTGATTGCCCTCTTTTGAGGAGTATAACTTGTAAGGAGATCAAAAGACGGTTTATTAACCAATGCCTGAATTATGTGCAATGATTATTTCGCCTGCTTATAGGTTGTTAGTCTTCAATTTAGCAATTGTCATTTTAAAAGTAGTTGTCAATTTATAGGGGCTCTCACATTTGCAGAATTGTACGATTAATTGATCTAGAGACCTGGAGTGGTATTGGAATTAATTAATGCAATGCGAATTGCCATCAAGAGCTATTCAAGACTTTAGAACTTTTTGTCCTCAACGTCACATCCTTTGCCTCGTTGCCGTGTCCTCCTCCTGTCCTTATTGGCTTAAAAAGTGCATTAATACAGGACGTAAAGCCCTAATCACCCACCCACCTCTCTCCTCAATATCAATTTAATTTAACTGCAATTCATTCTTGACATTGAAGACACATACTGTACATGTCATAGTTTGTAAAGTTGAAGTGATTTCGTAAATTGGTATCGATTTCTAAGTATTGAACGTTCATCAATGAATTTCTGGATATTTAATCTTTAGCAGTCTATAGTTTAAGGTAACTTTCAGACTTTATAAATTGAACATTCTTTTGAATTAAATTTTCAAAATTGTTTTTCTTTATTTAAAGTGCATACATCTTCTATGCGCAGAATTAAGAATCATTGAATCACATAAAAGTTAAGAGAGGTCAACGTTTAGGCCACTAAGTGAAATGGGTCTACTGTGAGAGTCCAATTACTGATTGTCAATTATTTGCTATCACTAATTAGACGTCAATTAAGCATTTTAAAATGCAATGTTACGTATTATTTGCATAGTCAGATCGGCTTAGCCTCTGACTCTAATATTGTCGTAGTGCGATGTTGTTGTTCAAATTTACAACCATGTAAGAATTTTTATTTCCATTCTCTTTGAGTTTGTTAAGATTTTAAACTTGTCAATAGGCCAAACTCAATTCTATTCTGGGTTTCCGTATGCCTATTAGTATCCTTTAATTCTAATCCTTTACATCGGACGCACATGTTGTTACACTGATATTAATCCTTCGGTAGAAGGAATATTGATTCGAATTCTTTTTTTATTACACAAAATTTTGTTACCCGTGAAAGAAATGCATTTCTTTTTAACATTTATATTTAATATTAGCTCAATATTTTTGTGTTCCTATCAATCTTGATCCGTTCTTTAGATTCCTGTAACTTGTTTATCTGACAGGGCACAAACTGTAAATTTTATAATGTAAAACCTGATAGGTGCTTTATTTGTCCATTGCAGAAATGTTAATTTATAGAACCTCATTGAAAATCATGTGATTTTATTATAACTTTCATTTTGTTTGTCGTTTGACCTTTATGTTGAGTCATTTGAAATTTGCAAAAACATTTTTTTGTGAGTGTAGCTTTTAAAATTTCACAGATTCGATTGCTTTTTGATTTCTTTTTTGCAGTTTTTGTAAAATTTCTGTGTTCTGACAATTTGGGAAAAATTTTGTCATTGCTTTGTAAAGTTACTGAAAATGTTGTAAGCTTGGCGAATAGAGCCGAAATATGTTTGATTTCGGTATTTTTAAGCCTTTTGGGTGCTACAGAACTCTATAGAAATTTCTCTGTGAATAAAGTGTGTTTCTATTTTTTTTTTTTATCAATTAGTTGTGATATAATAATATAATCGATTACTTGACATGAACCAGGAGACCTCAGTAATTTTTTCCTTACTTCTTCGATATTATGTCATTTTAAAATTTTTTGTAGCTCAGCTTAATACAAGTGATGATGTCGCGACGTTGATTAGTTGTCATAAATTTGATAATATGGTCAATTGGTGTAATTAATCATCATGATATTGATGTTTGTTCCTTAAGGCAGTTATTTTCTACTAGATTTTTGCAAATTGTAAAATCATGGGTCAGGTTGAAGCTGCTGCTTTTTTTGTTGATTTAAAATATTTAATAATATTTAATACTGTTCTTTTGTGTGTTAAGTTAACTAATTACCAGTATGAAGATTTTAGCAGAATGCTATACATTGTAAATTATACAAGATAGTTTTAAAGCTTATTAAAATTACGAGTATCATCTTTCATGTTACTGGGTAACAACAAATTGTATGATGAAAAAAATAGCGCTTTTTGTGTTTTCACAATAAGAATAACAAAGCATTTGTGTATGATATTAATTGTTTATAAAATGTACTTTTGAGTACAAATTATACTGAGCCAATGGTGTGCTCCATGAGAGAAGTGCTAATTGTTAGCTCTACATGTTTATTATATTAATGATAAGTTCTATATATATATGACTATATATACAAAGTGCTTAAAATCATGAGTATGCAATAAAATTGCTTAACCAAACTTGTCGTGTTGTTTTTGTTTTCAGCATTATTTTGGTAACAATAGATTGAAGAGACGGATACATGTAAACCTTTTGGCATCCGAGTTGCACAGTTCATGTGAATTCATGGTAAGTCATAGAAAAGCATGAAAGCAAAAAATAATTGGAAAGCAAAAAATAAATGTGAAAAAATAATGGAAAATTCACATTAGGCCTTAATTCCTAAAATTTTACAGATTTGTATGGTTATGGCAGTGTGTGGACTGAATACAGTGAATAGTGACAACATTTGTTTAATGTTGCGAATCAAGGGGCCTATATCGTGATAAATTTTTTGATTGAAATCAAAAAGGCGCTTGATGCTGGCTTGGTCTTGCAGGTGTTAAGCAGCCTGAGGTGGATCAGGGATTTTTGAAAGGGCAGCAGTTCTTCATAAAATTTTGTCGATACTCGGCAGACAGGTGAAGCAAAATATATACATCATTTGGACCTCATTGCCAAATTGATCGAATTATGAAATGTTATTCAACTGACTCTAATATTGTCGTAGTGCTGAAAAGATTTTACTCTTCAAATGGCATTTCGCTTAAAAGCTCTTAAAGAGACACTGTCATGATTCTGAGCCGAATGAAAAAGATTTCATAGCCCCTCAAATCCAGGGTAGCTCAAGAGAAGTCCTTTAAAATATGTTAATAACCTCCAATTTTTTTTTTTTCAAGTTTTTAATTGACAGATTTTCTGTACAACCAGAGCAAAGTGGTACTTAATGCTCAACTATAGCCCTCTGGTGGTATGTAGTGGAAAGAGCACCTGCAAATGACGTCACTGAACAAAATAAGGCCGAGGGAAGATCCAGAAATGAGACGGAGGCTCTCATTGGCTGCTTGCAAAGTGTTGACAAAACTTCAGCTGGGGTGTTGCTGACCAAATGCAGCCATGATGTACCTTCTGGCATTAATTAATTACGATTTTTGAAGTTCAGATACTTAAATTTGATGGATTTATCTAATTATTTTGGATGTCAACCAGACGACGTACTAAGGCCTCGTTTTGAGGATCCAAGAGACAGCCAATGAGAGAGGACGTTACATCAGAGATAGGCCTGCAACTTCTTGTTTTTATTTGGCTGTCAATTCTGAAGTATCTAATTGTGAAAAAAACCAGAGACAAAACTGGACTACATGTATAATCGGAATGCACAATCATATTAATAACCATTATAACAACTTCAATAACCACAATGACCATCGGCCACGCACAACAAACGAGGTATGGTGAATTCAATGGGTAAACTGACCAAGAAAATTCTGCCCTGATCTGTTCTGTGTCTTTGTTATGATCATGGGAAGCTTTACATTGGTATTTTGACCACTCTGATGTAATATCACGTAATTGCCTTTTGTTCTGCTGATGTATACCCCACTGTGTGTGCTTCAATTACTTAATTAACCTTTTAATTGCAATTAAACTGGCTGCTTAAACCCAAGATACATGGATGATCATTTGGCCTACCAATTAACCTGTCTTGGCCTTAATACTATGACTATGTATCCTACATTGCAGTACATAGATCATTAAATTGAAAGAATGTATCTATAGGCCCATATATCTTAGGCTGAATAGTGTTATTTACATGTAGGCCTATCTATTTCTATCATATGTCATGGCTTTTGACCTACCAAATACATGTAATCTAGACAAAGGCTACAAAGGGCTGCACATGGTATCTTTCTTGAATAGGATATCCTATACATGTGCTTCTTCAATGCACTCAATAAACTCAAAAATGTTTTAAATACTAAATAGTGCCAGTAGCACACAATGGAACATGATAATGTGAGATCTAATAAAGGTTTAAGAATGTCATTATACAATATATATAGATTTATAGTCTTATAGATATTAATCATTTATGGATTGTGATCACATTTGCTTATATGACTAATTAGAAGGTTCCCAGTTATTCAAATATTGACATTTCTATTAATTCAAAGGGACCATACATTGATACATACCATGATTGGCAAAAAGCTCTCTGATCTAACCATGCTATAATGTCAAAAGAAAATTGAAATTTGAATATAAGCTCAATACACATACATTGTGTATTGAAATACGCATCAGTTCTACATGTTCTAGGCAAATGTATATTACACTTGTTCTTAATAACTTGTTATACACAAACTTATACTCATAAAATAAAATTCAGGGAAAGCCAAAACAATAATTCGTAGGATTACTCTTGCTTTCAAGCATGAATTGCTATTTATAAATGTATTTAAAATGCATACAACTTCTCTACTTTTTTGTATGCTTTGGTAAAACACAACTTGAATTTAAAATGTTTGCAAATTTTCAATTTCAGAGATTGGTCAAATCTCATCACGACCAACGACACAAATGGCATTTTAATGTAAGTTGCAGATTCTTTCTTTAACAAAAATAACAATGTTGAAGAGTCTCTTGAGTTTGTGAAGAATACAAACTATTCTATACAGAGCGTTACCGAATGTGCAGTGGCGGATCCAGTTGCGACCTAGGGGGCCCGCCCCCCCCCCCAGACCACTGAGATGGAAATCACATTTTTGAAGAAAATATTGAGCAACAATGCCGACACCAGCCTGCGGATGCCCGGGGCCCCCCTAGACTACCCTGTCTGGATCCGCCACTGTTGTTTGTGACTGTCACTATAGAGCGCCCTCTCCCTGTGCTGCCACCATGAATGACAACTTCCGCTTTGTCTCCCTTCATAAACATGATAAAGGGGGGTGGAGATGGTTGGTCTAGTGGTAGTGTGCTAGGCTGCCAAGCAGTGTCAAAGACTGGGTCCCGGGTTCAAATCTAGCTCTTGCCTGGTCACGTGGATCCATATTGGACAGTTGTTTCAATCGTCCTTTGCCTCATTGCCATGTCCTCCTCCTTTCCTTATTTGCCTACCAATTGTATAAATACAGGATGTAAAGCTCCAATCACATCCATCCATCTGTATGGTTTCTTCCAAAAAGGAGCTGGTTGCTGACTTGCTATGAAGTTGGAGGCACTAGGATAAATGGATCCACAGAGGATTTGGCTTTACACATGTTACATGTATCCTGTATTTAGGTCACACATAATTGATTCTTAGCTTCGCGGACCCGCCGACACAGTAGATTTCCTGGCAATGGAAAAAAAAATTGAAGAAAACAATTTTATTATTTTTTGACATTATAAAAAAAAAAGTCACTTTTTTTTTGGTCCTACCGACCGACCCTAGAAAAAGTGCCTTGAAAGGATTGGAGAAGCTAAAGATCAATTATGTGTGGCCTTATGGGGTTCCCCTGATCCCCTTTCACCTTAATGTCACCAGCCTCATAACTTCAAAAATAACGTGCAAGCACTTTAACAGCTGCTTGTAGACAGGTGCAAGTATCTATCTATCTATCTATCTATCTATCTATCTATCTATCTATCTATCTATCTATCTATCTATCTATCTATCTATCTATCTAGCTGTCTTTTCCTTCCTTCCTCCTTCCTTCCTTCCTTCTTGAACCCTTCCTTCCTTTCCTTCCTTCCTTTCCTTTTCTTCCTTATGTGGCGTTTTTAAGATGCCTTGTAAGTGTTTCCATAATTATATTTGTGTGTTTTTGGAAGCAAGATTAAAATATGTTGAGACCATATGCCTGGTGATTTGCTAGGAAAGAGCAATTAACTGGTTTCTTAATTTAAAAGTGCTATTCACATTTTCAAGTGCAATTTACCTTCACACCTCCCTGTCATCAGTCAAATACTTCAGGAGGCACCTCAGACCATGACAGTTTCCAGATCACTGGTAAATGTCATGCTCAGACATTGTCAGAGCTCCTCAGCAAAAGTAGGTCAGCATGACCCAGTTAATTTCATTGCCGTGATTGACCTTTGACCTCAAGATAGTCAGCCTGTTTGTTTTCTTTAATAATTTTTTCCATCAGGGAAAGGCACCAAAAGCTTTTCAACGCAAGATAATATTCTATTTAGACTGTATGCAAAGTTTTAATGACATAGGTGAAACAGCACGACCAGGGGAGTTGTCATAAGTTTTCCTGAAATTCCTCCCATAATACAAGCTGCAAGCAGCTGTAAAAACCAAGTCGTAGTGAGAGTATTTAGCCAGTGATGGATTAACTTGCGATCATAGGGATTTATCTGAAATTCCAGAGACTGTCTCTTTAATTTTCTAAATTTATTTGAATTTCAAGGGAGTGTCTCTTTAATTTTCAGTATTTGTCTGAATTCATAGAGATAGTCTCTATAATTTTCAGAATTTATCTGAATTTCAAATGAGTGTCTCTTTAATTTTCAGAATTTATTTGAATTTCAAGATATTGTCACTTTAACTTTCCAAATTTTATATGAAATTCAAGGGATGGTCTCTTTAATTTTCAGAATTTCTCTGAATTCCAATAGAATCTTTAATTTAGAGAAGGTATATATCTGAATTCCAAGAGATTGTTTCTTTAACTTAGAGAATGTATATATATATATTATTATGTCTGAATTCCAAGAGATTGTCTCTTTAGTTATTGGAATATATACATGTATATATATACATGTATGAAATTCAAAAGAGTGTCTCTTTACTTTTTAGAATTATATAAATCTGAATTTCAAGAGAATGTCACTTTAGTTTTCATGAATTTCAAGATTTCAAGAGGATGTCTCTTTAATTTTCGGAAGTTTAAATATCAAAGGAATGTCTCTTTAATTTTCTAAATTTATCTGAATTTCAAATGAGTGTCTCTTTAATTTTCAGAATTCACAAGGTTCTACAGATGACGATGCAGCCATCAACAGAAAACTGCCAAAGGAACTATTACTTCGGTTTGTTTACGTTGCCTATTTTACGATTATTAAATCAACATAAAATGGTCTTTATATATTGATATGTAGGGATGGATAATTAACGAGCATTACTACTACACTACGAAAGCCAATCATTCGACAGTATTTGCCTGATAGACAATCACTATTAAGAACTACCAACCTACCCATGGTCGTAACATAATAATAATAGTTATCTTTGATTTTAAGCAAATCATTTTATGATTTTCAGAATATTTTCATACTTGGACGTGGTAACGCTCTGTAGATGTGCACAAGTATCTAAGGTGAGCAACAGATAAATTTTACAAATTCTCTTTTTTTTAAGAACAATAATTATTTATAAAAATTTTGCAGAGACATGGTGTGAATTTTACCTTTGTCTGTAGTCTGCACTTACTAAGAATATTGCCATTGCTCTATAAGCGAAAATCCATGAAATTTTTAAATGATAATTTATATATTATGTATATTGTATTAAAGTTTGTATTAATTTTTATCCTTAGTTGTAGTTTATAGTTACTATAGATCCCTCTCTGTTGTATACATAATTTATATTACATATAGATAGATCTTCTTCCCTTGAACCTGTTTTTTCATCACATGTCTTGTTGATATTTCATTATGAATGAAATAATGTAATAATATTTATAATTTGTTCTTTTTTCCATTTCTAGTTTTGGAATCTGCTTGCCTTAGATGGGAGTAATTGGCAAAGAGTCGATCTCTTTGACTTTCAGACGGAGGTCGAGGTATGTGATTTATTTGGTTATTCATAGCGGCCGAAAATATTCTGGGGGGCAGGAGGGTTGGTCTAGTGGTAGCGTGCTAGGCTGCCAATCGCTGGGTCCAGGATTCGAATCCAGCTCTTGCCGGGTCCCTTGGGCTTATTGTGGACGGCTGTTTCAATCATCCTTTGCCTCATTGCTGTGTCCTCCACCTGTCCTGATTATCCTACCAAGTGCATAAATACAGAACGTAAAGCCCCATTCATCCATAAATTGTATTCTTTGGGTGGGGGGGGGAGGTACTCATTGTTCTTTATTCGGATAACTCATCTGTTTCATTTGGGATAATATACTCAAATGAAATTAATAGGCTTAGGCCACACATAATTGATTCTTAGCTTCGCGGACCGCCGACACAATAGATATTCTGCCGACAGAAAAAAAAATTGAAAAAAAAATTTATTTTTTTTTTACATTATAAAAAATTTTTTTTTGTCCTACCGAGCCTAGAAAAAGTGCCTTGAGAGGATCCGAGAAACTAAAGATCAATTATGTGTGGCCTTATCAGTTCCTTATTTGTCGATTTCTCAAATGTATTTAAAAATATGTATATATTAACAACTTTCCAAACTAATAACAATAGATAATCATTGTAAAGTTAGTTCGTAAACCGTAAATTCCTTTTTGTGTACTCAGACTACTCATGTCCTTTTCAATTTGTGCCATTTATAAAATAAATAAATCTAACTATTCATCAATTGATAAGCAAATCCAATCATTGATTGATGCAGAATTAAATTTTTCTATCTTGAGCCGATTTATTGGGTTTATCTTGATAACCGTGGAAATATACATGATAAGGAGACAATAGATGCCTAATTTATACCTTTTGTCTAAAGTTTTGTGCTAATATAATTTTGTTGTTATGATTGTAAATTTATCAGCTGTTTTCGCTTTGTTTATTTTTTGTCTAGCTTATCCAATGTAAATAACATGTTAGAAAGTATGTGATACATGTGGTGCAAACAAAAGCTAGTTTGAAAAAATTGATAATGCAATGAAATGTAATCTAGATTAACTCCAGGAATGTTGTATAATATATGTATATCTATAATATTATTGTCTTTTTTAAGGATCATTTTAAGAATTGATTATTCAAATGCAAAACTTGGGATCTATCCAATCTATTGTGGTAGACCCAAAAAGCAAAAACTTCAGCCAAAATAATCTAGATTTTAAAAAGATAAAATTCAGTGTAACATAACTTTAAACATTCAAATAGAAGAATATTATGTAATCTTTTATTGACATGCTCATATCATAACAGATACATTTGTCATCAAATAACAAAATACAATGCACAACAGAACTACAGCGCTTAGTCTATTCTAAAAGCTAACTATTATAATTTTGCAGAAAGAATTGAAAGTAACTTTAGTTGATAAACAACAAATCAAGCAGTATTATGGTACATTCAATATCATGAAATGCTTAATATTAATTTTGTTAAGTGTCATTTTACGTATATCTTATTGGCTGGTTCCTGTCGACTTTCTCTGCAGATATAATACTATGTTATTCTTGCTACGATAAATCCTTCTAGAAAGATAGAATAAAATAAAAGCAATATATTGTCGGCCTATATGTAATATAGGGGCCGACTCTGTGGTGAGCCTGTCACGTTGTAGAAAGGAATTTTGTCCAGGCATTTCTGTCAAAACCACACTGTTAATACCCTATAATGCGATTCCAGTTTCTTTAATGTACTGTAACTTAGGTTCCGGTGGCCTGAATTATACATGTATCAAGAATCAGCAGTAGGGGGTGACCATTTCATATCCAGGGAGGGGACGGGCTTGGAATTAGCTCTGCACCCATGGATGTAATGTTTCCAATGGGTGTAAAGTTACCAATGGGTGTAATGTTGCCAATGGGTGTAATGTTGCTAATGGGTGTAATGTTGCCAAGGTGTAATGTTGCCAATGTGTTCATGTGTGCCAATGGGTGTAATGTTGCCAATGGGTGTAATGTTGCCAATGGGTGTAATGTTGCCAATGGGTGTAATGTTGCCAATGGGTGTAACATTGCCAATGGGTGTAACGTTGCCAATGGGTGTAATGTTGCAATTGGGTGTAATGTTACCAATGGGTGTAATGTTGCCAATGGGTGTAATGTTTCCAATGGTGTAATGTTGCCAATGGATGTAATGTTGCCATGGGTGTGATGTTGTCTATGGGTGTAATGTTGCCAATTGGTGTGATGTTGCCTATGGGTGTAATGTTGCCAATTGGTGTAATGTTGCCAATCTGTGTAATGTTGCCAATGGGTGTAATGTTGCCGAGGGTGTAATGTTTCCGAGGGTGTAATGTTGCCAATGGGTGTAATGTTGCCAACGGGTGTAAGGATGCCAACGGATGTAATGTTGCCAATGGCTGTAATGTTGCCAATGGCTGTAATGTTGCCAATGGTGTAATGTTGCTAATGGGTGTAATGTTGCCAATTGTGTGATGTTGCCTATGGGTGTGTGGAATTGGTATAATCAGGCGGCCTGTATGCTTCTGGAGGTATCTAATGTAGATGTTATCTCTGCAGCAGCTATAGGACGAATGACACTGGGCCTGGTCATTTGGCCAACAGGTCAACTCTAGAGGGCGCACTACGGCACCACTGCCACACTCTTCCCCCTCTTCTTTTTGAGACCTCTTCTTTATTAGAAAGTTCAACTTCTTAATGACACTGATACGTAATGATACGTATACCAAACAGACAATATCTTTAACAATGAGACTCCGTCTCCAGACATCTTCACCAAAGATGCTCTTGCTGAGAAACAGATGACCAACTTTATTCATGGCAATCAAATGAACCAACAGTCAACCAATGTCTATCAATGATGTTTCTCCGAACACCAACAGCCATGCTTATCAAAAATGTCTCTGCAACAGCAAGTCAATGTCTTTTCATACCAAGTTAGACACCGATCTCCGTCGGTCACTCTCCAGTCACAAACTATACATGTGCCCCCTAGTGGCGTCTTGTTGTCTCTCCATGGGTCTTCAGCAACTGCAGTCTCCAGGTCCCGAGTTCTTCTGACTGTCGTGACCATCCTGTGGCATGTTTCCATGATCTTCTGCCCGTTGACAAAGTCCCATTCTTCCTGGTGTTGTTGCGCCACTGGAACTGCCGACTCCTCTCCTGTCCTCTCCCCTCTTCATGACTTTTGTAGGTCTGTCCATCCTCATGATCCTGGCTAAAATTCGGGAAATCTTCTTTGGCATTAGGCCTATTCATGGAATTGTCTGAGCTCCTGCTATTTGGGTGGAAGCATTCTGCAATCCGGTGACTCGAAGCACCACATCCCCAACATCTCCGTGTTGGCACAAACCGTCCTTGAAAAGTTGATTCATCCTGGCTTCTTTTAGGCTTAGGAGATCTCCAATTTCTGCAGTCTTCACTTCGATTTTGCTGTAGACGTCTCGCAGAGGTGTTCAATGCAGCACTCATCTTAAACAGTTTCTCATGGTCACTCCAACCATGCATCTCAGCCAGCCCGGAAAATTGCTGATACCAACTGTCCCATTTCTCAAAATTTCCATCAAATGTGTCCAAGGTAGTTTGGCAGGGCATAGTTTTCATCGGCTTCCTCCTCTTGGATATTGGACCATCCCTGGTTTTTCCACTCCCATGTTGCTCTCCGGCAACAATATCATTGCATGTAGGCCTGCTTCTTTCAGGTAAAGTTCCAGTCGAACTGTGACTATGTATCTTCATACTCTTACAATCACCAGTTAAGTTCAGTCTGCTGTCCATCCGTGGAAGTGCTTTGCTCCGAGCACCTTCAACCACTTCAGCTGGTTTTGGATCCACTTTATTGTTCACCTGTGATAAACTGAACTTGTCCGCACAGCACCCTGTAAGTGTGTTCCCAGCTCCGGCTTGTTGACTTTTCTTGGATTTGAAACGTTTCCGCTCTCCGACGGCATTTCGTTGATTCTCTTCTGTCCCACAAACTTCATTTCCCAAGACTAGATCCACTTTTCTGGTCTCACTTTCTTTTCTACATGGGTTGTTGTCGAGTTGTTTAGTGAAGTTTGTTGACTGGCTGCAAGGATTACTTGGACCTTGCCCATAATCTTCCCTCAGAGATGTAGTGTTAGACCGAGCAGCAGTACTACTTGGCGCTTGACTACGAGCACCAGCTGCAACGGGAGGTTGCACGGTTGTCTTGTTACGGGCACCCTGGAACCCCTTTCTTCTCTCCAACTCGCCACTACCCATTATGGATTGCATATCTCGAAGAATCTTCATGATTTCCTGGTGACGGATTTCTTCTATGTTCAATGATCCAGGATCTTCTCGTGAATCCTCCATTTTTTGAGAAATTGAAGAATACAACTGCAATAATATAACTGGACTACGCCGTTAAATTAAAAATCAAGTAATGTTGCTTGATAGCAAAGTGAAAAGTCGAATTCCTCGCTATTGCAATATGCAATGCACTGTATTGAGAGTAACAGATCAACGCTGTTTTCATGAAATTTAAAATTTAAAATAATTTTTTATATTTTTTTAAATTACACAATTTGCTCAAAAATTTAACCGGTCTAGAGTTGTCTAAAGACCAGTGAACTTTACTGGCAGTCCAGAATACTCAAGTGCTTCAAATAAATTGAACAAATGATCAATGCTGTATAGACCTGTTAATTACTGAAATGTAGTCCGTACACTTGGTCCCAAGTTGATCAAAAAGTACTGTCACTTCATGGAACTAGGCCATAGAACAGGTATCCAAGGTAGGTTTGACAATATTAATTTGTTGTAATCGGCACAGCAGGAGTTTTTTTAAATAAATACAGGCACATACAATAAATATGCAGCAGGCCTATGACAGTCTTATGTAGGCCTATTTTACAACAGTACTACGCTGTTAGGCCTATAGATAGATATAATTTTTTTTTTTTAATAAATAGTATAGTCCTTGAACTGCACAGCAATAAGTATGTCCAATCAAATTATGATAGGCCTAATCGAGCAGTTGAGCTAATTAATTGTCAATCAGCAGTGACACTTGACTTGAACAGGTGCACTTGGCAGTTGTCAATTTGAATTACCGTTTCCTGTTGATTGCAATCCAACTGTCACACCTGAGTATTGTCCAATTTGAAAATGGTAACTTGCAATTTGCACAGATATCCTTCTGTGTTCTTACAACACTTTAATTGCGGCTAATTGAGTTGATTGCACGGGTTCTGGTTGCTTCAGAAGCCTCAGATTTCAATCCACAAGCAATACACAAAGTTGCGCTACTACGGCGCAGTGTAAACAGCGTAATTCCCGACGCTAGAATGACGCTAATTGCTTCAAAATTTCTCAAATTATCCACTGAAATGACAGGAATCGTTTCTGTGGTCCTTGTGAGTCCTACAAGTTGAATCTCATCCTTGTCGCCAATGTGGAATTGGTATAATCAGGCGGCCTGTATGCTTCTGGAGGTATCTAATGTAGATGTTATCTCTGCAGCAGCTATAGGACGAATGACACTGGGCCTGGTCATTTGGCCAACAGGTCAACTCTAGAGGGCGCACTACGGCACCACTGCCACAGGTGTAATGTTGCCAATGGGTGCAATGTTGCCAACGGGTGTAATGTTGTCAACGGGTGTAATGTTGCCAATGGCGTAATGTTGCCAATGGGTGTAATGTTGCCAATGGGTGTAATGTTGCCAATTGTGTGATGTTGCCAATGTGTGTAATGTTTCCAATGGTGTAATGTTGCCAATGGATGTAATGTTGCCAATGGGTGTAATGTTGCCAATGTGTGTGATGTTGCCAACGGGTGTAATGTTGCCAACGGGTGTAATGTTGCCAAGGATGTAATGTTGCCAATGGTCGTAATGTTGCCAATGGTCGTAATGTTGCCTATGGGTGTAATGTTGCCAATGGTGTATTGTTGCCAATGGGTGTAGTGTTGCCAAGGGTGTAATGTTGCCTCTTGGTGTAATGTTGCCTGTGGGTGTAATGTCACCTGTGGGTGTAATGTTGCCAATGGGTGTAATGTTGCATATGGGTGTAATTTTGCCAATGGGTGTAATGTTGCCAATGGTGTAATGTTTCCAATGGTGTAATGTTGCCATTGGGTGTAATGTTGCCAATAGGTGTAATGTTGCCAATGGGTGTAATGTTGCCAAGGTGTAATGTTGCCAAGGGTGTAATGTTGCCAATGGGTGTAATGTTGCCAATGGGTGTAATGTTGCCAAGGGGTGTAATGTTGCCAAGGGTGTTTGTTGCCAATGGGTGTAATGTGCCAGTGGGTGTAATGTTGCCTATTGGTGTAATGTTGCCAATGGTGTAATATTGCCAATGGGTGTAATATTGCCGATGTGTGTCATGTTGCCAATGGGTGTGATGTTGCCAATGGGTGTGATGTTGCCAATTGTGTGATGTTGCCTATGGGTGTAATGTTGCCAATGGTGTAATGTTGCTAATGGGTGTAATGTTGCCAATTGTGTGATGTTGCCTATGGGTGTAATGTTGCCAATGGGTGCAATGTTGCCAATGGGTGTGATGTTGCCAACGGGTGTAATGTTGTCAACGGGTGTAATGTTGCCAATGGCGTAATGTTGCCAATGGGTGTAATGTTGCCAATGGTGTAATGTTGCCAATTGTGTGATGTTTCCAATGTGTGTAATGTTTCCAATGGTGTAATGTTGCCAATGGATGTAATGTTGCCAATGGGTGTAATGTTTACCAAGGTGTGTGATGTTGCCAACGGGTGTAATGTTGCCAACGGCTGAATGTTGCCAAGGGTGTAATGTTGCCAATGGTCGTAATGTTGCCAATGGTCGTAATGTTGCCTATGGGTGTAATGTTGCCAATGGTGTATTGTTGCCAATGGGTGTAGTGTTGCCAAGGGTGTAATGTTGCCTCTTGGTGTAATGTTGCCTGTGGGTGTAATGTCACCTGTGGGTGTAATGTTGCCAATGGGTGTAATGTTGCATATGGGTGTAATTTTGCCAATGGGTGTAATGTTGCCAATGGTGTAATGTTTCCAATGGTGTAATGTTGCCATTGGGTGTAATGTTGCCAATGGGTGTAATGTTGCCAATGAATGTAATGTTGCCAAGGTGTAATGTTGCCAAGGGTGTAATGTTGCCAATGGGTGTAATGTTGCCAATGGGTGTAATGTTGCCAAGGGGTGTAATGTTGCCAAGGGTGTTATGTTGCCAATGGGTGTAATGTGCCAGTGGGTGTAATGTTGCCTATTGGTGTAATGTTGCCAATGGTGTAATATTGCCAATGGGTGTAATATTGCCGATGTGTGTAATGTTGCCAATGTGTGTCATGTTGCCAATGGGTGTGATGTTGCCAATTGTGTGATGTTGCCTATGGGTGTAATGTTGCCAATGGGTGTAATGTTGCCAATGGGTGTAATATTGCCAATGGTGTAATGTTGCCAATGGGTGTAATGTTGCCAATGGGTGTAATGTTGCCAATGGGTGTAATGTTGCCAATGGGTGTAATGTTGCCAATGGTGTAATGTTGCCAATGGGTGTAATGTTGCCAATGAGTGTTATTTTGCCAATGGGTGTAATGTTGCCAATGGGTGTAATGTTGCCAATGGGTGTAACATTGCCAATGGGTGTAACATTGCCAATGGGTGTAATGTTACCAATGGTGTAATGTTACCTGTGGGTCTAATGTTGCCAGTGGAGGTAATGTTGCCAATGGGTGTAATGTTGCCAATGGGTGTAATGTTTACCAAGTGGTTGCACAGTATTTTAATGCGATGTCGTGCACTGGTAGCAGAGCTACGTTTGTGCATCTCATGCACTCCGTTCTAGTTTTTTTTTTTGTCAATAATTTCTTGCTCACTTTTGATGAAACAAATTCTTTCTGAACAGTCTGGTCTTCAAATACATATTTCATATCCAGGGAGGGGGAGGGCTTGGAATTTTTTTTAAGTAAATATCTTGCTCACTTCTGATGAAACAAATTCTTTCTGAACAGTCTGATCCTGAAATAAATCATTCCTGGTGGGGATACATTTAACAGCCTGGTGTTTCTTAGTTAGGGGCAACAATTTAATAATCAGGGGGACTTGGGGGGGGGGTCTCAGCAGGAAATTATTACTTATTTTTGTAAATCACTTCAATTATTTGGCCGACATTTCGTCCCTGTTGGACAGCAATCCATGGGCCAGACAATCCCTTAGCATATGCTGCATCTAGTTTAAATTTGTAAAAACTCACTCTCACGATAGACTCTCATATAGTGGCCTGAACATTGGCCCAAAATAACAATGTTACTATCCAATGTTATTCAAGTAAAGTTGAGTCCTGCGTTCGGTCCCCACTCTGACCGGGCCACTTTGACTTACGTTGGATGACAATTTCAATCATCCTTCGCCTCATTGCTGTCTCCCCACTGTTCTTATCAGCCTGCAAAGTGTATTACTACCACTCAGGGAAATGGACTCAAGCAGAACTGTAAAGAACAACATATTTTCATAAACCATGGGAATATTTGAAAGCTATGTACACCTTTTAATTGGATGGCCTATTATCAGTCACTTATGTGAGTTATCTCTGAACAAAAGAGCCTACCAGCTAATTGGGGAAGCAACTGGGCAGTCATGGAGTCTCAAAAACTAACTTGCTTTGGGGAAGCAACTGGGCAGTCATGGAGTCTCAAAAACTAACTACAATGTAACTTGCATTTGATTGGTCTAGGACACGGCCATTCTCAACAGAGCGCGAAAAGATGTGATTTTCCAGGCAATTTCATTAACTACGACCAAGTTCCAATGGATGGTTGCGAACCAAACAACAGTTACTGCTTCCAAGTCAGAAATTTGGCCCTTTCTTCAAAAAATTCCCGTGAGATTTAGAAATTCCAGGCAATGACTTGCCTGAATTCCCTACTTTTCAAGCCCTGATTCTCAACAAATGTGATAAGGTCTTTCTTTGATGATGTGATAACTACGTGACGTAAAGCCCCGATCATCCATCCATGTTTGATTTCCTTTTGCAGGGTGCTGTAGTAGAGAACATAAGCCGTCGCTGTGGGGGATTCCTCAAGGCCCTCAGTCTCCGGGGATGCCAGTGTATAACAGACGCCGCTCTTAGGTGGGTCATTTACTATTTACGATGATTACTAATAATCTTTTCTGCATTTCGTTGTATTCTTTAGTAATCTTTAGTAGTAATTGTCTAAATTCATTGTTGTAACAATTTGCTTAATAAGGCCAGACAATATTTTTAGTTTCTCAGTCGACCAACTAAACAGGTTAAAATCAAGCTAAAGATTAATTATGTCTAGCCTAACTTGGGTCAGTATCTGATGTTTTTTCTTTTTTCTCCTTTTCAGGACTTTTTCTCAACAATGCCGAAACATAGAGTATCTCAATTTAAATGACTGCAAGAAAATAGAAGATCTGTAAGTTTGCAAACATCACATATTCCGTATCTATTTTCACCTAGTCTTTGCTGGTTGATTATAAAAGATAATTGAGGCGGTTCACTTGTATTGAAAAATGAGAATTAAAACTCTGAAATCTTGGAAAATACACTTTATTTCGAGAGAAAATGTGTTGGTCTAGTGGTAGCGTGCTTTGCTGCCAAACACTGGGTCCAAGGTTTGAATCCAGGTCTTGCCGGGTCACCTGGGCCTATGTTGGACATCTGTTTCAATCATCCTTCACCTCATTGCAATGTCCTCCTCCTGTCCTAATTAGCCTACCAAGTGCATTAATACAGGAGGTAAAGCCCATCCATCCATCATCCATTTATGGAGGCACATGACATAAAATTGTGACATTCATGAAGTTCTCAAAATTCAATTTAACAAGTCAAACAATTCACTATTTGTATTGTTGGGATCTTGAAATAACTTTTGGTGCCTGGATATTTGACAATTATTTGTATTAAGTACATTTAAGTAGTAAGCCTATGTCATTGCATATGTATAACCCTACTTCTCATTGTCAATATATATATGCAAAGGTTGCATCAATATTTTTGAAATTTTAGTTTTTCAAATTTCATGTCGATATCCATATTATGCACAGCGTCCCTCACTGAATAATGCTTACCTGTTGAAAAGATACTTAAGGTGGCTCGCTACTCATGCAAAATGGTAGTTAGGCCACACATAATTGATTCTTAGCTTCACGGACCCGCCGACACAATAGATTTCCTGCCGATGGAAAAAAAAAATTGAAAAATTTTTTTTAAATTTTTTTTGACATTATAAATTTTTTTTTTTCACCTTTTTTTTTTTTGTCCTACCGACCGACCCTAGAAAAAGGGCCTTGAGAGGAATCCGAGAAGCTAAA
Organism: Platynereis dumerilii; assembly: GCA_026936325.1. Taxonomy (NCBI): domain Eukaryota; kingdom Metazoa; phylum Annelida; class Polychaeta; order Phyllodocida; family Nereididae; genus Platynereis; species Platynereis dumerilii. Next base: position 19,779,147 of record JAPTHN010000014.1, on the reverse strand, counting down.
GATCAATTATGTGTGGCCTTAGCGTTCATTCACGTGCAGCCAGGCAGGCCCTATCAATCGTTACGTAACCACTCTGCTGTCACTGCTTCAAGATCTTTTTTTAATTCTGAGAATTTCATGCATTGGCCGCTTCGTTTGCAATTTGCGCAACTTCTATTGGGGCTAGAGACTTCTCGTTTAAAGCATTAGATGCGCTATGAAGAGTACTATATACAGATTCAGCTTTATACTCAGAACACAACATTTTTACAGGCGATTTTCGGTAAGCAGGTCTAATTTCTCAAAAATGACTTGGTGATATAAATGAATGTTTAGATCAATTTCAAGTGTGGTAGGAAGGTTTGTCTATATCATCATATTGTTCCCCACTATTTCTGGAAATAAATGACAAAGAAATAAAAAATCCTATCTCGTCAATTTTTTTAGCACTAAATCAAAACTTTTATTCCGAGCCCCTTGGAAAGTCCTGTAAATTAAATATATATCTCTTAAATTTACCTTTTCCATAAAATTGTCTTCTTTAATTTCATGCTTCATTGCGTGATATTGGATGCATTACCACTGAATGGCAGGGCTAACTTCACAGGGAAAAAGTTAAGAAAACAACCGAGCTTTTCACGTTTTGCGTGCACTGACTTTCATGTACATAACCTGAAATATTATTTTAAAAAGGCTGGTAGCGAACAAATTTGTTTACATATCCCTGCTAGAAACAATATTTTGAATTATTTTGTACTATTTTGAAGAAATTCTATCTCAGAAAGTTCACGAGTATCGAGCCACCTTAAATACGGTTTTGTGAATTTTGAAAGTGTATATTTCTTAAAATGTTGAATTTTCAGACTGTATTAATGATTTCTTGGCTATCATCAAGTAATGACTAGCTTGGGAGGTGTATATCTTCACTATTTTGCCCAATGATAATATTATGATATTCATAATTTTGAACATTGCTACAGATGAATGTGATGTCTAACGTATAATGCAAAAATGGCATCAAAATTTATCACAGGGACTTGGTGACTTGCTTCTATATTTAAATAAAACTTTAAAACAGTGCTTTCCTAGCTGTTACAGTTACCATGTATAATGAGACGGCACCACTCCTTAGAGTGCACTGCATGGTCCCTCAAACTTTGTGTCCATACTACTCAACAAGGCTCCTTATGGTATTGATAGTTTCAGCACAAACACTCCTGGCTGTTCACAAACAGACCTCAGTAAGTGACAGACATTCCAACGCTTGGACTGACTGACAGTCTTACACGCAAGAATAAATGCTATAGCCCCTTATATTAGAAGGGCTAACATTATGATTATCCTCAATGGATATGGTGGTATTTTGAGATGTACCCCCAATCCCCAATTTGAAGAGATCTTCTTCCACAACTGTACCGGATTGCATCAATGCTTAACACAGGTTATCCTAGAGTGGTTATTCATTTTACTGATATTGTGTCAATGCTAAACATGAGTTAGATGAATAGTTTTGATAAACTGACCCTGTGTTACAACATGACAGATTGTTTTGTCTCTAACCCGGTTAGAAGATAAGTTATAGGAGTTAACCACTTTAGGAAAACCCGTGTTAAGTATTCATACTATCCGGTAATGATGATGTAACCATTGTGTGACATCACTATGGGCAATTGGGGCATGCTGTCACTATTGTTAACAATGCAATGACATCATCAGACATCTTAACAGCATTCATTGACACTGTCCCTTTAATTGCAGAACCTGCCAGAGTCTAGGATCAAACTGCAAACGACTAGCACATCTCGATCTGGACTCCTGTCAATGTATAACTAACAGATCTCTTCATGCTTTAAGGTAAGTTTAATTATAATTGTTTAATCATATTTTCTTTTTTGTTATTCAAACTGTGCGAGTCCTCTGGCCTCATTCTCAGCCATTCCTGGAGTTCTCTTTTTTTCCTGATATGTTCTCGTAGATGCACCAATTTTTCACACGCTTCACAAAATTGATAAACTATCCCTACTAGCAATCATTGAAAATTTCATAAATATTTGTTGATTATCCACAAAAATAGGCAAATGTCACTCTTCATTGCTTCTCATTGATTTGTAAGATTTGTAAAATTGCATAAAAATAGCCAAATTATAGAGCTCTCCCATTTCTCCCTATTGGCCTCACATTACTGTGTAAGATTCATTAACACATTCCCGACAATTCTCCGATACTTTTCCTGAAAAAAAAATCAATTTTCTCAAGTGCAAAGAACAGTAAGAACATCTCTGAAAAATTCATAATTTTGTCGAAGAGATTGGTATGAAAATGATAATGGTTCTCTTAGGTCTCAGACAATTCTCAATTTCTCATGGATGCATCTCGCTGGATTATATCAACAGTGAAGGCGTACATGATAGGAGTATAACTTGTCAATTAGGCCACACATAATTGATTCTTAGCTTCGTGGACCCGCCTACACAATAGATTTTCTGACGACAGAAAAAAAATGTGAAAAAATTGAATTTTTTTGGACGTTATGAAACTTTTTTTTTCCTACTGACCGACCCTAGAAAAAGTGCCTTAAGAGGATCTGAGAAGCTAAAGATCAATTATGTGTGGCCTTATATGCTCCATTTGCATTTGTTCCAGTGAGGGGTGCCCTAACCTGCAACATCTGAACATCTCCTGGTGCAAACAGATCACAGATGATGGCCTCGTTGCTCTCGCCAACGGCTGTCGGAAATTACAAATATTTATTTGCAAAGGGTGCGTGCATGTGACGGACGAAGGAGTTGGAGCCATCGCTCAGAATTGTTACGATCTGAGCACTTTAATTCTGCATAGCTGTGGTGTGAGTATACGTTTCTTTAAGTTGCACTGCTATTTTCTTGAATAATGTCATTATGTATTAACTGACTCCATTATAATCCATATCAGAGGATTTCAAGTCTTAAGTTAAAGCTATTGGAGCTGATTTACCAATTTTAAAATCGCCAACAATTTGATAATTCAAGAGGTACTCATTGATGTCATTAATTTAGAAATCCTACATAATTTGTACATGTAGATTGTAGAAACGATGCGAATCCAAGTTCATGCAGCAGTTAATTCCTTGGTTACACCAAAATGGAATTGCCAACATAAAAATCTGTCCAATGTCATTGATGCTTTGTAGTAACACAATGTTTTTGCCTTCAACATGGGAGAACGTAACAGAAAATTGGAAAATGTCAGAATGGACGGCCATTTTGCAAAATGGCTGCTGTGCGTGACCAAGGTCAAATATAAGGTGACTCCTTAGTCCGCCTGAGCCTGACTGACAACTTTCCCTGCTACGCAAGAACTCAAGTCACCTGGACAAGTAACTCCTTGTGTAATGATATTTCTAATAAATGTTTTATTGACAATTTCAGAACATAACAGATGAAGCGATCCACAAAGTGAGTGAGAATTGCCACAACCTGCAAATGCTATGCGTCTCCAGTTGCACCCATCTGACTGACGCCTCTCTAGTCTCTCTCGGCCAAGGCTGCCACCAACTCAGGTAGGGATTGGGATAATAAATATTGAAAAATATAAAGAAATAATTAAAGTATGATCTACATAATGATGGGAAGTGGAGATAGGGATGCCACATTTAGACTCTTATTGATGCTGATGGGGGTAGCTCTGTTGGTAATAGTCTAATCTTATAGCCGGTCAATCTCTGGGTCCCTGGACCCGGACCCATGTTGGACAACAGTTTCAATGATCCTTTGCCTCGTCACTGTGTTCTCCTCTTTTTGTGAGGGAGGTCTAGTGGTAGCGTGCTAGGCTGCCAAACGCTGGGTCCAGGGCTTCGAATCCAGCTCTTGCTGGTCACCTGGGCCTATGTTGGACGGCTGTTTCAATCACCCTTCACCCTTTTGCTTGTGATCTATAAAAAAAATCATGTTAAGCTTCAATAGTCTCTGCCAATGCTGATTGTGAAATTTTAATATCTTTTACAAACTTGTCAATTTCTTCTTGTTGCAGGACATTAGAAGTGGCTGGCTGTTCCCAGTTCACGGATAATGGATTCCAGGCCTTGGCAAGAGTAAGCATCTTTTGAATAATTCTTTTGGCATTCCATCCTTCAGATGTCACTTTGTAATAACATGGATACGTTGTAACTATCTGGGTCTCTGTCTGTGTCAAGCACTGTAAAGTTCTGTACTAAGATTTGGCCTGAAGTCATGAATTTGCACCTCAAAAATTCCTTAACAAGGACATAATGGCTTTTGCCGAAGGAAAGTTATCCCTGCATTTTTAGGATGGAATCATGTTTAATTTGTCTGATTTTCTTTGAAAAACTTATCTGCTTAGGCCTATAGTTATCACTGACAGATATTCAGTGCTTCTGCCGTTTATCTTCTATGATATAATTTAAAGGTTTATAATTTGCTTCGCAGAATTGCCACGAATTGGAAAGAATGGACTTGGAGGAATGTGTATTAGTAAGTATTGGAATTTTTACTCATCGCAGATTGATGTTAAAGAATAACTCTTTATCTGTTCACACAAGAGAGGGAGCTAGTAGCTCAGTTGATAGTGCTCTGAGCTTTCAAATCATTAGGTGCAGGGTTTGATTCCAGCTCTTGCTATGTCACTTGGATCTATATTGGACACCAGTTTCAATCATCCTTTGTCTCATAGCTGTATCCTCCTGTCCTGCTTAGCCTACCAAGTGCATAAATACAGGATGTAAAGCTCCAATCATCCATCCATTGTTATCTGCGTAGAATTGCATTTATCAGAAATAATGTAAATTTTTCTATTTTCTTCCAGATAACTGATGCTACCCTCGGCCACTTGTCAGTGCACTGTCCAAAGCTTTCAAAACTGGTAAGAATGGCGTTACACAAATCTAAAGCTGAAGTATTTGGATCTTAGGTTCCACATGATATTTACGTCCTACAAAAATTGGTGCTAAAATGTTGCTGTCGATTTTATGGAATCAATACTAGCACTTTTTGGGAGAAACAAAATGCCCATTAACTGCAGTGAATCGTTTTCTGGCCTTTGTCTTATTTCTAAATCTGTGCCTCACTCTGGTAATCCAATTGTGCCTCACTCTGGTAATTCACCTGTGCCTCACTCTGGTAATCTAACAGCGTCTTACTCTTGTGTTGGTCATCCTTGGTGGCCAGAAAATGGAGGCATAGGCGAATACAATGTGTTGTTATAATGTATACAATATGTAGATGAAAAATTAAGAAAAGACCAAATGTATCAATGATCGTTTAATATCATGTATCAAATGAAAGTGTCCATTACACTTAATATATATTATTTCTGGAAGTGTTATTGTATGGAGCACTATGGTAGTGCGAGAAAGGGCATACGTGAACAAGAAATTTCGATGCTCTAGTTAAAATTTCGTCAAGGTTGCTAAAGTTATTTGTTTTTATGGTGTCTCTTTAAACTTGTGTGACAGAGTCTGTCCCATTGCGAACTGATCACGGACGAGGGCATACGCCACCTGGGGGTGAGTTCTTGCTCCACGGAATCCCTGTCCGTACTGGAGCTGGACAACTGTCCGCTGATCACGGACGCCTCCTTAGAACACTTGATGGGGTGCCAAGGATTGGAGCGGATTGAATTGTACGATTGCCAGCTCATCACCAGAGCAGGAATCCGAAGACTCAGGGTACGTCTTGACATGATCTTGTGTTTTTCTTGTGCTGGGTTACATGTATTGGCACTGTGAAATAGTCGTAAGCTTTAAAAGCTGGTATGTTGTCAGATTAGAATGATATCACAAAGAAGATATGAAGATAAATTTGTTCTAACATGCATTTTTGACTAGGTGGTTTGACAAAAATGCATGTTAAAACCCTCAAAATCAGTGTCTAACTAATACTGACCATCCTGCACCAGCAGATTGACTAGTCTGTCTTGAGTTTCTCCATGATGTCTTGATGATTCTCTTGATTGTCTTCTTTATTTTGCGTTACAGAATCACCTTCCAGACATTAAGGTGCACGCCTACTTTGCGCCCGTGACCCCTCCCCCTTCCATGGGGGGCGGCAGACAGCGATACTGCAGATGTTGTGTAATCCTATAGCAGCCCAAGTCGTTCTACTAACTTAACTTTATTACATGAGGATAATTCATCTTGATACGTCATCATGTTACGCCATCATGATTGATACGTCATCATGTTACGTCGAGATGACACTTCACATTATGATACTTCAAGAAAAAACGCTATACTTGGCTGTGTGGAATGCTATGAGTTAATTAGAAGAATATAGAGGACTGACTGGTCATGTGACCAAATACGAGTGTCATGTGATCAAATGAGAACAGTGGGTGATCGTCTACTGATCATGTGATCAATTTTAGATTGATACGTGACAACCATGATTGTCACATGATCAGAATGAGACGACTATGCGATTATCACGTGATTGTCATGTGATTTCCTTGTGACTATCATGTGATTTTTGTATAGTTATTTCTATGTGATTGTCTCGATTATTGTGTGGTTGTCATGTGATTGTCATGTGATTATCATGTGATTATCATCAGCTTATTATGATTTTCATGCGTTTATTATGTGATTTTCATATGATTATCGTGTGATTATTATGTGATTGTCATATGATTGTCATGTGATTTTCATGTGATTACCATGTGATTTTCATGTGATTATTATATAATTGGCATCTGATATATTATGTGATTGTCATGTGATTCTCATGCAATTATTTCTGTGTGTTTTTTGTCATGTGACAAGTGTGATCAAAATGAGATGATCTATGATGATCATGTGATTATTCTAGATGATCATGTGATTATTTGTGAGATTGTCATATATGATTTTGATGTGATAATGATGTGATTGTAACATAATAATCATCAAATTAATAATATGATAATCATGAGATCATTATCATGTGACAATCATGTGATTATTATTACTATAGTATTGTTATGTGATGAGCTGATCATGTGATCATTGGACGATTACCCAGAGTTGATCACATGACTACCATGTGACCTGAGATCAAAGTATGGCCATATGATATGATCATGTGACCGCCATGTGATCAGTCTGAATATATAGCTATGTGATTGCCGTGTGATCAAAGTACAAAAATCATGTGATCGGAATTCTATGATCATGTGATGCGTCATGTGACTGCCTTCTGACCAATGAGCAAAAAGTCTTTGAATGAATGGACGCTGTGACAATTGAACGCTGTTGTTTCTTTTCGTGGAATTGTTTTTGTTTTTTAACGAGTATTTACCCAGATGCGGTGCGTGGACGCACCCGACTGTGACGTCGTGATCATGACGTGCCAGAGAACGTATACCGCGGTATAGTTCTCATTAATGACTGTATTATAAACTATTATTGCCTATTATTGGTTATTGATGATGATGACGAATCACTGAACTGAATTACTGCATTCATTACATATACTAGGTCTAATTGCTATTTGTCTTATTACCTGTAATATGGAGCTGTTTTATAAATATACTATATAACGGCATTCGAGAGAAGTTATTTTGTTTAAGAAAATGCCTGGAAATTAACACGATGCACTTACTTGTAATATCTTTGGCAACGGCCAAAACTAACTTCACGTACATGATACTGGTATACTGTGGAAATATAATATGAATTTCAATATTATGCTTATTATTTTTGTGAGTGACTGATTTGTTGATAGGTTATATGACAGCATATGATCATGTTAATAGCGAATTTTGCACGCTTATCAAATTGGAAATTAATAATCGAGCATGTGATATGCTCCGTCGTCAATAAATTTGCCTCTTGGATACATATATATACAAAAGCAACAGTTTTACAAAATGATTCTATATTTAGTGTGTAGATTCTCTATCATCGGATCAGAATACCCACTGAAATTTGGCGAGCAAATTCCCTGTATTTTCTCTGATTTTTCCCTGCTTCACCGGATGTTTTCCCTGACGTTATTTGGGCTTATCGTCGTGTTATTGCGGCATTATCATCACAAATCGGCAACCAAAAACTATGACTTATACGGATTTTTCCTGAAAATAGAGGGCTTGTTTCACGCATAGACCCATAAAAAACCAAATTCCCTGTGTTTTCCCTGAAATTGAGGTCAAACATCAAATTCTCAGATTTTTGCCTGCAGAGAATTTTTTTTACCATTTTCTCCGTTTTCCCTGTCCAGTGGGGACCCTGTCGGATCCATAACCTAGGATGTGGATTTGACAATTTTAATTTCATAATTTTCAACAATCTCTCCTCGCTTTCATCAGTCGATGTTGTCGGAAAATTGGTTGAGAGGGACAAATCAGAGAGGTGGTCCACAGATCCACATCCAGTGCAGCAATCCACGATCCATCCCTTAACGGAGACAGAGGTCTGGAACTCCCCCCCCCCCCCTCTTTTGCTCCACGCTCTTGTCACGTGACTCTTGTGAATCGGGTCACAACTCATCCCCTGCAAAGTTACTACCACCCAACTTCCTTTGAAGTAGACATTACTAGACAATTAAAATGTTTTAATTACCGTTTTAATGCAACACGTTTTTGGTTATGAAATAATTTAATCATGGACAATATGTTGTTTCAATTCAATGATTACAAACATTAACTAGTATAACTGATATTGCCGTACGGCAATATCGGATAATCCCCCGCACCCCCCCTGTCTCCCCTTCCCTGCTTACTCTCCCCTTCCAATTCATGTCCTTCATGATGAATTCTAAAAGCATGTATGAACGCTGCAATGTTGTTGGAGCATATGCCTATCAAATATCTTGACTGCCAGACACACCTGTGGTGGCCAAGCGTACCACCCTGCAAGCAGTGCATGTTGAGTAAACCCTAACCCTAACCCTAATGGCTTGCTGCAGGCAAACCATAAGAGTTGGGGAGATGTGCCTACATGGAAAAATCAGGCAATCAATTAGGAACATGTCATTGCATTTTCATCTGATTTGAAACATAAATGCAGGAGTTATAGTGGCTTATATAAAATCATCTATGTAAAATTGGCTATTACTATGAGCTCTATGGCCTTGGAGGACAGTAAAGGCGATAATTTTAAGCATCTTTTGGTATTAATTTCATGAAATTTGAATAACCGGAAGCTGAGCAATTTATATTTGAAGTTTGAAAATTAAAAAAATTCTCTAGGACAAACTATTTAATGTAGGTAATTTATGTTTGGGGACAATATGGAGGGCTGATATGGGTAGGCCACATAAAATAATGATGGACGTGCATGAAGAATTACATTGACTTTTTGAGCCGAAAAGGTTTTTTAGGCGCAAAAAGTGACATGAAATTTTCAATGTCTGACGCGATTCTACGCCGCGCGCCTGACACTATTATGCTATACACCATTGGAAAGCTGAGAAACAGACCTTTCTTGTGATATGTGATACTTTACTGTAGCGCAAATAGGGACCGAGATATGAGCACTTGAAAATTGGGTTTTTGGACGTCCGTAGCGCCGAAACCATTTGTGCGAGCGGTCCGTAACTTTGTGAAGTTTGTACACTAGGGTACATCTGTAAGTGTACCCATTTTCAGCTTTCTACAAGCATTCCTTCCCTGTTTTCCAGAAAAATTTTAGAAAATTTTCATGACATCCAATTTTAAAAAATTCATATCTCTGAAACTATTCATGAAATTTCCATGAGACGCCTTTCTGCACTGGAGACTTTGTCAAGGTATCTTACAAAAAATCAACAGGTCTCAATTATGCTTAGATTCTGAGAAACCTGCGCCGGAAATTTTTTTCATATTTTCCTCATAACTCATAAGCGTCATGAAATTTGATCATGAAATTTCGTGTAATGTAGCACGCAATGGAGTCGCATATTATCCTTGACTTACAAGACAGTATCTGTAATAGTTTTGGAGTAATCACAGTTTTCCTGAGCTGAATAATAAGAATAATAATAAGAATAATAATAATAAAACGAACAATATCAATATAATCCCCCGCAAGCGGCGGGGGATTATAATTATTTACGGACAGAATAAAACAAGTTTAACAAATGATGATTATTAAATGTAATTGAATACAGTACATGTGTCATATGAAAATAAAATTTATTATTAAGTCGTGGGCGACAAATACATCACATGATCACTGGCAGTCTGCCCACTTGATACAAATTAACAAAATTTATGGCACAGTGATATAGAATATCATAGTCAAATGTTATTAACAAATTTTAATACTGAACAACTCGTTTTAAACAGATCTGATGAATGCATATCTGTGATTAAGTTAAAATCCTCTGCTAATGATTGTGCGTGGGCCTATCAAAATCAATTTAGAACAAATAAGATTCCTCAGATTGTGGAATACCCAAAATCAATTCGGAACAAGTTAGATATTCCTCAAATTGAAGAATGCCCAAAATCAGTTTTGAACAAGTTCGATTTCTCAAGATTATTGAATGCCCAAATCAATTTAGAACATTCTAGAATCCTCATATTGTTGAATACACATTAATCTATTTAGAATAAGTTAGATTCCTCAGATTATTTATAGAATACCCAAAATCAATTTAGAACAAGTTAGATATTCCTCAAATTGAAGAATTCCCCAAATCAATTTAGAACAAGTTAGATATTCCTCCTATTGAAGAATGTCCAAAATCAATTTTGACCAAGTTAGATATTCCTCAAATTGGAGAATACCCAAAATCAATTTAAATCAGGTTAGATATTCCTCCTATTGAAGAATGTCCAAAATCAATTTTGACCAAGTTAGATATTCCTCAAATTGGAGAATGCCCAAAATCAGTTTTGAACAAGTTCGATCTCTCAAGATTATTGAATGCCCAAATCAATTTAGAACATTCTAGAATCCTCATATTGTTGAATACACAAAATCTATTTAGAATAAGTTAGATTCCTCAGATTATAGAATTCCCAAAATCAATTTAGAACAAGTTAGATATTCCTCAAATTGAAGATTGTCCAAAATCAATTTAGATCAAGTTAGATATTCCTCAAATTGAAGAATGCCCAAAATCAATTTAGAACAAGTTAGAATCCGCAGCTTGTGGAATGTCCAAGACAAGCTAAGGAATGTCCGAAATCAATTTAGGACAAGATTGTGGGAGCCCAAAATCAATTTAAAACAGTGGAATGTCTGATATTAATTTACGATAACTTTAGATATTCCATGGAGTGTTTGAATCAGGATGTTTTTAACTTAATGAAATGCAACCGACTGACAGTGTAGGATCTTTCACTTGGCGTCATGGTGAGCGCCATCTTTGGTCTGTTTGAGGAAACGCTGTTGCTGTATCTCGCTAAAGATGGCTGTGATTGTGGACGTGGTAGAATTCTCTTTATTAGGCCTACTTTTTCCTGCTGATTAGGGGACGCTCCGTTCATGACGTCCGTAGCAGAAACCCGCCCAGCGAGAGACCTTTTAGCGTACTTCAAGTCGGTGATCATCGGTTTAATGTTGGTCGACCTTGACAGTGACTCCGTGTATTGTTTGAAGGTCATTGCCGAGGAAGACCTGGTCAGGGTCCATATTTTGGAATCTGAAATAAAAGTGATATTACCTCTTTGATTTTCTTTTAAACATTAATGTGCAGATTCTCGATATCTGACATTTGGATTAATAGAGTTAAGAGACATAATATGTTAATATGTTAGGGGCTCAGTGGTGTAGTTTTTAGCATGCTGGACTGTGCGCCGGCGACCCGAGTTCAGCTCCCAGTCGCTGCTGAGTTCCCAACTGACTCAGTGCTGGGTGATTGCTTAATTGCGTGCTGTTGCCAGTAGTACTAGCCTAGTCTGAATGTCGGGGAGATAAATGACCTGTGCCGTGGGCTCAACAGGAAATAAGTTGTTCCATCCACTCCAGGAGGGGACTTTCGTTGGCTACCCAGGCTAATAAGAACACCTTTACCTTATAACTGTTCAAATCAAGTCCCAATTTTCGGCGTCTTAGGTCTATAATCTTTATCACTCGTGTAACTTGTTTATAGAGAATTATCACTTGATTTCAATGGAGATCGCCTTAAAGTCACTTTGGATACTGAAAGTAAGCTTGTGAATATATCTGGAGGAAAGGTTGCAAAAGCTTGATGTGGATATCCGAAGTTCGAGAATTCCATTTAAGTAAGAATCAATTTAAGAGTGATCATGAAAGCATACAGTACATTTAATATCATGGTATGCGAGCTGGTGCTCAACACTGGATTTTTCTTAAGAAAGCTATTTCCCTTAACACCAAACTAGGCAGATCAAGATTACAAAAATGTACCTCTGGTATTGTTTGTCAATTGCTCTGTTCCCGGCCTCTTAATCAGCTGTGGTAGACTCTTGGTGTAGACCTTTTGCTTGTATCGTGCCCAGGCGTCTGCTTCTAGGAACCTCTTGTACAGAATTTCATCATCGGGATAACTTTTGATTTCTTGTTGAAGAGTCTGTAACGTGATTTCATCAGCAACGTCCAGAATTCTCTTTCGAGATACGTGGATTATTTCGCAACCTCTGCTGACGAGGGACGTCATCCTTGGTTGGCCAAATATGCTCTCCACGCCCTGAAAGATATATATATATATAATATGTGAATGAAATATATATACTGTATGTGATATGTGATTCTCATAGTGAAGGTCTTGTTTATTGGAAGCCATAGAAAGTGAAGAAAGTTTGAGCCAACAGAGGACATGGGGAAAAAGCATTTCAAATCTGAATCTCTAACTCTTTATAATGAGACCGAGATCTTTCTTGTGGGACAGATCTTTCTCTTGGGATTGACATGTTTCTTTTGGGAATGAGATTCTTATTGGGAAGATCTTTTTTATGTGACTAAGATCTTTCTTGTGGGACTGAGATCTTTCTTGTGGGACTGAGATCTTTCTTGTTTGACTGAGATCATTCTTTTGGGACTGAAATATTTCTTGTGGGAATGAAATCTTTCTTGTGGGAAAGAGATCTTTCTTTTAGAACTGAGATCTTTCTTGTCGGACTGAGATCTTTCTTGTGGGACTGAGATCTTTCTTGTGGAAATGAGATCTTTCTTGTGGGACTGAGATCTTTCTATCTAGTGGGAATGAGATCTCTCTTGTTGGGAATTAGATCTTTCTTGTGAGAATAAGATCTTTTTGTGAGAATGAGATCTTTCTTGTGAGAGTGAGATCTTTCTTGTGGGAATGAGATCTTTTTTATGAGAATAAGATCTTTCTTTTCGGAATGAGATTTTTCTTGTTGAACTGAGATCTGAGATCTTTCTTTCTTTCTTTCTTGTGGGAGTGAGATCTTTCTTATGAGAATGAGATCTTTCTTGTGAGAAAGAGATCTTTCTTGTGAAATGAGATCTTTCTTGTGAGAATGAGATCTTTTTTGTGAGAAAGAGATCTTTCTTGGGAAATGAGATCTTTCTTGTGAGAATGAGATCTTTTTTGTGGAAATGAGATCTTCTTGTGAGAATGAGATCTTTTTTTGTGAGAATGAGATCTTTCTTGTGGAAATGAGATCTTTCTTGTAAGACTGATATATTTCTTGTTTGAATGAGATCTTTCTTGTTAGAATGTGATCTTTCTTGTGGGAATGAGATCTCTCTTGTTGAACTGAAATCTGAGATCTCTTTTTCGGGATTAAGATCGTTCTTGTTTGATTGAGATCTTTTTCATGGGACTGAGATCTCTTTTGTTGGACAGACTTTTCTTGTAGGACTGAGATAAATCATTCTCATTGAATGAGATTTTGTTGGACTGAGATCTTTCTTGTGGGACCGATCTTTCTTGTGGGAATGAGATCTTTCTGGTTGTACTGAGATCCTTCTTATGAGACTGAGATCTTTCTTGTAAGACTGATATATTTCTTGTTTGAATGAGATCTTTCTTGTGGGACTTAGATCTTGCTTATGGGAATGAGATCTTTCTTGTGGGAGTGAGATTTTTCTTGTGGGAATGAGATCTTTCTTGTGTGAATGAGATCTTTCCTGTGGGACTTAGATCTTTCTTGTCAGCCTGAGATCTTTCTTGTCGGACTGAGATCTTTCTTGTGGGACTGAGATCTTTCTTGTGGAAATGAGATCTTTCTTGTAAGACTGATATATTTCTTGTTTGAATGAGATCTTTCTTGTGGGACTTAGATCTTTCTTGTGGGACTGAGATCTTTCTTGTGGGACTGAGATCTTTCTTGTGGGAATGAGATCTTTCTTGTGGGACTTAGATCTTTCTTGTGGGAATGAGATCTTTCTTGTGGGACTGAGATCTTTCTTGTGGGAATGAGATCTTTCTTGTGGGACTTAGATCTTTCTTGTGGGAATGAGATCTTTCTTGTTGGACTGAGATCTTTCTTGTGGGAATGATATCTTTCTTGTGGGAATGAGGTCTTTCTTGTGGGAATAAGATCTTTCTTGTGGGACTGTGATATTTCTTGTGGGAACGATGTCTTTATTGTGGACTGAGATATTTCTTGTGGGGATGAGATCCTTCTTGTGGGAATGTCATCAGTCTTGTGGTGCTGAAATTTAACTTGTGCGAATAAGGTCTTTCCTATGTGTCTGAGATCTTTCTTTTTGCACAGACCTTTCTTGTTTGAATGAAATCTTTTTTGTGCTGAGATCTTCCTTGTGTGACTGAGATCTTTCTTGTGGGACTGAGATCTTTCTTGTGGGACTGAGATCTTTCTTGTGGGACTGAGATCTTTCTCCTGGGACTGAGATCTTTCTTGTGGGACTGAGATCTTTCTTGCGGGAATGAGATCTTTCATGTGGGACTGAGATCTTTCTTTTAGAACTGAGATCTTTCTTGTCGGACTGAGATCTTTCTTGTGGGACTGAGATCTTTCTTGTGGGACTGAGATCTTTCTCCTGGGACTGAGATCTTTCTTGTGGGACTGAGATCTTTCTTTCGGGAATGAGATCTTTCTCGTGGGAATGAGATCTTTCTTGTGTGTGAATGAGATCTTTCTTATGGAACTGAGATCTTTCTTGTATGACTGAGATATTTCTTGTGGGACTGAGATCTTTCTTGTGAGACAGATCTTCTTGTGAGCCTGAGATCTTAATTATCTAGGCGCCTGCGCCTAGATCATGCTTGTGCAACCTGCCATTTCCTGCGTGTTTTTCAACTTCCTGTTTGTGGTGAACATGAAATACAATGGTTTCATGCATTTACCTTCTAACTTCGTAAACACGTCAACCCTTCTAGCTTGGATGCTGTAATTGCTATTGATGATGGATCAGTAACAGATCTATGGATTCTGATTGTAAATAGCTGTCCTATTTGCTGTAAATTGGCAGAAACAACTATTTCTGGTCACAAAAAATCAGGACACTGTCCTAGATTTATGCAATGTCTAGACTGTGTGCACTCAAGCGGAACATGTTTGCATATTAGAACGGGCTGCAGCAAAATGTAAATAAGATGAAAACAGCTTTTGGTGACTCATTGGATTTCATACCTGTACATGTTATATGATAGGATCTCTGACCAGCTGGATGGTTGATTCACAATGGAGCATCTACAATGGCAGACAGAGGTTCATCTCATGCTTAAATTGTTAAGTTAACAATCGGCGCCTAGATTTGCAAATATTATTTGCTCATTCTAGTTGATCAACTGAGATCTTTCTTGTGGGACAGGTATTTCTTGTTGGACAGGTATTTCTTGTTGGAATGAGATCTTGTGGGACAGAGATCTTTCTTGTGGGGCAGAGATCTTTCTTGTTGGACAGATTTTTCCTGTGGGCCCGAGATCTTAATTGATGAACTGAGATCTTTCTTACGGGACAGGTCTTTATTGTTGGAATGAGATCATTCTTGTGGGACAGATCTTTCTTGTGGGACAGAGATCTTTCTTGAAGGGACAGATCTTGCGGGAATGAGATCTTTCATGTGGGACTGAGATCTTTCTTTTAGAACTGAGATCTTTCTTGTGGGACTGAGATCTTTCTTGTGGGACTGAGATATTTCTTGTTTGAATGAGATCTTTCTCGTGGGACTGAGATCTTTCTTGTGGGACTGAGATTTTCTTGTGGGACTGAGATCCTTCCGGTGTGTGAATGAGATCTTTCTTGTTTGAATGAGATCTTTCTTGTGGGACTGAGATCTTTCTTGTGGGACTGAGATCTTTCTTGCGGGAATGAGATCTATCTTTTGGAATGAGGTCTTTCTTGTGTGTGAATGAGATCTTTCTTGTGGAACTGAGATATTTCTTGTGGGACTGAGATATTTCTTGTGGGACTGAGGTCTTTCTTGTGAGACTGAGATCTTTTTTACGGGACAGATCTTCTTGTGGGCCTGAGATCTTAATTGATGGACTGACATCTTTCTTGTAGGACAGGTATTTCTTGTTGGACAGGTATTTCTTGTTGGAATGAGATCTTGTGGGACAGAGATCTCTTGTGGGACAGAGATCTTTCTTGTTGGACAGATTTTTCCTGTGGACCCGAGATCTTAATTGATGAACTGAGATCTTTCTTACGGGACAGGTCTTTATTGTTGGAATGAGATCATTCTTGTGGGACAGAGATCTTTCTTGTGGGACAGAGATCTTTCTTGAAGGGACAGATCTTGTGAGAATGAGATCTTTCTTGTGGGAATGAGATCGTTCTTTTCGGAATGAGATCTTTCTTGTGAGAATGAGATTATTCTCGTGGGAATGAGATCTTTCTTGTGGGGAATGAGATCTCTCTAGTTGGGAATGAGATCTTTCTTGTGGGAATGACATCTTTCTTGTGGGAATGAGATCTTGTGGGAATGAGATATTTGTTGAGAGAATGAGGTCTTTCTTGTTGGGATGAGATCTTTCTCGTGGGAATGAGATCTTTCTTTTGGAATGAGATCTTTCCTGTTGGAACGAAATTATTCTTGTGGGAATGAGATCTTCTTGTTGGACTGAGATATTTCTTGTGTTACTGAGACCTTTCTTGTGGGACTGAGATATTTTTTGTCAAATTGAGTTCTTTCTTGTTGGAAAGAGAGCTTTCTTGTGAAACTGAGATCTTTTTAGTGGAAATGCAGAGCAAAGATCTTTCTTGTTGGATCGATCTTTCTTATTGGACAAAGATCTTTCTTGAAGGGATGAATTCTTTTTCTTGGGACTGAGATCTTTTTTGTTGGGATGAGATCTTTCATGTGGGGCAGAGATCTTTTCTTGTTGGACTGAGATATTTCTTGTGAGAATGAGATATTTCTTGTGCAACTGAGATCTTTCTTGTGGGACTGACATGCTTCTTGTGCGACTGAGATCTTTCTGTTGGAACTGAGATCTTTCTTTTGGAACTGAGATCTTTATAAAAGTGCAATCGTTCTTGTTGGAATGAGATCTTTCTTGTGAAACTGAGATCTTTCTTGTTTGACAGAGATATTTCTTGTGAGAATAAGATCCTTCTTGTGGGAATGAGATCTTTTTTGTTTGGATGAGATCTTTCTTGTGGAACTGAGATCTTTCTTGTGGAACTGAGATCTTTCTTGTGGAACTGAGATCTTTCTTGTGGGAGTGAGGTATTTCTTGTAAACTGAGATCTTTCTTGTTGTACAGACCTTTCTTGTGGGAATGAGATCTTTCTTGTGGGGATAAGATCTTTCTTGTGGGACTGAGGTCTTTCTTATGGGACAGAGATATTTTTTGTTAAAATGAGATCTTTTATATTCGAATAAGATCTTTCTTGTGGGAATGAGATCTTTCTTGTCGGACTGAGATCTTTCTTGTGGGACTGAGATCTTTCTTGTTTGAATGAGATCTTTGTTGTTTGAATGAGAACTTTCTTATTGGAAGGAGATATTTCTTATGAGACTAAAATCATTCTTGTGGGACTGAGATTATTCTTGCAGGAAAGAGATCTTTTTGGCGGGACAGAGATCTTTCTTAATGGAATGAATTCCTTGTTTGGGACTGAGATTTCTCTTTCTTGTTTGAATTAGACCTTTTTCGGACTGAGATCTTAATTGTGGGAATAAGTTGACTGATATGACAATGACAACTTGACACTTACAAAACATTGGCCGTCTCTCAATGTGTCCAATTTCACATACACCCCCACTCGTATAGACCGTCCATCTGGGTTACTTATACTGAAATTAACACAAATCACATTTTTATTACTTAATGTTTTCGTTAAATGACAACATATACCAAAGGTTTGAATGATTTTTTTATGGCACAATTAACCTACTGTCCTGTTGAAGGTTTTCTGGGAGTTTCTTGTGAATTTCTTGAATTTGTATTTTCTTTTTCTGCGGAACTGTTTAGCGATTTGCTGCTGTCCTGTCTTTTTTCCTTCTTCATCCTGGGACTGTCAATGGTAGGTGTCTTTTGCAGTCCTTGTGTGGTTTTTGGTCGTTCTAACATTTTTCTTTTCTGTAATATCAATGCGAAAATATTCATTAGTCAGCCAGTAAACCAAAAAGAAAACCCTATAAATATATCGCTATGGTGGACACAGTACTACACACGTGTCTGGTACAAAGGACCTAGCTCCCAAGATACCATTTTACTTTTCTAGATTTTGTATTAAAACAAAAAAACATTTAATATTAACCTTACCTCCAGCAAACTTATCTGGCCAGTAACAGAACTTGGTCTGATTGGCATTAATTCTCGTTGGTCATGTGACTGGGGAGAACCAATCAGAAGTCTCGGTGTGGATTGTTTTTCTGTTTCCTGCATTGGAGCGTTTGTGTGTATGCTGACATGATGTATGATGTCACAACTGCCCTGAAATTTAAAGAATACTCTTGTGAACTTAAAGAATACTCTTGTGAACTTATGATTTGCATAAGAGTATTACGGTTGCTATCATTCATTGTTTAATTGCCATTTGCCATGGTGCTTCTTGTGATACATTTAGCCTATGTGTCAAAATCTGCATTCATGAAGTTGGGGATGCATATTGAGTGATTTGAGTATGCAGGTTGCTTTTGGAATGGCCACAGGGAGATTAACTTTACCTCAATTGCAGTATAGGCCTAGTAATCTTCCACTTGAAGAGTCATATTTTCATAAAGTGTAATTGAGCAATGGTGCATCCTTCAGGGAAGTTCTGGTGGTATTGCTTTTCTGGCTATTGCTTTAGAGTTCTGTATAATTATATTAAACCATTAAAGCAGACACTTGAATGTAGTTGGGCGTACCTTAATGACGAACCAGAGCCATTCATTCTTCTGACTGTCAGGAACCACCACCTTGTCGTAACCAAAAGTTTCTGTCCGACTAACGTAACTCAGAGCTTTGATGGCATCGTCTGGCCAAGAGGCGAAGGAATTCAAGGATCTGAAATGGACATTACTAATTACAGAACACTGTAACACCAAGTGTTTAGTAAGTAGGAGGATACAATAGTCTTATAACTTTCAACAGGTCTTTTCATTGTCGCATATCATTGCATGATCATTTTTCTGAGCGACAAGCGGCTCAACAACAAGGGAGTTTTGGAAAACCTCGCACTAGTAACTCGGGTGACTCTGGAGTGACTGGTGCTTGTTTCCAAACATGCACGAGAATAACGAGAGTAGCCCAGAACCAGAAGAGGAGAGCTTCACTCAAGCAGGAACCAGTTTGTCACGTGGTACAAACTCTCAAGACCCCAGAGGATTGACGTTAGCACCTCATTACTCGTGTCACCTTTCCGAAAATGCCCCTTGCATCTGTAGTGACAGCATTATTGTTGTAGGCCTATTGGGCATGTGATCTTTGGGCCATGATGAGCAATCTGCAACTCTTTTGCTTGATTACTTTGAGTCTTAAACTTTAAATATATCAGTGTAATCTTTGTTTTTGAATTGCTGGAAAATAAACTGAATTTGTTCACCTGTCATTGACAAGTGGGTTCTCCACCATGTGATATTTAACTTTGATCCCCTTTTATCCCTCACATTCCCTTTTATCACTCACATCCCCTTTTACCACTCACATCCCCTTTTATCACTCACATCACCTTTTATCACTCAGATCCCCTTTTATCACTCACCTGAAGAAATCATATCTGGCTTTGAACTCTTGCTGTAACTGTTCATCTAGTCCATGTGAGAGAAAATCTTGTTTGTCAATTACCAGAAATTCACAATCTTCGTGACAAACAACAGTCGCGGTTCGACGAATGTTTTGCATCAGGGCAATCTCCTGTCGAGGAAAAGGAGATATTAAGATAAGGAAAATGTAGCAGACGTAGCAGAAATATAATTATTACGGACTCCTCAAGGCCCAGACCTGCTAATATTTTGGCGTAACTAGAGCTGCGAAACAGGCCATACAAGGAAGGATTTTAAAACTTTAGAGTTAGTAAAATGTTCTTAAATTTTAAATGATGAAACATTTCAAAGAAATTGGTTTAAGATGGATGCACAATTACACAAATATATATATCCAAAAACAATGTCAAGGGCAATCAAATACCCTGGATGATTTCAATTTGAATGACCAAGCAGAGTTCACAATTTAACACAACTAATAGTTTGATTCATGTGACTTATCCTTACCCCGAAACAAGTTCCTCTACGTAAAACAACCTTATCCTTTTTCACGAACACGTTCCCGTCATCCTTGTCCAGAACGACAGAAACAGAGCCAGAGAAGATGAAGTAGAGATTGAAACCAAGGTGCCCTTTGCGCAAGACCACTCTTCGTTTGTGGCACCTGAAATTAAAAGAGATATAGTAAATAGTAAATTTAGTAAATAATTTATTTATAGAGCGCAGACTAGAGTCTTTTTAAACCTTCAGATGCGCTTTACATTGTAAAAATAGTTTAACATTAAAATCAATATCAAAATTTAGTAAATAAAAATGTCTTTAATTTAGATTTGAAAGAGTCAATGGTTTCAGCTTGCTAGACATGATTTGGCAATCCATTCCACCATGTTGGGGCCATCACACTGAAGGATCTACTGGCAAATGTCTTATTCCTGGTGAAAGGCGCTTTGAGATGTTTGTACATGTGTTTCGATCTGAGACCAGCTCTTCCATTGTTATACAATTCAAGTTTGTCTCGAAGATATTTGGGCCCTTGGCCAACGAGATTTTATGTTATGTGAAAGTGTACTCATTAATCTCATGCTGCTACACTGTACAAAGGCTGCTGGAATGTATTTGTTTTGCCTTATTATGATTAGAAAGGTATACAATTCAGTTATTATAATTAGCTATACTTGAGAGTTATTATAGAACTTCCTTTGATAATAACAGTTGTATTTAAAAGGTGACTAATTTTGAATAACATCATAACCATGAATTAGGCATAGTATAATTCTTTACTTCATATATCTTGCAATCTTGCACAGCATGTACTGCATCTCGCGGGTGTAGCTGCGGAAGCTGGTCATGCTCATCATTAGACTGGCGATGGCCTGGATGTCACTTTTCGTTCTTTCCGATGGATGCTTGTCTAGTATTGGCAGTAGGGCTGTGGGTACAGGAAGCTGCAATTACCATACAGAAAACATTATGTTGACACTGTCTATGCATATACTGTGAGTTCTTCATTTTAAAAAGAATGTTAATTGTGCTCCTTGAATATGAAATGTAAAATTTTGGTCTACATTTTGTCTGTCTTTTTGTGGACTTTAACATACTATAGAACTTTGCCTAAAGAGGGTCATTTTTAAAGAAATACATCTTGGATGGCACTGTGAGGCTTATCTCAAAAAAGGCTAAAATCTTCTCAAGTCTATTGCAATTACTGCAAAAGGCTCAAGTCTGTTTTAATTACCTCAGAAGGCTCAAGTCTTCCAAGTCAGTTCTAATTACCTTAAAAGGCTCAAGTATTTTCAAGTCTATTGTAATAATCATACCTGCAAAGGCTCCAAGTCTATTGCAATTACCGCAAAAGTATATTTTGATAACCTTAAAAGGCTCAAGTCATTCCAAGTCTATTGCAAATCCCTAAAAAGGCTCAAGTCTTTCCAAGTATAATGTAGTTATCTCAAAAGGCTCGACTCTTTCAAAGTCTTTTGTAATTACATCTAAAGGCTCCAGTCTTTCCAAGTCTATTTCAACTACCTCAAAAGGCTCAAGTATTTCCAAGTCTCTTGCAATTACCTGAAAAGGCTCCAGTCTCTCCAAGTCTCTTGCAATTACCTGAAAAGGCTCTAGTCTTTCCAAGCTTATTGCGATTACCTCAAAAGGCTAAGTCTTTCCAAATATTTTGTAATTATCCCCAAAGGCTAAAGTATTTCCAAGTCTGTTGAAATTACTGCAAAAGGCCAAGTCTTTCCAAGCCTATCACAATTCCCTCAAAAGGTTCAAGTCTTTTCAAGTCTATTGTAATTACCTCAAAAAGCTCGAGTTTTTTCAAGTATATTGCAATTACCTTAAAAGGCTCCGGCACGTCTTTCTAATTCTATTTTAATTACCTCAGAAGCTCAGAAGGCTTAAGTCTTTCCAAGTCTATTTTTAGTTACCTCAAAACGCCACGTCCATTGCTATTCCCTTGAAGGCCAAGTCCAAGTATATTGCAATACACTCGAAAGGTTCAAGTCTTTTCAAGTCTATTGTAATTACCTCAAAAAGCTCGAGTTTTTTCAAATCAATTGGAATAACCTCAAAAGGCTCAAGTCTTTCCAAATCTATTGCAATTATATAACCTCAAGAGATTCAAGTTTTTCTAAATATATCTAAGTCTCTCCTCCTCTGGAAGTCTTTCTAAATCCATCAAATTACCTCCTTCCTCCTCTGAAAGTCCTTGAGGTTGAAATGAGCCACTTCTTGTGGGTTCCCATCCTCATCCTTCATGTGTAGCGTCCTCCGACTGACGTTGACCGTGTAACTTTCTAAGAATCCAGCGTCCATCGCGTAACGCCTGATTGCCATGCAGATTGAGCACAGCATCTTGACCACTCTTGCTGTCTGCCGGAACACCTGCAGGGGCTGTCAGGAAAATAATATGAAATCATTGTAAATCATTGTATGGTATCTGTCTTTATAAGGTGTGACTGCAGATGCCTTAATCTGAGAAAGTTCTTTTTTTCTGTCAATGTACAATCATTGCCTTCTTCTTTGCTTTCACCAATTTTGTAACCAATGGGGTATTACTTCACCAGTTATTGCTTCACCAATTTTGTAAAACTGTACTTTTTTTTGTTTTCACAAATTTTGTCAATTTGTAACCTGTTGCTTATTAACCAATTGGTGATAATTTGTAAACCATGGATGTCTTGCTTCTTTAATTTTGTAACCCATGGGTTCTTGCTTTAGAATTTTTGTAACCCATGGGTTCTTGCTTTAGAATTTTTGTAACCCATGGAATACTTGCTTAACCCATGGATCTCTAGAAGTAATCAATTTGTGACCTATGCAGGTTTATTGCATCAACAATTTTTGTTACCCATGGGTTTCTTGATTTTATCTGTTTAAATTGTAACCCATAGATTTCTTTTCCAGCTTTGTAACCCGTGAGTTTCTCATTTCAGCATTTTGTAAATGGTGAATTTCTGATTACATAGTAAGTGAAATGGACTTTAGTTACCCTACAGGAAGAAAGAAGAGAAGCCCAAATTAATGTTGCTGCCAACCAGATAAGGTATATTTAATCTATTCATAAGTTATTTGCAATGAAAAGCAGCCAACATATGTGTAAATCAGACAACAGAATATTAGACATATTTATGTGGGCTTTGTTAATTATTTGTCAAAGTTGAATGTGGTATTTCATTGATATTGTGCAGGAGATGTTGATTATCACAGTTTATCATGCTTGATCCATATAGTTTCAGCATTCACACCTTAAGAGTGTATCACAGATAACTTCTAACTGCGATTAAAGTATGTTTCAGTCCATGTGATGCATGATTGGCTTACTTTGGCATTGCCATTTGGTGTTCAGGTGAATAAACATGTGCAGGAACAGATTCTAGCGTCCAAAGGAAAACCTGGTAAGTCACATTTTGGACATTCTGAGAAAATTTTAACTCCAGTCCTTGCAGTATAAACAGGTGGACTTACTGGGATTTGCCAGTGTCATTCTGGGGTAACGGGCCACTTCTTGAAAATCTAAACTTAATAAATATATGTATATAGAAACATGTCTCAGAAGTCCTATTTTGACCTTAACTCAATTTGGCCCAAAATGTGACTTAGGCCTACTAGGTTGTCCCTTTGGACGCTAGAGTCATGGAGCTGTTTGAATTCAGTACTGGACACATTTTGTGAACTGGTGACTTCAGGGAGAAGAATTTATAAGGTAAGAAAAATTTTCTAATTATCATATACTGTGCTATTATGTATACATTTACAGTGCATGAATTGTATGTTTAGGTTTAAAAGTGCACTTCTGTGAAATACAGTTCTTACTTTGTTACTACATTATTTTAAAGAGCTTCCAACAAGTCTACTATTCAAGGTAGGCTACTATTCAAGATTGGCCCTTTAATCTCCTCGTTTCAAACCATCCTTCACCTCATAGCTTTGCCTTCCACCTTTCCTATAATAAGCCTATCGTGCCTCCTCTAGAGACAAATGCACTAAAAGCGCAAGCATCGCTTGAAGGCGTTGCGTACAATAATTAAATCTTACCAGGGTGCATAGGCCTAAATACAGGACATGAAGCCGCAATCATCCATGCATTTCATGTCCATCCAAGACTTTGACTAATGGGCTGAGACCAAACAATACTTGGAGGGAGCTATGGATTTTTTGGTGACACTAAATGGGAATGTAATTAATCTAATAATTATGGGAATGTAATGCATGGAGTTCAAGCGCCATCCCTCATCCACTCTCTGTTATTGTTAAAATGTGCTATTTAACATATAATTTTTCTCGTCTTTTTTTAAATCATGTTAAATGTGTAATAATTATAGTGTTGAAACTTTTGTATCAAAGGTTAAAAGGCAAATACACCTTTCAGGTGTCAGCCTGCCATTTGTACATTTGGTCCAATAAACTTGAAACTTGAAACTTGAAACTAAAAGAAGTTTGTTGAGCATATGAAAATATATTTTTTTAAATTGCTTCCACCTGTAGCTTGTGTCGCGTTAATTATGTAATTGTTTGCGGGTCCTTCGCATGTGCACAGACAAATATAGCTTGTCATCGCTTCCTGCATGCGACAAAAGTTTTAACTATTAAGGAGAAAATACATAGCCCCCCCCCCAAACAATCATCTGATCGGTCCCTAATGAGGGAAGTGGCTCTGAACTGAAATAATGATGAAAAATTATTGGTGAAAAGCAAGAAAGCTTTGGTGACATACATTATGTAGTCTACAAATGCCAATCACTGAACATTATTCAAGGTGAAGAAAATATTGTAAAGGTCCTTCTAAAGTCTTGTAAAGTTGAGTGTTCTATGTTAGTTTGAGTTGTCTGAAATCTGCAAATATTAGCATCACATAGACCTGCCAACCACATCACTGTAGAAGTCAGGTGAATCCGAACAACATTTAAGTTCAAACATGTAAGCCTAAACTTATAAATGTGGCATTGAATTTGAAAACATATTTTATCTGTTCTATCAGTATAACCATAATTTAGAAACATGTGATCAATATAATTCGAATAAGAAACATGCAGCCTTGCTAAAATGAATCTTTATAATAACTTAAAATTTCATTAGACCAAGACTAGTGCCACTTTGCCAAATGTATGCATACATGTAGGCCTGGAGATGCGGCTGTGAATCCTTTGTTATCTTGTAGAAAACTTTGGCTTCATTAATTAATATGTAAAACTTGATGTTGTAACATTGATGATATATATACACATGCAACAAGCCTATGGTAAATTTTTGATTGTAAATTAAAACGTTTTACAGGTCTGAATAGCATTGGCCTACTATTATATACTGCGATGGCACAGATGCGGTGATAGCTTTATATCATGATGAAGATGCTGCGATGCTATTTGCTGTGGTTGTCCAAAAAGAAGGCACACACGGTGATATTGAAATACCCTATTTTTGATGCTGCACCAGTGCACCACACACAGGTCCCCTGTTGTCACTGTGAGAGTATTTTAATCTTCGATACAACAGGATTTATAAGCTGTCTTCTTCAGAATCGTAGTTATTTTGTTATGGAATCCCGATTTCCTCTGATATTTTTTAGGTATGACATGTTATGCAGATTCATAATGTTCTTTTATTTGGATTTGGAGCAGTGTCTTACTTCTATTGCTCATTAGAACGGGTCTCTTGTCCATAAAAATAAATGCCACAATGCAGCCATGCATATATATATCAGTTTAATACATGGGATTTTGTTTTTGCACCCCCCCCCCCCCAAGTGATATTACACTAAAAGTAACTGACCAATGTGTCGAAAATGCCTTCACATTTCAACCTACCACAAACTTTGTTTTAAAAAACAAGAGGGGGAACGTTAACTTTTCACATAAATTTATTCTGATGGCTAGAGCCATGGGAAAAAATTATGCCGACATTGCCTAGAGAACCCAACTTGACCCTATATATTTAAGCTTCTCTGAACACCGGTCTTACTAATAGGCATAATAGGTAACTATTTGTTCATAAGTTTTTTTTGGGACCCCTTTTTTTAAATCATATAAATTTAGGGTTTTGGTAGATGTTAATAATTGAGAGATTTTCACAGCACTGCATTTGCACCAAAGAACCATTTCCATCTGAACTTATATGCAAAAATTTCAAATTTGCACCAGTTCTCCTTTGCCTCTAAATAGCCCACACCAGTGCTGATGGGGCACAAACTCACTCACTGCACCTGTTCTCCGGGACGTTTCATAAGATCAGAAGTTTCAATAATATCACATTTCAGTAGTAGATCTAATTAATCTACTAAGCTCTGGATTTATTCCCTTAAAAGTTTTCTTTTGGGTCTGGAAATCCCTCAAGTGTACAGAATTAGCTTAAAATACCTGAGACATGTGAATCATTTAGAAATCGATACTAATCAGTTTTGTCACTTGTCAGGGGTCTCCCATAACAGACAAAAACTTGGCCTGAAATGTAATCTTACAAACATGTCATTGATTCCATATAAAACCACACACCATGTGTTTGGTGAGTGTTTTTGTAGTAACCTAGTCAAATATTAACTTCAGCTTTCAAACTTTTCCATTGAGTGGTACTACAGTAAAAGTTTTCTGAACATTTTTTAAAAATTTCAAATATTTCATGTAATATCAACAGCAATAACAAGTTATCGTCTTTAACGATGTATTTAATGAAAAAAAAAAAGTTGTTGAGAAGCACTTCGAGAAGAGACTTAAAATCAAGAAGAAAGCTGAACGTATTGTAGGATCAAATGTTGGGCAATTTAATTGAACCCGAGTTGCACATAAAGACAAATGTATTGCACATGTTTGCGAATAAAATATCAGTGATTCTACCTATCCTCTTAAAAAAAATTCAAATGAAGTTCCTTGTGATTTTAAATTTGTTCCATTCAGCACAGCACACATTCAACACAATATAAAATTCAATTATCTATCTATACATTCAAACTAAATGCTAATGACATTCAAATGAGGTCATACAGGTCACAGGATAGTTGCCGGCTAAAAACTCCCTCCACAGGCCTGTCCTTCCCTTACACCCTTCACCTACCCTTCTTTCACCCTTTCCTTCTTCTGATGACATCATTAATTGCTGTTTCCTTTGCTGTTTCATGCAGTTTCTTTGTTCCATCAAAGGTAGTTCCCTTTGTCTCCACCAGAGCTCCACTTATGCAAATCAGCTAATGGGTCACAAATGTTTCCCCCCCCCCCTAAAATGCTTTGCCAGATGGCAGCACTGGCAAACATTCAGTTTTTCTGGCCATTTACAATCTTATAGAAATACTTCATACTTCATTAACAACTTTTAATCAATGTACAGTAATCATCAATGTGCAGTAAAAAAATACATTCACCTCTTTATTCCTTATCGGTTTGTATGCTTTTAATGGGCTTTACTAGTTATTTACAAAATAACCAAAGAATCACTCCTTACCTCCTTGACATTTTCTTTTTGTAGATTTTCTGGTTGATTTTCTTGTTTTCCTGATTCTTTTTCTTTCTGATTTTCTGGCTGATTTACTGGTTGATTTTCTTCCTTTTCCAGTTGATTTCCTCTATGATTTTCTAGTAGATTTTCATGTTTTTCTTCTCTTTTTGACTCCATGGTAGAATTCCATAAGACCACAAAACAACTTCTTCCAAGCCAACTGATCAATAACAACTGACTAAGTGTGACCCAGTTCTTGCCTTCAATTGGCCGTTGATTTAATAGGACTGTGCCATTGGCTTTTGTGGCTTCAGTGACTCTAAGCCATTCTGTGTGGCTATTGGAGTGTAACAACTTTGCTGTGGCAGGCCTATAAAATGGGTCTTGATTTGATTAAATGTAAAATACAAGTTGATTACAGTAAAACCACACATAAAGGTCATTGGCAGTACAAGCTGACCTTTTTTAATAAAGGAAAAAACTTTTCCCTAACCTCATCAGGGATGATCTGACCATTTAACTTTTGAATTCCCTGTCCCTTTACAATTTTACTAGTTGTACTTTTGAATTCCCTGTCCCTGATCTGTGGGTGGGGTTTTGTGTCCCTCTGCCCCTTGGCCACTTTACTTTTGAATTCCCTGTGGTCTGTGGACCCCCATCCACAGCCTCATGGTCCCTGCGTTATAAGACCGCCCCTTCTGCGGCATAGGCGTACGGGACGCGCGATTTTTTGGGGGGAGAGCGACATTTGCCCGAATTTCAAAAGCCAGATTTAATACCATTTTAAATGAAATAGCCTCGAAATCATTAATTTTAATTATATTTTTTTTAATCATCTGCCCAAATTTTTTAGCCTTTTAGCCTGAATCTCACTGTTTCCCAAACTTTTGGGGGGGCGACCCCCCCTGCCCCCCTCCCATACGCCTATGTAATCTGCGGTCATGAAGCGGTCTCTCTTAGGGGTGCGGTCTCTCAACGGGGTGCAAAATGCACTAAAAATACTACTTAGTGCAGGAGGAAGGCGGTCACATAAGGCAAGTCGGTCTTACAGCAGGGGGTCTTGTAACGCAGGGACCACTGTACAGACAAATGAGGTTAGGAAATCACGTGCTCCAGAAATTACTTCACTAGAAGGTGGTTCCATACAAGGGACGGATATCCAGGAAGAAAGAAAGAGGTAAAATAACAAGGGGCCGAACAGATGATATCTCCCCATACCTGCTCGCACATTGGCAGCACAGCAATTCTGCAGGCTTGAACGGTGTCATATGTATGACACATTAAGCTTTAAGCAACCTGTCTCCAGTTTGGCTACATACTGTCTGGCTAAATTGAATTAGTAGTGGATATCAGTCTTCTTAATTCTTTGTGGCACTGTACTAATAAGAGCTAATGAGATCAATCACCAATATAGTGGATTGATTAATTTGAAATTCTAGGATCTCAGAATGAGATCAGCAAGTGTGCAATTAAATACACAATATAAATACCAGATGTCAAGATTAAGACTTGGCACGGCTCACTGACTGGTGAGTGTGTTGACAGCACTGAGGCTCTGGATTGGGGGGGGGGGGGGGGATATTCAGAATATGGTTCTTCAAAAACTGAGACTTATTGACCCATTATGATTGCCAGTGACAGAAAAAATCATTCTCATTTGAGATTTTCCAATCAGCATAGGAGGACACCGCAATTAGGCAAAGGATGATTGAAACAGCTGTTTGACATAGACCCAGCAAGAGTTGGATTCGAACCCGGGACCCAGCGATTATCAACCCAACCTTTTTACCACTAGACCAACCTGGATCCCGATTGAATCAATTCTGCACCATAATCTAAGCATCTTTCAACACAATATTATTTGAGCAACACCTAAAATAATTAATCATTGTAAGCTGTTCATCTAGAAAAATATATAATAGTTTTTATAGAATAACAAAACTGCATGGATGTATAATTAGCAACTGTAAAATCATCTTTATTCAATATTCATATCATAATCGTATATAAATCTCTAACAATTCAGGCACACTTTATTTTTACAAGTCTTTCAATTTACAAATGTTCTATTAACATTCTAACAGCACCATTTGTACAGAATACAAAAATCTTAAGACGAACAACAAACAAGCTTATCTAATACACAAAAAATAAATTACCAAAATAAATACACAAAACTGTAGAAGAAAATTTGTGAAGTATTTTAGAAAGATCTTTGTAATAAATTTAAATTCACCCATCGAGACAAACATAGTGAAATTTCTTAAATATAACCTGGTCACCAGAGACCTACATTAATAAAATCTGAAAAATTGAACGTGTTTTAACTCAGATTGACACACACAAAAACGAAAGTCTCGGAAGCATAAAACTATAATAAGTATGCATGAAATAGGCCCAGGGACAGATCCATCCCCCACCAGATGTGATTCTAAAATTCCGAATAGGATTTTTTGCAACCAATCATGGGCTAAGCTTTTCACGTTAGACCCCCTTCACCAAAATTTTCTGGATCTGCCCCTGTGGCCTGAGCCATTCATATATATATAATCTCTGCATAGTGAAGTAACATTATAAAATAGTAATGTTTATAGACTATAAAATCTTGCATAGTTGATCTCAATGACAAATCATGTCACACACAATAGTTTCAAACAATTGTTGCCATATATATATGGAGCTCATGTTTTCACTTTACTGTGTACAAAGTCAGATAAGATGTAGTTTTTCAAAATGTTTTTTTCACAATTTATCTGTTATTTATAACTGTCAAAAGCCCCTTATTTTCACACATCATACCTAATGTTCTGAAACCACCCTTGATTATTTTGTTTACAGCTGCGTTGTATTTGAAAAATTTCCATTTTGAAATACACACACAAATTGGTCAAACATTTCCATAATAAAATATTATTTTCTATAATACCAAGGTAGGCGTCCCCGCCTCATTGCAGTTATGTATTTCCAGTTACATATATACATGGATGTTCCAAAAGAGTCCTGTCAAAAAAAGCTTGGCCAGATAATGCAGCTAAATAACTAATTACATGTCATAATCACAATGTACAGAACAGTGGACTAGAATCATAAGCTGTTACAAATAATCTTAATTGCTACAATTTTTACGGCAAAATTTGAATAAAGATCATGCAGGCTAAGAAGCAAATTATTATGTTTATAATTAAGTTAAAAATAGATTGAATAAATTTATAACTAGGGAATTTTTATAACTATACTGAATTACTAAAAGCCTATGTGTGACTTTTCAAATTTAGTTTATATCCGACAAAACAAGATTTTTTAAAAAATTTTCTTGGTAAAATCTCGCAAACACTATGATAAATTTTCTTCAGGATATTTGAGGAAAATCCAACACCCAAACTTTTCTAGGTCGTTCCCGTGTCGCTTATCGTCAAGTTTTTGCAAAAAGGTTCTTAAAACTTTCAAAAATAAAAGACAGAACGTACGTGACTGTTACAGTAGGTTATCATCACAATAATTGAAATGGAGTCATTCATTTGCTCATTTTGATAAAAGCTCAGTTAAAAGTTTGATATTCCGCTCCTGGAGTATTATATAACATCTTAAAAAGTCTAATAATGTAAAATTTGGCAATATTTTCATCAGCATCAGCATGATCAGCGACGGTAAAATTTAACTCATAGTTGAAGATTGTTAACAAGTGCTTTGTAAAATTATAAATCTAAATTTTGACATTATCAGCTGTCGCACAAAATACTTTGCATCCCATATATACATGACTTAACAAACAACATACATAACATTCAGACAACACAGACAAATAACCAAAATTTTACAATGCTGTGCGCAAGTAATTGAACCCCTAACTTTAATTACGTAGGTTTCACAATTTTTGACAAATAAACTTGTTTATCATAATCGTATGAACAAAACTTATTATCTTATGAACAATCTGTTTCTTAAAATTGTAAGAACAAAACTTTTTTATAATCATATTAACAATAATGAGTATAAACCTGCCTGAGTATGATTAAAATGTTTTAAAAACATACTTTCCATTGTTATATTTCAATATATGAAATGACCAAAAATACATAATCTTCCAAACACAGCTATTCGCATCCTTTCACACCGTATGCAGACCTAACGCATGTAAGTTTCATAAAATTATACCATCATAAACTGTAATCAAACATTGAAATAATAATATAAACTTTAATAAACAACTTATGTTAAGATTTAGGGACTAAAGTTTGTCCAGGGCCTTTGTGAACCTGAGAATATTCACGAAATCTAAACCTAGTTCAGATTTCAGCATGGCGTAAAATGTCTCTGGGGCTTGTCGTTGCATTTTCTTGATTTCTAGTAAAAGTTCTCCGTTGACGTGTTTCAATCTGGAAAGAAAAAGAATTTGAAGAATTGTAGTGACAAAATTTTGTTTTTTTTATCTGGAAGTTTTGAGAGTTTTAAAAGCATTTTCCAAATTCAGCGTAACTAAATGCTTCTAAAAGAGATATTTCATTAACACTGTGTACCAACCAAGTGACCTAATTAAGGATTTTTTTTGTTTACATTTTGCTTGTTCTCATATATAGAGCAAACAACAAACTTTGCCATATAGCCGATTAGCCAGTATGCTGTCTTACAGTACAAGGAATGCACATAAAAAATGTGGGAACAAACAGTTAAGTTTTCTGGGAGATTAGGCAGTTTTAGTAAAATTTAGTGCATTTTTTACTAGAATCGCCAAATCTTTTGACTGCTAAATATTTAATGCTTGTAATTTCACATCAGGATGTCTAAGACATAAATATAGCATACTGGCTATGCTATATTGTGACTGAATTGGTTTCTAGTCTGAAATTTAAGATTTTATGATTAACTAGGTCGCTTCGCATAGAGCAAACGGTACAGTATTAAGCAAGGCTAGCCATTAGCTCAATGAGACACCAGAACTGTTTTTGGATCAAAAAACTTTGCAAGGACTACAGGTTCATCCATGTCTAGAATATTCACCTTTCTCTGGCTATGTGCAAATGGTTGTCGGCCAGCCACTTGGAGACCTCTTCAGGCGACCAATGGAGAAGTCGGTTGTAACTGTCGGGAATGGCCATCACTATGGATGTCTGGCTGGTTGCTAGGGCTGTGTGCGACCCTGGAGACAAAATCAGTCATTGTAACTAAATGCATAAACAGTTCAAGATAGAACTCATCAGAAAATAATCAGAGGGGCGCCTTCAATATTAAACTTTTGGAGAACCATGCCTTAATGAAATCAAATTTTCTGATCTAGATGATCAGCAGTTGTTGTGGTAACATTCGCAATAATTAGTCCGTATTTTAAAAAGGGACAGACAAAATATTAAAATTTCAAATATCACTGACATTAATTTTTTTGCAAAACTTGATGTCACAAAGTCATTAGTCATATGAATTTTTTTGGAATTTTCACCATACACAGGGTTATCCATCTGGATATGATAGGAAGGCACATCGTATATCTATATTGTGGGTTTATAATTAATCTGTTTCGCATGGATATGGTGTGCACATATTTTTAAAAGCAAAATATATTAACATCCTCTTTGGCACCGAAAATCTAACAATGTAAATGTCAGTTACCTGAGAAACTTGAAAGAGAGGCTTGGTCCAATGGTTTCACTCTCCCCCTGGTGCCCAATTCACGTACTAAATTGACCACCATTTGGTCCAAGTTTTCTGCGCTTGAACAATCGAAAGATAATCGTGTGCCAACCATCGCTGCCAACCAACCGTCGGCGTTGTATCTCGGTTGAATTCGAACAGCCATGATGTCCTTACGAGAGCGGTAGGCAAATTCTGCTTCTGTTTTAGAAAGAAAATGGAATTTTTCAAGATTCAAGTATCTCAAACAAACTTACAATCTAGCACACAAGAAGGTATTTATAATGTGCATAGTGTGTGAATTGTTATTTTTTAGGTAAGGATATTCAAAGCATTCAAAGTAATAATGGTATGAGTTCATAAAAGGTCCGACTCGCCAGGAAAACCAAATTGGACCTTTGCGTAATGAACTCTAATGATTACTAACTTCCAAAGGTCAGGATTAAGCCCTAATAGATATTCTAAGTAAGATTACAATGATGTTTCACGTAAGAAAATAAACATATTTCAGGTCTCCAGGAGACATTTCAGGTTTTTCGGGCATAAATTGCCTTTATCCTCTGAGCACTACAGAATGAGTCAGATGCCCAGTCAAAACTTTGGTCAAGTAAACAAAATACTAGCCCCAGTGTGACTCCAATGTCTGCAGCAACAACAGATAACCTGGGGCTAACAAAATATTGGATATAATAGGCCAAATAAAAAATAACTAATTTATTTTTTGCTCACCTGTTCGACATGAGGGACTGTCCTTGTATTTTTGTGACATGCAAACGATCACCACCAACGCTTTGTTCACTGCATCCGACATGTTTTCTAACGTTGTTCCTGCAAAATAATTTGCCATTACAATATTTGTTTTCATGTATATTGTTGTTATCGACAATTTAGGAAACAAAGTTTATTTACAACCGAAGTTTGTACACTCTTGTATCAGTAAATCCTTCTACTGACCTGAACGTTTGGTAATTTTGATAAATAATATTAAAGGCACACTCTTGAAATTGCTTTAGATGAAATTGTTTTTGAGTTTCATGTGTTGATAACGACTAAAAATGTAACAGCCATATTACAATCCAGTAATTATTTTTTTTATGCAGCGACTACCTACATGTAAGTAAGTTACCAGGTGCCGTCAAATAATTTTTTTGAAAATAAGTCGAGGAAAAACTAGTGAAATTTGGAGTAATAGAAACATGCTTTGACTGAATACATTATAAACTGCGCCATACTTTTTAAATTCGAAACAATAGAAATTCTATGATTGAGATTATCAACAAAAACATCACTTCATGCAAGGAATCATTCATTGGTAATCAAAATATGATCGGTATGTAAATGGTAATAACAAGAAATGTTGAAAAGAAATGAACAGAAAATATTTCAGTATTTCTATAATTTGTATTTTTAAAGAAAGTAAATTATGTACATTCATTCACCAATTCAATGGGTAGTAAATTAAAGACTATAATTAAATTCAACGATTCTGTACAAGTACTTACTGATCAAACCATCTGATGATGTTATTAAGACAATTGATAAGTTTGATTTTTATTTAGATTATCATTTCATAAACAAAAGTCTGCAGTACATACACAATTACACATACATTCCAGTAAATTTAAACAAGATCATCTAATTTTTTTCAAACTCATCGGGGGCCTCCAAACTTCCGAATTTTATCAATTTTGGTCTTGTCAATGACTTTGATTGCTGACAATGCTAGACAGATGTAGTTCCGCAGGTAACCTATAGTCTGTTCCAATATTATGGGAACATGAGAGGTGCTGCCCCTAGAGTGGAAACAACAAACTGCAAGGTTCATTGCCTTAGCTTCTTCCATATTTCTTCCATATTCATTTATTATGTGTTGGTTATCATAAGATATTCTTAAGTTACTAGGACTGTAGGACAAGGGATCATTTTTGAAGGGGGAGGGATCTGGAAGGTTTTTCAGAGGGCCATCTTTTTAAGAAATCCCAATAACAATATACAGTGATATAGGTGGCTTCTTGGTAATCTTTGAAAGAGATACATTTGCAGGTCTTTTATTCTTTTGACTTCCATTATTGTCATTTTCATTTCCAATGAGGCTATGTGCACTGCATTTTAATAAAAATATTTCTCAATGTCCTTCAAAACTTAAGCAATTCTAAACACATCTCTTATAGTTATACTCTGTATCTTACCCGTATTGTTAATGTCCATCCAGACCTTGTACCCGGTTGCTTTCAACTTGTCTCGTAATCGCAAAACGGGACTTTTGGAAGCCCACTGGTAACTCAGCATCACATGACCCATCGAACTGGCCTCCTCTGAACTAGCGCTACTTGACGCTGAAATGAAAATTGAACTTTAATGGATGGGCGCCTCCGCAGATTCAATAGTAACTGCTGGAACATTTGATGTTTTTGTCTATAATTTGAAAAGGGAAGCATTCATGTAATTTTGTTTTGACCAGTGATATTCAGATTAAATTTATCAAAAATATAATATAAGATATTACAACAGATGTTCACATTTTCAATTTATTAAAATCTGAGTTACTTCTACATCAAAATCTGCAGATCGAAGGGGATGGGGTTTAAAAACTTCTCCCCCTCCGGGGTTGCGTTAATGGCATAACTTTGTAACTTGCAATTACCGATTTGTTTCAAACTGCTGCCCGGTCCTTGTATTACCCATAATGCTCCTTTGGCTGTCCTTTTGATTTCTTCTCTTGCGCTGTGTTTCACAAGGTGCTCAAGGGCTGAAATAGAAGGAAATGGGACTGATTGATCAATATACATTTTATTTAATTTTGATAATATATTTCATGTAGGTATATATGTACTAATGGGGCAGAAGCTTTTCAAGTCAATCAACAGATGTAGGCAGGGCTAAATCGTACGGCTACTTGGGGGGGGGGCAGAGACTGAAGCAGAGGTGTGTACACTCCATAAACCCCGGAAAATATGAAATTTTTATGTTATGCACCTTTTTTTGGCCAAATTCTAAGGCTTCCTGCAGGTTATGGCCGGCAATCTGGGGCATTGAAAATAGTTTGATTGTTTTTTTTAAAACTAGTTTTGACTGGGTGGTTTTTTCACCAACTGGCACTATTGTGTAAGCCAATCACAACTTTAAGACCGTTAGCTTGGTGATACGGAAACTAAAAGGATCTATTTTCTTTACTGTGAACATGATGAACGAAATATCATTTCGTATTTGTCCATGGCCATGTTTTCAGCTCGTATTATGCATTTATGACTTTCTCTCTCAACATTTACATTCAGTCACACTTACCCAAGGTGATCCATCACAAAAAATGGCCAGCTTTCAAAACAATAGTCACGTAATTGTGACATTAGGCAAAAACTAAATGTTAATGTTGACAAAGTGTGAATTGATGACATTGACCCTTGACCTGCAGGCAAAACTAGGTCACTTCCAGGTCACTCATTTGACCTTTGATCCAAATGACCTAAATTTGACCCAAATCTGACCTCAAAGGTCATGCAGTGCCATCTGTTGCAGAATTCATCAACTACATTAGAACGACATCAATGTCGGCAAAAAATGGACAAAAAAAGAATGGCTGTTTCCTGGCCATAAATTGGCACATGGAACTACATGCTAGAAATGGATGTTACATAATATTTCTCAACGTGGAACATTGGGCTCCAAATATTTGATCAAAGAAAACGAGTTCATGAGTATAATTGCAAATTGTATTCTAGGTTAATTTTTCATGCAGCAGTTTATGGAATTATACAGTCTAAAATACAAATTCACCACATAACCCTATTACAGTAGGTGTACTTAGTCGGCATATTCTTTGATGTTATGGAATGTTAATGATATACATTGTATAATTTCTTTTCTTCGTTAATTTCTCATGCAGTGTTTACATTCTGGGATAAAAGAAAAACACCTATGGATACCATTCTATGTATACAGTAGGCCTACACGTTTATGTTCACCAATAGCAACCGTATTTAATTGATTAGAACACCCTACCCCTTATATTTTTTAGAAGAGCGCCCAAAAGGGCCTCTTTTCGAGGGTATTCGAGGTAGGCCTTTATTGTTGTCAACTTCTCATTTATACAAATCCTGAAAAATTCTTAAAAGGATCTAACAAGTAAACTCTGATGGTCCTGCAAAAATTTGCCTACAATGATGAACTCAACATGCTGAAGGGGGTGCCTTTAATCGAGGGAGGCCTTTATTATTTTGGTGAGAGCCTCTATTCGAGGGGGGCTTTTATTTGAAGGGGGGCAGTCTTTATTTGAGTATATACGGTACTAGCATGTAGAGTGCAGTGCACATTGCTCTACAAGTGTCCATGTTTGAAAAAATTCATCAGATTCCCAGACACAGTTGTCAGGATATGCACTTGGTACATCTTGCACACATCTTGCAAAATAGACAGTGTAGTGTGGTTGATAGATGTTAGATGATCTCAAATGAATTTGCAAATAAATAAATGCTCCATTCCAGAGTTACTAGCAGTCTGAGTAGCCATAGGTTGCTTTTTGGTATAATTCTACTGTTATAAGAATAATAGGATTGAAAGCTTAAATTGTTTATAATCAAAATGTTTCTTTTACGGAGCAGTATTTATTTTCGTTTTAATTGAAGTTGACAAATCCAAGTATTGAAGGTCTGCACGTGAGGATATTTAGATGCTTCGATTAAAAATTCAGACCATTTATAAATTTACTGATCACCTGTGGCTATTGGGCTTACACCGAGAGCTCTGGCGAAGTTATATTTTCAAGTTTTATCGCATTTGCAGATTCCCATTTTCAATTTTGTCATGAAAATATCTGACAATTTAATTTCAAATATCTTACTGTCCGATGACTTAAGTCAGAGCCGAGCTTGGGACGGTTGACAAGAGTGTGAGATTCCTCTCACTATTTTTTTTTGCTTTGATTGAATATTCATTAATTTTTCTTTTGATTGAATCTTTTCATTATTTTCTTATTCTTTGGACTGTGCTTTATTTCTTAGCAACCATCGCCTGCTGGAGTGACAGA
Organism: Platynereis dumerilii; assembly: GCA_026936325.1. Classification (NCBI taxonomy): domain Eukaryota; kingdom Metazoa; phylum Annelida; class Polychaeta; order Phyllodocida; family Nereididae; genus Platynereis; species Platynereis dumerilii. Next base: position 19,740,664 of record JAPTHN010000014.1, on the reverse strand, counting down.
TTTCACAAATAACCAGGTACTTTCCAGGTCTTTCCTACTTTGATACAAATCTATTCCCTGTCACACTCAGTCAGGGCCACTTGCTAAAAACATTGAGGTCATCTTTTCCAGCATATTACATTTTCCATCCATTTTACGCATCCTTACCTTCAACACAGCCCGGTTCTTCTCGTATCCTCTTCTTGTTCTCCTGGTTGAACGCCATCACCCATATTCCTTGTGTCGCTAATAACTGTTCTTCTTCCGAACAAGAGGGGTGAAGAAGACGCGTGTAGACTTTGAGCGCCCCCCGGTGGACAAGACGGTCCTTGTTTGATTCGCTTGTTGCTAGTCTGTTGATACCTGGAAAGATAAGACAGAAAATATCATAAGAAATATTGTTACCATCATGGAGAATTTTGAATTTGTAATTTAATTAACCTTCGCTACACAATAACATTGGGCCTGTGTTTCACTTACTTATCAAAGACTTTGACCCATAATTAACTCCGACTACACTCAGTCTACAGCAAAGAAAATTGACTGCCATTGTTATCCCACATGCCTCACATATCGGCCTTGATGACACAATGTGTTTTCCTCTCATCGGATGAGAATTCATGCTTCCACCAGCAGTTTGGCTGAGGATGTTTAGCATTGATGCAATGGCACAACGTCACGCGTTTCACTTTTAAAATTATACAGGCGGCTCAGTACCTCCTTATTGCGAATAAAGAGGAAGTAAAACAAATACATTTACTCCACACATAGGCCTATACATACAGACAATAAATCAATGAAATTGCCCTCTATCAGACCTCTATACTATAAATATGGAAGATCAGACAATGACGAACACCAGCCACAATAACCTGGGCCTATGGGAGCACTCCATAACCCACATGCTATTCCCTTGGGGGAGATTGAGTTTCTTGGAGAGTAGGAAATTGCATTACTATACAATAGAGAGGAAGGTATCATGGAGGAATATATATAATGTGATGGAATTGACCGTGTTGGGTAAATATACATAAAATACTTTATTTTCGGTATTAAAAGCACTCCCTGTGATAATAGTCAGGGAGTCAGCCCTATTGATCCTGTACATAAGGTGTGACATAGGGTATGATTACAGTTTTCTTGCATAGAATGATGCATGGGGTGCCCCAGATTAAAATCAGGTGGGTGCCGCTCCGGCACCCTTGGGCATTCCATTCTGGCGGCCATTTTCCAAAATGGCCGCCAAAACCCTATTTTTGGCCATATATCCTCATATAATTGTCATAGGACCATGATATTTGGGTCTAAACCTAGGTTTTCTGGAATGGGGAATTCAATGAAAGTGGTTTTGATTATGCCAGTTCTATATTCTGGCAGCCATTTTGGAAAATGGCCGCCAAAACCATATTTTTGGCCACATCTCCTGATATAATTGTCATAGGACCATGATATTTGGGTCTAAACCTAGGTTTCCTGGAATGGGGAATTCAATGAAAGTTGTTTTGATGACATCAATGCAATAGTTCGTCCTTTAACCCTCTCCTTAATGCAAGATGGCTGCCATCAAAACTTAAATGTGGCATTACTTCTTGTAACATTCTCCGCTATCTAGTCAAATTCAGTCACTTTCGTTTCTTTTAGTTGACCAGCCAATATATCATTCTTTACTATTAGAGGCATTTCTTGTTAATGGAAGGTACTTATGCCTATTAGAAGGTTTTTTAAACAAAAATCCAATATTAGGGGTAGTATAAATGTCTGATGGGTTTCTACAGCAGGCCATTTTAAATTGAAGTTGACAGCAGAAAAATAATTCCTAGAAATTACCAGCTTAGTTCAGTTTAGTTATCTCAAGAAATATCAACAAATAATTAAGGTACTAAATGAAGGCTGACGCCAAGAGCTAGATGTCAGCTTTTATTTAACTCCTTGGTTTCCTTTTCACTACAACTTGTCAACCCTCCAAAAGTTAAAGTAATGTTGCCGTCACTATTGAAAATGTCCTTAGAATCTCAAAATCCTGCCATGTATTTCAGTTCCACTTATCCTTATCACTGATAAATTATTTCTAACCAAACAAAATTGATGTGGTTGAATAGCCCTTTATGTCAGCTTTCATTTGACACCTTCGTTTCCCTGTTACTAGAACGGTCAATCGTGCAAGAGATACATAAATGTTGCTGTCAATGTCAAAAATCTCCTCGGAAACACAAAATCCTCTCCTGTATTTACAATTGCACCTATCCGTATCACTGAATAAATCATTCCTAACACTTCAAAATGGTTGTGGATGGATATCCCTTGATATCAGCTTTCATTTGGCACCTTGGTTTCCTTGCTACTACAAGTGTTAATCTTCCAAAAGCTAAATTAATGTTGCTGTCATTACTGAAAAATATCCTCAGAAATACAAAATTCTCCAATGTATTTTTAATTCCACCTATCGTTATCACCATATAAACCATTCCTAACCAACCAAAATGGATATGGTTGAATAGTCCTTTATGTCAGAGCTCTTTCATTTGACACATAAGGACAGGTCGAGCTGAAAATACATGGGAGAATTTTGCGTTTCCGAGGATATTTTTGATAATGACAGCAACATTTATTTTGCTTTTGGAGGATTGACAGTGGTCATAACAAGGAAAACTGGGTGCCAAATGAAGGCTGACACCAAGGGTTATCTCTCCACATCCATTTTGGTTCGTTAGGAATGATTTATTTAGTGATAAGGATGGGTGGAATTAAAAATACACAGGAGGATTTCGTGTTTCTGAGGATATTTTCAATAAGGACAGGAACATTCACTGGCTTTAGGAAGATTAACAGTTGTAGTAACAAGGAAACCAAGGTGCCAAATGAAAGCTTATATCAAGGGCTATCCAACCACATCCATTTTGATTGCTTAGGAATGATTTATTTGGTGATATGGATAAGTGGAATTGAAAATATAGAGGAGAATTTTGTGTTTCCGAGGAGATTTTTGACACTGACAGCAACATTTATTTAACTCTTGCAAGATTGACAGTTGAAGTAACAAGGAAACGTAGGACTAGATAACTCACTCCTAACCAATCAGAATCCATGTAGATGGATTGCCCTTAATGGCAGCTTTCACTTGGCACCTTGGTTTCTCTTGCTATTACAACTGTCAATCTTCCAAGACCTATATAAATGTGGTGCATATTGTATCATGGGAGGATTTTGTGTTTCCGAGGGAATTTTTGTCAATGACAGCAACATTTATTTTTCTTTTGGAGGGTTGAAAGTAATAGTAACAAGAAAACCATGGTGCCAAATGAAAGCTGATATCAAGGGCTATCCATCCACGTCCATTTTTAATGGTTAGAAATGATTTATTTGGTAATACAGATAGGTGCAATTGTAAATACAGGAGAGGATTTTGTGTTTCCGAGGAGATTTTTGACATTGACAGCGACATTTATTTAGCTCTTGCAAGATTGACAGTTATAGTAACAAGGAAACGAAGGTGTCAAATGAAAGCTAACATAAAGGGCTATCCAACCACATCAATTTTGTTTGGTGAGGAATGATTTATCTAATGATAAGGATAGGTGGAATTAAAAATACATGGGAGGATTTCGCGTTTCCGAGGATATTTTCAATAATGATAGCAACATTCATTTAGCTTTTGGAAGATTAACAGTTGTAGTAACAAGGAAACCAAGGTGACAAATGAAAGCTGATATTAAGGTCTATCCAACCACATCCATATTGCTTGGTTAGGAATGATTTTTTGGTGATAAGGACAGGTGAAATTAAAAATACATAGGAAAATTTCGTGTTTCTGAGGATATTTTCAATAATGACAGCAACATTCATTTAGCTTTTGGAAGATTAACGGTTTTAGAAACAAGGAAACCAAGATGTCAAATGAGAGCTGACATTGAGAGCTATCCATCCACACCCATTTTGATTGGTTAGAAGTGAGTTATCTAGTGATAAGAATAAGTGGAACTGAAAATACATGGCAGGATTTTGAGTTTCGAAGGACATTTTCAATAGTGACGGCAACATTAATTTAGCTTTTGGAGGGTTGACAAGTTGTAGTTAAAAGGAAACCAAGAAGCTAAATAAAAGCTGACATCAAGCTCTTGGTGTCAGCCTTCATTTAGCACCTTAATTATTTGTTGATATTTCTTGAGATAACTAAACTGAACTAAACTAGTAATTTCTAGGAATTGTTTTTCTGCTGTCAACTTCAATTTAAAATGGCCTGCTGTAGAAACCCCATCAGACATTTATACTACCCCTAATATTGGATTTTTTGTTTAAAAAACCTTCTAATAGGCATAGGTACCTTCCATTAACAAGAAATGCCTCCAACAGTAAAGAATGATATATTGGCTGGTCAACTAAAAGAAACGAAAGTGACCAAATTTGACTGGATAGCGGAGAATGTTACAAGAAGTAATGCCAAATTTGAGTTTTGATGGCAGCCATCTTGCATTAAGGAGAGGGTTAAAGGGCAAACTATTGCATTGATGTCATCAAAACAACTTTCATTGAATTCCCCATTCCAGGAAACCTAGGTTTAGACCCAAATATCATGGTCCTATGACAATTATATCAGGAGATGTGGCCAAAAATATGGTTTTGGCGGCCATTTTCCAAAATGGCTGCCAGAATATTGAACTGGCATAATCAAAACCACTTTCATTGAATTCCTTATACCAGAAAACCTAGGTTTAGACCCAAAAATCATGGTCCTATGACAATTATATGAGGATATATGGCCAAAAATAGGGTTTTGGCGGCCATTTTGGAAAATGGCCGCCAGAATGGAATGCCCAAGGGTGCCGGAGCGGCACCCGCCTGATTCTTGTTCTGGGGTGCCCCATCCATCATAATATGCAATAAAACTGTAATCATACCCTATGTCACACCTCCCCTATGTGACTCCCTGACTATAAAAGCCCATCCCCACCATAAAGAACCAAATTTAATCAAAATTCCATCAAAATATGACTTCATCCAAAGATTTTAATGCAAAAAACATCAATCATCCATCTCATCATTGCATCTGCCCACTGGACACCTAATGCAAACAATAGGGTAGGAGGTACATCCCTTCAGTTGTGTATTTATCATGTTTATGGGGAGGGAGCACTGTTCGATATCCCCCCTCCCTCCATGTCCAAAATTAACATGGGAAAGATAGGAAGAGAATACAGGCGATATAAAGCGTTCCTTCAAATATCATGGCAGATTACATTAACAAGAATCCGCGGATTCAAAGCCTGGCTCAAGTGGCAGTGATGACGGCAAAATATGTAGCAATGCTGGTGAAATAGTTAATATAAGTCTACTTTATGGTTTGGAAATGGCAGAGAAAGGTGGTTCTGAATTGCGGCAAGTGAAGTGTTGTTATTGTAGTTGTTCCATGTACAAAATAATATCCAAATAACCACAAAAAGAATGTGTACGATTTTTTCAAATCTTGAAGTCGCCCAATTTCCTCCTTTGAAAAAATTGGCGAAATTGAAAAAAAATTTTTTTTTTTTAATCTAGGAAAACAATTTTTTTCTTTTTTTTTAATTTAGGAAAAAAAATTGTAAATCTTGGAACAAAAAATGTTTAAATTTGAAAAACAGAAGTTGCCCGATTTCCTCTTTTTGAAAAAAAAAAAATTTGTGTAATTGAAAAAATTTTTTTTTTTTTTTTTTCAAATCTTGGGAAAAAAAAAATTTTCGTAAAAAAAAAATTTTTGAAATTGAAAAAAAAAAGTAATTTCCATACATCTAGCTACCCTAAAAAACCAATAAAACACAAAAACAGATATATTGAACCTATAGTTATTGAACAGTAGAGTTGACAGACAATATTTTCAGACCATTACTCCTGAATTAGCCTGGCGAGCCAGGCTAAAAATTGTTTTTAAAATCTAATTGCGATGCTCCAAAATATGCAATTGCTAAACCAGGTTCACTGAACTTTGTCACCGATTTGCATCCATTGGAGTCAACCCTGCAAAAACACATGGCACTCCAGAAGCACCTGGGGCAACAACTCTGATTATGTTTTAATCAGAAATCATTGGCACCAGATAAAACATAATGCTGGAGGCTACATGTCATTATTACACTATGTAAATAGTTGCAAAAACAGAATAACAACAAGTGTAGTTCAGGGCTTTCGAGTCGGGAAGTAAATGAACCGACCCTGACTCCTTTGGCTTTCTGAAAAGCGATTCCGACTCCCGACTCCTTAGGTCTCCTGAATTACGACTCCGACTCCTGACTCCGCTTATTGGCATTATTGCACAAAAATATCAAATGGTTATCATGGGAGAAAAAGCAATTCCAAAAAGTTTTCACAGGATTTTGTACATGAATACCTGTTTTGAGTAAAATTTGAATTACAATTCACATTTTTGCAAATGCGTTTTTGTAAATTATAGGCCTATTAACTATTTTTTAGGAGTCAGGAGTCACCAATTTAATTTTTGACTCTGACTCCACCTGAAAATAGAAGTTCGACTCTGACTCTGACTCCATCCAAAAACCTCCGACTCCACGACTCCTGACTCCAAAGCCCTGGTGTAGTTATAGGAGAAGTGCAAGGATAGTTATGAATGGTTTTTCGCAGTCGGTTTGACATCTCTATTTGAATATTTCTGTCCGACAAGTCCAGTATACATGGCATAATTCAATGCTCCTGTAAGAAATGACCCAAATTGGGAATAACTGAATTTTGAGAGATTCTTTTTTTGCATTGAAACGCAGTTTTTCTTTCAGCGGAAGTCAATAAGAGCTCTTTTCAGATTGGTGGTCCTCCGGAAAAATTTATTTTCTTTAATTGCAATTTGCAAACTGGCTTTGCCACATCATTGACTGTTTTCTCCTAATCTTCTGATTTGATGAAGTACTTTAGGTCATTTAATTAGTTTGTTTATTGTCACCTATGCTCGATGCTGCTTGATATGATAAGCACTGAATCAACTGATTGACCATAACTGACACAAACAAAACATTTTTAAGACAGTGACATCACACGACCAAGTTGAAAGTTAATTTTGAAACAGTTTGGACTGCTAATCTGCATACAGCTCTAAAGAAGCATTCAGTTATACACACTTATGTGATGTTTCAATAATATGATTATCAAAACTGTATCGATGACACATATCCTCTATTGCATCAAATCTTCCCTCTGTGAAGCAAGAACTTCATCAAGAGGAAAGCACTTATTTCTGCATCATCTACATTTCTATCTGAATAATAATATTAAATACACTTGACATACAGCAAGCACAGGTCAGACTAACAATGTGTAATGCAACAATAAGTACCCAGTATCACTGAATATGGACAACAACACAAGTTATGCCATGTCATACATATCATGTCATACATATCATGTCAAATACCTATTACATGATATAAGTTACTACAAGTCCAATAGAAATTGTAACAAATCATAATAATTGTACAATTACCAACTGATTAAGCAGCTATCAAGTAGCATTTTATTAATTATGGACTGTATTATGTCAGTATATGGACTTGAAATTGATATCTAGTCCATAGTTTTGGCCTGGGGGTTGTAGTTTTGGAACAAAAAGAGCATGGCTTATGATGGCAATGATTTTTAGCATGGAATAGCCACAGGCACAAAATAGTTTTGAATTACTAGGTTACATGTTTTAGACCTAGGATCCAAACGTTCTTGTCTGTTCAGTATATACATGATTTAGTGATCTTGTAACTTGCCCCAAAATTTGAAAATATATTATTTATCATGTTTATGAGTGTTTGTAAACTTTATCAAAGATTTCAAAAGAAAAGTGTTGTGAAAAAGGTTAAATTTCCTTGCTACAAATGGTCAGAGATCACACTATTCACAAAACCATTTTTAAAAATTCAGATTTCAACATCATGTCACAATTTATTTCAGACTTTCAGTGACAAATTTTTCAGCCAGGCTCCTGATAATTATTACATGCCATACATAAATGTGTGAATACTTTACATCCAGTGTATCATATATTGTGGTATATTGAACTAACTCAAAGATGTCTTGACACCAAAGAAAAACCCAGAACCGAAGAATAGTAAATCAATATACAAAGCCATAGGAGGGCAATAGAACCACAGAAAGCAATAGAAAGCAATAGAAAGTAATAAGCAATAGATGTGTGACATCTGGCCATGCAGACAGTCTGAAAATGGGACTGTCCCATGTCAGCATTATCAGACAAATCAAAGATCCAATTTCACAACAAAATACCCCAATAGAACATCCCCCCTTCTACCCCCTAATCTACAAACAGACGAATGCCCTAATTCATATCCCAGACAGGAGGGAGGGGTGTTTGCATGGGTTATTGACCTTTTTTGGGACCTTTGGGGTAAGGTTATGGGTGCTTTGCCTTGTGCCTTTGAGCATGCTGTTGGGGATGATAGTGTGGATGGATCATTGGGACAATACCGAAAGAGATAGCATAGGTTTCGGGGTGATTGGGGCTTTACATCCTGTATTTATGTACTTCGGTAGGCCAATTGGGACAGGAGGACACAGCAATGATGTTGTGGATGACTGAAACTGCAGCTGTCTAACAGGTCTAGGTGACCAAGTCAGAGCGGGATTCGAACTCATAACCCAGCAACTGGCAACCTAGGGCACTACCAACTGAGTTTTAAAACCATTCACCTTGTTTGGATGGGTCACAGGGGCGGATCTAGAAAATATAGGACGGGGGGGGGGGTTTACTAATGAAAATGTACTAGAAATATCAGGATTACTTTTTTTTTTACATCAAAATCTGCATGGCTAAAAGGGGGGTGGGGGGTTAAACTCCATCTGGATGCTCCTTCCCCATTTTTACTTTTGAGCTCTTTTTACCTTTATGTTCTCAGAACAAGCAGCCATGCTGAAGATTCCCAAGCTCCAAACCCGTTCACTAACAGTTTACCTTTGCCAGTACTCATTTGTAACACTTTAGATTTTTGCACATTGTTTGACGCATATACAGCAGTCCCTGTATTATAGGACCGTCCCTTCTGTGGTCATGAAGCAGTCTCTTGTGGGGGTGCGGTCTCTCGTCGGGGTGCAAAATGTACTAAAAAATGTCTTAAAAATACTTAGTGCAGGAGGAAGGTGGTAACATGAGGCAAGTCGGTCTTACAACAGGGGGTCTTATAATGCAGGTACCACTACACCCAAAAACAACGGTGTAACAACTTAACGATACAGGTCCTGCATATAGGTCAGACATTAGTCGTAAATCATCATATGATCACAGAATTCATACATATATATATATTTGATATATATTTTCTTATTATATTCAACCCCATTTTACACCAACAACATAGATATGCAAATATATTTGCAGTTGACAAGTGTTTTCCATGTCACATCATAGGTGGTCCATAAAACATGATCTTTTTAACACATGACATCAAGAAGACAAGATGTGTGTGGTTACATAAGTCAAAAAGATAGAAAAACACATGTGGATAGGGAGAAGAATGGCTTAAGATGACAAAAAAGTACAGGAAAGATTAACTTAAAAGGGTTGGGGATGTTAAAAATGCTGATGTTGAAATTGTCTTTGATAAAAAAGCATGTTATGATAGGTTGCTTTGGCAAAAAATGTATGCTACTTGTGAAAGCTGTCTGGTACTGTTGTTAAGCCCATTGGCCTTCAAAGCTACTGGTATAGAATTTAAACCCACATCTTTGAAGATTTCTCCAAATTTTGTACTTCAAAAGAGTTCATTGCCAGGTTTTAGGAAGACCTTGTTTTGGCATGATCTATTCAGGATATATATCTCCCTCTCTTGGTCTATATATCTCATTTGAGACATTCTAAAAGTTTTAGCTAGAGAGAGGGTTGCGAACGTTATGGCCGTCATTGCACAAGATTTGAAAATAGTGTACACTGTAAACATAGGGGGCACTGTGAGTGATTGTAGCTCCCCTAGTGGCAGAGTAAATCTCTAGTGGCAGAGTAAATCTCAAGTCCAATCTCAAGTCCAAAGCTACTACATTCATCCAAAATGTTCATTGCTTTAATAAAACTCTTATTTTCTCATGTATTTTGAACTCAAATCTTCAAACGAAAGAAGTGAAAATGGTTTTTCTAAAAGTCTTATAACTGACTGATGTTGGAAGTCTATATTTTCCACCAAGAAAGACAACACTCACATAATTCCCAGTTCCACATATATACACAATCTAATATGGTGGCCATATGTGTCAATAGAATATATATATATATGTATGCAGAAGGTCAAATAATATTGGGCCACCCATACACAATTACACATAGACCAAGCAGTCCTAGGATAGCAATACAAATGGCATACACATAGTCCCAGGATAGTAGTTCATATTGTACAGAGAAGTAGACTATTGTACTAGGGCTAAGGTGTGATAAACAAAGTAGGTGGTACCTGGAGCCCCAGGTGGGTGGAGGGTACAAGAATCAACAGGTGGCAAGAATTGGGGTAAATTGGGGTTAAGGTGGGGTATTTATTCACTTCCGGGGTACATTTTATATAAATGTCATTTATATCGTGGTAAGCAATAATAAGCATAATTCAAGTTTGCAGAATACAATGGATTTAAGCATGTTTAAGCAACTTTTTAGGCAGATAACCAAATTCCCTTTGATTGAAACATATTTTTTCTAATTTAAAATTTGGCTCAGACTCCTCAAAAACATTCTCCGAAGATTGATGATTGCAGCTTTACATCCTGTATTTATGCACTTGGTAGGCTAATTGGGACAGGAGGAGCAAACGGTAACATGAGGCGAAGGATGATTGTAACAGCCGTTAAACATAGGCCCAGGTGACCCGGCAAGAGCTGGAGTTGAACTCTGGACCCAGCAATTGGCAGCCTAGAACACCACCAACCAGACCAACCCTCCCCCTGAAAATATTCTCCGAAACACCATCTCTAAAGCCCTGCTTATCCAAGAGTAGTTTCAAACTGAAGCCTTCTTTCTAAACCTAAATCTCAAACCAAGCACTTGATTGATTAGCAAAGGTCCATCAAGTCTCCTGATTGATAGCCAAGCAATTCTCACTGAGATCCCAACCTCTTTACAACTCTCAACTTTACAGCTTTCAAATGGGCAACTACTGTTCTACAGCCTCTGCTGTCTTCAGGCCATTCTGGTTTTAAAGTTCAAGTTGAGCTACTCACAGTTGTAAATCACTGTCTTCAATGGAACGGGACTTCTCTTTGTAGAACCGACATAACATCTATACTTGTTAGTGCTGTCATGGTGCTGCCAAGGAATCGCATGGGATGGGAGGGTAAAAGACATACAAGATAGTATTAAGATTTAATTCCTATGCAACCAATTGTCGGGAAGGAGTCGCTACGGAGTCTAGTCGTTCTCGGGAAAGATAATCATTTTCAAACAACAGCCGCAGCACTAAAATGTCTCCAAAAATGGTGAAAAATTAGTCGTAAAAGACATTTTTAGAGTGCGGACAGGGAATTGCACTGTTTTGAGTCGCACTTCTTGTGGACAAAGTTTTTTCATTACCAAACAAGATCTGGGGTTAACTTTGCTGAGAAGCAAGGGTGCATCCATGCATGTTCTTTGCTTAGAAAACTTGAAATGATCAAGGTGGTGATTGCATGATGCCTCTCTTTGATTTAATTGGAAGTGATGTAAAAATCTAAATTTACCTACACCATGATGTATCACAATTTACAGGTTTGGCATTTAGTCAATCATTTGAATCCTAACTCCTACTATAGCAAATGACAAAATAAGCCATTTCAAACCAAAATACATTTACTGCAAGCAAACATACCAACATCTGTTCAGTAGCCAACAAAACAGAAATCTGCAGCTCAAGTTGGCCAACACACGAGTTCTTCACACTTTATGGGCTGTTTTGATTGAGGTAAATTCTTTACAATCAAAACATCCATTGAGCTTAAGCAGGGGAAGATGGGCAAGGCACAGAATAGTCCCCAGAAAGCAAAATGTTAGGATATCTTACATTTGTTTCACATTTGTTTTGCTATTTGTCTTATTTTTGTCTTGCATTTGTCATCCATTCATCATTTGTCTTCAACACAACTGAGTTAAACAGGCACGTGCCAATAGTATTTGTGTGTTACACCAACATGTAAAACAGTCTTGTGGGTTTTGAGTCTTTCGACCTTTTCTTGTAGGGTCAAAACAAAAAGCAGTAGGCCTGGTGACTTGAGCATATCAATCCAGACTGATATAGAAACCAAATTGCCAATCCTACATGTATCATAAAATTGTTTTCTAGCCAGTTGCCCAGTTATATTTTTCCAAATTTCCTATCTTCTGAAGCCATATCAAGCTGACAAGACCAGTGGTGTGTAGTAGCAACTAATACCAATTGCCAACCCTATCGTATCTTTTCCACTTTTCCTCTTCAAAACAGGAAGGGGCAGGGAGATTTTCTATCGTTTGGGTTTTTCTGTCCTAATTCTTTCTCCTATCTTTGAAGCCAAGTCACAATCTGAGTATATCGACTGTGTTTCCACCATCAAGCTCACACTTGGTCATAGCAAAGACTTTCATTTTACAAGACATGTGACACAAGCCCAAAAGTGAGTTTGCTGGATGTGCAACGCTACCTCTGCTGGGCCCCTTTTTGAAGGGATAGAACACAATAGAAGGGGCAAAGACAATGTGCAAGCACTTTTGTTTAGGGATTTGGAGTCGGGTAGCAAGTGAACCAATTCCCAGAACTCCCGAAACTTTCTGGAAAACAACTCGCGACATCGACAGACTATCTTTCTGTCTATCTATCTATGGATCTATCTGACCAGACACATTTTCCCATCCGCAACTGCTCCGCAAACACACAATGACCACATCATTCTGCCCGCAGCCTATGCACACAGTCTACGGAACAGGAGTTACATGTCTCACCAGTTTTGAGTAGTCTTTGGTCATAACTGAAAAAGTAAGTCTAAATTGACTCTGAAGAACTGCAACCAGTCCTCAACGGCAGAAAAGGTTTTGGTGAGAGGGGGGGGGGTCAAGTAGCAGTGCCAAAGACAGGGGGAAGGGGGGGGGGGCTCTTAACAGCTGTCAGACAAATTCCTTCAGATCAAAAAGCCACAACTGGATCGAGGTTAGAGTCATCATGATCCCAGCTACCCTGTGTTATTCCTGGCTGGCAAAGAATCAGACAAAACTAAAATAAAACTCAGACCAGAACTGGGCCACAGTTCAAGCCATGATGGTGGGATCACTGGGATGTGGATTAGACTGGATGTATAAATTGGGGGCTATTCTTCAAGTTATAGTGTTATATATTCTCTAATCGGGGGGTAATAATTGCAAAGCATTAATTTTGGAGCAGGAAAAAGATACATAACCAAATCTGCATGATTATTTTGAATATATTCATCAGTTCATGTTATGTTATAATAATATTACAGTCTCTGCTGTCAAATTTCAGTTGGATCTTCCAAGATAACGTTGAATAACTGAGTGGGGAATGCCGGGATTTGGATAGAATTTTTGCCTTTTTGGTATAAAGATGAACCATGTAGTACTCTATTTTGGTATAAAGATCTCTTTTGACATTAATATACACAAGCCGGGTATGGGGATATTCCCGTAAAATTCTTTTGGTGACTCCACCGCGAATCATCACTCTCATCACTAAACCAAGAATCAGAATTTCTTAGTTTTTTTAAAGAACATATAAACACAAAATAGTGAAAAATAAAAATAATTGTTCATGATAATATTCAAGACCTTGTGAATTGCAACTCTTGCTTTTTGAGGGCTGCACTACAATGCATCCATATCCCACCAAGTATTTCTGGATATATATTCATCAATCTTATCTGTATTCTATCTCTTGTATCTACCATGTATACACACTGAGATAGTGATATATCTAAACAGATAGACAAGAGATAAGACAGACAGTCAGACATATCATTATCTATTAGCATACCACCATACACCAGTAAATTATTAGCCCAAAGTGACCAATGTCATATCTGACCACTACTATTATCTGTATTGATAGATTATTTATCAGAGTATTTATCATTTGTCTATTTTCTCCATTGATATACATACCCTAAGACCAAAGCTAAGACATGTTTGGTCCTCACAACAACATACTGATTCTATACTGGCCTACAGGCTACATAGACTTCAGTACTTCACTGTACTACTAAATTGTAGTTCTATGGATCCACAGATCATAATATAGCATGATCTGTGATAGATCTACATGGGAAGTGCAGCCCTCTAGGCCTATGCCCAGTTCGGGGCACTCAGCAGGGTTGATTGATGAGATGAGAGAGAGCGGGAGTCCTCAACACGCAACACATTTACAATATTTTAAAACCTCATGTGAGGGATCTATACTTGCCCGGCACAGACACCACAAGGGCCACCAATTTAACATCTCAACCAATCGACATCCAGCTGGGCCTGCTGGGGAGTTGCTCATGAAGGTCCTCTAGAAATATTTTCGATTCACCACTGACACAATCACCGTCCTAGGTTCAAACCCAGGTAGGCATTGACCTTAAGTGGAGCAGGCATGAACTGTAACCACTAGGCCTCAACATGCTCAACTGCTGTTCAGTGTAGTCCTCCAGTCCTATACCAGTTACCATAACAATTCAGGAACTTTCTGGAACTGTTGCCATGGCAACAAATCACCAATTTACACCTGACCATTTGTGATACAATACAGAATAGCAATGCTCAAGTCTTGCAACAGTAAACACTGCTGAAGTGATGCTGACCACCCCAGCCACCAAAAGATGCTACATGTACCAAGAGTACCAGAGGCTGCAAGGTTGTGGAAGCTTTTGATCAGAAAGGTCGTGGACACTCAAGGTCACAGATATTGCTTGAAGAATGATTGGTCCAGCCACACCCTAAACAATAGTTACAATGGCAAACATGTGTGAGGCTGAGGCACATTTGTTATTTCACTATTTTGCAACAAACAGTAGCTTAGCCATATTACAGTCAAAGAAAAATGTTTTTTTTTTTTTAAGTATGCAATTATATTGTATGGCTACTATATTAGATTCAGCAGTTTGACTCTTTTATATAATACACTCCTACAATGATATAGCAAGTTTTTGTTGTTTTTTCTTCCAATGTAATAGGTGAATGTATACATGTATTCATGAAGCATGTCAATTCATGGAGTGTGCACATTATATGACTGAGCTGACATCAGACTAAAATTACAAAACTCTGACCTCCCTATTCATTCCCATGATATACATGTTTCATATGAGTGAATTGAAATTCATGAAATTCAAAAATAGAAAAAGAAACGAATTGGCATCATGGAGCCATGCAGCGACATACAAGAGTTATCATGACAGAACAAAAATGTATAACAGACACCCTCTAGAAGTCCCACAGCAATATTTCCTATTAGGGATGTTCCGATACCAGGCTTTTGGAATAGATGGTAATTGGTATAGGCACCAAAAAGCTGTATCGGTATCGGATTCTATGCTCCAAATATAACCAATGATATAGGTATCGGTAATATTGAAAACAATACCGGTATTGGAAGTGATAAAGCAGTATGGGATCATTGCTATATTCTGCTGTTATGTTTATGGCATAATCTAAGTTTTCCTTTTCATTTATACGAGTTCCCCCGTGGCCTAATTTGTAAGTGCGCTTGTCAACTGGCTTTGAGGGTGTGGGTTCAAATCTCACCCCGGGAACTCACTTTAGTCCCGAGCCCATGGGACATTAAATGGAGGTGGGTTGTATCCAGTATTCTATGCTGGGACAACTGAAAGACCCTGGGCATCCCTGAATTAATAGGGTATGTGCCAGACTCAGTCTTCTCATCTCATCATCATACGGTGATCACCTGCCTCGATATAGCCCACTAAGGTGCTGCAGAGGCATAAAACACAAACAAAACAAAACATAGGCTGCGCAGCAGCAAACCTTCAGCGAATAACACCTTTAGAAGATTACAATAATATCATAAAATTGGTGCATTTACGAAATTGCTTATAGGTATGCAATAGCGGTCGAGTAGTGGCCTTCCATTATCTCTATTTTTCCAATGATTCAGAAAGTGTTATACGCATCAAAAAGCACTGCTAAAAAGGTTGCACAGGTGATTTGTTTCGAAAAATGCATTACTGTATATGCAATAGTGGGGAAGTTTTGGCTCCGATATAAAAAAAATTCTTTTAAATATTTTTTCTCAATATTACAAAAACTATAGTATAGCCATCTGTCAGACCATGAAAAGGCACAACTAGTCCATACAAGCCATATGTGTACCAAACTTCATCCATGTATATGGAATAGTGAGCGGATGTTGGGCCAGAAACAAAAAGAATAATTTTTATGTTTTTTTCAATATTTGAAAAAGTATATAATATTTTCCATCAGACCTTTCAAAAGGCACAACTAGACCATATTGACCATACGTGTACCAAAGTTTATCCATGTACATGCAATAGTGAGCGAGTCTTAGCCCAAAAAACAAAAAAAATATGTTTTTATATTTTTTCTCATATTTTCAGAAAGTATAGAATACCTGTCAATGAGACCATCAAAAGGCACAACTAGACCATATAGGCCACGTGTGTACCATATTTCATCCATGCACATGCAATAGTGACCAAGCCTTGACCCGGAAACGAAAAAAAAAATTTTTTATATTTTGTTAATTATGTCAAAAAGTATTTAAGATCTATTCATCAGACCATCAAAAGGCACAACTAGACCATACAGGCTAGATGTGTACCAAATTCTATCCCCATACATTCAATAGAGGCCGAGTGCCGGGCCGGAGACGATCTATCCGCCCGCCGCCCGACCGCCCGCCCACCCGCCCGCCCGCCCGCCCGGCGGACGGACAGCATTTTTACCCAAGTGATTACAATACCTTCTTCGAACTTCGTTCGCTGAAGGTAAAAACCTTACCACTTGTATCTAAATTGAAGTAACTGTGCTTAAAATTGACAGAAAAAAAAAACAGAAGTGGACAGAGAGTGGCTCCGTACATCATCAGTACATGTAACCTGTTGAATCAGTGAATCAGCATGGTATGAGCATCGGGTATATTGCCACTTTTGCATTATTAGATAGATAGATAGATAGATAGATAGATAGATATGGTAAGTGCAGCCCTCTAAGCCCAGTTCTGGGCGCTCACGAGGGTTGATTGATGAGATGGAAGAGAGAGCGGGAGTCCTCAACATGTTACACATTTACCCCATGTGAGGGATCTTTTACTTGCCCAGCACAGACACTGATACAAGGGGCCGCCAATTTAACGTCTCATCCGAACGAAAACCACCTGGGATTTTGCTCATAAAGGTCAACTGAAAATTTCGGGTTCCCCACCCGGGGTTCTAACCCATGCAGGCAAAGACCTTCAGTGGAGCAGGCAGGAACCTTAACCACTACACCACCCAGCTGCCATAATAGTCGAAATTGACGGACTTGTACCAGAATAGTTGTAGACATCCATATGTACTGACATGTAGAGCTGTACAATAAGTGTATTTCCCTTTAAGTTTTAACAGAGTATAAATATATATTTCAAATCCACCTCTAGTCCTCTACTTAATTTTTTCCTTCAAATTATTATTTTCTTTTAAGTTGTGTCCCATTTTCATCAATCAACTTTGCCAAGCAAATAAAAAAGATACAAAAATAGTCCCCTATGCCTATAATTGTTGTCTACAGTCACTATACCATTGTAATGATGCTTTGGCATTACACAGTCAGTTGAAAATGTGGGCCAGGTGCAATTTACACCCATTTGAAAGTCATAAAAGTCTTTTGAAGTTTCACATATCATGTGTGTGCTGCAAATATTGACAAAACACTATTTTTCACAAAGAGATTCAATTGAAAAGACCAACTTGTCTGACCAAGCAGACTTCTACAATAATCAGTGTATTATATACATATACATATATATGTAGACTATAGACTAGATACAGAGACATACATCCCATTTCCTTGCCAGTAAGGTCCATTGAGAAAGGCAACCATGGTGATGAGTGAACGTCCCCCAGTGGCCTAATGGTTAAGCATGCTTGTCCGCTGGCTTTGAGGGCGCGGGTTCAAATCTCACCCTGGGAACTCACTTTAGTCCGAGTCCGAGCCCATGGGACACTAAATGGAAGCAGGTTGTATCCAGTATTCTATGTTGGTTGGGGCAACTGAAAGACCCTGGGCATCCCTGAATTAATAGGGAATGTTCTACTCACAGTCTTCTCATCTCATCATCATACAGTGATCACCAAAAAATAAAAGTGCAGCTCCCTCCACAAAGACGAAGGTTTAGCTGCCCGTTGATCCAGGGTGCTCCAGCACTACAAAAGTCAAGACAGAATTGAGCCCTGGACTCAGCAATTGGAGGCCAATTTAATTATTTTGAAACCAAAGACAGAAAGAGAAAGAGAGAGAACAATTTTCAAACACAAACTAACTTAAGTTTGTTTTGACAACATTGGCTTTGCATTTTATAATACGGTGACCCGACATCCATACAACAATAGATTTTAAGGATTTTTTTCCGCAGATGATAAGGATTCCAGTAAGTGAACAGACTCCGACTCCGGACTCTGACTCCTCTGGTCTCCTGAATTATGACTCTGACTCCCGACTCTACTTATTGGCACTATTGCACAAAAATATTACATTGTTAAAATTGGAGAAAAAGAAATTCCAAAAAGCTTTCACAGGATTTTGTACATGAATACTTGTTTTAGGTAAATTTGAATCATATTTCACATTTCCACAAATGTCTTTTCGTAAATTATATTTATTATTTTTAGGAGTCAGGAGCCACCAATTTAATTTTCGACGCCGACTCCGCCTGAAAATCAAAGTTCGACTCCAACTCCACCCAAAAACCTCAGACTCCACGACTCCGACTCCAAAGCCCTGCATGCAAAAATGGATATTTAAGGACTTATTTTTGCAGATAATCAGGATTCCAGGACCACCTGATTTTTTTCAATTTTTAAAGTACTTTTCAAAGACAGATAGATAATGATTACATAACATTATGAAGAAAGATCTACCATTCCTTTGCATCTTCTGTGTTCAGACATCTCAGTCTCAGACTCCTCCCCAGCAAAGCTGTTTGTCTGCCAGAATATAAATCTACCTTTTTCTCCTCCTGGTTTCTATTATTTTGTACCCAGGTGAGTCATCCTCCCAAAATACCAGGTTGTACTTGAAAGTGTAAACAGTTCTCCTCACTAATCCTGGCATGGTAATGGCAGCTATAATTACACAGCATTCAGCATATTTTTAGAGTTCCAACAGACAAACTTTATGGTCAGAGTTTTGAGCACAGAAGCATGAGGGGACATTATACAGAGCAAGAAGAGTAGAGGCCTCACTGGATATTCTTAGGGCCTCAGAACTGTACAGTGAGGCAAGTCATCTCACTTTTGCCAAAACAGAACATTATCAATTAAGACACCTTAAGTAAAGTAACATGCTGCCTCTGCTACCTATCATCATCATAGGCCTAGAGCGTCTAGTAGGGATGCACCAATATCACTTTTTCACCTCTGATCTGATACCGATCCTGGTATTTTGTTGCCGATACAAGTTATACAACCGATTTCCGATACCATTCCGATACCGATACCATTGGTTAAACGTAAAGTGGTGCTACTTGCTACCGATCCGATACTGCTTTCAGTGCTGGATCGGCACCGATACCAATCCAAAATATCGGATCTGTATATCCCCAGAGTAGAATCTGGTACTGCTACCACACTTTGACCAGCTGACTGAGACTGCTAACTTCATCTGGACAGAAATTAGGTCACTAGTGGACTGAGCCAATCAAAATAGTTCTTACAGAGGCCGCATTTGTAAGAATTTCTCTGATTGGCTGGAAAAAAAAAGGACAGACCTCTTTTCTGTCCAATGAAGTTAGGAGGCTACGACTGACTGTGGTAGCTTTAACTATAATCATGATAATAGTGATAGCACAGTCTTGTTTTTTCATGACACATCATCAACATCGTGACTCCCAAAGTATCATTTTCACAGTAAAACCGTTCCTTCTTTCCTCATAACCGATGAATCTGCTGTACCATTACTGTTCGGTTACAGCTTTCGGAATGCAAAAACGCACCAACCCTAACCAAACAGATACTAAGCCAGTTGCTAAACTGCCTACTCTTCAATCAAGCATTTTTAGCACCATACTATCTGTTACTATCTAATGTTAACAGAGTTTAGCAAGCTGTGTCAACATCCAAGTTAAACAACTTGCTGTGTTAAGTGGCTTGAGAGGTGCCCTTGATTAAACATCAGAGGAATACGGTATACCTAGAGTAGTAGTAGAATGTATTTTAGGGTTTACATTTATTGATATAAAGAGAACGTACAGCAAGAAGAGAAGATATATTCACACCATACTTCTACTAAGCCTGAAAGTTGTTGAAAGAGTCGATTACAATATATATAATTTGATGTGTTTTGCGCAGGTTCCTAAAAATTTGGTTCAGTTTCAATTTTTCTATTGCAACCGAAACCAACTTCATATCCAACAACAGAGTCATTCCGTAGTGGATGCAGGGTGCCCACCGAACATCGCATAAAATATTATAGGAATATAGGAATTTTTCACTGTAAAATACATGTATAGGAAAATATAGGAGGATTTTACCTACTTTAATAGGACAAAATAGGAATTATTCGCCAGCAAAACTATCGGGCAATCACGGAATCGCTTCTTTCATAAGGCCACACATAATTGATTCTTAGCTTCGCGGACCCGCCGACACAACAGATACACTGCCGATGGAAAAAAAAAAAAAAATTATAAAAAAAATTTTTTTTTACCTTTTTTTTTTTTGTCCTACCGACCGACCCTAGAAAAAGTGCCTTGAGAGGATCCGAGAAGCTAAAGATCAATTATGTGTGGCCTAAGCTGATAATTTCATGTCGCATACAAAGACATGAATAAATTTAGAAATTCATACATCATGTACAGTGGCCAAACAAAACTGTGTACTGTTCATGTGAACTTACTAGACTACACAGTACTTAACCCATAGTACCATCAGTACCACCAGTCAGCCAAAAACCAAGTCAACCCCTTGCCAAAAGCCAGTCAAAAGGAATGCCAAGTACATCAGATGCATCCATTGTGCAACAGCAACAACATCTGCCATCTGACCTACTCTCATCCTCATCTTTTTGCATCAGCAGCCCAAATGCTCAAATGCCAGATGGGGGAGGGAGGGAGCAAGAGAAAGAAATGAGGCAGGGAGGGTTGGACAGGGCTGGGAGCTTTTGTTTACACTTCTGAAGTTTCTCTGCTGCCCTGCTGCTCTTGCAGATCCAGCTTTGCTGCATTGGCTTAAACAAGAACATTTTGTCATTAATTTTATTAGATGGCCATACGACACCAATTGCTATCCATTCTCCTTTACACATGATATGGTTGGTTCGAAATTAGGAGTTATCATTGCCTGAACATTTCTAAATCTTAACGAAAACTTTGAAAGTAGTTGCAAAATTTTCGAAAACATGTTTGATTTTGGTGATGTCATCATCATTTGTTTTTGGATAACCGTTGTTAATGTTTCTAATTATGTTAATGTTTTCATGGCCTGGAAATTCACTTTTCCGAGCCCCGTTTGTACCTCTTGATGAAACCTGTGTTCCGGGAAGAGAATCAGATTTTGGTTACCCAAGAGAAGAGGGGAAGCCTCGAACGTTTCAACCTGTGGCCAGAGACGGCAGAGTGCCCGGGTGGGGGCGGCAACTGGGAACATGTGCCCCTCCTTTTCTACCTGAAATCACCTGTGCCCCCCCTCAATTTAGACGTGTTTTGCCTGTCCCATGAAGCGTCATGGGGACAGTAATACAGGACATGAAGCCTCATCACCCATCCAGGCATCCATCAAGGCATCCACCCACCCATCCACATGATCCAGGCACTGCAATGTACAGTGGAGATCCAGTAGGGACCCAAAGAGACTTGTGTTTACCTTCTAAAGTTGATGCTAGCACCAGAAGCATGTGAATACTTGGCTACAGCAGCTGAAGTATGAAGTTCAGCAGCTGAGCTGAACTAGACAAGTAGCTGAGATCAGTGACTACAGTCCTGAGTGGGGTGCAAAAATTTCCATTTTTTGGGTCCTTGGAATTCATTCCAAGACCATTGTCGTCAGATTCATTTCCTGTCAACAGGCAAAGTTGGTGTACACACAAAAACATTTCACAGACAAAAGGACAACCCAAACTGATGTGCCCTTGTGATAAAATTGGTACTTAGGCATCCCTGGCTACAATATTGTGCTTCTCGGCGCTTTAATTGACGTTCATTTAACATATTTCTTCTGATAGCTGTCAACTCTTCACACAAAAACTGGTTATGAATATTTGGCTGTGCTGCCCTCTTGTGTATAGTGACAGCATACCACAATACCACAGTTGCATGCAGGTTCATTCCATAAATAAAGACAGAACAAAGTAAGTTTCTTATAATACCAATTGTGCAGTTTTGACATGTGATTTGATCTTCCCTTTTTTAGACATGACTCAATAGAAAATTTATGTGGTAGGCTACAAATTAAGGAATAAACCAAGGACCCTGTGCATGCATTGCATGCTATTTTTTTTTCTAACTACCCTTTGCCTTGTTCACCCTAAACACTCGAGACATGAGCCATGGCTGAAGGAAGTGTTAGTCCGACAATCTGGCTGGGCTACGATGAAAACATCTGCATGTGGAGTTTGTTTGGGTTTAACTCCTCTGCACCTTATTGGGCTATATCGAGATGTATATATGGGAGTCGAGAGTCAGTCGGTGTAGCGGAGTCGGGGTGTCAGCCGCTTTTTGGAAAAGGATGGAGTCTGTACACTGTGTACGCCTCTATCATAGTGTTTATGTCCTGTATGTACAGTGATGTTGGCCCTCCGACCAAACAGTGACTCTAACACGCTTGCGTTCCACGATTGGAACCCAGTTCGATCACGGCAATGAGGCGAGGTGCACTCTTGGCATAGATAGAAAAAGTCTTTCTTTTTCAAGACAGCCAGAGGCACACATTGCATTGAGACTTCCCTGCATTCTCATGCTGCAACGGTTGTTTGTTCACCGTTTTGCATGAAATACTGGCCCCCTATTGGCTGTAGCAGACAAATTTTGCCATTTTCTGATCTTTCAATTAAGGCCATCAATACAAAACTTTACAACTGGTTTTAGCAGTTTTGGGGAAATGTTGGAACTTTCAGGTCAGTTCATCCAGGCTTTAGACGCTTGTATAACATAATACAAATATGTATGCTAACGACATCGTAACATAATTGGGGATATCACCGTTCGCCATTCATTAATCGATTAGGCCAATTCATAAACAACCAGTCATTCGGTCTACTTCCGACACAGTCTAGGACTGAGCCATCCAGAGCAAACATCTATGTTGTGGGATATTCACTAAAAACTGAAACTCTGCCAACCTTTCAGCCAATGTTGTAGAACAACCCAGTTCATGTTAAGGGTGTGCAAACTAGTCTTTGGTAAATTAGCCAGATATTTCAACTCAATTACTTAGCTATGTGTAATAGGGTTTATGGGTTTGGGAATGTTTCACTCAAATTTGGCAAAAACAAACCTCCAGAAACTATATAGATATACAAAGTTATAAACAAAACAACTGGAATATAGGAGGACCATTTTGGTTAAATAATACAGCAGTGGTCCCTGACAGGAACAAGTTGTGTATTGTGACACATTGGATGGATGGATGATTTGGACTTAACGTCCTGTATTTATGTACTTGGCAGGCTAATTACCGCCCATGCTATGCATAGGGCGGTAATGCAACTGTCCTGAACCGATGTGAGTCAGAGTACTACTGGCCAAACCAGGCCATTCCAAAGGTTCATTTTACCAATATCACTCATTTATACATCGTAGATTCTGTCAATTGTGTATTTTTTAAAGTTAAATTCGATATTTTCCAATTTATTAATATCCCCTTATGCCCATCGTTGGGTGGGTCAGACAACAAGCCCACGCTTCCACAGCGTCCGCCATTACTTCGTGTCTAAAATGAGGAGCAGCAGTTGCGGGCTAGCGGTCGCGGGCTAGCGGTCGCGGGAAAGTGCGTAAAATGCGGATTCAAATTGGGTTTTGGCTGCAGATTCCTTAATTTTTTAGGTATTCCAAAGATTTAAACATCTAGATGCATCAGAAAAAAAACGAGGATTTCGAAGGAATCAACCTCATGGTTCCTCTGCTCATAATTGAGCCAGTAGGCCTTGTCAACTACCAATACACATGGGTGCACAGTTCCAGATGCATGTTTTTTACACAAGAATGATTAAACAATTGTTAATAAGCATGGTTATGGCTATGAATAAATCACCAAAAAACAAAAAAAAAGACCATTAGAGATACATACATTTGGGCTGTATTATTTAATTTGAATTAAATAAGTGATAACTTTGCAGCTTTCTATTGGTAGTGGTTTGTAAACACTGAAATTTAAAATATCACTTCCGCAAAGGCATTTATTCGGTCCGGCAGAATTCCTTTCGGTTCGGCCAAAGTTACCAACTTGCAGTACCGAATGTCCGGAAAGACTGCATCTGTCACAATTGTACCAAAGATTTTCAATTATCTTCATACTTATATCATTCCATTTAAACTCCATGATGCATGCATGGGCGGTCCTGCATCTCTAAGAGTGCTAATTTGGACAGGAGGACACAGCAATGAGGTGAAGGTTGAAACTGCAGCCATCGCAAGTCCAGGTGACCCGACCGGGGCGCCACCAACTGAACTAAAACTCTTGCAATTATTTGAAGGACATGGAATGTGTTGCCTGGCCCTAAGGACATGCATATTATTCCATTACTGATTCCTTCACCATGTTCACTGGCATGATACTAGTAATTGAATAATTCCTGCAATAATCAGCAATAATCAGGAATGACTGCTCCTGATTGGAGGCCTATAACAATTTGTCCTATGCATGCTAGTGCTAATTTAGTTAGCATGGCTCTATGAGATTGCTTGAGACCCCAACTCCGGGGTTACTCCCCACTTCTGGGAGAACCGTAGTTGCTCGAAAATGTTAGCTTGTCAGGGACATATTTAGGGGGGGGGGGTAATGCCCCAATCTGGTTGAAACCAATCTGGTTGAATACCACAGCCTATCTGCGACCTGATGAACAAGACCCTCAAGGAAGGAAGAGTTCCCCAGGAATGGAAAGACGCCCTTGTAACACCGATCTTCAAGAAAGGCAGCAAAACAAATCCAGGCAACTATCGACCAGTAAGCCTTACCAGCACCATCTGCAAACTTACAGAGAGCATCATCAGAGATCACATCATGGACCACCTAGTGAGAAACAACTTGCTTGCGCCGGACCAACATGGCTTTGTAGGAGGAAAGTCTTGCACCACACAGTTGCTAGAATGCCTGGACATATGGACAGAAATACTGGACCAAGGCGGATGTATTGACGTCATCTATATGGACTATTCCAAGGCCTTCGACAAGGTCGCACATCACAGACTTCTGAAGAAACTGGCGGGGTATGGAATCAGGGGAGATATCTACTCATGGATCGAGAGCTTCTTAACAGGCAGAAGACAGAAGGTGGCTATTAATGGTGAAGACTCGTCGTGGGCAGAAGTGCTGTCAGGGGTCCCTCAAGGTAGTGTGTTGGGTCCTCTGCTATTTGTCCTATATGTGAACGACCAGCCAGAACAAGTCCACTCCATGATTAAAATGTTCGCCGACGACACCAAATTATTTGCCAACACCGTCACGCCAGAAGCAGCAACATCGCTCCAAGAAGATATAAGAAGACTAGACGAATGGGCAAAGACCTGGCAACTTACTTTCAACGAGAAGAAATGTGTCGTCATGAATATTGGAAGAAGTAACCCAGTGAGAACATACAGCATGATTAGAGAAGAGTCAGTAGTCGCCCTAGACAGAACAACATCAGAGAAAGACCTGGGAGTATGGGTGGACGATCAACTGAAATTCAGTGGACATACAGAGATTCAAGTCAACAAGGCAAATAAAATACTAGGACTAATCAGAAGATCCTTCACCTACCTTGATTTGGACTCTCTGACAGCACTCTACAAGTCTCTTGTTAGACCACTACTGGAGTATGGTCACTGCATTGCCTATCCTCGATATGAAAAGGACAAGAAGCTACTAGAAAGAGTGCAGAGAAGAGCCACAAAGATGATCCCTGAACTTAAAGAACTAGAATACAGCAGAAGACTCAAGGCGCTAAAATTACCATCATTGCAGTACAGAAGAACGAGAGGTGACATGATTGAGGCCTACAAATTTACACACGATCTATACAAGACATCGCCACCATTCAAGTTAGCAGAATCATCAGCGAGAAGAGGGCACAACTTTAAGATCACCAAAGAGCGTCCAAGAACCAGCCTCAGACAGCATTTCTTCGGACTTCGAATTGTAAATCTATGGAACTCTCTCCCATCGAAAGTAGTAAACGCAAGAAATATCAATACATTCAAAAATAGACTTGACAGGCACTGGAAGGATTATTTATACAATGAAGAACCCCCTCTCCCCATAACACGCTACACAGCCGAACCCGATGATACTGAAGAATCTGAAGATGAAAATGACGTAAACATCGTACAGGCCTAAGGCCTACCAGACGATGGAAGGATAAAGTAAAGTAAGTAAAGTAAGTAAAGAAACCTGT
This sequence comes from Platynereis dumerilii, assembly GCA_026936325.1. Classification (NCBI taxonomy): domain Eukaryota; kingdom Metazoa; phylum Annelida; class Polychaeta; order Phyllodocida; family Nereididae; genus Platynereis; species Platynereis dumerilii. The sequence continues at coordinate 19,713,972 of JAPTHN010000014.1, read as the reverse complement.
TTGAGCATTGTTGAACAAATGAGATTCACATAGCATTACATAATATCCTAGCCTATGATGGGAAAATTTCAAATTTACCTATTTTGACTGGATAGCCAGTTGATCATGTTGATGGCTTCTTAATCAGTTATAATAATATTTCAAAGTTCCCACGGGAAATGTTAATGGAGACAAAAGAACACCTTGTATGTCCAACAGAAGGCAATGAGGCAGTTGCAGGATCATCTGTCAAATATGTTGATCTGATGTAATAGCTTGATTGAACAAATACTTTATTGTGATTAATGATTACTCATTAGCAGATCAGGGGCGACCATTTAATCTCAAGGAGGGAGGGGGGAGTGTTGACGTCTTTTTTAAATATTTTTAGCTTACAGATTCGCGTCATTTCGCGCTTAAAAAATTCCAAATAAAATGAGTTTATGCATGTTTTTATAACATTTTATCTTTGTTAAAATTTCTTACCCCCCTTGGAATTGCTGTAAAAAATTAATACCCCCCCTTGAAACACGTGTGAAAAGTTATATTAGTACCCCCTCGGCCATAACTCCCACCCCCCGTCGTAAATTCTGAACAGTCCCTAATACAAATTTTATTCCACCTGTAGCTAGGGTACCGTAATGTTAAAATTCCGATAAAAAAGTTTGTCGCGAGTGCGCATGCGAAAACAATTGTTCGTCGACGTGCCGCGAATGAAAAAAAAAGTTAATCCCGGGGGTAAAGTCCATAGCCTGGTCGGCCCCTAACAGGGTGTTGCTGGATTTAAGAACAAATATTCAGGTACGTCACTGTGGAATGATTTCCCGCCGAGGAAAACTCCCGCCCGATTATTAAATGGTCATTGGTCACCCCCTTACCCTTCCTTTTATTAAATTTAAGAAAAGAAGTGTGATGTTATTTGGGTCAATACGGTAATGCTTACAATGTTACCATGGACTGCCATGAAACTGCTTAGCATCCTCATGACTGCTCAGTGTTCCAGTAATCAGTCAGGGAAATTACCAGCATGTGAGGACAATTGCAATTCCAACCAAGTCCTGGCCCTGACAGGATGATTGAGTGTGTGGGGTTGATCAGTTGGGTCTCAGCAGAAAGGCTGATCTCTTTGCAGCCATCCTCACCACACAGCAGCATGTCAGTTGCGGGACTTAATTCTATCCAATTTCACGAAATACTGCAAAGTCATCAGCAGCTGATGACAATTTCCTAATTTCTCTGGAGCCTTCGGGTTCTTTTCCTCATTATGTAATGGATAGGTCTGCCAAAATTCATAGAGTGAGTTAACACTGTGATACAACTTTATACCAAGTTTGGAAGTGATAGTTGCAGTAGTTCTTTTTAAATAGCCAGTCAAATATGATTTTGAGTACTGCTTAAGTCATGGCTAGCCCATGACACTGTGAGAGTGTCATGGGAGGGTGATGACAGTGCTAGGGTGATTGTCATGTGGGGCTGAGGACATGGATTGTCATCAGCTGGTGATAATTTCCCTGACTGGTAATGTTCTTGGAATAGTTGTTGAAAGGGGAATCTAGTGGGGTGCTGCAGATTGCCCTTTGGCCACCAGAGGGCGCTCAGGGGGTTAATTGAGCACCTAGGTCATGACCTTTTACCCCCTTGAGCCTCCAAAGGTCCCTAATGTAATTCAAGCTGCTCCCAGGAACTCTCAAGCAACTGGGAGTAACTTCAGAAAACTTTCAAGGAGTCATGAGGAGCTTCTAGGGAAAGGTGATACTTCACTGCAATGGACGCCAACAGGCCAGGCTAATTAATCTGTTACTGTTAGTGTTTTTTTCTCCAATTTGTTATTTTGGTGAACAGTAGTTTTTGGTTAAGTCAAGGCATTCAGACAAGAGCATTGTGATAGCATTTTCTTGACCATGCATATAACATTTTTGTTGTACCCAGTTTTATTCTTTTGAAGTCAGAATGCTGATACATGACATCAAAGTTCTGACAAAATTATCGGGATTAAGACAAAGCTATAAATAGCTCCATTCAACCAAACCGAAACCGGTTAGCCCTGATTTACCTAGAAATGGCTCCGCGCAAGCAAAATTTATCTCTACTGCTCTGATTTGCAAAGAAACTACACGGCTCTTTGCAATCAGAACTTAGCTCCGATTGACCTAGAAATGGCTCCCTTCAACCAAATCTTAGCTCTGGGTGGCCTAGAAATAGTTCCCTTCAACCAAAATTAAGCTTATTGGCCCAGTGATGACTCCTTTCAACCAAAACTTATCTCCTCATTGCACTAGAAATAACTCCTTTCAACCAAAACTTAGCTACTTGTTGGACTAGAAATGACTCCTTTCAACCAAAACTTAGCTCTGCTTGACCTAGAAATGGCTCCCTTCAAACAAGACATAGCTTAGGCTCCCTTTGAACAAAACTTCTGATTGGCCTAGAAATGGTTCATTCTAACCAAAACTTAGCTCTGATTTGTCTGGAAATTACTTCTTCCACATAAACTCCACTCTGTACTCCAACTGGCAGAGATGCAGAATATCACTACATGTATCTAGATTAGATTGGCCCTACATAGATTCTGAGCAATAAAAGCTGAGAGTTCGTGGGTATCTAAACTCAGTAGGCTCAGTGCAAAGAAACTTTCTTCATTTAGGGCGAAGCAAATGCCCAGAACAACTCTTAAGTTGGTTAGAGCATGTGCTTCTTATAAATATTTATGACATTACCATAGGGCCATAGGGGAAGTCAAGGGTAGGGTAGACCTCAGAGTACTTCGGGTATGGATTTTCTTGGAATGCACTGATCAACTGATCAATGCTGATCCAGACTTAGCCACGGCCAGGCAGACTGTTGAGATTATGTGCCAATGCCAATAGCTGGACAGTGTCCACAGTTAGAACCAATGAAAATTTTCAATTGTGTAAATGATTCATAAATTACTACATTTTACAATACTTGAGTAATTGCTGTTTTTTTTTTCTTTCACTCCAGGCCCAAACCGAGACAGCAGAAGAGGACCCTGGAAGGAGATACAGGATGGACAGATGGATAATTGGAGCTTTAGGTCCTGTATTTATATAAATTTTTAAGGCTAATTTGGACAGGAGGACATAGCAATGACTCCAATGAGGCAAAGGACGATTGAGACAGCCATCCAACGTAAGGTCAGAGGACCCGACAAGAGCTGGATTCAAACCCTGGACTCAGCGATTGGTACCCAAGCATTCTACCACTGAGCTAACCCCTAACTCTCTCCTCCCCCAAGGAGGTACAGGAACATGAACATGAAATAATCATCCAAAGAAGAAATTACCTTCATGTTAAAGGCTCGGAACCTGGGACTAGGGTAATAGAAGCATTCCAGATCTACTACTGACTCAACTCTGCGACTCCATCATATCAGGGCTAAATCAACAATGCAATCCCCACATAATGATAATAAAGATCAGATAATTTACAACATAATGACTCTTTCAACTCATTGCTAATTACATCAAATAATGAAGGGCAAAAAAGTGAGCCTTGTTGAACTCCATTCTGCTCAAATATTTGCTAAGCCTGATAGTGTGTTCATGCTATACACACACTGTAAAGTCATTAATGTTTTTATCAAGATATCATACTCATTCACCTAATTACAATAATCACATAGTGTTTGCATGCACTAATTACAGCATGTTGTAAATCATAATCCGATATGGCACAATACAGAAATTGTGGGGATGAAAAACTTTATGGAAGCATTTCCTCCGGTATTGTAAAATAGTCACAAGCTTCTGTTCAGCAGTGTTTTATCGTAAGCGTTTAAGATTATCAACTGTTGCGATGTGCAGCTTTGACATAAAACCTATACCACACTAACCACAGGAAGTCAGTATTTAAAAGTTTTCCTCAGGAAAGACCATATTCAAAACTTTTCAATTGAGGGTCAGTATTTAAATCCACCCCAATGCTTAGTGGTTCAGTTAGTATTACTAGGTAAATGCCACCATGTAACTTAGCACCTCATTTACCTATAACTTACTGCTGAAGTTCTCTGATCAGTCTGGAAAATTATCGTCATATGAGGACAATTGCAATTCCAGCTAAGTCCTGGCCCTGGATTGAGTGTGTGGGGTTGTCGGGTTGATTAGTATAGTTGGGTATAAGAACTATTCAGAAGAAAGTCTGATCTCTGTACAGCCATCATCACACAGCAGCATGACATTACCGGGACTTATATTTAAGCAGCTGATGACAGTTCCCTAATTTCTCTGGAGCCTTTGGGTTCCTTTCCTCATTATGTAATGGATAGGTCTGCCAATACTGTGATACAACTTTATGCCAAGTTTGGAAGTGATAGTCGCAGCAGTTCTTTCTAAATAGCCTGTCAAAGATGATTTTGAGCATTGCCAAAGTCATGGCTGGGCCATGACACTTGGGAGACGGTCATGTGAGACTGACAGTGCTAGGGTGGGTGTCATGTGGGGCTGAAGACATTGCTCGTCTTAACCAGATGGTGATTTCCCCTTGATTGCTGACGGTCTTGGATAAGATCCCTGGATCTTAACTACATGTCAGAAATCTTTAAAATTTATGGGTGTTAAAATATGGAATTATTTCATTTCTTTGATCAGTAATTGCCTTGTTTTAAACTCATTTAAAAAAAAGACCAAACTATATTTAAATAATAATAACCTACCCGATTTTCTGTAAACTATTTCCTGTTTTGTTTTTATCACCGGTACACTTCCTGAATATGTTGTCACTTATTATTAAACTTAATGTATGTATATCAAATAATATTAATCCTACAATTTGTTTTTATTTGTAGCCCTAGTCTTTTTGTTTTCTTTAAAAAAAAAAAAAAAAAAAAAGAACTTGTTATTGCTGTTCTTGTTCTCCTTAATTGTATAATCAATTTATGTATTGTAATTGGGCAAAATATGTCCACCGGACATCTGCCCCCAGATGTAACTGTTATTTTTATTGTTTCAATACATACATGTATCCTGTTTACATTTGGAATAAATTGAATTGAAATTGAAATTGATCTTCCCGGGAAAAATTCTTAGTCCGATCTCAAAGACTCAAACAGAAATGTCTCAGCTGGATGTTGTTCTGATGAGGCGTTAAACCAACGGTCCACTGACCCACGGTATATTATCTAACCAGTACCAAGCGCATGGGATCTTCGTGCACTGACCCTTGTACCAATGTCTATGCCATGCTGAGCAGCTGCTGAGCAGTCGGAGAAGTGAAAGATCCCACAAATGGGTGAAATGTGTGAACTTGAAGGTGATCCCTGCAGAGCAAATTTCAGGTGAGGCGTAGCAGAACTTTAGTCAGAGCATTCTTCTATACATTACAGCATCGAAGATCATGTCCATCAAAAAATGTCAAATTTGCCATTCCTTCTTGTGCAAAGTGAATGTGCGACATTTCAGCATGATACATGTGAGGCCTAGCTTCCAGATTATTAGAGCGCAGTGGTAGCATGCTTAGCTGCAAACCCCTTGGTCCCGGGTTCAATTTAATGGTCAGGCAACCCCTGTTGGATGTTTGTCTTGGGCCGAGAGCGAAGGGTGTACTGTTGGATATTCAGCATGCTCGCAAAATTAAAATGTAATCATTTAGCTCCTCTAACTGCTAAGGGGCCGACCAGACGATAGTTGGGGGGGGGGAGCTATGGACTTTACCGACTTTACCCCCGGGACGAACTTTTTTTTTTTCTTTTTTTGTTTGTTCGCGGTGTGTAGACGAACAATTTTTTCGCATGCGCACACGTGACAAACTTTTTTTTATCGAAATTTTAACATTACGGTATCCAAGCTCAGGTGGAAACAAACTTTTTTTTTTTTTTTCCGTGTGCTGAAAAAACTTTTTTTTTTCAGTGTCCAGTGGGAAACAATCTTTTTTTTTACCAAATGTCCATAGCCCCCCCCCCCCAAGATCATCTGGTCGGCCCCTAACCGACAGGGTCCCTGACATATATGTCTAACATTTTTTGCAAAATAAGTGGTTTGCACACTTCTTTGGATTCTCTTGGTGGGTTTGCAGCAATCAAATTGTTATCAGCATAAATGAGATTAATATTTCTGAAATCAGCAGAAAAGGAACTTTTCCATTCCGCCATTTTTTGCCAATTGCACCTGAAGATAAATGCAAGGCGGCTCCTGTACATCGCAATCCTACTTCCTTCTGATTGAAAAACATCCTTCAAAAGTAACTTGGCACTTTTATAACAAATACCCGCTAAATACATTGTTTTTATATACACACTGATCATATATACGCCTCACACTATATAACTAAATAACACCCCCACAGGGGGAGCACCCTCAGAACAGGTATGTGGTCCAATATTATATAAATATTTGATGGTGAGGAGTCCAATATAGAGTATAATTGGACGAAGAAAAGCTATATTGGACGAGGCGCTTGCGCCGAGTCCAATATAGTTTTTCTGAGTCCAATTATACTCTATATTGGACGACTTACCATCTAATATTTGTTATATTCTCCTTTAATGAACCCACTTTTAAAGCAATAGGTTTAAATACTATGACTGTGCTGAAAAGCCAGTTTGTGTTTCTTTTTGTTTAACTGCAGAATTCTCTTCAAAATGTATCTTGTCCTATTTCAGCAATGGGTAGCCACAAAAATATAAAATTCACATATTCTGATTCTGTATTCTATAACCAAGAAGCTTCTTTATATTTGATATTTTTTATATCAATTTTATAGCACAATATTTTTCTCTAAACATTGTCATTTACGTGAAAAATGGGTAAAAAGTGCATTTTTTTGTCACTCAATGTCATACCACGGTCCCATAACCTATGTAAGCAATGTTACATTTGCTTAATGTTGTTGTCCTGATCAATACGCAACTTTCGACATCATTTGTGTTTTTCTGTGTCTTCCTATTGGCGTGCAATTAATTTTTTACTAAAATTGAAAAACACAAATTTTTTTCTTGCTGTTGCTGCAGCAGGGCATAGCAGAAGGTGTTTCCTCTCAGGTCCTCCCTCGCGGACCTATAACATGGCAATAAAACTCCTCCCTGCACAATATAACTGTTCACTGTCCAATATAACTTTTTCTCTGCCTAATACAGCAAGGATATTATCCAAGAACACTCGCTTGTGATTGGCTGACACAATCCGAGTGGAGAATATACTTGTTTATTGCACCCTCAGCAGGACCTCTTTATCCAATGGGGTCCAATAAGACAAGACAATAACCAACATAACAACTTATATCATATGCTACACAGGGTGCACTTTTTTGTATATTTTTATCAACATTGTATCTTTATTGTTTTATCTTTCTATCATAGACAACAAATTAGTTCCCTCCCCCTGCAACAACACCTCATAATAAATGGATAGACTTCAGCAAGGGTTGTCTATTTTTTCATATTTGTGTTTTTTGGAAGCTGACAAAAGAATGAATAGAGTGGAAATACACCGCTTTATGTTGATTATAAGCAGGGGTGCATTACTGTATAAGCAAGAGCTTTTGCAGAACTTCGATCAGTGGTAAGATACTGGTCAACCAACCATATTGCTTCCGGCTTTGTTTTGACCTTCAAAGAGGAATTCTGCAGCAACTATGAAATTCTGTTTCACCCGTCAGGAAAATAACTGTCTGGCCTGGACAGTTGATGACCTCAGCCCAGCACTGTCTTCACCCTCCCACGACCCTTTCAAGTGTCCTGGCCCAACTAAACCAGGACTTTGGCAGTGCTAAAAATCATCTTTCCAAGACAGTGATAATAGCATAGGTTATGTGTTAATTGCCTGACTTGGCATAGAGATGAATCAGCAGGTCAGGGTCTCTACAGTAACTGTCTCCGTAAATTTTTACAGCTTCTCCAATACACAACAAAAAAAAAGCTTAAGGCCACACATAATTGATTCTTAGCTTCGCGGACCCGCCGACACAATAGATTTCCTGCCAATGGAAATTTTTATTTTATTTTTTTTTGACATTATAAAAAAAAATGTTCACCTTTTTTTTTTGTCCTAAAGATCAATTATGTGTGGCCTAATGGTTCAAGAGAAAATATGGATACTGCCATGCCCATGAGGTGCTGATGACTTAGCAGTATTTTGCGAAATGAGTTAGAATCAGTCCCGCTGCTGACCTGCTGACATGCTGGTTTGTGGTGAGGAGGTCAGACTTTCTTTTGACACTCGGCTGATCAACCCAACACACTCAATCATCCTGTCAGGGCCAGGACTCACCTTCAATTGCAATAGTCCTCATGTGACGGTTATTTCCCAGACTGGTCACTATCAAGTAAAATGTTGTGTTTGTGAAGCATATATGCTTACAGTTTGATATCTATAAAGTTATAACAAGAATCCGAGGATTCAAACCCTGGGTTCTGTTGGGAATGAGTAATAGGCCTAAGCATAAGATCCATGGATATAACATCAAAGTAGCACTGCACTGCGAAGTGCAATCAGCTTTGACACCTGTCAGATTGCCTTCAAGTGCTGTTCCTCAATGGCAATTTGGTAAACTGAGGATGAAAATAGGCTTTAGAACTTGCAGAATTGCAATTAGCATTGTTAGACTGCTTTGAGAATAGATGCACTGCAAAAAGCAAATGCTAAATGCATTATTGGCCTTCCTTTAAACGCATGGACGATTGTCATGTGGGCGATATTATAATGCAAAGTCAGATTGAAAACAGTCCCTCAAGACTCAAACAATCTATCAACAAACCGTAAAAAAAAGAAAAAATTTTAATAAAAAAAAAATATTTTTTTCAATTAAAAAAAAACAACAAAAAATCAACTCAACCCAACTCAACCCAAACCTGAAACGCATTTTACTATAACATCATTAGAACATGAAGTGGCCATATTGGCTGTACCCACACCCCTATTCATGCCAGGACAACACTTCTCAGAAAACCTCTCAGACTGGTTTTTCAAAAAAAATACCCTGGGTGAATCACCCAGGGCAAAAACCTGATGATGAAGGGGACGACAATACATTCAAGACACCGTAGAATTTCAAGACGCCGTAGAATGGCATAGAATAGCCGTATATGACATAAAAAATTCTGGTTTCGAATATATATAGAAAATCTCTTCGAAGATAAATCTATATCTGACAACCTCTTTTAAAATGTTTTTCTTATACCAAGACAATATTCCTCATCAAATATTACGGTAAATACCCTTAACCTGAACATAGCCTCGGAAAATGGTGTATATTATTTTTGCTGTTATGAATACTCTGTACGTATACACTTCTCATCTTGCGCCCTTGCTGTACACAATGCCTGGAGCAACCCTTACTCTGTGTATATATACATTTTTCATTTGCATCATAATATCTTGTAATATTTTGGAGGTGTTAGAGAGGTGTATAATAATATATACCTACAAGGAAGAACGCAGGGTGGAAGAGGCTATTTTTCTGTAAGTACTCATGCTTGTGGCATAATAGATTTCAGGACAGAAGTATTACCCATAGAAATACATAGAACGGACATGAGGCTGTATGATGCCACCTCAAGATGAGGTCACCAAATCCGCCATATTGGAACTGCCCTGAGACATGACGTCACAATAGACTAATTGTGATGTGACATCATGCCATTGTTATAAGTGACATCACTGTTATTGGTGACGTCACGGTTACATTGTGCCAGGATACAGGGCAGTTCCAAGATGGTGGATTTGGTTGCTTCATCTGCCAGAGCCTCATGTCCGTTCTATGTATTTCTATGGTATTACCGCCCTATGCATAGCATGGGCGGTAATTAAGGGAGGATGGATGTATGATATGGAATTATTGAAAGGCTGAAATACAGGACATAAGTCCCTAAAGACTCCCTATCGCATCCAACCTCCCTGAATAATTATGCCAGATAAACAGGAAGAGGACACAGCAATGAGAAGGATGATTGAAACTGCAGTCCAACATAGGTCTGGGACTCTTGGTAACCTTTCCGGACCTGGAATCGAACCCGGGACGCTGTGATTGCCACAGCAACATAATCCTTACCCATGTTACCTTTCCTAGCCTAATCAATGAAAGGTGGATGGATGGATGATATGGGGTTTTACGTACCGATGCACTTGGTAGGCTAAGTAGTACAGGAGGAGGGCACGGCAATGAGATGAAGGATGACTGAAACAGCCGTCCAACATCAACATAGGCCAAGGTGACCCAGCCAGAGCTGGATTCGAACCCTGGACCCAGCGTTTGGCAGCCCGGCACGTTACCACTAGACCAACCCTCCCCCCTAATCTTGGAAAGAATATGGGGCATAAAGCCCTACAACTCGCATGCAATTATCCAAATTAATTTTCTTGTTTCGTCATCCCATTGACAATACTATGCAAACCTGAAGGTTTTCAGGTTTTAGACCCCCAAGACACTCTTCTCTCCTGGTCTCTGTCTATATCATTATCTACACTGTCTATGCTGGGGCAATATTAGACCCCACCCTAAGGGAAAATGGGTAATACAACCTTCGTATAATACAGATAAGAAGGTCTCATAACTGAATTGTGTCTGCTAAAACCATTGTGGTGTATACAGTGTTGTAGAGGGTCTGGAAATCATAGGATAAACATGGGTTAATATTTGGGGCTAATAGAATAAGATATGCACCAAAGCTGACAATCAATTATCAGATTTATATAGCTACTCCAAAAGTTTCAAAATTGAAAATTCTAGAGAAAAAAAGGGTACTGCCGTGAAGGGCCGATGACTTGGTGAAAAGGGGGAAAAATCAGTGAAGCCACTGACCAGCTTGAGGCAAGTTGAGCTGACATGCTGGCGTGGGGTGAACATGGCTGCACAGAGGTCCAGGATCCATCATCCCATCAGGGCCAGCTGGCAGTATACTTGGCTAGATGGATGGATGGTTGGGGCTTTACGTCCTTTATTTGTGCTTGGTAGGCTAATTAGGACAGGAGGAAGACACGGCAGTGAGGTGAAGGCTGATTGAAAGAGCCATCCAACGTAGGCTCAGGTGACCCAGCAAGTGCTGGATTCGAACCCTGGACCCAGCGATTGGCAGCCCAGCATGCTTCTGCCTGACCAACCCTCCCCCCTGTACTAGGCTTGAAATAGTCCATAACGACTGTAATTTCCAAGACTGTTAAAGTGTCTTTGAAACTATTAGTTTGGTCGTGATACATCATCATATCATCAGCATTATGACCTACAACGTAAAATAGCCTCTTTCTGAGTCTTTCCCCATCTATAATGAAACAGCTGTAAGATATATGAACTTACGAAGCCAATAGATAGCTAATAACACATATTCTCTATCTTGCTCCATAGAAGAATATATTTTCCAATGAAGGTTGCCCTCAGCAATTTTCAGCTGTGGTCCATAGGGATTGTATAAATAAACATGGAAGGTGTTGGATTTCCACTTCATATTATGGAACAAAGGCTATACATAGCCAGACAAAGGCTGTAGGACTCACTAATGTGGGTTTTCACTTGCTAAAAGATTTTTCTTCTGTTCGTGGTTGAGTAGACTAGGAAAATGGAGGAGGATGTAGAACAAACGCACGTACAATCGCCTCTACTAGAGACGGTACCCCACCTGATGTGGGCAAGTACACGAAGAAGAAGAAGTAGCTATGAGGAGAGGGATGATTGAAACTGCTGTCCAACATTGGTCAGAGCTGAACATACATATCAGTACAGGAAGCTACCGTCACATGAGGACAATTGCAATTCCAGCTAAGTCCTGGCCCTGACAGGATGGTTGAGCACTGCCAAAGTCATGGCTGGGCCATAACAATTTGAGAGGGTCATGGGAGGGTAATGACAGTGCTAGGGTGAATGTCATGGGGGGCTGAAGACATTGCTAGTCTTGACCAGATGGAAATTTCCTTGACTGCATATGGACGCGAACCTGCCGATTTCTGGGTTTTTTTTGGTGGAAAAATTATAACAAAAAAGAAAGAACATTTCTTCGTCCGCAACATTCCTCAGTTCAAGTTTTTATTTTTCAGCCGTCTTAAAGAAGTGATCTCTAAAACAAACACACAAAACGCTATTTTGCATAAATATGCATTTTCCTTAAGGCAAAATGATAATGAATAGCCTTTGAACACAAATGCATATACATGTACTTTGTATAATGTATATGTATAGTATTGTATACTGAGGTCAAAATATCAAGTATAATCTACACTCCTAAATTAATGTGCTACTATCTATCTATCTACCATAATTGAGGGTATTATCAGCAGGGGGGGTATTATCAGCACCCCTGGAAGTTTTTGCTTGTTTACAACTTAGTCAAGCACACATGTCTTGGTGCCGAAACTCATAAATTTTCATGAAGCAATTCTTAAAGGATTTTGGTAGTCATCACAACCTAACTAAGGGCCTAACTGGCCTCAGATCACATGTTTCTGCGCAAGAAATAACACCTCATTGTTTAAAACATCATTTTTAACTCCCGAGATAAAAGGACATTTTGTTGTGTTGACTGTCCCAATCAGCTGAAACAGGAAGAAGGGCTCTGGAAATGGGTCCCAAACATTAGCTCCTATCCCTGTCAAGGCATTAGGTCCATTTTTGAGTTATTACACATTTCACCGTCCAAATGGGGGAGGGGTGTTGAAAATGTAACGCGTAAAAGTAGAATGGAGGGTATTATCAGCACCTACCCAGGGCCTCTATTTGAGGGGGGCCTCTATTCGAGGGGGGTCCTTTATTTGAGTATATATGGCAAATGCATTGGAACGGTATTAGCATTTTGGTACCTTACCCCTTACAATTGCATTAAATTCTCAAAAGTATGTTACACCGTATATTTAGTTTTACTTGAATAAATTCCACATTTCTGTCTTATTAGCAGCACAATCAGACCTATGGCCTGAGTTGTGCCGTGACAGGGTATGGGTAACAGGGCACCTCGCGTGATGAGAGAATGATTCTTCACACAAAGGGTCCATTGGCTCGACTATCTAGCACTTTTAACAATGCTACTAAGCACCAAACTGTATAACATACCATCCATGTGCTGATAATACCCTCACTATGCTGATAATACCCTCCAATGACTGCATCTACATTTAGGTCCCCACCGATACCGGAACTAGATTGACTGGGGTTGTTGTCTGATGGGATTTTGCAAAATGGTTATGCTGGTTCCCAGAATACTTGTATGGTGGCATTTGACCTAATTTTGGTGCCTCCGAGACCTCCATTTGCTTAAGGTGCTGATAATACCCTCAAGTACGGTATATATCTATCTATCTTGTCTCTTCAACTATAGTATGACCATGACAACACAGCAATTAGGTGAAGGATGATGGACACTGCTGTCAAATATGAGCTGTACTCGTGCTGGACAGCAATTTCAATCATCTTCCACCTCATTGCTGTGTCCTGCATGTCCTAATTATTAGGGGGCTGCCATTTAATGTTACGGAGGGGGGGGGGCTTGGGAGTTTATTTATTTCTTGCTCTGTATTAGCGAAACAAATAAATTCTTTTTGGGCAGTCTTGAAAATAAATAATTTCTGCCACCAGGGGTATTTCTTAATAAGGCACTAGCAATAAGTGCCCATGTAAGTAGTTTTAAGAGGGAGAGTTGTAACCTTTTTGGCCCATGCATGGGAATACCATCTGTTAGAATGAAGTATATTATTATAACCTGGTGCTCAAATGAAGGTGGTAGAGACCTTGCAAGTGCTGCCCTCTTGTGTATTGTATATGAAACAGCTTAAAACTAATTACCATTAATTAGGAACTTTAGAGGAAACCGATTTGGATGAAAATGCGGCAGTGGCACCCTGTGAGCATGAGGAAGACATGGAGAAAATTAGAAGGCCAAGCATTAAGTAGTAACTGAGATAAATCCCGGACACTGTTATTTTAATATTAGTAAGAAGATTGCTTTATTTACAGTTTGTCTCAGGAAGCATGTGAACTCAAATTCACCACTTATTCAATTGGCTGTGAAAATACAATGCATGAACCTAGAGCAATGCAAATGATTAACCTTAGTAGAACTAAGTCGTGAGTGGCGCTGCAGTGCATTTTTGTGACGTCACGGCAATTTAGGCCATTGTTATGGTAGCGTCAAGAATGTAAACAAGTTTGTATGGACTGCCGTCATCAAAAACTGTTGAAAATCGGGCAAAAAACGGCACCAAAACATCGCGAAAATGTGAATAACAAATTACAAAACGGCTGATCTACTAGCAGGTATGTGTATTTCTACTGTAGGATTTCTGTAGGCTGAGGAATCAGGGCAAACGTTAGTTCGCATGTTGGATGAGACAAACTGTAGTAATGAATATTCGGGGACTTGGCGTGCTTGAAATAAATAATTACTGCCACCGTTACAATGAAATAAATAATTTCCCACTGATGGAAAACTCCAAGCCCCCTCCCCTGATTATTAAATGGTGGCCCCCTTAGCCGACTGAAGTGAATAAATATAATCATGAAAATAAGGGATGTAAAGCATCAATCATCATGATCAACAATCCATCTTTCTTCCAAAATGATCGACAATCTATGATTTCATTTAAACATATATTATATATATTGTTTAAAAAAAAATTAAATGCTCTCCACAGTGCTCAACATTGTATGCAAACCTACACAATGCAATACATCATCATGATCATATCACCTTAGCATTGCTCAGAGCAACAATGTTCATGATGTTGTGAAAGAACATTTTGTTATTGCTCTATGTTTTGTCAGTGCTTTTAATTTTTTCATGTATTTCCTCAGAATTTCCTAATGTATTTTCGCATGTTAGGTTTTTGTTTGCCAAGTGTTATTCTAGAACACTGCAAAACAAAAGACAAGCATGTCAAGAAAAGCAAACTTACATTTTTTTGCCATTTTTCACTTTTTTGACATCTGAGTGAAAACTCTATTTGCTCTTCTTTTTTTGTAGACTGTTAACATTGTTTAAAAGACACTGAGCTCTGCAATGGACTGGAGTATATTTGTTTTATTTTTCAGGAAAAGTTGGGGTTAAAACGTCTGAATGAATATTAGTATATTACAGGAATATCATCATACTATTCGTACAAGTACCTTAAATGTCCCATTAAGGAAGCACTATCTAATAGCAGAGCACCCCCTCTATCCAGAAGTGAAAATAATATATACATCAGATGCCATTAAGCATGTTGAATCGTAATTATCGCCCATGCTATGCTATGCATAGGGCGATTATGCTTTAGTGCTGAAATCTACTGAAGGGGTGAAACAACCAATGCTGTGGCCTCAACCAGCCCATTCTGGAAGTTCTTATCATATGCATAACACATTGATACCATTGTAGATGTGCACAACGGTTGGTATTTTCAGTTTAATTCAATATTAGAAAATTTACTATTATCAGTTTTAGAGGCTATCAAGGTCCAGAAAGCCTGCATTGTGGTGGCCATTTTCCCTTCCACAGGGTGAGTTTTAGTACACAGAATGGCCACTGCAAGCAGCAACTCATTCACATACATTACACAAGAGGGCAGCAACTGCAAGTCCTTTGCCAGTTCCTCCCTTTGCACCACATTCTATTTCTGGGAAACTCAGCAATCCTGCATCTCAGTATAGTTCATGCATCTTTCCAACTAATTATACAGGTAGCACAGGCTTATATTGTATCTATTTCATATTATTCTATTCTCTTCCCTCCAATCTATAGGCAACTTACTATATATTATATAAATCTGTTTTATATTTATGTAAATAAAATACTGGTTATAATATACACTCTTGTAAACAAAAGATAGACATATAGATAGATAGATAGATAGATAGATAGATAGATAGATAGATAGATAGATAGATAGATGCATGGATAGACGGATTGGCAGACAGAGGTAGATGGATGGGATATACAGTAGGATAGGATAGATGGATAGTATAAACGGATAGGATAAACAGACAGGATAGATAGATAGATAGATGGAGGAATGGATTGACATATGGATTGATGGATATATATATATGGGTTGACAGACGGACAGGATAGACGGATGGGATAAACAGATAGGATAAACGGATAGGATAAACAGATGGGACAAACAGGTAGGATAAACGGGATAAACGGATAGGATATACGGATGGGATAAACGGATAGGATAAACGGATGGGATAAACGCACGCGATAAACGGATAGGATAAACGGATAGGATAAATAGAAACTTAGATAGATAGATGAATGAATGGATTGACGGATTGATTGAATGATAGATAGACGGATGGATAGACAGATTGACAGACAGATAGGATAGATGGATAGGATAGATGGCTGGGATAAACAGATAGGATAGATGGATAGTATAAACGGATAGGATAAACAGACAGGATAGATAGATAGATAGATGGAGGAATGGATTGACGGATGGCTTAATGGATAGATGGGTTGACAGACGGATAGGATAGACGGATAGGATAAACGGATAGGATAAAAAGATAGGATAAACAGATAGGATAAACAGGTAGGATAAACAGGTAGGATAAACGGGATAAATGGATAGGATAAACAGATTGGATAAACGGCTGGGATAAACAAATGGGATAAACGGATAGGATAAATGGATAGGATACACGGATAGGATAAACGGATAGGATAAACGGATAGGATAAACGGATAGGATAAACGGGATAAACGGGATAAATGGGATAACGGATAGGATAAACGGATAGGATAAACGGATAGGATAGATGGATAGGATAAACGGATAGGATAACGGGTAGGATAAACGGGTAGGATAAACGGATAGGATAAACGGATAGGATAAACGGATAGGATAAACGGATAGGATAAACGGATAGGATAAACGGATAGGATAAACGGATAGGATAAACAGATAGGATAAACAGATAGGATAAACAGATAGGATAAACAGATAGGATAAACAGGATAAATGGGATGAACCAATGCTTATGGGGTACTGGATAAACGGATAGGATAAACGGATAGAATAACGGATAGGATTAATGGATAGGATAAACGGGATAAACATGATAACGGATAGGATAAACCGATAGGATAAACGGATGGGATAAATGGATAGGATAAACGGATGGGATAAACGGATAGGATAAACGGATAGGATCAATGGATAGGATAAACAGGTAGGATAGACGGATAGGATAAACGGGATAAATGGGATAAACGGGATGACGGATAGGATAAATGGATATGTTAAACGGATAGGGTCAACGGATAGGGTAATGGATAGGATAAATGGATAGGATAAACGGATAGGATAACGGATAGGATAAATGGACAGGATAAACGGGATAAACATGATAACAGATAGGATGAACCGATAGGATAAACGGATGGGATAAATGGATAGGATAAACGGATGGGATAAACGGATAGGATAAACGGATAGGATAAACGGATAGGATGAATGGATAGGATAAACGGATAGGATAAACGGATAGGATATATGGGTAGGATAAACGGATAGGATAAACGGGATAAATGGGATAAACGGGATAACGGATAGGATAAATGGATATGTTAAATGGATAGGGTCAACGGATAGGATAAATGGATAGGATAAATGGATAGGATAAACGGATAGGATAAACTGATAGGATAAATAGATAGGATAAACAAATAGGATAAATAGATAAGATAAACAGGATAAATGGGATGAACCAGTGCTTATGGGGTACTGGATAAATGGATAGGATAAACGGATAGGATAAACAGATAGGATAAATAGATAGGATAAATGGATAGGATAAACGGGATAAACAGAATAACGGGTAGGATACACGGATAAGATAAACAGATAGGATAAACAGATATGATAAACGGAGAGGATAAATGGATAGGAAAAATGGATAGGATAAACGCACGGGATAAACTGGCTAACGGATAGGATAAACATAGGATAAAACATGCGGGGCATGGGCGATGCAGTGCCATTATATGTGCTTGTTCCACAGTAATTTCCACCCATCTGTCATTTTGTTCGATAGATAAAGATAAGCATATATATATATAGGTTGATTGACGGATGATTTGGGTTTTAAATACGTCCTTTACTTTAGTGATGCACGGATAGTGAAAATAGCCGATACCGGATACCGGATAATCCGGCCAGACAAACTGCCGGATACCGGATAGCAACCGGATAGTAGGAACCAGATAATAAACATATGAAAAAGGTGCTTTTCGGCATTCGCGGCTGATAATAAATTTTTTTTTCTCATAGCCAAAAGATACCATGTTCGGCAGGAGGACTGTTCTCTGGTGGAATGTTTTTATAATGTTCTGTGACTGAATAATTTGATTTTGGAGATGATTGAATCATGTTTATTACTCTGTTCAAATAACACTCTTTAATTTATTATCGAAATTTTAGCCTTTCACCAAGTTTTGACCATGACAAATATCCGGTTCTGATATCCGGTTCAGATACCTAATTCTGCCGGATACCGGATATCATGCAAATTTCAATATCCGGCCGGATACCGGATACTGTGCCGGATATCCGTGCATCCCTAATTTACTTATGCACTTTAGGAGGCAAATCAGGACAGGAGGAAGACATTACAATGAGGCAAAGGATGATTGAAACAGCTGTCCAACATCATTGAACAATGCCCAGGTGACTGACCCGGCAAGAGCCGGATTCGAAACCTGGACCCAGCGATTGGCAGCCCAGCATGCTACCAATACACCAACCCTCCCTCTGTCATGGATGGATAATTCGGGCTTTACGTCCTGCATCTATGCACTTAGGTAAGCTAACTAGGACTGGAGGAGCAGAGGGACACGGCAATGACTCCAATGAGGTAAAGGATGACTGAAACTCCTGTCCAACATCGACCCGGGTGACCTGGCAACCCCGGCCAGAGGAAGGCGCCAGCAAAAAAGGCTTAAAATACAATAAATTTAAAGAACAAACCATAATTGCTTGTCATATAACCCAAAAAATCCAAACAGTGCAACAGAACAGTGAACATCCTAGCTTAATATCAGAACTGCAACTGTCCTTCACCCAAAATTACCCAACAAAAAATTTAGACGAAAAACAAAAACTTCCAAGCGATCTGTGATCCCGCTCGTTAACTTGGAACTAAAAGCTTTTTTAACAGATCTATATCATATATGTATGCTGAGTGTCAGTATGTCAAATATCATACAAATACAAGAAATGTGTGTCACTTTGACAGTGCCAATGGATAATTTTGTATGTAATGTACTTTTATACAATACAAACTGTTGAATATAATAGAAATGCAGCAATTATTATGATGTTATGCTGGTATACATGACATGTGGTATACAATGTATCATCAACTTTTAAGATTCTCTCTTATACCGGATAAAGCGGGCTGGCTTCTCAGTTTTTTGGCACTTCATTAACTTTTTTGTCCATTTTAAATAACTCAACTGAATATTTACAACCTCATAGATCAGTCTGGGAGAACACCGTCACATGAAGACTATGGCCATTCCAGCTGAGTCCTGGCCCTGACAGATGATTGAGTGCATTGAGTTGATCAGTTGGGTGTGTGTGGAAAATTTGATCTCTGTGCAGCGATCCTATTAATTGCCTGTCAACATGGTCAAAGATGATTTTGAGCACTGCTGAAGTCCTGCTTGGGCCAGGACCCTTGAAAGGGTCATGGGAGGGTGAAGACAGTGCCAGGGTGAGCTGGTGAGAGTCCTGGGGGGGGGGGGGCGAGGACATGGACAGTCCTGGCCAGATGGTTATCTTCCAGACCGTGGGCTTGGGCCGGGCTTGGGCTGCAAGTTGTTTAAATTTCCCGGGTATGGGCCGGGCCCGGGCCTAACAACTCCGGGCTTGGGCTCAGGAAAAAGTGACCGGGCTTGGGCCGGGCCTACATTCTCTTCTTAATTCCGGGCCGGACCGGGTACGGGCTTGACTCCGAAAAGTCGGGCCGGGCTTGGGCCTAGTTTTTAGGCCCGCGCAGGGCTCTACTGCATACAACCATGACAATCAGCGATAACCATTGCCAGCAATTGTTTTCATTTTATCATAGAAATAACTCTATGATTTTATCCTAAATTCATGATTATCATTCCAAGAGAGAACTTTAATCCTCCCTTCCCCTCACTAAAAAAAAGAATAAAATAAATCTGCTTTGGAATTTGAGAGCAAGCCTTGGCCCAAGAGAGGGTAACATTTCCCCATCTCCATAATCAGCAGCTGATCTTGCTCATACATTACAGGATTGTAATACACACTAATTCATAATTCCTCTCAAATTAAGCAAAAGCTTTCTGAACTCCCTCCAGACTTGAGAATGTTGATGGTTTGATGCAAATTTGGTGAGAATTAGATTTAGGCTAATATGATCCCATTTTTTAATATAATTTTCCAAATTCTTTTTTCATTCCTCAATACAGCAGACAAAAAATTGTAAAGAGTCTGGTCTATACTAAATAATGTTTATGTATGTAAAGGGAAGTTTTTCTCCATCTAATTACTACTTCCAACACCGAAGTGAAAGCGTGTAAAGTCAGAAATTGTGATGAACATTTAGCAGTTGAAGACTTGAAGTCACTGACCTATATCATATATGCCATGTTTGTATAACAATTAATTTTCTGTAGCATATAGGGCTGAACATTGCTGAACAAAGTTTTCGAAATGCTATAATCAGATTATCTGCACGAACAATATTTTACCTTCATTGTTTCTTTTGTAAGCGCTAAATAAACACTTTTTCATTAAGAATTTCCAATGCCAGACAAGACATGGTTTTCATAAACTGAAATAATAAAACATGATTCAATAAAGAATTTATAGATAATAATATTATAGAACAGAATGGCATATTTCTTAAGGAAATGCCTATGTTGACATGTGACATTATTGTGCAGTATAAGACTTGTAACATTTTTATGCAAATTTATTCAATATCATATCATGAAGATGACTTTTTTATATATTCTCCTTTGTAATATGAAATCCACCCCTACTTGAACAATGCCTGACATGTGCAATGATGTATGCATGTAATGTTTGAATTCAAAAGGGAGTGGAAGTCACTTTCATTTTTTGTGCCCAAGTCTGTGAGATGTATTAAAATCACAGCCAGACAAGGGTCTACATTAGGATTTTAAAACCTGAAGGGAATTTGCATTGTCTCAGGAGTATCACTCTGTATCTAGGCCCTATGCTGTATGAGGTAAATTCCTGGGGTTACTTACAGATTTCGAACTTCTGTAAAACAACTGCAGACTTTAAAAGTGACCATTTGAGTGATAATCTGCCAAACATTTCCTTTGCCCTTCGGACCAGAAATATTTGCAAAGACTGATCAGAATTCTTGTTTCGTCTTTTTCGAAACTCATTGGTTGGTATTTAAAACGTATTCGTAAAAGCAGAAGACATGACAACATAGTCATAACTTCCAATACCAAGCACCAATCTGAAACAAACTTTAACAAGCGCTCAAACATATCACCATTACATCACTCATCAGTAATATGAAAAGTGCAGTACTCACCAGCGAGTATTTCCACTGCCCAGTATCCATACTTCCGAGAGAAGTGGTTATCCGATTCCACACACGACACAAGAACTTTCACCATCAACGAGAGATTCTTGTCCGAGGCATTGATGATGTCATTCTCACTTTCATTGATGATGTACGAAAGGAGCATGATCGTCCGAGTTTTGATGATTAATAAGTTCGATTTCAAATATTGCTGTAATACTTTGACGGCCCCAGCGTCACGGTAAAAATCCCGAGCGTCACCGATGAAGCGTATAATATTCCCGAGAATTCCCAGATATCCTTTGACTAGATACATTTTGCTAGGGTCCTGGAGTTCGGGGACACCCAAGCGAGGATCGGACATGTCTCTTAGTAATAATTTGATCAGACCTTTGTGGATACAAGCCTCACAACATGTAAAAGACTTCTCCGAAATGTTGCTTATGATCGTCACGGCACATCGCAAGTTCTTGATACAATCGTGGACGAGTTTTGATTGGTCTGATGCAGCTTTGGCCAACTTACGTTCACCAGCGTCACTAACGCTATGAGTCTCCGATAATGATATGTCATCTTTCATGTCATCATCATCACGAGATAAGTCAGCGTAACTTGTACTAACATCATCACCGTCTTCCGTTATGCCCAAATATCGTAAATAATCCACGTGTTGACAAGAGCGAACCACTTTAACGAACAGATCCAAGATCCCAAACTCGACCATCTTAATAACGAGTTTCCGTTTCACATGGACGTCTCCGCTATAACGAGCTTGTTGGGCGAGGAACTGCAAGTCTGCTAAAGTATCTTGCGTCGTGAAATCGTCGTGCTTCAGCAGAGTACGAATTCTTAGTTCGATCTGCTGGATGATCTCTCCCACGGTCATCTTGGTTCGATGGCTCCGTTCGGAAACGTTTGAGTCTGCAGGTGATATCGTTGTAGCCATGGACTGGGCTGACCCCGGGCGTTCCTCCGTGACCAAATCAACCGGCCGGTTAGCGGAGGATATCGACGAATTGGAACCGCCGATATGCCGTAACGAAATCAGCCGGGGTGTCTGTGGAGTTCCAGGAGTTGGAGGCAAATCCTCGCGCTGGTTTAAAACCGGACTTTGCGGGGGGTGCTCCCTTATCAGAGCCGGATCTCTGTGTACATCGGATCTGTGCTGATCCCTTGGGTAATCCCGTTGCTGATCTCTTGAAGGATAATCCCTCTGATCTCTTGGATAATCCCTTGGATAATCCCTTGGATAATCCCTTGGATCTCTACCTTCTTTTGGAGGTGGACTGCTCGTTATTCCATCTCTTGCCGCAACTTCTTTTGGCAGAGGTGGTTTCGAATTAATACTGATTGGTATCGCACTAGCTCCAGACCGGGGAGCCGGCACCGGACTACTGGGTGAATTCGGACTACTCGTAACCGGACTAGCCACAACACTATTCACCGGACTATTCACAGGGCTACTAACCGGACTGCCAGCATCTTCACGGCCATTGTGTTCATTCCCATTTGTAGTAGCATTGGTACTATTTGGTGCAAGAACGGACCCTTGGGGTACTCCGTTATCTGTCGGACTACTAGGACTCGGCAACTTCCCGTTACTATGGGAACCGAAACGAGCGGCCAACCCCGACATCCTTAGACCGACCTTCTGGCTGGCGCTCATCGCCTGAAACAGAAAATACATAGATTAGATAGAATAGGGTGAATAGACGAAGTGAGAAAAAGGCAAGGCAGATGAAGTACGAAAGTAAAAGATAACACAATTTTGGAAGGAGGCACAATTTCCAGAAAATTTTCAAATCTCTAAATGTAGAAAGAAATTAAAAATCTCTCAACATAAAGGAATTCTGTGAAGGTGTTTCACAAAAACACTGGAAAAAAATAAAATAAAACAGTAATAAATCACACATAATGGAGATCAGGTTGTCAAAATACCAAAATATTTCAATGATGCATTACATGTATCTAATTCTAATGAATTGTTTCAGTTGTGGAACAGTGTAAAAATATACATCTCATTACACAAAAGACTCACAAACGATAAAAGACCATTGAGACACAGACTGAGAAACACAAGAAATCGAAGAAAACAAAGCCATCTCAAAAGGGACAGCATCACACAATTGTTCGGCAATGCCAGAGTTTAAGAAATTATTAAAGAATCCTTCAGTTTTTCTTCCACATGGTACAGGCAGTTTCAATATGAGAATAAACCGGCTAAAATCAGTGCAAAATTCTGAAGTCTGAATACAACATATTCTTCTATAATACATTATATGATGATCTGTGTTTTAATATTAACTTGACTGTAGAATGATGAAAGTCTATCCCAGTTCCAATCTACAGTGGGCCAGTGGTGGATCACGGGAGGGGGTGGGGGCTGGATGGCCCGGGGCCCCGCCTGGACCACTGAGATTAGAAATGGCATTTTGAAGAAAATACACATTGACGCAAATCCGCGAATGCCAAAATTATACCTCCCCCCCCCCGACTACGCTGTCTAGATCTGCCACTGACCTATCCCATACATGTAATGATGTTGTAACCCAGTGGTACATGATCTAGCTATGGAGAAAATCATGATAAATCGAACCAATTAACCTTATATTTATCTAATACCTGCAGCTGCAGAGCTGTGTTATGCCTGCATAATCTGCTAGAGTTGGTTAATAAGCAGTCTATTCCAATCAGGCTTAAACTTCAGAGCAAAAAACCCAATATCAACTATCTTTCCCCAATCACCATGCAGATATGAAGGGTTCTGTTTAGAAATATACCATAAATCGTTCCACATCCCTTGTATGCTTGCTGTTTATTTTTTACTCTTGATAAATCCCAGATTCACAAAATAAATAGCTCAACACCAGTATAGAAAGCGATTACAGGGTAAAGTTGAAGACAAGTATATCAAGAAGTAATCAGCATACTGAACACTGTTAAACCATTCATTGAAACATGCTCAGTTTATCGAAGAAGTACACCATGAATCAAAGATAATGACCCTTTCATGAAATCATCAGCAGCTGAGCAGCTGAGCAGCTGAGCGAGGCTTCATTCCGGTACAGACATCCTCTGGACCGGTTATGGAGCTGAGGGCGGTCCGGTTCTGAAGAGGTGATGGTACTACCAGATGACTAAGACCGTATCCTTCAAAAGTGGTCTGGTCCGTGAGACTTGTCTTTATCAAACCATATTACATCAAATAACTCCAGTGATTATCAGATTAAAGCAATCAAGTGGTAGAAAACAACCCTGTGGATCGGTGATCTAATTTTTAACATCTCTCACTGCTTACCATGGCCCTTGATCATGTTGATGCCTGGTCAGGTAGATCCTCGCCTTACTCCTCGCCTTCCTTGCCTTACTCCTCTCCTTACTCCTCGCCTTATTGCTTGCCTTACTCCTTGCCTTACTCCTTTCCTCATTCCTTGCCTTCCTTGCCTTACTCCTCGCCTTCCTCGCCTTATTCCTCGCCTTATTCCTTGCCTTACTCCTTGCCTTACTCCTTGCCTTACTCCTTGCCTTACTCCTCGCCCTGCTCCTTTCCTTATTCGTTTCCTTATTCCTCGCCTTATTCCTTGGGACTCCTTGATCCAATATCACTCTTTAACTGCTAATATACTGAGAACCAATACCAATGCAGAAATTGTACATATCAGAGAATTCTGAGATATATATTACACTCCAAAAATGCCAACAGCACCCCATGCAGAGAGCATGTTATGGCAGGAGTTCTCCAGGTACCTTCAACATGCTTCAAATGAACCAATTGATGATTGAGCAGTTGAGAGTCTGTAGGCCTACAGTTGTTGTGAAATAATCCACAAGAGTAACATCTAAATGAATATCATATATATGATTATGCACTACAGATAATCAGAAAATCCAGAAGTTCTTATATTCTTTCAGTTTCACCAGGTACAAAATGATTCACTGATTAACATGATTAAGAAGTGGAGAGTTTTTACAGCTGTTTTGGAATGACCTACAACTGCAAGAATATCCAATGGTTTTCCAATGATTATTAAATGATTATGGAGATAATGCATATATATTCATAAACTCCAGGAATTCTTGCATATTCTTATAATCACCATGTTGAAATAAACCATGCATTAACTTAAGTACATTGAGCAGTGTACTCTTTAATCAACACACTGCAGATATACATTACCAGATTACATACTCCAGAAAGCTTTACATGCACCAGGTACCTGGGTACATTCAGCAGCTCAGAGTCTGTACAGCTGGGAAGTCTAGCATGTGTAGGATGTATTGGCCACAACAACAATGTTATGCTACTCCTGACTGTAGTATGTGTGGACTGTAGTGTAATGCAGGCCTATATAAGTTCTGTGTCTGCAGAATAGCAGTCTTCATAAATTAAATTTAACCAAATAGCACAAATTAACAGCTGATGAGGTACCTCAGCTATATTTCTAATCCATCATTCTGATCTTCAACCAAAACGACTCCAAAAACAACTGAAATATTGGCATGCCCCATGTAATATGTATGTACTGTGTTTATGGCAGAACAGCAGAGGTGCCAGTTGTGTTATAGCAGTCTTCAACCAACTAACACCAATACTGCAATGGGGCAACACTTCAACAGTCCATAGTTCAACTCTTGCATATATACATGATAAAAGGTTCAAATGCTCTTTTACAATGTTTAAACAATTCCAAAGTGAAAATTTGAAGAAAAAAGTAGCTGAATTGTATCATACATCAATAGCTTGCACATGCCATAAACATCTGACTAAAGAATGATGGTCACTGTACTCCTCATTTGTGCTATGTACATGATGTATAGATCCTGCAGCAGACAAACCAATCTAAACTATTACTATTAGGTCCAACACAGAAAGCTTATAACTTTTTTAAAGAATCTTTTTTAAATCAGTAAAATCATAGAGCTATAAGGGAAAGAGGGCACGGCCGGCTGTATCAAAGGTTCACTCAGCGTCTCTCATGAGACTATAACGATGTGTGAAAAATCACAACTATAAGTTAAAAAAACCCTCCTTAATGACATTTTAATCATCTAATCACCCTCCTAACGGTCTATACGGGGTAAATAGCACTAGGGTTCCTCTGTTTAGCATTGTAAGAATTGATCTTTCTATATCTATCTATCTATCTATCTATCTATCTATCTATCTGTCTGTCTAGCTGTCTAGCTGTCTGTCTATCTTTTATATATCTATATATCTATCTACCTACCTATCAATCAATCAATCAATCAATTAACCTATCCATCTATCTATCTATCTATCTATCTATCTATCTATCTATCTATCTATCTATCTATCTATCTATCTATCTATCTATCTATCTTTTTTCAATCTATATCTATCTACACCGTGTGTAGCTGGGTGTTTGTCGTGTTTATGTACATTTCATCATTTTAAAAAAGCAACATATTTTGATTATAATGGTTGCTTATCTGTAAATGTAAGTTTAAAACATATCTATGGTTTGTAAAAACATCTGTATCAGCCAAAGACAATGTAAGTGTCCAGAAATATCAGTTGGTTGTGTTAAAATAACATCTTTTTACAAAGAATAATGAGTTTCTGTCTTGGTCTGAGTGGTGATATATTTGCTTAAAAATCACAAAGTGCGCACCCTTGCGCACTTTTCTAATGTGGCCTATCATATCAACTAACATTTAAAGTTTAATGTCCCAAAATATCAAATTCGCCAAACATGTCCCTGCTGAGATATGACAGGTTTAATAAAGACTAATTTCTCTAGTTTTTTCCTGACTTTTAACTTTAATCATTGAGAATTGAGGGTTATAATTGTCCTAATTTTTTGAGAAAAAAACTGACTTGTAGGTCTGTAAAAGGCCGATTTTATAGGATTAATCAATATTCAGAAACGTTGGATCCCTCAATTTTGATGCATGGACTTGACAGGGGGTTCACAGCAGGCCTAGAAATGGGGTAAGTTTTTTGAAATGTGCGGGCGAGACACTGATTGGATGAAAGGCTACCGAGGGTAATAAAGAGACCATTAGCACAGGGGTTAATACCGCGAAATTCAAAAGATTTTTCAAACTTTCTTTTGAAGATTATGGCACATTTGTGTGTAAAACATAAAATTTAGCAAATGGATCATGACCAAATGGAGTGTTCTATCCTGTTAAGTTATAGATCCATGGTAAAATCCTGCACAGGGTCAAGATTGCTCATTGCATCCATTCAATCCAGTATAAAGAAGTACTCCAGTGCACTGTGTAACTCCTGTCATCCTGACCGCTGACAGTACAATGAAACGAAATAATCTGATTGCAATTATTATAGTCTCAGCAATACTGCTACACTTAACACTTATGAAGTCAGAATCAATTCAATCCAGTATACCACAGTACTCTGGTGCACTGAGTAACTCCTGGTAGTATAATAATCTGTTTGCAATTATTATAGTCTCTGCAATACTGTAATACTTATGAAATCAAAATCCATTCAATCCAGTATAAAGTAATACTCTGGTGCACCGAGTAACTCCAGTCATCCTGTGTAATATCTATGTGCAATTATTATAGTCTAGAGTCTAAAGACTCCTGGCAATACTACATCACTTATGAAGTCAGAAGTGTATAGTTCCCTCATCAGCTTCTGAGTCCACTATTCTGACTGCCACAAGGAGCAGTAGTGGAAGAGTTTACCAGTGTTTAGTGGGTTCAGCCAGTTTAGTATGTTAAGAGTGAAAACATGCAGACACAACACCCCCCTCGTAAATCAACTTGAAAAGAGCTCTACTGGTGATCCACTGCCAGTGGCGGATCCAGAAGGGAGATGGGGGGGGATCGGGCCTTAGGGAGTACTTAGAAACCCCCCTAACTCTCTCTTCTGCTCTTAGGGCTGGAGATTTTAAGGCTTAAGGTACGTACAATCACATCCCCCTCCCTATCAGATATTATCTGGATCCGCCCCTGACAGCCTGTGCAGAGTTCATCCTGAAGTTCATCCATGTGCAATGATCTTGTACAGTACATCCATGTACATGGTGTAAATAACGATCCAGAAGATTTTTCCTGATCTGGAAGCTGTTCGATCTTGATCTGGGCTTTACATCCTGTATTTATACTCCACTCAGACAGTTTTCTATTGTCTTTTGCTGTGGTATAACCAACAGATTTGTTAGTTATACCACTGTTGGGGATTAAGTTAGCTTGTTGTACTGCTTTTTCTGCAAACAATGCACCTAAAAATGACAACAAAGTCACAAAATTCAGTTAAAAATCTTTCAGGAGTCATATATGGAGTATAAGTCGCTTATACCACTCATTTTCGGTGTATAACTAACATTTCAGGGGTTATTTACCTCGGGCTACATTAGTTATACACCTCAAATTTGTTGTACAACCTATACTTATACACTTTGTGGGCTAATCAGGACAGCAAGAGGACATGGCAAGGAGATGAAGGAATCGAACATGGGATCCGGTGAAGATTGAGACTGCTGTCCAACACAGTTGACATGGCTAGAGCTGGAATCAAATCCAGTATCCCGCAATTGGAAGCAAAGTGCAGAGGTGTTCCATGCGTTGGGATTGGCAATTTTCCAAAACGGCAATTGATGTAATAACCACTAATTGACGAAATTACAAATTTTACGAGATACATTAACACATTTTTTACGAGATAACAAAAACTGTAGTTCCAGATTCCAAGATTCGAGATTCAAAATACAGTCTGTCTCATTTCTGGAATGAGTGTCCGTCGTCAAAAATCTGACAAAAACAGCTGCATAACGTCACAAAAATTACAAATTTGCCAATCTACCCGTGAGTATGTATATTTCTGCTGGGGTACTGGCTGTTTCGGCAGAGCTCTTTTTCGGCCAGCCCAAATTGGTCCATTCGGCAAGGGTGGGTGGTTCGGTTCGGCAGGGGACGTGGTTCGATTCGGCCAGGGTTTATTTTATGGATTAATTTAGTTATACACAACTTAATAGCTAAATTGATGCTTATTTGATCTAGATGTTTTACAATGTAGCATAATAAGGTGCGTTTTTTCGTTGATCAATAGGCCTACTTCAATGAACTTTAAAGAGAGAGTCTGCCTACTTTAGATTTCAATTTGCCGTCTAAGTTTTCTATTTCAATAAAGCAATTCAAACCCTAACTTCCTCTCTCAAACTGACTTAGAAAAAAGGAAAAAAAAAAAGCTGCTGGCATGCCAATGAACATTGCTTATCATTTAATTTGCACTAATATTTTTGTTAGTTCTGTTGCATTATGGCTTGGATATATTTCAAAAGAGTTTGTGAAGAGAAAGAATTGCGTGTATCTGCAGGTGGGATGGGTTTTTTTTGCCGTACAATTTATTCAATTTGCGTGATTTTTTTGTGTACTTCACTGGAATTTCTTAGTTTGACCTATAGGTCTAATTACCCCATTAATATTTTTCAGTTAATTAATTTCAAAAGCACAGTATTGAATTCAAGACTGGTGACAGACAGTCTGGGGCAATTGTGTTCTTTTCATTGTTTCAAGAAAGCTGTGAAGTTGAATTGCACTTCAGGGTACACTGTTGTTTGTTTAATTGAACAATTAGGCCTAATTGCATAATAATTACAGAAAACGTGTCAAATAAATTGTATTTTACTGATAAGAGGCATGTTTAGTAATTAAGAAATTCTGAAAAATAAATTAAAGAAATAAAGAACATGTATATAAATTGAATACACTTATTTTTACAATGAATTTGTACCTTTGGCAATAATTCTGATTACCAAATTTGAGTCCCATTATGAACATCTTCAGTTTTGACTATGAGTGAAGCTCTATGTTAGGGTCAACTGGTCAATCAAGATATAAATGACATGAAATGTACAGACCAGTGTAATAAATTTGTACTTTTTTTTTTCATTTATAAAGATAATTTCAGTCGTTCTTTTAAACATGTGTACAGCAATAAAATTACGACATGAATATTGAACAAATGTTACTGACGTTCTCTTCTCATCTTGAATGCTATTTCCTAGCTCACCCGGTAGGCCCTTTATTGCTTGAAACTAATTAATTTCTGTTTAAAATATTTGCCTCATGAGGATTTGTAATGATCTGATTTAATGCCTATGATTTTGCAAAGCAAAGCAAAGTGCAGTCAACAGGTCTGACATTTTATGAAGAATTTATACAAGTTTAATTTCCAGTGAGATTTAGTTAATTAATTGAAATAAAGATTATGTCTCTGTATGATTTGAATAATTAAAAAGATATCAACTTTCAATAGTCATTTGAAGCAGTTTTGATTATTCCTTTACTATCAGATTGTGAAGAAGCAAAAATGTGAAGCTGAACTTGTATAGTTGCACCAAGTCCAAGATAGTTGCCGTAACTATTTTCCAACTATTTTCATGCTACAAAGTAACTATTTTATGATTAAACAGGTTCAGCTGAGTGCAAAGCACGTCCCAGACATCAACAATCATAATCCATATCAATAATCATTGCAATATTTAGTTTATTAGCCAAAATAATAGGGCTGCCGAATGGACCACGGCAATTTGCCGAACGGACCAAATAATTTGGCTCATTCGGCTGGCCGAAAGTGATTCCTGCCGAATCGACCCGGAGCCTTTCTGCTGTGTGACCTGTAGATGAGGAGCAATCAGGCTAAACACCAGTTTGCATGTTGTGAGACAAACTGTAATTTATTTGTCTGATCATTTACACTCAACAAGAACATTGGAGAACCCTCTAAGGCTCTTTGGAGCCGCTGCCGAGGGGCCACCATTTCTGCGAAATGACGTTAATAAACATGTTCAATTGAAACGCGGACAGATGTACATGACAGAGAACGAATGTCTCCTCGGGTGGACCAACAACCATCTCCTTGTAACCAAACCACCCCAGTCTTTCATCGAATAACTACAGTCCCCCTCCCCCTTCCACCCCAAGTGCATGGGTTGTTCTGTGGTACAATGTTCACTGCTGAGACCCCCATGGACAAAACAACTGACCTGCCCACTGTTGGACAACAACAACAACAAAGCTTCAGGGCAAACTCACCAGGGGGCAGCCCAACAGGAAGTGGAACTCCCACGTGCTTCTTGAGAAGAATCATGGGACCTTAGTTTCAAAAAGAAGAATGGCAGTTTATCAGTTCGTGGGAGAGCGAATAACTATAACAACAGATTGGAAGAAAAGTTTAGGGATGCACCGACACTACTTTTTCATGTCCTATCCGATACCTGGTTGCTGGTATTTTGTTGCAGATACCAACCCGATACCATAGGTTATGCTAAGAATATCCAGTCCACTGGATATTCTTAGGGTTATAGGTATGCATGTAGCAGTGCCTCCAATTCAATTACAAAACTGCTGGATCAACAGCGATACCGATACCTTGAAACAAAGGATATCAGATAGGTGCATCTCTCGTTCAGTTGTAAATAGGCCTGTAGTTCCATAACTTCCATTTGATTCTCATTCTAGCAGGGCTAGAAAGAAGTAGCGAAGTACTTCTCAGGAACAAGGCCTACCTTTCATTGACTGTAACGCCAGTGTTACACCACAACTGGCACCAACCGACAAACAAGCGAAGAAACCACAACCAAACATGACAAAAAGTGCAATTACAGTCCTTTATATCTCTTGTTTACCTTATGACTGCTTCTAGCCACAGGATGCAGGGAGCAGTTGGGGTATTTACTTGTCTAGGACTCAGAATACAAGCACAACATACAGTACACTACAAATATTACCAGTGCTGAACATGTCTATATCAGATTACCAGATGGGTGGTCCTTGTAGAGGATTTGCAAGTTGCAATCACATAAAATCAAGATCAATCATGATCAAAGCAAGACCATGTCAATCTCTGGTCATTTTATAAAATCTACTGTATACAGATCACTCTGACATTATATTTGCACCAAATCCTCACTGTTTGTACTATCGATGCACATTCCGATACCAAACATCGGATAGGTGCTACCAAAAACAACATGTCTTTCAACACTGTTCAATCAATAGCAATTTACCGAAGTGGCAATCAGTAATTTATTCAGAGTGATTTCTGAGATTGCGTCCTTCTGTGCAACAAATTTGGGAAAGTCAATGTTCACATACAGGCCATTTGATCGAAGTTTGTCAATTTAACATTCTCGTAGACTATGACGGTACAAAAGCCTAACAGGAGTCTTTTCTTTATTTGTCATTAGCGTATTCAAAGGTGCTATGCTCTTACTGGGTCTGCTATTTTCATCTGGACAGAAAACAGGTCAATTGTTGAATCAGCCAATCAGAGAAGTTCTTACAAAGTTTAAATTTGTAAGAACTTCTCCGATTGGTCGAGTTCAAAAGTGACCTACTTTATGTCCAGATGAAGTGAGAAGGCTCTGTCGGAGTATTGTACCTTTTAATATCTTAGTCATGACTAGTGAGACTAGACCATCAGGCTTCGGCCTGTGATTGGACCTAGAGTTTTCCAAGTTTAATATTGCCTGATCGCTTTGGCAGAACTTGTTCCTAGAACTCAAAGAGCGTCAGTCAGTCCAGAACATAACAGAACAGCACAAAGTACTAAAGTAGCCCAACACCTTTGCTCCATGAGTTTAGTAAGCAATGCCTCATTACAAACAAACAGGGGCCAATTTTAGAGGCGGCAATGTACACAGATCCAGGGGGACCTCACTTTCCACAAGCTGATTACTACAACAGCCAGCAGCTAACACTTTTGTGCATGTTGTAAGCTACTACATTTACAGTGGTCTCAACATTCATGCTAAAATAATTATTCAAAATACAGAAATAACAACTGTTTGTAAAAATCTTGAGTATCATGCCACCAGAACAAGAACAGAACAAGATTGGGAGAAAAAAAGAAAACAGAAAAGTGAACACATAACTAGAACCAACGGGTTACGAAAGTGGTGAATGCAGAATACCAAACTTTTGAGCATTTTAGGCCTATAATTTATATGGAATTATATCCAGATACATCAGATTTAGTAAGTCATTCTGGGAGCTGTGGACTGCACACAAGGCCTTGGATGAATGGATGATTGGGGCTTTACGTCCTGTATTTATGCATTTGATAGGCAAATTAGGACAGGAGGAGGACAAGGCAATGAGGCGAAGGATGATTGAAACAGCCATCCAACATAGGCCCAGGTGACCCGGCAGGAGCTGGATTCAAATTCTCGACCCAGCGAGTGGCAGTCCAGCACGCTACCACTAGACCAACGCTCCCCCAAACAAGGTTTTGGATTTGAAGTCGGGGAGTCAGGGGTTTCAGGTAGAGTCGGGAGATGGACTTTGGTTTACAGATGGAGCCTGAGTCAGAGTCGAAAAACAAATATTGCGAAATTCGGGAGACCTAAGAAGGTGGAGTAAAGGGTCTGAATATTTTTTATGGTACGGAGTACATCATGGGCAAAGCTCCAGGTCTTAACATGCTTTTAATCAATGTTAAAACAATATTAATCGGCTCAATAATCAATACTCTGCACTCACCGAATACAAAACAAGAAACAGAACAGTGAGAACGAAAGAATTATAAACTGACGAACAACTAAACAAGAACGATAACCAATCTTCAATCTACCTGAGTTATCACAGACTGGACAGCAGCTGCAGAGACAGATGAAATTCACCACAACTTCCAAAGCTATTTAGTAGACATACAGCCATAGAGACAGTCAGATAGATGCAGATAGACAGCCAGATAGACGGCAGATAGACAGTCAGATTAGAGAGCCCACCTGCACAGGAGCGGGGTCGTCTGGGGCAGCCGGAAGTTTATCCTTCATTTTCTTCTTTCGACCCATTTGGCACCTTCTTCCATTTATTCCATCGCTATGGTAACTGAAAAGAATGATTTGAAATTGTCAATATTCAGCGAAATCAAATCTCTTAATTTAAAACTCTTTTTAAAGGTAAACAATATTTGATTAAAGACTAAAAAAGTTGATGTTGATCATTGTTGACAGGCCTACAATTTGTCAAATTTAATGTTGATAAACTTCGAAAGACAAGTTTTTAGTAAAGTTCTTATAATAAACTAATCTAGGTTATCTTTGCTGGAATGTGAAGCTGTAATGTCTTCGGAATGTCAAAACTCTTTTAAAACGTTTAATGTTAAGGAGTCAAGAGGACACTTGACAAAAGCATAAGATAGCAATGTTTAATGTTTATTACCCACAATTTAACATGTTTAATATCATCATGATTATCCTCCAAATTCTAACTTTCTTATTCATTATGCACATGAGTGGATGGATGATTGGGACTTTGCGCCCAGTATTTACATGACTTAGGCACTTGGTAGGCTAATTAGGACAGGGGGAGGACACGGCAATGCGGCGAAGGATGATAGAAACAGCCGCCCAACATAGGTCCATGCAAATAAGTGGTAATGACACTGTATCATCATGCAATGTCAAAAGGCCTTAGTGGTGATGATGGACGGATGATTGGTGCTTTACGTCCTGTATTTATGCTCTTGGCAGGCTAATTAGGACAGGAGGAGGACACGGCAATGAGGCAAAGGATGATTGAAACTGCCGTCCAACATAGGCCCTGGTGCCCTGGCAAGAGCTGGGTTCGAACCCTGGACCCAAGGATTGGTAGCCTAGCACCCTACCACTAGACCAACCCTCCCTCTTCATATATTAGTGGTGACAACAGAATTGTAACTTTAGGTATACTTAGGTCGGTTGATGCTCTAAATAGTTCAGTTTTGCAAAATTGTCAACGCTTTACTATAAATAGATAACACACTTATGTAAATATAGCTAATATATGCACTAGTCATACAATAATGTACCTAACCTACTAGAATTGAAGTGGATGGGGAACCTTCGGATGTGTAGCCAACTGGCTAAAAGCCAGACTTTGTCATAATTATGAGAACCGACAAAATTTTGAAGACCTGTCCAATTAAATGTCAAGCGGAGACATTAGTCTTGATAGAAATTATCGACTGTCATGACATGACAAGTTTAGCATTCCATACTCCACAGTCAACATTAGCATTGCAAGTTTAGCTTAGAATGATACTGTATTAACGCCAACACAAGCAGTGAACATCAAAAACCCCATGACAGTTTGTATAACAGCACAAAACTGGACAGTAAACAAAGTTTCAGAGTTGGGGGGGGGGCTATGGACTTTACCCCGGGACGAACTTTTTTTTTCGTTCGCGGCGCGTCAACGAACAATTTTTTTTGCCTGCGCACTCGCGACAAACTTTTTTATCGGAATTTTAACATTACAGTACCCTAGCTACAGGTGGAAACAAACTTTTTTTTTATTTCCATGTGCTAAACAAACTTTTTTTTTCAGAGTCAAGTGGGAAATAATCTTTTTTTTTCACCAAATATCCATAGCCCCCCCCCCCAATGATCATCTGGTCGGCCCCTAAGATACCGTAAGAGTTGAAGCCAGCTATTCAGGTTGAGTTGCAGTCCAAAATGAATCTGGCCACTTCTGACCAGGGCTTCGGAGTCAGTTAATAAGTGAACCGACCAGTGATGAAAAGGAAAATTTTCGTCGGGGGGAGCTCTCAGTTCATGCGGCAGCGGTGGGCCATTCTGAATTGAAAAGTTCTTTTTTCCACCAGAGCACAATTAGAAGCGGGCATAGCTCCCCCTGTTTTTGCCGATTCATGGACTTCCGTAAATCGTACAGACTTGCAAGTTACTGGAATAGACAGATCTCTCTATTAAAATGATAGGCCATAAGCCTCTGAGGCTTGAATAGGCCTAGTTTTCATAAAAATCTACGGCAAAGTTTTGAACTGGAGAGAAATGCTGCTTGCTGATTGGCGGTGACGCTCTGACGCAAAATCTTAAGATAATGTACGAAAATGGAAGGATTCGTCCAGGGCAGCTTCTCTGGGTGCTCACAATCTCCGAATCCACGACTCTGACTCCAAAGCTCTGCTTCTGACTCGTTGACTCCAAAACAAAATTTCAATAATTGAGCTAAAAAACGCGATATGGATTTTGGAACAATGCGAAAGGTATATCTATAAAAAAAATTTTTTAAAGTAGGCCTATTCATATTAACAATAACAGGATCTTCTTTAAACAAATAAAGTACATTCTGACTGATGTGGAACTTTCAAGTTTAATTAAGCAAACAGGGTATACACACACTACATGCTGCATTCAATACTATACCCCCACACAATATTGTACTGAAAATATTATTGCTAAAAGCACTAGGAAAGCATACAATGAAAGCCAATCTGAAGCTAAACAATACTTGTATGAAATGTACATGAGGAAACTAACTTAACTAAGTATCAACATTCATTTTATTATATTTTAATATATACATTGAAATAAATATAATCACTCTATTTGATATTTGTTTTCAGACAGAGAATTATTGATACATTGGTATCAAAGAACAGAACAGATGGATGGATGGATGAGTAGGGCTTTACGTCCTGTATTTATGCACTTGGTAGGCTAAATGATTGAAACAGCCGTCCAACATAGGTCCAGGTGACCCGGCAAGAGCTGGATTCGAAACCTGGACCCAGCGATTGGCAGTCCAGCACGCTACCACTAGACCAACCCTCCCCCCCAAAGAACAGAATGGAAAAAATAGTTAAAATACCTTGGTAAACTTATTACAAAGATAAATAAAATCCCACAAAGAAAATTAAGGCAATCAATGATAACTAGATCATAATGATAAAATTAGCTACATAATTATGATTAAATTTGCTACATCAGTAATTATCATGATTAACCCTTTTTCACAAATTGACAGGCAATGACAGCCAATTAGAAGAATTGCCTAAAGCTATATTTCAGATGATTATTTCTCATTGTCACATTTCACATTGTTAATGAGTGATTCACTCTGAATGACAGCTGGGTTCAAATTTCATTTATGATTTATTGTGTTAATGATTAGTCAAGATCTATGGATGATTGGGGCTTTATGCCCTGTATTCATGCACTTAGTAGGCCAATAAGCCGCCAATTAGGACAGAAAGAGGACACAGCGATGAGGCGAAAGATTGAAACTGCTGTCCAACATAACATGCATAAGCATGATAAAGATCCAGGTAGTCGAAACAGGATTTGGCAACCAAGTAAGTTACCGACTACAACAATTGCCTGCAATGCCCTTAGCCAGGTTTGGTTGGAACTTCAAACTAATATTTTAATAATCATAATACTCTCTTCCTAATACCCCCCCCCCCCCCCACTTCACGGGTAATATGCTTGTAATGAGCTAATAGTTTGATTTTTGACTCACAGTAAAAAAAAAACAGTTTGAATGATATTATTCTGTTAAATGAGGAAAAACAATATACTTGTGTTTAAGTTTAAAAGTAATTTACATACCTAAGCTACCCTAAGCCAATAACAAGTCCACTGCTTGATAGAACTTAGGCGTTCCAATTTGTCTAAGGTGCCCCACAACCCCAGCTCAGTAAATATTTAGCCAGTTACAAAATAGGGTCCCTTTCCTATTGGCTATTGGGCTGCTATGGCACTAAGCTAATGCTAAGGCAATCAAAAGCCCCATGCCCTACTGATACCCAATCAATAAAACTAATATTGGGAGCTATTTGGGTTGCCCGCAATGAGTTAGAGGAGGTCCGGCTGGGTCCTAGGGACCTCGTCCAAGGGACCCACCATAAAAACGATCCATTTATCATCTTAATCAGTAAAAGCAATAAAATCAGCACTAATCTGCCATAACTTAATTAGACTATTGACTCTGTTGGCTAGTGTCGAGTTGACCCATTGACAAATTAAGCGCAATGCCAGACAAGTCTAGTTTACAGAACATTAACGATACAACCTATCAAAATGAATCTGAATATATATATACAGCGAAATCATTTGTCAACAAGACACGTTTGTCTTATAACATGAGTTATTCATGTTAAATCAAAATGTATATATTGTTATTAAATGAATATATTCAGACTTTTTGTAAAACACAATTAAATAATTATTAATATATTAATATTAAAATATCAAATTGAAGAGAAAATCATTAAATCTTCTCCACAATTGCTAACTATTTTATTTAACGGCTATAACTTATAAGCATGTAAAAGGCAAGTCTGCAGACCCCTGATTTTTGGATTGGACCAAGTTTTT
The DNA here is from genome assembly GCA_026936325.1 of Platynereis dumerilii. Taxonomy (NCBI): domain Eukaryota; kingdom Metazoa; phylum Annelida; class Polychaeta; order Phyllodocida; family Nereididae; genus Platynereis; species Platynereis dumerilii. The sequence goes on along the minus strand of JAPTHN010000014.1, from coordinate 19,675,441 downwards.
TCAGTAAAAATTGTTAATAATCAAGTGGAAATATCATATTTGCATGATCCAATAGTCAGAGGTTAAATGGTTCCATATTTTATATCTTAGGCCAGACATAATTGATCTTTAGCTTCTCGGATCCTCTCAAGGCACTTTTTCTAGGGTTGGTCGGTAGGACAAAAAAAAAAGGTGAAAAATTTTTTTCTTATAATGTCAAAAAAAATGAAAAAATTTTTTTTTTCCATCGGCAGGAAATCTATTGTGTCGGCGGGTCCGCGAAGCTAAGAATAAATTATGTGTGGCCTTATGATATTCAATACAGTGCTTTTCCTGGGATCAAAATTCCAGTAGCCACAGAGGGAAATTATAAGTGAAATGTTTCATATGTCATAATGTGGCTAATTAACAGCCAAAATTATGCAATTTTCATTAGCCACATGGAGGAGGCATTAGCCAATGCTAATGTGGCTAATGGCTAGGAAAAGCACTGCAATATCGTTAAATTGTTAAATTGATTATGACACCAATTGACCCAAATTGACTTTGACAGTCATGTGTATAATATACTGAACTCAAACTGTCTTTGTTTATCAAGAGTTGACAGGCCATAGCCTGAGGAATAAATAAAGGAAATTAGCAACTTGCATCTAACGTATGGCCTGCATGGGTCAATTGTTGAATAAATAAACAAACAGCTGTCTACACTTTTAATTCTAGTCCCTGTAGATAGACTTGTATTCTATAGATAAGCTATATAGTATAGGCCTATATATATATCCAATTTTAAAACTTACAAAAACAATTATAGATCTAGGGCCAAATTAAGGTTTTTTAAAGAAAAACTTAGAAAGGCACAATTTCTTTAAATGATAAATTATGATAGTTATAAAAAGTATTATTCGTTAATTAACAACAAAATTAATCTAGGTCTGTGTGATCTAATGAAAATTCTGGTAGACCTAATTAATTAATTAAGAAGAACTGCTAAGGGAAAACTACTAATTGCTCATGCCAATGCCACTATAGTACAAGTATGACAAGGTAATTGGGTTGCAGCCTAAGCCTAAGGAGTCATATATATATCTAATATCTCATCTATTTTGATCATAAATTTATACATTTTTCATTTTCTAAGATTTTACCCCCACTGTCCCCCAGACTAACAACAACTGAACTTGGTGGAGACAGCCCCCATCCCAAAACAACAGAACATGCTACCCTGATTGATGACTTAACTTTACCTCAAATTAACACTGTATAAAAGGCTTTATCACCAAAATTAACCACTCAGAAACTTAGTACATACCTTAAACTGTATGTCCAAGAAGTTGGTCAAGGATTTCGGAGGATATTCTACGGTAAATTCACTTATTTTTCGCCGGTAATCCACAGGACATCACTCACACACAGCCCAGTGAGAAAATACCCCAGCAGGCAAGGGGCCCCTGGCGGGAGTTTCTCTAAATAAACCAAGAGGCCCAGATGGGGTTTATAAAGGCGCGAAAAAAGACAAAGTTGGATCACATTAACTAGGCCACATTACATTAACAGAGTTTTGCTTCATAAGTTAAAGGGAATAGACTAATTACGGCCATGCATTAGCAAAGTATTGACATCTCTTTAAAAATATACATCCTTTCAAGTAAAAACAAAACAAGGCTGTAAGTAATTGGGCCTGGAATACTTACACACTTTTTACTTTCAGTTATAATTTATTATAATTAGAGACAAAATGAAAAGAAACAGCTTTATGAGCAAGTTATTTCTGGTATTGATTAAAACTACACACAGTCCACCAGTTAATTTAAACATAAGAAGAAATTACTTTTTTTTCCATCCACCATACATGGACATTAATCATGCATATTCCACTGGAAAAGCATGTGCAACATGGCCGGTGCTGTGCTCTAAGAGTGCTTGTTCAAGGGGGGAGGGAGTTTGGATTTTTCCTCAATTACATGTATTTATTTTCACGGTAGCGGCGACAGTATAAATTTATTTCCGGTGCGTGATGTCCCAAAATATTCTTGCTAAATCAATTAAGCAACACCCTGTTAAAAAATATCCCCAGAATTTATTATCAGACTGCCTAAATAGATTTTTCCACCAAAACTGAGCAAGAAACTATTTCTTTAAAAAAGAAAAACTCTAAGCACCCCCTCCCCGAGATTAAATGGTGGCCCTAATCTGCCATTTGTGTCAGGGCTGATCTTTTAAGAAACAAAATCTAAAGTTTGATTTCCTTTTTTAAGTGAAGTCCGGGAATGTCTTGTAAATTTAGTATTTTTACCTGAGATAAAATACTTCTAGTGGAGACCATTTAATAACAAGGGGGAGGGGCTTGGATTTAAAAAAAATGATAATAATAATTTCTTGCTCAGTTTTGGTGAAATAAAAAAATTATTTTTTTTTTGGGCCCTTGAAATAAATAATTACCACTGTTACCGTGAAATGAATAATTTCCTGCCAAGACTCGAAATTAAATGGTCATAAAATACATTCTGCAAAATCCCCGCAACTGAAATCTAAAAAATGCTCAGGGGAAATTTGATTCAGCTAACAGCCTTCAATTCCAGATAGTCAGGCAGCTTAACAATACATTTTAGCTGGATGTGGACATTCCGGACAAAAGCACCAATTTTTTTTTACAGACTGCCATGTATGTCTACTTTCAATTTTTGGTAGGAACCACCGGCCCCTAATTGGTTATGGCGGCCATATTGGATTTTCAAAATGGCCACTGGCCAAAATCAATTTCAGCCGTATCTTGACTTCTAATTCATCTACAATGATAATCTTGGTGTCTAGACATACATTTTCAGGGTCAGGGACTACATTGGTGTAGTCAAAAATTGTCTGAGATAAAAACTTTAGCTCATTAATTGGAAAAATGTAATAAATACTTATATTTTATAGTATGTGCGGTATGCTAAAGTTTTTCTCTCATATTTAGGCATCTCAACCATCAAAAGTCACAGTTTTAGAATCATTATGCACTCTTCTCATAAAACAAGGACATTGTACATAATTATTTATGTAGGCCTACTACCTGCATTTTAATACATTAACTGATGAATCTGTCAAACTAAAAGTTAATTAATGACATTTAAAGGAGTGTCATCGCAGTGATAGAGTAAGAAACAGCTCAGAATTGTAGTTAAAATGCACCACAATTACTTTGATTAATTGACACTATGTAATTTGAAAAAGTTCTGTAAGATTACAGTTTTACAGTGTATGTTATGTCTAATTCAGGCAGTGTCAACTGCATAATCTTTTTATTCTAGAACTTTTCTGGCACCCTGAACCTATGCCATATTTACTTGTTCGGCCTCATCTGATCCACAATTCACTGCAAGCAACTGAGGTAACAAGCAGGTTAGGTCAAAAAGGTTCCCAACGATGATATTTTAGGACCAATGTCCATCCCCTGCTTTTGTGCATGTAAATGTTTGCAATTGTGCTCACAGGTGGTCCAAATCCCAATTGTAATATTGCATCTGACAATGTTGGAAATGCCTCCGTAGCTTTCCACTTCTGTAAAAATAGATCCTACCTGGCTTCATTTACCTTCTCAGGCACCTTTGTTGTGTCTTGCATTATGATTGTAAAGCATTCCAGCAGCAAAAATGTTTTTGCAGCAATATGCATGTCTAAATGGATGTTGCACCATATGTACGAAAATGCACTTTTTAACTCTTCGAAGTACTTCCAAGTATCCGAGGCATTCTTCTTATCCCTACCATAAAAAGCGGATGTGGTGTTACACCAAGTGAAGCTCTGAAATACTGGGAGAGTTAAGTGATTTGTCTGAACTCAGTTTTACCCAGATGACCTGATGTGAAAGCAGTAAAACATCTCCCATACCAAATGAAACCCATACATTTTATGCAAAATTGACACTGGTTGGTAAATGATGAAATTTGCAACTGAGTATCAATACGACATCTGTATACACTGGAAGAGTACATTATTGTGTGGGATGCTTACATTTCTTAAATCACCAAGCAATCTACAAAAGAATAACAAGATTATTAATTCCAAAGAAAGGATGAAGGTAGAACAAAACTGCCGAATAATAGGTTGACTTTCTCAAGATCACATTGATTACAAAGGACAGTTTGTATGCTCTCAAGGAAAATTGCATCGATATTTGCTGCCCTACAAGGGTAAGGAAAATAGTACCACCATGTGTAGTCCCTTAAAGTTGTAGTGTGGTACAGTGGACACTGGATACAGATGTTGTAGTGATCCTCAATAAACAATTTCATCATTTTTCCAACCAATGTCAAGATACACATTTGACAACTATGGGTTGCATTTGGCATCCATGGGAGATGTTTTACTGTCTTCAAATCAAAGACACTAGTGGGAAAAAGGTTCAGGAAATCACTTAACTCTCCCAGTATTTCAGAGCTTCACTTGGTGTAACACCACATCCGCTTTTTATGGCAGGGATAAGAAGAATGCCTCGGATACTTGGAAGTACTTGGAAGAGTTAAAAAGTGCATTTTCATACATGGTGCAACATCCATTTAGACCTGCATATTGTTGCGAAAACATTTCTGCTGCTGGAATGCTTTACAATCATAATGCAAGACAAAACAAATTAAGGTGCCGAGAAGGTAAATGAAGCGAGGTAGGATCTATTTTTACAGAAGTGGAAAGCTACGGAGGCATTTCCAACATTGTCAGATGCTTTATTAGGAGTGGACTCAGAATTGAATTTGGCACATCAGTGAGCAGAATTGCCAACATCCACATGCACAAGAGGACAAGGATGGTGGCACAACCAGGCTAGAATGGTGGGTAACCAGTCAAACGTTAGTAATGGCTGCTGTTGACCAAGCACATTGCTTTTTGCGAAAGGGAAATAGGCATTTTTATCTAAATAGCCATTGACATCATTGTCTGTCTGATCTCAGTCTTCCTTCAATGTATTACATCTACAGTATTGATAAATGGTTGCTTAACACAAGTCAATGTAAAATTATCATTGAAGATTTGTATTTAGGCTTGTCCAGCTGTTATGATTTACGTTTTATTTAATTTTGATTTAAATTTTTTAATATTTTGTTGTTATCTGCTTGTTTTAAATTATTTTACATTTTAAATTCTTTACTGCTTTGTACAATTTTTTATGTACGAATAAAGATATATATATAATCTAAGCAGCAATGAAATTAATAGCTAATTATAGTTTTTGGTCAATTTTGTTGTCAATGAGGAAAAATCAAAGCATGTGTCAATTTCAATCATCGTGACTGCGTTTAATTGCCGTTAATTGCAGTTATTAGACACCTTCACCCTCAATTATTCCCCCCCCCCAATGTGATTCATGGACAGAATTGCAATTTGAAAAGTTCAAGAGGTCCAATGCTTATAGTCTAATCACAGGTTGAAATTACAATGGCTTAGCAGTTCTAGAGATAGAGTCTAGAGAGGATTTCAGAGGAAGGTGCATGGTTCAAGTGCCACCTGGTGGAGTGCAAATATAGAAAATTGATTAAAATTGCTCAAGGAGCAGCCTTTCACAACATTCTTGTACGTTCTGTGAGATAATAGTCTCTCAGCTACACTAGAGATGATTTTCACCCAATACACCGCATTTAGACTCGCATTAAACCTTGTTTGGCCAATCTTACCTATGTGTGCACCCATATCAGCATACATCACAAGGGAATTCCCTTTGACAGCCAATAAGATTTAGGAGACCACAGAGCCATCTCTTGACTAAACCTCAGTCTGCCCTTTGGTGAGCAAACTATAGCCTGTTTCCCAGCAACCACAAAACAGGTCTGGTGGCCATGGGATATCCCAAGAATACTATTTATGGCAACTTCCGCAAATATGAGCGCACACGACGACTGTCATTTTCCCATAGGGGGAGCTTGAACTATACAACTTGGTATAATATAACAGAATAAGGGCGAAGCATCTGATCACTGCCTGTGGTCTAATCATCCATAAGCCACATATTTTATTTTGCAATGCTGGCTCTTTTGAATTCCAACTTGACCAAGCAGCAATTCTGGTAAACTGGAACACTGCTTTCTTTTCCACGTTATACATACATGACATGGACATTGGTCCAAAAATATTTGTCTTGGGAACCTGTTTGCCCTGCAAGGAAAAACAAAGTTGCCTCAGTTGCTTGCAGTGAATTGTTGATCAAATGTGGCTGAAAAAGTCAACACGGCACACACCCGGAGTGACAGAAAAGCACTACAATTGCTCCAAATTATGCATTTGAGACTGCCTGAATAAAACAGATAGCAGTTGACTTTATTAATCTGTAAATATATCACCTATAACTGTAATCTCAGAGACTATAATTTGCAAGTTACATAGTGTAGACTACTCCAAGTAATTATGATGCATTTTAACTAAAATTCTGAGCTAATTCTTGCTACAATATGTATATCACTGCAATAATATTCCTTCAAATGTCATTAATTACCTTTAAGTTTGACTGATTCGTCAGTTAATGTATTAAAACGCAGGTAGCATATATGTAGGCCTACTATGTCTTTGTTTAATCAGATAAGTGCATAATGATTCTAGATTCTAAAATTGTGACTTTTGATGGTTGAGAGGCCTAAATATGAGAGAAAAACTTAAGCATACCACACATATAAAAAATATAAGTATTTATAAAATTTTTCTAATTAATGTGCTGAAGTTTTTATCTCAGACCATTTTTGACTTCACCAATGTATTCCTTGACCCTGAAAATGTATGTTTAGACACCAAGATCATCATTGTAGATGAATTAGAAGTCAAGATATAAGAGAAATTAACTTTGGCCGGCGGCCATTTTGAAAATCCAATATGGCCGCCATAACCAATTAGGGGCCGGTGGTTCCTACCAAAAATTGAAAGTAGACATACATGGCAGTCTGTAAAAAAAATTTGGTGCTTTTGTCCGGAATGTCCACATGCATTTGCTAAGCTGCCTGACTAAGATTTACTTTGCTGGAGTAAGGATGCCAGTTAGGCCTACTGTTGTAGCTTTTAGCCACTAGAGGACTAACAACATGAAAATTGTAGAAATTAACTCCCCCTGGTGTTGAATCAAGCACTGAACCCAGTCCTTTGCTGCTGAACGGTGCTAGCTGTGAAGAGAGGCAGAATTCATGGTGCTGCTGTCTACAAGTGGACCGCTGTTACATTGCCACTTCTTTTTCCAGCCTTGGCAGATCAGAAAATATATGCTGTCATGTGTTGCTACCTAGTGACTAGTGTGCTATTCCGCGAGCTCCTGCGAGTGGTCCACATCATTTCAGACTTCATTTCAGTCTGAGGAACTCACACATTCAATTTTGTCTGGAAGAAAACGGGGCTGTTTCTGAGTGCGCTGATGGCCTTGTCTACTTTCTTAGAGAATGTGATTGCCGAGTCTGACTGGAATACATCAATGTTTAATGGAAATTTTGTGAATGTGCAATGAAATTGGAACTATTTCTTGGGACAGCAATGCTGTTGCGTCCAAAATCAACTTTTGTGCCAGGTGGCAGCAGCATGCAGTTCTCATTTTCACCAGACTGATGGCAATGCATGAGTAAATTCAGTCTTTCATGTTCAAACTCCCAACTTCGGGCTTCTGTTTCTTGTTTTAATACTAACGATATTCTAGTAGAATTATACCATGCTCAGGTTACCATACATACTTTAGACATTAGGACCGTTCAGAATTTTTGACTGGGGGGGGGGTGGGAGTTTTGCCAGAACCTCCCGTCAAAAATTGATACCCCCCCTTGAGATCAATGCGGATTTTTAGTACCCCACCCCTAGGTTTCATGCATATTTTTAGTACCCCCCCTGGACATATAAACAAATACACACATATTTACTGTTGTACAATGGTCACGCGTACAGATTCGCGCCATTTCGCGGACTTTAGCGCGTAAAAAACCGTGGATAAAGTTAGTTTATGCAGGTTTTATAAAAAATAAAAAATTTTCTTTGTTAAAATTTCTTATCCCGCCTTGGAAGTGTTGTCAAAAATTAATACCATCCCCCCTTGAAACACGTGTGAAAAGTTAGTACCCCCTTGGGCAAAACTCCCAACCCCCAGTCATAAATTCTGAACGGTCCCTTACCAATGAAGATACTTTTACCATTGGAAAAACCGGGATCTAACCGAAAATTTTGCATGTATGCGGCCTGCTAGGGAATAACACCATTAAACAAAACAAACAATCAGATTATTGTTTATTTTGCAAAAAAATAGGAGTTATATATATGAAAGGTATGATAGAAGAAGCGTGTAGAAGCGTGTCACATGTGATGTCTAAGTCAGTTAGACACCTCATTGTCAGGTTCTAACATGCATTTTTGTATCCCTCCAGTCAAGATCTAAAATGTCTAATACATAGAGGCGTGAATGTGTCAGTTTCAACTTTCAGGGCAGTTGTTCCTCCACAGGGGCAGTTGCCCAGTTGCCTGTCAGTTGCTGCATGTGAATTCTGGCAGAGTTCACTGCCTGTGGCAGTTCACTGCTGCATGCTTTTGCCTCTTGTGCATGCATAGAGATATGAGAAAATCTTTAAATAAATGTCACTTAGTAAAGTATGAACTCTGTGTGTAGAGTAGCCAAGAGGTCTTAAAGTAATGAAATGTCCTGTAGTCATAATTGGAAAATTCACCTGGAGGTGAGATGGCCCTCTAGTGCTGTAGTTGTGAGCAGGTTTCAGGTTGTCTAAGATAGATGTCAAGTAATGTGGGCAGTGATTGTAAAACATCTGGTACATTTTGAAAAGTTTCCGTCCCTGCCTTCTTGAGGATAAGGGAACCAAGCCTAACTCCCGATAAAGCCCGTCATGAGAAGTATATCTTTTCGCACCAGTTGCAATTCTGGCTGCCTCAAGTTGCACCCCCTCAAGTTGGTCAGATTGTTCATTGGTGCAGCTATCAAAGAATATGTCACCATATTCAAGAATGGGCCTAATGAAAGACAAATAACAACGTGCAAGAGACTTCCTAGAAGCACGGTACTTGAAACGTTTAAGAAGACCAAGGCGTTTGTTTGCTTTAGCCACGATACTAGAGATGTGCTTGCTCCAAGAAAGGTCACTTTGCAAAGTCAATCCCAGATGTGAATGAGAATGAACCGGTTCTATTTCTTGTATAAGGTATTATAGTTATCATAAGGCCAGACATAATTAATTTTTAGCTTCTGTGATCTTCTCCAGGTACTCTCTCTAAGGCTCTTATAGGTCGATCGGTCAGACAAAAAAAAGCTGAAATCGATGTTTTTTATGTGTTAATCAACAACAAAAATCATGGTTGAATTTTTTTTTTTTGGAAAAATCTGTTGTTGGCCTATTATATAGGTCGATCCTAGAAACTAAATCAATTTATGTCTGGCCTTGGTAATGTTCAAAGTAGATTTTGAAGTGCTTTGTACTCTTCTATTATCTTGTGATGTGTGTCATTGTTTGGTTATTCAATTTATAGACTACCGTATTTGCTTAGAGGTCTGACCGTGGCCGGCTGCTTATCTCTGAATAGGATCTTGGCACGTGCACGCAAAGAAGGACATTATGTTCATGTGGCCTCATGACATGATACACTCCCGCTCGCTTTCGTTTATTTCCATAATATCAGTTTCCCCCTATTTACCCCCATTTTGCCCCCCTGCTTCCCCCATTTACCCCCACTTGCCACCCGCTAGCACCCACTTACCATCCGCTTACCCCCCACTTGCCCCCAATTGCCTCCCGCTAGCTCCCACTTACCCCCTCTTGCCTCCCACTTATCCGAACCTTTAAACCCTTACCCTAACCCTAACCCGGATGCTTTTTTTTTCTTAATTAAAGATACCTAATAATTTTTGCAGTTTAATGGGTCCATTTGCTGTCAGATTGAGATGCAGTGCTTGTAGGGGCTATCCCTGACTATATTTTCAGTAATTTCTCAGCAATGATATATCAAAGTTAAAATTTCCCATGGTTAAATATCAATGGCCACACAAAATTACATGCCTAATATTGAAAATATTGCACCATCTTTCAAAATTTCCATTAATATTTAGAAATTTCTAGGCGATGACATGCCTGAACTGAACTACAAATTCTCTTCATTTCCCTACTTTTACCAAAGGGGGAGGTTTGGTCTAGTGGTAGCATGCTGGGCTGCCAATTGCCGTGTCCAGGGTTCGAATCCAGCTCTTGCTGGGTCACCTGGGTCTAGGTTGGCTGTTTCAATCAATCTTCGCCTCATTGCCGTGTCCTCCTCCTGTCCTAATTAGCCTACCAAGTGCATAAATACAGGACGAAAAGGCCCAATGATCCATCCATCCGTCCCTATACTTTTACCAGCCTGTTAACCCCCTCCAACCCCCTGTTGGTAGTTGTTGTACAATGGAAAGTTGCACATAAATCACATTATATATCAGATTTTTAGGATTAGTAATTTCTTTGAAGGAATGCGTCTCCCGGAACCAAATAATCTCATATCAATCTCATTTTCAATTTTTCACAGTGTTCCACGATGAACGTACTAGCACATGTACTGTTTTCTTGGTATCGACCTAATTGTAGGACAATGCAGAGCTCATTTCTTCAATTTCTTAGATAAGTCAATGATATGATACAAAGATACTGATAACTGAAAAGTTATTGTTATCAATAACCTCTGGAGCTGCCTTGCATTGTCATTTCCTCATATCTCTCAGCGGAAGAAAGATCTATGGCAAATCATAACTGGAGCTGAATGTCAAACGGAAACTTTCGGATGAGACCATGCTAGAATTTGTCACAGAGCACTCGAATTTAATATTGTGTATTCATTTATATTGGACTATGGAACCTGCCCATGAATACTTTAGCATGATTTGATAGAAAACTTGAGTGGGTACTTTCCTGGTGACGTTATGCAAGAACTCCCAAGATGCATTTACATCATAGAAATACATAGAACGGACATGAGGCTCTGGCAGATGAAGCAACCAAATCCACCATCTTGGAACTGCCCTGAATACTGGCACAATGGACAGTGACATCACCAATAACTGTGATGTCACTTATAACAATGGCATGACGTCACATCATAATTAGTCTATTGTGACATCATGTCTCAGGGCAGTTCCAATATGGTGGATTTGGTGACCTCATCTTGAGGTGGCTTCATACAGCCTCATGTCCGTTCTATGTATTTCTATGATTTACATACTCTACCTACTCTGGAATATATAACGATTTTGGACTTTACTAAAGAAGGCGGTACTTCCATATTGTGGATCATAGCAAGTTTGGACTTTAAAAGAGGTTATCACATTCATACCATGGACCACAGCAACTTTGGGATTTGTTGAAGAATGCTGCGCGTTCATATTGTGGATCATAGCAAGTTTGGACTGTGTTATAAAAGAGGGTTTCACATTCATACTGCGGATCATAGCAAGTTTGGAATTCGTTTAAGAGGGTTTCACTTTCATACCGTGGATCGTAGCAAGTTTGGAATTCGTTGATGAATGCTGCACGTTCATGCTCAGAATTATAGCAAGTTTGGACTTTACTGATGGCTGCTGCACTTTTGCACTTTGGATCCTACCAATTTTGAATATTTCAAAGTATACAACTTTCCAATAAGGTGTCATGACAATAACCTCATCGAACATCACTGTACAAATACTTTTAGTCTCAAAGGGCACACTTTCATGTGGATCATCACATTTCAAAACATTTGTGCTGACACCTACTGATAAAGTTTTGACAGGAACTTGCTGTAGAAGGTTGTGTCTTTATGGTGGATCGTGCCCGTATAACATTATAACAGAACTTACCAATGATACAATCACTTACCTTTGAGGGCTGCACCTCCTTATCATAATATTACTTGCTATCAAGACTTGTAAGGCTTGGACGATTGCGATTTATAAGCTCAGCTTCAAGATGGCGACCCCAAGCTTCCACATTGCGGACTACGTTGTGTTTATAATTGTCTTGCTGATATCTTTAGCAGTCGGGGTATATTACAGCTTCAAAGATAGGAAGAAAATGACCTCGGATGATTACTTCATAGCGAATAAGAAACTCCATCCTGTCCCGGTCGCCATCTCTATGTTCATGTCTTACATCTCCGGAGTTCTTTTATTGGGAAACACCGCTGAAGTTTACACCGCAGGCATTCAGTTCTGGTTGGCAGCCTGGGGAAGCACTCTAGCTTTCGTCTGTAGTGCTATTGTACTCGTACCATTCTTCTATCGACTCAATCTGATAAGTTCTTTTGAGTATTACGACAAGAGGTTCGGATCCAAAGCTTGTCGCTTATGGGCCTCCGTAATGTTTCTCCTTTCATCAATTGTGTATATTGGACTCGCTATGTACACCCCAGCTATTGCACTAAATGCGGGTAAGTGTAAAAATATTTTTGTCTCTGTGCATACATTTCCTCTTCTTAATTAATGCCAAATCACTAAATCAGGGCCATGCATCAAAGCATTTTTAAAGGAATTTTGACTGGGAGACCAACCAAACAACCTCGAACCATTATTTTTAGCAAGATGACAGGTGATATCCGTCTACACAGATCAGTTGAAGATCTATAAGATGTTTTTATGATTATTGCTCCTGATATGTTTGCAGTTCTTAAAGAGTATGACCTGTTGAGGTGACTGCTAATTTATATGAATTCGGTCAAATTCTGACGAAATAAGTTAGACAGATTTTAGATTTATAAGTTTTAAATCAGAAAGATAAGATATGCAGAAATATAAGGACAGTGAAGAATACCTATTAATTTTTGTTGTGGAATGCAAACACATTGGTTTCAAATGTACAAAATTAATGAACTTCCAATTAAGACAACCCTTGCAAAAGTAAAATTTATGAGACCTTCTCTTTCGGAAAAATTTGGTCTCCCAATGATACCAATTTGGCCATGACTGGGAAACCAACTCTGTACACTCGGAGACCATTCCATCTCTGCCAGGCATGCACTATATGATATGTGACTAGCCGGGTTTTGGAGTCGGAGTCGGGAGTCAAGAGTCATGGAGTCGAAGGTTTTTGGGTGGAGTCGGAGTCGGAGTCTGAGTCGTAGCCTACTTTGGTTGGCAGGTGGAGTCGGATCTGGTGACTCCTAACCCCTAAACATCATTTAAATAATTGAAAAAAAAAATCATAAACTATGTGAACTTTCTTTATTTTTTAAAGACCAATCACTAAGACCAATCACTGAAAACTATTAATGTGTTATAAATCCAATGAAAATACACTCTAAAAAATGTCGGGACAAAATTGGTTTTTTAGATTCAAAATGGTTTTTTGAAAAACCAAATTTCAATGCAAAACCAAAATGGATTTTAAAAAAAATCCATTTTGGTTTTTTGCATTGAAATTTGGTTTTTCAAAAAACCATTTTGAATCTAAAAAACCAATTTTGTCTGACATTTTTTAGAGTGTATTGTGGAATTTGAGAACTCCTGAATTATATTAATTTTTTTACTTTTCAGTGACCGGTTTTCAAGTTTGGGCTTCCATATTGGCTTGTGGGTTTGTTGCTACAATTTACACATCCATGGGAGGAATTAAGGCCGTGGTTTGGACGGATACCTTGCAGGGCTTCATACTCATCATTGGTGTATTTGTTGTATTCATCATTGGTATCTTCAAGGTCGGAGGATTCGGTGAAATATGGTCAATAAGCGACGAAGGCGGCCGTTTGGAGTTATGGGACTTCAACCCTGATCCTACCGTTCGGCTAACATTCTGGTCCACCATATTTGGTCGGTTCTTTATCTCGCTAAACTACGTCGGCACGGGACAAACAAGCATCCAGCGATACAGTACGTTACCATCCTTAAAAGACGCTCAGATCGCAGCTTTGTTAAACATTCCCTCAATTGTGATAGTGTACACTGTGACGTGTTTAACGGGACTTACCGTCTATGCTTACTACACTCAACTTGGTTGTGATCCGCTTGTTAATGGGGATATCAACAGTTCTAACCAATTATTGCCCTACTTCATAGTAGATGCAGTGGCCATCCCTGGGATATCTGGTCTATTTGTTGCAATTCTCTTCAGTGGGGCCCTGAGTTCCATTTCTTCATCGTTAAATTCTATGGCCGCTTGCACTTGGAAAGATTTCATGGAGAGTCACTTGATAAAGATAGCGGAGTGGAAAAAGATTGTCATTAACAAAATCTTGGTCCTGATATATGGAATATTATCCATAATAATGGCTTTCTTAGCAAGCGGTTTGGGCGGCCATGTTTTGCAAGCCTCGCAGACATTAACAGGAGGCTTGGGCGGACCTAGCATTGGAATGTTTTTCTTAGGGATGTTCTTTCCCTTCGCTAATTGGCAGGGGGCGCTTTTCGGTAGTCTCATTGGTTTCGCATTTACCAACTGGATTTCAATCGGAGCCTATCTCAATCCGGGAACATTCGGCATGTTGCCTACAGCATTACACAACTGCTCAAAAGAGGACTATCCCACAACGACATTTTCTTACGTGACAGACTACATAACTGACGCCTTCCATTCCAGTACAGCTGCAACAACAACACCAGAGGGCGACGATGTCTTCGTGCTGTACAGACTCTCGTACATGTACACGTCCGGGATCGGTTGCATCATAACTCTAATTTGTGGGGTCATCATCTCACTGATCGCAGGTGGAACAGATCAGTATGACGAAAACCTAATTCATCCTTATGCGCATAAGATGTGTTGTTGTCTCAAAGGGAAAATGGGATATAATGTATCAGAACCAGCCGTGAAAATTGTGGATGAAAAAACTGTCATTGGTGACGATGGGACATTTCACAGTAAATCTAAGTTAGTTTCATCAAAAGATAGTTTTCAAGAACTTGATCAAACTAAATTTTAGGAACTCAATCACAAGTCCACAGTAAAGCTACATTTTTTAATCGACGGATGAAATTTCCACAAACTCAGTACCTGGAAAGATTTTTATATTGACTTAAAAATTAAATATTTCTCAATTAAAAAAATCTCTCCATCAAGACTTCATGATCAGACTGATGTTAACACACAAAGAGACAGTCTGAAAACAATGTTATTGCGGCTTGCCTTGTAACAATAAGGATGTCTTGTTTTGACTGTACATTCATGAAATTTTACAGTCAATGTTATCGAACAAAATTTATTGAGAAATAAATCATGGAGGCTAAGGCCAGACATAATTGATCTTTAGCTTCTCGGAACTTCTCGATGCCGTTTCTCTTGGCCAGTCTTGGCTAATCTTGGGTCTGTCTGTTGCCAGTGTAGGACCAAAAAAGGCCAAAATTTCAATTTTTTATTGTGTCAATTTAATAAACGTTGCCTGAAAGCTCAATTTTTTTTCTGTATCAGCAGGAAATCGTTCCGGTCGGTTGATCCGAGAAGCTAAAATCAAACATGTTTGGCCTAATTTGTCTTTTGAACAAAAATGTTCTGAAACATTCAGTAATGTTTGTTATATCTTTTTGAATGGCCTGCAATGTCCTACATTGAAACATTCATTATTTTGTTTGTGGGTCTGCAAAAACCAAATTTCCTTTAAAGAGGCAGTAAAAATTGAGGTGTGGTAACTTGTAATTAATGAGGCTCTGGATGGGGTTTTGCATCCCCTGTCCGTTGGCCATTTTACTTTAGAATTCCCTGTCCGTTGGCCATTTTACTTTAGAATTTCCTGTGTCTTGGCCATTTTACTTTAGAATTCCCTGTGTCTTGGCCATTTTACTTTAGAATTCCCTGTGTCTTGGCCATTTTACTTTAGAATTCCCTGTGTCTTGGCCATTTTACTTTAGAATTCCCTGTCCCTTGGCCATTTTACTTTAGAATTCCCTGTCCCTTGGCCATTTTACTTTAGAATTCCCTGTGCCTTGGCCATTTTACTTTAGAATTCCCTGTGTCTTGGCCATTTTACTTTAGAATTCCCTGTGTCTTGGCCATTTTACTTTAGAATTCCCTGTGTCTTGGCCATTTTACTTTAGAATTCCCTGTGTCTTGACCATTTTACTTTAGAATTCCCTGTGTCTTGGCCATTTTACTTTAGAATTCCCTGTCCGTTGGCCATTTTACTTTAGAATTCCCTGTGCCTTGGCCATTTTACTTTAGAATTCCCTGTGTCTTGGCCATTTTGCTTTAGAATTTCCTGTGTCTTGGCCATTTTACTTTAGAATTCCCTGTCCCTTGGCCATTTTACTTTAGAATTCCCTGTGTCTTGGCCATTTTACTTTAGAATTCCCTGTGTCTTGGACATTTTACTTTAGAATTCCCTGTGTCTTGGCCATTTTACTTTAGAATTCCCTGTGTCTTGGCCATTTTACTTTAGAATTCCCTGTGTCTTGACCATTTTACTTTAGAATTCCCTGTGTCTTGGCCATTTTACTTTAGAATTCCCTGTGTCTTGGCCATTTTACTTTAGAATTCCCTGTGTCTTGGCCATTTTACTTTAGAATTTCCTGTGTCTTGGCCATTTTACTTTAGAATTCCCTGTGTCTTGGCCATTTTACTTTAGAATTCCCTGTGTCTTGGCCATTTTACTTTAGAATTCCCTGTCCCTTGGCCATTTTACTTTAGAATTCCCTGTCCCTTGGCCATTTTACTTTAGAATTCCCTGTGCCTTGGCCATTTTACTTTAGAATTCCCTGTGTCTTGGCCATTTTACTTTAGAATTCCCTGTGTCTTGACCATTTTACTTTAGAATTTCCTGTGTCTTGGCCATTTTACTTTAGAATTCCCTGTGTCTTGGCCGTTTTACTTTAGAATTCCCTGTGTCTTGGACATTTTAATTTAGATTTTTTTTAACCCTTTTGGTTTTGCAATATCCTCAGCTGAGCACACTCATCATTTTCAGTGTACATCTACTTTACATTACCTATTCTGGACAGCTTGAAGAATAATAACATTTTTCATCCACAATGTTAATCTTTTAAAAGTGTTGTCCTTACTTTTTCAGTCATTTTTTAAACCTACATGTACTTGATCACGGTGAAAGTTAACAATGCAGTATATCAAGCTTAATTGATTTTGAATTAAACATGGACAGGGTGTACCTTTATAATTATACACACAATGAATACTAATGATGGTAATTTCATAAAAATGAAGGCCTAATCATTATGCAGGGCCTAAATATTAAATGTGTCTGTTTTTCAGGTCATCTGGATAAGACTATATCAATACCTTAATTATGGTTTTATTACTAAGATAAAAAACATTGCCCTATTTAATTGAACGTAATGAAGTCAAATTAATTACTAAAAACATCACAATGAGTGCAAAAATATCTATAGGGGAGATGATTCCCCTTGTTGCACGCCCACTCATGCCCACTCATGCAGTTTGGTAGAAGGGATGGGCAAGAAGCCCCGCCCCCCTTCCCCCATTGAATTAATAACTTACATTATTCTGTGCTACAGTACTCAATGGTGCAAACATTGATCATCATGTGTCATATTATGCACCATGACCAGACTGTACCTTCTTTTAAATGTTTCACATACACTTATGGGTCAAAATTCTTGTCTCCAGTGTTTAATAATAATTCATGATGGCAGGAAGGCTCACGCAGGACCTCTTGTTGTCATTTTAGCGGGGCAGATTTGTCATGAATAGGGGAGTAATATTGCATTTTTACATAGAAGCATGAAATTTGGCTCATCGTTAAGAAACATCTTAAAGAATAAATTTAGGTAGGGAGATTTGACCTGGTTGACCCATGGCAGCCATTTTCCAAAATGGCGGCTAATTCTCTCATTTTCCTGCTTTCTGTGAAGTGCCTACAGTTTGACCATATGAAAACAATGATCATTATTTCTTCTAAAGGTCTAAAAAACACTATCAATTGATTCCTGCGTTGAACTAAGGAATTTTAGAGTGGTCAGGGTCCATTTTGTTATAACTGTTGAAGAAAATGCAGCATTTTCGCGGTTTTCCATAATTCTATGGAATCTCAATTAATATTTAAATAGACCACATATTTGAATTCCTTGTAAGAAGATCTTTCAAATGAATGGTAGCATCACTAGTTTCCGTGAATTCTTTGTCAAAATGAACCTCAGAACAGAAATCTTCAAAAAACTTATAATTTTCATTTTTTCCATTTCCGCTCCAAATTCATTAATGCGGGTACTCATTTGAAAGCTCTTTTTGTAAGGAATTCAAACATGCAACGTTTTTAAATATTTATTCAGAATTGGCGAAACCACGCAAAACTGCGAAAATACAGTATTTGAGTTGATAATTCTACCAAAATGAATTCTAGAAAGCCTGAAATTAGTTGAGGCTACTAAAAATCTTGTAGTAATGTTCTGAATACCCAGAGAAGGAATAAAAAAAACTATTTGCATGCATTCTATTCGTAAGAACTACACAGAAAGCAGCAAAATGGAAGAATTGGCAGCCATTTTGGAAAATGGCTGCCAGTAGTCATCTATGCTAAATCTGAGGTGGCTCCCTATCCAATTATATTTGTAGAGATGTTTTTTAAGTGTGCGCCTAGTTTCATGCTTCTATGTATAAATGCACTATTTTTTTACATACCTGCCCCGCTATTTGTCATAGACAAGGATATTAGCAAAACTTATGACACAAAAAATATGTGGCAGGTTATTTTCATCCCATCAAAAAATTGCATTGAAGTGGCAAACCCCCCTCCACCAACATTTTCTTTGAAATATCGTGTCAGAATCACTGTGAACATGTTTCTGGTGTTCATATGTCCATTGCATGCACATATTATCAGACTGCTCGTTTTGCACTTGCCCCGACAAAGATTTTTACCCAAATTGCCATTAGCTTCACACTGTCTTTGGCATCGCGGCAAAAATGACTTATTGCCTTCACCCCACTAGAATTTTGTTGCAGGTAACTGGAGTTGAAATCGGTTGAATACATATTATCAGTAAATGTTTCAACATAATATCACATAACATTTTTGCATTTTCCTTGCATCTGACATACTTAGTAAGAAATGTGATGCTTCTCTGAAACTACTAATCAAATATGGAGTGCCAGTGACATTTTACCATTGTCTAGCATCTGAAATGAAAATTTCTAGGAACTAGAAATGCGTTTGTTCAGTATAGTTGGTGCCACTTGTCCTTCTGCTCAACGCTGACTTATTTGGAGCAGAAGATTGCCTTCACCTGCATGCAGAACATTCTTTGCTTCGTTCACCTGAAGACTGGAGTTTTCAGCCTGTTCTGGACTCCCCTTTCCTTCTCCTCCTGCTGGCTGCGGTCCTGTTGGGTGGGGGCGTTCCTCGAACAGTGGCGTGTGTTGCCCCCTCCTTTGTATGACAACTGTTATGATTATGTATCTGTCATCTGTCGTCATAATAAAATTTATGATATTTACAACTCAAGACATTCTGTTTGTTGTCAGCCACTGAGATTCCAGGACATCGCCAGCATCAAGCACAAATATGGTTCAGTAAATACATTGGGCTCTGGAGGGAGCAGTGGAGATCATCTTTGTTATTCAGAATCCAAACTATTGGTGAAAAGAGTAGATTTGTTTCTGTTTGAATTTTTATGGTTCAAGAAATGCTTCTATCTCAATAACTATTGGTCATAGAGACCTGAAATAAACCCATATGTGTGCAGAATAGTCACTTTCTAGGTGGTGCGGATTTCAAGTTATAGGCATGATGCTAATGACGCACAATTTTAAAATGACATGAGATTTACCCCACCAGTAAGTGCCCTTTGATTGTAAATTTCATGTCAAATTGCTAAAATGTAGCAATTGGCAGTACCACTGCATGGAGTTAAACAAACTGATTCAATTGAATTTAAATCTATAATTCAGTTTGAATTATTTATTTGTGAGAATAGCCTTAATTAGACAGGTTTTCAGCCACGACTGTCAATTTCTGTGACACAATAATAAAATGTCCTCTTTGAGCAAAATCCCGACCCCTGATATTTGCTTAAAAAATGCACTGCTGCCTTAAGCATGTCATAAAACACAAGTGAAACTAGACAGGTACGAATCACATTTACGTGGTAAGTAAATAAACTGTCTGCTTCCAGTATTACGACTCTTGGAATGTGTCAAACAATAGATATTTTACTGATAAGGTGGCCGTTATCAATGTCGTCAACTTTTCCATTACTTTCTTTTGAGGAAAATACTTCCATTTCTTTCAAATCCCCTGAAATAAGAGAGAAATGATTAGTATAATTAATATGATAATGCCACAGCATAGAAGACGGGACTTGTAAATAATATTGGTTTACAATATTCATAGGTAAATGCCAAGCATTATTTTTTTGGTAATTTTTTTTTTGGGGGATTTTATTTTTATGTGGAATTTTTTAAAAATTCTTTTTGTTTTTTTTTTCGGGATTTCTTTGGTTTTTTTGTTGTGTCCAAAATTTTTTTTTTCTTTTAAATTTTTTTTGTTGGAAAAAAATTTTTGGATAATTTTCGGAAATTTTCATTTTTGCCGCAATTTTTTTTTTTCTGAGGAATTTTTTTTTTTTGTGAAAAACATCTTTTTTTTTCAGAAATTTTTTTTTTGGCGGAATATCAAACAGAAGAAGAAGAAGAAGGTAGTCACGTTGTAGTCACGCGTGACGAGAAGCAAGTGCCAGGATCATATTATGGGATGTCTGAATCAAAATTTTTTATTGAACCATCTGGAGCACTCCACTCGCCTGATAGCCATAAGGGACCAGACACCTCGCTTCGCTCGGTGAGCCGGTGACTCTGTCCCGTCTATAAATTAACATACAATTGGAACCTAGTAGATTTTTTTACCAAATGATAAGAGTTTTTCGAAGATATGTGTGGTTTTGATTTTTTATAAGTAGCCTACAGGTGCATATTTAGGGGGACATTTGGCCATGTTGACATTCGCAGTATTTTGTGGGCCCCCTTGAGGGAATTTCTAAGATACACCAATCTAGGGCTTCCATGTTCCGTGAAATAAATGAAGCGTTATGTAGATCTATGACTTACACTCAGTCGTTTCAGTGGGTTAGCGATGACTATCGCAATTTCAAGTGAACATTAAAAAAAAATTCCAAAAATAAAAGAAAAATTTAGGTACCACTCATAATTGTGACATTCGTCGCGTCCCTATCATCGTTCTCTATTAATTTTGCTGACTGAATTTTATTAAAATATGAAAAAAGTCAAAATTATATATGTTTACCTTTCTCCTTTTGGTTCTTGAGTTTCTTCTCATAGAAATATCGAATGTATTTAGTCGAGAGGATAGCGCCTCTTCCATCAACGCTGGCGCCATCTACATCCCCACCTCGCGCCAAAATGCTAGTGGCGGCCATCATAAACATTAATGAACCCATACCCGTGAAACAACCCAGCCAGAAGCCACCTGCTGGATGGTTAGGAAACTGGAAATGAAGTAAATGAAAGTTTGAATGCTGCAAAGTTGGATTTTTCTAAAAGAATACTTTATGAGGTATGCCAGGCACTTTATATTTAACTAGATAGTACCCATGAAAAGGAAATAATAAAAGTATGAGGAATACATTTTTATGGAAGAAAATATTGACATTTTGTTGTGAGTCCTGAGTAGGGAAAAGACGTAGTTGGGTGTCATCACATGATTAGCTCATGAGTTTATAGTAGGATCCCTACCCTTTGGGAGTCCAGGGAAAACCAATACCACTAGTACTATGACGTGAATAGAGGTGTGGATTACAGTGGATAGCATGTGTGGATATGGTGTAACAGATAACAGATAGTTCTGTAAAGATAAAAATCTTTAGTGTGCTTGAAAATATTAAGATTGATGTATAGCATGTCAAGATCCATGAAAAATTGGCAATTTGCATACAAAAACAGAATCTTGGAAAACAACAGACTTATAATATGATAATGCCGCAGCATAGAAGACGGGACGTGAAAATACTCGTTTGCATAGGTAAATGCCAAAGCATTATTTTTTTAGCAATTGTTGTTTTCTTTTTTATTTTGGGAAATTTTTAGTTATCACTTCATTTTTGGGAAAAAAAAATTTTCAAATTTTTTTCTATTTTCCATTTTTATTTTTTCTAAATTTTTTGTTTTCTTTGAAATTTTTTTTTTTTGGGAAAAAGTTTTATATTTTTCGGAAAATTTTTTTTTTTTTCGGAAAGTTTTATTTTTTGTGGAAATTTTGTTTTTTTTTCGGAAATTTTTTTTTTTTTGGGGAATTTTTTTTTTTTTTGGAATTTTTTTTTTTTTTTTTCGGAAAATTTTTTTTGGAAATTTTTATTTTTTTTTTCAAAATGGCGGAATATCAAACCGAAGAAGAAGGAGGAAGTCACGTTGTAGTCACGCGTGACGAGAAGCAAGTGCCAGGATCATATTATGGGATGTCTGAATCAAAATTTTTTATTGAACCATCTGGCTGGCTCCACTCACATGTTAGCTGTAAGGGACGAGACACCTCGCTTCGCTCGGTGAGCCGGTGGCTCTGTCCCGTCTATTATAGTTTATGTGACAAATTAATCATTGGCAATTTGCATAGATAAACAAAATCTGGGATAACAACAGACTTATATCATGGTCACACAACCTATTGCTTTGGCAATCACATTTCAAGTGTGGACTCTGTTGACCTGAGGTGCGAAACAGGTGATTATAACAAACAGTCAATGCCAAACAATGCTAAACAAGATAATCCAGCTTCCTATTTTGTAACAGGGCCTCTTGAAACACTGTCACAACATAAGAATATGTGTCAGAGACATGCACTTTTTGCCAAAGAATATCTTAATTGGACATTTTAACATCAATTTATCGACATGGGACTATCTACTTACTAAACCTTCATTGCAAGGGATATACCTGGAGAGGGCAAATTAAACATATTGCCCCGTATATGATAAAATGCAAGGTAAGAGATTGAAATTCTCCCAAAACCATGTCAACACAGAAAACTTTGCCAATTCACCTGGCAATTTTGAAACCCTTTAATTCAGTATCAAAGAAATCTGAAGGTGTACTTTTGCATAGATATAGCCAATAATGACTACATAGACAGTTCTGCATGGTGTTATGTTGCTGACAACAATTAGATTTATAGTAATTTGGCTTTTTTTTTAGACATGTGCTTTTCTCAAGACATTGTTATGATCAAACAGGAAGTGCAACAACAGTGCCACCTTACCTACACATGTTATATTATAGTTTATGTGACAAATTAATCATATAACTGATATTTTTTGTCAATGATATATATATATTTTTTCATTGCTTGATTACCTTAATGAAAGAAGAGTATGACAACCAGCATCCTCTCCAGAGAGCTACTGCGGCTTCACCAGCCCAGAGGTGCATCAGGAACTGAAAAGAATTACAACATTATTATGATTTAAGTATAAAACATTCTCATTGAAAGTCTGCTATCTAACCAGTTGAGCTACAGGGCCGCTACCTTAGCCAAGTGCTTAGGAGCAACCTATTATACCCAACCCACTAAACATACCACATCCCCCTAGTTGTCTGAGATTTTGACACACATTCGAACCCGCTACCTCAGAGTCTGATGCACCATATAGCACTCCCCTAAAAGGTCCGCTGTCGCTAAAGGGCTGGCCCAGGGGTGCCGGAAGGAATCGCGGGCGGCAGGGGCGGTCAGATGAAAAAAGGAAAATCATATTTGCGCAAATTTCGCGTGACAAAATTGAAATAGAGAGTGACAAATAACTTTGAATATATATAATGACTAATTTGTTCCTAAAATTAGAAAAATAAGGCCTAATAATGTTTTTTCTTTAAGATCTAAAGGGCGCCCCTGTCCCCCCTGCCCCCCTTGGACAAGGGCAGGAGGGGCAATTGCCCCCCCCTCCCCCCGCTGTTCCGGCCCCCCTGGCCCTGGGCTGGCCCCTTACAACCTATTATACCGAACTCACCATACCACGCCTATATAAGTGAACTGAGCACCTGAATGAATTTAGTAACATTTTTTAGCTTGATTGGACTTAAATTACTGAATTGTACTAAGCTAGCAATCTCTATAACAGCAATTTTCCCAGAATCTATTGAGTTCATAAATAATTCACTGAATGATAATATTTATCAAGACAAGGGAATTTCCCTAATCCTTTTCCGGTGAGCTGTTAGTGTTACACACCTTTACAATGACAGATATGAAGTTATGTGTAAAATATCTTGAATCACCAACCTGCTCCGTTAACACACATAAAATCCGTTGTTCTTTAATTTTACCGATATCCTTTATCATTTTGGAGACAGGAACTTGCATCAGGTAGACTATTGTTGTCAGGATGTACGCAACAACAAGACAGATGGCGCCATCAGTCGCTAACTCAAAGTGTGCCATTTTCAAATCCCAGATGACCCAACTGTTCCGCCAAAACAGGACGACAAAACTGTGCACGATGCAAGATGTGAAGGCGCAGTCCAAAATGTACCAAGTTCCATGTTTTTGCCACTGAAATTGTAAAGATTAAAGGTAAATGATGTAGTTCACAAGAGTAACCTCCTAGTGTTAATGAAAATTTGAGAAAATATGCCTTATTATGAGCTATTATGCTACAAAACAAGCTAAAAACAATCCAGTAAAAACCTTAAAAACTTAAAAATAAATTTAATTCCCGCCTTGGTTTTGGAAATTTTCGACATTACACCCCCCCTCTCATCGGTGAACCTGTCCACTACTTATTACGGGCTGTAGTTCGTAACTGACCCTGTTGACCCCCCCCCTTTAAAAAAAATACAATTGTATGCACAATCGTCAAAGGTGACACCTGAATGGAGTAGACATTATAATGTATAAGAATATGGAAGTGTATTGCTTGCACATATATATATATCTGGGGGGCTACCAAAAATCTGCATCGATCCTTAGGGGAAAGGGTACTAAAAATCTCCATGAAAACTAAGGGGGTATCAATCATTAACGGCAACTTCTGACAAAACTCACACCCCCCAGTCATAAATTCTGAACGGTCCCTAAGTAAGTTTGCAGGGTTCCCACAAAATCTTAAGACGGGAATTCCATGACTTTTCCATGACTTTCCATGACCAATTTTCGGATTTTCCATGACTAATGTCTTACTCATTGAGGTTCAGATTCACACCGAAATGAATTCACGTGATGACCATCTTTCACTGTCCGGCCATCCGATCAACCATCCAACTACCATAAGCGCCAAATGGGTTCAATTTTAGGGCGAATCATAGTCAAAATTTGAATTTTCCTTGACTTTTCAAAAATATTTTGATTTTCCATGACTTTCCATGACCACAATATTTTCCACGACTCTCCCTGACTTCCCATGCCTGTGGGGACCCTGTTTTGCTGGACTAATGGATAAGTAAATAAATGAGTTGCCGATCATGTGACCTTTGTGTTAGTTCCCAGAGACCCATGCAGACATCAGCTTCAAATTGCCATCGATATAATTCAGTACCAGGGCAGGGATTTTCACCTTAGCCCCCTTAACATATTAATTCTGCGGAATATCCCACACTGGTTATGCAGTCATTTGATGTAAACCAGTAAAATTATCACACTCTAAAAAAGTTCAGACAAAATTGGTTTTTTAAAATGCATGATGATGATTGACCATGTTGTTCAGTTGATGAGCACACTTTGAACAAAAATAACTCATACAAAAAACCCAAATTGGTTTTTGGACTTGTCCTCCATATCATTCCTAATATGGTTTTTGAAAATACCATACTGCTATAGACGTAGGAGGTCAATTAATTTTGGGGGGGGGGCTGCCCGAAAAATATTGCCAAAATTTTCTACCCGAAGCTGCATGAAAAATCGACTTCCTTCCTACGCCTATGAGCTCCTATGCATACTGCTGTATTGTCATGAATGATACACAGGGTTGCTGGAAGGAATAGCGGGCGGCAGGGGCGGTCAGCTGAAAAAGGGCAAATAATATTCGCGCCAATTTCGGGTGACAAAATTTAAATAGAGATCGAGTCACTAATAATTTTGTATTTGTACTTACAAATTTGTGCCTAAAATTCGTACAATAATGCCTAATAATGTTTTTTTCTTTTAGATCTAAAGGGCACCCTTGCCCCCCCTGGACAAGGGCAGGAGGGAGCTCCAGCACCTCTGATGCTACAGGTTTTTGAAAACCAAACTTTTATGAAAAAAAATTTGTTTTTTCTAAAAACCAAAATTGTCCTAAATGTTTTGGAGTTTATGGTGTGGGGCCCTTGTATTATCAGTCCTACTGGTCACTGAAGCAGTGTGGCGTCAGAGTAGGTGGGACTTGACCCGGCTTATATTTGCCGCAGCACTTTTTGGCTGCAGGTAGATGTTTAAAATGTATAGAGAAAAATGGTGATTGGCTTCAGTGTGATTTGCGCCACCTTAGAATGAAACTGACATCTAAAGAATAGGTTAAGAAGTTGAACCCTCATTTCTTGTAACCTTACTATTCTACATAACTTTGCTTGTTCTACATCAGCTAATTTAACATTTCTTCATCTTGAAGGTAATAAAATTAATACATTGTTTCAGAAAAGAAACTGCCACTTACTGATCGATTAAATCTCGTAGAGATTTTGTAGACTTGAGGATCTACATCCACAGAAACTATGATAGGTGGCGCACGCACATTCGTCAGTTGGCGCATTAGGCACAGTATTGATATTGTTGCGGAGAGGAATATGGCAGACCAGGTCAGCTGATCACCCCAGTAGCCAATCAGAATGTCGATAAGTATGTCGGTTAAGCTCCAGATTCCATGCCAGTGGCAGACATTGGAAAATCCAAAGAATGCTGTATAAATGTGATTTAAAATAATCCAAGTCCCGCAACTGTCATATTTACGACTAAAATATGTCCAAGGATCTTGAAGACAATAACACAATAACATGCCATTCCAGCCCACAAGACAAGTAATGGCGCCTCGACC
The DNA here is from genome assembly GCA_026936325.1 of Platynereis dumerilii. Classification (NCBI taxonomy): domain Eukaryota; kingdom Metazoa; phylum Annelida; class Polychaeta; order Phyllodocida; family Nereididae; genus Platynereis; species Platynereis dumerilii. The sequence continues at coordinate 19,648,629 of JAPTHN010000014.1, read as the reverse complement.
TAATTTGTAATTTGGATATAAGTAATAATCGATCAAATTCCACGTAGCCCACCAAAACATAACTGTCAAGGGAGCAATTATGACTGCTAGTGTCACATGATCAGCAATTGTCAGCCATCTTGTCCATCTCCTCTTTTCAGTGGCGGCCATTTTCAGTTATAACCTAAACGATGTAACACGCATTCGCTTGTAGGCAAATTCTGTACTTGTGCCTGCCAGTTGAATAGTAGTCAGCTGGCCAATTTTGTACTTGTTGGAGCTAGTTGACCAAGTTATTTCTTAGTTTGTTGGCAAATTTTGTACTTGCTGCATCCGGTTGAATAATTTTGTACTTGCTTTGGCTAGTTGACTGATTTTGCATTTTCAGTAGCTCATTGACCAATTCCGTACTTGTGGCGGCTAGTTGACTAATTTCGTAGCAGCCAGTGGGGCAATTTTGTATACTTGTAGTAACTAGTTGACCAAATTTTTACTTGGGAGTAGGTAGCCATCAGTCCATTTTTGTACAGACTCTACTTGCAATAGCTATTTCACCTATTTTGTACTTGCTAGTTTAATAATGCTGTATGTACTGGCCAGCTGTGTGCTTGCAGTGGTTGGTTAGCTGATTTTTTTACTTCGAGTGGCTTGTTGGCCAACTTTGTACTTTCCAGTTGACTGATATTGTTAAATATAGACCAGCCAGACTTGTAGTGACTTGTTGATCGATTTAGTACTCACAGTAACTTGTTGGCCAATTTTGTAGTTGCAGTGGCTTTTTGGCAATTTTGGTAGATAGCTCACAACTTTTGTTCTTTCTATAGTTGACTTTTTTTGTCTTGTTGTACAGTCAGTCATGTGGTAGCCTGACTTGTTGACCAATTTTGTACTTGCGACAACTTGTTGACAAATTGTTTATAAGTAGACTACTTGGACTTGTAGTACATGTAGCTTGTTGACCTGCTATGTATACAGATGACCAATTTTGAACTTACTGTAGCTTGTTGACTAATTTTGTACTTGCAGAAGCTTGTTTACCAACTTTGTACTTGCAAAAGCTTGTTGACCTACATGTATGTACTTGCAATAGCTTGTTGGCCAATTTTGCACTTACTCATTGGCCAATTATGTACTTGCTAGTTGACCAATTTTGTACTTGAGGTGCTGTGCAGACCAATTTTGCACTTTTGGTAAACATGTTTAGCAAATGATTGAATAATATATTGTAAGAGAGGATTTTCAGTGAATCCGTTGTAATTCATGTTAAACAACGTGGTGGTGCGCTTTCCTGTAAAAAAAAAAAAAAAACTCTTTAAAAGTGATTTGCACAGTGAAACAACATTGGATTAAAAGAGTTTTAATAACCAAAGAACTACAAGTACTTACAGAAATACACTGACATGTTTCTTGTGAGGTCATATCTTTATCATTGCCATGTTATTCTTTTTGGCCAGTATGCAGTCAGTGAGGTCATACGATATCCTACACTTGCCATATAAGCAGGACAATTGACTGATTGACTGCAACACTCACCACTGAGGCACATAACAGGCCTGTACCTGTCTATTCTTAATTTAAGTAGGATATTTAAAGATGCCATGCTCTGACAGACCCTACTAACTTAATCTGGACAGAAAATAGGTCACTTTTGAAACTGACCAATCACGGATGTTCTTGCATGGGTGATGTCTGTAAGAACTTCTCTGATTGGCTGATTCAAAAAATGACCTACAAGGGGAGGACTTATGTAAAGCAACATGTCACAGGAATAGCTGGGATGGATAATGCTGTCCATTTGGGTTTCTTGTTCATACCGTGAATCTAAGCTTTCACAAGTCCTTATGTAGTCATGGAAATATACCCTTGCCACCTGAATTTCCCTTGCCAAATCTGGCATGCAGGATCGAGTGCCTTCCTATATGGGTTCAGTGTAAGAATACACACATTTGGTGTGCATGAAAGTATACTAAGAAGCTAATGTCATATTCTTGTGTCAAATATTGTCAATCTCACTAATACAACCGATAGAGAGAAGTCTCTCACAGTCACAATTGCTCAACTTTCGGTTTCCATGGCAACCACAGAATGACTTGAAAATGTCTAAATTGCCCAAAATTTTGGAAATCCATTCCAAATATGCATGCTGAATTTTATCCTGTGAAAAATTCATAGTTCTAGATTGGAAATAAGTTTCCATATAAAAAAAAAGCCTCAAACTTTCTGAACACCCCTCGTATTTCTCTCCAGATGAAGTTGGCGGGTTCTGTCACAGCATGGTGCTTTTTAATATACTAATGACAGACTGAAGAGAAGATTGCTTTGGGCCTGTGACTCTGGTCGAAAGTTCCCAACGACAAAGTAAGACTAAATTTCACTATTAAGGACAGGGCTTGTTGTGACATCATTGATGTCCACAAACAGGTGAATGTACATGTAAGCACTTGCAATTCTTCAGCTGTAACACAATTTGACATGTGGGGTGGGTAAGACCAGATGACTAGCAGCTTCTGTTTTATTCTACAGTAAAATCAAAAAAGTTATGACCCCACCCCCCTGGAAGGAAGAATAAGCCACTACTGTACCCTTTCACAGCTTTAGGCTACATTCTCACGACGGCTCCCGGAGAACTATTTAAATCGGCGTCAAAGTATTTCCTGGTAATTTGGATGAATTTGGGTGATCCGCCGTCGACTTTTCACATCCCCCCAGGGGAAGTTTTTGTTCCCCTCAGGGGTTCCTAGAAATGGAAAAACTGCGCCGTGGATGTCAAAAAAGATTCAACAGGTTCAAACTTTTTTTCATGACGGCGGAACAGAGCCCAAAATTTTATTGATTTTTTGATGTCCGGCGGGGATTTTTTCAGTGAGAACGTCTCAAAAACATCTCCGGCGGGATATTAGGACATCCCCTGCCCCTGAGGGGACCTCTCCTGGCCCTGCGGGGACCTCTCCTGCCACTGGGGGGACATTTGAAGCCTCGCCGGCAGTTTTTGACATCCCGCCGCGGTGAAATAGCTTCCCTGAGGGGCAGTTATTGGTTCCCTGAGGGGTACTTTTTATATCTCGGGGCGATATAAAAGTATCCCTTAGGAGAAGGAAATTCCTTTCCCCGGCGAACTTTTGGGGACGGCGTACAACTTTTCTTCCCTGCAGGGAACAAAAAGAACCCCGCCGTGATATGCTTTTAATTAATTATGTAATGGTTTTATAAACATTGTATGTCGCCGGGATGGTCATTTTTTTCCTAGAATTCAACTCAAGCTACCCCTCAGTGGTAAAAAAGTTCTCCGTAACGTGCCGTGAGACTGGGGCATTAGGCTACCCCATAATCACACCTACCTTTACCTGCTTTGAACTACCTTTTAAAATTACATTAATTATAGTGTAAACCAACACCAATTAAAACTCAATCATCTGCATTGTGTTTTATTTCTCTGATGTTGTGCCACTTGCTAATAGGCCTATTACATTGCCAGTTTTCTGAATAGAGTTTTTGGGATGGGATTAAGTTGTAGTGAAAGGCAGTTGTAAGATTGGGGTTGGGGTGGAGAAAGAAGGCTAAGTTATAGGTTGAGTCACGTGACTTGCAAAATGATTGAGTCACATGACCTGCAAGATGATTGAGTCACATGACTTGCAAGATGCTCCCAATTTAAAAGCAAACAACAAAATGTCTTATAAATTTTCCCTTAAATACCAGCAATATACTGGTCATCAATTTCCAAGCCAAGATGATTTATCTTGATGGTGGTGGTACCTCCCCATGACACTATTTGCCCCGGTCTCCCCGAAAAGTTGTTTTCCAAAAACTATTCCGATAGTTAAAATTTTGAGATGATCAGAAAATACTTTGGCATATTATTGTGCCTTGTACATATCTTAAAGTATATTACGAACCCTTAATAAAACAGATTTGTTTAATCAGTGTGGCTATTTGAACAAAGCAAACTTGATTACAAGTTTATCATGACATGTGCAGGTTATTATTCTAATATAGTCATTTGGGATAATTATGAAAAACACTTTGGCATACTCTTGCACATATCTTAATGCATATACTGTAATCCTTTGATAGAAAACTGATTTTTTTTATCGGTGTGACTGTTGGAAAAAAAGTAAACTTGATTAAAACTTCATCAAGACATTTACATAGGCCCTGAAATATTGCCTTGAGCAGCAAGTATGAAAAAAAAAGATGTCATAATGATACTTACCAAATAATCAGTTTATCTTCTTAGCTGCTCCAAAATAAACGTTCTAGATGTCATTTAAAAAGTTCTAAAAACTTGTGGTATCACAAGACAATATAGATCTTGTGTCAGATTAAAACTTCTGGTCATGTGCTTCCAGAAAATTGTTAGTATTTGAGTAACCTGAACCTGTCCACACTCAAAAATGTCCAAAAGTCCCTATATATTTATCATTGTTCAATGTGACATGAATACAAGCATTTTATAAGTATACTGGCTATCATATATCAGGCCTATATATATATATAGTTACATCACTATTCAGTATCTGTGTCAAGTACCAAATGATAATATAAATGATAATGCATATTCATATCATTTAATAAATTTAAGCACTCCTGGTTTGTAGCAGCACAGAGCTGCTCTTACCCCTAGATTTATGCAAATCTTGTTAGGGGGCGACCATTTAATAATCAGGGGAGGGCTTGGAGTTTTCCTCAGCGGGAAATTATATATTTCACGGTAACAGCAGCCGTAATTAAAAAAAATATTCACCCTAAATCAAGCACACCTTACAATGTATTAAGAAATGCCCCCTCCAGAAATTATTTATTTCAAGACTGCCCAAAAAGAATTTTTTATTTCTGCTTTCTTTTTTTTAACAGCATGGCAGCCAGTAATTTGCTATTTAAATGAGATCTAATGCAGCTAGAAGCATAATTGTTTTTTTATTGAATGCAGTAACACCTACTCTATGCTAGTTCAAAGCTTCAGCTTCTCATCTTTATCCAAAGAATTTTCTTAATTAATTTCAGTCAACTGTGTCTAAAATTGTCTTTATTTCTTTAAATTGACATTGGCATAGTCATGGTACTGCAGTAAAAAAAACGACTCGGTGAAATTTTTTTTTTTTTTGCCATTTGTTTGACAATATCTTGTTTATGATATATATATATATGCAAATTTAAAAATTAATCTGTATGATCGTTTTCCTAAAATTTGATTACTGCCAAAATTGATGCATGCAAAATCTGCAATTAATTAGTGTGTTGGTGCCCCTTGAGCTCTTACAGAAAAAAAGTATTTTAACCTTTTTCTTCAAATTTGTGGCAAAAGTATTGGTTTACATCCATGGGAAGACAGCTTTATTCTGTGGTACATAAACAAAAACTCAATTTGTGACTTTTAAGCAGTCATCAGGCCAAACATGCTGTTACCATGGCAACCAAACGAGTCGGTGAAATTTTTTTGTTTTTCATTTTTGGAATGTATGGGTCCCATAGAGTACCTGTGCAAAATTTCAGAAAAATCTGTATGATCAAACTACCATACTTGAGTCACCTTAAGATTAAGTGGTGGTTCCCTTAGCACTGTGGAGGTCTTTCTCTTTCACTAATCTCTTTGAAACATACCAGACATTCTCCTCAAGCTTTAAACTTTCAACCAGTCACTTTTGGCGCCCTTCTGTTATGGAGAAAATTAAAGAAAGTAAATGTACTGGCTTTCAGGGGTCAAAGGTCAATCATGCCTTCTTCTTCTTCTTCTCCTTTGTGTGTCTGTGTCTGTGTTGGAACCTCTATCTGTTCTTCTTAAAGTGCTTGCATCAGGTTGCACGTTATTTTTTATACTATAATTATCATTAACAGTACAATGGTTATAATACGTTTTTCATTTAAAGTTACCTTCGTTGTAACTATGTCATTGAAAAATTGATTACAGTATACACAGAAAATCAGTTGGAAAGTCGTTTAAATTAAAATCCAGGTCTTGTAGTTCATAGCAAGATCCTCAGACCATTCACAAGCTAGCATGAGGGTTATAGACCGTTCAGAATTTATGACTGGGGGCGGGAGTTTTGTCGGAATTGCCGACAAAAATTGATACCCCTCTTTGGTTTAATGCAGATTTTTAATCGTCCCTGGACAATTGCGCATACAGATTCCTGCACCTTTGTGCGTATGTGGCCACTATGTGTGCATGTATTATGATTTTTTTCTTAATAGGCCTATAAGTAGGGCTGCACGATAATAGGCTGAGATGCGATATGCAATAACTAAGTCTCATATCGCGGTGCCGATAAATTGAGCGATAAATTCACAAACAAGAGATTTACCTGTAAACCCCAAAATTGTAGCATAAAGTTCGAATTTCATAAGAAGAAATTCCCACTTTAGGGCAAAAATACAGGAAAATTTTAAAATTTATTTATCGCCCCTTTGTGCGACAACATTATCGCCCTACTTGATACGCGATAACGATAAATTTGTAATTAATTGTGAAGCCCTACCTATAAGTTCAAATTTCATACCCCTATAAAGGTATTGTAAAAAATTAGTAGGCTACCTCCTTGGGCCAAACAGTCTTCAATTCTGAACGGTCCCCTAACCACCAAGAATATCCCATACAGCTCACACTCACAGAGGAGTGTCGAGGCTGCCTGTGACACAGTCTCTCATACCATACTATCAGCCATAGTGTCTAATAGCAAAGATTACTTTTCCACAGAACAAATAGCAGTACCTAATATATTTCAGCAGACCAAATAGCAGTGCATAACACTAGGCTACTTGGATATTCCAAATAGCACTATATGCTACTACTTGGATATTTGGAAAAGGGTACAAAATATCCCACATGATATTTGGATACTATTTCATTGCAAGATATTAGGTAAGATGCTTTGTTTTGAGAAGCTTTGTCAGATGATATTTCGTTGCCATTCTTTATACAACACAAGAGGGCGCTTCATGTCACCTAAATTATAGAGCTCTACAATTTTACACTGAGCACCCTCTTGTGTAGTACGATCCAAAAATAGCGTCTAGCCATGAGACACTGTTGGGACACTATTTAATGTAGATCTTTTGGTTGTAACAAAGTATAACGAAGTTTCTAACGTTGCCCATTTGAACTTTTGGAAAAGTACAGTAGATGATGAGGCATAGTTGCACTGTTTGGATATTTTGTGAGGGATATTTACACAGCATGGTTAGGGGAGTAGGTATTTGGACAAAGAACTATTTGAGTGTCTACATTGCATCCGAAAGGTATACCCAATTAGCTAATAGGGCACACTCTAAAAAATTACCCGACACTTTTTAGAGTGCATGTAGACCATTCGGTTGTAACATCCTTCCCTTTATCTTTAAAAAAGTCACTAAAAATATTTTTGGCCAATTTCCTAAGTCAAAAGCAATAATGCTGCACTGAAATATCAATTGTGATGAACTTTTTTAAAAACTGGGAAGCGGATTGTATTTCCATTTAGTTTGTTTTCCTCTGCCCCAGTATTCAATTCCCAATAAAAAGTTCACCACATTAGATATTTAGTGCAGAATTAGTGATCAACATGACCTTTTTTTTATTTAATTGTTGTAACAAATAAGTTTTTCTCATCCAGGAATCCCCAATTTATGTCAGGTTAGGGGGTGGTGATAAATCATGGAAAAAATCACATTGCTGATAATCAAATGGAAACTATTTAGGTTTTGTTAAGGGTGAGCAATGGTTTCCAAAAAGGTATAATACATGTCTGTAGCATTATTATTGGTCCCTCCCAAGACCGATTGAAAGTTTTGTTCATTTTCGGTTGTTTTTTGCTTACTTGTGAAGTCGCGGTTTGCTATATCTTTCGCCTAGTGATGTGTAGGTTAAGTTTATTAACACCATTGGCTTCAGTATGCAAAGAGCTTTCATTTGAATACCAACATCACTAATCTGCCCCATTTTTCAGGTGTAATGTACTGATAATGCAACGAGATAAGCTACAAAGTCAGTTCTCTTGTGGTATATATATATGGCTCCCATAGAAATGTTGGCTAAAAATTTACAAATCAAGTTTCTATATCAGTTTTTTGCCCAAAAATCAATGTTTATATTTTTTCTGATAAAATCTGCTTGTTCAATTCAATGTGGTGGACAAGATTCCATCGGACACACAAAAGTATCAATTTTGCCCTATTTCACCCGGTATTTCACATCGAGTGATAATTTATAGGTTGATTTAGATATATATTACTTTTAGGTCAAGGGATTCGGTGCTTTAAAGCCATATGAGCAGTGATTCATGTAATAAATCCCAAGTAAATGAGGACATGACTGATGATAATTTGTCCAATCAAAGAATCCATAGTTCACTCTAATTTCAGTCAAAAATTGATAGTCAAAACCAAGCGAGACGTTGTTTCTTTGCATCTTGGGTCATGCAACTTATTACAGTCTGTCACATTGTATAGAAAAAGCGAGGACCAGTTATCTGAAAAATGCACTTTGTGACTCTTGACAGCTGATGAAGTGTCATCTTCTCTACTTTCAAAATGGGAAACATAGAGGCTGTTTGATTAGTCATGATCAAGAGAAGGCCATTTGACTCGTCATAACTGATTTTAGAGTGAAAATCAGATGCATAATCTTTTCGTTTGGCTGTCACCAACAAGCGGGATAAGCCTCCTGAAATCAAATTGACAGTATTGGTTTTATGATCATGACAAATTATCATTATGATGACACATGAAGTACCATTTTCACAGTGCAACAGTCCATTCTTTTTCTATTACGACATTGTTACACAATCCTGAGTACTGACTCAAATATTATTCACTATTAAATTACCTATCAGCTTGCCATTGTAGTGAGATCTTTGAAAAGTCTTTAGGTATGTGTTTATGGAAACATATGAATTGCTTTTTCCTTGCTTTAAATAGTGCCTGTCACTGCCTGATGAATTTCTTGACCTTAGAAACACAAAATTAGTTCTCCTTTGTTAATCTATATAAAGTACCTGGCAATTTTGACAGTCATCTTAACAGGAATTTTGTGAAAACCAGTTTCTGGACCGGAAAAGCAAGGCTACCTTCCATTAGCCACTCTAAGACGTCTTTGCAACAGTACAGTTATTAGGCCCTACAGGCCTGAAAAGGATAAACTGCCATTCCGGAATTTTTGCCGCAGTCTAGGATGATGGATATAAATGTATGGTACTTTTAATGGCTATAACTTTTAAGCATATAAAAAGGAATTTATTTTCCTCTTTGCAAAAATGTATAGAAAATGACTTGCCATTAGGACATAATTAATTTTGAATTAGGACTGAAATAGGATTAAATGCTTCTCGGCGGTCACCTTATCATCCATTTTTGCAGTCATCTTTGATTCTACAAGCAGTTACATCAGAAAAGGATGCTAAAATTCATAAACATTTTCTATGCACCTATATATCCAAGAGTATGCATGTTTGGCAATTTTGCTCGCAAGCTCCACAGGGAACAGACTCATTAAAATTGTCTGATTATGATATTTCAATTATATATTATAATTTAAATGCTTAAAATGGTCAAATATACATCAATACATATCATGTTGGTACTCATTTGAAAGCTCTCTTTATAACGAAGACAATGGCACCATTCCTAATGGGATAGCTGTTACCTACATCAAGTAATCAATAACCGCGATTTCAAAAAACGTAATAATTTAGCTCAAAAGTTTATTATCTTCAGATGAGCTTGGGAGGGATCAAAAATAAAGTTACAGCTATGTGTAATACATCAATTTGCAGCATTTTTCTGTCTTAACAAAGTTAGGATAGTTTCCATTTGAAATTGCAAAGTTATTTTTATCACCACCCCCTAGTCAGGCGATCATCGATGTTTTGTTGTTGTCTGAGTAGTTTTGCTGGGAAACAACACAAAAAATTATTCAGAGACATAAAATAGATCATACTGGTCAATTATGTAGGCCTATAAAGTATAGTCTTATATTATGCAATAGGCCTATAAGTATTGCTTCCAGGGTCTTTTAAAATATTTCTTTTAGTCACTGATCGAAGTATTAAGCATGACCAAAGCCAATTTCAAAAAGTGACCTAACAACTTTTTTAAGTCGATGAATTTTTTGGATAAATTGACACCAGTAATTCCAGGGGTGCCGGAAGGAAATGACGGCAGCAGGGGCGGTCAGTCGAGAAAGGGTAAATCCAATTTGCATGACAAAAATTTTAAAAATTTTGAATATATACTTAAGTTCACTGTAAATTAAGGCCTAATGGTGTTTTTTTCTTGACGATTAAAGGGACAACCTTGCCCCCCTGTTCCTCCTAGCCAAGGGCAGGAGAGTAATTGCCCCCCCCCCTCCGCCCCCCCCCCCCCCCCCTGTTCTGGCGCCCTTGGATCATCATTCCCAATTTTAAACCTACACAACAGTTCTCACAGTGCTCCTGAAGAAACTAAAAGATTTTAAAAAATTCTGAAAAAAAAGCCCTTTCATACTTTGAGCCTGTGAGCCATCGAGACAGTCGGGAGCTAGGACGACAACGCTCTGGTGGCAGAAATGACTGTATAGGTTGTGTCTAAAGGACATAAATGTGTCATTGAAAAATTTGCTGTGCACGACTTATCTAGACTATCTTTAACCAGTTTTGTTACGATTGGTAGTTTCTTCAGACTTGTCATTGAGATTTCCGGGTTCTGAAGCAGGCACTTCACTCATTGAATACTTACAATAATTTTTGCACAGGAGGTTCTAGGACCTTGCACAGACAGTTCTACATAATATTTGGGAGATTCAATACAGATTGGTCTAGAACCTTCTGTGCAAGGTATACCTATCTAAAGTATATGTGAATTGATTGACAGCAGAGACGGGACTGGCAACGTCTCGGGCCTGTGGCAAAATAAGTCACTGGGCCTCCACGTATATATTTTGGCATTACTCCATTTACGCCACGGTGGAAGGGCCCTTACCTATATACACATTGCTTAATAATTGTATTGTATTGTATTGTATATACTATCAGTCATGCACTGCAATGCAGGCACGAAATTCGTGGTGAGCCTTCCACAATGATACAGCTCAGGGCAGCCATAGTGCGGCGCCCATGGGCAGAGACAAGGGGAACATTGCCCAAGGTTCCCATGCCTTAGCATTCTCCAGTGTTGGTGACCGCCGTATGATGATGAGTGATGAGAAGACTTGGAGTCTGGAACATACCCTATTAATTCAGAGATGTCCAGGGTCTTTCAGTTGCCCCAGCACAGAACACTGGATACAACCCGCCTCCATTTAATGTCCCATGGGCTCGGACCAAATTGAGTTCCAGGAGTGGGAGTTGAACCCACGACCTCACAGCCAGTGGTAGCACAAAGAAGCGCCTTTAACCATTAGGCCACGGGGAACTCTATAATGTAATGTAGCATGCTGGTCAGTAGCTAGAAATTCCATGTGTTCTGAAATGTCGCCATGTTCAGGTAATATGAGAAGACACTACAAATTTTTCCAGAATATAAAAACTTCAACTTTAAGACCTCCTAGAAGCAAAAAGAAAAGAAGGATTTGGAATTCAGCAAATTGTTCAGCATATCAGTCTGACCAGAGCCATTGGCTAAACAGGTGAAAGCAAGTTATTTGAAAGTGTTTTACAAGGTGACATAGCCCTTCATTGAGGACACCACCCGTATTTTGGCAACTGCGTAATGATTACAACATTTTCCATTGGGCTTGTAAACTTTAGATATTAGATATATGCATTGCTGCCACTCTTGCTAAATTGTTGCAAACTATGTATGATATGCTTACAAAAAAAAGGAAATTTTAGAGTGAAACTTTGTAATGACAAATGTCAATGGGTAAAATCAGACGTTGCTTGACACTTTAGACCATACCTACACTGTAAAATTGGAGGCACTGTTTCAGCTCAATTGATTGAGTGAGATGGTTGCACAAGTTGATTGAGCTAACATAGATTAATGTCTTAAGCTGAGATAACTCAAAATACCGAGCTGAGACAGCTCAAAATACTAAGCTATGCTGACTAAGGTATTCAAGCTGAGAAAACTCAAAACAATGAGTTGTGCTGAGTAACAGCTCAAAATATTGAGTTTTGTAGACTTATTGATCCAAGCTGACACAACTCAAAATTTTGAGCTGTGTTGACTTATTTTTAGTTGCTTTTGATTTATATCAGTGTGACCTGTCTTATAGTTATTTATGATTATGAATGTGGGCTGTAATCCCAAAATATTGTTAGATCTCTCAAGGGGTTCCACCTGATCCAGTATGCTTCATTTTAGCAGATCATGGACAGGCCCAAGATGCATTCAACACGGACCATTGCATCACAAGGCGATTTAAAAATTGATTTCTTGTGAATAAATTCCAATGGCCTGGGGCTCATCTGAGTTGGTTTTCAGTGCTAGAAGCCTATATTTGAACACACTCTGACTTGGAAATGTTGGTAGACGTGTGTGAAAGCATGCATCCAATTACTCCCACAATTAATTTGAGAGAGATAAAAAATAAAAAAAGTGACCAGCTGAAGTGGTGTCCTACCCAGTTTTCTCTGGGATAGTGTAATATAAATGTTCTTTTTTCTTGTAAGTAAAGAATTATTTAAAACTAAATGCAGTGTTATGAGAAGTGCTATATGTGGTATGGCTGAGAAGTCAAGCTATCTACAACAACTGAAGCTTTCATGTTATCACAGCTTATTATCCATCCAATAACTATGTATCCTTCAATTTTTTTCATAGACTTGATGTCATGCTGAGACTGGGTGGCTATTGGTCAGTGGAGGTGTGAGAAGCAAAGCTATATGTCATGCAAGGCTTTTTTGATGATGTCAAGCTCTATGTACATTCTCATTGGTCATGACATCAAGCAGTTGCTCTTAAATTATACTAAATTATCATTGTGAAGGCTCCAGTGTTATTATCATCACTTAGTCAATGGCATACATGGATACTCAAAGTATGCCATGGGATGCCAGGGTAGCTTGATTTGAAATCTTATTGGAAGAAGATGAGGAAAGGGAAGGTTTTATGATTTGTAATAGAGAACATCTGATCCCAATATCTGTTCTCAATGTGCATCAACTGAATGCAAGTCTTAAGCTGGGGGAGGAGCTTAGTGAATAGCTGTAAAACACAAACAAGACTTCCACTAAATCTCACAGCTCGTTGAATCCCACCTTGACTGTCAGTGCATTGTTTCACCATGCTCAATCACCAGGAACCAAATCTATAACTGAAACTTGACCAACTGTTTGCATAGTCAGGTGCAATGAATAATAAAAACCAACAAAATTCCATTGATATGGAACTGTTAAGGATTTGTTTTTAAAACTGTTTGTTGGTGCTAATTATGCCAGCCAGTTTGATTCGCTTGTCAGCATGATGTCAAGCTCTTCAGCAGCGCATCACACAGAGCTGCCAGGCCAATAGCCATCCTGTTCCAGCATGACATCATGCTGTCGGTCTGAGGGAAAAAAATGAAGGATACATAGTTATTGGATGGATAATAATGTTATGATTCATTTGGACAACTTACAGCATTGAGCTATCATACCTTGACAACTTATAGGATTGAGCTATCATAGCTTGAAAATTATTAACATTCTCAGACAGCTCAAATTATTGCTTCAACACAGTTTTCAAATTTTGCAGTGTACCTCAAATATTAATTGATTTTCAAAGTTTTTTAAACCGCTTTTTCGCGTCTAAATTACCTATTGAGCGCATATAACAGTAGGAGTTTCTTGCAATATCTCTTAGCGTACCGACTTCGTAACGATTGACAAAGATGTTTTGTACACTCGATTGTGTAGAAGTCGTCAGGTTGCCCTTTGAGTCATCCCACAGTTGAATGTCATCAACATCATAGGCGTACAGGATGGCCATTTTGCAGGGGGGGTGCCGCTATTTTGCCCTGAAATTTTTAATTTAGCATGTTACGGATGTGACGAGGGCAGTGGATCTCAGTGGCGTCAGTGTAGACGGGGCTGGTGGGGCACTCTTTGGCCAAAGCATACCTATTTTTACACGCCAGGGGTGAGATGGGGGGGGGCTAACCCCGCAAAATATGCCTATGATCAACAAGCACTTTATTGAAATTCTTAAAAATGCATCTGTGCATCTGTACAATGATGATTTTGACCATTCCAAAGCCAATATTCCATCTTCTCAATAAAATATCCAGCCAGATCAGTATTTCATGATACCTACTGATATTTGTTGGTAGTATTCTGTGTTAAACTGTAAGGTTGCTTGTGTCTTATCATGTAATTGCCATATGGGTTGCAGCTGGTTTGGAGTGATGGTTCCAATGCTATGATGAGGCGGGGTTGGGGGAGAGGGTTACTCAATTGCGGGTCCAGGCACAGGCCAATAGTCACATATACAGTTATACACGTCTTTCTTACTCTCAATGAAATAATCAAGGTTGAAGAGTAAAGTGCTCCCTAGTGAGTAGCCAATAAAAAGTTTGATTGAAAACACACAATTGGCACTCTTCGAGAGCATTCAATCAACTTCATTGACTGAGTAGTCTCACAGATGTACCTGTAGACAATTTTCACCCACTACAATGCATTACACACTGAAATTAAGGGTTATTTACCTACCCAGGACAAAACTGGAGTTGGCAAAGACGTACATCACAAGGAATTCCCTTGACAGCCAATCAGAACTCAAGAAATGAGAATATCCAGCCAGGATAGGTTAGGGATGTTCTAGCATGGGTCCCAGGGCTAGGGATGTTCCCAATTCTTGAGTTCTGATTGGCTGTCAAGGGAATTCCCTTGTGATGTACGTCTTTGCCAACTCAAGTTTATGCCTTTGCTTTCCAATAGAGGGTGCTTGACATGCACACCTTGATTATTTCATTAAGAGTAAGAAAGACATATATATATTTACACATGTGATCATTGACCTGTGGTCCAGGGTTCGAAATCATCTCTTGCTGGGTCACCTGGGTCATTGTATGATTGCTGTTTCATCTTTTGCCTCATTGCCATGTCCTTCTCCTGTCCTAATCAGCCTATACCAAGTGCATAATTACAGGATGTCAAGCCCCAATCATCCATCCATCAATCTGATGCTATTGTATTGTTGTTGTATTGTATTGTATATACTATCAGTCATGCACTGCAATGCAGGCACGAAATTCGTGGTGAGCCTTCCACAATGATACAGCTCAGGGCAGCCATAGTACGGTGCCCATGGGCAGAGACAAGGGGAACATTGCCCAAGGTTCCCATGCCTTAGCATTCTCCAGTGTTGGTGACCGCCGTATGATGATGAGTGATGAGAGGACTGTGAGTCTGGTACATACCCTATTAATTCAGGGATGTCCAGGGTCTTTCAGTTGCCCCAGCACAGAACACTGGATACAACCCGCCTCCATTTATGTCCCATGGGCTATGATGATGCATCATGATCATTGTAGGCACTTTCAGAATGTGTCCCTTGAATTTCTGGGTCATTTTAATTAATCAAGAGAATATTATGTCAGCCCATAATATATGTCAGCCCAGTTAGCTCAGTCAGTAGAGCACTCGCCTCACAAGCGAGGGACCCAGGTTCAATCCCCAGGCTGGCCATCATGTCATTCCACGGCATTGTCGTTTGCATCAGACATTAATTGGAGGTGCCATGGGCCCAGCTGTAAGTGCGTCTCTGACTTATAGTCTGGTTACCCACGTTAAACGTCTACCTTTACCTGTACCTATTGATCAAAGACGTGGGCATAGCTAAATACAGTGAGTAACAAGGTCACTTTTATAATGAGAATTGATGCATCTATTTGCCTTTATTAGTTAACTTACTGAAATTCACGAGTACTCATGCTTCGCATTACAATACTGGGATGCATTATTCAATTTTAAATACTGTGCAGCATCTGTGAAATTCGCAGAGAAAGAATTTGTAAAAAGATTGTTCTGGAGGTCTATAAGTCTCAGACAACCGTAATTCATCATTTTCCAGGTCACAAAAATTTATTCTGGACGATTTTCACTTTCAAAAACGGAATTGGCCTTTTTTGTCTGTTGTAATGTCTTTACTTTTGAATTGAATTGAATTGAATTTATTAATTTATATAGCGCTCCTATTTGAAAAAACATTCTAGGGCGCTGTACAATAAATAAGGATTATGATAGATTAAAATATATAAAGAAATGTAAAAACATGATAATGACTAAAATAAATTAATTACTAAAAATAATTTTACCACGTTAAAAACATAAATTGGTAAGACGATAAAAACTAAGTTTATAAATAAATATTAACAAAATAATTGATTGAAGTGAAGGGTAGACTTAACGCACATAATATGAAAACAGGGATGAAAATATGATAAACCCACTGGCCACGTTTGTTGCCTATGGGTCAGTTATTTATTAAAATATTCATTGAATAGTTGAGTTTTTAGTTTCTTTCTGAAGGAGTCAATATTATTACATTCGCGTAGTTCTGATGGTAGATTCAATTACTTCTATGATCCACGGTTTTGAATATAAAGTTCATTGAAGCATTGTCATCACAGCAATTTTTCCAGAAAAAGAGTTGATCAGTGCACAAAATTTCACACTTGTACAATAAGAGTAGTCCTACATGTATTAGCCGAGGCTTGTCCTGGACCAATCTGTCTGCCCGCCGCCAAATGCCCAACCTGCAGATGACCAACATTTAACACAAGTGATTACATAACCCTCTTTTAACAAAGCTCACCAAAGATACGTAGTGTAAAAAGAACATAAATGTGCATTTGCGTGCAAAATTCTGTGTTCTGAGTTGTAATTATTTGCAAAATGAACAAAAAAGATGAAACTTGTGTACGTGTATTTATAGTATATTTATTGGTATTGTTACATTGTTGTATCATTGTATGACAGACACACAGAAAAACTGTATACAATGGTTATGACAGAAATCTATTGGTTGATGTCAATTTTCTAATTTTTATAGAAATGCTCTGCTGAAAAAATAGAACAACTGAAGCATATAATTGATTGTCAAAGAAAATTTAAGAAAAAAAGAGCCTTATTTTTTCCATCCACTTACTTGCCATTGACATTAATAACAAGCCAGTTACAATATGATACTTCAATTGCCATTTGAGTATAATGAACAATAAAACACTATAATAATATTTGGATTACACTTAGAAATAGGAATAAGAAAGGTTGTTCAACATTTGGTATAGTTCTATTTTCAAATAGTAAGCCTTTGTTTCCATTTATAAATTTAAAGTAATATGCTTCCATTTATAAAATACTCGTAATTCTAGATTTCAATTTACAAATGGGAAAAACTCTGTTTCCATGAACAGCAAGCAAGCTCGTGTGAATTACCAGCTATTATGATGGCAAAAACATTTTCTTAATTAAAACATACTGTTGTAACAACATCAATAATGTCTTTAGCTTGCACATTTTTATTTACAATGGTTAAAATGTCTTTGTATTGCCACTTGTTATATACAGAGTGATAACAGAGACTTCAAATTAATTATTCACCACTTAGCAAGAGCAATCAAAGAATCACTTTTTGCAGTTTCCACATTTTCATATCTTTGATAATTCCAACTAACACAGAATGGAGTGGATCTTTTATGACAAACTGTTTATAATAACATTTTACGAATAAAATATTTAAGCAAAGCATATTTTTCATTACTTTCCACATTTCAATGTGCAATTTCAGAAACATCTATATATATTTTTGTTTAAGTTTAACACAAACTATTGAGATAGTTTCTAAACTACCACTTGAAATAATTTTTTGTGCACATATTCATTTACAAATTATCATGCTTTTGTTTACACTGCACAATAGCAACACGGAGTAAAGAGACATTTTGTAAAATGACCACATATCAAAGTATTGATTTATAATGAAACAAATTTGTCATTTTACAACGCAAGTTTACAAGTTTACAAGTTTTATTGGGAGTCCAAATTCAGAAACATACATTCTTTTGAGGGTTGGAGCCCGCATGAACATGAATGAGTAAACAGATATGACACATTCAAGTATTAAAAATTTGACAATTGTGATAAACCACCATATAGTGTTAAAATAGGTATAAAAAATAGAACTTGTGATAATAAAAGTATTACATAAGAACAAGTATGACTTCAAATTAAAAACAATTTAAATCTAGCCACAATAGTATATCATTCAAGTTTCCACTAACAAATAATTATTGTAATTTTGTGCTTTGCCACAAAAACTACAGGCTATAAAGAAGCATGATTATCTGCTGGTTTAATAAGTCTCCACATTTTCATGTACAATTTCAGACGCACATATATTTTGAACTTCAACACATGCAAGGTAATGAGATAATTTCTAAACTACCACTTAAAATAACTTTTTTGTGGACATATTAATTTATCAATTATTATGCTTTTGTTTATGCTACACATAGTATACAATAGCAACATGGAGCAACAATATATTTTGTAAAATGACCACATATCAAAGTATTGATAATGAAATATATTTGTCATTTTTACTTAAAAACAACTGTTATTTGATAAACATGCAGAAAATAAAAACATGAAATTTCTTTAGCAAAAATAACTTAATTCTGTTCAAACAGTAAATTGCCCTAGAGGCTAAATTTTCTGAATTACTGTTGTGAATTACAAATAGTAAATAATCAAACTAGTAATTTTGTGTCATTTCCAGTTTCTTAACGTTTGCAAAAGGAGCATAATTACCTGTTGGTTATGAATGGTAATAGCAATAGTAGATCTTAAACTGAGTAGTATAAGGTGTATAAGGGTGGGCTCCATACAAAATATTGACTTCACGATCGTTTTCAGTATCCCACCTAAACCATTCTTCTTTGACCTTCATGCCCCTTACCTCTTGACACTGGGAGTCAGACTGGTATTTAAAAAGGTAAAAAGGTTTGCGGTTCGGCAGGTCGATAGGAGTGCTTGACGGGCCATCCGAGCGACAGCAGAAGAAGATCAACGTGTTTTCATCGTATTTGCCATCTGGGAGAGAACCAGACGCACGGTTTGCATTGTTAGTATTTTCATCATCCCAACGCATAAATCCTTGTGAAAAACCTAGAAAAAAAAGACAGAATTTACTTATAATAAAGTATGTCATTTACACTGCATAATTTCAATGAATATTGATTTATTTACTTGAAAATCATTAAATGTCTATGGTATGGAGGCTCAAACACTCTTAAAAATGTCGGGACAAAATTGGTTTTTTAGATTCAAAATGGTTTTTTGAAAAACCAAATTTCAATGCAAAAAAACCAACATGGATTAGAGTGAAAGGCAATTTTTTTAATTTGCAGAAGGAATTTGTAAATTGAATTGAATCTGGTCAGATTGATAATTCGAGTTTAATGATAAAAATAATTATCATTTGATAAGAACAGTTTAATAGGCAAGATTTTGTTGGATGTCCCTGTCTTAAATTTTTCAGTGAAAAATTGTGTGTGCAAATAATTTGTGGACAGTCTTTGTTCTACTAATGTTTAATATTCCACACTGCTCAGGTATATTAATTACTGACATTGGAGCTTTAGTCATTCTCTCCAGGGCTTCTTCAATCTTCCGGTGTATGGAATATAATTCTAATACCGAATTTGTTGTTGTCTTCACACTCAGAAGTCACTCTAAAGTGTGGTCCATATTAATTACAACTGTATTAAACAATTTTTGAACAATGCCCGTTAATTTTAAAACTGTCATCTATTTATCATACTTGAGTTATGCCAACAAATACCTTCTTAACCGGCAATAACCGCTGTTTTAATTTCATCTTTTTTTTTGTAAAATTTTTCTATGTGTTATTTAGCTAGTCATGTACTACTGTAATTGTCGGATGATTAGCCTGTGGCTAATGTTTTCTCGTTGTAAAATTCTCACCGACGTAAAATAAAATGATTTGATTTGTTACATTATTGATTAAAACAATTAAACTAATATGTAAATGGCACTGCCATGAAATTCGCGCAGCAATGTCATAGAACTACTGCATTAATCTTCAACTTTCCATGCAGAAGGCCAATTTATCTTTTTAAAGGACTGGGCAAATAGGCTGATAGATATAAGATTAGATAGATAAGATCAGATCAATAGATAAGATCAGATCAATAGATAAATAGATAGATAGATAGATAGATAGATAGATAGATAGATAGATAGATAGATAGATAGATAGATATTGTTGATGTTACATTATCTGAGATCAATAAAACCATAGCTATTCAGAGGTGACTGTTTACTATTAGACTGTTACATAATTTGTTGATAGTTAATGAAGATTATGTAACCTTAAGTGTTGTTATGATTTCTTACTTGGTGAGCCATTTAAGTCATGAACTTTTGTATTGACTTTTAATTTTCAGTCACTTCTTATATCAGGGGTATGGAAATAATTATTTCCAATATTATTACACATGTTGATTTAAATTCCTGAAATATGTCACTGGAGGTTGCTATAGGACAAGACTGAAATTTTAAAGCTATTTTGGAAGATATTTAAGGTAATTTAATTATTTACCAAACTAAACTGTGACTAAACTACTAGCTCCACCTTTATGGCAACTACAGGCACTTCCTGTCCAGGCAGTCACTGTAGACAGGAGCACCACACAGAATGAGCTGTCCTTGTGCTAAGTGAGCTTCGCTCATGGCTGCCTTTGGCAGCCATGAGCTGCGCTCATATAAGTTGTGAGTACTTGGAATTTGGGATTCATTAGTGATACAGATGTTTTGAGGCGATGCTTCAGCCATGCGCTGATATATGCTTTATTACTCTATTTAGCGCCATTTGCCCTTAATAATTGAGCACAGGCCTCCCACCAGGAGGCCAGAGGCCAAATGTGGAAAATCAGGTGTGAACCTACGTAAGCAGAACCGGGACAAGCATCGTACGTAGTAAAATGCGGACGGACCAATTTCGCGGAACGGCGGGCCGTGGGATTTCGTAATAAAATGTGGATGCGCTGTTGCGGAACGGACCGCTTTTTGTGGGGATCTGCCATAATAAAATGTGGATGGGTCAATTATATATATGGAACAAGCTGAATTTGCTTTAAAGTTGCCTCTATTCTTTTTTTCTTTTTTTATTTCTTGTTAGAGTGTGTGAATTTTTGGAGTAAAATCTGAGATGGTCAAGTCCGAGGCTCTTAGTGACTTGGCATAGAATAACATATATATAATATTAATATGCAACAAGGATACTTTCATACAAAATACTAATTTGTTTTTTATGGGTCATCTAAATTTATTCTGGGTCTGAGTCTCAATCTGAGTCCAGGATCACATGCGTAGAACATGAACCCACTGCATTTCACTGAAGCTGTGTGAAAAAAAAGTAGTTAAAAAAACTTTTTTCGTACAGGTCTAAAAATCATACTTGATATGCCCAGAAAGTAATATTAAAATGAGTTTGTAATATGAACGGAAAATTTTTTATGCAAAAAGCAACAAAAACTCCTTGGAAAAAAATGCTGGGCATTTCTTGATATTAATTATATATGTTTTGATGTGATGTACTTTTATTACAGATTTCGTATTAGTGTGCCATGTTCTTTTCAACTGCCACAGTGCTCTTGTGATGTCAGTATCAGCATAATGATTTCACAGTTGTATATTCGCAGTTTCAACTGTGTCACTTGGAACCCATACTGATCACACCATTACAAATTCACACATACGCTGTTAGATTGTTGCTCAACATTGATTATTCAGTTTGATGTTTTGAACAATATCCAGCTATATATAATGCATGGATTTTGTGTATAACTGCCATCAGTTTTAGCACTTTTACAACAAAACAAATTCATTCGTTATCATGTGCTGCTCCGTCTTGGCAAAAATAATATACTCAGGATCCATTCAGAATTTAAGACCTAAGGGGGGGGGGAGTTTTGCTTTGGGGCATCCTTATCACTGATTTCCAATACTGTTTATTTCATGATCGAATTCTTAGTCTCCTTGTCTGGCCTTTTCCCAAATTTTTAGGGAGCAACTACCCCCCCCCCCCCCCCATTTCTCGTCCTCTGGTATGCCCATGCAACACCGCCATATTCACTTCCGAATCTCTCAAATCTCAATTCTGAACAGTTTCTTTGGCGCAGATCTCACCTAAAAGGCTGAAAAGCCACAAGGTGCTGCCCTCAATGAGAAATTTTACAACAGGACACCATGAATGTCCATGATGGATCAAGCAAGTGGCTCAAACATATCAATTTCACCTGCTCCAACTGAATCAAACAACCATACCAATGAATGCAGATTAATCAATTGTCATTCACACTTAGACAGCCCGTAAGCCTGACTTGTTGGTAGCAGTTGGAATCAACACTCAAGCTTGGAGTGCCAATAGTGATGTCAGTATTGCAATACTGACATCATCTGGGCATATATTCACATGGAACATGGCACACTTATACAAAATCTGTAATAACAGGCACTGTCTTAAAGAATATGTGACCTGATGTTCAGAGGTTATGACGAAAAGAAGTCATAGCAGTGGTCTATCTAGAGGATCTCAAGCAGATGGGGGGGGGGGGAGAGCCACTCTTTGCAGTTTCAAAATGTGAACAATTTTCATCTTAGAGGGCATTTTGGGAGCACAGGTCCAACATGCCAATTTGTAGTTTCACCAACAGTCCAAACATTCTTCATTCCTCGCAATTGTAGATTAGAAGAAGACAAAGAAAGACATGCTATTTCAAGCATAGGGGTTTTTGCACCTATTATCTTTGTAGGATACAAATATATAATATACATAGTTATATAAACAACGAAAATATTGGTGCAAAACCCCCTGGTGATTTCAAGCTCTATTTGAATGATATGGGGAGGGTCCAAGCCACAGCAGCCTGTTCTTTTGTGACCTGAGGGAATAGACTACAACATTTCACTTGAGGTGCTCATTCCTGCTAAATTGGACAGCCAACCACCTTCATGACCTAAAAGCTAATTCTTTATCTGCCTACAGTCTTTTGGGAGGGGCCTTCTTTTCTCAATGTTCTGTTGAAGCGCTCTGCAAGGGCTAATTTTCCTAAGCTTACTGTACCCTTTATCCTACTAATACCGTCATTTAATGGCAGCTGTCTGTATCCATCTTTCTTAATGTCTCATCGTAATAATTGGAGACAAATTAAGTTTTTCAATTTGGAATTGAATATTGCTGAAAAAGAAGATTTTCAGATGTTGACATAAACCTTCTTCTCCACTGATTAAAAATTATACAACTGAATATTGAATGTCTAATTGTTGAGATATTGTTGTAAATTGTTTAACTTAAACCATTGAACAGTTGAGCACCTACTGTGAATGAGGCAAAAGTGGTTATAAATTATGGCACATATATGAGCGCAGCTCATGGCTGCCAAAGGCAGCCTTGAGTGAAGCTCACTTAGCACAAGAACAGCTCATTCTATGTGGTACTCCTGTCTTCAGTGAAGTGCCTGTAGTTGCCAAAAAAAAAGGATCTAATAGTTTAGTCACAGTAAAGTTGAATAATTAATTAAAATATGTTAAATATCTTCCAAAATGGAGCTCATTAAACTCCAGTCTTGTCCCACAACAGCCTCTTATGACACTTTTCAAGGATTTAAATCGGCATATGTCTATCAAACATTAACCTTTGATTGCAAGAAGTGAATAAAAATTAAAAGACAACGAAAAAGTTATAGTGGAGCAACATAAGGCCAATTTCCAAGATGGACCACAGGCAGCGGTACAACAAGTAGTTTCAAATACCAAAATGTGTGGAAAATTCTCTAGTTTCGGGAAATGTACATGAAAAAGAGCGGTTCTTGGACTAACTCGACAGTTTTGGTTTCCATGGCAACAGGTCCAAAAACACCAATAGCTCAACATTTTCTACTAAATGCTGCTTCAAACTGAAAATTAGAATCATTTGGCGAAATGCATTCTCTTGCACAAGGAAAATAAGTCCATTATGGCAAACATTTTCAAATGAATATGAAGTTGGCCATGAAGGAATATTTCAATAATGGAAAATTCACTTTAGTGAAACTTGTTGCAATGGAAACTATGAAAATCAACAAAAATAAGCAATTTTGACAAAAAACCAAATATTTGTCAACTTGGGTTCCAGTTTGATTAATCAAATATTGGGAAATTTTTTATGTATGTGATAACCTATTATCTCACAATATAATTTATAAACTTTTACATGGTTACCATGGCCCACAATTTGTTTATCTGCATAGCAACTAACTGATTTCTCCGTTGTAAAAGTGTGGTTCTGTTTCACATGTCATACCACTGGCATCAGTGATATTCAGATATAGCCACTGAGTGACAAAATCCCCTCAAATACCATTTTGAGATTATGTAGGCCTATTCATAAAGTACATCTTTTTAAGATGGAAATGATGAATATTAATTGTGGCACATATATGAGCGCAGCTCATGGCCGCCACAGGCAGCCTTGACCGAAGCTCACTTAGCACAAGAACAGCTCATTCTATGTGGTACTTCTGTCTACAGTGAAGTGCCTGTAGTTGCCAAAAAAGTGGATCTAATAGTTTAGTCACAGTTAAGTTTAGTAATTTTAAAATTAAAATATGTTAAATATCTTCCAAAATGGAGCTCATTAAACTCCAGTCTTGTCCCACAACAGCCTCTTATGACACTTTTCAAGGATTTAAATCAGCATATGTCAATCGAATATTGGAAACAATTATTTCCATAACCCCTGATTGCGAGAAGTGAATAAAAATCAAAAGACAACGCAAAAGTTATAGTGGAGCAGCATAAGGCCAATTTCCAAGATGGAACACACAAAATGTGTGGAAAATTCTCTAGTTTCGGGAAATGTACATGAAAAAGACTGGTTCTGGGGACTTATTCGACTGTTTTGGTTTCCATGGCAACAGGTCCAAAAACAAAATAGCTCAACATTTTCTACTAAATGCTGCTTCAAACTGAAAATTAGAATCATTTGGCATTGTCTTGCACAAGGAAAATAAGTCCATTATGGCAAACATTTTCAAATGAATATGAAGTTGGCCATGAAGGAATATTTCAATAATGGAAAATTCACTTTAGTGAAACTGGTTGCAATGGAAACTATGAAAATCAACAAAAATAAGCAATTTTGACAAAATACCAAATATTTGTCAGCTTGGGTTCCAGTTTGATTAATCAAATATAGGGAAATTTTATATGTATGTGATAACCTATTATCTCACAATATAATTTTTAAACTTTGACATGGTTACCATGGCCATCAATTTGTTTATCTGCATAGCAACTAACTGATTTCTCCGTTGTAGCGGGGACGGAATCCGTCAGAATCTCCATGAATTGTGCACTTGGTGACAAGTTTTTGAAATTAGGCATGGGGACTTATATGACCAACGGGGTTTCAAAAATCACCGCATACAAAGTGAGACACCCCCCCTGGTGGTTGGTATGCACAAAATCCAAAATGGCCGCCACGAAACATGAAAAACACCATATCTCGGTCACTATTTGTTCTATTTTAATGTGCAATACATCATTTTCCACTATTTTAATAAAGGAAAATGTGTTTTTGGTGTTATTTTGTAGCTCAAATGTGAATTTCAGTGTCAAAGTCACTGTGTATGGCTGCAATAAGATGCGAAAATGACGTCTCTTGGTATTTAGTATATTTTAGGATTTGTCACGAATATCTGACTTGCATATCTGACTTAACAACATATTGTCCTCACTCATTATTGTCATGAAAAGTTATGGGATGAACAGATGCTTAATTGTGTAGTTCCTGGAAGATTGGATACCATCCCATTTAGTGTCCAAAGGGCCCAAACGTTGCTTGTACATGCCAATTTTAATCCACATTTGACAACCCATTTTGTACATCAGAGGCTTGAAAATTACTAATGTTCCTGTGTTTTATAAATATGTTACTGTGAGAATTATATCGACCTATTCACATGAAACTCTTGGCTGTCTTATACACTGGTTAATGTTTGATAATATATACTTTTTCAAGCGTGAATCATAAGGGTGAAACAAATTACATCAATAGGATATTGATATTACTCAGAACTACTGATCAATCACAACTATTATAATTGAGATTTGTTAATTTATATCAATACCAGTGTGTCCTGGGTCAATTCTATGTGGGACAATACAATGTATATACAGACTTAAACTCGAAAAATTGGAAATTGAAGAACCACCTCTTCTCTGGTCATTCACATGGCAGATGACTCAATCAAATTTGTAAAAAAATTGTCTTTTGTGACTTATGGTGAAGAATATGTGGGTTTAAATGGTAAAGAGAAGTCAGTATGCATTCATGTTCAATTAACCATGTCAAATGAGTCCTTGCTTTTAATCAAGTAATGTTCCATGATGTGCATTCCATAATCTGGCTTATTTTCTCATAATCAGTCAGACGATGTCAGTCAAAGGGCAGTTGTACAGTTTTCCTCTATTTTGTGAGATACTTGTATTGAAGAATGCCATGAAGTTTGTAAATCTAGACTGGTCCAATTGATGGAATTTTACAGCCCATGTTATGCTCATAAGAAGTTAGTAATGTCAGTGATGTTGAAAAGCAACATTGAGGAGATAAGGACCAATGGTTTGACAATTTGCTTCTCTAATAATATTATTTCTCTCACTCTTTCACAAACCTCTTGGCGTTGTCTGAGCTAGCAGAAGTGAATTCTAAGGGAAAGTTGTACTTAATAGCCCACCAACCTCTCACTTTTCTATGGTGGGATATTACCTTCTCATCAACGCCAGTGGCCAGCCATCCAGCAAGTAGCCTACCTTCCTACAATTGTGCAGTGGATTCTCTCCTTGATTCATGTTTGGAGACACTATGCGGGGTGGATGTATGTCCTTGTGTGTGATATAGCACCAACTTCCAAATATGTACCCCTCAGTCCAACAGGCCTTCATGAAAGATGTGTTTGCTGTCTAGCATTGTAAGAAGAAGTTCTCTCACATGGTCCTTGTCTAGTGTCGAGCATTGTATCAAGTTTGGAAAGAGGATGGAAGAGCAAAGGGTCTTTATTGAGTCAAAGCCTGAAGTCCTCAGGGCAGTTGAGGAGTTTTAGGAAAGTAGCTGACATTGATGAGTTCTTCAGGCATGAGAGACTCCATCCTAATCAGTACACAGTAAATGTTAGTCTGGGACTAAATCTGCTGCACTGCATTGTCCTCCAGTCCAGGTATGCCTGATGCTGGTTGTTATGCAGCAGGAAAAAGAATACTGTGGCACTGTCACATATGGCAGAAGTGGTTTACTTTGTGAAACCTTGGCATAAAAAGGTATTAAGTATAGACAAAGGAAGTTATTACCTTACATGTGGAGCTTGGTGTTAAACAGCACATCCTGAGTAGATGGATCGTGGTTCAGTGGGACGCCTACAAAGACTCAAGGGTCCAGGACATGTACCAGCTGGGGATAACATCAGAAAATCAAAGTCTTCCTTAAGTTTCCTCAGCACCAAAATAGTTCAATCATAGCTGAAGGTCTTGAAGGACAGCCACAAGGAAGGCTTCTTGTATTTTGTGAGCAAAGAGCCAGAATAAATCTGATTCTGCATTGTTATCAACAGTAGTGGTCGAGCTTGTCCTGTCCTGAGTACCAGGTAAGTAAGTGTTTTATCACCCTGTGAGCAGGAAGAGGCTGACACTCCCAATGATGCACTTACATAATGTTGTTGTTTAGCAAGGCCATGCAAAGGCCCATCTCAGTCCTTTGAATGACAGTGTCATGGTACTACCAATACTTCTTCAATAATTTGGCCTATTTAAACTGTTTATTAGGTTTGGCATGGCAAACCTTAACTATTTAAGTCTGAAATCTTAATATTTCACAGTGCTTGCATTATTTCATGTCATGATAGTTGCTGATTGGACATCATGGTATTCTTGGAGGGCATTCCTGAAGTCATCCTGACATGTTTAAGCATTAATCCAAGATTCATTAATCCAAGATTCAGCATGTGACTAAATTGTTTTAGCATTAATCCAAGATTAATTAATCCAAGATTCAGCATGTGACTAAATTGTACCTCAGCGCATACAAGTAATAGCTTGTATATGGAGTTGTACTTATGAACAGCAAAGAGGGATACAGTCTCCCAAAAGGTAAGAAGGCAAGTTTTTATAAGTTGACTCTTTCTTGTTGCATTTGAAGTAGACACTCCTTTTTGCAAGAATCATCTGAAAGCAGTCACTCAGCAATGACCATTCCTGGTGGGTGAGCTGGACATGTGCCAAATCGAGATAGCAGATCCCTGGATCGACTTGTCACATTTGGCTCAAGTATTTTCTCTATAACTTCATGGTAGATATACAGTAGCATGTTGATGCAAGAGAAAGTGCAGCAAAACCAGCTGCCTGCACTTCCTTGTTTTAATGCATGGGAAGTGGTCTGAACTGCATCATGAAGGTTCTTTTTCATGGCCCATTTTATCTTGTTATTGACTGCCATCATAAAAAACAGAAGTGTAGTAGACAATTTTTTGATTAGCCATGCAGCACTAATAATTTATTTTTTAACCCAAAAAATTTTTATGCTGAGTCTTTGATCACTAGCTACCATTTTCTTCAACTCTTACCACCTTGAGGTTTCATGCCAGTTCTAATAGTTTTGGCATTTCGACTCGGACGAATGTTGACTTCAGATGTGCAACATTTAGTCGAGTATAATGTAATAGTTGCAATGTCAATAAGTTTAGTAATGGTTTATTTATCTAAGAAGAGTTAAGGTCTTTGTGGATATCGGCCACCAGGGGCGACTCCCACTTTGTATGCAGTGATTTTTGAAAACTCTTTAGTCATATAAAACACCATGCCAAATTGCAAAAACTTGTCACCAAGTGCACGATTCTGACGGATTCCCTCCCCGCTATTGTAAAAGTGTCGTTCTGTTTCACATGTCATACCACTGGCATCTGTGATAATCAGATATAGCCACTGAGTGACAAAATCCCCTCAAATACAATTTTGAGATTATGTAGGCCTATTCATAAAGTACATCTTTCGCAATTTGTATCGATGTTTTAACCTATAAAAAAACTTGTATGTAAGAATTCTTAACAGTACATCGATTCAACAAGACTAGGAATTTCTCTGGCGATATTTTTTATTTTTTCTGTGTTAAACATCACTAAAGATTGTGTACATCATCTTGAATACAAAACTTGGCCTTAAAAACCTTAATAAACATCCGATTTTAAAAATTTAAAAAAACCTGCACATATCAAGTAAACTCCTCCGAATTCAATGCACTTATTAATTTTGCTCTTGTTGCAATATTAACCTCGCAAAAACCTTTTCGTTGTATTACGTTGCAATGATTCAAAGTTCCATTGACCACTGCAAACCAGGGGCAGATTCATGATTTTTTTTTGTGGGGGGGGGGGTATTTTTCAGGCCTGACATCACACACTATTAAATAGTACTGAAAAACATGTACACTGTGCATGTGTGAACAATTAACAAACTAATATCCAAACAGGTGATTTTAAATATATATCGGAAGTTTTTTTAAATTTTTAATTTTTTTTACAAATCCTTGGTTATGTATATATTTTCATGAAACAAGGGGAGGGGCTCTGGATTTTTCTAAGGGTATTTATTTCATAGAAATGCCTACTTTAAGATATTAAAACCTTTCATTACATGCCACATACCCTCAGGTTCATGGTAAGATTGATACAGTACCCTTTTTTAAGGGTACTTTTCTTGTTAAGATGGAAATAATGAAAAATGCACACTGATGTATAATGGACAGCAATGGGGAACATTGTTACAAACACCTGTTTCGAACGTTGGTGTTATCTCGCCTATATTTCAGGCCCGAGATTTACCTGAAAGGTGCTGAGGTCTAAAAATGCAATTTTTCTCACTTTTACCAAGAAAAAAATAATAAATCAACTCTGAGTCGGTAATGTATCACTCCCAATGGCTAAGTGCCAATCTTACCAAAACTGCCTCTTTTAAAATTATATATTGGAAAACTCATGCAGAGGAACCCCAAACAAATAAACAAAACAGTTACTTAAAGACAGTGCAGAGTGAATATACTATTAAGTTTTTTAATAAGGTTTTCATAACTGATAAATTTCTTGTACACTTCAATAAAATAAAGTGTAGGCTTATAGTATCATGGTGGATGCTACATGGTATTTTAATTAAAGTGTTTACAAGGAGCTTGCAGGTGAACCTTGAATGAATAAACAAAACAGTTACTTAAAAGTGAAGAGTTAGCACACCTGTCCCATGGGACATGTACCTCCCTTCATGAACAAACAGTATTCCCCCTTTGGCCAGGGTTGTCTTCCTGCTGTTCCTTCTTACGTTTCATCATAAAGTGGAAAAAGCATGCAGTTTAACCTCCATTTATGAATAAACCAAATAGCAGGGAGGGAATCCGTCAGAATCGTGCACTTGGTGACAAGTTTTTGCAATTTGGCATGGTGTTTTATATGACTAAAGAGTTTTCAAAAACCACCGCATACAAAGTGGGGGTCCCCCCTGGTGGCCAGTATACAAAAAATCCAATATGGCCGCCGTGAAAACAAATAACGCCATATCTTTGTCACTATTTGTTCTATATTCAAGTGCAATACCTCTTTTCTAATATTTTTGATGATGCCAAATCTGTTTCTGAGTTTAATTTGGTTGTAGAATGTGATTTTAGGGGTCTCTGATACAGCCCTAGGTGATTTTTTGACAATTTTTTTTTTTCTGTTAAAGCTTCAAAATTTTTTGGGAAATATTTGAATATGAAATTCAATCCAATTTGGAGATTATTTCATCAGAGTTGAAGGTAAGGTCCTACCTACAACCTGTCTTGGTTAAATGGTGTCTTATCTTCTCAAATAACTCAATAAAATGACAAACCGCTTTTGAGTTAATGTCAGTTCTCATTCAGATGATCATTGCATACTGTACAATGATGATAATTGAAATATTGTAGTATAACTCCCACAAAGACCTTAACTCTTCTTAGATAAATAAACCATTACTAAACTTATTGACATTGCAACTATTGAATTATACTCGACTAAATGTTGCATATCTGAAGTCAACATT
The DNA here is from genome assembly GCA_026936325.1 of Platynereis dumerilii. NCBI lineage: Eukaryota > Metazoa > Annelida > Polychaeta > Phyllodocida > Nereididae > Platynereis > Platynereis dumerilii. The sequence continues at coordinate 19,617,613 of JAPTHN010000014.1, read as the reverse complement.
CTTCCGAGTCGAAATGCCCAAACTGTCAGAACTGGCATGAAACCTCAAGGTGGTAAGAGTAGAAGCTAATGGTAGCTAGTGATCAAAGACTCAGCATAAAAATTTTTTGGGTTAAAAAATAAATTATTAGTGCTGCATGGCTAATCAAAAAATTGTCTACTACACTTCTGTTTTGTATGATGGCAGTCAATAACAAGATAAAATGGGCCATGAAAAAGAACCTTCATGATGCAGTTCAGACCACTTCCCATGCATTAAAACAAGGAAGTGCAGGCAGCTGGTTTTGCTGCACTTTCTCTTGCATCAACATGCTACTGTATATCTACCATGAAGTTATAGAGAAAATACTTGAGCCAAATGTGACAAGTCAGTCCAGGGATCTGCTATCTCGATTTGGCACATGTCCAGCTCACCCACCAGGAATGGTCATTGCTGAGTGACTGCTTTCAGATGATTCTTGCAAAAAGGAGTGTCTACTTCAAATGCAACAAGAAAGAGTCAACTTATAAAAACTTGCCTTCTTACCTTTTGGGAGACTGTATCCCTCTTTGCTGTTCATAAGTACAACTCCATATACAAGCTATTACTTGTATGCGCTGAGGTACAATTTAGTCACATGCTGAATCTTGGATTAATGAATCTTGGATTAATGCTAAAACAATTTAGTCACATGCTGAATCTTGGATTAATGAATCTTGGATTAATGCTTAAACATGTCAGGATGACTTCAGGAATGCCCTCCAAGCATACCATGATGTCCAATCAGAAACTATCATGGCATGAAATAATGCAAGCACTGTGACATATTAAGATTTCAGACTTAGATATCTAACGTTCGCCATGCCAAACCATATAAACAGTTTAAATAGGCCAAATTATTGAAGAAGTATTGGTAGTACCATAACACTGTCATTCAAAGGACTGAGGAGGGCCTTTGCATGGCCTTGCTAAACAACAACATGATGTAAGTGCGTCATTGGGAGTGTCAGCCTCTTCCTGCTCACAGGGTGATAAAACACTTACTTACCTGGTACACAGGACAGGACAAGCTCGACCACTACTGTTGATAACAATGCAGAATCAGATTTATTCTGGCTCTTTGCTCACAAAATGCAAGAAGCCTTCCTTGTGGCTGTCCTTCAAGACCTTCAGCTATGATTGAACTATTTTGGTGCTGAGGAAACTTAAGGAAGACTTTTATTTTCTGACGTTTTCCCCACTTGGTACATGTCCTGGACCCTTGAGTCTTTGTAGGCGTCCCACTGAACCACGATCCATCTACTCAGGATGTATTGTTTAACACCAAGCTCCACATGTAAAGTAATAACTTCCTTTGTCTATACTTAATACCTTTTTATGCCAAGGTTTCACAAAGTAAACCACTTCTGCCATATGTGACAGTGCCATATAGTGCTGTGGCAATGGAGCACATTTGGGAGATGACCCTAACAGAAGGTATAACAAAGCACAACCTATACCACCTTGTGCAGAATATTGTCTGGGATCTGAAAAATATGGTTGTGGTGATCTCAAAGGTGTCTGACATGTTCAAAAGAGCATATATCTGATGTAAAGTAAGTTACGAAAATGAAAAAAATTAAAAATCACTTTTCTGCCTATATGGGCTCCCCTATGAAACTTAAATGCTTCAAAATGGTCCTAACTGATGCCAGTGGGTGTAGAATAGTATATTATAGGTTAGTTATTTTAATATTTTCTATATTTGACAAAGCAGGGGTGTTTTAATGTCAAAAATTAGCAAAAAAATTTTTCATTTTCGGATTTCCGAGCCACTTAAATTGCATAATACCAGAGAACTATTCATCAAATGTGAACATATTATACATCAAAATTTTCCTTATTTAGTCCTCTATCCAGTGGTATATAACACATGTAGGTCTGAGTAATAATATAGCCACAAGAAGACAAAATGCTTCCCCTTACCCTTATTTTTCGAAAATCGCATAAATTTTGCATCTGCAACAAGAAATGTGCAAAAAGATATTTAATGAACAACAATTGACCACATTAGCAAAAGAAGCTGTGATGAATGCAATTCTCCTTTATTCAGTACATTTTGGGTGATTTATGGGCTTAATTACTATATATATGGTAGTTCATGCATGCATTATGGCACAGTATAGGAATGGCCCCCTAATCAACACAATCACGATGTCTGGCATTTTCTACCAGCAATTACAACTTGCATGTATGTCTGATATTTCATGTTTCTCTTTCAAATTATAACTTATTCAATTACAATGTTTAATATTTTCTACATTGTGCGATATCATTCACATATAGGCCTTGTTTTTTATGACCATGAACTCTAAATCAGATGTTGTAATGTCATTATTAATTATTTACATAATTTCGTGCAGTAGGCAGTGTTCGAAATAAGGGGGGTCAAGGGGGTTTTGACCCCCCCAAATGCTATAAGGACCCCCTCAAATACATTTTTTAGAGGGACCCAGGGGGGTCCTGAAAAAACCCCCTCAAATACTAAATGTGCATGATTTAATCCAGAAATGGGGTTTTCAAAAGTAATTTTCTAGGATAATACATGCTTGAAACACTCAGAATTCATTTCAGAGTACATTACATGTAGTCCTTTCTGAAACCCTTCAGCTTCTGGGGGCCTCTGGTAGCCCGTGGATCTCCGGCGGCCCGTGCACCTCCGGCCCAAAAAGCTTCGACCCAGGCGACCCTTCGGGCCTTGTCAGTGACAGACCCCCTCAAATACCATGGGCTATTTCGACCACTGGCAGCAGGTGTTGTGTTTGCTTTTTTGAAAATGTCTTCGTGCTTGCTTTAAGAGCTTTTCGATAAGTGACATAAGATTTTTTTGAGAGCAAGTCATACCCCAACAAAGACAAACAAGAAACTAAGTTTGCTGAAAAAAGCTTGCATCAGAAAGATTGCAACCTTTTTCAATGCAACAAGATTAGGAGGGTGATATTGCAGATAGGCTGCAGTGACTAGCCTACAAAGAAGACATAATCCCGGGGACATAATAATTGTTTTGTAAGATCTTGTGGAAGTATAATTTATACACAAGCATAGAAAAACTAAACCTGCTACATGTATGTGCTACAGAAGTTTATTTCTGAATGCAATATTAGTTCTACTGAACAATAACCAAACACAACCATGTGCAGCTGACATTATCTAAATGCACAGCTTGTAAAAATACTCTTGGAACCATCCTGCATCCAACGAAAATTCTTACAAGAGAATATCCCAGAAATGTGAGAAGAAAAATGCTGTTGTATGTGGAAATTGAAACAGCATCTTGACAATTCAGAGGGTTTCTTCTGGTCACTGAACACAGACGCAAAAAATGACATCATGCAGTCAAGTGAAGTCACAATCAAGAAAACACTGCAAAAAGCATCTGAATTGCTGGAACACATAGCAACTGTTACAATCGCAAACTTAGAGACATTTTCTAAATGGAAATAAAGAGCTGAAGGGATGAAGAAGCTTCCAGGTCCAGACCTGGCTAGGAATTCAGAATGCCATGCTGAAGATACCTTTGTCCGACCACATGTACCTGGAGGTATGTTTCTCAACATACAAAGGTATACTCACCAGATGAAATATGGTCACAAGCTGTCGAAGAACCATCATTTCCACACTGCATGATTTGCAGTGTTGCTCCATCAACCCAACCAATGTTGGTGAGGTTGATGGAGCACATTATGTCCCACCATGTTTTGGCAGAAGCATAGATTGTAAATATTTTTTTTAAATTGTAAGGATCCAAGGCCTCGGTCCACGAAGGCTGTTGCCTGATTTTGCCCCACAACTTTAAGAATGAAGCTGACGCCCCTTCGATTTGAATTGCACTGGACTTTCTAAACAAATTTCAAACTGGGCAATAGGGTGCATCATCTGCCCCTATAACTTCAAATCACCATGCACTTCTGCAGGGTTATTCCCTTGTATCATTAAAGAAGCCCTGTAAAATTTTAGGAAAATATACCAATGCCAAAGGGTGGCACAACAGCCTTGAAATTTCAGTATTAGGTCATATAGTAGCGATTCGCGGTTATAAATAATATTGTCAATTTTTCTTGAAATGATTTCTGGATGGCACAGTTAAATTCGTCAGAAAGAGAGCTTTAATTTGAATACCAACATCAATGGTTTCCATTGAGTAGAAGTTGCAATCGTGCCGAGATATTTTCTTTTTTATCGGGTAAAATGTGATAAATCAAAAAAAGGATGTTAATGTGACTTTAGGAACTCAAAGAAGTCTACAAAGTGAGGATATGGTCTACTACATCATCTGATAAAAGCTTAATGGCATTATTTTGTAGTCAGAAGAAAGACAGAGGCAGAGCGGTGTTTCAATGAACTGTTGTATTTCTCATATTTACATGTAATTTATGCTAATTTGCACATTTGAATTTGATGAATCACTTTCCATAGAAAATATCACATTTTCTACTTTCTTCAGCAAAGTGTTCCTTATGTTTTATTCTAATGATTATGTGAAAGTTAGGCAGAAGTTGACATTTGAATTGATTTTTCCAAACATTTTGTCATAATAGTCAAAAACTTCAAGCTTTCCAAAACACTAAAGCATGAGAAATTTTCAGAAATATAGCTTTCTACCATTCAAATTAAAGAAAATTTTCTTCTAAGAACAATGGTATTTGAATTGAAATCATACAACCAACGGTAAGAAAGATATTCCTAACCGCGACTTTTAAAAGCATCATTTTTTGACAATTTTGGACTCAACTTTAACACAAAAGTGCCACCCTAAGGCCACATCCGATCTTATTGAAATTTTGCAGAATATGTTTCTTCGGGCATAGGTACATTATGGCGAAAGTGCAAATCAATATGTCAATTTTTTCATTTTTAGGGGGCAGACGATGCACCCTACTGGGCAATATGTGAAAACATGTGAAAACCATCACATAATTATATTGCTGTTTCTAATTCTATGCTGGTGATTTGCCATTGGAAGTCTAATTGAACAGCGGATGTCAACCTATGCACCTGGTAAAATCTGGGTGTTAAAAGTTCTTAAAAATCATGGTAGAATCAGGATAATAGCTGGTCCTGACATTCAGAGCAGTTTCAGCAGGGCTGTATTGAAGCTCTCCAATGATGGTACTTGGATTGCACCAATTGGTACTAGTCCGGCAGTGGAGGGGTGGTACCCAAAAGTTTCGGTTAAAGTTTTTTTCTCTCTTGATCCTGTATCTATATGGTCCAAGGAACATTTTCAGGGGGGGTGTGAAACTCTCACCCTTGAGCATTCCGAGAAATCCAAGATGGCGTCCAAAATGGCTGCCGGACCTGAAATATGTCATGAATTGGTTCCTAATTCAGCTAGGATGATAAATAAAACATCAAAATAGGGGTTTTGAGGGTCAAGGATTCGATAAATAGATAAATCAAACTCATAAGATCAAAATTTCTAGCTTAAATGGCCTAAATTATGCATTAAAACTGTAAAAATTAGCATTGACAATCAAGATTAGGCATATGTGACCTGCTCCACCAAAATGTGCTTAAAGAATAAGCAAAGTATTAATATATTTATTACTGTGGCTTCCCCTGAATCTACTTGAAAGGTGCTTTCAAATAATGGGTCATATGTGGGTACATGTCAAAAACATCAAAAGAAGTAACATGTCAAACATGCTAATTATGAAGCTCCGGAAACGGAATAAACGACTGTTAAATTTCAAGCAATCGACACCAAAATATGTCAAACTAACATGGTTTGCTATTTGTTTTCTGGTATATATGGATAGCCTTTAATGTCAGCTTTCATTTGACACCTTGATTTCCTTGCTAATATAACTGTCAACCTTCGAAAAGCTAAATAAAGGTTGCTATCAGTTGCGAAAATCTCATAGGAAACACAAAATCCTCCCATGTGTTTTCAATTCCACCTGTCCTATTCATTAGATAACTCATTCCTAATTAACCAAAATGGATGTGGACGGATAGCCCTTGATGCCAGCTTTCAGTTGGCACCTTAGTGTCCTTGTTACTACAATTGTCAACCCTCCAAAAGCTAAATAAATGTTGCTGTCAGTGTCAAAAAACACCCCGGAAACACAAAATCCTCCCATGCATTTTCAATTCTTCCTGTCCTAAACACTGGATAATTAATTTCTAACCAACCGAAATGGATGAGGATCAATAGCCCTTGATGTCAGCTTTTATTTGGCACTTTGGTTTCCTTGTTAGTACAACTGTCAATTCTCCAAAGGCAAAATAAATGTTGCTGTCAGTGCCAAAAATCTCTTCGGAAACAGAAAATCCTCCCATGTATTTTCAATTCCCCCGATCCTAATCACTTGGTAACTTTATCTGAACCAACCAAAATGGATGTGGCTGGATAGCCCTTGATGTCAGCTTTCAGTTGGCACCTTGGTTTCCTTGCTCCTCCAACTTTCAACCTTTGAAAAAGCTAAATAAATGTTGCAGCCATTATCGAAAATCTCCTCAGAAACACAAAATCCTCCAATGTACTTTCAATTCCACCAATCCTAATCATTAGATAAATCCTTCCTAACTAACCAAAATGGATGAGGATGGATAGCCCTTGATGTCAGCTTTCAGTTGGCACCTTGGTTTCCTTGTTACTACAACTGTCAACCCTCCAAAAGCTTAATAAGTGTTGCTGTCAGTGTCAAAAATCTCCTCAGAAACACAAAATCCTCCCATGTATTATCAATTCCCCCCATCCTAATCACTTGGTAACTTAATCCCAACCAACCAAAATGGATGTGGATGGATAGCCCTTGATGTCAGCTGTCATTTGGTACCTTGTTTTCCTTGTTACTACAACTGTCAACCCTCCAAAAGCTTAATAAATTTTGCTGTCAGTGTCAAAAATCTCCTCGGAAACACAAAATCCTCTCATGCATTTTCAATTCTGCCTGTTCTTATCACTGGATAACTAATTTCTAACCAACCACAGGGGATGTGGATGGATAGCCCTTAATGTCAGCTTTCAGTTGGCAACTTGGTTTCCTTGCTAGTAAAAACTGTCAACCCTCCAAAGGCTGAATAAATGTTGCTGTGAGTGTCAAAAATCTCCTCGGAATCAGAAAATCCTCCCATGTATTTTCAATTCCCCCCATCCTAATCAGTTGGTAATTTAATCTCAACCAACCAAAATGGATGTGGATGGATTGCCCTTGATGTCAGCTGTTATTTGGCACCTTGGTTTCCTTGTTACTACAACTGTCAACCCTCCAAAAGGTAAATAAATGTTGCTGTCAGTGTCAAAAATCTCTTCGAAACACAAAATCCTCCCATGTATTTTCTATTTCACCTATCCTAATAACTAGATAAATCCTTCCTAACTAACCAAAATGGATGAGGATGTGTTGTGATATCGTTGTTACCGTTTACGAAGTCTATCAACGTAGCATTCATGTCATGCGCATGCGCAGTGTATTAGATCCGCCCACGTTGTATCAATAAAAGGAACTCGATGGACTCCGATGTTTTTGTCATATTCTGGATAATATTATAACATGGTGGCAGCGGTAAAGACTGTAGCGCTTCAAGATTGACCTACTCTACCGCCCGGAATGCACGACCGACATTTCTGAGGCCTAAAACGATCGCAAATCGCCCGAATCACCGACACACGTGGTCTGTACACCTACACAATGGCGGCGTCCATGTCCGCAACGCACATCCCGCGGATGGACTGGACGGACACTGACTTGGCAGAGGCCCTATCCCTGTTCAAGCAGAAGATCCAGCTATACGTAGAGGACCAGAACGTAACTGACGCCGAAGCCAAAGCCCGGAAGATCAGTATTGGTGTGGGGGATGAAGGTTTGCGGCGCCTCAATGCCAGTGGTCTGACAGAAGCCGACAGAAAAGATCCCACGAAATTGTGGAAGTTCTTCGAGGATCAGCTGAAAGTGAATGTCAATTTCCGGATCCATCGACTACAACTCATGAAATTCACAATGAAAAACGGTGAGAGCATTGATGACTTTGTATCCAGAGCCCGTACCTTGGCTCTAAAGTGCCAGTTCACAGATGAAGAGCTGACAGAGAGACTGATTGAGCTCCTCATTGCTAACACCCCACATGAGTTATTCCGCAACTGGCTATACGGACAAGCCAGTGGAGTCAAACTAGACACAGTACTGGAAGAAGGTCGAAAATACGAAGCTGTAGCGGCAGGAAACACGCAGCTCAACCAATTGGGTTACCAACCTGGTAAGGAATCGATTAACGCTTTGAATCGCCAGAAAAAGTGTGGCAACTGTGATACTTTCCACCAGCCCCGACAGTGTCCAGCATACTACAACGTATGCTCCGCCTGTGGTTCGAAAGGACACTGGAAAGTGAGTTGCAGGAAAACCAGACGGAACCGAAGCCAGAGCCGCAAACGGGACCAAACTCCAGGCCCTCGGAGAAACCAGTCCCAGTCCCGAAACAGGAGACGTCCCCGACACAAGCAGAAGTCGGACAATTCAAACTCCAAGGTTGATTTCCTTGACCACGACGCAAGCGAGTATGAAGATGACATGTATCAGAAAGACTTTCACTCTATCACAGTTGGTGAAAAGGGTAAAGACACAGTCTGTGTCGACAGCCTTCGCCAGGAAGCATTTGTAACTCTAAACATTGCGCCCCCTGGTTTGAAGAAAGGCAAATACACCCTTAGACTGAAGGTAGACACAGGAGCGTCTGGCAACACATTGCCATTGAGAACATTCGAGCAAATGTATGGCAAATCCGTCGAAGCCATAGAAAAACTCCAAACTGCAGCACATGTCACACTCACATCCTACAGTGGTAACAAGATCCCTTGTATGGGCATCATGGAGATACCATGCCAGCACAAGAATCTCGCATGGCGACCAGCAAAGTTCTTTGTAGTTGATGTGCAAGGACCACCGATCCTTGGACTTCCCACCAGCGAGGAGTTAGGCATTGTCTCTATCCATATTGATGGTGTATGCAAAAAACCGGATCAAGCGCAGCCCATCAAACACATTGGTCAACTCAAAGCGAAATACCCCGATCAGTTTGACAAGATTGGCAACTTCAAAGGTCCTGTGAAGTTGCACCTGAAGGAAGACGCTGAACCCTTCATCGACCCACCAAGGAAGTGTAGCATTCACTTGAAGGACAAGCTGAGACAAGAGTTAGCAAAACTTGTCGACCAGTCTGTCCTCCGAAAGGTCACTGAGCATACGGACTGGTGCTCCAGTTTGGCTTTCAGTGTAAAAAAGGACAATTCCCTGAGAATATGTCTGGATCCACAGAAGCTGAATGAAAATCTCAAGAGATGTCCCCACAAGATTCCCACTGTGGAGGAGCTGAATCCCATGTTTGCCGAGGCTAAATTCTTCAGTAAATTAGACGCCAAGGCAGGATACTGGGCTATACATCTTGATGAAGACTCGCAGCTGCTGACTACCTTCCGGACACCCTTCGGCCGATACTGCTGGAGGAGGCTTCCTTTTGGTCTGAAGGTCTCCCAAGACATTTTCCAAAGCCGAATGGACGAGATCCTTGAAGGACTGACAGGCGTTGTCAGTATCGCTGACGACATCGCCGTCATTGGCCGAACTGAGGAGGAACATGACCAAAACTTGCACAGTTTAATGAGACGAGCTATGGAGAAAGGCTTAGTCTTCAACAGCCAAAAATGCCTCATCAAACAGAAAGAAATCTCTTTCTTTGGCAACCTATACACCAGCCAAGGTGTACGACCGGACCCTGCCAAGGTCCAGGACATCCAAAAAATGCCAGAACCACAGAGCAAGGATGACATACAACGTTTCATGGGAATGTTAAACTACCTCGCTCCGTATATCCCTAAACTTGCTGAGTCAGCATATGTGCTACGAGACTTGATGAAGAAAGATGTACCCTTTCTGTGGGACACGGACCACCAGGCATGCTTTAAGAAACTCAAAAGCATGATCACTGTGGACGCATGTCTCAAGTACTACAATGCCCGCGAGCCATTGACATTAGAGGTTGATGCATCTCAAAAAGGTCTCGGTGCAGCACTGACCCAGAACAACAAACCTGTGGCGTTTGGATCCAAGACCCTCACGGAATGCCAATCTCGATACAGCAATATCGAGCGTGAGATGCTAGCCATCGTATATGGCATCCAGCGATACCACATGTACCTGTACGGAAAGCCATTTACTGTGGTCACCGACCACAAACCACTCGTGGCGATATGCACCAAGCCCCTGCATGCAGCGCCCCCTCGTCTGCAACGGATGCTGCTGAAGATCCAAGGGTACCAGTACACCGTCATATACCGCCCTGGCCCCGAGATGGTCATGGCTGATGTCCTCAGCAGGCTGCCAAATCCATCAAACAACAGCCCTGTTGACCTAGATGAAAGAGTGGACACGGTCGAGTTGGAAGAAGATGATGTTGATATCCTTCTGATAAACTTCACTCCGGAGAAGCAACAACAACTCCAGAGAGAGACAGCCAGCGACCCAGTGCTATCACTTGTGAAGGACACAATAACCAAAGGATGGCCAGAGAAAATCAGAGATCTGCCAGAGATCATTCGCCCATACTGGTCCTTCCGAGATGAACTAGCAATAGAATCTGGCATCATCGTCAAAGGCAGGCAAGTGGTCATCCCTGCGTCCATGACTAATGACATCTTACAACAGTTACACTCTGGACACCAGGGCATTGAGAAGACCCGCCGACTAGCCAGGGAAAGTGTGTACTGGCCAAATATAAACAATGACATTGAGAAATTATGCAAGTCATGCAACGCGTGCCAGCAACGCCAGGCGGCACACCCGAAGCAGCCCCTTCAACCACACGAAGTGCCATCCAAGCCATGGCAGATGATTGCTTCGGACCTGTTTGAAGCCCATGGCAGACAATTCCTGCTGACTGTGGATCGATACTCGAAATTTCCCATTGTAGAAGAGCTAAGATCAACGACAAGCAAGGCAGTCGCAGACAAAACCAAATTTTATGCCTCTCTTTTTGGCCGCCCAGACGAAATCATGACGGACAATGGCCCTCAGTACTCAGGGCAGGCCTTCACACAGTTTGTGCAGGAGTGGTCCATTCGTCATGTGACCAGCTCCCCCCACTTCGCCCAAAGCAATGGTTTCATCGAACGCCATGTCCGCACTCTTAAGGCCGTCGTTCTGAAATGCCTCGAAGAGGGAGAGGACATCGACAAGGCCATCTTGAACATTAGGGCGACCCCTGTAGACAGCTGCTTACCATCTCCAGCCGAGATGATGTTCGGCAAGCCCATCGCGACCATGCTCCCAAGTCGGACGGAGCCAGGGAAAGAAAACCATAGAGCACGACTACAGGACAGGGCCAGCCATATGAAGCAGCAATACGACAAGACGTCAAAGTCTGACCTCGCACCCCTCCGCCCAGGCCAAAGCGTTCGCATACGCAATCCAGACAGCAAACTCTGGCAACCAGGGTTTGTGTTAAAAGCCATGGAGGACGGGAGCTATATTCTCGAAACCTGGAACGGAGCCATGGTCCGCAGAACCAGATGTCACATTCGAGAATCGGAGAATACCTCGAACACGAAACATGTGAGGTTCGCACCATCGACGAGACACAGCAATGTGAATCCCCCAAACAATGCGAATCCTCCACAGCCGGTACCGGGTGGCCCAGCGAAAGACCCAACACCCAACCGTGCTCCAACTGACCAACCACGACGGTCAGGAAGGGTCGTCCGAAGACCCAAAAGATTTGCAGAATAAGTGTGTAAATAGAGGCTATAATAACGCCTACAAAAGAACATGAGGGTTGTCTACCCCTATGACTGTTCTATTACCCATATTTAACCATCTAGGGAAACATTACCCATATGCTTATCATAGTGACTTTATAGACAAACAATAGCATAAATTCAAAGAGACAATTCATATAAAATAATTATGATTATCTTTATTGTCACAAAAATATTTCAATTTGTTACATTCACCAAGTAAAATCTCATTGTAAACTGTTTGTCATATATACATTAATAATCCACATTTTACTATTGTAAACTTAATATGTTATTGCTGAACTTGCCAGTATTATGCCAATTCATGCCAATGTCAAATTTTACTATGTCAAATGTCAATTCCTGTTGTGCCAACCAAATTGTGCCTTATGTATTCAACTCCATACTAGTCGCGTGTGATGTAGTCATTATTAGTCAGATTTACAACATATTATTATATAATCCAGTTCTATAAAAAAACTTAACAAAACCATCTGGGAAGTAATTTTACATAACATTTTACATAACATAAATATTAAATGCCAAGTATTTCTGAGATACTTAATGATGTAATCTATGAATATGATCTGATCTACTTAAGATGTTTTATTGTATATTTTTAATTCGAAAATATTATATCTCGATAACGGGGATGTTGTGATATCGTTGTTACCGTTTACGAAGTCTATGAACGTAGCATTCATGTCATGCGCATGCGCAGTGTATTAGATCCGCCCACGTTGTATCAATAAAAGGAACTCGATGGACTCCGATGTTTTTGTCATATTCTGGATAATATTATAACAGGATGGATAGCCCTTGATGTCCACTTTCAGTCTGCAACTTGGTTTCCTTGCTACTACAACTGTCTACCCTCCAAAAGCTTAATAAATGTTGCTGTCAGTGTCAAAAATCTCCTCGGAAACACAAAATCTGCCCATGCATTTTCAATTTCGCCTGTCCTAATCACTGGATAACTAATTTCTAGCCTACCAAAATGGATGAGGATGGATTGCCCTTGATGTCAGCTGTCATTTGGCTCCTTGGTTTTCTTGTTATTGCAACTGTCAACCCTCCAAAAGTTAAATGCATCTTGCTGTCAGTGTCGAAAATATCCTCTGAAAAACACAAAATCCTCCCTGATATTCTCAATTCCACCAATCCCAATCACTGGATAATTCATTCCCAACCAACCAAAATGGATGTGGACATTGACAGTCCTCCTAAAAATGTTTTTTTGTTCAAATGACATTTAATTATTCTAAAGGGTATCAAAAAACTTGGTCCCATGAAATACATGGATACAGAGGGGCCCCTATGACCTGCTTCAATAGTTGTCTTTGGCAACTTTTGTGAGGGCAGGGTTAGTTTCATGTGAATGAGTCAATTAATTAGAGTAATAACTAATTGGTTTAGATAGCCTTACTACAGGAAAAGACTTATGTACAAAGATTTTTAAGCAAGTATTTGGCAGGATAATTTTCCGAGTAGATTTGTAATGGAAAAAAAGGATGCTTTTTGGAGTACGCCTGGCAATTATTTTGTCTTTGTAAAATACATCATTAAGGGTGAACTGCAATTACATGTATCAAAATCGTGAAGTTCATTAAGCACTGTGAGGCGTAGTTCTAGCCTAAGCATGTACAATATTGTTACTTTAGGTAATTTTGATTTTATATTTTATTTTCAATGCTGAAAAATCACCCTTGTCTTGGCTTTGACCTTAGCGACCAAAAATTAAACTTAAGTTCAAATCCATAAGTGGTATCAACCCTAATCCTTTCGTCAAACCTATTATATATCTAACTGGCATAGATGCCTTCCACTAACAATAAAGCCTCTAACAGTACTAAAAGAAACAAAAGTGACTGAAGTTCTCAAGAAGGTGGAAATGGTCTGGATAAGAGCAATGTGCATTGCTCATATATCTCAAAAGTCATACTTTAAGGATATTTTTACTATTGTAAGAGGCATTATCTTTGTGCATTTTAATCCATATACTTCAGAAAACAATTAACCAACCTTTGTTTGTTTGACATTGTTTGGCTTGAAATGTAAAGGCCACTTTCTCAAATTCGGCAGCTTCATTATTTACATTGTTCACAGTTTTTGACATTTGTTACTTTGGATGCAATTGACATGCGCGCGCATATGACCCATCATTTGAAAGCACCTTTCAAGTAGATTCAGGGGAAGCCACAGTAATATACTTTGCTTACTCTTTAAGCACATTTTGGTGGAGCAGGTCACATATGCCTAATCTTGATTTTCAAAGGTTATTTTACAGTTTTAATGCCTAATTTAGGCCATTTAAGCTAGAAATTGTGATCCTATGAGTTTGATTAATCTATTTCTTGAATCCTTGACCCTGAAAACCCCTATTTTGATGTTTAATTTATCATCCCAGTTGAATTAGGAGCCAAGTTATGACCAATTTCAGGTCCGGCGGCCATTTTGGACGCCATCTTGGATTTCTAAGAATGCTCAAGGGTGAGAGTTTCACACCCCCCCTGAAAATGTTCCTTGGACCATATAGATACAGGATCAAGAGAGAAAAAAACTTTAACCGGAACTTTTGGGTTAGGCCCAAAAATGGCATTTTACTGCCGGTTGTCAACGGATTGTCCTGGGGATGAGGCTGTACTTGTATGTACTTGTCATGATGCACAACTTGTCATTGCAATATTGTCTAGCAGGTGCTGATGTACTTTGCACATATTGTGAGATGTTAATGGCAGCTCCTCCCCCCATCGCCTTGAAAAATGGAATTAATCTTCTTACGCTTGCCACTTTAGCAGTGTTTAGATTCAGGAGGATCTTTGTTACAGTCCCCGGCTCTTGGTGTCATGCAATTCCTAGTAACAAACCCAACAAACCCGGCAACCCTCCATTGCACCATCTCAATGGAATAGTGTTGCATTGTCCCTACAGAACCCAGATGAAACATACTAGAGGTGTGGGTGCACTGAGGACATGTATGCTTGCCCTGTAATGTCCTAAGGACACTAGCTCGGGGTTCGTCTCAGGAATCCCTGCGTTCATGTTTCCTTGTTAATCACATTCTCAGCAAAATATTTTAATGGTCATTTCACAGAGGAAACGAGTTGAGTGATCCCTGAATGTCTTTAGAAGCAGCAGAGAAACATTTCAGAGTCAATGGTCAGCACACCAGTGATGTAGTGGAGGTAGGTAGATCCGAGGCTGAGCTGAGAATGAAAGCAAGGCAGGAGCCACTGAGACTGAGGCCGAGGCCTTCAAAAGTGGCTCAAAGACGCCCGAGACCTCTGACACTGCAGAAAATCAATCACGAATATGGTCGTTGATGTCAAATGGCGAACTACTACATCTTGTTGAAGCCAAGCAGTTCAGATTATAATGATTATGGAGAAATTGAAGGAATACTCAGAGCAAGAGTTCTGACTGGTCAATAGGAAATAATATGGCATGACGGTTTTTGTGCGCTCCAGTTATGACTAGCTAGTGTATTGATGTGACGACATGATTCTTTGCATGATTTTCTGGATGGCAAGTCATTTTGGTTTGCATAAGTCACACAAAACTATTGAAAACAAAACTTTAAATCCAAATGTTGGATCAACACTGTTTTGACAATGTATCAAATGTTGATGGAAAGTGAGCAGTCGACCTACATTCTTTTTGTATTTCATAATAACCAATTTTTACTGTTACACCATTGTCAAAATGTGGTTATTTCTCCTTTCTAGCAAGCCAGCAGTCATCCATGTTATATTGCAGTTGACTCACTTCATTTTTCTCCACAAAATGTTTCCTTAAAATGATGAAATTATATTATGAAGTGTGACACAGAAGCTGGAACAATTGTTATTTGGAAAGCTGCACACATTGTAAGTACAATGCACCAGATCGTTTCAACACGTTTCTTGATTCCCTGTCAAAAGTGGTCCATCAAGTCAACTTTAGTTCAAACATTTCACAATTAAATCCTAAATTAAATTATAAAGTAACTACAGATCTGCTGTTTTGTGGCAAAAATCAAAATGCATTTTACCCTTGGAACCGTGAAAATGGTGTGCATCCTCACTTGGGAACAACCAGAATGTATATATATTAAATCCTTATAAGCAACAGTCTGCTGTTTTCCATAATTCGCTAATATGTTCCTTAGTAACAAAGAAGAAATTAACAAATCAGCTTCATCATCAAGACTGGTCACATACATTAGAAAACTCATGTGTGTCATATATCACTGCCTGGAGGACAAAATAGGGAAAGCAAGAAATCAGATACATAGGCAAGTTGTTGATTGCCTTGTGATAATTGCTTTCACATGCGTTGATTAGGGGCCATTCCTATATTATGCCATAATATACGCCTGAACCACCATATATATAGTAATTAAGCCCATAAATCGCCCAAAATGTACTGAATAAAGAAGGATTGCATTCATCAGAGCTTCTGTTGTTAATGTGGCCATTGTTATTCATTAAATATCTTTTTTGCACATTTCTTATTGCAGACGCAAAATTTATGCGATTTTCGAAAAATAAGGGTAAGGGGAAGCATTTTGTCTTCTTGTGGCTACATTATTACTCAGACCTACATGTGTTATATACCACTGGATAGAGGACTATATAAGGAAAATTTTGATGTATAATATGTTCACATTTGATGAATAGTTCTCTGGTATTATGCAATTTAAGTGGATCGGAAATCTAAAAATGAAATCTTTTTTTGCTAATTTTTGACATTAAAACACCCCTGCTTTGTCAAATATAGAAAATATTACAATAACTAACCTATAATATACTATTCTACACCCATTGGCATTAGTTAGGACCATTTTGAAGCATTTAAGTTTCATAGGGGAGCCCAAACAGGCAGAAAAGTGATTTTTAATTTTTTTCGTTTTTGTAACTTACTTTACATCAGATATATGCTCTTTTGAATATGTCAGACACCTTTGAAATCACCACAACCATATTTTTCAGATCCCAGACAATATTCTGCACAAGATGGTATAGGTTGTGCTTTGTTATACCTTCTGTTGGGGTTACTCCCTGTTTCAAGCCTCTTTTGAGAATATGCCACAGCACTAATAGTATTCTTTTTCCTGCAGCATAACAACCAGCATCAGGCTTACCTGGACTGGAGGACAATGCAGTGCAGCAGATTTAGTCCCAGACTAACATTTACTGTGTACTGATTAGGATGGAGTCTCTCATGCCTGAAGAACTCATCAATGTCAGCTACTTTCCTAAAACTCCTCAACTGCCCTGAGGACTTCAGGCTTTGCTTCTGTTCCTGTTGTCAATAAAGACCCTTTGCTCTTCCATCCTCTTTCCAAACTTGATACAATGCTCGACACTAGACAAGGACCATGTGAGAGAACTTCTTCTTACAATGCTAGACAGCAAACACATCTTTCATGAAGGCCTGTTGGACTGAGGGGTACATATTTGGAAGTTGGTGCTATATCACACACAAGGACATACATCCACCCCGCATAGTGTCTCCAAACATGAATCAAGGGGAGAATCCACTGCACAATTGTAGGAAGGTAGGCTACTTGCTGGATGGCTGGCCACTGGCGTTGATGAGAAGGTAATATCCCACCATAGAAAAGTGAGAGGTTGGTGGGCTATTAAGTACAACTTTCCCTTAGAATTCACTTCTGCTAGCTCAGACAACGCCAAGAGGTTTGTGAAAGAGTGAGAGAAATAATATTATTAGAGAAGCAAATTGTCAAACCATTGGTCCTTATCTCCTCAATGTTGCTTTTCAACATCACTGACATTACTAACTTCTTATGAGCATAACATGGGCTGTAAAATTCCATCAATTGGACCAGTCTAGATTTACAAACTTCATGGCATTCTTCAATACAAGTATCTCGCAAAATAGAGGAAAACTGTACAACTGCCATTTGACTGACATCATCTGACTGATTATGAGAAAATAAGCCAGATTATGGAATGCACATCTTGGAACATTACTTGATTAAAAGCAAGGACTCATTTGACATGGTTAATGGAACATGAATGCATACTGGCTTCTCTTTACCATTTAAACCCACATATTCACCACCATAAGTCACAAAAGACAATTTTTTTACAAGTTTGATTGAGTCATCTGCCATGTGAATGACCAGAGAAGAGGTGGTTCTTCAATTTCCAATTTTTCGAGTTTAAGTCTGTATATACATTGTATTGTCCCACATAGAATTGACCCAGGACACACTGGTATTGATATAAATTAACAAATCTCAATTATAATAGTTGTGATTGATCAGTAGTTCTGAGTAATATCAATATCATATTGATGTAATTTGTTTCACCCTTAAGATTCACGCTTGAAAAAGTATATATTATCAAACATTAACCAGTGTATAAGACAGCCAAGAGTTACATGTGAATTGGTCGATATAATTCTCACAGTAACATATTTATAAAACACAGGAACATTAGTAATTTTCAAGCCTCTGATGTACAAAATGGGTTGTCAAATGTGCATTAAAATTGGCATACAAGCAACTTTTGGGCCCTTTGGACACAAATGGGATGGTATCCAATCTTCCAGGAACTACATAATCAAGCATCTGTTCATCCCATAACTTTTCATGACAATAATGAGTGAGGACAATATGTTGTTAAGTCAAATGCAAGTCAGATATTCGTGACAAATCCCAAAATATACTAAATACCAAGAGACGTCATTTTCGCATCTTATTGCAGCCATACACAGTGACTTTGACACTGAAATTCACATTTGAGCTACAAAATAACACCAAAAACACATTTTCCTTTATTAAAATAGTTGAAAATGATGTATTGCACATTAAAATAGAACAAATAGTGACCGAGATATGGTGTTATTCATGTTTCGCGGCGGCCATTTTGGATTTTGTGCATACCAACCACCAGGGGGGGTGTCTCACTTTGTATGCAGTGATTTTTGAAACCCCTTTGGTCATATAAACCCCCATGCCTAATTTCAAAAACTTGTCACCAAGTGCACAATTCATGGAGATTCTGACAGATTCCGTCCCCGCTAAAACACTTATTGAAAGAACGAGTGTAGAGTGAGCATATATACCTGAGGGACAAGCGTCTCCCTTCATGAACAAACAGTAGTTGCCCTTTGGCCAAGACCCTCTTCCTCCTCTTCCAGTTTTCATGCAGAAGTGTTGCTTCATGTTGCGTCTGGTGTAAGACCCTGTTGGAAAGTGGATGCCAGTTGTCCAATCGTGATACTCAGTGTGTTGGTATCGTGTTCCATTCTGCCACTCCACCCCAGCTGCAAGTGGGCATCCAGTGTCCGTCATAGGAAGACCATAGGTTCCATTCGGCCATTCTGCAACAGATTCAGTTACAATTAAGTAATCTTAGTTCATTGTAAGTGCCATTACCCCACTCCACCCCAGCTGCAAGTGGACATCCAGTGTCAGTCATAGGCAGACCATAGGTGCCATTTGGCCATTCTGCAACAGATTCAGCTACAATTTAGTAATCTTAGTTCATTGTAAGTGCCATTACCCTACTCTACCCCAGCAGAAAGCAGGCATCCAGTGTCCGTCATAGGAAGACCATAGGTGCCATTTGGCCATTCTGCAACAGATTCAGTTACAATTTAGTAATCTTAGTTCATTTTAAGTGCCATTACTCCATTGCACCCTAGTTCCATTGCACCCCAGCTCCATTGCACCCCAGCTGTAAGTGGGCCTTCAATATCCATCAGACCATTGGTGCCACTCGGCCGTTCCAACACAAGTAAATTGTATAAATTTACTACATGCACTGTATAATATTACTTTATGAAAAAATAAACGTTCAGTAAGAGTCTCGTTTTAAACTTCACATGGTAAAATTCAAATTCTAGCGCATTTTCGAAAAGAAAACATCTTGCTCAATTCATATTTTTGTGAGTGAACTCTTGTTGAAATGGGAAGCTTAAAACATGGTAATTACACTTTTAATAATTATTGTAATCAATCAAATTTTTCAGAATATATCCCAACAATCTATCAACAAATTTTGGTAAAATCAGGACATTCCAGCTTTTTCATAAAGTGGAAAATTGATAGAATTTACTGCCATGTTGCAAAATAGTTGATCTTGGTAAGCTATAGGGTTGATAACATGGGCAACAACCTTTTTGATGCTTTGTGGTCACCATGCACATTTGTTCGAGATGTTGTCAATTGTAAATGTTTTAAATTAACCAATGATTTGCCTTCCATCTTTTGAAGTAATACACTCATAAAAACATTCTTGGAGTCAACAAAACATTATTACGTAGGTCTGAATATTTCCAGACTGACATTTTGGTAGAATCATGGCAAAAATCACTACATGTATGCATTGTTAAATTAATGAGCATCTTAGCCTGCAACTTTGATAGACATCATGTTATACTGCATATAATATCATACATTACCAAAAGCAATATCTATCTACACTGTACATACGATTATGTTGTTAAAGAAAAAAAAAATGGTTTGAAATCTGACATCTTAGTTAGTTTGTATTTTGTTCACCCCACATGTTTTCAACATATCTCATCATGAATCAACAACTATGCTTGAAAAAAAAACAAACTTTTGAGGATGAATAAAATCCACAAAGGCAATTTCTCAACTGCTTTATGCTTAACATCAGAAGTGCAAAATTTAATAGCCATCCCTTCACACAGTGGCCCTGAGCAAACTTTAAGATTAAAACAAAATAAGCGAGAAGATGAATAGCACGCAGCTGTAGAGCAAGACAGAAACGAAAACATTCTGTTGGGAAACCTTTGAGTTATATCGATTTTAAGTTTTTAGGTTTATCACACTCACATTATTTTCATTGCTGAAACGGGGGCATAGGCCTTGAAGGAAATGCTTTAGATCATTTGCAGGGACAATTGTTGATGGAAAGACAATATCATTGATTTCTGTGACCATTGCATTTGTGTAAAAGATGTTTTGCCTAAATATAGTGTACAGAGTGTGACTAACACATGTGACTGTTTGCTTCAGACCAATAGTACAGTAATGAGCAAGTTTGTAGCTTTCCAACATTGTCTCCAGTAATCAGACTTAATCAGTGGTATTGTTTCAGCCATTGCTTTTACCAAAAAGCAGTATTATTTGTTATCTTGCATTGCAGCAGAGCTGAAAAAGTAATACGATGTTTCCCATTAGATTCACTCAATCTGTTCTATACATACTAAATTGCCTGTGCAATATCATATTATGCAATATCATAGTACATACATGGCATGACTCTCGGCCAATCCCTGAATCAGCAGCCATTATTTCAGTTTCCCATACAGTGTATGATACATGAGGATAGTCGGTGACGTTGCTGTCTTGTATCAAATGCAACTTCAAAAATTTGTTTGCTTACATTTTATGATTTTTTAAACTAGACAAAACGAAACAGACAATTGACATTCTTATCAACTGGAATCAAGTTAAACTTTATGAGATGCATCATTTACACCCACTCCTTCTCCGGAGCACTGGGAAACCACATTACTATATTACCATATTTAGAGTTGTACTGGGCAGGGCACTTTGGGGCTGTCATGGTAGGGTGTGTCAATTTTTAATTTTTATGCAAATTCAAAAAGTACTAGTGCCTAAAAGGTGCGTTTTGACCTGGGGAATCCAAATCTGTTCTCGAAATTGCGATACGACAATTCTTACCTACTTCAATTTTGGTTCAAAGTTTCAATGTTTTTTTCATTTTCGATCATTTTCGCCGATCCGCGGTTCTCTATAACTTTGTCAGTCTTTGTCATACAGCATTCTAATTGCCATATTTGGAAAGCTCTCAAAAAGACCTACATTTTGAATACCAACATCAATGGTCTAGGACGATATCTTGATTCCCATTAACTCTTCGGCTGGCACTTCATAGAAATGAAATGTTACTGACTGTCTAATCCTGTTAAAAAAAGGCTTTTGAATTTTTTTCGCTGACAATTGCTGTGATTTATATTCTCCAATATCCAGAATAAACAAATAAAATATTTTTCAAATTTTTGGTCATGGAAATTCCTGCTTTATGAGCTTGGAAGTTTTAATGCAAACTTTTGTTGGAATTATTGGAATAAATCATGGAGGGGCTGTTATATTTCATATTTTAACTTCATAAGAATTGAATATAGGACAACACCATTGGTACCATGAGAATGCCAAGAGTATTTCCTTTCATGTGGTACCACTCATGTTGCCCTGCAATAAATTCTGACAAAGATATGATATGAAATGCAACAGACCCCATCTCACATTTTGCGAGTTTTCAACTAACGTTAACATTAAAACTTCATCACTCACAAGCCAGGCACTCCCATGGTGAAAATCAAAAAGTTTTTTGTATTAGGTCATTCTGGAACTTAGAGAGTGTAAATCACTGCAACTGTCATTTAAAAAAAAATCCAATGCCATTTTTTAACAGGATTAGACAATCTGCGTCATTTTCATTCTAAAAAGTACAGGCTGAAGGGCCAATGGGAATCAAGATATCGTCCTAGACCATTGATGTTGGTATGCAAATTGAAGGTCTTTTTGAGAGCTTTCCAACCATGGCAATTACAATGCTGTATGACACATATTGACAAAGTTATAGAGAACCGCGGATTGGCGAAAATGGTCGAAAACGAAAAATACATTGAAACTTTGAACCAAAATTGAAGTAGGTAAGAATTGTCGTATCGCCATTTCGAGAACAGATTTGGATTCCCCAGATCAAAAGGCACATTTTAGACACTAGTGCTTTTTGAATTTGCATAAAAATTAAAAATTGACACACCATGTTTAGTTGTTGTTAACATTGCCCCATCTCGAAGGGCAGTGATCTGTCATGAGTGAAGGTGATGGGCTGATTTGTTGATGCTGCCCAGTTACCCATCATCTCCTGGTATCCTGAAATGGAGTGATTAATTTCCTGATTAAGGAGATGATCACAAGCTAAAGTCATGCTGCAGGACAAGAAATTGACCTGAGTGAACACTGCTGTCACTTTGGAGTTGAGAGGAATACTTTGACTTTCCTGTTACTGTCATGGGGAACAGTCATAGGCGTTAAAACATGGAAATAAAGTGTGGTACTATTGAGAATACAGTGAAACGGAGAGACAATTATTCTCCTTGCACTGTCAATAATATCAATATTTTCTCCTTCCTTTTGTTCTCTATCCTTTTATACAATTGAAAGTTTTTGGCTGACATTGTATATCAAAAGGAATCTTCTATTCTTGATGATCAAGGAAAGCTATACACCAATCTTCCTCTTTGTTCTCTCTTTATGGAATTTTACCTTTTCAGTACTTAACATCCATGGTTTCTGCACTTATGGTCGTTTCATTAACTCCCATTTACACCAGAGGGCAACATAAGTCAGAGCTACATTGCACCAGAGGGCAGCACCCACTTTCCATTGTAATTCCCTCACCAATCCATCATAAACAAGGTGATAGCACTCTGTAGAGTGCAAAGGCCTGCCGTCATGAAAGAGCGGTACATGTCCTATTATTACACTGTTCGGTATTATGATGTGAGTTATTGAAACAGGCAGGGGCTCCCTCTTTGCCAGGCCCGTAAGACAGACATTTCTGGGAAACAGTTTTGCGCTATTTATAGCTGAGGATCACTGATGCATGATGCATATACATTAAATGGAGACTAGGTAGTTAGTAGTGTCTGCATATAATATAAACCTGTATCTGGTGATTGTGTCGTATCTGCTAAACGGATTTTTACCAAAATCTATTCAGTTCTTCCTTATGGTAAATAGAAAAATCCTGGTGAGTTTCAATTGAATCCATTCAGTGTTTTCTCCACAATCGTGCTGACAGAAGGACAGCTAGAAAGATGGACGGACAGATGGACGGACGCAAAAAATTGAAGGTTTTTTGGTAAATTTAGATTCTGCAGTGGAATCTTCTGTGAATCAGGGCATGCTATGCACAAATCTTCCTCTTTTCTCTCCCTTTATGGATTTTTACCCTTACTTAACATCTAGAGGGCTGCACCCTACAACATTGTCATTCCCTCACCAAATCATTGAAGTCAATTATCAATCATACAATATTTCCGTTTTGTGTAAATTCTGCCAGGGAGATTTTATAGTATAATATATTGTACATCAGATAATTTCATGAGGAATATCCAAAATCACTGCTGAGCAAACTAAAACAGCATTCATTGCATTGTGCCAGATTATTTAACATCTGGATGAATGTAGGCGAACAAAGCAAGATGGAATTATCTGCTCAGTTCCCTGTGACGTGCCTCGGTGAGGACCTATTTTGCTAGGCCATGGTAGCGACATATTGCTTCCTATTATGAAATATTAAACAATTCTTCTGACTGGCAGGTGGTACGAGGATAGAACGACATCAATGGCAGTTAGTGCCTGTGGAGATGTTATGATAACATTAAATGATACTCTCTTGGATGCTCTCAAAGCATCATGGGAAATCGGCAATTACATTTCACTTCTGTTGTCCATGGGGACTTCCCATGAGATGTCGCTACTGGTCGTCAATAGTTTGCGACTTTCTGTTGGCATTGCATATGTGTCTCATGGAGGGTTTTGTGTGTAATTTTTTTTACTTGATTGGGATGGTTTTCCGTTCCAAAAACATTTCTATATTGTCAGTAAGTCCCTGTAAACTGGCCAGGCCGTGGTATTGAGAATGTTAACATTCTTTCCACAACATAATAGCCTGGTTTTGGCCACACTCAAGAGCATTTTTGAGATCCAATATGGCGATCTCAAAAGTCCGCTTCAGTGCTCCTCTCTGGAGGGTTACGCTTGGAACCAGTGCTAAAATTTCCCGGTAAAGTCACAATGTAAGTCACACTGAAGACTCTGCAATCAAATGCACGATTGAGACAATTGTCCGTGCTAAAAACTGATGAGAACCTTGTTTCCCGGTCGATTTTAGTGGGCGATGATATAACATCTTGATGTTCCCGCCGATTTAATTGGCCAACAAGAAGCTCAAAACAATCCCAGCTATACTTCACTTTAGGTAAGCTTGCTTAACTGGAAGAATTTAGCCTAGAAAAAGAAACTAACACCAAAACAAGAATAGCAGAATAGGGGAGGCTAAGAAGAGTTGGCCACAGCTGGCGCGCCTCCGCTTGCTAGAAAGTTGTCAGTCACAATGATCTGTTGCAGCCTCTCAAGGTCAACGTACATCAGCCTGGTATTTCTTATTTTGTTTTATCAGAAACATCTGGTTTTGTGATATCCTATGAACAAAACATTTCTTACGTATTAAAAAGCAAATTTGCAAATAAAATATTCAAAGTGATTCAATTTTTTAATGCTTTCATGCACATGCCTGGAGTTGGTGCATTATCAACCGATCATTTTTTACTCAGTTTATACCTATGGTAGGGTAGAAGCTCCTTTTTCCTTGGTAATTTGCCAACCCTGTTGTGAAAAGATTCAATATTTTAAAAATGCTTTGATGCACACAGGTTTGGAGTGGGCTGGTTATCAACAGATCAGTAAAACTAATAGCTACTCTGCTCCCTGGTCAACTCTCCCTTGGATGCAAAAAAAGCTGATATATGACCAGGCTCACGCCTACATTTTAGGCTGATATTATTACTTCTCCTGCCAGCAGAGTATTGCGGAGCATGGACTTTCCTGGGCTTTTGCTTGTGCGTTTGTGGTATATGTGAGTCGATTCCTACAAACAATACTCAATGGATTTTGATTTCCTTTGGCACAATGTCTTCATGTGTACTACACAACACCTGATTTAAAAATTTTGGTTAGTATTGGAGCTTTTTTAGAACATATATTTCTACAGCCTATTCAGTAATTGTAAATCTTGATTGAATGTAATTAATTACAGAATTCTATGCCATTTCCTTCTTGATTGGCATTGGTCAGTGTAATCATCATCAAATACAATAATGGCTGCTAATCCAATTTATCTTTGCTTTGAACAGAACTTTTTTTAAATTTCTCAACAGACATATCAACTGCATGGAAACTTTACTTCCAATTGAAGGTCATTTCACTCCCATCATACTGTGCAGGAAAAAAAAGATAAATAATACTTAAAAGAGAAAAGATTGATTGATTTCTATATTCATTGATACAAGTAGTTCCATGGTTGATGAATCACTTGATTATTGATGATACATCAAAGGATATCATGAGAAATTTCCTTCAGCATGAGTCTATATTTGATGGCAGGCAGAGTATTTGCATCTCCAAGCACTCATCCTAGTTAGTTTTTGTAAGCCTGTTAGTTTGTTCAGAAATATTTAGGGGGAACGGGGGCACATTGGGACGCTTTTAACGTCTACTAATTTTGCTCAATGCTGAAAGCACTGAAGAACTCAGAAGTTTGCATGAATATCACCAATACCATCGAGCTTAAATGCAAGGCATAATAAACCAGACTTCACATACCCTTTTGCATCCAGAGAGAAAAATGTGAGTCGAAAAAAAGACTGTCCCAATGTGCCCCGTGGGGCACATTGGGACATCAGCCGGGCACATTGGGACATCAATTGAAAAATCATTTTAACACTCCACGTGCAATAGATATCACATATAAGTAGTGCGTAAGACAATATACAGCGCATTAACACCTTGTAGTGCCAATAGTTCATAACTTTAAACAGTTTTAAACATTTAACATAAAATATCCTGGGTGCGGACATCTATGTAAGTAACACACAGTGCTTTGCGACAAATTTGTTCACAGAGCATGGTAATCCACTCTACCTCTATTCACTGTGGCCTGAACACCTGTTGTGTGCTGTCCCAGGTCATTCAGTTGCCTTGGACACTTAAATTCTGCCATATTAAGTGCGTCCCAATGTGCCCCAAATTCACTGTCCCAATGAGCCCCGATATGACTTTTACACCAAAATGCTAATTTCTCGGACACCAGTGAGTGTGTTTATACTGATAGCAATTCATAACTGTTCGTTAGGATATATAAAATTCATACAAGCACTGAGAAAGCTTCATGTTCATGGTTTGTCCACAGAATGGTTTGAATTGAACCTGTCCATATTTACTTCAGTAGAAGCAAAAACAAACTTTTGCTCGCCATACTTCTGCATGTGGCTGTAATTTGTCTATAAAACCATGGAAACATCAGGATGTGAAATTACAAGATATGATGGCACTACCATATCATATACCTTGCCAGGATCCAAGAAAACCCCACTGTCCCACAGTGCCCCGCGTCCCAATGTGTCCCCGTTCCCCCTATAGCTATGTGTTGACTGAGTCATTAGTAAAAGGCAGGCCAAAACTTCTTCGTCTCCTCTAATTAATTTGAATATCCATAAGCTTTCCCCCCTTCATTCCAAAAGGACCCCAAATGCCACTGAAGTCCTTTTCCTTATTTTCCATTTGCCAGAACTTTGTTTAGCAGGATTGAAAGCACAAAGATCTATATAGAAAACCATACATTATAAATTTACACGTACTCTGGTTCCCAGTATGGTGGTCTCAGCATTACAAGACTGCCCTTTCTACTACTGTGTCCAACTGATCACTCCCTCTTGGAGTTAGTTATTAGTCCTCATTACTCACAGGAAAATCCTACAATTGAGTCAAATGAAAATGTTGAGGTTTCTGATACAAATGTTTCCGAATCAGATAACAGCAGATACTACACAAGGTATGACGTGAGTGATGTACCTGAAAGCTTTCTGCAATCCCCAGGTGCTCAAACAGCAATCCAAGATTGTATAAATAAAATTGAAGGGCATGTCTTTGATCAGAGGGAAATTGACGATGCATATCATGTGCTATGCAATGTTTATTATACAGAAATGGATGCTAAGCTTAAAAAGAAAAATGTGCATCCTTGTGCCAAAAAGAGATTGCGACATACAATGAAGCCCTACTGGACAGAAAGACTTTCTAATTTGTGGGAAGAACTTTGCAAAACTGAAAAGAAATACTTAAAAGAACCACAGAATTCTAGACGCCGTAGGCAGCTACGTGATAACTTTAAAACCTCCCAGAAAACTTTTGATAGAGAGTACCGAAAAGAAAAAAGAGCCTATCAATGGAAAAAGGTTGATGAAATCGCCTCTTTAGATACTGCAAACCCTCGGAAATTTTGGCAGGAGATTAAGCAATTAGGACCTCGGTCAGCTGGTAATATACCAATGTCAGTCTATGAAAATGATATTTTGAGTTCTGATACTCAGAAGGTCTTTTGCAAATGGAAAACCGATTTTAGAAACTTGTACAATGCCGAATCTCAGCCTGGTGTTTTTGATGATGACTTCCTCCGAAAGGTCCAAGATGAAATACCTTATTTAGAACGGTCTTCAGAAAATCCGACACTGAATGCTGCTGTTACTGAACAAGAGGTTAGGGCTGCAGTTAACAAATCTAGATGCAAGAAAGCAGTAGGGATAGATAGTCTCCCCAATGAGGTTATGAAAAATGAACCGTCGCTGAGACTATTGCATGGGCTATTTTCGAAGATTTTTGCGGCCAATTTAGTCCCATCAATATGGAAAAAGGCTATAATAAAACCAATACCCAAGGGTGCACTTATTGATCCTCATATTCCCATGAATTATAGAGGTATATCACTCCTGTCAACGGTATATAAGCTTTACACCAGCATTCTGAATAATCGATTACTGAAATATGCTGAAAATCACATATATCATGATGAGCAGAATGGGTTCCGTCCAAAGAGGTCATGTGTAGATCATTTGTATACTTTGACGACAATACTCAGACACAGAATCAATCAGAATAAGGATACTTTTGCCTGTTACATTGATGCTGAGAAAGCCTTCGACAGGGTGAATCGTGATTTATTATTCTATAAGTTATTGAAGAAAGGTATAAATGGTCAATTCTATGAAAATTTGAAGAATTTATATTCTGGGAATGTGTCCTGTGTAAATATAAACAACTACTTAACTGAATGGTTTGACATTGACATGGGAGTCCGACAAGGTGACACATTATCACCTACTCTGTTTGGAATTTATATCAATGACATGGTTGATGATATCAAAGGTCTTGATATGGGAATCCCTATTGGTGATACAAAAATTAGCATTCTGCTATATGCTGACGATGTAGTGGTTCTAGCAGATAATGAAGCTGACTTACAAAAAATGCTAGATAAAATTTCTCTGTGGGGACACAAATGGCACATCAAATTTAACAACAACAAATCACATGTAGTCCATTACAGAAAAAAGCGAAAGAACGTAACAAAATTCAATTTTTCTTTGAGCAACAAAGACCTGAAACTTGTTGATCGTTACAAATATTTGGGAGTTATTCTCCAGGAAAATCTGGACTATTCAGTAACTTCAGATGTCTTGTCAGGGGCAGCAGGTAGAGCGCTTGGTTCCTTATTGAGTAAATATAAGAAATTAAATGGGCTAGCGTATAATACATTCACAAGATTATACAAAACATGTATCTGTCCAATACTTGACTATGGTAGCGAAATTTGGGGAGCCCAGAAATACCCAAAAATAGATCAGATTCAAAATCGAGCAATTAGGGCATATTTGGGGGTTCATAAGTTTGCACCTATTGTTGGTATTCAGGGTGATATGGGATGGACCAGTAGTTTAGTCAGAAGACAATCAAGTATGGTGAGACACTGGAACCACCTGTTGAAATTAGATCAAAATAGAATTACAAAAAAGATTTTTATGTGGGACAGGGAACAGACCTCCAATGGATGGGCCTCGGATATAAGGGCATTATTCGAACTTATTGGTAGACAAGACGTATATGATAGAATGATTGCCCTGTCACCTGAAGTTGCATGGGCTAGTCTATTTGAACAAGAATGTGAACGCTGGGTAATTTCTGTGCAGAATACGCCGAAGCTCAGAACTTATGAAATTTTTAAGAGGCAGTTTAGAGTCGAAGAATATGCCCATTTACGTAATAGGAAGCAGCGCTCTCTGCTGTCCCAACTGAGACTAGGTATTCTTCCCCTTGAAATAGAAACTGGTAGGTGGAAGAGTATTGATGAACAAAACAGATTATGTAAATTATGTTCCGAAGACCAGGTTGAAAATGAATACCATTTCCTCTTTGGATGCCCTTTCTACTCTAATCTTAGGTGTAATTATTTTAGTAACATCAATACCACCTTTGATGAAATGCTTACGATGAATGCTCAGGAAAAATGGGAACTTGTAATGCGCCCGGATTATATTAGCCATACTGCTAAATTTATATCTTTACTGTATGAAAGAAGGAAGTCTGCCTTGTTTGTATGAATGTTTCAAAACCCACGTTCTCTTTTGTATAACAAACATTAATATCAATTATTTGTCTCGGTCTGAATGTGTTGAAGAGTGAAATTAGTTTTTTTGTTTACCGCTGTAAGTAATCCAAGTTAAGCTGAGCGACATTTCTTATATTTTCATCCTTTTCATCTAAATTTTTATATCTATTTTTCTTTGAATGAACATATGTATATATATATGAATTATATAAAATCCTTTGATGTTACTAACTCTTTATAAATAATAATTATTGTTGGCGCGCCACTCATAACAGTAAAATATGATACTAAAGTGACTTGTAAGCCCAGTGGGCTGGATGCGGATGTAGATAGTTCAATTTAAATTTTAGAATTTTTGATATTGTATTTTCTTAAATTATCCACTGTACGCATATGTCACTTAAATAAACATCTAACAACAACTACTGGTCTCTAATCTGGGTGTATATTCAGTATAAGCACTCAAGGGACAGACAACAACTACTATAATATTATAGAGGTCTTGTACTACAGGGAGGAGGACTGTACCCAGATTATTGGTAGGAGCTGCAGTATAAAGCGACTCTTTCCACACACCCAAATGGTTCGCAGTCTCTCCTCTGAGTGTAAATTCACTGGAAACACTCGGACAAAGGCAATCACACAGAGAAAGTCAGCTTTTATTACTGGAGGTCTACAATGCAGGGAGGACTGAGTCCAGATTAGTGGTAGGGGAGACCGGGGCTGGTTGTCACACTGTGTAGAACTTAAATATGCTACTATTTCTATTTAAAGCATGCAGGAGCACTGCTAATTTATGTGAATGTTAAAAGGGGAGTGACTTGAACCTATCTGATCAATATATACCTAGATCATTCTAAATCTTGATGTCCTATGGGACATTTTTTAGAATTCAGCACTCGGGGCAGGTTGTCACATTTTCGGGGCATGTTGTCACACACTCGGGGCAGGATGTCACACTTTTGGTTGAGAGCTCGGATGCAGAAAGTGGGACTCCGAAAGGCAGATCTTGACTAAAACAAGTTATTTTGGACATACATATATAAGGAATCGTCTGCTTGCCCAGTGCAGACCTTAACAAACACGCAACTGTGTACAAGGGTGCTACAAATGAAGGCTTACCAAGCAGCAGGAAAGCATTCTGATCAGGAGGAAGAAAATTAATAATTTTTTCTGAAAATTTCTCTATAAATTTGAAATAGATTTACTTTGACACTGTGCCATATCTGCATACATCTTTAGTCATCAATAGCATGTATAAATCTCCAATTTATATTTGTGTTAGTTTTTTGGTTTAAAAGCCTGGTCCTAGTGGGTAACAACCAGCTACAGAAAGTGTGACAACCTGCCCTGTCTTTTTGTGACAACCTGCCCCGACTGATGAAACTGCAAAAAACGGGCGACCTAGGACGTGCTTATCATTTTTTCACTATTTCTTCCAATCATTATTTAAAGAAATGTTTACATGGTAAGTGTATAAACTGTACCTTTTTCACTAACTATTTGTTAAAGAGTAGGATAACATGCAAGTTGTAGGTAAAAATTTACTTTTTGTGACCGGAAATTTTTTATAGACCGTGTGCCTACCACAGTCCCTTCCAGGGATCAAGAGTTTTCAAAAAGACTCCAGTGGGTTATAAAAGCAGTAAACAATGATTGGTTGAGCTGTGTAACTCTCTAGTTCAGTACAATAAAAAGAGTGACAACCTGCCCCTGTGACAACCAGCCCCGGTCTCCCCTAGTAGTCTCTGCATTATAAGACAACCCTTCCAACCTCTTGAAGTCATCTGAAATGGACTGCATATTCTTCTCTGGGTACAAATTCACCAAAAAGTACAAATTCACCAAAAAGTGTGGTCGTCAATCTCCTCCTGACATCCAGTTGATGCCAGTAAAATGTGTACTAATATATTTCTATTTTCTATCTAATTTTTCACCATCTAATTCTAACCATTTCAATCTCTATATTCATAATCCAGGCCTACAATTTCACAATCATGTGTAACTTTATTCTTAATTTTAACTTATTTAGAAAAAGTTATATTGTATATTTTTAACATTTCCTGAAGACAAAGGTGGCCCCCTTACAGCGGCAATTATTTGCCTTTAGGGGGTCTCCTGGCATGCTCAATGCATGTATTTCTTTACATCTTTCTTTCTTTATATTTCAGCAATATTCATTGCATTTTTATAATGTGCAACCAAATAAATAATCAATCAATCACCATACACAGCTTAATACATGACATGCTCAGACATTTCGGAGTCTACGCTATTGTGGCTCCTATACTAATCTCTGTGCCCAGAAATTGACAAAGAATGAAGCATTACTCACCAAGCAACATGGGCTCTATGATGGCTGCCTGGTCAGTCAAACGATCCATGGCTATGCTCTGGATGTTTGCAACCTCACTATGTCTCCCCTTGACATTGAGGGCAGTGAGCCACACAGCGTACCCCGATACTTGTATTGTGTAGAGAAAGACTTCAATTTCCTTGATGTGCCGCCAATAGTTCTCGGAGTCCCTGTCCATTCCATTCTCAAGGAGAGCAAATATCGGCTTGTGGCCAAACAGAGGTTTTCTGCCCATGACCATTTCATGGAAGTTATGTAGAACCTAGAAAAGAAAAAATATTATAACTTGATTATTTATTTTGTTGTTCGTCTTATATACTTTGCAAAACTAAATGCACAAGGTCAGACTAAAGTTTTTCAGTCTTTAGAGTTGCACATATTATCTTGATACTATCTGAATTCCAAATAAAGTTCAAAATATGAATCTCAGTCATTTCTTTACATTCATTAGTCATTTATTGCCATAATATTTTAAAACTGTGCCATCACGGTCCTGATATTCACATTGATTTCCATGTTGGCCAGAGAATCATGGTCCATGGTAAATTCACTACATTGAATATTTGCATAATGTAGATTACTTGCACATTACTTGCAAAGCTGGAATTACCTTAGCTGCCACCATTATCATGTCTTTATTCGTAGTACCAGGTACCTATCACGGTTTTTTAATAGTTGGAAACATCAAATGCAATGCATGCCTGCTAAAAAATGAAAGCCCTCATTGCAGCATGTTTCATCATATAGGACCTAACAAACCAATGTATTACCAATTGGCTCTAAGACGTAATAAATGAAATTACGGATGCATAATCAGTTTAATCACCTGTCCTACGCCATCAGCACCCATGTCCAGAACACTGTCAGCCCATTGATTAGCGAGAACTGCTGGACCAAGACTTGAATCGTCCTGGAGTGTGAGGAAGTTGTTGAGCTGCGACAAGAAATATCGAAGACGAGAGATGTCTTTTCCATAGAGACATGTAGCTGAAAGTCTTCTCTGTCCAGCTTCCAGTCTCCCCTGCCCAGCTTCCAATCTCCCCTGCCCAGCTACCAATCGCTCCTGCCCAGCACTAACAAGCATTTTGAGAGCATCCACGTCATCTGCAAGGCCGTCAAGCTTCCCGTCCAACTGTCGTAGCTTATCTTTGATGTCTGCTATCTCCTTGTCCCGCTTGTTGTCTCCGTGCATCCCCAAACCAAAACCAACAATGGACAATATGCCCGTTAAAACGCCAAAACCTGTAGCTGCTCCAGTGGCTGCAGCAGCAAGTGCAATTGCACGTTTGTTTCGACCATGTTCTTCATTCTGTAAATTAAATTAGATATTAAATGATATATATGTATTTATTTTAGATACATTAATATCTTATCAAATGTCAAAAAAGAAACCTCTTTATATCACTTTTGTAGATTTATCAAAAACATTAGACTTTATCAATAGGCATTCATGTACTACAAACTCATTAAACAAGGTTATCGTGGTAAACTTTTAAACATTATTCAAAACTTTTTCTCTAAGTCGAGTGCTAAAGTCAGATGGGAAGGACAGCTAGGCTCGAAGAGGGAAAGCACATATGGGGTTCTTCAAGGAGGGATCAATAGCCTTAAATTGTTTAATTTGTTTCTTTCTGGTATGTGACAGTATTTTGACCATGATCAAGGCCTTACTATAAATAGCACAACATTTACCCATCTGCTCTACGCAGATGATCTAGTACTTATTTCCGAGAGTGCCTCTGGCATGCAAATTCTCTTAGACAATCTGGCAATATTTTGTAGAAAATGGCATTTACTTATCAACTCACAGAAGAGTAAAGTTATGATTGTTCAACCTGGTGTGAGGCAAAGAGCTGGTAATGCAGAGTGCCAGTTTACGATTGGTAATGAAAAACTTGAAGTTGTTGATTCATATGAATTAAATATCTAGGTCATATAATCAGTAATGGTCGCAAAACTCATGGCTTGATGTATGATCACTTAGCATCACAAGCTCAAAAGCTATGCATGCCCTGAAGGAAAGAATTAGATCAACTGTTGGATATCTTTCGCCAAGTCTAAGTCTTAAAATATTTGACACTCACATATAGCCTATATTAATTAGAATATCACAGCGAAATCTGGTTCACAACTAAGCAAAATGATATCTTTGAAAAAAAAATTACAATTGAAATTTCTGAAAAATCTACTTGGAGTCAGAAGTCAGACTTCAACAGTAGCTATCTTAGCAGATGCTGGCCGATTCCACTTGAGGTATAGGCAGCAAGCTGCTGCAGTAAAATATTGGCATCGACTAAAAACAGGTAATTGTCCACAATTGCTGCGTGAATGTTACAACATTCAAGTTGCACTAAAACTGAAAAAGGCACCATGAACGTTGTCGAAAAAATACAACATGTTTTTACTAATTTGGGAATCACTAACTTTGAATTAAGTCCTAATAAAATTAATTCACTCTTTTTTGCAAAAGCTGGAGAAAATATTTTAGGTGAGATCAATGATAGTACTAAAAATCCTAAGCTAAGAACATAAAAATTATTTAAGACAGACCTGCGTCTTGAACCATATCTAAACTTGAACTTCCCAAAGTATATAAATCACAGTATAGCTCGCTTTAGATTTAAAAGCTTTCACAATTTAAAGATAGAACTTGGAATACATCCGTATATCCTTGCAGATGAGAGATTTTGTAAAAGACACACATCAGGACTAGTTGAAGATGAATATCATTGTCTCATGATTTGTGATTATTGGAAAAAATAGCAGAGTAGAAATTTTAGAAGTAGCATCAAAAATGACAGAAAACTTTCCAGTATTAAGCTCTTGTGCACAATTTCCTAAAATTATAACAAATAAAACTTCTCATATTAACTTTGCATTAGGTAAATTCTTAAAATTTAAATATCATCATAAAAACTGATAATAGCATTTAATAGTGTAAAATTATAATAACGGTGTCTGTCCACAAGGTCTGGGTGGCTACAAGCACTGACACATTGCTCCGCATTTGGCTAACTAGCATAAAACTGCTTATGCTTTTGCTTATGTTATGTTGGCATGCATATAATTTGCATATTTACTGTCAAATGACCTGATTATTGTGTGACGGTGTGCTATTTTCATTTATATACTTTTACTTTGTGATGTAATATTAACTGCTTTTATCTTTCATCGTTTTAAAGGTGCTATTACAGATGATTTCATATTTGTAGACATAATGACTGAATGTGAATTTTTTTCTGGGACATGTATTCTATAGGGAAAAATGACATCAGAAAACTTATGACATCACTTTTTTTCATAGGATACCATGTCCTAGAAAAAAAAACACACATATCGTCCTTTGGTCTACAAATATGAAATCATCTGTAAGTACTATGGTACTGATAACTGCAATTGTGCTAAATTGACTGTTTTTGCTATCCTATTGACTGTGATTAACACTATGATGTATCCTATTATACATGTAGCTATACATAGATGTGATATTCCTATTAGCTGAATGTAGTATTAGTGTGTTAGTACCTACTGGTCTACTAGAACTAGAATTTATTTTTAGTCTATTTTTCTATTGTTCTTGTTCTTACCTGTACCATATTTTTACTGTTTGTAACTGACTTTTTGGTCAAATGTGGCCTTTTTATATATTAGCCTATTTCAAAGCAAGAATTGCGAATGAAAAAATATTAATTGTATGGGCTGCCTCTGACTTCAAGTGCAGAAAAGGGAATAATCTTGTTCAAATAACTATATTGTTTTTACCCCAAATGGCACCAGGTGAGGCCTTTGCAACCATATCAAATAGGGGAGATGAAAAATGGTCTAGCTCGGGGTTAGATGAAACATGGCCTAAAATCAACTTTATCTTAATTATTTGCCAAATTAGTACTTTGGTAAATACTTTGTTAACACATGTTGCCATACACGTAGCCAATAGCCATTAGGGTGGGCTGAAAAAAACTTTTTTTGGAATTTCAATATGCCAGTGGACAGTGGTATAGAAAATAGGTTAGGGACCGTTCAGAATTTATGACTGGGGGGGGGGAATGGGAGTTTTGACAGAACTTCCCGTCAAAAATTGATAACCCCCTTGAGATTCATGTGGATTTTCAGTACCCCACCCCTAGGTTTCATGCGTATTTTTAGTACCCCCCCCCTCGACATAAAGCAATACACATATACAGGCCTATATGGGCAATTCCGTAAAGTCAGATTTACAGATTTGACACTTTAGCAGCTTGTGTAGCCCTATCATTACACCTCAGCTATTTCATTATTAAATAGGGATGAGGCCAGTTAATGGGGTAGCCATCAACTAAAGCTCCAAGTGCAATAGGAGCTGAGCTACTAGACGAAATGTCATCTTGTCGGGGGTACTCAGGTGCTGTACGTTTGACACAATGACATTTCGCCTGGACAAAACTGGAGTGATTTTACCCCCAACAACTAAGGTGTTTCGCGATTTTTCTTTATGTTTAATTGAAATAGTTAACACATTAATAATTAATAATTTTGCATAAGAAAAAGAGCACGAACATTTAAAAGTAAACTGAAGCAAGATGCAAAAATATTATTGTGATCCGAGTGTGAGAGTTTTTGAAGGTAATCAAATAAGATTACTTAGTTACTCCAATATGTAATCCAATTAACATAGCCGTACTGTGAGCAGTTTTTTTGAGGAGGGGAATTTTGCCCGAATTTGTGCAGACCAGACTTTATAGTACTTCAAATGAGATTACTTAAAAATGTTTCCAATATTTTACATTTTACATGAGTGCAAAGCTGACATCTTCTGCTTTCATGCTACATTTGTAACTTTTTGGTAGGCCTACACATAGATTACTGCATTGTAGCAAAAAAATGATTTTTTGGAGCTAGCCTTGTGCGGCACTTTCTGGATATAAAAACGAATTCGGGTTGCAGGACAGTTTTCTGTGGGATTTCTATGCTGGCCTGCATCTGGGAATACACATTTTACTTGTAACCATGCAAGTCTCTGATTGGCCACTTTGTTGAAAGACTGATATCAGGCAAGGCAGGTAATCATGGAGGCCTCCAGAGGACATTCCACCTTCTTCTGCTGTTCTCAAATGTGCATAATCAAGTTACTTTATATTGGTCCATTCCTGGCCCGCTCTTAAATCTTGATTAAAGATTCCATGATGTTATGATCCCCATTGATGCGAAAAAAAATTTTCACATTGCAAAGCCATGTGCCTCAGTGGCTGAGTGGATTCAATGCTGGCCTTGTAATTTTTAGATCCAGGGTTCGATTCTACTGCACGGCAGTATGGAACTCAGTTAGCATTGCAACTCCCACCTTGTCGTTCTATGTGGCCTATATTGTTTCGACCTGGCATTTTGTCCAGGTGAGTAGACGTGGAGCACTACTTTGCATATCAACTAACCTGCCTTTTCTCACTGGAGCATATATCAGTTTTTGACATACTACTAATTATACCATTTGACACCTCCGTCAGCCGATCACAAGCCTGTATTTCACTGTGATAAATCCCATATTCATCTTTGTCTATGTATCGTCTCAATGTCATGTTTAACTGCTCGAATGTTTGTCTCATGGTCTAAGCCGGTTATTCACCATGAGATTGGGTATATGTGTTAATCACACCTCTGGTGATAAATCACATATCCTCGCTCCCATAATGAATAACCTAGTAAGCCAAGTTTGAAAAACAAAACAAATTTATCTTTCCTACACATACAACAAATCATTTACAATGTACGGGGAGTGTCATGTGAGGATGGAGAATTCAAGATTAATATTTAGGGGAGACCGGGGCTGGTTGTCACAGAGGCAGGTTGCTACACTTTTTATTGCACAAACTAGGGAGTAACACAGTGCAACCAATCATTGTTCACTGCTTTTATAAGTTAAAATCATAACCCACTGGAGTCTTTTTGACAAATATTGACCCCTGGAGGGGTCAAGTAGCCACATGGTCTATTAAAGAATTCCTGTCACAAAAAGTAGATTCTTACAGGTCTGCAACTTGCATGTTATACTAGTCTTTATCAAATAGTTGTTGAAAAAGGTACAGTTGATACACTTACCATGTAAACATTACTTTAAATCATGATGAGAAGAAATAGTGAAAACAAAATGATAAGAACAGCCTTTGTCACCCCTTTTTGGCATTTTCATCAATTGGGGCACGTTGTCACAAAACGACAGGGCAGGTTTTCGCACTTTTTGGTGCTGGTTGTTGCCCATTAGGACCAGCTTTTTAAACAAAAAAACTATTTAAAAACACACATACAAATCGGTGATTTATACATGCTACTGATGACTTAAGATGTATGCAGATTTGGCACAGTGTCTTGATCAATCTATTCAAAATCTATAAAGAAATTAAATTTTTTTTTAATAAGCCTCCTCCTGATCAGAATGCTTGGATAAGCCTTCATTTGTACACAGTAGCATGTTGGTTAAGATCTGCACTGGACAAGTAGATGATTCCTTTATGTCCAAAATAACTTTTCTTAGTCAAGATCTGACTTACAGAGTCCCACTTCCTACATGTGAGCACTAAACCAAAAGTGTGACAACCTGCCCAAAGTATCTGACAACCTGCCCTGAAAATGTGACAACCTGCCCTGAGTGCTCAATTCTAAAGAAATTGCCAATAGGCAATAGTACGTAAAGATTTTGAATGATATAGGCATATATTCAGAAGACAGATTTAAGTCACTCCCTTTTAAACATTCATATAGAATGGTAGAGCCCCTGCATGCTTTAAATAGAAATAGTAGCATAATTTAGATCTACACATTGTGAAAACCCGCCCTTGTGACAACCAGTCCCGGTCTCCCCTACAAGCTGATTGAACAAATATAATACAAAACATTCATTGAAATAGTTTCTTCCAACTTTGAGAATAAAAAAATACCTTGTGTTTGGAGAGAATAGCCTGCCCCAATGAACCATCTGAAAAGGAAATCAGCAAATTAGTTTTATATTGCTGGTTCACATAAGCTTTTTTTGCATTTCCCAAAGTTTACTTCATGTGTATGCCCTACTGCAAACTATTTTGGTTTTTTTCCTGCTTTAATTCTTGGTAGAATTTAAATTGAAGCAGTATTTTTGTCTGTGCATGCTGCAATACATTGCTGGACCGTTTGATGAGTCCTGACCAAAAATTCATAAGCAGTCATACGAAATCTGTATGAGCAGGCCTGTGCTGGTAGTCTGCTCATAATAAAGCATATCTATTGGTTCCTTATGACACTTTTAATGCCCATCTAAATTAAAAGTACCATGTGAACTTTTTTGTTTCCCAACTTCAAACAAATAAGTATTTCTTTCTTTCTTTCTTTCTTTCTTTCTTTCTTTCCATAATGCAGACTTTTAAATATGTAGTGTTAGGTAAACTGGAAATGTTCCAAGTGGACATCTTTTTCTTTCATGGCATGTCATCAGCAGTTCAGCACTACCCTTGCTCTTTATCTTCAATATGCTTAATAATTAAAAAAAACAAAAACTGTTGATACAAAATAACTATAAATAGCAAAAAATGCTGTGAAATTAACATTGTTACAATGATACTTTTCCAAAAGAAGTACCTGTAGTTCCCAGAAAATTCAAAAACACAGTTTGTATGGCTTTCAACTATATTAGCTTATAGGCTGGTAAAAAGTGGGGTTGACCCTGGACCTCTACATAACAGTACAAATTTGGAACCAAATGAATCCTTGAAATATCTAGTTTCACAAAAAAAATTCCCCAGAATTCCCAGATGGAGGATTTTTTTTATTCAAGTTTCCATGACAACACTCTCAAAAAATTAGAACCCACAAATGAACAACATTTATTGAATAACTTTCCTCCTGCTTTAAGGAACAATTTCAATTTTGGCACACAGTACTTCCACAACCAACTCTCTCAGATGTATGCATAA
Organism: Platynereis dumerilii; assembly: GCA_026936325.1. NCBI lineage: Eukaryota > Metazoa > Annelida > Polychaeta > Phyllodocida > Nereididae > Platynereis > Platynereis dumerilii. Next base: position 19,577,347 of record JAPTHN010000014.1, on the reverse strand, counting down.
ATTGTGGTTTACATTGTGCTTGTGTGTTGCTATGGTAACAGAAATATAAAAAATCATAATTTTTTTAAAAGACGGTCTTCAAATGTTTGATATGGAGACAAAAAATTAATATAGAAGCAAAAATATGGTAATGATGTTACAGAAATTCGAGTTGAAGTAGACTTGTCAATTTTCATTCTTGAGTGCTCCAGCAAATTTTGTATTTTAAATATTGTGTTAAAACTATCAAAATAAATTTCAAACCTTTTTGCCCATGTGAGAGGGCATATGACTACAAAACCACCTAAGTCCCAGGCCCAGAAATGGAAAATAAACTGGTAATTAAAAAATACCTTACATGACGTATGGAAGCCAACATGACGTGTGGTAGCAACATTGTCCATTCTAGAGATAACAGGAATTCGTGTTGAAGTAGACTTCACAAGCACTGGGGTCAAGCAATTTGGCTCTACATGACGTATGGTAGAAAGTTACTCACCTGTAACCAATTTTCATTCAGTTTATATGTGTGAGAAATCTGTGAAGCCAAAGCCTCTAAAATCAGATAATCCTGTTTACTTTTATTTACAAATGCAACCTCAAACAAACTGAAACTGTGAAAATGCGTATATCGCAAATTTTTCAAGTCTCTTTCGTATGCCTGTCAATCATCAAGTAAGTCATACTGATTAATCACCAAATCACACCTTCTGTGAATAGTGTTTGACTTGGGACAATATTTGACAATCCCAGACCGCAATTTGTGAATGTTTAAAGAATGAAGTCTGTATTGAACGTACAAGAAATGCAAGTCTAAGATTGATCATTCAATAATTTTTTTGCACATTCATTCTACTTATCTATCTATATCTATCTATCTATCTATCTATCTATCTATCTATCTATCTATCTATCTATCTATCTATCTATCTATCTATCTATCTATCTATCTATCTATCTATCTATTTAGCTATCTAGCTATCTAGCTATCTATCTATCTATCCATTTATAGACACTGCACCCAAGCAGGTATGGAGCAGCATATATCTACATGTAGCTGTCTAGCTGTCTAGCTGTCTATCTATGTATGTATCTATGTATCTATCTATCTATCTATCTATCTATCTATCTATGCATCTATCTATCTATCTATCTATCTATCTATCCATCTATCTATCTATCTATCTATCTATGTCTTTCTTTCTTTCTCAATTTGTCTATCTTAATCTTGTATCTTAATCTTGTATCTTAATCTTCTATCTTGCTATCTTGCTATCTGTCTTTAGACATCACCAAGATACTAATACCATTGGAAAAGCTGGTATCTAACTGACAGTTTTGTATGTTAGCGCCCAGCTAAGGATTAACACTATTAATAACAGCAAACAAACAATCAGATTATTGTTTATTTTGCAAAAAATTAAAGTTAAAAGGTATAATAGAAGAAGCATATGATGTCTAAGTCAGTTAGATACCTCATTGTCGGGTTCTAACATGCATTTTTGTCAGTTAGATCCCTCCCTCCGGTCGGGATCTAACTGACAAAAATGGATGTTAGAACCCTCCATATCGGTATCTAAGTAATACATAAATCCAGTTATACATATTTTCTCAGAAGCTCACCAAAATGCAGTCTGAGATGTTCAAATATGGATACACTGTACAGGTGCCAGCCAAGCCGATAATCCTAATTTACATGTCAACCAATCAAAGTTTAGCGTAGTAGAAGACTTAAGGATTCACAGCCAGACACAAAATTACTTTACACATTATAGTTTGTATTCGACACTTAGTTTCAAGGGTGCCGGAACAGGGGGGGCAGAGGGGGCAATTGCCCCTCCTGCCTTTGGCCAGGAGGGGGCAAGGTCGCCCTTTTGATCTCAAAGAAATACGTCATAAGGCTTTATTTTATAAGTAAAAATTCAAAATTAGTATTGCAGCTACATTAAATTTTGTCACGTGAATTAGATTTGCCCTTTCTCGACCGACTGCCCCTGCCGCCCTCGTTTCCTTCCGGCACCCGTGCTTAGTTTGTCAATTTACTTGACAGCTTGGCATGTTCATATCTGTGTTCAGCAGCTGAGATTGATAATTTGAATGGACAGTGTTCTTACCACACGTCATGTAGGCTTCCATATGTCACGTTATATATATTTAAATTTGCAATTACTCATTTATTTTCCATTTCTGGACTTAGTTTTTGTGTGGTTTTGTTTCTGGAGTAATATGCCCTCTTATTAAAGTTAAAATTTCGAGATTTGTCTTGATAGCTTCAACCCAATGTTGAAAATACACATTTTGCTGGAGCAGCCCTGAATGAAAGCCTACAAGTCTACTGCAACGCGAATTCCTGTAATCTCAGCAGTGGTACACAAATTACAAGAGGTGTTCAACTTATTTTGACAAAAACGAAAACAGCCACTAAATTGCGAATTTTTGCTGCTTTGTGCTGAAATTGCTGTGAGTGATCCGTATGCTGCTCATGTTGCATGTCACATCAGCAAATTATCTCAGGACTATCGTAACGGTAATTAATTGCATGTTGTTTGGAAGGTGTGATAAAATGCCTTTTGAGGAGGGGTTTTACTCCCTCAAGCATACAGTCTCGTATCATGGGGGATGATTATTGTATTTCTTTAAGCCAGATGTTCATTGTGAACTACCGCACAAGGAAAAAATTGAATGTCATCCTCGTAAGGGGCTTCAAAATTGAATTCCTCTGGCCATGGTTGACGGCCAAATCTGGGGTGATAAACAAATGAGATCAGTGACATAGTTAGAATGACCAGCTTATTCATACTAAGATGTCACACCATTCCAGTAACAACACTGGAGGTGGACACAAGTTTATACATGATTTCTGAAAGTGTAAGTTACAAAAATAAAGCCCAAAATAATGCAATTTTGAAAAAAAGTGTGAGAAAACAAGGAATCTTATATGTATGCTCCACCTGAAAGTTATAAACATAGGACCAAAAAATGGTTACACTGAATAAAACTAAGCTTCATCTACAAGACTATACCAATTTAGGAGTGGTTTGCAGCATAAAAGCAATGTACAGAGCACTTTAAAGTTAGAAGATTGAAAAATTGAGCAATCTACTGCGAAAATGCATGCCTTTATATGTTTGTGATTAAACACAGAAAAAGTCACACTTTCACCACCAAAAATTCAAATAGAATAGCCGAATACCTGGTCAGCATAAATCTAAATCGATTTCAGAAAGAACCTTCCCAAGTTCTTTCCACGAGGAGAAATGAGATAGTATTCATTAGAAGACTGTTCGGGGCCATGTCATCTTAATCACAATCAATATAAAAAAAAAAAAAGAGCAATTTTCCTGTAACTTGGTGGATAGGTTACCAAAGAACCTCTGATGAAGTCTGAGAAGTTTCAGCAAAATCGGTGCAACTGGAAAAAATCAGCAAATATACTTGCAACCACTATCACTGGCCGAAATATTGCTCTCAAAACTGGAGGGAGGCCTATCTCAGGAAAAGTTTAATAAAATTGTGAAAAACTGTTCCAAAATATTTCAAATGCATATCTTATATTGACAAGACCTACAGCTAACCCTTTTTGTCATCAGACAGGAAAAAAGTCACCTTTGTCAATTTCTGTGTAGGGATGAACTCTTTGTCAAAATAAGTTGAACACCTCTTGTATATCAAACATACCAAGCTGTCAATGAAACTGAAAAATCAAGTGTTCTGTCGAAGACAAACTATGAAGGCAAATAAAGTCATTTTGGATGTGACTGTAAATCATTTGTTCTTGTGGTGTAACAATAAATTTTGATTGGTTGACATGTAAATTTGGATTATAAGCTGGCCTTGCACAGTGTATCCATATTTGAACATCTCAGACCGCATTTTGATATATATGCTTCTAAGAAAATTGTTTCAAGTGGACCCACAAACAGATAGCCAGATAGTAGAAGATTAAGAATAGAACAATTAAAATAGATAGAAAGAAAGAAAGATAAGCCCATAGATAGATAGATAGATAGATAGATAGATAGATAGATAGATAGATAGATAGATAGATAGATAGATACCACAAACAGATAGCCAAATAGTAGAAGATTAAGATTGAACAATTAAGATAGATAGAAAGTAAGATAGGCCCATAGATAGATAGCTTTTGTTTGTTTGTTTGTTTGTGTTTTACGCCTCTGCAGCCCCTTAGAGGGCTATATCGAGGCAGATTAGATAGATAGATAGATAGATAGAATGATAGACAGATAGATAGATAACATAGACGAGAGTGATTAGATAGATGAGATGGATTAGATAGATGAGATAGATAGATGAGACAGATGACATCTATGGATTACGTAGATTGATAGATTGACAGATAGAAAGATTGACAGATAGATAGATGGATAGATGATTGGGGCTGTACATCCTGTATTTATGTATTTTGTAGGCTAATCAGGACCCGAGGAGGACAGGGCAATGAGGCGAGGAACACAGTCCAGGTGACCCAGCAATTTCAATTCAATTCAATTCAATTTCAATCGTTTATTTGCTCATTAGTATTACACAAATATTCAGAGGAGTAAGAAAAAAAAACAAGAATACTAATGAGCTAGGTGACCCCTTTATGATACCTACAAGTATCGCTATCAAGGGGCCACCTAGGCTTCATAAAAATCACTAGACCAATCCTCCCCATAGATAGATAGATAGATAGATAGATAGATAGATAGATAGATAGATAGATAGATAGATAGATAGATAGATAGATAGATAGATAGATAGATAGATAGATAGATAGATAGATAGATAGATAGATAGATGGATAGATAGATGGATAGATAGATGGATAGATAAATAGATAAATAGATAAAAAGATATGTGCATGGAAATTATTGTCAATGTTAAAATTGGTTTCTTGGACCTTCAATGCAGAAGTCATTAAAACATTCGCAAAATGCAGTCTGGGATGGTCAAATGCAGTCCCAAGTCTAAGACCACTTAGGAGGTATGATTTGGTGACCAATCAGGAAGCCACACTTGGTGATTATCATGGATTATGAAAGAAACTCTTGCCAAATCTGCGATATACAAATTTCACAGTTTCACCTTGTTTAAGGTTGCATTTTTTTCGTAAATAAACAGGTCTAACTGTTCTAAGAGGCTTCGACTTCACACATTCTTCACACACATAAAAATGAATGAAAATTGGACACAGATGAGTAGCTTTCTACCATACGTCACGTACAGTCAAATTGCTTGATCCAGGTGCCTGCCAAGTCAACTTCAACACGAATTCCTGTAATAGGGCATTTCTTTGTGGACAATCTTCCAATATTTTTGTTTAAGATTGTCCACAAAGAGATGCTCCATTAATATCATTACCACATTTTTGCTTGTATATTTATTTTTTGTCTCCACATCAAACATTTGAAGACCGTCTTTTAAAAAATTGACGATTGTTTATATTTCTGTTACCATAGCAACACACAAGCACAATGTAAACCACAATTTTGGCATGCATCGGGGTGAGTTGGTTGTGGAGGTACTTTGTGCCAAAATTGAAATTGTTCCTTTAAGCAGGAAGAAAGTTATTCAATAAAATGTTGTTCATTTGTGGGTTCTAATTTTTATGAGAGTGTTACCATGGAAACTTGAATAAAAAAAAATCCTCCACCTGGGAATTCTGGGGAATTTTTTTTGGTGAAACTAGAGATTTCAAGGATTCATTCGGTACCAAATTTGTACTGTTATAAAGAGGTCCAGGGTATGGCTGATATTGGGCCTTTTTCGACTGGCCTATTAATTATTCAAAGTAAACAAATAAACACCGCTGACTTCTTACATAGAAGTTGCCTGAGCTTCCCAGATGAAGTGTGACAAAGGCCTCAAAAAGTAAAAAATACTAGAAAACTAACTTCTGATACAAATTTTCAGATGAAATGAAATTAAAAGAATCTAAACTGACCTTGATTTTCCAAAGATGACTCCTCTGCAACCGATTTAAGATGGCACTCTGAGATTGCGAATATGATCAAAATTCCAATTAGCAGATAGGCCCTCATGGTGGAATCTGCAATTGCCACAAACTGGAGATTGAAGTTGATTGCTGAATTGAAGTCCCGACTGCAAACACTATTGGTGATAGTTGGTTGCTCAGACACTCATTGAGTTCTCGGTTGTGTGCAGTGGAAGCCCCCAGCTCAGCTTAAGTTCTTGATCTGAGGCATCCTGGGAAAGGAACCTAAGTTACTGCGCAGTTAACTTGTTATGTACCCCCTGTAATTCTTCAGGGAGCAATCAACTTGATATGTCTGCTCTATAAACAATGATGTTTTGCTTACTATCACGTTCCCCCAAAGTGCACTCAAGTTTGTTCACCTCTTTTCAGTAGCAGGGGGAGAATTGGAGAGTTGGCAACAACTGGAGTGGGGGGAAGGTGGGCAATAGCAGCTACTTATCATGTAAGAACATATCTAAATCACTTCCAATAATCTCATTTTAAAATGTTTGTGGTTTAAAAACAGACAATGGACATTATATGAGTCTCGTTTAGATTTGAGGAAATAACACAGCTGCATTTAGTGTTTCTTTATCTAAATGTCTTGAATCTGATTTTGCTTCAAGCAACTGGTTTTGCCCTGTTCCGTACTAACTTGAGTGAAATTGTAACATTTTGAGGGCAAAACTGACCAGCTGAGCCTAGGCAGTTAATGAAATGTTAAAAAAATTGTACAAGGACTTTAGAATATAATTAAAGATAATATTGTATGAGTTTATGTAGCGCCCTTTCCAGAGTTCTCTGTGGCCTAATGGTTTAAGGTGCTTGTTTGTGCTACCATTTTGGCTTTTAGGTCGTGGGTTCGACTCCCACTCCTGGAACTCAATTTGGTCCGAGCCCATGGGACATTAAATGGAGGTGGGTTTGATCCTGTGTTCTGTGCTGGGGCAACTGAAAGACCCTGGGCATCCCTGGATTAAAAGGGTATGTGCCAGACTCACAGTCTTCTCATCAATCATCGTCATACGGCGGTCACCAACACTGGAGAGTGCTACTGCATGGGAACCTTGGGCAATATATTCCTCTAGTCTCTGCCCATGGGCGCCGTTCTATGGCTGCCCTGAACTGTATCATTGTGGAAGGCTCACCACGAATTTTGTGCCTGCATTGCAGTGCATGACTGAAAGTATGTACAATACAATAAATCTGCAGACCATAATGATTGTATCAATCATTACAGCATTTTAAAAGTATTAGTTAGACACCTCAATTTCGGGGGTCTGATATGCATATTTGTCAGGTAGATCCCAAAATGCATGTTAGAACCAGAAAATGAAGTGTTTAACTGACTTAGACCTCATACGTTCTTTTTCACCATATATTTTAAGTAATAATGGTGGACAAATTAATAACAATTAATTAATCTAATTGTTTGTTTATTGCTAAGAATCCTGAGCAGGGTATTAAGATGCAATATTTCTAGTAAAATCTTGGTTTTTCCAATGGTAAAGCATCTTGGTGAGGTCTAGCCCCCAAATTGACCAACTGTAAACAAAATCAATACTTTCTCAAAAGATAACTGATGCTTTGATAATGTCAAATCACAAATATGATGGCTTGCTTTGTGCAATTTTTTGAGTGTAACAGTCTAGTGTTTCCACAAAACAAATGGAACAACCGTAAACAAAATCAATACTTTCACTAAAGGCAACCGATGCTTTGACAGCGTCAAATCACCAATATGATGGCTTGCAGAATGCAGTTTTCAGAGTGGAACAGTCTAGTGTTTCCACAAAACAAATGGAACAACTGAAAACAAAATCAATACTTTCACAAAAGGCAACTGATGCTTTGATAAGTGTTGAATCACCAATATGATGATTAAAAAAGTGCAGTTTTCAGAGTGGAACAGTCTAGTGTTTCCACAAAACAAATGGACCAACTGTAAACAAAATCAATACTTTGACTAAAGGCAACCGATGCTTTGATAATGTCAAATCACAAATATGATTGCTTGCAAAATGCACTTTTCAGAGTGGAACAGTCTAGTGTTTCCACAAAACAAATGGAACAACCGTAAACAAAATCAATACTTTCACTAAAGGCAACCGATGCTTTGACAGCGTCAAATCACCAATATGATGGCTTGCAGAATGCAGTTTTCAGAGTGGAACAGTCTAGTGTTTCCACAAAACAAATGGAACAACTGAAAACAAAATCAATACTTTCACAAAAGGCAACTGATGCTTTGATAAGTGTTGAATCACCAATATGATGATTAAAAAAGTGCAGTTTTCTGAGTGGAACAGTCTAGTGTTTCCACAAAACAAATTAACCAACTGTAAACAAATCAATACTTTCACAAAAGGCGAAAATGAACCAATCAAATAGTAATCATACTATAGCAGCACGTTTCTGCAAAATAGTTATGAGACCATAGTGTAAGGCATATTGCTCTCTGGAGTAGCAAATGGCTCAACCTGCCCCAGAATCTCCTACTCCATTACTTTTTGTCTATGTAATAAAAATACTGTTCAACCCCTCATAAATCTGACGCTTACCTGATTACCTGAAGTAAAAAAACTCACCTACTTTCCAGGAAAACTAAAGAAACACTGGTAAGTTCAACATCCGAAGCTACTGGTAAACAAAGTAATTATGTATCTTTTTCCTTTTTTTATATTTCCAGAAACAAAATTATTGGCTGAGGATTTATCCTGACAAGTTCTAGGGGCCTTCTATTTATAAACACAACATAACCAATCTCCAGGCAGGCTGCAACAGATACATGCAAGAGAATAAACTTGAATCTTATTAACCAATTAACAATTCTGAGATAAATGTTCTTTTATATGTAAACACTATATGAGAGCAGGTTGAATGGAGGTCAGCATTGTTATACATTGTATGTATATATTAATTTAATACATTTATTTTAAGAAAGATTTGGTCACATATATTTTGAAAAAATTAACAGTTGGTAAAGTAGGGTTGAACAGCAGGAGCAAAAGCAATAAAATAATTGTGGCAGCCATTTTGTTTATGAACATCCTAGGTGGACAATCAATCATGGTCAGTTGGATTCCAATAATTGTTTAACTTAGAAAGGTGTTGCATCATGCAACATTTGATTCATTTGATAAGGCATGTCACTAACTTCAGAATTGATAATTTATTATGTGGAATAATTGTCAACATTTAATGTAGCTCTTGAAAGTTAGTAAGCCAATCAACGATTTTTAATTGAATTCCATGTTAAGTGAGTCACATGAAATGGTCTTAACAGTGCTCAATGATATTGCATGCTCATGTCATGCCATTGTCATGGTCTTAACAGCAATTGTATTGCTCACTCATGTAATGGTCTTAACAGCTATGATGTTACATGCATCATAAATGCAATGCTTGGTTCATTTAAGGATAACTATCATATTTATTTTAGTGCAAAAGCCTGTCCCATTGGAATACAATTTATCACTTATTTTTTAGTGCATACATTTTACACAGTCGGACCTTTTCAATAGAACTGACCTTTTCAATAGAACTAACTTTTGAACTTTAACTTGAAACTCTTCAAAAAGTAAGATGGGGCCCTACAATGGTAGATAGCAATGGTAATAACAGCCCCCAAACCTAGTTATTGGCACACACAAGGATGGATAAATGAAATGGGCAGTGGGATTCATTAACAATTTATATATTTACCCAGTCTGGGGATCTTGAAACAGTGGCAATGCCACACAAGTACAATGAATATGGCAGCATATTTAATTTCTTATTTAAACTGCATCATGTTGATGATGAAATACTGCTCAAGAAGGTCCACTGAAACGATTCTCATTTCACCAATGAAGCTTTCAGACTGCACCAAAATATACAGTACAACCCAAAAATAAAGTATGACTACCCCAGCAGGAAAGAAGAATAAGCCATTGCTCTACCCTTTCACACCTTTTGGCTCCACCCAAATCACTTCCTAACTTTACCTTCTTGAAACTACCCTTTAAAATTACATTGAATTTACATTTAATAACACCAATTCAAACTCCTTCACCCCATTGTGTTTTATTTCTTTGATGCTATGCCACTTGCTAATTGCAATTACATTGGCAGCTGTCTTAATAGAGTTGTTAATATGGTATAAATTGCGGTCAGGAGTCAATGATAGATGATACAGAACAACTCAAAATAAATTACATGTATGACTACCCCAGCAGGAAGGAAGAATCAGCCACTATTTTACCCTTTCAGACCTTTTGGCTCCCAACAAATCCCTTTCTACATTTTCCTACTTCAAGCGACCTCTCAAAATTACATTTAATTCATATCCAGCCTACACCAATTCAAACTCTATCACCCCAATTATATTTGATTTCTTTGATATTGTACCCCTTTGCTTATTGCAATTTCATTGACAGCTGTCTTAATAGAGTTCTTAATATGGGATAAGGTTTTGACAAGGGGTCAAAGGTAGTTGTAAGGAGATTTGGGGTGAAGAGGAGAAAGGAGGACAAAAAAGGTAGACAGAGGACTTCTTACAGAAAATATTTTTACTTTATTTTGGTTTGTACTGTAGTCGTTAGGAGATTTGGGTTGAAACGAGGACAAAATAGGTAGACAGAGGATTTCTTACAGAAAATATTCTTACTTTATTTTGGTTTGTACTGTAGCTTGTTATCCAAAATGCTAATGACTCCGCAAATGATTTTAGAGAACAATTTTATCTTCCCCTTCCAGCCAGGAATCGGAGAAATGCAAAATTGGAAAAATAACAATTTTCTCTAAAAATGTAACACTGACACAAGGGAGATGCACAGCTTACCTGAGAAGTGTGTTGTTGGTATGCCACATAAACATTAAAAAAGGTAGGCCTGGGACCCATGCATGGGTAATGGGTTATCCCCATGCAAAATCTTGAGAATTTATCATGACAATGGGAGAAGTGATATAAATTAAACAATTTTAATCAAAATTTGATGAAATTCTGGATTTGGGCAGCTCATACGTACAACAACTAATGGCTTTTGACAGCATTTCTAGAATGATTGACATGATAAAAATTTAATTTAATATTTATTCCATTGACTATTTGAGATGAAACAAGGTGCAGTTAGCAGCAAAAAAGATGTATACTTATAGAACGTACACTCTAAAACAATTTTTGGATAAAGCTGGTTTTTTGAAATCCAAAATGGTTTTTTGAAAAATCCATGTTGGTTTTTGCATGTAAGTTTGGTTTTTCGAAAAACCATTTTCCATTAAAAAAACCAGTATTGTCCCGAAATTTTTTAGAGTATATCAACAAATCAGCATAAAGTATTTAAGGGAAGAGAGCAGAAATTTTATTCTCTCAGGCCACGCTCTTCAAATCACATGATTTTCCCATGTCCAGCGGGTCCAGCGCTGCAAAAAAGGCTTAGGAAAATAGGCAAAATGAAGAAACATAGCAAGGATGTGGGTTGAGTTTTCAATTCTGTACTAACATTTTCCAAAAAATGCATGGATACATTTTCCAGAAAATACATGGATACATTTTCCAGAAAATACAGTTTCTCTTCAGCTCCTACATGCAACCTTCCTTCTGCTGTCCATTTTTGCGAATGTTCAGACCATGTTGTCCTTAGTTTGAGCTTTCTAGAAAAGTTGCTTGTGAATTAAATCATAATTAAAACAAGGGTAGCTTATTTAATTTCTTGTCCAAACTGCATCCTGTTACGATATTGCTCATGAAGGTCCACTGGAAAGATTCTCATTTCACCAGTGAAGCTTTGAGACTGAACCAAAATATAGCTGGTTATCCAAAATGCAAATGAGTCCACAAAAGTTGTAAGTGACCTTTTCTTCCTCATTCCAACAAGGAATCTGAGAAATGCAAAATGTAAAACCAACAATTTGCCCTTGCAATATGACTCTCACACAAAGGGGATTCATGGCTATTCTGAGAAGTGTGTTGTTGGAATGCTACATAACATAAAAAAAGGTTTTGGAAAATGGCCAAAATGAAGAAATGGAGAAAGGAAGTGAAACTAGAAATGTCATAACCGGAAAACGGTGAGTGATGCGCTGCCCGGACTGAGTCCTAAGGGTGAATCACACTGACCCAAACTATCCACCTGTCTTTGATTTTACTCTCCTGTCTTTCTGCCCAGGAGTAATTTACCAGCTTGTTATTGCTCTCTCATTTACGATTGGCAACACTGCTATTCCTTTAAAAAAAACGTGCAAGCACTTTTAAGAGTTGCTTGCATCTATCTATCTATCTATCTATCTATCTATCTATCTATGTGTTTAGCTGTCTATCTATCTATGTGTTTAGCTGTCTATCTATGTGTTTAGCTGTCTATCTATCTGTCTATCTATCTCGAGGCCTTCCCTTCCTTCCCCCACTACATTCCTTTGTTCATTCCTTTGTTCATTCCTTTGTTCATTCCTTTGTTCATTCCTTTGTTCATTCCTTTGTTCATTCCTTTGTTCATTCCTTTGTTCATTCCTTCCTTCATTCCTTCTTTTCTTCATTCCTTCCTGCATTCTTTCTACCGAATTTGTAAACACTGGATCTAGCTGGCATTAGGATGCTTTTAGGACAAATTTAGTATAAACAAATTGTTGATAACAGCTAACTTTTACAGTTAAATTCAAACAGGACTGCTACAAGGTGTGTCATGTTTCTCACACCTAGTTCCATGATAAATGGACATTCTTGAAGTATAAAGTATATGCTGACCTGCTTTTTTCACTTCTAAGGGAATACTTGATATGTGAACAGGAATTAAGGTATGTTTTTCTTTAGGCTTTCTTATCATTGTCAGCTAATAGTAAATAACATGTCACATGAAATATTTTCCATTAGATTTTTAATATGATTGCACCATTTTCAATAAACTTCCTGTTGAGATTAATTGAGTACAAGGAAGCACTGACATAGACCAACTGCACAAATCAAGTAAAAAGAATCATTGTGCTTATATTTGAAATTAAAGAATTAGTTCTGCCAATTCTACATAGAATTCAACTTGCATTAAAATAACACAAACTGGTAAATTCACAACATTGGGGTGATATGAAACAATACCAATCAACACAATTGCATGTTTTTCAGAATTAAGGGAGTTCAATTCATTTTATTAGTCCAGTAGAGCCCCACTATGTCAGAGGAACCCAAAAAGCTGTAAAACAATTCTTACTGAATGATGACAGTGATGCAGCCATAGTCTGGTGCCCTGCTATGTGAATGCATACAGGCCAGAAGACCAGGCTAATGCAGCCACAGTGTGTGTAGAACTGTGGTAGAAATACTTTCAAAATGTCACAATAAAGCCACTAAATGTTAGTTTAAAGATCCGGGGCCAAACTTTATGACAGTAACGTAATATACAGCGAAGAGGGGCTGTGAAAGTAGTGGCAGGTGCCCAGTAGCTGTTACATAAAATTAGGCCTAAATGTTAACATTTCAGTGTGTGCAAAAAATCTTCCTTACGAAACCAAGGCACTGCCCTGCCACCTAGTGGGCAGGCAGCGCAATGAGTATTTTCTAGAAAGTAGTTTCTATTAAGCTCCTATACATTGAACCTTCCTTCTGCTTTCTATTTTGAGAAATCTTACGACCATGTTGTCCTTAGTTTGAACTTTCTGGAAAAGTTGTTTGTAATTTAAAACCATAATTAAAACAAGGAACTTTTATGTTTATGAAATTCTCCACAATTCCAAACCTCCAACTTCCAAGCTACAAGGTTTTTACTTTTTCTTGGCCAAACCATTGGGCAATACATTACAGATGTAGTTCAAATGTTGATAACATCTGATTATATAGGGATTGATGATACCTATTTTTTTTCAAGACTCACTTTGCTAGCTGTTAAATTACATGTACCTGGTATGAGCCGTTTTGTGCCTGGTATTGAAGCAACAATGCTCATTAGTTTTTACAATATCATTCTGCTCATGAAGACATGTTAAAAAGATTACTGTCGCAATATCTGAGGCTTACAAATACCTCACCAAGAAACTACATGTACTTTGGAACAGAGCCAGGATTAGTCTTTGGCAATTACATTGGGACCTCATCTAAAGACCATATCGATATATAATATATATATTATATCCCTTATGTTTAATTGTCAGTAATGGTGATTCAGATAAATCATCCTTATTTTCAGAATTATCGTCTCCTAATTTGGCCCCAAATGACTAAATCACCTCAGAATTAAGACCACAGGTGATCAGATTTTCCCAACATTGTATTTGTTGATGTGAAGAAGAGTAGTTCCAGTGGAATAACTGGCAGTCCAACAGTGGTGATGTTAATTGGGTACCTAAAGGAGGTTGGGGTGATTAGAGGTGCACTTGGGTGTCTTGTAATTGGACTTCAACACCCTCCTTCAGTCATGCATATTCATGACACCCCAGACTTTTGGTGCCCTTATGAGCAGACTTTGAGTCAGGTTAAGCTCTGCTCCAGGAGAGTGCTGCAGCCTGATATTGACTCGCTCACCAGCATATTTGACTGGAGGCAGGTTGCTGCCATCGCCAGCCCACAGCAGAGAAGCTTGTCAGTTTGGCACTGCCCCACAATTTATGCAATAACCAAGCCACCCAATTATTTTATTGTTTCGCAGATCCAATCAAGCATCCATGAACTGTATATCACACATTTATAGGGTGCATCAGAGTGACACAGGGTGCTTCAAAGGGTGAAGCACGCTGCATCAACCCTATGCACCCTACAAATGTGTGATCCACCCCTTGCTCTCGTGTGATGCACCTCACTGGTGCTGGTGCACCTTGTCACCTCTGGTGCACCCCTCAAGTTCTTACATCCACCCCACAGGCGTTTCACTCCACCCTACACACCTTTTTTTCTTAGAGTGTATGCTCCCCACAATAGATGTGAGGTTCTTCGCTGAATGTTTGCTGCCCTGCAGTCTATGTTTTTATTTTACTAATTATTAGTACAGCCAATAGTTCTCACATGCCCAACTAGCTAATCGGGCATGCTCTTTGATGCCAGACATTCAAACAGGTCTTTACCAATATCCCTCACAGCCAATAGTTCTCACATGCCCAACTAGCTAATCGGGCATGCTCTTTGATGCCAGACATTCAAACAGGTCTTTACCAATATCCCTCACAGCCAATAGTTCTCAAGTGCCCAACTAGCTAATCGGGCATGCTCTTTGATGCCAGACATTCAAACAGGTCTTTACCAATATCCCTCACAGCCAATAGTTCTCACATATCCAACTAGCTAATTGGGCATGCTCTTTGATGCCAGACATTCAAACAGGTCTTTACCAATATCCCTCACAGCCAATAGTTCTCACATGCCCAACTAGCTAATCGGGCATGCTCTTTGATGCCAGACATTCAAACAGGTCTTTACCAATATCCCTCACCGCCAATAGTTCTCACATGCCCAACTAGCTAATCGGGCATGCTCTTTGATGCCAGACATTCAAACAGGTCTTTACCAATATCCCTCACAGCCAATAGTTCTCACATGCCCAACTAGCTAATCGGGCATGCTCTTTGATGCCAGACATTCAAACAGGTCTTTACCAATATCCCTCACAGCCAATAGTTCTCACATATCCAACTAGCTAATCGGGCATGCTCTTTGATGCCAGACATTCAAACAGGTCTTTACCAATATCCCTCACAGCCAATAGTTCTCACATATCCAACTAGCTAATCGGGCATGCTCTTTGATGCCAGACATTCAAACAGGTCTTTACCAATATCCCTCACAGCCAATAGTTCTCACATGCCCAACTAGCTAATCGGGCATGCTCTTTGATGCCAGACATTCAAACAGGTCTTTACCAATATCCCTCACAGCCAATAGTTCTCACATGCCCAACTAGCTAATCGGGCATGCTCTTTGATGCCAGACATTCAAACAAGTCTTTACCAATATCCCTCACAGCCAATAGTTCTCACATGCCCAACTAGCTAATCGGGCATGCTCTTTGATGCCAGACATTCAAACAGGTCTTTACCAATATCCCTCACAGCCAATAGTTCTCACATGTCCAACTAGCTAATCGGGCATGCTCTTTGATGCCAGACATTCAAACAGGTCTTTACCAATATCCCTCACAGCCAATAGTTCTCAAGTGCCCAACTAGCTAATCGGGCATGCTCTTTGATGCCAGACATTCAAACAGGTCTTTACCAATATCCCTCACAGCCAATAGTTCTCACATGCCCAACTAGCTAATCGGGCATGCTCTTTGATGCCAGACATTCAAACAGGTCTTTACCAATATCCCTCACAGCCAATAGTTCTCACATATCCAACTAGCTAATCGGGCATGCTCTTTGATGCCAGACATTCAAACAGGTCTTTACCAATATCCCTCACAGCCAATAGTTCTCACATGCCCAACTAGCTAATCGGGCATGCTCTTTGATGCCAGACATTCAAACAGGTCATTACCAATATCCCTCACAGCCAATAGTTCTCACATGCCCAACTAGCTAATCGGGCATGCTCTTTGATGCCAGACATTCAAACAGGTCTTTACCAATATCCCTCACAGCCAATAGTTCTCACATATCCAACTAGCTAATCGGGCATGCTCTTTGATGCCAGACATTCAAACAGGTCTTTACCAATATCCCTCACAGCCAATAGTTCTCACATGCCCAACTAGCTAATCGGGCATGCTCTTTGATGCCAGACATTCAAACAGGTCTTTACCAATATCCCTCACCGCCAATAGTTCTCACATGCCCAACTAGCTAATCGGGCATGCTCTTTGATGCCAGACATTCAAACAGGTCTTTACCAATATCCCTCACAGCCAATAGTTCTCACATGCCCAACTAGCTAATCGGGCATGCTCTTTGATGCCAGACATTCAAACAGGTCTTTACCAATATCCCTCACAGCCAATAGTTCTCACATGCCCAACTAGCTAATCGGGCATGCTCTTTGATGCCAGACATTCAAACAGGTCTTTACCAATATCCCTCACAGCCAATAGTTCTCACATGCCCAACTAGCTAATCGGGCATGCTCTTTGATGCCAGACATTCAAACAGGTCTTTACCAATATCCCTCACAGCCAATAGTTCTCACATGCCCAACTAGCTAATCGGGCATGCTCTTTGATGCCAGACATTCAAACAGGTCTTTACCAATATCCCTCACCGCCAATAGTTCTCACATGCCCAACTAGCTAATCGGGCATGCTCTTTGATGCCAGACATTCAAACAGGTCTTTACCAATATCCCTCACCGCCAATAGTTCTCACATGCCCAACTAGCTAATCGGGCATGCTCTTTGATGCCAGACATTCAAACAGGTCTTTACCAATATCCCTCACAGCCAATAGTTCTCACATGTCCAACTAGCTAATCGGGCATGCTCTTTGATGCCAGACATTCAAACAGGTCTTTACCAATATCCCTCACAGCCAATAGTTCTCACATGTCCAACTAGCTAATCGGGCAAGCTCTTTGATGCCAGACATTCAAACAGGTCTTTACCAATATCCCTCACAGCCAATAGTTCTCACATGCCCAACTAGCTAATCGGGCATGCTCTTTGATGCCAGACATTCAAACAGGTCATTACCAATATCCCTCACAGCCAATAGTTCTCACATGCCCAACTAGCTAATCGGGCATGCTCTTTGATGCCAGACATTCAAACAGGTCTTTACCAATATCCCTCACAGCCAATAGTTCTCACATGCCCAACTAGCTAATCGGGCATGCTCTTTGATGCCAGACATTCAAACAGGTCTTTACCAATATCCCTCACAAAATATCAAAAAAGTGTCGCTGTGCCACATCATCTACAGTACTTTTCCAAAACTTCATATTTACTGTGTTAGAAGCTTTGTCATACTTTGTCTGACAACTAAAAGTTCTACATCAAAACAGTGTCCAAATAGTGCCTCATGGTGACACACTATTTTTGGATTTGTCTATTTAACACAAGAGGGCACTCCATGTAAATTGTAGAGCAGCACAGGGCAGCTGCTCTATAATTAAGCTAGTACCGTAATATGGGGTGAATAGGGACAGATTTGACCCTTTTCCTGCAATAGCATGGGCACAAAACTTCCAATAAATCTCAGTACGGTCTCAAATCATGTCCAGGCCATAGATTTAACTATCCCTGAGAGCATTAACTGATACCTGTGTTTTTTTGGGATTCAGGCTCAGAAAACCACTGTCCCAATAGACCAATTTCACGGATTGTTCTCTCAGTTAACACCAGGGGAAAAGAGTTGAATACTTAAATCCCATTGGCTAACAGATTTCCCGCCCTTTCCTTTTATTGGTCCAGCCAAGATGACCCCAAGCTGGAGTATTTTTAGTGCATTTTAATGTAACTTTAAGGCCTTATAACTTGGTCATCCTTTCAGTTTAAATTTTGAAAGTTGTGTTTTTGGCTTTAGAGTGTATACATCTCATATGTGTGAAAAGCAAATGAAAAATCGCAGAATTACAAAAAAAAGTTATTTGGGGTAAATGTTCAGGCCATTCAGTGAAATAGGTCTATTCACCCCTCACTTTGGGGTGAATCGGGACAGAGGCCAATCTTAATAACTAGTACTCCCTATCCTGTTTAATTGATTTAGACTTATGAATAAACACTAGAAAACATGTTTAGCACCCCAAAAAGTCACTCTCAGGAAAGTTTCAATTCTACTATGTGTAAAATATTCAGTTTTTAACAAAATGTAATAAATCATTGTAAGTTGACAAGAGTGTAGTTGTCTGTTACAGGCAATTTCATTAGTACGCGATTCTAAGGTTCTTTGCACACTAAATACATAGCATTTTTGCTTAATCTGATTGGTTCAGGAACAACAAAACGTCACACAGTTGATAAATCAAACGTAGTAAGTGCTGGTTTAGCATTGATTCCTCACAGCCAAGTGTGAATGACAAGAATCGCATGGTAATGAAATCACCTGTAATGTTACAGTGAGGAATAATCTTGGACTAATTACACAACAAAGGATGTGAATTTCAACAATTTAAACCCAAAATCCATGAAAATAAGCTGGATTGAAAATAAGTAAGGCTTTTAGGGCCAACTTTGTTAACTCTGCCATTCACTAGGATCCGGACTCATGACTAAGCAAACAAGATTTCACATATCAGCAACACTTTTGTTCTCTTTAAACTGTTTAAAGTGATTTTGACTATAAAATCATTATTTTGCTGCCTTTATTTGATGTTACATCACATCTTTTTTTTATCAGGTTCCAAAAGTGCATATTTATCACAATTTTGGCATAGTTTGACACTCCTATAGCATTTCTACTAGACACAAAATAATTTTTCGGCATGGCAGTACCCTGCTCGAAAATTATTTTTGTAACATTCTATCACTGATTTCATTTCCTGAGTTATTACTGAGGGCCCGAAATCACACTAAAATAACTCTGAAACTGAAAGTGCATTAATGCCTGTTGAATATAGTCAGTGCGAATCTGGCTAAGTTTATGATTTTTTCCGTATTTGGCCACAACTATATACTTGAAGGTTTGTGTGAATTTTGTGTCTTTAGCTTTTATAGCTTTTGTGGCACACGCGAAGTTTTGACCAGTTTGTGAAAATGTGAATTCTGCAGGGCGAAGTTTAAGGTGCTGCAGCTCCTTGCCGACTGCAGTTAGAATCATAAAAATCCTTCTCAATCATTATTGGAATATATACTAAACACGTGCAAAAAATCAAGTCCCTGCAGCAATTAGAAGTTGCTGATTTTTGAAGATAAAAATGATTTCCTGGCTTGTCCCGATTCACCCCAGTGTCCCTATTCACCCCATATTACGGTACATGAAGTGTCCTCCTGTGTTGTATAAAGAATGGGCAACAAATTATCCATCTGACAAAGTTCCTCATGCGGACAAAGTTCCTCATTTGGACAAGTTCCTAACCAAATATAGAACAAAATTGTGCCCATATAGCATGTTGGATATTTCTTACTCTTTTCCAAATATCCAAACTAGTGCTATTTGGAATATCCAAACACTATTATGTAATGCTATTTGGTCTATTGAAAAGTACTTTTTCCTGCTAGGAACTATGGCATGAGAGACTCATGAAGCAATAATATTTTCCGTTTAAATTGACACTTCCATCCAAAAAGATATTCAGTCCTGAAACATTGATGATTAAGAATTAAGACCACCTAGATGTATTTGGACCAATTTTCCTGGTCCCATTTGCAAAATAGTAAGGTTCCACTCTATGCTCTATTTTCCCTGTCTTAAAATAGTGTTCCCAGTTAATCGTCTTGATTTGAAAAAGTACTGACTCAAAACATAGTTTGAAAATCAAACAATAGTTGGGGGTGGCTCAACACTTTTGCACAGTACAAGATACATGGAGCATGATGGTACAAGAGATATAATTCATGCAAGTGATCGGCCTATATGATAACACAAATGACACAAATTATAATGTGTTGCATAGTCCTATATGATAATATCAGCAATACTTTGTGATATCATTAACTGTGCAAGTGACCCATTATGATATGAATGATACATAATGATGTGAATGATACAAGTGATCCATAACAATATCAGTGATACATAATCATGTGAATGACGCAAGTGATACATGATGATATGGAAGATACATGATGATGATTGTGAGTAATGCATGATGATATCAGTGATATAAGAGTGATAAGAAGTCTGGAACAGATCAGTCAAGATCCTAGGTGGACCAAGGCTGTGATGCAAAATTATGTAGAAAATACAGCAACAAAATGCAATGATGAAAGCAGAGACAAAAAAGAATTGTCAAATGTGATCAGGCAAAGTCCTTGGAAACTTGTCAGATTTCATGACTATGGTGAAATATGAGGAGATGATCGGAAGGACATCTTGCATTGGACTGAAACGAATCTGGTTTCATGTTTGAAGAACAGAGCTCATGCCGTGCTAAAGACTTACAGCATGAAATCTGAAAGGTGCTGTATGATGAACTTGTATCGATCTGGAAAAAGTTCCCAGTCATGTGAAATAATCCCTCCTAGCTCTAATTCTAGTTCATTGCATGGTAGTCAGACAACTATTTTGTGAGTAAGCATTATGCTCTCAGGTAGATCACTTTTAAGTAATTCATGCTCTGGCCAGGTCACCTGACCTAATATTGGACAGCAATTTCAAACTTTCTTCATGTCATTGCTGTGTCCTCGTTTAGGATAGGATAGGATATTTTATTTGCACAACTTGAGTACTTACAATAAAATGGAACATACATAAAAATATTATATGCAAAAAAGTAAAATGTTGTACAGGAGGGCACCTGAGCAGAAACTGCTGTAACCCAAAGGGTAGGTGCACCCCCTCCCCCCTTTTAACTAAACCCCGGATATACTTTAGATATTATGAATCAATACAAAAGATGTTATTCTGATAACATATATGCAAAAATAATTAGTAAATATGTGGAAAGACTATTCATATTCAAATACATTATACAAATAGAATTTAATAGATATATGAATAAAATACATTATACAAATAGATATATGAATATAGTAGTACGCAATTACCGTATATACCACATAATTATTAAAGCAAAAAGCGAAAAAGCGTCCTGCACTATCCCTCATCTGGTTCAAAGTTGAACAGCGTTTTGTCATGATTAGCCTCCCCATTGCATAAAAACAGGGTGTAAAACCTAATCATCCATCCATCTTTAATTTGTAATTAAGACATAATATATACAACAGAATTGCTTGCTCAAATCTCCTTTATTTGATACATAAATAATCGGGAGAAAACCATTTTGAATAGTCTCGGTTTCAGCAGAAATCACTTTTCCATGAAACAGGCACATCTAAAGCATCACAAGATAGGTGCACATTAATTAGTGTGATGACATAAAAGTGAGTTAACCCATGGCCCATGTCTCACAAATACCTCTCAATTGGTATATATATATATAATTGTCACAAATATCTCTCAGTGTGCCATCAGAGGCTGTTGACTGTCAGCTAAATGAGAGAACACCAGAAATCAATTGGGTTTGTGAGAAGACAACAGTTACTGGCAGATGAAATGGATGCATTTCACAACATAAAGGCATTTTGAAAGTGCTATAAAGTAGTCTGATGATATAAAATTGAGTCACCCCATGGCCTTTGGTCTCACAAATATCACTCAGTGTGCCATTAGAGGCTGTTGACTGTCAGCTAAGTGAAAGAACACCAGAAATCAATTGGGTTTGTGAGAAGACAATATTTACTGGCAGGTGACATGGATGCATTTCACAACATAAATACATTTTGAAAGTGCTATCAATTGGTCTGATGATATAAAACTGAGTCACCCGATGGCTTTGGTCTCACAAATATCACTCAGTGTGTCCCGAGGAGTCTGTTTATTGTCAGTAAAAGGAAAGAACACCAGAAATTAATCAGGATTGTTCGAAGACAACTTTTATTGGCAGGTGACATGGATGCATAAGACATCACAGATGCCATTGAAAATGCCATAAATTAGTCTGATAATATGAAAGTGATTCACCCTTTGGCACTGGTCTTACAGTTTGCCAGAAAGAGGCTGTTTATTGACACTCAGAGGAAGGAACAAGAGAAATTAATCAGGACGGTAAGAAAATGACACAAAGATGCATTGCTGTAATTGGTAGCTCAGTGATATCTTTTTGATTAATCAGGATATATTGGAGAATAAAGCATTGTAGGTTGTTGTCACTAGGTGAGGACTGTTTTTCAATTTATCAGGATGCACATTGATATATAAAGCTGAAATTAGGTCAAAACAATCTGATCCATGCTTTAAGATTTTTAAACTCCTTCTCTGTGAAGTCAACAGATGCCCTGAATTGAAGATTGAATCCCAAATTTGTAATGCAAGATATGAGGAGTCTTGAATTTGAATGAGTAAATAATTTTGACCAACAGATGCATTGTTCTCATTTGAATTTAAATGAGTTAACCAACTGTAACCCACTGATGCATCATTCATTCATTATCCATCTCTTAGCATATTGACTTGGTTCGTGCAATGGTGACGAACCCATTAAAATCACTGCTGATGTAGTTGGAGTACTTTTGACATATAGTGGTAAAATCCTGTAAGCTGTTTTTGATCCTAAGTGGGAAAATATGTGATAGTACAGGAGGGTATCTAAACTTTTGAAACTGTCATAAAATGCAATTAAGTGATAATATCATAGAATCTCATTTCTGTTGAATTTTTAATGGTTTGGAAGTGTTTAGCCACATGCAGTGCATTGTGTATCATGTATGATTTGCCTATTGTTGTTAAAATTGCCCTGGAAATAGAGAAATTGGTCATTTTTCATCGGGGTATGTAAACTTTTGGGCAGAACTGTACATTTTCAAATATTGATGGGTGTGCCACAAACACAAAATTCATAGTTTGGTGACCTCACAACACATCCATCATAACACAAAAATCAAAATAACTCCATCATGAAACTTGTTCATTTGAAATTACTTGGAGAAAACATAACAACTATTATTGGTTTCCTGGATACAATCTCAAACATTTAACTTCTAGATCACGTTCAAAGTTGTAGGCAAGTAAGACCAAAGAGATGAAAATTGTCTATTGGTCATGTGACCTTTTACACAATTTCCCAGCTTTCACATTGCAACATTAGTGGTGACCTACTGTATGTGCATGTACTAAGGCAGGTCTAACAATGATCGAGCACTGTTCTTGCATATCATACAAAAAAAACTTTTGTAGTCTTTCTGTTGGCAATATTTGAGAAGAACCTTATTTTATATAAGATAGGAAAAACCTGAATGATCTCCCAAGAGAATTAAAAAACAGCATTAACCTGCCAGAAAAACATTTTGGCAAAATGTAAAAGGCTTTTTTCTTCAATCACTGAATAGAGTGTGTGATAAGGCTGTTTGCTACATCTGTAACAGCAATGTCTACCGATAATGAGTTTACTCATTATTAGTTTGAAATTTATCAAATTGATGTTTGATTGATTGTGAACCAAACTGTACTTGTTCTGTGTGTCTTTGTCTTCTGGTTTGCTTCCGTTGCCTGCTCCTGTATACATGTAGTGTGAAGAATTTAAACCTCTCACTTACTAGTGGACTCTAGTACTGAAAGGTTGTTGGAATAACTAAAATTTCCATGTTGTACATCTTGAGATTTTGAGACATTGGACAAGCACAGATGTGAACTGTTACCGCTTATTGTGCAAACTTAAGAGACAAAGTAGTAACAACTTAAAATACTAAGAGCTGACCTTGACCGAGTTGTTGTTTAATTCTGCAAGTATATAAGTAAAGATTAGTAATAATTATATATATTTAGGCTATAATTAAGTTGTAAATTCATGTTTTGATGTATACATGTATCTGCACAAAACTCTGGTAATCCCACTCTCAGCCACAGCTTTAGGGATGTCCCGCTTTAGAACAACATAATTGTATTTAATGTGCTTTGAAAAATGTAATTGTTCTGAAGCAAAATAAACTAGAAGGCACACAGGTGTGCAATGGGCGGTAGTTATGGCATGGAGTGCTTTGCTGAGCACAGGTGATGGTGGTATACATTTCAGTTTAAGTGTAAGTAAACTTAAACGTAATTATATTCATAAACTCCTATCCGCCACCCCGACTCCTATCCCCTGCCCCTGACTCCTGTCCGCTGCCCCGACTCCTATCCACCTCAGACTCCTATCCAGCCCAGAGTCCTATCCACCTCAACTCCTATCCACGGCCACCGCCATAGATTCTGTTGCTTGTGAGTCATCATGTAGGGCGTACGTAAAGTTTTAACAGATACGGCCACCAAGGTCACAGAAATGGTTCAATGTCATCCATGTTACAACTCATTCAAGGTGTTACTGTGATACAAGATCCCTTTGAGTTTGGTGGTCCCAGGGAGAATAACAGTGCAGCTGTCCTGTATATAAGCTTTTTACAAATATGGCTGCCAAGGTCACAGATATAGGTCAAGGTCATTGATGTCAAAACTAATTCAAGGTCTTACAATGATACATAATCCCTGTTAGTTTGGTGATCCTAGTGTAAATACAAGAGGAGTTATCGTGCACACAAGATATTCACAAATATGGCCACCAAGGTCACAGAAGTAGGTCAAGGTCACTCATGTCAGAACTCATTCAAGGTCTTGCATTCATACACAATCCCTGCTAGTTTCATGATTCCAGGATTAATAGGAATTGAGTTATCTTGTACACAAGCTTTTCACAAATATGGCCGCCAAGGTCACAGATGTAGGTCAAGGTCACTCATAAGTTATGCCTGGCGAGATTTCAAGGTATTTGATGTATTTGACTCATACTGGAAGTCTGGGTCAGCCTGTGCAAAGTGAAATCATCGTCAATAGGGAGGACAACTGAGACTACCAAACCTCACACTACAGCAATATGGGCGGGATGGCCTTTGGCCACCGCCAATAATTATTAATCAATCAATCATATTTCAGATTCATTTTGCGACTGTTTTATTGGATGAATCATCCACAATAACTATATATACATAAATTGCATTAATAAAGCAATTGATTTCAATTGATCAGTTGATTGACATCGCTAGAACTCATCTACCGTATAAAATTAATTTTTGTTTACTTAAATCAAATAATAATAAATCAAGCACTGAAGTTTATATACAGGTTGATTGACAATGAAGGAATACACCAGAATTGTTCCAAGCCACATTCAGTGAACTTGCAGCTCATGTACATCCAAAAACCTCAGCCAGATAAGCTTCAGCTCTTTCTGTTGCCTCATAATAAATTTACATTCAAACAAACATGACATCACAATATTTTGCCCAAAACATGGAGGCAAAAACACAAATATCTCTTTGGCAATAACATAATTCACTGCTTACTACCAGAGTTAATAACATGGATGTGGTAACAAGATTGACATTAATAGTTCCATAATATGAAACAGCAAGAGGGCAGCACCTGTAGGTTTCAAGGGGTTGGTCAAGGAGTCCAGCTACTCCCTCTATTATCAGCTGTAGGTAGCAATGAATGAAGCTTGGCTTCCTAAATGATGACAACTATCTACTTAATAAAATAATCTTGGTCTTAGATTGTGCAATCCCAATGCTGTCTATTTGTCCATGAAGGACTGCTATTTAGGTTGATTCGTATGGCCTGCCTGGGGCATTTATCCAACCTAAGCTTTGCATGTGAGGCTTGTCATCCCTTTTGATAGCTTTCAGTGATAGTGTTCAGTGATCTAGTCTGAAGATTGGGTTCTCTTACAGGAGGATCAGCTTCAAAGATTGGATTATAAGATGGAGTGGTTGTATCTTGTTCTGTCATCCCAAATTTCAAAAGACTTCTCAGCATCACATCTACTGAGACATGATGTCCAAATAGAACTTCTGTCCTC
The DNA here is from genome assembly GCA_026936325.1 of Platynereis dumerilii. Classification (NCBI taxonomy): domain Eukaryota; kingdom Metazoa; phylum Annelida; class Polychaeta; order Phyllodocida; family Nereididae; genus Platynereis; species Platynereis dumerilii. Next base: position 19,551,014 of record JAPTHN010000014.1, on the reverse strand, counting down.
TCGTCAGCATCACTTCTATAAGGACATCATGTCTAGCCTTCTCGACTCCTTGCAAATCTGTTCCTTTGTGTTTCTGTATGGAACCCTCTGAAAGCTATCTGCTTGCTCATATATTTCTCAACAGATCTTTTGCTATAAGTCCAGGAATATCTTAGATGTGAAACTTTCTCAAGCTGTCATACTCACTGATAGGATGCAATTCATGTTCAAACAGGTCAACTGGATTTAGATTCCACTAGAGTATTAAGGAAAACTCAGAGAGACAGTGGAATATGAATATTTATCATGAATTGCATATTTATATATCAGTTGCATGGTTAATTCCTTGCACTTTTGACTAAATAGATTAATGACACATAAGAATATTGTGTTCTTCAACTGTGAATTTCTGCATCAAAAGCAGCTGTTAATATAACAATTTTGTCAATATCCATGAATGGAGAATTCATGAAGACATGTAATAATTCAGTGGACGAGTGTCTGAATATAAAGAGAGGCTATATAGGGGGAAAGTGCCTTATTCCAGTAAATCAGTAAAGCCCTGTAAGGCCATGTACTTGAACTGTTTAGCAGATCAGAGCTCTGAAAGTTTGGTCAGAAACTTTAGATGGTTCAGCCTTGGCTTCTGACATCTTGTATTATTATGTACTGCAACTAAATGTAGTGTCTACAAGAAGGCTCACACCTACTTTCCCTCCTTGCAAATATATCCAGACACCTTTTAAAACTCTGCACAATATGCTGCTCAGTAAATAACTTCTCATGCAAAGTTGCATGCAAGTGCCACCACACATGGTGCACAAGGGAAAGGAAACAGTCTTCTGACCCATGGGCAACCTTTTACACAATTTCCTGGACTTTACATTGCAAATGGATGTTGGCGGTTACAGTAAAACCCTAAATAAAGTACGACTACCCCAGCAGGAAGGAATAACCCCCCAGTACTAACCCTTTCACACCTTTCTGCTACCTTCAAATCACTTCCTACCTTTACCTACTTTCAACTGCCTTTTAAAATCATATTAAATTCACATTAAGCCAATACAATTCTTCATCACCCCCGTTGTATTTGATTTCTTTGTATTGGGCCCCTTTGCTAGTTGCAATTATATTGCCAGTTGTCTTCATAGAGTTCCTAATATGGGATAAGGTTGTGGTGAGGAGTTGTAAAGAGATTTGGGGTGGACAGGAGAAAGGAGGGCAAAATAGGTAAACAGAGGACTTCTGACAGAAAATGTTCTTACTTTAATATGGGTTGTACTGTATCCGGTATGACATGAATGGCAGTTGGTAGTTTGTGTAGGTATTAAAAGTAAGAATAGTAATTATGCATGTTACTTGACATCTCGAGAAATAGGTGATGACTTGGTCTCAATAATTGCTGAGTCTGGAAGTGATTTACAGAAAATGATTGGTGCAATGTGTCAGTGGTGCAGTAAATGACTAATATAAGTTAATATTGGCAAAACCAAAAATTATACAAAACAGGGTTCCAATAACAGGCTTTTAAGGGCACATTATGGGACGGTTTAATTTAAAAAAGTAGGCTTCACATTGAAATGCTATGTTTTTATTTATAGACTTGTCTATATGTATGAACACAGGATTACAAGACAGAAGAAACTGGGGTAATGCAGTTTTACAAATATCCACTAAAGTCAAGACATTTTACATGATTAAGTCTGTGGTTTAATTTTTGGTTTATCAGGGTGAGTACAACATGACCAAGCATGATTTGGACTAAATTTATGTCCTCTGACCCCCCCCCCCTTCAGCTCTATCATGCAGGCACTTACAATGCTAAATTACTGCTACTCTTCAGCACATTTAGAGCTATTTTTAGCCTTCTGTTGTGACATCATCAGCATTGTTGGCTCTATGACATCACTGAAACAATGGTGACATCACAACAGCAGCAATAGAAGCAGTAGAAGAAAATGGCTTCTTGAGCTGTTTTGACAGCAATGTTATTCTAATGGGACTGCCTCAAAACCAGGACTACACGATGCCAATACTTCCGAATGTTTATGAAACTGTTTGGTCAAGGTGTCAGTATTTTTGTCAAGAGTAAGGTATGTTTTTAATTATCAGCCAAAAACTTACTGCCAAAATAAAACGTCTTGACTTTAAATTGAATCTTACTCAAAATTTTGGAGAGGATTTACCTATAAACTGAAAATGCACGATGTCAGCTGATGGAAATTTATGAAACTGATTTGAATAGGTAACATGCCATAATTATGAACTTACAAAGAATTTAGATTGAATATAGTTTGTGAATTTTGTTCTTATCATGTTCTTGTATATTGAAATCATTTTTTGTTCCATTTTGATACTAGAGACGATTAATATAACTTACTTCTCACCCATGTGTCAGTTTATTGAGTAGATTTTCAATTTTTATCATTACGAGAAATTTAGTTTTCATGTCTAAAGGATAAGTTAAATTTACAGCACAATATTGTTTAGAGCTTTTTATAGAAGAAGGAGTTTGTTGTTTATATAATGTAAATATATGATTATAATTGTTTATTGTAATTTCTAGAAAATTGTTAAAGTAACTTTCGGATTGTTTGATGGCCCATAAAGGACTTTGTGTATTTTACGCCGGCAAATCAAGAATTTGTTTTTCTGTCTGTCTGCATGTCTTAATAAGGCATTCTTTTAACTTGGCTTGTGAAAAAATTCTCAAAATTACCACTGCCTAGCTGAATCTAGTCTATAAGTATAACATGTCATGAAAATTTACACAGACCTGAAAAATATCTGTTTATTAGAAATATATTAAGGTAGGGAGCCTCCACAGATTTAATATCTGGCTTCTCCTCTGTTGCCATTACATATATACCAGGTATGTAAAGCAATTTGAACAAGTATTAGTTTCTGCAAACGGACGGTAAAATGTAGCAAAAATAGTTCATCTATTTGGTTGAGGCCAGGGGTGCCGGAACAGGGGGGGGGGGGCTGGGGGGGCAATTGCCCCTCCTGCCCTTGTCCAAGGGGGGCAGGGGGGGGCAAGGGTGCCCTTTAGATCTTTAAGAAAAAAACGTTATAAGGCCTTATTTTACTAGTTTTAGGCACAAATTAGTAAGTATTAGTTAGTATATTTTAAAAATTATTAGTGACTCTAGATATTTTAATATTGTCACGCGAGATTGGCGCTAATATGATTTTTCCTTTGTCATATGACCGCCCCTGTCACCCACGATTCCTTCTGGCACCCCTGGTTGAGGCATCGAATTACATGGCAGAAATCTAGTTTGAACACTATAAAAACGTATTACAAAGCATGTAACTTGTCTCAATTGCGTCTGGAATGTATTCAATGGACAGTGACTGTTAGTACTTTTGACTGCTAATCTTATCAACTGATCTAACTCAGCTAGTCACTGAAGCAGAATAATATGTTTCTCATTGCTTCCTATGTTCAATTAATGAATTTGGTGGACATTTCATTGCTCATAGACCAATCAGGCAAGCTTAAAATGATAATTGGACAGTGAGAAAACTAACCATGGAAAGTCATAGTAATTGAATTTGCTGTAGAAAATTGTTATCAATTCCGTCAATTGTATGGCTATGCTTTGTACACATTAAACACATAAAACATCATCTGTCATTAAATCTCTGCTCTAGCCATGAGGATGTCACATGCTAATATCCACATTTGAGTTCATGCCGAAGTTTCCTTCATGGTTAAAATCCATGCATGTCTCAGTAGAAGAACTTGGAATGCCAACATTTTTCCATCCCATACACTCACTGAAACGTGCAAGCATGATACAATAATCATATCAGATTCATCCGCAGTCTTCTTGCACGACTTCTAAGTCATGAAACTTCACAAGTTTACAAGGACTTTGACTCATCTTTTCAGTATCTAATACTGATTCATATCTTGTGTGAAGGTGCATGGAAAGAACCATGACATCCAATTTCCTTACAAAGTCCTGCGAAATTAATAGTTTTGTTTTGTGTGGTCTTGAAGCAAACAAGACTTCCCAAATTTACAAGCAAACACAAAAAATACAAGGCAATTTAAAATATGTTACAGTCCTTGTCATATTTACCTGGATTCTCAAGTCCTTTTCTATGCTGTTGAAGTGTGCTGTTAGAGATGACTATATTCTCTACCATTGCAAGATATGTAAAATAACTAGAAGCAGTGATGTCATTCTAAACTGGGTCAGGGTTCCCTGGCTTCTAGCCAGTGTGAATCCCTAAACTGAGCATCACAGTTTCAACGCAATGTCAGAGTAAGCATTTTATCAAAGATAGCACCTGCAACCACATCCTCACATCTTGATAGCCGATGAGCTGATAGCAAATCTGTGCATCACAGTTTCAACATTGATATATTGAATGAAGCATTGCATTTCATTATATGATCACAAAATAACTGTTGCCAAGAATCTATCATTGGGCATTGGCAATCACCAGTCAAATGTAACTAAATGGCAGTTTTGTAAGCATTCAAAGTAGACAACTGTTATAATCCCCACAGAGTTGTTTGATTAATCTGCAAACTTGTGACTTTACAACTTTAGACTTCAATGGCAGTCTGGTGAAACTGAGAACTGCATGCTGCTGCCACCTGGCACAAAAGTTGATTTCCTATGCTACAGCATTGCTGTCCCAAGAAATAGTTCCAATTTCATTGCACATTCACAAAATTTCTATTCAACATTGATGTATACCAGAGTCAGACTCGGCAATCACATTCTCTAAGGAAGTAGACAAGACCATCAGCACACTCAGAAACAGCCCCGGTGTCTTCCAGACAAAATTGTGTGTGTTCTTCTGGTCCAAAGTTGGTGGACTGCTCGCAGGAGCTCGCTGAATAGCACACTAGTCACTAGGTGGCAACACAAGACAGCATATGTTCTGATCTGTGGCAATGCAAGAGCAGTCCACTCGTAGACAGCTTCAATGGTATAAACGAACAACTTCGATAATATATGTAAACACATTGATTATGTGATGTATAGTTAGTTCAGGCTGACAGGCTGTGATTTGGAATTTGCATGGCCAGAATGCCGAAAAAATTGTCTGTATTGATTATAAAATGCAGAAAAGTATGCAAATAAATCAAAGCATATAGTCATGGTGTAGTTGAATGAAAAGAAAAGTTATTTGCATGGCTTCATGATCTTTAGTACAATATCAATGGATTCAATGGTGTTCTACAAGGAGTCATGTAGCGTATCAACATCCTATCCGCGAAGATCATCAAAGATGGCAGATTAATGAGGAAAATTCCATCCAAAGTTCATAAGTATTCTTTGGAATGGTCTTCTCTGCCTCCTGTTTCATTTTGGTGGAGATGGGATAAGGGTATTTCATTCCAGGTGACTGAACAGGCACAACTGGAACTTCATAGTCAGTCGGAAAATCCAGGCAACAGTCGATTTGGCACTTAAGTACTTAAAGTATCAGTACTTCGAGACTGTATTTGATACAGCTAGTGATGATGAACATTCCTATTCATTTTATTCGCAATGGATATGGTTTTTGTTATTTGTTCAGGTATCTTGAACATTTTGGTGTCAAGGCGGAACAGCAAAAAAATAAATATTTTTGTTTTTCTCTAAAGAACCATCAAAACAGCTCAAATATTTGCATTAATAAGGCAATTGTGCCCGTGAACATGGACATGATTTAAGCAGAATTGGCTAATATTTGTGAAAATAAAACAAAACAGAAAGTATTGATGTTATGTATGAAATGTATAACTATCAATAAAATCATCAGTGAGCCAAGACAGAAATCAATTTATACTTAAATTATAGTCAATCACAGTTATGATGCAATTCTTAAGCAAAAAGGCACATCTTGTCATGGTGACGTCTCCACTTTGATTTTTTCTGCTTATGCCGAATAACCAGTTGAATATTCATGGTCACGAGAAATGGAATGATCTCAATGTCCCTCAAGCCATGTCCACCAAAATAATACGCGATGCAGATAAAATTATTCCAAGATTACTGATGAGCTAGATAGGAAGACCCACCTTGACAATGCAGTTGTCAAGGATGGGAGACAATACATTGGTTGAGGACTACATTTGCGACACAGGATCGTGTCGCAGCAGTTTAGGAGCTATTTTCATCAAAATTAAAGGCATAGGTGGATAGGAAATGGTTTAAAATGCATTCTGTGGCATTTTCATAATTTTCCTGTACTTTAAAGTGTCAAAATCGGCCTATTTTCGATAATTTGCCACCAAAAAATGACACAAGTTTCAGGTTGAAGGTAGGGAGCCTCGGTTTAAACTGATAACTGTTAATCAGTATGTTGTTCATGATTCACTTTCTCTGTTCGCACTTCAATTGTTTTAAAATGAATAGCTTTGGACTGAAATGTTTTACTCAGTCAAGCATTTCATGTATGATCTGATTGGCTGATTCCAAACACTCTTCAGTGAACAGTGATTGACTAAGACCACATTTGAGATGTTCAGACCGCATATTCACAGATTGAAAAAAAATCAATAGATAGGCCTAGATTGAATGATAGGGTCCCAGTTCGTAGGGGCCAAGAGATAGATAGACATATAGATAGATAGATTGATAGATAGCTAGATATATAGATAGATAGATAGATAGATAGATAGATAGATAGATAGATAGATAGATAGATAGATAGATACATACATACATACATACATACATACATACATACATACATACATACATACATACATACATACATACATACATACATACATACATACATATGTAGATAGATAGATAGATAGATAGATAGATAGATAGATAGATAGATAGATAGATAGATAGATAGATAGATAGATAGATAGATAGATAGATAGATAGATAGATAGGATTATAGATATTTTTCTCAAGTGATTAGGACTTACACATGTTGTGATATTTTTTAAAGGGACGTGCAGAAATAAATGTTCCCTCCCACTTTACTGCTCTTTGTGTTTGAAACATGCCGAGACTGGAGACAAAAGCAGATGACTGCTTATGTTGTTTTCTGTTTGCACATCGCAGTTTTCTGTTTGTGTTCTTGTTTGATTGTTTGTTATTATCACCTATTGCTTCCAATGATTTCAAGAGTTCTCAGTCAATGCTATGTCCTCAGTCTACGTTGCCTACAGCAACGAGAAGACTGTGACCTCGGTCTACTGATGAGCTTTGAATAGCGCTTGCCTTCATGTTCTGCCATATTTGATGATTTTAATCAATAATCATCATATTATCCCATCATCATATCATCCATCAAATAATTCTTTTAGGGCTCATGGCCACAGAATTTTATTACAAATATTGACAATTATTATTGTGCAGATGCAGAACTTTATACAAAGTCTTTTTGCTATTTATATGATTATTACATTCTTAATGTAACTGTTTGCCATGAACAAATAAAATTACAAATTACAATTACAATATGTTGATTTACGCATCATCGAACCCCATGAATATTAGGGCTGGCCCTTTTTCAACTTTTTTTTAAAAGTCCTGCTCCATCATTCTAATATGAGGCCTTTAGGTCTTAGAAACCACCTCATACCAAAATTTTGCAAATTTGATGAAAAAAACCCAGGCCCCTGGGCCATTTTAGAAATTACGTTTTAGACAATAAGAAAAAATGCAAAAATACCCTCTATCTTGAGAACTAAAGCAGCTAGAGACATGACATTGACACCAAAATCTCCGGAATACCCACATTCATATTCATTATCAATACATTTTAGGGCCCTAAACCCAATACTTTTTGAGTAATTGGCAAATAACCATATTTTTGCCTTTATTTTCATGAAAATCGTCAGCAAAAATTCAATTAATTGTGTAAATCATCGAAGATAGGTACCTGCTGTGCCTCTGTCTATCTCCAGTATATATTATGTAATATGAGCCTTTATTTTTGTTGTTACAAGTACAAAAATGCTATCATTTAATTATTGTGAATGATATTACATGCATTATTTACATCAAACCACTGCCTCGTTTAACCAAGTCGCTCAAAAAATAAGAGTTGCATTCTTCCAAAAGTTACAAAAGGATCTAAAAATGAAGGCTTGTTGCTGGAATTCTTGGATTTTTGGTATTATTGTCATGCTCATGAGCCTGGCTTTGTATTAGTGTATAGAATAGGGTAGAAAGTCCAACCCCATTTTCTTATGAATGTTGGCCACATCACTGGGCCACCATCCTGTCCTGAGGGACTATTGAGAATTTATGATTCCGGGGAAGGGGAGAGGTTGGGAGTTTTGTTGGAACTTTCTGTCAAAAATGCGTACCCCCCTTTGGTTTCATGCTTATTTGTACCTTCATACATTCCAAGCAGATTTTTATTATGTCCCCTTTCTTTTGTTAAAATTTCATACCCCCCTTAATCATGTTGCAAGTAATGAGTACCCCCCTTGAAATATGTGTGAAAAATAGGTGCTCTGTCGGGCGAAACTCCTATTCCCCCAGTCATAAATTCTTTTTGGCCTGCAAGGCAATAGTTTCTGGACAAAAGGCAAAAATCAGTACTTCCCCCTCCTCTTGAAGCATGTAGCACCAACTCAGGTAAAACTCCAGTCTCCCCTTCAACCCAGATTTAACATCAATTAAACAATCAACTGCTGTACACAGAAGTGTGAGATACAACAGATCATGAAGAAATGAAAGAGTTCATGCGGATTGCAGTTTGACATGTGTAAACAACTGCCACAATACCAAGTTGGCCTTCGCAGTATACTATTGGTCAAAATTATGACATCCTTTTCCCAGCAATACATCACTTGCTTGAAGCAAGCTGAAAAAAGGGACGTGTCCGCAATAGGCAACTTGACCAATCACCTGGCAGGATTTTCTGATGTCAGACTAGAAATTTTGAAAAATATTTTGTTATTTCATCAATGTCTACAAATATGAAATCATCTGTAAAACAGCAGCAGGTCATAAAAACTTTGCTGTAGCAAGGTCAGGCTCTAGCATTCTTGGCACGCTCGATTCAAGTATGGTCAGGAATACCAGCTGCCTACTTGTCAACGATTTCTCTAAATGGAGCTTTAATGAGGCATAGAAGACAACAAGACAAGAAGAAGAAAGGAAATGTTGGTGGTTCGTACAAAGGAATAGCCCATACAGTACTAGCCAAAATAAAGTATGACTACCCTAGCAAGAGGGAAGAATCAGCCACTACTTTACCCTTTCACACCTTTTGGCTCCCACCGAATCACTTCCAAACTCTACCTAGTTTGAATGACCATTTAAAATTACTTGAATGTACATTAAGCCAATACCAATTCAAACTCTATCAACCCCACTGTGCTTCTTTTTTTTTATTATGCCCCTTTGCTAATTGCAATTACATTACTAGCTGTCTTAATAAAACTCTTTATATGGGATAAAGTTGTGGTGAGGATTCAGAGGTAGTTGTAAGGAGGTTTGAAGTGGAGAGGAGAAAGAAGGGTAAACTATAGGTAAACAATGGACATATGACAGAGATTTTTCTTATCTTATCTTGGGTTATACTGTATGTGTTTAATTTGGCCTGTATATGTCAAAAATGTCATTAAATGAATAACATTATTAATGTTTCTTTATCCGCTTTGTTTTAGTTAGTGACCGAAAGCAGGGCCTGAGCAATAATGTTAAATCTTAATTTTTGCATTCATAAATTACTTTGTCAATTTTTACCTCCTTCAAGTAATGCCTGTGCCTGTTGTTTGCATGTCCCAAGGCTGATTTCTTCGATATCAAACCTCCGTATACCTGTGGAATTATCTGAATTTGATATATTTTTATGTGAGTGTAACGAGAACAATGTCCTTATGGACTTGCTTTAATTTTGGAATTTGGAGAGAATTAACCACAAAGGTTTGTCCCTAACTTTTTTGTCATTTTCTTGCATTGGTGGTTTCTTCAGTCACACGGCATATTACAATTATTTCAGCTTGACAGCAAGGTTATCTGCTGGAGCAATTTGCACAGGCAAAAATATTTTCTGTCCATTTGAAGCTCGGGGCACATTGGTACAGTCAAGATTGTTTGTTTGTTTGTGTTTTATGCCTCAGCAGCACCTTAGTGGGCTATATCGAGGCAGGCGATCGCCGTATGATGATGAGATGAGAAGACTGGGAGTCTGGTACATACCCTATTAATTCAGGGATGTCCAGGGTCTTTCAGTTGCCCCAGCATAGAACACTGGATACAACCCGCCTCCACTTAATGTCCCATGGGCTCGGACGAAATTGAGTTCCGGGGTGGGATTCGAACCCACGCCCTCAGAGCCAGTGGTTGTGCAAACAAGCACTCTTAACCATTAGGCGACGGAGGAACTCTGGTACAGTCAAGATCACGAATCACATTTTGCTATGCGGCTGCAAAAGGGTATATGTGCAGTCTAATCTATTATGCCTTCGAGTTAAGCTCAATGCTGTTGGTGATATGCATGCAAACTCCTGAGTTGCTCAGTGCTTTCAGCATTAAGCACAATTAGTAGACGGGCAATTCCGTAAAGTCATCAACCAACCAGGCAAAATTTCAAAATTGACATAGGTATGTGTTATGGGTGTTGCAATTAGCCATAATAACTCTATTGTCAGGTACAAAAAAAATGAATTGATTATCTCATTTGGTTTTTGAGATATTTGTATTTAAGTAATGCTATGTTTGGTGACTGCAGTTATTATATTTTGTGACACTCCTAATATAAGATGTCCCTGCCAATAGAGAAATAGGTTAGTTGGTTTCATTTTGCTGTCAGTTACTGCCTATAGGAGTACACTTTCTTTTGCATTAAAAATTCTTGCATCAATCGTTGTGAATTCTGTCAGATAGTGACATATGATCTGACAATATCCTAAGTGTACGTCTGACACCAAAATTACTAAATAATTTTCCTGCTCACAGGTTACTAATGTCAACTTTATGAAACATCTAGTACAAAGCACATTTATGTCCATGAATAGCATGGTGGCCACTTTAATGATTTAAGCCTAATACAATTGCCAGGGAGAGCACTTTAAACATGTACGTCCGACACCGAAATGGCAATGTACGTCCGACACCAAATTATAAAAATGCATCAGGAACAAAGGAAATGATACAAACATTGGTAAACGGGCTTGGCCTTATCAAAACAACTTATGCAAGTCCGTTTGGGTGAACCTTAAAGTACTATAAGCCAAAAAACAGGAAATAGATGGTATCCTTGAAGTTCGGTGATTTTTCACTCCATTTTATGCCATAAAATTATGTGAAAATAGTTTATAACATGTGTAATTGGCATGAAATTGTGTCACAAGCTGAGACGGGCATGGTGCTCATTGAAAATGAATGATAAAGTGATATCTACCGGTTTTAACCCAGTTTTTTAAGCTGTGATAGTACCAAAAAGCATATTCAGAAGTAATCCAAAAAGGGCATATTTTCCTAATTACTTTACATTTATTTGCCAAATACCTCCACAATTTTATTTTTCTAGTGTTCTCACAACAAGTATTAAAGAAATATTTGCAATTTCAGTGAAAATTGTGGATATAAGTAGAGATATTCTTCATATTCCGGTGCTAAAATCACGGTAAATTTAAGGGTAAAAAAGGTGAAAATAACTTGCATGTTTGAGCCACCACATTTGGCACAAATATACAATGCTGAAGCCATTTCATGGTTCCTGGTTATCGCAAGAGAACTCTACATTGTATAAAAGATGAAAAAAGGGACCAATCTTGCACTGGAGGCATCCTTTACACTACCAATTCACACGCACACTTCTGACACAGAAAATGTGTATGTCCGACACGGAATACAAATGGCTAAAGCTTTATGAAGAATTACAATACGGCCATGGAAATTAACCTGGCTGATGCCTGAAATAGTTTTCTTGACAATAAAGGTCAATTGATTGTTTTTTCTCAATACAAATCACAGAGTTTTGAGAGACAAGTCATCAAGTCAGAAAAGTGTCATTTCTCTGAGTACGTCCGACACCATGACATTTTGCCTTATACCTCAGCTCCTATTGCACTTTGAGCTTTGGTTGATGGCTTGTTTGAAAGCCCTACCACAGGGCCTCATGCCAGCTTAACAATGAAATAGCTAAGGTTTATTGGTAGGGCTACACAAGTTGTTAAAGTGTCTGATCTGTACGTCCGACTTTACGGAATTGCCCAGGTCTACGTTAAAAGTGTCCCAATGTGCCCCGGTTGCCCCTATGCAAAATAATGTTGAGAAATTATTCATGAGCTGAGTTAAAGGAATGGCTTGAGACGTCATGTGAAAATTGTGACATGCAGAGACAACTATTCTCATGTACCTCCACAAACCACCATTAATGCCACAACGGGCAACCACGACCATCCATTTGCAATGGTAAGTCCAGGAAATTTGGTAAAAGGTTGCGCATGGGTCAGAAGGCTGTTTCCGTTCCCTGGCTGTCTGTGTGTGGTGGCACTTGCATGCAACTTGGCATGAGAAGTTAAAAATGGACTATAATCATCACGTTGTGCAGAGATTTAAAAGGTGTCGAGCTTAAATATTTCCACGGGGGAAGATGCGTATATAACATTGGCGAGCCTACTTGTAGATATGTATTGCAGTACATAATAATACATTTATTAAAGGCAGTTCACTTCCCAATTGGCCTGCTGATTTCAGAAGCCCAGGCTAAACCATCCCAATTGTCTGACCCAACTTTCACAATCAGAGCTCTGGTTGCCAAAACACATAGATGGCTACACCAATCATGAAGTTCTCTATTCATGCATATTGACAAATTTTCATTTTAACAGGGCTTCGTTTTTGATGCAGAAATTCGCAGTTGAAGGAGATCGTTTTCTGATGTGTAATTCATTTACAGTGGGGTCGAAAGTTTGGGCACCCTTGGAGTGAGGTCACATTTTTTCAAATTTTGGAAAAACCATTTGCGGAATCTTTCCAACGTGAATTGTGTGATAGAAGGATACCAAAACACTCAATTTTAGCCAGAAAGAACAATGGAAATATAAAAATATAAAAAAGTATGGATCTTTTTGTCGGATTTTACATTTGCAACTCCACATTATAATGATATAAAAGCTCTAAAATGCTTCAGACGATAATTAAAGCATCCCAGGACTACATTTTGTGTGCATTTTTTATTGTTCTTCCTGACAAAATGACTCCAATCTTGGCATATTGGAGGTAACTGAGGTACGTCAGATTATTCAATAAAATTTCAATTATTTTGAGGCCAGGAGCTGAAAACTGAAAAAGTTGATTTATCACATTTATTTTTCATCACCTAAACATGACAGATTATTCTTTGATAAAAGTTTGGAACAGCTCAGAACTATACCCAACTAAAATACCTAAAATCCACAAAATCACACTTTCTTGGCATCCATGTCAGGGAACAGTTGCCATCCATAATTTTTGGCCCGCCTATTCTTGCCCCTAGGGAGTCAAACTTGTTTATCACATTTTCATGTATCGGAGAGATTCCATTTTCAATGCATTTTCGACTGCCTTTTCTCAAACACCACAGTGATTTATCCAGAATACTTCCAAATAGTTAGATTGGTCCTTTGGCATGACTCAGGCAGTCAGATTAAGTTATATGATTGTGACACCTTGTATAGCTTGGATTGAACTATACCCTTACTTGTCGGAGCGTCTTATGAAAAATAATAATTTATTATCATTCAAAAAGTAGATATCACAGATCATCCATCATCCATCTCATTTCACTTCATTTCTTTTCGCTCAAGGGTGCCCAACTTACAAACTACATAGTTCATGGGCACCCATCAACATCTCATGTACTATAAATTTATTATGTCAAATGTACTGAAATATTGATGTTGAAAAATTACTTACTTACTTACTTACTTACTTACTTACTTACTTACTCACTTACTTACTTACTTACTTACTTACTTACTTACTTACTTACTTACCATCTGCATGCTGATGGTGGAATGACGAACCTGTCAACCACATTCAGTGTCATAACTGTGGGGGTCACTGGAGTTGATATACAAGATTTAATTGTTACAAAATTGAAATTGCAAAATTGACGAAATAGAAACAAAATTAACCCCAAATTGAAATTGTTTCAGCAAAAATTGTCCTGGTTTGTCAACACAAAGTTGGGCCTGCACATTAATATTTATAATTTTGCTAAATATCAACTTGAATATATTATGTTAATCTTGGATATTTTGGTTATTTTTGATAACTTGTTAATTTTAGGTAAAGGAGAGGCTAACCAGGGCTCCTGGCCCAGAAATGTTCAAAACTTTCGGTATAACTTGACATGTGCAATTGGTGCCATAGGTACCACAAAGATGCAACGTTTGGAGTCTCTCTGTTCAGGAGAACGATAGAAAACTCACACAAAATGAAGTCCTTGGATTCTTACAATACTAACCAAAGCATTTTAGAGCTTTTATATTGTTTTAATTTAGAGTTACAGAAAAATCAAGGTCCGAAGCTGCAGGGGTGCCCACATTTTTGCACAAATAAAATCAGACAAAAAGGTCCTTTTTTTTAATATTTATGTATTTTCATTTTTCTTTCTGGCTGAAATTAAGTGCATCGGCATCCTTCAATCACAAAATTTACGTTGGAAAGATTCTGCAAAAGATTTGTCTGAAATTTGAACTTTCGCACCCCACTGTATTTAGTCAAAGTTCAAGAAATTAACCATGCAACTCCTCTGACATAAATATGTAATTTATGATAAACAGGGAAAACTGTGATATTGAACTATTGCCTGAAATGTTTGCCAACTTTTTTGTAGATAAGATCTCTAAGATTCGATCAAATCTGGATGTGATGAATGAAAATGAAACTGTACTAGTGATTGATGAGGATTTTTTGCCATCTGAAACTGTATTTGATTGTTTTGAATTGATGTCTGTTGATGGTGTCACCAAACTTGTTTGCAGTATGAACACCAAGTCGTGTTCCTTAGATCCAGTCCCAACAAGAATTGTAAAAGACTGTATTGATTTGTGGGCTCCTGTACTTACATCAATTGTTAATACTTCATTTACCTCAGGAAAATTCCCAGATAATTGTAAAAGTGCTGTAGTAAGACCGCTTATAAAGAAGCTCGACCTAGAAAGAAATGAATTGAAAAACTATCGTCCTGTATCCAACTGTTCCTTCTTGGATAAATTTCTAGAGAGATGTGCATTTGTGCAGTTAAATGAATATTTAAATACAAATTCATTGTACGGTAAATTTCAGTCAGCCTACAGGCAAGGTCACGGAACCGAGACTGCATTGCTCAAGGTTCATAACGATATAATGCTGGCCCTAGACAGCAAGATGGATGTATTTTTGATACTACTTGACTTGTCGGCTGCATTTGACACCATCGACCACAGCATCCTTCTCCAAAGACTTAAATCAAGATTTCATATTCGTGGAAATGTAATCAGCTGGATTGAAGCTTTCCTATGTGGTAGAACTCAGAGGATTTCGCTGGGGTCGATGGTGTCAAATGAGCGACCATTAACATTTGGGGTACCCCAAGGTTCGGTCTTAGGACCAATTTTGTTTTCACTTTATGTTACCCCATTAGAAGACATCATAATTAGACATGGCTGCAAGACAGTAATCTTTGCAGATGATACGCAGATCTATATTACATGTAACAATGCAGATAACAGTGTCAAAATAGAAACTTGTATAGATGAAATTAGACAATGGATGAAAATCAACTTTCTAGCATTAAATGATAGTAAGAGCGAGTTTATTCGTTTCTCCTCAAAATTTAATCGAACACGATCAGATAATGATGTTAGTCAAATCAGAGTAGGCGATTCTGTAATTAACTCAGCCTCTGTAGTGCGTAATTTGGGTGTCTATTTTGATTGTGAAGGCACGATGGATAAACATATTACCAACATTTGTAAAAATGCATCTTACTCATTGTGGAGAATAAGTAAAATTAGACACTTGTTAGATCGTGTCAGTACAGAACGACTCGTTCACGCATTTGTATCATGTAGATTAGACTATTGCAACGGTTTGTTATCTGGAATTCATGATTTTCAATTTAAGAAGCTTCAAGCTATTCAAAACTCGGCAGCTAGAATTGTCTGTCAAATTGGTCGCAGAGATAGTATTACGCCAATCTTACGTAACCTACATTGGTTACCAGTTAAATTGAGAGTTGATTTCAAAATTTTATGTATAGTTTTTAAATGCATCCACTTACCAACATCACCATCATATTTGAAAGACTTGATAATTGTTAACTCAAGATCGTATATGAGTCTCAGAAGTGATAGTTCAATCACTTTAAAAAGACCTCAACCTCCCAAAACAAAAACATATGGGGAGAAGGCATTTTCCATTAGGGCTCCTGCTCTTTGGAATAAATTACCATCAGAAATAAGAGATCTGTTAGAATTTTCCAAATTCAAATCAAAATTAAAGACTCATCTTTTTGTATCATACTTTGGTTGATATTTATGCTGTGATATTGCTTTTATCTAAGTCATTAAATGTTTTTATTTCTGTTGTTTTTACAAAAGTTTGAAATTTGATGTGACGTTAACGTAATTGTCATTTTTATCACATGTTGAATTCTTATTGTACACGCATTGAGATGTTTATGTAATGCGTACAAGAATTAATAAATTAATAAATTAAATTAAATTAACTGAAGCAAGTAACACATTTATTCATCTTCCACTCTCTCTGAGTTTTACTTAATGAGCACACTCTAGTGGAATCTGAATCCAGTTGACCCATTGTAACAGGAATGACATTCCATCAGTGAGTTTGACAGCTTGAGAAACTTTCACATCTCAGATATTCCTGGACTTATAGCAAAAGATCTGTTGAGAAATACATGAGCAAGCAGATAGCTTTCAGAGGGTTTCATACAGACACACAAAGGAACAGATTCGCAAAGAGTTGAGAGGGCTAGAGGAGCGGACAGATGACATGATGTCCTTATAGAAGTGATATGGACGAGACGACAGAAGTTCTATTTGGACATCATGTCTCTGTAGATGTGATGCTGAGAAGTCTTTGGAAACTTGGGATGACAGAACAAGATATAACCACTCCATCTTATAATCCAATCTTTGAAGCTGATCCTCCTGTAAGAGAACCCAATCTTCAGACTAGATCACTGAACACTATCATTGAACGCTATCAAAAGGGATGACAAGCCTCACATGCAAAGCTTAGGGTGGATAAATGCCCCAGGCAGACCATACGAATCAAGCTAAATCATAGTCCTTCATGGACAAATAGACAGCATTGGGATTGCACAATCTGAAACCAAGATTATTTTATTACGTAGATAGTTGTCATCATTTAGAAAACAAAAGCAAAGCTACATTCATTGCTACCTCCAGCCAATAATAGAGGGAGAAGCTGGTCTCCTTGACCAACCCCTTGAAACCTACAAGTGCTGCCCTCTTGCTGTTTTATTATGGAAATATTAATGTCTATCTGGTTACCACATCCATGTAATAAACTCTGGTAGTAAGCTGTGAATTTTGTGATTGCCAAAGAGATATTTGTGTTTTCGCCTCCATCTTTTGGCAAAAATATTGTGATGCCACGTCAGTTTGTTGTAAATTCATTATGAGGCCCCAGGAAAAACTGAAGCTTGTCTGGCTGAAGTTTTTAAATTTACATGAGCTGCCAGTTCACTGAATGTGGCTTGGAACAATTCTGTTGTATTCCTTCAGTGTTAATCAACCTGTATATACACTTCAGTGCTTGATTTATTGTTATTTGATTTTAGCAAACAAAAATTAATTTTATATGGTAAAAGAGTTCTAGTGACGTCAATCAACTGATCAATTGAAATCAATTGCTTTATTAATGCAATTTATGTATTATGTAGTTATTGTGGATGATTCGTCCAATTAAACAGTAGCAAAATGAATCAGAATAATTGCCAACAGAAAGACTACAAAAGGTATTTTGTATGATACGCAAGAACAGTGCTCGATCATGATTATAGACCTGCCTTAGTACATGCACATACAGTAGGTCATCACTAATGCAATGTGAAATCTGGGAAATTGTGTAAAAGGACACACCCACAGAAAATTTTCATATCTTTGGTCTTACTTGCCTACAACTTTGAACATGATTGAGAAATTGAATGTTTGAGGTTGTATCCAGGAAACCAATAATAGTTGCTTTTTTTCTCAAAGTAATTGCAAATTAACAAGTTTCATGATGGAGTTATTTTGATGTTTGTGTTAACATCGATGTGTTGTGAGGTCACCAAACTATCAGTTTGTGTTTGTGGCACACCCATCAATTTCTGAAAATGTACCATATGCAAGAACAATTTTTCCGCAAGAGCAAAATGGAAATTTTGCAATATTTGGTCTGTCTGGGGTTCTACACACTTGCACAAAACAAAGTCA
The DNA here is from genome assembly GCA_026936325.1 of Platynereis dumerilii. NCBI lineage: Eukaryota > Metazoa > Annelida > Polychaeta > Phyllodocida > Nereididae > Platynereis > Platynereis dumerilii. The sequence goes on along the minus strand of JAPTHN010000014.1, from coordinate 19,532,656 downwards.
ATATGCCGAGAGATGGATAATGAATGAATGATGCATCAGTGGGTTTCAGTTAGTTTAAAACTCATTTAAATGAAAATGAGAACAATGCATCCGTTGGTCATAATTATTAACTCATTCAAATTCAAGACTCCTCATACTTTGCATTACAAAACTGGGATTCAACCTTCAATTCAGGGCATCTGTTGACTTCACAGAGAAGGAGTGGAAAAATCTTAAGGCTCACCTGCCAATAAAAATTGTCTTCTCACAATCCTGATTAATTTCTGGTGTTCTTTTGTTTTAGTGACAATAAACAGACTCCTCGGGACACACTGAGTGATATTTGTGAGACCAAAGCCAGTGGGAGACTCAGTCTTATATCATCAGACTAATTTATGGCACTTGCAATAGGCTACATGTTGTGAAATGCATCCATTTCTTCTGCCAGTAAATGTTGTCTTCTCACAATCGCAATTGATTTCTGGTGTTCTCTCATTTAGCTGACAGTCAACAGCCTCTAATGGCACACTGAAAGATATTTGTGAGACAAAGGCCATGGGTTAACTCACTTTTATATCATCATACTAATTAATGTGCACCTATCTTGTGATGCTTTAGATGTGCCTGTTTCAGGGAAAAGTGCTTTTCTGCTGAAACCGAGACAATTCAAAATGGATTTCTCCCGATTATTAATGTATCAAATAAAGGAGAGTTGAGCGAGCAATTCTGTCATATATATTATGTCTTAATTACAACTTAAAGATGGATTAATGATTTGGTTTTACACCCTGTTTTTATGCACCGGGGAGGCCAATCATGACAAATCCAGACACAGCAATGACATGAAGAAAATTTGAAATTACTGTCCAATATTAGGTCAGGTGACCTGGCCAGAGCATGAATTACTTAAAAGTGATCTACCTGAGAGCACAATGCATACTCGCAAAATAGTTGTCTGACTACCATGTAATGAACTAGAATTAGAGCTAGGAGGGATTATTTCAACTTTTTGCCAGATCGATACAAGTTCATCTTACAACACCTCTCAGATTTCATGCTGTAAGTCTCTAGCACGGCATGAGCTCTGTTCTTCAAACATGAAACCAGATTCGTTTCAGTCCAATGCAAGATGTCCTTCCGATCATCTCCTCATATTTCACCATAGTCATGAAATCTGACAAGTTGCCAAGGACTTTGCCTGATCACATTTGACTATTCTTCTTCGTCTCTGCATTCATCATTGCATTTTGTCTTGATCATTTTGCATCACAGCCTTGTTTCACCAAGGACCTTACCTGATCTGTTTCAGACTTCTTATCACTCTTGTATCACTGATATCATCATGCATTACTCACAATCATCATCATGTATCATCCATATCATCATGTATCACTTGCATCATTCACATGATTACGTATCATTCATATTATAATGGACCACTTTCACAGTTAATGATATCATCAAGTATTGCTGATATCATTATATATAGGACTATGCAATAATTTTTTTTTGGTATGATTTGTGTTATCATGTATCACTTCCATGAATTATATCTCTTGTACCATCATTCACTACTTATCTATTACTGTGCAAACGTGTTGAGCCACCCCCGACTTTTGTTTGATTTTCAAACTCTGTTTTGAGCCAGTGCTTTTTCAAATTAATTAATTTAATTTGAAAAAGCACTGGCTCAAAACAGAGCTTCTAACAAGGGAAGCATAGATGATAGAAAAACAAGACTATTTACAATGGAATTGTCTCATTCACAGTTTCATAACCTAGCCCATATAGGCCATTATAAGTGTAAAAAAATTCATTAATGTAAATGCAATTGTGACTGAGTCTTGGGCTGAAAACAAAAGAAATAATTATGATTTCTTTTCTCAATATTTCCAAAAATATAGAATATACATCACTCAAACCACCAAAAGGCACAACTAGACCATATAGGGTATATGAGAAATAAATTTCATCCATGTATATTAAATAGTGGCCGAGTCTTGGGCTGTAAACAAAAACTAATACTTTTTTATGTTTTATTTTTCTTGATATTTCAAAAAGCACAAAGCATCAATCAATCAGACGATCAAAAGGCACAACTAGACCGTATAGGCTATATGTGAAGTTAATTCAATCTATGTGTATGCAATAGTGGCTGAGTCTTGGTTCGGAATGGAAAAAGTTTTAAAAATTTTTTCTTAATATTTCAAAAAGTATCAAATATCCACAAATCAGACCATCAAAAGGCGCAACTAGACCATATAGGCTACATATGTACCAAATTTCATCCATGCACGTGTCATAGGGTCGGAGTCTTAGCCTGGAAACGAAATAAATATATTTTTTTTCTCAATATTTCAAAATGTACGAAATATCCATCCAGCAGACCACGAAAAGGCACAATTGGGCCACAGAGGCTCCATTGCGTACCAAATTTCATCCATGTACATGCAATAGAGGCTGAGTAATACAATGGCCCAGAAATGATCTATCCGCTCGCAGCCCACCCACCCATCTTCAATTCTGTTATTAACTTTATTGCCTTATAAAATATTATCATAGTGCATTATGCAACTTTCTAAAAATTATTTGAATCCAACTTACCAGTGACCATGCTTAATACTCCATCCAGGATATTCAGTAAGAAGATGACTGCCTTAATTATTTTACTGCTATTTGCTCCTGTTCAACCTAACTTCACCAGCTGCTTCAAATGCTTGGGGAATATTATGTGGCCTAAACTTTCTTTGAAATTGCTGTATTAAATTAATATATATATTATATAACAATGCATGCTGACCTCCTTTCAACTTGTTCTCTTACATTGTTAGCCTGAAGAGTGTTTATATCTGTGAATGCTCAATTAGTTAATTTGATTCGTAGTTTATTCTCTTGCATGTATTTGTTGAAGCCTGTCTGGAGATTGGTTATGTTGTGTTTATAAATAGAAGGCCCCTAGAACCTGTCAGGATAAATCCTCAGCCAATAATTTTGTTTCTCGAAAGAAAAAAAAGGAAAAAGGTACATAATCACCTTGTTTACCAGTAGTTTCGGATGTTGAATTTGCCAGGGTTTCTTTAGTTTTCCTGGAAAGTGGGTGAGTTTCTTTACTTCAGGTAATCAGGTAAGCGTCAGATTTATGAGGGGTTGAATAGTATATTTATTACATAGACAAAAAGTCATGGAGTAGGAGATTCTGGGGTAGGTTGAGCCATTTGCTACTCCAGACAGCAATATACCTTACACTATTATAAAGTCTCATAACTGTTTCACAGAAATATGCTGCTAGAGTATGATTACTATTTCATTGGTTCATTGTTGACTTTATGAAAGTATTGATTTTGTTTACAGTTGGTCCATTTGTTTTGAGGAAACAGTAGACTGCTGTACTCTGAAAACTGCACTTAGCAAGTCATTGCATTTGTGATTTGACATTATCAAAGCATCAGTAACCTTTTGTGAAAGTATTGATTTTGCTTACAGTTGGTCAATTTGTTTTGTGGAAACAGTAGATGCACTCTGAAAACTGCACTTTGCAAGTCATCATATTTGTGATTTGACATTATCAAAGCATCAGTTGCCTTTTGAGAAAGTATTGATTTTGTTTACAGTTTGTCAATTTGCTTTAAAAACAGTAGACTATTGCACTCTGAACACTGCACTTTGCAAGAAATTGTATGGGTGATTTGACATTATCAAAGCATCAGTTGCCTTTTGTGAAAGTATTGATTTTGTTTACAGTTGGTCAATTTGTTTTGCGGAAACAGTAGACTGCTGCACTCTGAAAACTGCACTTTGTTATTCATCATATTTGTGATTTGACATTATCAAAGCATCAGTTGCCTTTTGAGAAAGTATTGATTTTGTTTACAGTTGGTCAATTTGTTTTGTGGAAACAGTAGACTGTTCCACTCAGAAAACTGCACTTCGCAAGTCTTTCATTTGCTGGTTCTAACATGCATTTTGGGATGTAACTGGTTAAAATGCATGTCAGACTCCGAAACTGAGGTGTCTAGCTAATACTTTTAAAATGATGTAATGATTGATATAATCATTATGGTCTGCAGATTTATCTGGAATTAGAGCCGCATAAATTCATACTATATTTATCTTTACTAATATTCTAGAGTCCGTTGTACAGTTTGTTTTTACGTTTCATCAACCGCCTAGACTCAGCTGGTCAGTTTTGCCCTCAAACTGGTAAATTTCACCCAAGTTAGTAGGGTACGGGGCAAACCCGGTTGCTTGAAGCAAAATCAGATTCAAGACATTTAGATTAAGAAGTCTAAATGCAGCTGCATTATTTCCTCAAATCTAAATGAGGCTCAAATAATGTCCATTGTCTATTTTTAAACTGCAAACAGTTTTTAATGAGATTATTGGAAGTGATTTAGATATGTTCCTCTGTGATAAGTAGCTGCTATTGCCCACCTTTCCCCCACTCCAGTTGTTGCCAACTCTCCAATTCTCCCCCTACTTTTGAAAAGAGGTAAAAAAACTTGAGAGCACTTTCGGAGAATGTGATTGCAAGCAAAACATCATTATTTACAGGGCAGACGTACCAAGTTTATTTCTTGGAAAGAAGCTGCTTCCCCAACATGACTCAGATCAAGTACTTAAGCTGAGCTGTGGGCTTCCAGTCTGCACTTCAAGTCAGAGATCGATCAGGCAGTATCAGGTTGTGGGAAGTTGTCAATTTCATCATGAAGTGTTATCTAATTGCTGTGACTTTGACTCTCACCGTATTGGTTCAAGTATGTCACCTGAAATCGATCGTTCATGAATCATCATCAGGCATCAAAGGTAAGTTCTAAGTACATCCAATTATTTTTGCTCTCAGTCGTTTCGCATCAGCTGTGGTTAATTTGTATTACTTCCTTAAGTTTCCCATGTATCTTTTAATGTTTGTAATTAAGGATTTTGACCTTCACAATTACCTACATTCTATAAAAATAAGGAGATATGGATAATTCTATTTGTTGATAGGAAGTCCTTTTTATGAAATATGAATTTCATCGTCAAGGGGCAACCAAAACTTGTCACCTGTTTTGTTCAGAAAATAGTATGACACAGAATGTAATATTTTATACAAATAAACAAATTCAAAATATGTTTTGAAAATGGTTTCAAAGTAAGGTTCTATTAAAAATGAACAGCAAAGACTGTGGGAATGGAAGGAGGGGTATAAGAATTTAATACGGCGACTGACAAAGCATTGTGTTATATTGCAAAACTAAAAAAGAAATTGTAGTATTTGACACAATTATAGTGGAATAAAACAGAAAGAAAAATTGATAGATATAGGTAGATAGGTAAATTGAAGAAGTTGGAGATTAGAGAATTATATATCATGTTTATGTGTGCATTCAGTGGTACACATTTGAGTGGAAAGATTAAAATATATCATTAATCAATTGATGCATAAATATCTATGTACAGGCAGAGTTCGTTCAAATCATTAAAATATAGGTATAGAATATTGACATTCGTCAACTGTAGCACAAAACTTTGACTTTCAAGTTCTGAAGGACCGCTTGTCATCAGGGAAGATGACTTATTTTAATAATTTGGACAGTAAAATATTCAATTTCTAATGATGCATTGTTCACATTTCTGAGAGAATGACCTGTTAAAATGGCATCAATGATATGTTAGTTAGGGGCCCTTCGCTACAACTTCAGGAATTTAAAGTCAAAATTTTGTATTAGACATAAATGTTCCATATGAGATCATATCCTTATCCAATATCCTTGCACTGTTATTCTCTATCACTCAATTTGCGTGATTATATTCATACTTTCAATGCTATCCTAAAAAGTCACCTACTGGTCCAGTACTGGGTATCTATGAGGTCACACGTTAGTAAATGACAAATTCACTGTAGGTCCAGTGCCGTGAGTTGGTAAAATTTTAGTTTTGGGCTAATATGCACTTACATTTTAGGTCATATCTCAGACCTATAAAGGAATTCTTGCCGTTATTATGGATCAAATGTTAGGCAAATATATCTTCTTTGATGTAAATAGCAGTTATTGCATCCATATGTCACTGGTCTTGAGACAATGAGTGATACCTGATTACAGGTAGTGAAATTTTGGTGTCCCGCCTGGACACTGCATGTAAAATTTCTGCATGCAACTTTCAAATACAGGAAAAGGGATGGATTTAGCATCAAAATCGCAATGCATCACTGCTCCCTGATTAGGTAGGCATCTTGTGAATCCAGAAAAATGGCTATTGGATGTTTCTATATTTTTTTAATACACCTTTTGTAATCCCAAGTTGGTGTGTCCCGGGTGAAGTTTAAAAGTGCAATGTGATTTTTGATGCCACAGATAAACCACTGATCGAAACATTTTCGGAAAATTTGATATACCAACTCCTTGCTCATGACCTTGTCTGTCAGGAATATATCACTTAAAGTGCCTAATGCTATTGTGCCAGAAGCCGTGATGGCTTGAGTAAGACTGACAACAGTGCGACGCTCTTATATTCTGCAAACATTCTGTGGGACTTCTCTTGTTAGGGTACTTCCCGATGAAGGCTTGTTGCTGGAATTCTTGGATTTTTGGTATTATTGTCATGCTCATGAGCCTGGCTTTGTATTAGTGTATAGAATAGGGTAGAAAGTCCAACCCCATAATGGCATTTCTTCTTTACATGCTTCTTGATGAAGGCTAGTGGAAGGAAAGTTACCTTTTCTGATATGACTTTGTTGCTCATGAGCCAAAGTTTCTATTGGTCCATAGAATGCAGTTTTAAATGTAACCTATAATGGTATTAGTGGCCTGTCTTTGTCACTGACAACAAATTTGGCACTCTTACACTTTGTAGAAATGTATGTTCAGAATTGTCTTGTTCAAATGCTTTGTGATAAAGACTCTTTGCTGAAATTTTCACTTGTTTGATATTGTGTTGTTACACTTGAGCTTAGCTTTCCATTGGTATATACAATATGATTTTCAAACCTATCATGGTATAATGGCCCTGTGTTTATGGCTGACAAAAAGTGCAAGGCTTGCTTTCGGCATTACCTGCTAATTACACCATAGAAGGTATGAGACGACAAATAATGAAAAGCTGTTTTTTGTTTGTTTTAAGAATATTATATCTTAAAAAGTCTTTGCTGCAGAATAAACTGCATTTTAAGTTAGTATTTTCTTCACATTCATGTTTAAATTTACTAGCATAATGTGGCATAGAGGTCACAAAAACGCATATACAACCTCAAATTTTTGGATTTGGAATCTAATAACACATAGGAAGCATAGGCCTATCAGTGATTATTAATTTTTTGGCCAATTTCACCAGAAATTCCAAATTTTACCAACTTGTGGCATTTGTCCGGTAGTAAGTACCGTAAAACGGGGTAAAGTTGGCAATCCGGGGTAAAGTTGGCATGCTATTTTGACCCACTTAACGAAAGAAATTCCAACTTTTCCTCACTGACACAAATGGCAACTTTGCCAAAGACACCACTGTCAGTGAGGAAAATTGTCATTTCTTTCGTTAAGTGGGTCAAAATAGCATGCCAAATTTACCCTGGATTGCTAACTTTACCCCGTTTTATGGTACACAAAATCATTTATGATTTATTATAATAATTTCTATTTCTTATATTACGCAATTCCAACAGGTAAACAATAGCTCATTGCATTTTACAATAAAGATTGAAAATATTTAAGATTTGACCGCCCACCCTTCGTGACAGTCCTTTAGTTGTCCATGCCATTCCTTGAAATCTCTATCAAATAACCAGATTCCTTGGAGTAAGATCTCAACCTTGTAAATTCAAGATCATTCTATATCAAATAACCAGATTCCTTGGAGTAAGATCTCAACCTTGTAAATTCAAGATCATTCTATATCAAATAACCAGATTCCTTGGAGTAAGATCTCAACCTTGTAAATTCAGATTCCTTGGAGTAAGATCTCAACCGTGTAAATTCAAGGTCATTCGTAACAAGGGTGATTTTAATTGATATTTTTTCTTTCCAGCTGAATCGTATGAATGGGATTTTCTCAAAGAAGTCAAGGTAAGTACATGTGCACTTAATTCTCATGGGATGTCATGAATTAAACTGAAAATCCATTGAAAAATTATTTTAAATTCTTAGTTACAAAATCTAGTGACTAATTTAATTAGTCGTTTTGACTAAGTTAATTATACTACATAGACAGCCATTTAAACAAATCCCATTGGGGCATTTTAACTATGAACTTTCAGTTTAGAGACACAATACATTGCCACTGTGCCACAGAGGCAAAATTCCTAGGACTCAGGGAGTTGTTAAACTTTATAGTAGATCTGTAAACAGAATGTGGCCCATTAGTAGGGTGCTCCTTCTGCCCCCCAAAATTGAAATTTTTTCTGGATCCAACCTTACTTTTTTTTGGTGGTGAGGTTATCAATGTAGACCATTTTTCTGAAATTTCATGAAATTTGAAGAATTCCTAGGTGTAGCACATTGCAATTGAAATTTTGTTGTTTTTTGTAATTTCGAGAGAAAAGAAAACAAATAGCCAATCAAGAGATAACATGGTTTGCATGATAAATCAGATTTAAACATACATAATGAAGTACAGTCACCATTTGGGAAAGATAGAGGTGAGCTAAGTACTAGGTACCACTTGCTAGGGTCATCAATATGATAGGTGTACAACATCAAGTTTGTGCTGTTTTCTGTGATTTTGGCGATAATTCAGGAATTGTCGACCATACTTGTAGTTCATTTTGAAATCCATCTTCTTTTCTTGATCTTAATAATCTGCTTCCAATTTTACCCTCTTTCTGCACAGTCATTTGTAACCCTAAAGGCACTGGAGATCTTTTTCCCTGATATGCATCTGTCATCATATTGTCATTCAGAAGGTTCGGATGTGTACATCAATCTCCAAAAAGGATGGTTCAATCTTCATTAAAGAAACAATGTGCATGCCATAAGTCTGCAACCACTAACCCACAGTTTCATATTTTCCCTCAATTCTGGAAAGGAATTTAAGACTTTTGATGTCGGACATTTTATGGTTGTTTTAATATTTCTTGCACTAACTTACAGTATGTGTTTTTCTCATTAGTACGCAAGTGATCATCAAACAGTTTCAAAGCAATCATGTCAGGAACAAGAAATTAGAGACGACGTTTCAGTACTTTCAGCTCAGCTTCCCAAATTGTGGAGTGAGTTGTTAATAACTTGATGATATTATTGCATAGTACGAGGATATTCTTTGGGTTGCAGTTGAATTCAACCAAGGTGCATACACAAATACCTCACATTTGACGAATCGTTTAATTTTTTCGAATGCTGTGAGCACAGGCAAAAGCCTGGAGTCTTGTCTTAATTGTCACTATTTATCTATAATTGTCAAATAAAGACAAGACTCTATTCAGGCAACAGCCAACTAGAGTGCATAAGAAGCTTTGCCATCCAAGTTGCACCCTCCTTTTCAAGTCATTGCTAGTCGCAATTGAAGAGTAGAAATACAGCAAGACAAGATCAAGTATCAATACATCATCAGAATTAGGGTACCTTCTGAAGTTTTACAAAAGGTCTGCCACAATCTCTTTCAGCTCACTGAGGAAAAGCTGCAAACCACTATCCGCCATTGACAATGAATTTAAATCACTGAATGACATTTTTTGGGGTAAATTTTCTCCTAATTTTGACATATAATGGTGAACGTATTCATGGTCCTGTGCCCAGCCACTGAGGCAGGAGTCTTTCCTCTCCTGATGTTTTATTTCAGTAACTCTTTAAATTTCTCATAGCATTAAAAATTTCCAAAGACATCTTATTTGGGGCTGACAGGAAATATGTGCTCTCTCACAGAAAGATAAAACAAGTTCAGAGTATTTTTTTCCCAAATATCTTCTCTTTGAGCTTTGAAGCTCAACAAGACCTGCTTCCTTTGGGAAGAATTGTAGACACAGTTTCTTGTAAAACAAATACCTTGATCCTAGTGTCTTGACATGAATAAGAATGCTGCACAAAAGGACTATCCCAAGGATCTGCTGAATTTGATGATCTTTGTAGGCCTTTAAAACTTCAGAAATGTCCTTCACACTTTTACCATGTGAGGTACTGTGCAGCTGGTCACATTACAAAACTTTAATTAAGTGACTACTAGTGTCACAAGTAAATGATTTAATGTGTAAATTAAACACTGCATCTTGAAACTCTTGGCAACTTCTTATTTTTCAACTCATTTAAATGATCGAAATTCTAGTTTCCATCAAGATACAGCCTTATTTTGATAAAGGCATTCAAAGAAGTGAAAAAGTTTGATTTCTAACAAAGGTTACCATGCAATCAGGGGAAAATAATTCTATTTGTTGTAAAATATACTATATATACTAAACCAGCCTTTTTATCCACAATTAATGATAATGTTATGACATTATGAGACGACGCAATCAGTGTTGCCACCTACAGTGCCTTCCTGAACCTAAGCTGAGCCTTTAATCTCATGTTTAATTTAGAAATGAGTAAGATATCAATGGAAAATGCTGTTTTGACACAGAAATCTTCTTAAACAATATTCAAGGCTATTGAAAAAAATATGATAGATTACCAAGTAATTCACAAGAAATCGCACAATTTTAAGGAAATTTGACAAATTTCAATCCAAATGTGCTACACCTAGGCATCAATAAAATTTCTTGAAATTTGGCATGATTACTTCTATTGACTAACCTCACCCACAAAAAAAAGTATATGGGGTTCTGAGCAAGTTGGGGCAAAAGAAGCACCCTACCCATTAGTGCCACCAAATAATCCAAAACTAATTAAATTAGTCAAATGAATAATTTAACTTAGTCAAAAGTCTAATGACTACCTTAATCAGAAACTTCATGAACTGAGTTAGGAGTTTCAGTAATTTTGGAGGTTTGACTGCCTCAATTAGTTGAAACGATTTTCAGTGTAATTTATAATATTGTAATTTTATTGAATTAGCTAAGAAAAGACTTACTCATGTATCGTTAGATAATTATTATTGTACATGTATGTGCTGCCACCCATATTGGAAGCTCACAATATGACATGACATATTTTCATTGATTACAAAGAAATAAAGTTACCAAAGACAACCAAACTATGACCAATTGATATATAATAAGTTATGTATACTAATTCTAATTAACAAACATTTTATAGCTGTTTGTAGATTGGTAGTCAAAACAGTTTCAAAATTAACTTTCAACTTGGTCATGTGATGTCACTAGCTTAAAACTGTTTTTTTGTTTGCATCAGTTATGGTTGATTGATTGATTCAGTGCTCATCATATTTAGCATAGCTGACAATAAACAAACTAATTAACTGACTCCATGTACTTCATCCAATAAGAAAATTAGGAGACCAACAAAAAAATGACTCAGCCAAACCAGTTTGCAAATTGAAAATCCCTGCCGGGTATAAGATGCAAAAATCATCGGTGACATGCTCACACCTGCAACAGCTAAAAACTCCTCCCTGAGCAATGCCACTCACCTAAACTGTCCACCTATCCTTATTGATCTATCCTGTCCTTTTGATAACAGCAAATGCCAGTGAAACAGCTCCCTTATTTACGTTCTCTGCCTCTGCTGTTGTTAACCACCAGGGGCGCATGAATCTCCATCGTAGTTCCGAAATCATGGGTAAATCTAGTTATATATATTTCAGAGGTCAAAAGTGTATGTAAGAAAATTAATTGTTTTCAAACTATGAGACATATTCATGTAAAAAATTCCCTTGCTGAATGCTAACACCTTAAAACCATAATTTTTTCAGCTAAATATGTTCTTTGTGTTTCAGTCTGTGACACTGAACCAGTTATTTCATTTAGAAAATTGTCAAAATATCAAAAGCATCACCTTTCATAAGCAATACTATTTGTGAATGAGCTATAAACAAGGAAAAAAAGGCGTTTTTTAGCAAAATTTTGATTTATGGTGATAGGCCAAAGAACCAACACATAGCAAACCATATATTTCTGAAAACTACACATTCTCCTCTAGTCAATCAGATAATGCCATGTCCAGATGACATTTCATGTCGAAATAACAAGCTTTCCAGTCTAAAAAAAGTCACTGTACACAACACCATGCTACAAGCCAAAAGTAATTTCGACCCTGATCAGTTCTAAATAGTTTGAGATGACAAGAACAGTGGACGAGATATGAGATTCTGCCTCTGTGGTCATGAGTTCAGATCAAAGTTCTTCGCAGAGTTCCATAAATAGCCAAAAACCCCACCTAATTTTAATTTAAACTCATTTTCATGATTTTCAGGTTGAACTTTTTTAGATTTTATTTGTCTGCAGTAGATTTAGTCCAGGATCAGTTATCACTAGTAAAATTGCAGAAAACTGCAGTTTTTTATATTTTTAGGAATTTATAATGTTTTTAGGTAATGCCTATTTTAGAGGAAATACATTTTAAGATGTACTCAATATATATTTTTGGCCTATTAAACACAAGATAGAAAGTAGTGGTTGCGGAAATAAGAGTCTGTCCCTATTAACCTGCAAAGTGGAGGGGTGAATAAGGACAGCGGTTTTCTGGGCCTAAATCATTGAAAATGCGAGATATCTTCAAAAGCCTCTAGGCCTGGTCATATTTTGACACTATATTTAGAATTCTGAGATGACTTGTACCCATGCTATGGCAGAAAAAGACCCAATTTTTTCCCCATTCACCTGATATTACGTACCTACTGTTTTTGTTTTTTAATCTTTTAATTTTTCTTTTTCACTCCACCCCAACTCCTTTCTCCCCTATATGATGTTGAAAATCAAAATATTGACATTAGACAGATCTATGAAATTCTATAACTTTACAGTTGAGAAGCTTGCTGACTAAACTCTTTGTGAAACAAAAGGTAATGCATCTGTAAAATCACATAATAATAATTGAAACAATTCACCTCATTCAATTTATACATCACATTGAAGCAGAAAGACATTCAGAAATGTTCTACTCAGAAACTGATGACACTTTTTCACATGGATGGCGTTAAAATCCCAATGAAAGATAGAAGTTGGAATTTGGGTGATTCATACTATGCAGATAGATACTCAGACTCAGACTCAGATTCAGTTTATTCTGCCTTAAGAAATAATCACAAGTTACATGAAATAAAAGACAATATTAATAATTAGGCAAAGGAGACCCCTCTAAGGATAAAGTTCCGCTATCGAGGGGCCACCTTACAGTGAATGAAAATAAATTAACATCGGATTTTCATAGCAATTGTAAGCAAGTAAACAATTAATAATCATAACAGATGGTTTAATAATAGCAATAGTTTCTATTTTTCTATTTTGAGTGAGAGATTTTCTTACATATAAACAATCTTAACAGAGGCTTAGTGTGAATAGTTAGCACAGATAATTTAGCTGAATGAAGCCCAAAACGTGGTTAAAAGCATTTACCTTAATATTAGACGCATGCAAGATAAAAGTAATTTAATGATTAGTCCTGTCTACAGGACGACTTACCTGACCAGCATGAAGACACTAGTGGCCACAGACATAACAGTTTGGAATATTACATAATTTATTATACTGTTCTATGAAAACTTTCTTTATATACAATTTGAATCCTCCAAAACTATGAGTTTATTTTTTTTCTTTAACATTTTGAATCATTGAATTGACACATGATGGGAATCTGTACTTCATGAGTGCTTGGCGAAATCATGTCTCACAGCCGGCAGGCGAAGTTCACGACTTTGTCTGGTGTTGTATTGATGAGGGTTATTGTTGTCCTCCAGCTCAGCATAAAAATAGGCAGGCAGTAAATAGTTTTCAAATTTATAACAGAATTTTAGGTCTTGCAGTCGACCAATGTCAGTGAGTTTCAGCATTTTTAGTTTATGAAACAGAGGGTCAGTATGTGCATTAAATTTACTTTGTGTTATTACCCTAATGGCCTTTTTCTGTAATTTAAGTAATCTGCAGGATTTCCACCCCCATATGATATTGCCATAGGTAAAGTGTGGTAGAATTAATGTACTATAAATATTCAACAGAATGTTGGATAGTACAAAGTTTTTGATCTTATTTAAAATACCTATTGTTTTAGCAGATTTTTTAGCAACAGCATCAGTATGTTTTTTCCAATTCAAATTTTTGTCTAGTATTATACCTTAATAATTAAATTCATTGACAAAATCTATTTCATGACTTTCAATGCATAGTTTCGGATAAGATACCTTTCTCTGAGGGGTATTCATGAAAGAGCATTGCTTTTGTTTTAGCTACCGTAATATGGGGTGAATCGGGACAGAATTGGCTGTTTTTCTGTCATAGCATGGACAAAAATCAATCTAGAAATCCAAATTTGGTGTCAAATTGTGTCTGGGCACGATGTCTAAGTACCCCTAGGAGCTTGAAATGATATCTCAAGTTTCCAATGCCCAAGGTCCATAAAACTACTGTCCCAATTGCTACTAGTGAATAAACATTAGAAAACATGTTAAACATGCCAAAAAAAAAATTTGAGGAAAATCCGACATCAATTTCATTGATAATATGCAGATTTTAAAAAAAGTTATAAATGCCAGAAAACTGTTAAAAACTGTAGTTTTCTTCTAATTTTTCTAGTAATTGATAATTCTGGACTAACTTCACTGCGAATGATTCAAAGTTCAATACTATTCATCAAAAAGCCACGCCAGTACACTCAAATGAAAATTAGTATGGTTATTTCGGTTAATCCTGAAAATTTGCCATTGACCTGGATTTGCACACAGGACCAAACGTACACAATCCTATATCCAGTCCTTAATCATGATTCTCCTATAACCATATTAGACTGATTTTAAAGTTTGCTGCAATTTTGGTAACTCTTATATTTATACTTTATATTGTATAAGCAAAGTTTTGACCAGCTTGTGAAAGGCCATTTCTGCCGCACAAAGTTTAAGGTCCTGCAGCTACTCACTGCCTGCAGTTAGCAATGCGAAATCCTGTCACAATATGCGCCAATATATGTACTTTCACTATGCAAAAAATCAGTTTCCTCAGGCAAGGAGAAATTGGTATTTTTCACCAAATAAAATGTTTCCCTGTTCTGTCCCGATTCACCCCAGTGTCCCTATTCACCCCATATTACGGTACATTTAGTGAGAGTTTATTAACTTTAAGCCATATATCGATCCTATTAAGTTCTGCGTTAAGATTATGTTCATCTATTTCATTTGAGTTTAGTGTTGTGAATAGAGAGGTGTCATCTGCATATATGGTCATATAAAATAAAGTAGAGCTATGTATGATATTGTTTATATAAATAAGGAAAAACAAAGGTCCCAGGATCGATCCTTGTGGGACACCACAAGTAATTTCTAAAATTGAAGAATTTACATCATCGTATCTAACCTGCTGAGTTCTATTTGTAAAGTAGCTCTCGATCAATGAAAGGGCATGATTTTTGATACCATAATAATCGAGTCTGTGAAGTAGTATTTGGTGGTCCAGGGTATCAAAGGCCTTTGAAAGATCTACACTCTTGATCAAAATGCTGGAATAATTTGGATTTTCAAGGTGTTGGGATTTCAAAGTTCTAAAATTGGTGATTGAATGTGTGGTATTGCAAAGTTTTTCTTCTCAGATATTAGATTTATTTATAAATGATATTATAAATCATTTTTAGTTAATGAGAATTATTTGAAAATTTTCTTGGTATGACCCCGAAAAACTGATCATTTTTAGTATAAAATCATCAAAAATTGCATCATGGCTGAACAACATAGACACAAATTTTCAACATATGAAAAACATGCCTTCTTAATCTTGATGTGTACAACCAAAAAACATAACAATATCATATTGAACGCCACATGCATTGACCTCAGCCTTCACTTGACATGGATCCACCAACCTGTTTTTTTGCTTCTTTTTGACCGATATGACCATTCTTCAGTAAAAGTCATTTTCTCATGAGTCAAATCAGTTGAGTGAACCTTATTCTTGCATGCAGAATGGTCAAAGATGTCCCTATAATGTTATTTAAGTTCATATCGTGTGAAGTTGCCAATAACGGCAAATTCTCAATTTTCTGAATTTTCAAGGTTTTGGAGGATTTGTGGTGCCCTAAAGCCTTCAGCATTGTTATGAATTAATGAAATGTTTCAACTGAAGTGTTCTCTATACTGAGGTACCATTTCCTCTTCCAACAAACGTAGATAGTAGTTCGCCGGGAAGTTTCTATTCCGCAGTACCTGACACAAATTTCCGTCATAATGGGTGACACTCAAAACAAGCACTGAACTGCCACTATGAGCTCTTGTAGCCATGAGGCAGTATTCAGACAGTATCTGGCCATCTGCCCATAACACAAAAGTCTCTCCATAAGCTCCGTGAAACATGTACCAGAATATATTGACTGAGATGGAATTTACTAGAAAAATTCTCAAAATATTCCAGCATTTTTGTCAACAGTGTACACTTGTTGAATAAAAAAAGATACCTCAGAGTAGAGAACACTTCAGTTGAAACATTTCATTAATTTATAGCAATGCTCAAGCTTGTAGGGCACCACAAATCCTTCTAAACCTTGAAAATTGAGAAAATTGAGAATTTGCCGTTATTGGCAATTTCACCCGATATGAACTTAAATAACATTAAAGGGACTTCTTTGACCATTCTGCATGCAAGAAGGAGGTTCAATCAACTGATCTGACTCATGTCAAAATGACTTTCACTGAAGAATGGTCATATCGGTCAAAAAGAAGCAAAAAACAGGTTGGCGGATCCATGTCAAGTCAGGTGAAGGCTGAGGTCAATGCATGTGGCATTCAACATGATATTGTTATGTTTTTTGGTTGTACATATCAAGATTAATAAGATATGTTGTGCATATGTCGAAATTTTGTGTCTGTGTTGTTGAGCCATGATGCGATGTTTGATGATATTTTACTAAAAATGATCAATTTTTCCGGGTCACCCCAAGAAAATTTTCAAATAATTCTCAGTACTCTAGTAGCTCATGGTAGTCGTGTATGCAATCATATGTCCAGAGCTAAACTCTTCAGAATTCCATTATTTATAGGTCTAGGTATGAAATTAGGTTGGTGTCACATTTCTCATAGGGGCCGAACTTTCCAAAATGGCCGCCACCAATTTTATCCTATTTTATAAAATTTTCTCAAGATAAATGGGCCATATCTCGAGAACCGTTTGACATAGGAGGTTGTGTGACCACTCAAAATTTGAAGCATGGCAATATTATAGGGAGTAGTTAATACATCTTTATATCAAAATATCAATAGTTTTTTTGGAAAATTGCAAAAAAACGACTTTATTAATTTTTCCTAATTAAAAGTGTCCATAAAAGCTGATAAAAAAACTATTTTCACAGCAAACATTGATTAAGCACCAGTGCAATACAAAGATAAGTCATTATTAATTCTATGAACATACATTGGACATCTATAGCAATGCTCAAGCTTGTAGGGCACCACAAATCCTTCTAAACCTTGAAAATTGAGAAAATTGAGAATTTGCCGTTATTGGCAATTTCACCCGATATGAACTTAAATAACATTAAAGGGACTTCTTTGACCATTCTGCATGCAAGAAGGAGGTTCAATCAACTGATCTGACTCATGTCAAAATGACTTTCACTGAAGAATGGTCATATCGGTCAAAAAGAAGCAAAAAACAGGTTGGCGGATCCATGTCAAGTCAGGTGAAGGCTGAGGTCAATGCATGTGGCATTCAACATGATATTGTTATGTTTTTTGGTTGTACATATCAAGATTAATAAGATATGTTGTGCATATGTCGAAATTTTGTGTCTGTGTTGTTGAGCCATGATGCGATGTTTGATGATATTTTACTAAAAATGATCAATTTTTCCGGGTCACCCCAAGAAAATTTTCAAATAATTCTCAGTACTCTAGTAGCTCATGGTAGTCGTGTATGCAATCATATGTCCAGAGCTAAACTCTTCAGAATTCCATTATTTATAGGTCTAGGTATGAAATTAGGTTGGTGTCACATTTCTCATAGGGGCCGAACTTTCCAAAATGGCCGCCACCAATTTTATCCTATTTTATAAAATTTTCTCAAGATAAATGGGCCATATCTCGAGAACCGTTTGACATAGGAGGTTGTGTGACCACTCAAAATTTGAAGCATGGCAATATTATAGGGAGTAGTTAATACATCTTTATATCAAAATATCAATAGTTTTTTTGGAAAATTGCAAAAAAACGACTTTATTAATTTTTCCTAATTAAAAGTGTCCATAAAAGCTGATAAAAAAACTATTTTCACAGCAAACATTGATTAAGCACCAGTGCAATACAAAGATAAGTCATTATTAATTCTATGAACATACATTGGACATCTCTGATTTATTATTAGGCCTCAAAATAACCTTAATGGTATAGTAAAATTAGAATCAGACATCTTTTCTATGAATATATCTTACATTCGAAGCTCGCAGACAAATCTAGTTATATGGAATTTTACACTTATCTTTGTTGCAGACTTGCAGTATAAAATGCAACAAATTTAATGCTCTTCTCTTTACATGTGTAGGATTTGGGTCTGCACCATGGTGTGGGGCATCTGTATGGTGGTGGGGCAGGTCATCGGGTGGGCATGATACCCGCAGTACCATTGGTCTTGGACCAAACAGTGTTTCTTCATAAACCACATTACAGTAGTTCTGGGTTAGAGGCTGGAGGATTGGCAGCTTACTGCCATATCTTGCACTGTTGATAATATGTCCTCTTTATTGGCGGGACGCTTGAAGAGCTGCTGTTGTCACTGAAGTCCTGGGATATCTTGTGTGCATAATATCTGCTGCCTCCGTTTTTCATTCCCAATGCCACTTTGGAGGAGTAATTTAATCTGCATGCATATTATTCTATCACATTTTGGTACATTTCCATCCAGGAATTATAATTTGAGAAATCCTTTCTGCCTGAATGCTTTGCAATTAAGTGATGTCACAATGATCCCTCAACCATGGGATTCCCAAACCAGGAAACTCCCGATGTAAATTACGAGATATAGATACACAAGTAGATAAGTTGGCTTCGATTTGATTGGATCGCATTGCTAAGATTACATTTACACTGGACTGGATTGTATAATTTTAATTTGATTGGTTTTTTGGCTGTATTGGACTAGCTTGGATTCGATTCAATTGGATTGGATCAGATTGGATTGTGCAGATTAAATATATGACTTCATTTGACTGGACTAGATAGGATTGGATTAGATTGAATTGGCTTAGATTAGATTGGCTTAGATTAGTTTAGATTGCACTAAACTGAATTAAGATTCGATTGGAATGGATTAGCTTAGATTGGACTAAATTGATTTGATAAGATTGGCTTAGATTATATCAAATTGGATTGATTGGATTCGATTGGACTAGAATCAGACTAGATTCACTTGGATTGGATTAGATTGGAATGGATGAGACTGGATGTGATTGGATTAAATTCAATCGGATGGGATTGAATTAGTTGGGATTTGATTGGATTGCATTGGCTGGGATTAGATTGGTTTGGATTGGATTGGCAGGAATTGGCTTGTATGGGATTGGATTAGGCTAAGTTGGACTATAATAGGTTGAACCAAGTTAGATTGGATTAGTTTCGATTAGGTTCGATTAGATAACATAAGATAAGATAGATAGATGGATTGATGGAAGGATGATTTGGGGTTTAACTCCTGTAGTTATGCACATGGTATAGGCTAATTAGGACAGGATGAGGACACGATAAATGAAGCAAAGATGATTGAAACAGCAATCCAATATAGGCCCAGGTGACCCAGCCAGAGCTGAATTCGACCAAGCGATTGGCAGTCTAGCTCGCTACCACTAGACCAACCCTTCCCCCAGATAGATAGTTAGATAGATAGTGATGTTGATGAACAGATACACGGACAGAGAAACTAGGAGAGTCTTGCTTCAAGGTGCCTTGAGCATGTCATGTTATGCTCTTCTCTTGAAGTGGAGCAGCATACCAAATGGTTGAAATGGAGCTCAACCTCCTAGTTGTGTTACTGCTCCCACCTGTACTCATCCTGTGTGATACAGGCTGTTTTCTTTATGGCCTACAAAAGAAACATTTCTTCTTTGGTGACCATTGCAAGTGATAGCTCTTCATCCCCAAAACCCTGGGCTAGGAAAGATCCGAGGTTGCATTCAAGCCTGATAGCTTTGGACCCACTTTGCAGGTCATGTCACAACTACATTGTACTCAGCACATAAATTGCTGGGAGGTAAGACACCACGTTGCTGTCCAATTGATCAACCAGCATGTGAACTGAACAGTTTTCTTTGTTTATTGGTAACATCCAAGCTTCAAATAAAATTCCTATAGCTTACAGGATTTGGTAAATGGGGTTGATCAAGACATCAGTATCAGGATGAATATATACCGGTGGGAGTAGTATCAAAAGTCGAAGGTTGACCTTGATTTGAACTGTTTGTATGCTGTTCAACATCAATAGCAGAGCATATAAATAGGGCACACCAGCAGTGGAAGATATGGCACCAATCTGCCAGTCCTCCAGCCACTAACACAGATCCACTGCAATATGAGCTAATATGGCAATTAAGAACCACTGTTTGGTCTAAGACCAGTGATACTGCCAGTATAATGCAGGCCCAATGACCTGCCCCAACCATGCAGACAAAAGAATATTACATTTGTTGCATTCTGTAGCTGCAACAAAGATAAGTGTAAAATTCCATACAACTAGATTTGTCTGCGAGCTTCGAATGTAAGATATATTCATAGAAAAGATGTCTGATTCTAATTTTACTATACCATTTAGGTTATTTTGAGGCCTAATAATAAATCAGAGATGTCCAATGTATGTTCATAGAATTAATAATGACTTATCTTTGTATTGTACTGGTGCTTAATCAATGTTTGTTGTGAAAATAGTTTTTTTATCAGCTTTTATGGACATTTTTAATTAGGAAAAATTAATAAAGTCGGTTTTTTGCAATTTTCTAAAAAACTATTGATATTTTGATATAAAGATGTATTAACTACTCCCTATAATATTGCCATGCTGCAAATTTTGAGTGGTCACACAACCTCCTATGTCAAACGGTTCTCGAGATATGGCCCGTTTATCTTGAGAAAGTTTTATAAAATAACATAAAATTGGCGGCGGCCATTTTGGAAAGTTCGGCCCCTATGAGAAATGTGAAACCAACCTAATTTCATACCTAGACCTATAAATAATGGAATTCTGAAGAGTTTAGCTCTGGACATATGATTGCGTACACCACTACCATGAGCTACTCTAGTACAGCAACTGAAGATGGTTTATAATATCATTTATAAATAAATCTAATGTCTGAGGAGAAAATCTTTGCAATTCCACACATTCAATCACAAATTTTAGAACTTTGAAATCCCAAAACCTTGAAAATCCTAATTATTCCACCATTTTGATCAGGAGTGTAAGAATACACAGAGTGGGATATGGTTTAAATCCATTCCTTTTATAATTTTATCCACAAGTTCTAATGTTGCTAACTCAGTGGGGTGGTGATGTCTGAAACCATACTGACTAATATACAATAGGTTAGTCTGTGAGAAGTATTCATAAAGCTGATTGTATAAGACTTTCTCAAAGACCTTTGACACACTGGACAATACAGAGACTGGTCTATAGTTACTAAATTCATTTTCGCATCCTTTTTTGAAGATTGGAGTGACCATGGCTACTTTTAGTAAATCTGGAAAATTACCAGTAAGAATACACTGATTGACTAGTGAGGTTAAGGAATCTGCAATTTCATGTTTAATGACCTTTAAAAGTTTGTTAGATATTTTATCCGATCCACTGCTGTTTTTCGGTTTATGAGAGTCAATAGTTTTCACTATTTCATCACTACTTACAGTATTAAATTTGAATTCTGAAGTTATCGGTGTTCGGAGATAGTCAGTGCAAGATTTTTCATTAATCGGTTCAATATTTTATGGATCTGATATATGCTAACTGCGAAAAATAATTATGTATCGACAACGGCACTGTTTGGGGTTTTTCCCAAGCTGGAAGTCATATTGTGAAGATAATATTGTTGACTGACCAATCGTAATCCTAGACCTCTAATGTCCCTTGAGTCTGAATTTTTGTTTTACGTTGCAGCCTGAACACCATGGACGACAGAAGCGTTTTATTGGTGCAATCTTTGGCTTTGCAAAGGTCATTACCGGTGCGACACGACTGGGTTTGAGCGTAGCTAACGATAAGAAGCAGAATGCAGCCATAGCAGATATACAACGTTCATTGGCAAGACAGGGAGATGATATCACAGATGTACAACGTTCACTGGCAAAACAGGGGGATGATATCACAGACATACAGGATACACTGGCACTACATCACAGGGAAATGACAGATGTGAAAGCAAAGCTGCAAGACCTGGATGGGAAGCTTGACACCCTCTCAAAAGATGTTGAATCTCTTGCGCAACTTACAGCTGACGGGCAGCAGAGATTGGAGGCTGGTCAGGATAGACTGCTGGATGGACAACAAAAGATACAAGCCGGACAACAGAGGTTACATGGGCGCAATTCCGTAAAGTCGGACGTACAGATCAGACACCTTAACAGCTTGTGTAGCCCTACAATTACACCTTAGCTATTCGATTGTTAAACAGGCATGAGGCTCTGTGGTAGGGCTTTCAAACAAGCCATCAACCAAAGCTCAAAGTGCCCTAGGAGCTGAGCAACAAGGCAAAATGTCATGGTGTCGGACGTACTCAGAGAAATGACACTTTTCTGACTTGATGGCTTGTTTCTCAAAACTCTGTGATGTATATGGAGAAAAATCAATCAAATTACCTCTATTGTCAAGGGAACTGTTTCGGGCATCAGCCAGGCTAATTTCCATGGCAATATTGTAACTTGTCGTAAAGCTGTAGCCATTTCTATTCGGTGTCGGACGTACATATTTTCGGTGTCGGACGTACACGTGTGAATTGGAAGCGTAAAGGATGCCTGCAGTGCCAGAATTATTAAAAATTTTTACAAATTTTCATCTTTTATCTAAAGTAGAGTTTCTTTACAATAATTAGGAACCATAAAATGGCTTCATCATAGTATATTTGAGCCAAATGTGCGGTCTCGAACATGCAAGTTATTTTCACAATTTTTACCATCAAGTTTACAGTAATTTCAGCACAGAAATATCCAAAAATCTCAAGTTATACCAACGATTGTCACTGTAATTGCACACATTTTTAAATATATGTTGAGGGAATACTTGACAAATGCAATTGTGAAGGAATTTGGCATAAATATGTAAACAAATAAAGAAAATCTGCCATTTTCGGACAATTTTTGTATATGCTTTTTGGAACTATCACAGCTTAAAATACTAGGTTTAAGCTACTAGATGTAATTTAATCTTTAGTTTTCTATGAGTATAATGTCTGCCTCAGCTTGTGTCACTATTTCATACCAATTACATGTGATGGAAGCAAGCGATGAATTGCCTTTCACATAATTTCATGGCCTAAAACAGAGTTGAAAATGACCAAATTTCAAGGATATCGTCTATTTCCTGTTTTGTGACCTATACCATTTTAAGGTTCACCCAAACAGACTAGCCTAAGGTGTTCTGATGACACCAAGCCTGTGTACCAACATTTGTATCATTTCCTTTGTTCCAGATGCACTTTCATATTCTGGCGTCGGACGTACATTGTCTTTTTGGTGTCGGACGTACACATTTTAAGTGCTCTTCCTGGCAAAAGTATCAGGTTTAAATGGTTCAAGTGGCCACCATGCTGTTCATGGGCATAAATGTGCTTTGTATCAGAAGTTTAATGAAGTTAACATCAGTAACTTGTCAGCAGGAAAATTATTTAGTAATTTTGGTGTCGGACGTACACTGAGAATCTTATTAGGTCAAATGTCACTGCCTGACAGAATTCACAAGAATTGATGCTAGATTTTTTTATGCAAAATGAAAGTGTACTCCCATATGTAGTAACTGACAGCAAAATGAAACCAACTTACCAATTTCTCTACTGGCAGTGACATCTTAATATTAATGTGCTAAAAAATATAATAATTGCAGTCACCAAAGATAGCATTACTTAAATGCAAATATCTCAAAGACCAAATGAGATAATCAATTGATTTTTTCTGTTCCTGAAAATACACTTATTTTGGCACATTATAACACCCATAGCACGTAATTATGTCAATTTTGAAATTTTTACCGATTGGTTGATGACTTTACCGAATTGCCCATGGGCGACTTACTGCAACATGCCTATATGGAAAGGATGTGGCACGTCTTCGCTTTTTTCTATCTCATCTGAACAATTTTTTGACCCTGCAAAATGATTCCAGCCTAGCCCCAAAAGAACTGGCCGAAACATGGGCGGATGGTGTTGTGGACATGGGTGTCGATGGAGTTGCACAGGTAATTATGCATATGGGGTAATACTTCACAAGGCTTGTCATTGCTTGCACAAAGCTAATGCATTGAATATAAGATGGGGAAATGAGGAATTATAATTTGTAAGTTTTACAAAGTTTTATGTGATAATAACTGGTGTTTTTTTTAACACGAAGTTAGCTACACATATTTTACTACGACTGGGCCTCGCAGTAGGCCTGCAACTGTAGGGTTGTCCAAAAACACTTTCTTATAAATTTCTTTGATTTGAATCTTGCATTGTGATCTTATATCGATATAAAAAGAAGGTATTAAGTAAAAATTTCAGCAAGATCAATTAATATTTAGAGTCGGCACCAAGCTGTTGAAGTTTAACATGTGAATGCCCTGCAGCAGACCTCAAAATCATCGGTATTTGCAAATCTTGCAATAATGGCCAATTACTTTGATCAAATAACCATTTTTTTAGTATGTCAAGTATGCCCAATCTAGTCCTGATGGTTTTTTTTACTTACAAAGTTTTGTATCAGGTCAGTATATATATTACATAGGTCAATTTCCAAGCATTTTTTCATAAAAACAGGCAAATATTTCACTTACTATGAATAATAAATCAAAAATAACCCCCACATATTACCTTACCATGCCAACTTTATCACATACTAAAAATCTGCAAAAAAATAATCACTTTGGAGAGAGATCTGGGAGATTGACCATTTTTTCAGTTGTGCAAATGGGGAATTACATGATAAACTTCAAAGGCTTTGTGCCACCTCTAAATATCAACCGATTTGACTGAAATTGTGCATGTGCTTGTTTTACTCATGTGGTCGTCAATTTCTACTTTCAAATTGGGGGTTTTAGGAGATTTGATTTTTCCCATAGGAATGTGGACCACCCTATGCAACTGGTATGAAATTTAAAAAAGAAAAACGCCATACCTGCAGTCCTTGCATGCCTAGATGTCCGCGAATCTGTAAGCATGAATGTTCCTGGAGCAAATGCATAACAACGCATATCAGTGTGTTGCTTTGTATGTCTGGGGTGGGTACAAAAATCTGCATGAAACCCAAGGGGAGTATCAATTTTTGACAGAAAGTTCCAACAAAACTCCCACCTGCCCCAGTCATAAAATCTGGGCAGTCCCTTAGTGAAAGGAATCCACAGTCCAGACATGTTTTGGTTGTCAAATTCTTGAAAATATACTATAGCAAATTCACTTATGTTAAGGTGTTACTTGGAGCCCAATCATAGCGGAAGAAACCTAACTTTTGCAGTGAGAGTTGTGGGCATCATTTTAAATTTTTCACTTTTCCTCTCGGCTCGAGGTTTTGTCTCATTCGATGAAATGACACAAGGTCACCTAAACTTCATGGCCTTCCAAGACAGGTTTTTGAATAAATTGATGCCAGTTCTGGAGTGCCCTATTACGCTTTTTGATTGAATGGTTGAAGAATATCTATTCTTAGTCTCATTTTTGAAATATCGACTATCAAGTGTCGATTTACATAATGATAGAATGAGCTGAAACTCTGTAGGGGGAACGGGGGCACATTGGGACGCGGGGAACTATATGGGACGGTGGGGTTTTCTTGGATCCTGGCAAGGTATTGGATATGGTAATGCCATCATATCTTGTAATTTCACATCCTGATGTTTCCATGGTTTTATAGACAAATTACAGCCACATGCAGAAGTATGGCGAGCAAAAGTTTGTTTTCCTACCACTAAAGTAAATATGGAAGGGTTCAATTCGAACCATTCTGTGGACAAACCATGAACAATGAGGCTTTCTCAGTGCTTGTATGAATTTTATATATATTGTAACGAACAGTTATGAATTGCTATCGTGATAAACACACTTACTGGTGTCCGAGAAATTAGCATTTTGGTGTAAAAGTCATATCGGGGCTCATTGGGACAGTGAATTTGGGGCACATTGGGACACAATATGGCAGAATTTAAGTGTCCAAGGCAACTGAATGACCTGGGACAGCACACAACAGGTATTCAGGCCACAGGGAATAGAGGCATAGTGGATTACCATGCTCTGTGAACAAATTTGTCACAAAGCACTGTGTGTTACTTACATAGATGTCCGCACCCAAGACAGTTTATGTTAAATGTTTAAACTGTTAAAGTTATGAACTATTGGCACTACAAAGTGTTAATGCACTATATATTATCTTACGCACTACTTATATGTGATATCTATTGCACGTGGAGTGTTGAAATGATTTTTTAATGATGTCCCAATGTGCCCCGGCTGTTTTAGCCAGGGCACATTGGGACAGTCATTTTTACGACTCTCTGGCTGCAAAAGGGTAGGTGCAGTCTAGTTTATTATGCCTTGCATTTAAGCTCAATAGTATTGGTGATATTCATGCAAACTTCTGAGTTCTTCAGTACTTTCAGCATTGAGCAAAATTAGTAGACGTTAAAAGCGTCCCAATGTGCCCCCGTTCCCCCTACCCATAATCTTATAATATAACATGGAATTGAGTGCACTTACTGATCAACTGACCATGGCACTTTTCCCTGTGACATCCAATCGATTCTTAATATCTGCATATCATCATGCAGCATATGTAACAACAGCGAGACAGAAAATGATATGGATCAACAAATACTCGATGGTAGTTTGAATCTGTCCTATAAAAAATTTCTTTTGTCTTCTTCAGCTTCTTCACGGCTTCCATGACATGGTCATGGGGAGCGACCCGCTCTTTGGCCACAAACCGATTTTTCAAATTTTTGAAAATGGACTAGACCGAGACTCATCTATCTACTGGTATCGTGTGATCGAGATTGCGGAATTCCTGTACTCCATTCAGGTGTCTGGGTATGCCGTATGGTTCGCTGCTCTTAACATTAAAGGACGGCACTCAGAGGTGGCAAATGTTCAACGAATGGCGATGGACCGATTGACCGAGCAGAAACGTGTCATGGAGCCCTTACTGCTTGGTGAGTAATGGTTCATTATTAGAGGGGCAGGTATGTTAAAAAAAGGTGCATTTATATATAGAAGCATGAAACTTGGCAAACAATTTAAAAACATCTTTACAAACATATTTGGATAGGGAGCCACCTTAGATTAAGCTTAGCTGGCTATTGGCAGCCATTTTCCAAAAAGGCAGTCAATTCTTCCATGTTGCTGCTTTCTACATAGAATACATGCAAATAGAGTTTGTTATTCCTTTGTTCTCTGGGTATTTAGAACATTGCCATAACATTTTTCGGTACCCTGACTATTTTCGAGGTATATATTTTTCAATATTTTGCATGTGGACGAATTTGTAAACCCGCAAAAACGAATATGTACACGAATTTGGCATTCGTGGAAGTGTCAAATATTGTCATTCACGAATTTGTAAAAGTGTAATTACGAACATACTAACCCTAAACTTGAATCAAACTAACCCTAAACCTAATTTTGACCCTACAACTGATACCTTTTACACACCACAAATGTTAGTATTGCCAGGTCCACGAATGAATAATAAAGCACATCCACGAGTGCTAGTTGTTACATATGCACGAGCACTTATGCTCGTTTTTACACATATATACATCCACGAATGATAATGTTTTATTGATCTGTAGAAAGAATAATGAGCTATGTTTTCATATGGTCTAGCAATTTAGGCACTTCACAGAAAGCAGGAAAATGAAAGAATAAGCAGCCATTTTGTAAAATGGCTGCCATGGGTCAAGTGACTCCCTATCTAAATATATCCTTTGAGATGTTTTTAAACTGTGTGCCATGTTTCATGCTTCTATGTATAAATGCTCCCCTATTCATGACAAATATGTCCCGCTATATATATATGCCTTTTTATGCCTTTTTAAAGGAGAGAAGGGAGCCTAACGACAACAATTAATTGATGTTGGTCTTGATAAGTTTATATGTAGGCTACCTTATTATTGTGCCTTGGGTATAGCCTGCCCTGCATTGTGAGACTTCCAGTTGTAAGACTTACTTGCTCTGTGTGACTGCCTTTGCCCTGAGTGTCTCTAGTGAATTTAAGGATACCTTCAAGGTGGTAGAAAGGGTCGCTTTATAATGCAGAGACTACTACCAATAATCTGGGTACAGTCCTCCCTGTAGTATAAGACCTCTAGTTGTTGTCCTTACCCTGAGTGATCATAGTGAATGTAAAGATGAGAGACCAGTAGTAGAATGGGCAGTCTTGTAATGCTGAGACCACCGAATATACTAGGAACCAGAGTATGTGTAATGTATGTATGGCTGTCTATATAGATCTTTGTGCTTTCGATCCTGATAAATAAAGTTCTGGCAAATGGAAAATAAGGAAAAGGACTTCAGTGGCATTCGGGGTCCTTTTGGAATGAAGGGGGAAGGCTTATGGATAGTTTCATTACCGTTGCAAGATATATTGCTAAACCATTTTCACACATTTTATCAAATTAATTAGGGCCTGCCTTTTACTAATGACTCAGTCAACACATAGCTATAAATATTTCTGAACAAACTAACAGGCTTACAAAAACTAACTAGGATGAGTGCTTGGAGATGCAAATACTCTGCCTGCCAGCTGTGCTGAGGCCAGCTCTTCTTAGCCTCCCCTATTCGGGTTTTTTTTCTCCTTCTAAATTATTTACAGTTAAGTGAGCTCGCCACAGTTTAGTTGGGATTGTGTTGATCTTCTTATTGTCGTATTAAATCGGTAGGAAAATTAAAATGTCATATCATCCCATATCAGCCGGGAAATGAGATTCCCGTCAGTTTTTAGTAGAACAAGTCTCTCAATCGTGCATTTGATTGCCGAGTCTACAGTGACTTACATTGTCACTTTATACCATGAGCTTTTAGCACTGGTTCCAAGCGCAACCCTCCAGAGAGGAGCACTGAAGCTGGCCTTTTGAGATCGCCATATTGGATCTCAATAACGCTCATGAGCGTGGCCAAACCCAGGCTATTATGTTTTGGAGAAAAAGTTAACATTCTCAAAACCACGGTCTGCCCAGTTTACAGGGACCTACTGACAATATAGAAAAGTTTTTGGAACAGAAAACCATCCCAATAAAGTAAAAAACAACTCACAAAACCCTCCATGAGACACATACGCAATGCCAACAGAAAGTCGCAAACTATTGACGACCACTAGCGACATCTCATGGGAAGTCCCCATGGACAACAGAAGTGAAATACAATTGTCGATTTCCCACAATGCTTTGAGAGCCTCCAAGAGAGTACATCATTTAAATCATAACATCTTCACAGGCACTAACTGCTATTGACATCCTTCTATCCTCGCACCACCTCCCAGTGGAACAAACTGTCAGCCAACATTGCAGATGTGCAGTAGTGAACCAGTTCAAGTCGGCTCTGGTTGCCTACATCATCTCTAGGCTCCTTTTACCCTTTACTTCCTTTTCGTCTACTCTTGCATGCGCCACCAATAATAGTCATCAATTGTGATTTTTTTTTGGAGTATCAAGGTGATGATCTATGATAACATCACCAGAAGAAAGAATTATTAGTATCATCATGGAATAAGAGAAGCATTGTTTCATATTTTGTATAACAGAAAGCAATATATCAGTACCATGACCTAGTAAAATAGGTGCTCACCGAGGCATGTCACTGGGAACCAAGCAGATAATTCCATCATTGCTTTGTTCGCCTATATTCATCCAGATGTTAAATATATCTGGCTCAATGCAATGAACGCCGTTTTAGTTTGCTCAGTAGTGATTTTGGATATTCCTCATGAAATTATCTGATGTACAATATATTATACTATAAAATCTCCCTGGCAGAATTTACACAAAACGGAAATATTGTTTTACTGATGATTGATTTCAATGATTTGGTGAGGGAATGACAATGTTCTAGGGTGCAGCCCTCTAGATGTTAAGTAAGGGTAAAAATCCATAAAGGGAGAGAAAAGAGGAAGATTTGTGCATAGCATGCCCTGATTCACAGAAGATTCCTGTGCAGAATCAAAATTTGCCAAAAAAAACTTCAGTTGTTAGGCCCGCTGAAGAATTTTTTTTTTTCGCATGAGTCCGTTCATCTTTCCGTCCTCCTGTCCGTCCATCTTTCTAGCTGTCTGTCTGTCACGATTGCTGAACGGATTCAATTGAAACTCACCAGGATTTTTTTATGTACCAAAAGGAAAATCTGATTAGATTTTGGTCAAAATCCATTCAGCATATACGTCACAATCATCAGATGCAGCTTTGTATTATATGCAGACACTAATAACAACCTAGTCTCCATTTAATGCATATCCATCATGCATCAGGTATCCTCAGCTATAAATAGCATTTGAAACTGTTTCCCAGAAATTACTGCCATTCATACATGCAGTAATTTTTTCCATGATTCTACCAAAATGTTAGTCTGGAAATATTCAGACTACGTAATAATGTTTTGTCGACTCCAAGAATGCTTTTATGAGTGTATTACTTCAAAAGATTGAAGGCAAATCATTGGTTGACTTAAAACATTTACAATTGACAACATCTCAAACAAACGTGCATGGTGGCCACAAAGCATCAAAAAGGTTGTTGCCCATGTTACAGTTCTGCCCAAAAGTTTACATACCCCTCTGCAAAATGAACAATTCATCTATTTCGAGGGCAATTTCAACAACACTAGGCAAATCATACATGAAATACAGTGCACTGCGTTTCGCTAAACGCTTCTGAACCATTAAAAATTCAATAGCAATGAGATTCAACGATATTACCAGATACATTTTATGACAGTTTCAAAAGTTTACATACCCTCCTGTACTAATAGTATCAAATATTTTTCCGCTTAGGGTCAAGAACAGCTTACAGGATTTTACCACAATATGTCAAAAGTACTCAAGACTACATCAGTAGTGACTATAATCCATTCTGCATCACCGAATTTCTGCAACTCCACCTTCGTTGTTGGTCTCGGCTGGGGCGTGGTCTATCTTGGATCAACCCCATAATTTATCGATAATATTCCAGTATGGACGGTGCTTAACCACTCAAGAAGCTTCTCCCAACTGTCCTGAAAAAAATATTTGGACAGGATTGGTGGAAGGTTTCGGATTGTTGTCATGCTGCTACGACTTGTTCATCCCGCTCCTAACTTTCGCACTGAATCATGTCAGTTCTCTTCCAAAATTTTCTGGAAATCAGTGATATTAAACAATTCTTCAGTCTTGACAATGTCTCTGGTGCTATTCGAACTGAAACAGCTGCAAAGCATTGAAAGTGCACCACCCTGGTTCAATTTGGCAATTGTCTTGTTTTCACAGTAATTCTGAATGAACTCATGCAAACACATTGCATGAGATTAAAAGGAATTTTAATGATATAACACCTCAAATAAGTCTCATCCATCCAAAAACATTTCGGCAGATGGCTTGGGACTTACTAAACTGCTTCTGGTGTATTGCATCCAAGTTTGTCTCATAATCACCCGCGCTATGTTTGGACACAAGTCAATCAGGTACGCAAGCTAAATTGTACCATTCACAGAGTGAACCAAGGCGGTGCATTTATGATACATTGTGGCTATTTGAGTGCAAATAGCACTGGAAAATTGGTCAAGACTAATAAAAGTTGTAACACCACTGATTTCCAGAAAATTTTGGAGGAGAACCAACATGATTCAGTGTGAAAGTTAGGAACGGGATGAAACAATGCACTGCAACAGGACAACAATCCAAAACCTTCCACCAATCCTGTCCAAATATTTTTTCGGACTGTTGGGAAAAGCTTCTCAAGTGATTTAACACTGTCAAGACTCGAATTTTATCGATAAATTAAGGCTTGATCCGAGACAGACCATGCCCCAGCCGAGACCTACATTGAATGTGGAGTTGCAGAAATTGTGTGATGCAGAATGGATTAAAATCATTGCTGATGTAGTCTGAGTATTTGATATATTGTGGTAAAATCCTGTAAGCTGTTCTTGATCCTAAGCAGAAAAATATGTGATAGTACAGGAGGGTATGTAAACTTTTGAAACTGTCATAAGATTCAATTAAGTGATAAGATCATTGAATATCATTGCTATTGTAGGGGAGACCGGGGTTAGTTGGCACTCTCATTTTTATTTTTGCTCTGGAAAGCAAATGGTACAAGATATTCACACAAAATTTTAGCATGTGATAGTGAGCGTGTTTAACTCAATGATCAGCCCAAGAGATATTGTAAATGATTATTGAAATTTGTATCACAGACACAAACTTTTAGAAAAAATTTTGATTCAACTAACCCCGACCCCGGGGTTAGTTAAAACGTCATCAAAATTTTGGAGACAACTTCTTATAAAAGGGGTTTCCTTTGCATAACTGATATCCCTATGATGACCACCAGCTTCAGTACAACACTCATTTGAAAAGAAATTGTATACTGTAATTTACTAAATTTTTTGTCTATTTTTGGCAAAAAAGCTGGTTTTTCCATATTTCCCTTTCAGGAATGCAAACATGCACTGTAGTAGTTCTAAACTGCAGTAACTCCAACTAACAATGACTTGCAAGGCAATTTGAACACTGGAAATCTATGTTACGGCCAACTCCAAATGCATGATTCAACTAACCCCATCACACCTGGAACACAATATTGTCTTATTTTTCAGTCTTATCAAAGTCACACAACAAAAAGCTTCTGGGTGTGGATTAGGCATGTATTTGCTTATTTATAAATAAGGTTAGTTCACCTGGATTAAAATCATAGCTATACAATAACCCCCCTCGAAGACTGAGCAAACAAGTTACTAGAGCACCCAAAAAGCAAACTTTCTTGCCTACAGAATTAGCATTTTGAAATTTTGAATTAATAAAGGTATGATAACATGTGCCAATAAACAGGGTATCTACCAAAAATACCAGTTTGGCCAAAAATTTAAAATAAAGCTGATTTTAGGCCAAGTTTCAACTAACCCCGCGATTCAACTAACCCCGGTCTCCCTACTCATAATGGTTCAGAAGTGTTTAGCAACATGCAGTGCACTGTATGGTAAAAGTAAAGTAAAGTAAAATTTTATTTAACGTCGGTGATGACAATAAAAACAGATAACATAAGCTGTTCAGCTTTTAACCGACTAGTAAAATAACAGAACAAGGTGACTGAATGAAATGTATATACAAATGTGAGATGGTGACTATGTACAAAGATGATACTGTTTGTAACAGTTCATTTTAAATTACATGAGCTTTGGTAATATTTCATACTACAATGAATTTCAGAGACAGAGTATGCATGTGCCACATTGATCTATGATTACAAAATTTAACTTAAAATTTGATATGTTCTGACAGCATTTCATGACACAGGGCAGAGAATTCCATAATGCAGGACCTTGGTATCGAATTGACTTTTTGCCTGAACAAGCTTGTTATTATCTCTCATGTTGTATTGAGATATTTGTTTGTCAAAAAATGAACTTTCAATAGGTGGCGCTAGGTTATTGATGACTTTGAAAACAAATTCTGCTAAGTTATTTTTACGGTTTACATGTAGCATTTTCTTTCCCGTTTTCAGAAGAATATGTGCTTTCATAATCATTACAGACTAGTCTTAAAGCTCTTTCATTCAGTTTTTCAAATTTTCTATCTTGGCCGAGAGTGAAATTGTTATATGCAATTGAGCAATACACAAAATTTGACGCTACGAATGCCTCATAGACTCTCATTCGCCCTTCATAGTCTATATACTTGCATATTCATTGTAGTGCATTTATTTTTCTTGCTGCTTTTTTAGTGAAAAGTGATACTTGATGATTAAATGTAAGCTTATTGTCAATATGGATCCCTAATAATTTCACCAATTCCTCTGACTTTATAGTATTATTTTGTATTTCAAGTGTAATATCTGAGTTATCCCAATATCCCTGCTTAAACAAATTGTTTGAAATTTTGTTGGATTTGCCTTCATGAAGTTAGCACTGAACCATGAGATTGCATGTGCAGATGCTACCGCATGTTTTTCTTTTACCACTGATAAATTATTATGAGAGTATGAAAGAGTATTATCATCTGCATAATTATATACTTCACTTGTTTCTTTAAAACTATTAGAAAATCATTTATGAAATTGGTTGAAAAGGAGAGGACCCATCAGGGATCCCTGGGGAACACCTGTCTTTAGATTTAACCAGTCACTTTTAATGTTACCTAGTTTTACGGCTTGTTTTCTATTTTTCAAATAGTCCATAATAAAAGAACAAGCTTCTAATGAAACACCATAAGCATGCAGTTTAGCTATCAGAAGTCCATGGGGTAAACTGTCAAAAGCTTTAGAGAGATCTATAAGTACACATCCTACATAACAATTATTGTCAAGGGCTTTTCTCCAGTTTTCTATACATTTGACAAGTACATTATTACAGCTATACAACTTTCGGTACGCAGAGAGATCTGATGATAGCGAGGTCGATATGAATTTAAATAACTGATCACACATAATTCCTTCAGATATTTTGGAAGTTGCAGTTAGAACACTCAATGGTCTGTAATTTTCTTTAGCCAGTTGATCAGACTTTTTATACAAAGGAGTCACTTCTGCCTTTTTGTTGCTATCAGGAAATTTACAACTATTTATGGACTGATTTATTATTGGCATTAAGGATAAGCTTAGAGTATCTGAGCCAGTTTTTAAAAATTTTGGCGAAATTTGATCAAAACAGGTGGATTTGTTTGGTTCTAGCAGTTTGAGTTTGTTTAAGATTGTTCCGTGATTAATTGAATTGGAATCAAACTGTTTGTCATGACTTGCAAACTCTTGAATCAGCTTGACACTATAGAGGTCACACTATAGAGGTCAATGACCTTTTCAGCTGACATCATTTGCACATTTTCAGGTTCACATAAGTCCTTGGTTACATTTATGAACAAATTATTGAAAGCGTTACTAACATCTACAGGATTGCTGATTAAAGTATTGTCATCAAACAAAGTAATATTTTGATTGTGAAGTTTCACATTTTTCGTCATGAAAGGCTTTACAATTTCCCAAAAGTGCTTACCTTTATTAGTTTCAACGTTGCATTTTTTATCAAAATATTGCTTGAGTGAGACTCGTTATTTACAAGGTTTCGCTGTTTTTTAAATTTGTCCCAACACTCTCTTATTTTAGTTTCGTGAAATTTTCTTCTTAGTGCTGCCTTTACGTTTATAGATTTCCTTAAGACTTATCATTCATATTCTGTTGTTGTTAAAATTGCCCGCGCAATGGAGAAATTGGTCATTTTGCAGAGGGGTATGTAAACTTTTGGGCAGAACTGTATCAACCCTAGCTTGTCAACATCAATTTTTTGCAACATGGCAGTAAATTCTATCACTTTTAAACTTGGTGAAAAATCCGGAATGTCCACTGATTTTACCAAAATTTGTTGATAGATTTTTAGGATATCTGACAATTCCGAGGAGAAATTTGATTTATTACAATAATTATTCAATGTGTGATTACCACATTTCAGACTTCCCATTTCAACAAGAGTTCACTCACAAAAATATGGAATTGAGCAAGATGTTTTCTGTTCGAAAATGCAATAGAATTTTAATTTCACCTTATGAAGTTTAAAACGAGAGTCTTACTGAACGTTTATTTTTTCATATTTAAAGCAATATTATACAGCACATGCAGTAAATTTATTCAATTTGTTTGTGCTGGAACGGCCGAGTGGCACCAATGGTCTGATGGATATTGGAGGCCCACTTACAGCTGAGGGGCATTGGAGCTAAGGTGCAATGGAGCTTTGGTGCAATTGAGTAATGGCACTAAAAATGAACTAAAATTACTAAATTGTAACTGAATCTGTTGCAGAATGACCAAATGGAACCTACGGTCTGCCTATGACAGACACTGTATGCCACTTGCAGTAAGAGTGCAGTGGAGTGATGGCAGTTAAAAATTTTAATGAACTAAAATTACTCAATTGTAACTGAATCTGTTGCAGAATGGCCAAATGGCACCTTCGGTCTTCCTATGACGGACACTGGATGCCCACTTGCAGCTGGGGTGGAGTGGCAGAATGGAACACGATACCAACACTCTTCAGGTGGCAATGAATGGCCAACTGACATCCACTTTCCAACAGGGTCTTATAATAATCGCAACATGAGGCAACATTTCTGCATGAAAACTGGAACAGGAGGAAGAGGATCTTGGCCAAAGGGCAACTACTGTTTGTTCATGAAGGGAGACACTTGTCCCTCAGGTATGCTCACTCTACACTCGTTCTTTCAATAAGTGTTTGGTTTATTCATTTGGGGTTAAACTGCATGCTTTTTCCACTTTATGATTAAACGTAAGAAGGAACAGCAGGAAGACAACCCTGGCCAAAAGGGGGAATACTGTTTGTTCATGAAGGGAGGTACATGTCCCATGGGACAGGTGTGCTAACTCTTCACTTTTAAGTAACTGTTTTGTTTATTCATTCAAGCAGGGCCGTGCAGAGCCTGTAGTAGGCCCAGGCCAAAATGAAAAAGTAGGCCCCCCTTCAGCGGCTTCAGGTTAACAAATTATGACCATATTAAATACATTTTCTGGAGGCATAAAAACCAACCCAGGGCCATTACATGGGGTGATTTGCAGCTTTTCCTATCTTGCCCATGTTAGTTTTTGGTGCGGATGGGGGGAGGGTGCATGGGATATGGCATTGGCCCTCTAAGTATGCCATTGAACCAAGCATATTTCTCTTAATGATAAACTTAATTTATTCACACAAGAAAAGATGAAATTTACTCACTCGAGGTTAAAATCTTAATTTCAAAGCCCTTATATAAAAGATCACCATAGATTTTGAATTACCAGCATACATTTAATAAATTCTACCAAATCAAGCTAGCTGACAACTGACAAGGTGCAATTATTATGAAGAATGCAATAGACTTTCTATTTTTGACCTAATCTTACAAAATTACCAAACTGCTAATGGATGCTTAATATAAAAAGTTAAAGATTACTGAAGATTTTACCAGGGGCAATTAAGATACATCAAAGTACAATTAAAAGATCAATGAGAAATAAAAACAAAGTCGCAAAATCCTTACAATAAAGATGTGAAATTTCAATGCAGACTGAGATTCTGAATGTGATACTTTTAGGGCTTACTCCCTTTTCACAAATCTCAAGAAAAATTTAGACTAGTATTTCTGATGCAAGTAAGTCTGGCACTCCCTTGCAAACTAATCAGCGAATCTTAAAATTTACCTAGTGAAAGTTTTTATTGCTTCTTTCGAAAAAATCGTCAACAAGATTTGAAAATTCCAATGATTCTGCAATATAACTGTTGATTTACAGAGTAGTGAGGTGAGGAGACATTCTTTCCCTAACATTGGACAAAAATAAGACGCTATTCATATCAGAACATTAAAACTATGTTCATTTGATGCAACAGTTGCAAGGATTGATAAAAATATGCAGGGTAACTTGGATTTGGGAACACATTTCAAGTAAAGAATTTCCTCATAGATGTTCTTCTAAAAGTTCACATGGAAGAGTCTTTTCAGCAGCAGAATTTCACCCTCCAGATCTTGTGAAAAAACATCTCACAATTGATTGATTAGGTCTCTTTGTACAACTAGTGCATGTGGAACCTCAATATTCTATGAACAGATTGACCTCAATGACAAATACAGCGTTTCTCATGTTGCATCTTACATGAGCAGGAACATACAAATCATGGATCATAGGGTAGACTGGCCTATGTGGCAAAGTTACAGCTGCTACAGGCCCATTAACTCAAGGGGGCCCCAGCAAGACGCCTAAAAGATACATAAATTGTGAAAAACTATCTATGAAAAACTACGGATTGTGTGGTACACACTTACTGGATCCTGAAGCAGGACCTGGAAGAAAAATCAAACTTCAAGATGGGGGCCCATAATTGCTCAATGGAAGAGGGTCTATCATTGTAAAGGGCCCTCTCACATTTTCCTTCTTAGTTCAATCACAAAGAGTTCAGATCAACATGCACCAAAACCAAACCAATGGTCAGTATTAGCAAAGTCGAATCAGTAACTTGAAAACTGTGCGTGGCAGAAGAACTCATCATGCCTTTTGAATTATCAATGACAAACTCTGTATGTATCAAGTTTCATCAGATACTCTTGGTACCGCAGCACATGATTGGTGTGTAGGCACAGTCAAGGAAATTTGCAAGACATATTGATCAATCAGTCAATCAATCAATCAATTAGATTGTCCTCAATCAATTCATGCATCCTAAAGGCCCAACAAGGTCATTGTTCTGGATAAAAGATCCTGACCAGTGCTTTACCCAAAAAGAGCACATCTTGAGTGGCATAAATACACTGCAAACCATATCTTCAAAGCAAAATCACAACCTTGATTACAGTTGTTTGAAGAACATTTTTGTCGTTCTTAGACACTATACAGTGCAAAATATTTCTAGGCGCAATAAATGAAGCAAAGATGATCAATATTTAAATTAATTTAGAATAGAGATTTTTTCAACCTAAAATTGATTAGACACAGTTCAAGAGTGTTGAAACACCCATAGTCTTTTGTTCAATGTTAAATTAATGGTTACATTAATAATAGGCAGTCTCTGGGAGCATGGTATCTGACGTGAGGACCTAAAGTCTTAAACCATGAATAGTGAATATTAAAGTAAGACAAGTGTACACTGTGATATTCATCATTTTTTCCACACTACCAAGGCTATAATGATGAATTTTGATGGTTTTCCTTGAGAAATATGAAAAAATTTGACATTAGCAATAACTGCCAATTTACATGATTTCAACCCAAATCATTTCCAACTTAAAAAAAATCACCAAATCAGTTCTCAGATATGTTTTGTCTCACCCCTTTTTCTGCAATATTACAGAATATTGGACTGGTACCAGGTGTCAGGACTGAGCCCTGCCCCATCAAGGATGACTCGTTTTGACAAAAGGTCAATATTTGAACTTGTGTAGTGCAAAATGTATGGTTCAAAAAGCTAACATTTTTCAACCAAATCATCACTAATCTATTAGTTTATAAGAGAAATAATGATTTATGGACACAGAATATTAATTAAGCCATGTACTTGGTAATTACGACATGTTCAGTTTGAGCCACTGCAGCACAAATACCCTTGTTTAGGGGCATCCCATGACTTCATGCAACTGTGTAGACTAATTAAACTACGTTTTCCATAGTCACTAGGAATAGCAAAAGAGGTGCTGAAGAAATGTTGAATGTGCCTTTAAATCTCCAACCACAGTGAAGCTCCAAAAATGGTCCAGAATGATTTTCTTCAAATCTTGCTGACAACCCCTTCCACTTAAGGGCCCGTATATCCAAAAGTATGTCTCGGTGGAAGCTATTATTTTGGGAATCCTCATTTGGATACCAGGTTAATAATTGACTGAAGTGTGTGATGTCAGGCCTGAAAAATACCCCCCCCCCCACAAAAAAAAATCATGAATCTGCCCCTGGTTTGCAGTGGTCAATGGAACTTTGAATCATTGCAACGTAAGGAGTTTACTTGATACGTATGTGCAGGTTTTTTTAATTTTTAAAATCGGATGTTTATTAAGGTTTATATGGCCAAGTTTTGCATTCAAGATGATGTACACAATCTTTAGTGACGTTTCACACGGAAAAAATATCGCCAGAGAAATTCCTAATCTTGTTGAATCGATGTACTGTTAAGAATACTTACATATAAGTTTTTTTATAGGTTAAAACATCGATACAAAAAGATGTACTTTATGAATAGGCCTACATAATCTCAAAATGGTATTTGAGGGGATTTTGTCACTCAGTGGATATATCTGAATATCACTGATGCCAGTGGTATGACATGTGAAACAGAACCACACTTTTACAACGGAGAAATCAGTTAGTTGCTATGCAGATAAACAAATTGTGGGCCATGGTAACCATGTAAAAGTTTAAAAATTATATTGTGAGATAATAGGTTATCACATACATATAAAATTTCCCAATATTTGATTAATCAAACTGGAACCCAAGCTGACAAATATTTGGTATTTTGTCAAAATTGCTTATTTTTGTTGATTTTCATAGTTTCCATTGCAACCATTTTCACTAAAGTGAATTTTCCATTATTGAAATATTCCTTCATGGCCAACTTCATATTCATTTGAAAATGT
Source organism: Platynereis dumerilii (assembly GCA_026936325.1). Classification (NCBI taxonomy): domain Eukaryota; kingdom Metazoa; phylum Annelida; class Polychaeta; order Phyllodocida; family Nereididae; genus Platynereis; species Platynereis dumerilii. Next base: position 19,492,201 of record JAPTHN010000014.1, on the reverse strand, counting down.
TTGCCATAATGGACTTATTTTCCTTGTGCAAGACAATGCCAAATGTTTCTAATTTTCGTTTTGAAGCAGCATTTAGTAGAAAATGTTGAGCTATTGGTGTTTTTGGACCTGTTGCCATGGAAACCAAAACAGTCGAATAAGTCCCCAGAACCAGTCTTTTTCATGTACATTTCCCGAAACTAGAGAATTTTCCACACATTTTGTGTGTTCCATCTTGGAAATTGGCCTTATGCTGCTCCACTATAACTTTTGCGTTTTCTTTTGATTTTTATTCACTTCTAACAATCAGGGGTTATGGAAATAATTGTTTCCAATATTCGATTGACATATGCTGATTTAAATCCTTGAAAAGTGTCATAAGAGGCTGTTGTGGGACAAGACTGGAGTTTAATGAGCTCCATTTTGGAAGATATTTAACATATTTTAATTTTAAAATTACTAAACTTAACTGTGACTAAACTATTAGATCCACTTTTTTGGCAACTACAGGCACTTCACTGTAGACAGAAGTACCACATAGAATATGCTGTTCTTGTGCTAAGTGAGCTTCGGTCAAGGCTGCCTGTGGCGGCCATGAGCTGCGCTCATGTATGTGCCACAATTAATATTCATCATTTCCATCTTAAAAAGATGTACTTTATGAATAGGCCTACATAATCTCAAAATGGTATTTGAGGGGATTTTGTCACTCAGTGGCTATATCTGAATATCACTGATGCCAGTGGTATGACATGTGAAACAGAACCACACTTTTACAACGGAGAAATCAGTTAGTTGCTATGCAGATAAACAAATTGTGGGCCATGGTAACCATGTAAAAGTTTAAAAATTATATTGTGAGATAATAGGTTATCACATACATATAAAATTTCCCAATATTTGATTAATCAAACTGAAACCCAAGCTGAAAAATATTTGGTATTTTGTCAAAATTGCTTATTTTTGTTGATTTTAATGGTTTCCATTGCAACCAGTTTCACTAAAGTGAATTTTCCATTATTGAAATATTCCTTCATGGCCAACTTAATTTTCATTTGAAAATGTTTGCCATAAAGGACTTATTTTCCTTGTGCAAGAGAATGCCAAATGATTCTAATTTTCAGTTTGAAGCAGCATTTGGTAGAAAATGTTGAGCTATTTTGTTTTTGGACCTGTTGCCATGGAAACCAAAACAGTCGAATAAGTCCCCAGAACCAGTCTTTTTCATGTACATTTCCCGAAACTAGAGAATTTTCCACACATTTTGGTGTTTGAAACTACTTGTTGTACCGCTGCCTTTGGTCCTTCTTGGAAATTGGCCTTATGCTGCTCCACTATAACTTTTGTGTTGTCTTTTAATTTTTATTCACTTCTTGCAATCAGAGGTTAATGTTTGATAGACATATGCTGATTTAAATCCTTGAAAAGTGTCATAAGAGGCTGTTGTGGTACAAGACTGGAATTTAATGAGCTCTATTTTGGAAGATATTTAACATATTTTAATTAATTACTAAACTTTACTGTGACTAAACTATTAGATCCACTTTTTTGGGCAACTACAGGCACTTCACTGAAGACAGCAGTACCACATAGAATGAGCTGTTCTTGTGCTAAGTGAGCTTCACTCAAGGCTGCCTTTGGCGGCCATGAGCTGCGCTCATATATGTGCCACAATTAATAACAACTTTTGCCTCATTCACAGTAGGTGCACAACTGTTCAATGGTTTAAGTTAAAAATTCATAAAATCTCAAAAATTGGAATTTGAATCCAATATTTAGTTGTATAATTTTTAATCAATGGAGAAGAAGGTTTTTGTCAATATCTGAAAATCTTCTTTTTCAACAATATTCAATTGCAAATTGAAAAACTTAATTTGTCTCCAAAGAATCTTCTGGTTTGCCGCCTATTACAATGAGACATTAACAAAGATGAATACAGACAGCTGCCATTAAATGACGGGTATTAGTAGGATAAAAGGTACAGCAAGCTTAGGAAAATTAGCCCTTGCAGAGTGCTTCAACAGAACATCGAGAAAAGAAGCCCCCACCCAAAAGACTATAGGCAGGTATAGAATTAGCTTAAAATTAGGTCATGAAGGTGGTTGGCTGTCAAATTTAGCAGGAATGAGCACCTCAAGTGAAATGTTGTAGTCTACTCTCTCCAGTCACAAAAGGACAGGCTGTTGTGGCTTAGACCCTCCCCATATTATTCAAATACAGCTTGAAATAGCATGTCTTTTTTGTCCTTTTCTCATCTACAATTGCAAGAAATGAAGAATTTTTTGACTGCATGGTGACAAATTGGCATATTGGACATGTGCTCCCCAAGTGCCCTCTAAGTTGAAAATTGTGCACATTTTGAAACTGCAAAGAGTCCAGTGGCTCTCCCCTAGATTATAACGTTCCTTTCCTGGTGCCCCCCCCCTCTGCTTGAGATCCTCTAGACAGGCCACTGCTATGACTTCATTTTCGTCATAACCTCTGAGCATCAAGTCACATATTCTTTAAGACAGTGCCTGTTAAAAGTACATCTCATCGAAATGTTTATAATTAATATTAAAAAATGCGCTGCTTTTATCATCAAGTATGATTTTCAGACCTGTATGAAAAAAAATTGTTTGAGAGTTTTTTTTAAACGCTTTTTTTTTCACACATCTTCAGTGAAATGCAGTGGGTTCATGTTCTACGCATGTGATCCTGGACTCAGATTGAGACTCAGACCCAGAATAAATTTAGATGACCCATAAAAAACAAATGAGTATTTTGTATGAAAGTATCCTTGTTGCATATTAATATTATATATGTTATTCTATGCCAAGTCACTAAGAGCCTCGGACTTGACCATCTCAGATTTTACTCCAAAAATTCACACACTCTAACAAGAAATAAAAAAAGAAAAAAAGAATAGAGGCGACTTTAAAGCAAATTCAGCTTGTTCCACATATAATTGACCCCATCCACATTTTATTATGGCAGATCCCCACACAAAGCGGTCCGTTCCGCAACAGCGCATCCACATTTTATTACAAAATCTCACAGCCCGCCGTTCCGCGAAATTGGTCCGTCAGCATTTTTTTTTCTACGTACGATGCTTGTCCCGGTTCTGCTTAAGTAGGTTCACCTGATTTTCCAGATTTGACCTATGGACTCCTGGTGGGAGGCCTGTGCTCAATTATTAAGGGCAAATGGCGCTAAATAAAGTAATAAAGCATATATATCAGCGCATGGCTGAAGCATCGCCTCAAAACATCTGTATCACTAATGAATCCCAAATTCCAAGTGCTCACAACTTATAGTTTAATTGTTTTAAACAATAATGCAATAGAGGGTAAGAGGGTATTCGTTGGCATAACTCAAGTATGATAAATAGATGACAGTTTTAAAATTAACGGGCATTGTTCAAAAATCGTTTAATACAGTTGTAATTAATATGGACCACACTTTAGAGTGACTTCTGAGTGTGAAGACAACAACAAATTCTTGAGGTATTACAATTATATTCCATACACCGGAAGATTGAAGAAGCCCTGGAGAGAATGACTGAAGCTCCAATGTCAGTAAATAATATACCTGAGCAGTGTGGAATATTAAACATTAGTAGAACAAAGACTGTCCACAAATCATTTGCACACACAATTTTTCACGGAAAAATTTAAGACAGGGACATCCAACAAAATCTTACCTCTTAACCTGTTCTTATCAAATGATAATTATTTTCATCATTAAACTCGAATTATCAATCTGACCAGATTCAATTCAATTCACTCATCCCTTCTACAAATTAAAAAATGTTCCTTTTGATCCTCCATACCATAGACATTTAATGATTTTCAAGTAAATAAATCAATATTCAATGAAATTATGCTGTGTAAATGGCATACTTTATTATAAGTAAATGATGTCTTTTTTTTCTAGGTTTTTCATTCGGATTTATGCGTTGGGACGACAGAAGTACTAACAATGAAAACCGTGCCTCTGGTTCTCTCCCAGAAGGGAAATATGACAGCAACACGTTAATATTCTTCTGCTGTCGCTGGGATGGCCCGTCAAGCACTCCCATCGACCTGCCGAACCGCAAACCTTTCTACCTTTTTAAATACCAGTCTGGGTGTCAACAGGTAAGGGGAATGAAGGTCAAAGAAGAATACTTTCAATGGGATACAGAAAACGACCGTGAAGTCAATATTTTGTATGGAGCCCACCCTTATACACCTAGCACTTCTGGGTACTTTAAGATCTACTATTGCTATTACCATTCATAACCAACAGGTAATTATGCTCCTTTTGCAAACGTTGAGAAACTGGAAATTACTCAAATGACTAGTTTAGTTATTTACTATTTGTAATTCACAACAGTAATTCAGAAAATTTAGCCTCTAGGGCAATTTACTGTTTGAACAGAAGGCATTTTTGCCAAGGACATTGCATGAAATTGCATGAAATTGCATGTGTCTCTTTTCTGCATGTTTATAAAATAACAGCTATTTTTAAGTAAAGAAGAGACACAATGTTTCATTATCAATACTTTGATATGTAGTCATTTTACAAAATATCTCATAGCTCCATGTTGCTATTGTATACTATGTGTAGTATAAACAAAAGCATAGCAACTTAGTGGTAGTTTAGAAATTATCTCATTACCTTGTGTTGAACTTCAAAATAGATGTGTGTCTGAAATTGTACATGAAAATGTGGATATTTATGAAACCAACAGATAATCATGCTTCTTTATTGCCTGTAATTATAGTGGCAAAGCACAAAATTACAATAATTATTTGTTAGTGGAAACTGAGTTGTGAAATGACAAATTTGTTTCATTATCAATATTTTGATATGTTGTCATTTTACAAAATGTCTCTTTACTCCATGTTGCTATTATGTAAACAAAGTCATCATGATTTGTAAATGAGTATTTGCATAAAAAATGTTATTTGATGAGGTAGTTTAGAAATTATCTCAATAGGTTGTGTTAGACTTCAAAATATAATCATGTTTCTGAAATTGTACATAGAAATGTGGAAATGAACAATATGCTTCGTTTAAAAGTTTATTAGTAAAATGTTATTATAAACAGTTTGTCATAAAAGATCCACTCCATTCTATGTTAGTTGGAATTATAAAAGATATGAAAATGGAGAAACTGCAAAAAATGCTTCTTATATTTTTTTTATGAAATTCAATGATATGCTTCTGCTTCAGTTGTTCTATTTTTTCAGCAGAGCATTTCTATAAAAATTAGAAAATTGACATCAACCAATAGATTTCTGTCATAACCATTGTATACAGTTTTTCTGTGTGTCTGTCATACAATGATACAACAATGTAACAATACCAATAAATATACTATAAATACACGTACACAAGTTTCATCTTTTTTGTTCATTTTGCAAATAATTACAGCTTAGATAGAGGAAGAGAACACAGAATTTTGCTGCAAGTACAAATGTTCTTTTTACACTATGTATCTTTGGCGAGCTTTGTTTAAAGAGGGTTATGTGAGACAAGAATCAAGATTTGTGACATTTTTGTTCAAAATTTTATTTTTGACTTTCGGCCTGAGAATAGCCTATCTTGTGCAAAATTTCCCCAGGAATCTGAATCTGAATTCGGAAATACAAGATCTCTTGCCAATTTCATTCTACAAATGTTTTTATAACTTGTCAATAGGAACCTAGCATTTTTCGGAGTATCTCTAACTTTCTCTATATATATCTCACTAGTACTCAATTTTTGTCAACAAATAAGCCTAACACAGTACCAAAGCACTAAATAACTCCTTATTTTTATCCTGTAACAACCAGGCACATGCCTCAGATGGGCGCCCTCTGCCCTTATACATTTTGCATTAAAAAAGTGATTTTTGGCACGGCTGTCCAAGACAGCAACTCTGAAATATAGAATGGAGGTAAGAGCAGGCTTTTAAGGAGATCCATTGAGATGCATTTGGGGCCCATGCAAGGTGCCACAAAATAAAATTAAAATAAGCCAAACTGTCCATCTTCATGACTTAATTTGTGACTGTGTGATACAGCTGAACTTTATGGTTAGGGGCCCCAATACTCGTATAAGGCCCTGTATACCGTATTTTCTCTATTAAAAGCACACCCCCTAATAAAAGCCCACCCCCTCCACAAAGAACTAATTTTAATCAAAATTCCATCAAAATATGACTTTATCCAAAGTTTTTTATGCAAAAAATTATTAATTGACCATATCATCATTACTTCTGCCCACTGGGCGTTTAATAGAGAAAATACGGTAGGTAAGGGCCCTTCACCGTGGTGTTAATTGAGTAATGCCAAAAATAATAATGTGGGGGGCCCAGTGACTTATTTTGCCACGAGCCCGATACGTTGCCAGTCCCGTCTCTGCTGTCAATCAATTCACATACACCCTAAAAATTTTCAGACAAAATTGGTTTTTTAGATTCCAAATGGTTTTTTGGAAAACCAAATTTCAATGCAAAAAACCAACATGGATTTTTTTTTAATACAAGATGGAATGAACAAATGCATGCCTCTCAAGACTAAGAAATATGATAAACATAAACATAAGAACTGTCCATGGATATCCTCAGGCATAATACGATCAATAAAATTTCGAGATAAGTTGTATTAGAAGTTTAAAGAAACCTCCCCATCTGAGTCCATATATGATCAAATGAAAGTAAACCTGAAAACGTATTTATAATAAAATATTAAAAAAACTAATCAGAGAAGCTAAAAGGCTATACTATGAAAATCAATTCAATAAATTTAAAAACGATATAAAAAATACATGGTTAACAATAAAAAGCATCATAAATACAGCAAAAAAAGATAATGCTTTGCCAGACTTTTTTTACTATTAATAATAAAAACGTTACAGACAAACAAGAAATTGCAGATGAGTTTAATCGCTTCTTTGTAAATGTAGGTCCTCAACTTGCTTCTCAAATTCCTGAAGTTCCAAACAGATCATTTGCGTCATTTCTAAAAAAGCCAACTGATGAAACTCTCGTTTTCAACCCTGTTACAAAGGATGATGTAATAAAGATGATAACTCAACTGAAAAACAAAAGCACCTCCGGACTCGATAGACTCTCATCAAGACTACTTAAGAATATAAAGGAAGAATTATGTCAACCATTGCAGCTGATTATAAACTAATCTCTTGAACATGGAATATTCCCACAAAAGCTCAAAATAGCTCTAGTTATCCCCATATACAAAAAAGATGATGATAAACCATTAACAAATTACCGCCCAATCTCATTATTGCCCTCTATCTCCAAAATATTCGAGAAGACAATTTTCAATCAAATCCATACATATTTCTAAACTAAACAACTCTATTTTTCAAATCAATATGGCTTCAGAGAACTCCACTCAACGGAACTAGCTACCCTTGAAATAACAGACAAAATTCTACTTGAAATGGATAAAGGCAATTTGCCAATCAGTATTTTTATGGACCTTTCTAAAGCATTCGATGCTATTGATCATTACATATTATCAAAAAAGCTTGAATATTATGGAATTCGAGGAAAATCATTGTCTTTACTCAAAAGCTACTTGGAAAATAGACAACAATATATTGAATATAATGATACCAGATCACGTAAACTAATAATCCACTCAGGTGTACCACAGGGATCCGTTCTTGGTCCTCTGTCATTTATTATATACATTAATGACCTTTGTATGTGCTCTGAATACTTTAAATATATTTGTTATGCTGATCTGATGATACCACTCTTTTTGTATCCATCAATAATTCAATATCCCTCAGTATAACCCAAAAGAAACTGAAGAAAAAATTAATACCAACCTTGATAAGGTTAGTAAATGGCTTATGGTCAACAAACTGTAACTTAATACCAAAAAAACTAAGTGTATGGCCTTCCACTCACCTAAAAAAAAGGTGGTGCTTCCTGTTGTAAAACTTGGCAATGATAATATTGAATATGTGTCAGAGTTCAATTTCCTTGGTATAATACTTAATGAACATTTCAACTAGAAAAGTCATATGAATTGCATTAGTTGTAAAATGTCGAAGACAATAGGAATTATGAATAAACTAAAACATACTCTCCCTCGAAATATTCTAAAAACTATATAACAGTTTAATCAACTCTTACTTGAACTACGGAGCTCTTTGCTGGGGATTTACTAATAGTCATATACAATCACTCCAAAATAAGGCTATTCGAATTATAACAAATAGTAAATATAATGCCCACACTGCACCGTTGCTCAAAAAACTACACATCTTATCTTTTGAGGGCATGGTTAAGAGAAAATTATACAAATTCTACTTCAGGTATAGCAGTAATCAACTACCCCACTACTTCCTTAACTCCTCTTTTGTGAAAAAGCTGGAGCATCCGTATGGCACAAGACAGATATCTTTCCAGCTGCCACGGCTAAAACATAAATTTGCGGAACTTAGTATAAGATATAAGCTCTCAAAATTATTAAATGAAAATGTAAATTCCATATTGGAGAAGACAAATACCCACTCAGAATTTGGTTTCAGTCTCTATGTTAAAAATTATTTTCTAAGTTTATACAATGATGAATGTTCCATATCTAACTGCTACGTGTGTTGTGTCACTGATGTTTGAACCTTCTCGTCAAACATCAATCAATTCCTATAACAATGCTCATTAATCATAACCCATTCCATTCTCATCCTATTTTCTCTGCACTTCTTTAAAAAAAAAAAGCACCAATAGATGATCTTGAAAATGTCGTAGCTACTTCACATTTTTCATGTTTTTTCTTTTTAAATTCTATTATATTAGACTTAAATGTTCCTCAATTATTAAATATAACAATAACACTGCCTGTTATAATTTGCTACAATACAAATTATTATGATTATATTGTCTGTTTTGCATAGGGGGTGTACACGATAGCGCAAGTCAAAGCTGGCTTAGTGTACACCTCCTAGACCCGTAGAAAAAATTGTTTCAAAATTTAATTAACTATGTAACTGCAATTCTTTATTGGTCTGAATAAAAATTTTGTCATTCTCATTCTTATTCTCATTCTCAAGTCTGAAGAAACTACCAATTGTAACAAAAATGAAATGAAGATAGTCTATATTAGTTGTGTACAGCAAATTTTTTAATGACACACATTTATGTCCTTTATACACAACCTTTACAGTCATTTCTGCCACCAAGGTGTTGTCATCCTAGCTCCCGACTGTCTCGATGGCTCACAGGCTCAAAGTACGAAAGGGTTTTTCTTAGAATATTTTAAAATCTTTTAGTTTCCTCAGGAGCACTGTGAGAACTATTGTGTAGGTTTAAAATTGGGAGTGATGGTCCAAGGGTGCTGGAACAGGGAGGGGGGGGGGGCAGCGTGGGCAATTGCCCCTCCTTCCCTTAGCCAGGAGGGACAGGGGGGCAAGGTTGCCTCTTTAATCTCAAAGAAAAAATATTTTTAGGCCTCAATTTACAGTGAATTTAGGCAAACATTTTTAAGCATGTATTCAAAATTTTTATTGCTACATGAATTGGACTTGCCCTTTCACACATTTATTTGTCTTCTATTAGAAGCCATCTACTCTCTCTGGGTTTTACGCAACAAACACATTCTTATGGAAACTAAATCCAGTTGACCCATTATAACATGAATGGCATCCCATCAGTGAGTATGACAGCTTGATAAACTTCCATAAATCATGTCTTCCACAACTGGTTTTGAAAGATCAGTTGAGAAATACACGAGCAAAGCAGAAACATTTCAAAAGGCTTGATACAGACTCACCAAGGAACAAACTTGCAAAGCGTTGAGAAGACAACAGGACAGAAGACACATGAATAATGTCCTTCCAGAAGTGATGATGACAAGAGGAGAGAAGTTCTATTCTGACATCTTTTCCCTGTAGATGTGATGCTGAGAAGTCTTTGGAAACTTGGGATGACAGAAGAAGTTCTCACAACTTCATCTTTAAATCCAATCATTGAAGCTGATCCTCCTGTAAGAGAACACAATCTTCAGACTAGATCATTGAACACTATCAAAAGGGATGAACAAGCTTCATGTTCAAAGCTTAAGGTGGATCAATGCTTCATGCAGGCCATATGAGTCAAGCTAAATTGCAGTCCTTCATGGACAAATAGACAGCATTGGGATTGTACAATCTAAAACCAAGATTATTTTATTACATAGATAGTTGTCATCATTTAGGAAACAAAGCTTCATTCGTTGCTACCTACAGCTGATAATAGAGGGAGTAGTTGGTCTCCTTGACTAAGACCTCGAAACTTACAGGTAATAAACTCTGGTAGTAAGTTTTGAATTCTGTTATTGCCAAAGAGATATTTGTGTTTTTGCCTCCATGTTTTTGGCAAAATATTGTGATGTCATGTTTGTTTGAATGTAAATTTATTATGAGGCAACAGAAAAAGCTGAAGCTTATCTGGCTGAGGTTTTTGAATGTACATGAGCTGCAAGTTCACTGAATGTGGCTTGGAACAATTCTGTTGTATTCCTTCAGTGTTAATCAACCTGTATATACACTTCAGTGCTTGATTTATTATTATTTGATTTAAGCAAACAAAAATGAACTTTATACAGTAAATGAGTCAAAGTGATGTCAATCAACTGATCAATTGACACTGATTGCTTTATAAATGCAATTTATGTCTATATAGTTATTGTGGATGATTCATCCAATAACACAGTAGTAAAATGAATATGAAATATTGCTAACAGAGAGACTACAAAAGGTATTTTGTATGATATGCAAGAACAGTGCTCGATCATTGTCAGACCTGCCGTGGTACATGAACATACGGTAGGTCACAACTAATGTTGCAATGTCAAAGCTGGGAAATTATGTGAAAGGTCAGAGACCTATAGAAAATTATTGTCTCTTTGGTCTTACTTGCCTGCAACTTTGAACGTGATCTAGAAGTTGATTGTTTGAGGTTGTATCCAGGAAACCAATAATTGCAGTTGCTTTGTTTTCTCGAAGTAATTGCAAGTTAACAAGTTTCATGATGGACTTATTTTGATGTTTGTTTTATGATCGATGTGTTGTGAGGTCACCAAAATATGAGTTTTGCGTTTGTGGCACACCCATCAATTTTTGAAAATGCACCATATGCATGAACAATTTTTCCGCAAGAGCAAAATGGAAATTTTGCAATATTTAGTCTGACTTGGGTTTGTCACCCTTGCACAAAACAAAGTCAATATCCTGAGAGATGGATAATGAATGAATGATGCATCAGTGGGTTTCAGTTAGTTTAAAACTCATTTAAATGAAAATGAGAACAATGCATCCGTTGGTCATAATTTTTAACTCATTCAAATTCAAGACTCCTCATACTTTGCATTACAAAACTGGGATTCAACCTTCAATTCAGGGCATCTGTTGACTTCACAGAGAAGGAGTGGAAAAATCTTAAGGCTCACCTGCCAATAAAAATTGTCTTCTCACAATCCTGATTAATTTCTGGTGTTCTTTTGTTTTAGTGACAATAAACAGACTCCTCGGGACACACTGAGTGATATTTGTGAGACCAAAGCCAGTGGGAGACTCAGTCTTATATCATCAGACTAATTTATGGCACTTGCAATAGGCTACATGTTGTGAAATGCATCCATTTCTTCTGCCAGTAAATGTTGTCTTCTCACAATCGCAATTGATTTCTGGTGTTCTCTCATTTAGCTGACAGTCAACAGCCTCTAATGGCACACTGAAAGATATTTGTGAGACAAAGGCCATGGGTTAACTCACTTTTATATCATCATACTAATTAATGTGAACCTATCTTGTGATGCTTTAGATGTGCCTGTTTCAGGGAAAAGTGCTTTTCTGCTGAAACCGAGACTATTCAAAATGGTTTTCTCCCGATTATTAATGTATCAAATAAAGGAGAGTTGAGCGAGCAATTCTGTCATATATATTATGTCTTAATTACAACTTAAAGATGGATTAATGATTTGGTTTTACACCCTGTTTTTATGCACCGGGGAGGCCAATCATGACAAATCCAGACACAGCAATGACATGAAGAAAATTTGAAATTACTGTCCAATATTAGGTCAGGTGACCTGGCCAGAGCATGAATTACTTAAGAGTGATCTACCTGAGAGAATTGCACAATGCATACTCGCAAAATAGTTGTCTGACTACCATGTAATGAACTAGAATTAAAGCTGGGAAGGATAATTTTATATGACTGGAAACTTTTTCCAGATCGATACAAGTTCATCTTACAACACCTTTCAGATTTCATGCTGTAAGTCTTTTGCACGGCATGAGCTCTGTTCTTCAAACATGAAACCAGATTCGTTTCAGTCCAATGCAAGATGTCCTTCCGATCATCTCCTCATATTTCACCATAGTCATGAAATCTGACAAGTTGCCAAGGACTTTGCCTGCTCACATTTGACTATTCTTCTTCGTCTCTGCATTCATCATTGCATTTTGTCTTGATCATTTTGCATCACAGCCTTGTTTCACCAAGGACCTTGCCTGATCTGTTTCAGACTTCTTATCACTCTTGTATCACTGATATCATCATGCATTACTCACAATCATCATCATGTATCATCCATATCATCATGTATCACTTGCATCATTCACATGATTACGTATCATTCATATTATAATGGACCACTTTCACAGTTAATGATATCATCAAGTATTGCTGATATCATTATATATAGGACTATGCAATAATTTTTTTTTTGTATGATTTGTGTTATCATGTATCACTTCCATGAATTATATCTCTTGTACCATCATTCACTAAGTATCTAGTAGGCCTACTGTGCAAAAGTGTTGAGCCACCCCCGACTTTTGTTTGATTTTCAAACTCTGTTTTGAGCCAGTGCTTTTTCAAATTAATTAATTTAATTTGAAAAAGCACTGGCTCAAAACAGAGCTTCTAACAAGGGAAGCATAGATGATAGAAAAACAAGACTATTTATAATGGAATTGCCTCATTCACAGTTTCATAACCTAGCCCATATAGGCCATTATAAGTGTAAAAAAATTCATTAATGTAAATGCAATTGTGACTGAGTCTTTGGCTGAAAACAAAGATAATAATTATGATTTCTTTTCTCAATATTTCCAAAAATATAGAATATACATCACTCAAACCACCAAAAGGCACAACTAGACCATATAGGGTATATGAGAAATAAATTTCATCCATGTATATTAAATAGTGGCCGAGTCTTGGGCTGTAAACAAAAACTAATACTTTTTTATGTTTTATTTTTCTTGATATTTCAAAAAGCACAAAGCATCAATCAATCAGACGATCAAAAGGCACAACTAGACCGTATAGGCTATATGTGAAGTTAATTCAATCTATGTGTATGCAATAGTGGCTGAGTCTTGGTTCGGAATGGAAAAAGTTTTAAAAATTTTTTCTCAATATTTCAAAAAGTATCAAATATCCACAAATCAGACCATCAAAAGGCGCAACTAGACCATATAGGCTACATATGTACCAAATTTCATCCATGCACGTGCAATAGGGTCGGAGTCTTAGCCTGGAAATGAAATAAATATATTTTTTTCTCAATATTTCAAAATGTACGAAATATCCATCCAGCAGACCACGAAAAGGCACAATTGGGCCACAGAGGCTCCATTGCGTACCAAATTTCATCCATGTACATGCAATAGAGGCTGAGTAATACAATGGCCAAGAAATGATCTATCCGCTCGCAGCCCACCCACCCATCTTCAATTCGGAAGTTATTAACTTTATTGCCTTATAAAATATTATCATAGTGCATAATGCAACTTTCCAAAAATTATTGTAATCCAACTTACCAGTGACCATGCTTAATACTCCATCCAGGATATTCAGTAACAAGATGACTGCCTTAATTATTTTACTGCTATTTGCTCCTGTTCAACCTAACTTCACCAGCTGCTTCAAATGCTTGGGGAATTTTATGTGGCCTAAACTTTCTTTGAAATTACTGTATTCAATTAATATATATATTATATAACAATGCATGCTGACCTCCTTTCAACTTGTTCTCTTACATTGTTAGCCTGAAGAGTGTTTAGCTGTGAATGCTCAATTAGTTAATTTGATTCGTAGTTTATTCTCTTGCATGTATTTGTTGAAGCCTGTCTGGAGATTGGTTATGTTGTGTTTATAAATAGAAGGCCCCTAGAACCTGTCAGGATAAATCCTCAACCAATAATTTTGTTTCTCGAAAGGAAAAAAAAAGGAAAAAGATACATAATTGCCTTGTTTACCAGTAGCTTCGGTTGTTGAACTTGCTAGGGTTTCTTTAGTTTTCCTGGAAAGTGGGTGAGTTTCTTTACTTCAGGTAATCAGGTAAGCGTCAGATTTATGAGGGGTTGAACAGTATTTTTATTACATAGACAAAATTCATGGAGTAGGAGATTCTGGGGCAGGTTGAGCCATTTGCTACTCCAGAGAGCAATATGCCTTACACTATTGTCTCATAACTATTTTGCAGAAACATGCTGCTATAGTATGATAACTATTTGATTGGTTCATTGTTGCCTTTTGTGAAAGTACTGATTTTGTTTACAGTTGTTCCATTTGTTTTATGGAAACACTAGACTGTTCCACTCTGAAAACTGCATTTTGCAAGCCATCATATTGTTGATTTGACATTATCAAAGCATCAGTTGCCTTTTGTGTTGATTTTGTTTACAGTTGGTCAATTTGTTTTGTGGAAACAGTAGACTGTTGCACTCTGAAAACTGCACTTTGCAAGGCATTGTATTGGTGATTCAACATTATCAAAGCATCAGTTGCCTTTTGTGAAAGTGTTGATTTTGTTTACAGTTGGTCAATTTGTTTTTGTGGAAACAGTAGACTCTTGCACTCTGAAAACTGCACTTAGCAAGTCGTTGCATTGGTGATTCAACATTATCAAAGCATCAGTTACCTTTAGTGAAAGTAATGATTTTGTTTACAGCTGGTCAATACGTGGGCTGGACGTCACCAAGGTAACTCACAATTCGAAAAACCAAGATTTTACTAGCAATATTGCATCCCTTAATTTGTCAACAACTATTACTAAAACGGAATGGTTCAAAAAACGTATGAGGTCTAGCGTCAATAAGACACTTCATTTTCTGGTTCCAACCTGTATTTTGGGATCTAACTGACAAAAATGCACGTCAGACTCTGAAACTGAGATTTCCAACATAAACTCATACAATATTATCTTTAATTATATTCTAAAGTCCTTGTACAATTTTTTTTACATTTCATTAACCGCCTAGGCTCAGCTGGTCAGTTTTGCCCTCAAACTGGTAAATTTCACCCAAGTTAGTACGGTACAGGGCAAAACCAGTTGCTTGAAGCAAAATCAGATTCAAGACATTTAGATTAAGAAACACTAAATGCAGCTGTGTTATTTCCTCAAATTTAAATGAGGCTCATATAATGTCCATTGAATGAGATTATCAGAAGTGATTTAGATATGTTCCTCTGTGCTAAGTAGCTGCTATTGCCCACCTTTCCCCCACTCCAGTTGTTGCCAACTCTCCAATTCTCCCCCTGCTTTTGAAAAGGGGTGAAAAAAAAAGTTAGAGCACTTTGGGAGAGCGTGATAGTAAGCAAAACATCATTGTTTATAGAGCAGACATACCAAGCTGATTGCTCACTCAAGAATTACAGGGGGTACATAACAAGTTAACTGCTCAGTAAATTGGGTTCCTTTCCCAAAATTCCTCAGGTCAAGTACTTCAGCTGAGCTGTTGGCTTTCAGTTCACACAGCCAAGATCTCCACCCATGAGTGTTTGAGCAACCAACTCACCACTAATAGTGTTTGCAGTCGGGACTTCAATTCAGCAATCAACTTCATTCTCCAGTTTGTGGCAATTGCAGATTCCACCATGAGGGCCTATCTGCTAATTGGAATTTTGATCATATTCGCAATCTCAGAGTGCCATCTTAAATCGGTTGCAGAGGAGTCATCTTTGGAAAATCAAGGTCAGTTTAGATTCATCCTAATTTAATTTCATCTCCAAATTTGTCTCAAAGTTGCTTTTGTGTTGCTATTTTTTTTTCCTTTTTGAGGCCTTTGTCAATTATTTGAAAGAAGGATAAAGTGATCATTTGGGAAGTTCAGGCAATTTCTATACAAGAAGTCAGCAAATAGTTATTACACTACACTCTAAAAAATGTCGGGACAAAATTGGTTTTTTAGAATCAAAATGGTTTTTTGAAAAACCAAATTTCAATGCAAAACCAAAATGGATTTTTAAAAAAATCCATGTTGGTTTTTTGCATTGAAATTTGGTTTTTCAAAAAACCATTTTGAATCTAAAAAACCAATTTTGTCTGAAATTTTTTAGAGTGTAGGCCTATGCACATGAAGTAAAATTGGGGAAATGCAGAAAAAAAGAAGATAATGTGAACCATATAGTAATGATAAAACTAATTTGCTGGTTTTCTTTCCAGGTGATCCATCAGAGCAGGCTATTCTCTCCAAGCACAAGGTATTTTTTACTTTCCAAAGTTGCTCGAAACTATTCCAATCTTCTGTTTTCAAAAATATTATATTTGTTAAATCTGTCTGTATGTGTAACTTTCTATTCTCCATTCCATGTGACAATCCCCGTACATTGTACGTACAACTTGGCTTGGCAGGTTATTCACCACAGGAGAGGGGATATGTGATTTATCACCCGAGGGCTTGAGCCTGATGTATGATAAACACATATACCTGATCCCGCGGTGAATAACTGGCTAATACCATGAGACAAACACTAAAACAGTTAAACATGAGACGATAAGCAGACAACAAAGAATATGGGATTATTGCAGTGAAGGACAGGCTTGTGATTGGCTGACAGAGATGTTGAATGGTATAATTAGTAGTATGTCTAAAACTATCTTTATGCTCCAGTAGGAAAAGGCAGGTTAGTTGACATGCAAAGTAGTTGTTTCACATCTGGGCAGTTTTACAGTATTTGCACTCAAAGTGTCTCATGGGGGGTCAAAATAAAATTTGAAATTTGAGAATTTCCATCATTCTATCATAAAATTAACATATTACTGTTTCTATAATCAAAGAGGACTGAAGTGATTTGGTGGTTTACTACCAAAATACCGCTACTTAAATAAGGCAAGGGTTGATTCTTGAAAAAACTGTTTATCAGGAAAAATATCCGTCCAGAAACAATTTTCACCCATTCTCATTCTTGGAAATCAAGCCACATTGTTGCATAGGAACATCAAAATCCATACAAAACTTAAATGTTGAATAAACTTGCCACAATGTTTTTAACCATTTTTATTACGAAATTTAAGAAATCTGGCTTGCCATTACCCTGAAAGTTTCTGTTCAGTAGTGTACTAGTCTCAAAAGACACATGAATTCCATGGTTAATAATTTAGGTATCCTATTAACCCCATGTCAAGTTTTGTTACTGTACCATTGAAACTCATCGTGTTCGGCTGGGTCAAACATAGTGTTTTGGAGCAAAAAACCTCCGAAAACGACCAAAAATCAGGCGCCTTTGGAAAAATCATCTTTGATGGCTCCATTAACAAGATATTTGGTTATTATCTTTTAAAGTCATTCAGTTAATAGCGAAAAAATTACAATTATATTGATATATGACACAAATAAATCAACTTTTTTCTCGATTTTGATTTTCTCAAAATAGTGTAATAGATAACGAAAGATAATATATTTGACATTTTCAATACTTATAAAAACCCTTTTTAGGCATCCAGGTTTACTTAGTTTGTATAACCATGGCCGTTTCTTCAATGAATCCAGTGTTAAAACGCACAAATCAGAGCAAAATTTCTGATGTGTTGGAGAGGACATTTTTTAACATCATGAATTTTAATTTCTAAGAAAATGTATGAAAACGGCCTGGATATCTTTTTAACTTGTATTTGTCACCTACTTGTTAAGGCACATGATTGAACAAAAGAGACACAAATAGCTTGTTTTTCCTACAAAACAATTAGTGTTTTTTCTATGGGTTGGAGAGGACATGCTTTTTTTGACATCACATTCAAGCCTCACATTCTGAAAACCAATTATGGTTAGTGAAACAAATGTTTCTGTTTTACCTTGAGATGTGTCTCAAGCTTCAAAATTAACACAAACAGTCTACACATTCATTGATACCTACTCATAACAGCATATAAAGTAACTGATGGTCCATCGAAAACAAAATTTTTGACATCTGCCTTTTTTTACATTTTAGGACCCAAGTCATGCTGTATATAACTTATTCACATGAAACCTGTTGTAATTCATACCCAAGCCATAGGTCAAGGTATTAGTAACATGAATCACAACTGATTGATTATTTTTTTCTGTTCATCCATGAAATTGGCAAAAAAGTCTGTGAGACATAAAAATGTGTCAAAATTTGTCCTAAATTCCTTAAAGCTTCAAAACAAAGCATTGCGGAAGGGTTAAAATAACGGTGCATTTATATGTCAACTGGTGCAGGACAAGATTGCCACTGCCCGAAATTTCGATATAGGCCTACCTATCTTACTTTTCTCGTAATAATTGCATAAACATGAAAAATCGGTTGAGTGCAAATACTGTAAAACTGCCCATCTACCTACAGATTTTCGTTTTGAAGTTGACTTGTGAAACACCTGAACCAAGTAATTTGGCTGTACGTGACGTATGGTAAAATGTTACTCATGTGTGACCAATATCCATTCACTTTTATGTGTATGAGGCTGCTGTCAGTTTGTCTGGTTTATTTCAGTTATTTGCAAAATTTAAACAAAGTAAAACTGCGAAATTTTGTTGATCACAAATTGGATACAACTGTCTTGTAATCCCCTTTAAAGTCTGTAGCAGTCTGATTGGTCACAAATCATTGGCGAACATGCACACAGTCTAGAAACAATGATTGACTTCTAAAGCCACACTTGAGAATATCAGAAAGCATTTTTGTGGATGTTCAAACAATTGACTCAGTACATATCAAATTATCACTTAAGTGCACAAAGAGATAGCTATCGATCTATCTATCTATCAATCTAACTATCTACAGGGGCGGATCCAAAAAATGTCGCATGGGAGGGGGGTAATAAATTTAATTGTGAAAATATTAAAAATCTACAGGCCCAAGGGGACTGTTTGAAACCTTTAACCCCCCCCGCCGATCCGCTACTGATCTATCTATCTATCTATCTATCTATCTATCCATCTATCCATCTATCTATCTATCTATCTATCTATCTATCTATCTATCTATTATAATTCATATCTATATCTACCTGTCACTGAAATATTCTATCAATTCAGATGTCCATCTATCTGTCTTATCTATCTGGTAATAATGATTCCTGGCCTAAATGTGCATTTGTATGTTTTCAAAAAATGCGGTTTGGGTTGGTCAGATCATGGTCATATAATTCAGAGCTTCAAATCTTCCATGGCCCAAGTCAATCAAATGTCATAGAAACGCAAGATCCCCTGGCAGGCCTGAGTGATTAGACCATAGAAATACATAGAACGTACATGAGGCTGTATGAAGCCACCTCAAGATGAGGTCACCAAATCCGCCATATTGGAACTGCCCTGACGTCACAATAGACTAATTATGATGTGATGTCATGCCATTGTTATAAGTGACATCACTGTTATTGGTGACGTCACGGTACCATTGTGTCAGGATACAGGGCAGTTCCAAGATGGTGGATTTGGTTGCTTCATCTGCAAAAGCCTCATGTCCGTTCTATGTATTTCTATGGATTAGACATAGAAGCCAAACTTGTGAATTACAACATTTTCCGAAGTTTGGTTTGTTTCAGTTTTTGTCAGTTATTGGTGTACTTCACATGATTCCAGAGCAAACTTGGGGCTACCATACGTCATGTACAGTACTACACGTCATGAACGCTGTTATATTTTTCTTAATTATGACATTACTAGCCATTTTATCAGACATTTCATGGTCGGGATCACTTCCAAATTTAAATGCCATCATGTCACATGCAAAATAATATAGGATCAACTCTCTCATTTAGTGCTAATAGGCAAAACAAGATTTTGCTAAAAACACACATCTGTGAAATCCAAAAGTCTACTGCTACGCGAATTCCTGTAATCACAGCTCACCTGGACAAAATGCTAGGTCAAAACAATAAAGGCCTACCAAAAAGTTGCAAATGTAGCATGAAAGCAGAAGGTGTCAGCTTCGTACTCATGTAAAAATTAAAATATTGGGAAAATCTTGAAGTAATCTCATTTGATGTGCTATAAACTCTGGTTTGCGCAAATTTGGGCAAGTGTCGCTCCCCTCACCAAAAAACTCCGCTCACAGTACGCCTCTGTTATAACAGGAAGTACTGGTCAGTGTTGCCAGTAATCCGATTAAAAAGTAATTGGATTGCATATCTGAATAGCATGCAAACTCATGGAGCATATACATAGCTCATAGCATGCAAACTCATGGAGCATATAATCGCCAGCAATATCATGGTCCATGCAAGATCAAACTACATACTATATGCTCTTCAACACGGATTTCTTGATAAACGCTCCTGTGAGACACAGCTTCTTGAATTCGATGCGATATTCTCAACAACCTCAAGCACAAGCAACAGACGGGTGTCCTCATCATGGACTTCGCCAAAGCCTTCGATAAGGTCAGCCACAAAAATCTGATATACAAGCTAAACTACTATGGAGTCAGGGGCAAAACTAACAACTGGATAGAAGCATTCCTAGCCGATCGTCAACACTTTCTCAGTCAATAACTACAGTCCGTCCAATTTCTAGAATGCATGGTCATCGTCAAAAATCTGACAAAAAAGCACCAAAACATCACAAAAATGTGATAAATAAATTACAAATTTGCTCTTCTATCCGTGAGTATGCGTATTTCTACAGTGTGACTTTAAAGATGCTGAGCAATCAGGCCAAACACCAGTTTGCATGTTTTTTGAGACAAACTGTAAACAGATGGCCCACTACTCCCAACCAGTACCCATTGTATCAACTCTAAAAACATGGGTTATCTTTGCAGGGTGTAAGTCCAATAATATTGACCAGCAAGCAAACAAAAGGCACTGAAAACACTTGTAAACAAAACAATCATTGCAAGCGAAGTGACGTCAGGCCATGACGTCACTTGATGACGTCACTTGATGACGTAAGAAGAACCCAGGAGGACGCTCTATTAATTTCAATGCTTTAACTGCAAAATTGAGGGAGCTAGGTCATTTTTACTGTCCTGGAAATAGCTTTTTGGGAAACCCCATAAAAATTGGGTTAATTGTCCCTTACAACAATAAAAAGATAACCTTAAGCAGTTATTTGTTGATACTACACAAGCTAACACAATTTTTCTTATCATGTTAACTAACACAGAAATTCACTAACACAGGTTAGAGTTAACCCACTCCTTGATACATTCCAGTACAGTTGGAGAACCGGGCCACTTGTTCATAAAAATTAACTACCCCATTTAATGAAAAAATATCATGGACTGACAGTAATGCACACCAGATATAAGTTTTAACATACCAAAACTCCACTCTAAAAGGAAATACAGACACTGAACTTCAATACTGTTGCCATAAAAAGGTGAAATGCGAAAAGTGCATGGCCCACTTCTCCCTACTTTCCCCTATTAACTATTAACCTTAGGGGAGATCAGGGTTAGTTGAAGCAATCTTTTATTTTCTGATAACCAATGGCATGAGATATTCACACAAAATTTTCTACATGTGATTCTCGGTGTGCTTAGCTTAATAGTAAGTTTATAAGATACAGTGAATAATTATTGAAATCGGTGTTACAGACACAAACTTCAAAAAAGAAGTTTGCTTCAACTAACCCCGGTTTCGTAAGAAAACAAATTTTCTTCATCAGATTTCTACAGAAATAGCGTTTTGAAAATTTGGATGACTATGTGTATGATAACATGTGTTAATAAATAAAGTATAGATTTACCAATTTGGCAAAAAATTAAGATAAAGTTGATTATAGGCCATGTTTCATCCAAAACCATTTTTCATCTCCCCTATTTGATATGGTTGTCAAGGCCTCATTGGCGCCATTTGGGGTAAAGACAATATAGTTATTTGAATAAGATTTTTCCCTTTTCTGCTTTTGAAGTCCCCATCAGAGGCAGCCCATTCAATAAACGTTTTATTCAAATGCAATTATTGCTTTAAAATAGGCCTATGTCATTAAACAATTAAATTTAATTTTACAGAATGAAGAACATGGTCGAAACAAACGTGCAATTGGTTTTGGTGTTTTAACCGGCATATTGTCCGTTGTTGGTTTTGGTTTGGGGAGGCACGCAGAAAACAAGCGGGAAAAGGAGATAGCAGATATCAAGGATAAGCTACGACAGTTGGACGGGAAGCTTGACGGCCTTGCAGATGACGTGGATGCTCTCAAAATGCTTGTTAGTGCTGGGCAGGAGCGATTGGAAGCTGGACAGAGGAGATTGGAAGCTGGGCAGGGGAGACTGGAAGCTGGGCAGGGGAGACTGGAAGCTGGACAGAGAAGACTGTCAGCTACATGTCTCTATGGAAAAGATGTTTCTCGTCTTCGATATTTCTTGTCGCAGCTCAACGACTTCCTCACCCTCCAGAATGATTCAAGTCTAGGTCCAGCAGGCCTCGCTAATCAATGGGCTGACAGTGTTCTGGACATGGGTGCTGATGGCGTAGGACAGGTGATTATGCATCCATAATGTCATTTTTTACTTTTTAGAATCAATTAGTAATACATTGGTCTGCTAGGTCCTATATGTGATGCAAAATGCCACAATGAGGGCTTTCATTTTTGAAAAGATTTATAATAATTAATCATATGTGCATTGTATTCCCAACTATTAAAAAGCCATGATAGGTATAATGAATCAAGAATCTTCATGATAATGGTCACAGTGCTCCTGAATAAATTTCAAGATTAAAAAAATTCAACAAGAAAACCGAAAAGCGCACGCTTCTAGAGCAGGGTCAGGCGTACATTTCAAGACAAAAACCAAAAAATTCCGTTAGGAAAATTTTGAGTTATATTCATTTTAAATTTTTTGTTTATCACACACATATTTTCATGCTGAAATTGGAGCAAAGAAAGCTGTTAAAGACATTTATCATGTTTAGAGAGGCAAATGTTGATGGTAAGATATTATTCTTTAATTTACATCACCACAGAATCTGTGTTAGATATATTTAGACCAAAAATAGTGTGCAGGGTGTGATAAACACATGTAACACACCTTCAAGTAAGTTTGCAGCTTTTAAATATTGCCTTTATTGATTCCTTTGAATGATTTATTGTATTCAGGTCAGTTTTAGCAAAATTAAAGGTATATTACAGATATATGATTATGAATATTTCATGCATTTTCTCATTGCAGAATTGTGTGTTATTTATTATCATATATGTCTGTGAGATTTTATTTATCAATATCTTCAAATGCCACCAGATGCAGAGGTTAAAAGAACAATACCTTAGCATAATAATCAGTTTATAGCCACTATAAGACATCTTTTAAAGTGATTATTTTACCCATCATTGCTCCATTGTCTACATTTGCTGTTGTTTGCACATGAGTGACTCTTTCAATGTCATATTGTGTTTCAGTATCAATTGTCAAGCTATTTAGCATCTCACGTTCATATTATGATGACTTGAATGAGTAAGTAATATTCATTAACTCACTTCTTGGATCACCAAAAGCCACACTGCCACAGTTGGGGTTTATTTCTTTACATTTATCCAATTTTTATATGATATATTGGGGCAATTTATATAAATCACATTCCGTCTTAGTTAGAATAATCCTCATGTTTATCTCGTTTGAAATATCACATTTTGATGAAAATCAAAAGAAAGGCTAAATTAAATTCAAATCAAGCTGAAAGCAGGTTAAATGTTCACAACAAACGAACGAACCAATTTACTGGGGCTACAAATTCATTTCTTTGATAAATATGCATCTGCATGTGTTTATCACACTCTGCACACTATTTTTTAGCCAATACATATCTAACACATATACAATTGTCATGTAAATTAAACAATGATGTCTTACCGTCAACACTTGTCTCTCGAAACATGATAAATGACTTAAAAAACTTTTTCTGCCCCCGTATCAGCAAGAAAATATGAGTGTGATAAACAAAAAATTTTAAATGACGATAACTCAAAATTTTCCCAGCGGAATTATTAAGTTATTGTCTTCAAAGGTTCTCCTGACCCTGCTATTAGCATGCGCTTTCGGTTTTCTTGTTGAATTTTTTTAATCTTGAAATTTATTCAGGAGCACTGTGTGGTGGCAGCTAAGATAACTCCAGCTTTGCTAGTATAATCTGCATTATTATGCAAATATTCAATGCACTAATGAATGTGTGGTCGTGGACCATGGTTCTCTGGCAAACTTGGAAACCAATGTGAATATCAGGACTGCATGTGATGACACAGTTTTATAATAGTACATATGACAATGAATGACAAATTAATGTAAAGGAAATGGCAGAGATTGACATCATATTTTGAGCTTCACCAAAGGTGGAATTAAGGTAGTATCACAATAATAAATGCAAATTTAAAGAATGAAAAACTTATGTAATTCTATAACTTCTTCGCCAGGTTCTTCATAACTTCCATGAAATGGTCATGGGCAGAAAACCCCTGTTTGGCCACAAGCCGATATTTGCTCTCCTTGAGAATGGAATGGACAGAGACTCCAATAACTATTGGCACCACATCACTGAAATTGCTGAGTTTCTCTACTCAATACAAGTATCGGGGTACGCTGTGTGGCTCACTGCCCTCAATGTCAAGGGGAGACATAGTGAGGTTGCAAACGTCCAGAACATAGCCATGGATCGTTTGACTGACCAGACACGTATCATAGAGCCCATGTTGCTTGGTGAGTAATGCTTCATTCGGAAATGTCTTAGAACGTCATGCTTTACCTGTATCAGC
Source organism: Platynereis dumerilii (assembly GCA_026936325.1). Taxonomy (NCBI): domain Eukaryota; kingdom Metazoa; phylum Annelida; class Polychaeta; order Phyllodocida; family Nereididae; genus Platynereis; species Platynereis dumerilii. The sequence continues at coordinate 19,467,310 of JAPTHN010000014.1, read as the reverse complement.
TGTCCATGGTAATGTCCTGAACAACCGCTGAGTCTGTGCTTATGACTAGTCCAGAAGTAACAGGAGCAGCATGAGTCTGTGAAATGTTCTGTCTGCTTCAACAATTTAAAAGAGCTGTCAATCAAAAGTAATATGCTATATATTACAGTTGAGTTGTTCATTTTTGCCTGGTTGCTCCAGGCATTGTAATAATGGGCTTTGGGGGTGTGGTCGATTTTTGGAGGTGTGTCGCATAATGACAGCAACACACTTTTTGTCATAATGCAGCGAGTTTCAGGGTATGGCAATTGATGGTTAAAAGCAATTAAAGTGGTCTAATTTGAGAGCAAGTGGCAAGGTGTAATGGGTCGACAGGTGTTTTGTATAGGCTGTGGCTTCGCTCAAAATTGTATAATTTAGTGGGTGTGGCCATTAAGAGCCAATCAGGATATGGGACATGGTGGGTGTGGTCATATTAGCCAATAGGAATACATGTTGTGAACAAGGGGGGTACTTGTCATGGCCACGCATCAGGCTGATGGGGGAGGGGTACTCACATTTTTTTACTATTATATTGATAGGCTGGGGGTTACCTTCAGGGGGGGGGAGGTACATTTAAAATTTATATTTTACAAGGTCCCAGGGAGGCACCTCCGGGGGGGGGTGTAGATTCTTGACTTTTTGGCATGCATAAAAATATTTTTTTTGTTATGATTAAAGCAATATTAATTTGTTGGAATTTGCAGTATAGCCAACAAAAAAGCATAGGAATAATTGAGCACTGGAGAACAAGTCTTAATTGACAGACCAATTTATTAACTTAGCTGGTGTAGGCCTGTTGTGAATTAAAAGAGACAATTTCGTTAGGATAATTGTGAAGAAAGTCTCATTTGATAGATTCAAGTGCTCATGGGTCTGTCGATATTGGACACTGGATGCCCACTTGCAGCTGGGGTGGAGTACTAGCACTAAAAATGAACTAAAATTACTCATTTGTAACTGAATCTGTTGCAGAGTGGCCAAATGGCACATATGGTCTGCCTATGACAGACACTGGATGCCCGCTTTCTGCTGGGGTGCAATTGAGTAATGGCACTTAAAATGAACTAAAATTACTCAATTGTAACTGAATCTGTTGCAGAGTGGCCAAATGGCACCTATGGTCTGCCTATGACGGACACTGGATGCCCACTTTCTGCTGGGGTGCAATGGCAGAATGGAACAAGACATCAAGACACATACTCTACTTATAACCGCTGGGAAACTAACATCCACTTTCCACCAGGGTCCTACACCGAAAGCAACATGAAGCAACACTTCTGCATGAAAACTGGAACAGGAGGAAGAGGATCTTGGCCAAAGGGCAACTACTGTTTGTTCATGAAGGGAGACACTTGTCCCTCAGGTATGCTCACTCTACACTCGTTCTTTCAATAAGTGTTTGGTTTATTCATAAATGGGGGTTAAACTGCATGCTTTTTCCACTTTATGATTAAGCATAAGAAAAAACAGCAGGGAAAGACCGTGACTAAGGGGGAACACTGTTCGTTCATGAAGGGAGACACTTGTCCCTCAGGTGTGCTCACTCTACACTCATTCTTTAAATAAGCGTTTGGTTTATTCATAAATTGGGGTTAAACTGCATGCTTTTTCCACTTTATGATAAAACTTAAGAAGAAACAGCAGGAAGAGGACTCTTGCCAAATTGAGAATACTGTTGGTTCATGAAGGGAGGCACTTGTCCCATAGGACTGCAAGGTGTGCTCACTCTTCGGGCAGTTTTTAAGTAACTGTTTTGTTTATTGCGCTGCCTGCCCACTGGGTGGAAGGGCAGTGCCTTGGTTTCGTGAGGAAGATTTTTTGCACACACTGAAATGTTAACATTTAGGCCTAATTTTATGTAACAGCTACTGGGCACCTGCCACTACTTTCACAGCCCTTCTTCACTGTATGTTACGTTACTGTCATAAAGTTTGTCCCCTGATCTTGAAACTAACATTTAGTGGTTTTATTGTGACATTTTGAAAGTATTTCTTCCACAGTTCTGCACACACTGCTCTCCCAGCATGGCTATGGCTGCATTAGCCTGGTCTTCTGGCCTGTATGCATTCACATAGCAGGGCACTAGACTATGGCTGCATCACTGTCATCATTGAGGGGGGCACTCGCTTTCAATTCAGTAAGAATTGTTTTACAGCTTTTTGGGTTCCTCTGACATAGTGGGGCTCTACTGGACTAATAAAATGAATTGAACTCACTTAATTCTGAGAAACATGCAATTGTGTTGATCGGTATTGTTTCATATCACCCCAATGTTTGTGTTATTTTAATGCAAGTTGAATTCTATGTAGAATTGGCAGATCTAATTCTTTAATTTCAAATATAAGCACAATGATTCTTTTTACTTGATTTGTGCAGTTGGTCTATGTCAGTGCTTCCTTGTACTCAATTAATCTCAACAGGAAGTTAATTGAAAATGGTGCAATCATATTAAAAATCTAATGGACAATATTTCATGTGACATGTTATTTACTATTAGCTGACAATGATAAGAAAGCCTAAAGAAAAACATACCTTAATTCCTGTTCACATATCAAGTATTCCCTTAGAAGTGAAAAAACAGGTCAGCATATACTTTATACTTCAGGAATGTCCATTTATCAATGGAACTAGGTTACATGAATATGTGCGAGAAACATGACACACCTTGTAGCAGTCCTGTTTGATGTTAACTGTAAAAGTTAGCTGTTATCAACAACTTGTTTATACTAAATTTGTCCTAAAAGCATCCTAGTGCCAGCTAGATCCAGTGTTTAAAAATTCGGCAGAAAGAATGCAGGAATGAAGAAAAGGAAGGAATGAAGGAAGGAATGAACAAAGGAATGAACAAAAGGAAGAACAAAGGAATGAAGGGAGGAATGTAGTGGGGGAAGGAAGGGAAGGCCTCGAGATAGATAGACAGATAGATAGATAGATAGATAGATAGATAGATAGATAGATAGATGCAAGCAACTCTTAAAAGTGCTTGCACGTTTTTTTTAAAGGAATAGCAGTGTTGCCAATCGTAAATGAGAGAGCAATAACAAGCTGGTCAATTACTCCTGGGCAGAAAGACAGGAGAGTAAAATCAAAGACAGGTGGATAGTTTGGGTCATTGGGATGGCCAGGAAATGTGGTTAGTACAATACTTTAGATGGCACCAGTCTCGGAAGTTAGAGACACATTAAGAATTCAGGATTGCTTTGAAAAATACAAAACATATACATGTAACTGTAAGAGTTACTGTTGATTTTAATGGTGTCATGCAGGAACAGGATCTAGGAAAACAATTTCAATTTGAGTCGTACTGTAAACCTCTGGAACCTGTTTAAAGTGAACACCTGATGAAAGTACACTCCTGGGCAAAAAAAATGGACCTTCGTAGAATTTACGTCATTTCAATATGCTTTGATTTTTATGGGAAATACACAGCAACAAAGCTTCATTTTCTGTCAGTCAATCAATAATGACATTATCTTAGTGTGGAATTGTGTTTTATTTTGAATTTTTAAGCAGCACAGTCTTTTGGCTATGCTTTTTGATAACTTTGTGCACCGGAAAATGTCCATTTTTTCCATTCATATTTCACTGCTTTCCAAGGCTCCTCTGCCTTGCTGACTTTCTGTACTATTACATTAACATCAAAAGTCAAAAGAAAAAGCATTTCTATACCAAGATAAAATTGCTTTTGATCGACTGACAAGAAATCGGTCTTGCCGTTTGTATTGAAACAATGTGAAATTCTATAAAGGTCCATTTTTTTTGCCCAGGAGTGTAGGGCACCCCATATGATAAAATCCGTAATCCCTAGCTTTTGGGTCATTCCATGTCAAAAGGACCAAATTATGACCGACAAAATAAAAGAGGGTAGGCCTACTTTCTGGCAAATTGCAAGTGTGTTATATCGCAGTATCACTAAGACAAGTTACACAACAAAATGAATTGAATTGTATTGACTACCCCGATGAATTGAATTGAATAGATCTGATTCCCGGAAACAAGTGAATTGAATTGAATGGAATTTGCTCTGATGTCCAATTGAATTGAATTGTACATAGTTGAATTGTGCCCATCACTGGTCTTAACCAACATGGATATGTAAAAAAAAGGTGAATGTGAAAATTATGACTATCTGACTGTCATTACCACAAAAGTAAGCAAAGCAGAGACTGGCCAGCAATTGAACAGACAATGTTTCATCTAAAAATGTAATACAGGGACATGTACACTCCTGGGCAAAAAAAATGGACCTTCGTAGAATTTACGTCATTTCAATATGCTTTGATTTTTATGGGAAATACACAGCAACAAAGCTTCATTTTCTGTCAGTCAATCAATAATGACATTATCTTAGTGTGGAATTGTGTTTTATTTTGAATTTTTAAGCAGCACAGTCTTTTGGCTATGCTTTTTGATAACTTTGTGCACCGGAAAATGTCCATTTTTTCCATTCATATTTCACTGCTTTCCAAGGCTCCTCTGCCTTGCTGACTTTCTGTACTATTACATTAACATCAAAAGTCAAAAGAAAAAGCATTTCTATACCAAGATAAAATTGCTTTTGATCGACTGACAAGAAATCGGTCTTGCCGTTTGTATTGAAACAATGTGAAATTCTATAAAGGTCCATTTTTTTTGCCCAGGAGTGTATATATTATATATGACAAAATGTTTCCTTTCTAAACCTGTTCTTGTCAAATGATTATTATTTTCATCATAAAGCTCTATATAATAATAGTGATTTATATAGCGCCTCTTCCAGTAAACTGCTCAGAAGCGCTTGGGTGGGAAAATTATTTGTAGGACATTTTAAATAAGTGGGTCTTTGAATTAACAATTATAAAATTTACATTTTCCCATCTGTAGATTGTAAATATTTTCCGTCTGGTTTATAGTGTACAAATTTAACGATTTTTAAACCATTGTGGTGGAATAATCAATATTCAATGACGTTATGCTGTGTAAATGACATACTTTATTGCAAGTAAATACTGGTTCTATTATTTTCTAGGTTTTTCATTAGGATTAATCCGTTGGGATGATGCTAATGGTAACAATGCAAACAGTGTGTCTGGTGCTCCCGCCAAATGGATTGTATGACGACAACACGCTGATTTTCTACTGCTGTCGTTCTGACGGCCCATCAAGCACTCCCATCGACCTTCCCAACAGGAAACCTTTTTACCTTTTTAAGTATACTTCTGAGTGTCAACAGGTAAGGGGCATGAAGGTGAAAGAAGAATGGTTTAGGTGGAGTACTGACGACAGGCACGGTGACGATGACAGTTTTGTGTATGGAGCCCACCCTCATGTTACCGGACACAGTTCTGGTAGTGCTCTGCATAAGATCTACTATTGCTATTACTATTTGTAACAAACAGATTATCATGCTTCTTTATAGTCTGTAAGGAAAGTGGCAATGCACAAAAGTACAACAATTATTGGTAAGTGAAACTGAGTTGTAAAATGACAAATATGTTTCATTATTTTATAATATTTTGATATGTAGTCATCTTACAAAATGTCTCTTTGCTCCGTGTTCCTATTGTATAACATAAAGAAAGGCATGATAAATTGTAAATGAATACAGTGCCGCCTGTAAGTAAGTGAAACGCATGACATTGTGCCATTGCATCAATGTTAAACATCCTTAACCAAAATGCTTCTGGAAGGACGAATTCTCATCCGATGAGAGGAAAATATTTTGGGTCGTAAAGGCCGTTATGTACGGCATGTGGGATAAAAATAGCAGCCGATTTTCTTTGCTGTAGTTGGAGTTAGGTATGGGTCAAAGTCTTTGATAAGTAAGTGAAACGCAGGCCCAATGTTAAAACATAGGGAAGGGTGGTTCACTTACTTATCAAAGACTTTGACCCATGGTCACACAACCCTTTGAATGAGAATCCAGTTTTAATCACATTTAAATGGGTGTCAAGTTCAGAGTCTATTGACCTGAGGCTCAAGACAGGGGATTATAGCCAGCAATCAGTGCAAAACAATACAACAAGATTAAAATCTTGTCACCTGTTTCTTGAAAGAGCCTCATGAACACTGTCAAAGCAGAAGATATCAGAGCTGAGCCATGGACTTTTAGCCAAAGATATCTCAATTGAGACATTTTCAAGTCGATTTATAAACATGGAATTATTTATTTACTAAAACTTCATTGCAAGGGATATACCTGGAGAGGGCAAAATAAACGTATAGCCCTGTAGACGACAATATGCAAGGTAAGAGATCAAAATTCTCCTAAATCCATGTCAACACAGAAAACTTTGCCAACTTACCTTGCAACTTTGAAGCCATTTAATTCAGACTCAAAGAAGTCTGAATATGTACTTTAGCATAGATATAACCAACAATGATTACATAGACAGTTCTGCATAGTGTTATGTTGCTGACAACAATTAGATTCATAGTAGTTTCACTTTTTTTCAAACATGTGCTTTTCACAAGACATTGTTATGATCAAACAGGAAGTGGAACAACAGTGCCACCTTACCTACACATGACTTTGACCCATACCTAACTCCGACTACAGCGAAGAAAATGGGCTGCTATTTTTATCCCACTTGCCTCACACATCGGCCTTTATGACCCACTTTGTTTCCCTTTCATCCGATGAGAATTCATGCCTCCACAAGCACTTTGGCTAAGGATGTTTAGCATTGATGCAATGGCACAATGTCATTTGTTTCACTTACTTACAGGCGGCACTGTATGTGCACAAAACTTATTTGAAGTGGTAGTTTAGAAATTATCTTATTGCCTTGTGTTAAACCTAAAAAATATGTATAATATTATGTTTCTGAAATTGTACATGGAAATGTGGAGACTTTTAAAAAATCTATTTCTTTCATTACTATTACCAAGTAGTGATTCACAAATGGTCTGGTCCTGTTTTATGTTAGTTGAAATTATAAAAGATATCAAATGTGAAAAATGCTTCTTTAATTGCTCTTGCTAAATGGTGAATAATTAATTTCAAATCTCTGTTATCACTCTGTATAGTGTATATAACAAGTGGCAAAGGTATTTTCACCATTGTAAATAGAAATGTGCTGACTAAAGGAAATTGTTGATGTTGTTACTAATACAACAATACTTTTTAATTCAGAAAATGCCACTGCCATCCTGGAAGATGGTAATTCACAAAAGCTTGCTTGCTGTTTATGGCAACTGAGTTTTTACCATTTGTAAATTTAAATATAGTTTTTAATATTTTATAAATGGTAACATATTACTACTTGTAAATGGAAAACAAATGATTACTATGTATATATTTATGTGTGTTGCATACTCTAATTGCATTCATAAATTGAAATTATTTACTATTTGTGAATGTAAACTATAACAAATGTTGATCAAGCTTTCTTTTTCCTATTTCTATAATAAATATAGTTGTAGTGTTTTATTTTTCTTTATACTTGGCATTTCATTATGTATTAATCACAAGTAAGTGGAAGGAAAATTAGTTTTTTTTTTGTTTTTAAATTTTGTTTGAAAATCAATGATACTACGCTCCAGTTGTACTATTTTCCCCCACATTTCCATAGAAATTAGAAATTTGACATCAACCTATACTTCTGTTATAACCGCTGTCTGTTTATGTTTCTGTGTGTCTGTCATAGAACGGAATGTATTGACAAGTATATCAATATAACTACAACGATATGCCATAGAATGGTATGTATTTACAAGTATATCAATACAACTATAACAATAAATTAACAAAATGGACATACGCAAGTTTCATCTTTTTTTGTTGATTTTGCAAATAATTACAACTTAGTTAGAGGAAGAGCAGACACGATTTTGCTGCAAGTACCAATGGTCTATTTACCCTATGTATCTTTGGTGAGCTTTGAAGAGGGTAATGTAATAACTTGTGTTAAATGTTGGTCATCTGCTGGTTGGACATTTGGCAGCTGGCAGACAGACTGTTCTAGGACAAGCCTCAGCCACTATAATACACTATTATAGACTATTACTATTGTACATGACATTTTTTACACTTATCATCTCTTTTTCTAGAAAAATTGCTTTGATGACAATGCTTCAATGAACTTTATATCCAAAACCGTGGATCATAGAAGTAATAGAAGTAAAGACATTACAACAGTTTTTGAAAGAGAAATTTGTCTATAATACATTTTCGTGACATGGAAAATGATTTAAATATGGTTGTCTGAGATATTTGAAACAGGCATCCAACATAGGTCCAGGTGATCCTGCAATAGCTGGATTCGAATCCTGGACCCGGTGTGGTAGCAACCAGTGTCCAAGGACTGAGTGTCCTTTGGACCTTTATTCCTGGGAAATAATGTGATAGGACTATCTACACTAGGCAAGAGTGACCGGGTGGACAACTGGTCCTAGGAAAAAAGAGCAGGCATGCGGGAAGATGTGTCCTGTTAGGAGGAAAAATAGACTATGTCCTGGTTCAAATGGTCCGTTTCCAGTGTCCGGGACATTATATACTAGTAATAGTTGTCCATGTCATTTCTTCCTAGGACAGAATGCCCAGACCTTTGAAACAAAGGAACAATGGCCCTGAAAATTGAGCATTGCAGACAGGGTATCCTAGGATAGAACATCCTGGAATATCATTTCCTAGGAAAGATCATCCAGACACATTTTCCTGGGAAAATTGGTGAAGAATCACAGCACTGAGGACAGTCAGTCCTGGGAATGAATTGTCTTGGTATCATTATTCCTGGGATAGTATGTCCGGACCATAATTCCCAGGAAAATCTGTCCATAATGCACACATATATATGAGGGACAAGTGTTAATTACCAGTTATGAAGAGTCAGGACATCTTTGCATGATATCTCAATGCTACTGACTCTAAAGATATATCAGCTTTATATCAGCAGCAGCTGCTGTCAGAGGCAGCCATAATGATGAGATGAGAAGGCTGTCCACATCCAGGCACTCACTTTTCGCAAGGGTGCTGTATCTTACTGCTATAATATGATATCATATGATGGGCCTAATACAGCATATATAGGCCACTACTCACAGAGCACTGGTTTATAAGTGACAGTCATATTCTGTAACAAAAAATAGGCGTGAGAGAGAGACTGAGGGTGACAACCCTCCTACATTCGCCAGCAGGGTCTGATCGGTTGATATCAAACCTATAGTATAGTTGCTAAAATAAATAAATCATGAATTTTATATACAAATAAATTTTTTTTAGTTAATATGATTCTTTCGTGAAAATCACATTTCAACAATTATTCTATATCTTTTTTAATACTTTTATGTAATGACAGATTAATTTTAGTGAGAGGGGGTAAGACCATGTTATATTACCCACTCCCTCAGGCAAAATTAATATAATGGTCAAGAAACCATGTTCATAATGCTTGTGATTTGATCCGCAAATCAACTTGATAGCAGCCCGACAACACAGTCTGTGGCAGATCCAGGGGGAGGACCTAGGGGGCTTACCCCCCCCCCCCCTACACCACTGAGATGGAAATAACATTTTGAAGAAATTATGGGCAATTCTGACCCACAAATGTCGAAACAACGACCACGCGGGCCAATGAATCTCAAAACGACGTCCGGGCATCCCCAGGCTATGCTGTCTGGATCTGCCACTGACAGTATAGGTTGTCCATACAAAAAGAAAAAGCATCTTTACATTTATTATTGTAACTACTTAAATGATGTTGAGTGTTGTTATTTCATAAGTATAATCTTTTTGGTGCTCAGTGATGCATGACCTGTCTTCTTGTTAATTTACAAAATCATTCTCCACCCCTGGTTCGAACTCAGTATCATTTGATTTTCAGTCTATTGGCTTACCACTATGTTATGGGGGAGGCTGGGTTGAGCAGTGCAATCCACAGTTGGCATGAATCAAAAAAGCTATTTTTGTAACAGGAATGAATGTCCGTGGTCTGGGCATATATATGGACATTTACTACTAGGAATCAGGCACCAGGATTTTTCCTCCCAGGAATAAATGTCTGGATACTCAGTCCCAGGAACGAATGTCTGGATACATATTCCTGGGACAAGATGTCCAGGATACCTAATCCTGATAGAGTATTCTATCCCAGGAATGACTGTCCATAGGATATTCTTTCCCTAGGAACCATGGTCCGTTGGACCATGGTTCCCAAGGACCATGGTTCCCAAGGACATCTATTCCTTTCACATTTCTCAAATAAAAAGTTGCTGTCAGCTCTTCTTCATTGAATCAAGTTAAAAAGAGAGTAATGCATCACATCCCACATGCCATTTGAGTTGTTGTTTCCCCCACATAAATGCACTCAAAATAATATGTTTAGAAATGCAACCATGTTAGATAAGTGCAAGCCAGCCAAGCATTTTTACAACAATTAAAAGGACAAATGTTGAGAGAATTTCTTTTAACTTTTAACATCTGTTTATGTATGTGCGAAACATGCTTGCTGGGGCTGTATAGATGTATTATTTAAAAGAATTTCAACATAGCTACAGGAGTCTAAGAAGAGGCAAAAAAAAACAACAAAAAAAACACAAAACAAAACATCACTCTGAAGAATACTCCAAATAAATGACGCTGTCGATTGGCTTTTGATCCAGAGGTCAATGAAGATAATCGTTGTGAATAAGGCACTATATAATGCTGTATAATAAATGCTGTATTATTGTAGAGATGTCACAAGATGTCAAACGAAACAAGAAGACACAGTCAATTACGAAGAGGAAATTGCAATTACACTGACTTCCAAATTATTATGCAAACATGATTTTTCATGGTATCTCCAAAAGAAATATCACTAATCAGATATTCTGTCAAATAATGAAAAAATGTGCCATGGAGCCTTTATCCTGTCAATTGGGTCCAGTTGTTTTAAAATTTGGCGAGGAGTCATGGTAACTTATCTGGTTTTGGGGTATTCCCAATTATTGTGCAAGTGCTTGGAAAACACCCAAAATATCCCGGAATCCTAAAATGCCATCAACATTTGAAACACACCATTTTAAAAATGAAATAAACGGCCATCATTTCAGATATGGTTGTATTCATATCTGAATATGGGTCAAAATTTGAAAACCTTGAAATTTCAGCTGAAAAAAATTTGAAAATTTTTCGGTCCAGAAATGCTTTTTAAAGTTGGCATTGGGTAGGTCAAACAATCAGCTATCACTGCACTTTCATGTCCAAGGGTCCCAATACACTGCTGATCTGTACTGAGGTGATAAATACAGCTGTGATGTTTTTTGACTGTCTTTAAAATCACACTTATAAATGAAAAATCCTGATCACTTCGGGCTAAATAATCGATTACCAATGATTAGGCAGGTGACTTGCACATTTTGGTCCAAGTTCCTGGTCTCTAGCACCAATTATTTTTGAGATAATGAATTTTGGTCAATTAAATACCGAATATGTGCATCATTAGCATCATGCCTATAACTTGAAATCCGCACCACTTAGAGCTGAAGAATGTATTAACAACGTATGGGAAAGTGGCTATTCTGCACACATTGAGCTATATTTCAGGTCTCTAATGGAGACTCTCCATGACCAATAGTTATTGAAATAGGACATTTTCTTGAATGACAAATTTACAAACAAAAACAAAAATACTCTTTTCACCAATAGTTTGGATTCTGAACAATAAAAATGATCTCCACAACTCCCTCTAGTGCCCAATGTCTTTGCTGAGCCATATTTCAGATACTAGACAATGGTAAAATGTCACTGGCACCCCATATTTGATTAGTAATCTCAGAGAAGCATCAAACTTCATACTAAGCATTTCAGATGCAAGGAAAAAGCAAAAATGTTATGTAATATTCTGCTAAAACATTAATTGATAATTTATATTTAACCAATTTCAACCCCAGCAACAAAATTTTAGTGAGGTAAAGGCGATAAGCCACTTTTGACATGATGCTAATGACAGCGCGATGCTAATGATAATTAAGGCAAAAATCTTAGCAGGGACCAGTACAAAGCTGGCAGTCTGATAATATGTACATGCAATGACCTTATTAACACCAGACACATGTTCACAGTGATTTTGGTTCAGAAATATGCAGTCAAAATAGAGCAGGAAGGTGTTTGCTAATGACAAATTGAGATAGGACAACTGACATGCCAACAGAAATACTCTTTATTTTGGTTTACATAAATGATACAGAGCTACAGATAGTTCAGTTATTTTCTTGGGTTCTCAGACAATGTCAGACATAAGGTTTTCTCACAGAATTTGTGTACCTTTTATTTTTATTAAGAAGCAAATGAATTAAGTGTGATGCTAATGACGCAATATTGGAGACATTGACACAACAACCTCCTGCTCTTATACAGAATATTATTTCAGCAATTGGTAACTAGATTTTAGAAAACTGCCTGTCAAGTCTCCATGAATGGAAGAGTTTAATTTAATCAGGATCCTGTACTCGTTTTTGTGATACGATCTTTCAAAGAAAATGTTGTTGGAGACAGGCCATTTTCAGGGGGGGGGGGGGTGGTCACATCAATGCTATTTTTGGATGGGACAAAAATATTCTGCCACATATTTTTTGTGTTACAAATTATGCAAATATCCTTGTCTTTGACAAATGAGAACAAGGGGTCCTCCATGTGCCTTCCTGCCATGATGAATTATTGTTAAACACCGGAGACAAGAATTTCAGACTTACCAAATTTTGACCCATATATCATATTATTCTGCTGTATTGAAATAGCATTGGAATCACAACTTCATTGCTTTATTGCAATAAAAGACCTATGTCAGCTTTACAAAGTGTAAAAGCATCATAAATCTCATCCTCTGCTTTTCCTTAGGTCCAGAAAACTCCCCAAAACCAAAGTGCTATTTTACTTGCATAATAACTGGAAACATAGGCTGCGCAGCAGCAAACCTTCAGCGAATAACACCTTTAGAAGATTACAATAATATCATAAAATTGGTGCGTTTACGAAATTGCTTATAGGTATGCAATAGCGGTCAAGTAGTGGCCTTCCATTATCTCTATTTTTCCAATGATTCATAAAGTGTTATACGCATCAAAAAGCACTGCTAAATTAATTGCATAGGTGATTTGTTTAGAAAAATGCATTACTGTAAATGCAATAGTGGGGAAGTTTTGGCTCCGATATAAAAAAAATTCTTTTAAATATTTTTTCTCAATATTACAAAAACTATAAAATAGCCATCTGTCAGACCATGAAACGGCACAACTAGACAATACAAGCCACATGTGTACCAAACTTCATCCATGTATATGGAATAGTGACCGGATGTTGGGCCAGAAACAAAAATAATAATTTTTATGTTTTTTTCAATATTTGAAAAAGTATATAATATTTTCCATCAGACCTTTCAAAAGGCACAACTAGACCATATTGACCATATGTGTACCAAAGTTTATCCATGTACATGCAATAGTGAGCGAGTGTTAGCCCAAAAAACAAAAAAAATATGTTTTTATATCTTTTCTCATTTTTTCAGAAAGTATAGAATATCTGTCAATGAGACCATCAAAAGGCACAACTAGACCATATAGGCCACGTGTGTACCAAATTTCATCCATGCACATGCAATAGTGACCGAGCCTTGGCCCGGAAACGAAAATAAAATTATTTTTATATTTTGTTAATTATTTCAAAAAGTATTTAAGATCTATTCATCAGACCATCAAAAGGCACAACTAGACCATACAGGCTAAATGTGTACCAACTTTCATCCCCATACATTCAATAGAGGCCGAGTGCCGGGCCGGAAACGATCTATCCGCCCGCCGCCCGACCGCCCGCCCGGCGGACGGACAGCATTTTTACCCAAGTGATTACAATACCTTCTTCGAACTTCGTTCGCTGAAGGTAAAAATGGTGACGGTGTAGCCTTGTAAGGGAATGGTAAGCCTTGATGTAGGCATACTTAGGCAAAGTTTTGTCAATTGGCCAATTCTGTCTGACATCATTTCCGAAAAAAAAAAAAAAAAAAAAAACTCCCAAAAAAGACCACTCACACAGTTTCATTGGCTTTCAGATTCTTTGCATTGCCATGGCAACTGGTAATGTACACTTTGTGTCAGGATTCTTGTCATGAGAGTTCGGCAGAGTTACAGGAGGAGGAGGGGGCGAGGATCTTTCTCAGTTTGTATTGCTTTGTTCTGGATTTGATTGCTTTGTTCTTGTCATTAAAATCAAACAACTCACTCAATGTCTACTGTTCACAAGCTGATTAAACTCTATTTGCCAAAAATTGGGAAAAGTGTGTTTTCTTTCGGGCGTATATTTTAATTTTTTTGTAAGTTGGGATGATTTCGGCAAACGCAAACTTTGCGCAAGACCCAACAGTCCGAAAGTTGCGCCATGGTTGATTTCGAGCGCCACTTTAGGGCCAAGAAGCCAAAATATTCGAGATTATTGAAGGTAAGTTCTGAGACTTTTATTTTCCACATGAAATATAGACAACATAAATGCTGCTTAATCAGTCATAATCAAGTTGATGTGTCATGACTGATTTGCGATTTGAAAGAATCAGATTCACAAACCTTCAAAAAATGGTTTAGTTACCAAAAAGCAAGAAATACAAGTACCTTAAAAATGGTGCTATTGAAATTAATGTTTGCCTCTGCCATCTCATCATAAAACACGATCACAACAACTGCATAAAGTTAAATTGTTTTAAAAATGAATTTCCGATCACACAGTGACTATCATCTGAATGAAATGAAATTATTATGAATATTAACAGAGGAGATTAATTACAACATAAAGATAACAACAGAGAGAAACAATATTAAAGTTAATCTAAAAAAAACTGTGCAGATTCTTATTTCATCCAATTAAGATAGTTCAGCATCAGTGTTAGTTGGTCAGGACAACATTATATTCAGCTTCGTTAGTTGCTTCCAAAAATACAGATTGGGACAATAAGTGTGTAGCTTTTTGCCCACCATGAGAATATAACCTCTCTGGTATCACTGCACTTTGAACCAAGAGTCTTTCACGTATACAGTACAACCATCTTAAAATGGCTCAACATAGTGATCCGCAGTGATCCAGAGCGGTCCGGATAAAGAGTGATCTGTAGTGATCTGAGATGATATAACTCTATCTGTAGTGATCTACTTATCCACTTCTAGTGAAAATGAATCATGTTAATTATTTAGGATTATAAGTCAAAGAACAGATAAAACCCATCTATCAATTGAACATATTGATTAAGAAAACGTATGCAGAAGTTATTTGGTATAGAAAAGTAAATTTATTAATATTAATTATGGTTAATAGATAGATACATATCACACCAGATCACTCCAGATCAATCACTCCATATCAACTAAGATCGCCATGGATCACTACAGATCGATAGATAAGTGTCGATCCAAACTGACGAGCCATTTTATGATGGTTGTACTGTAGGTATCCTGCTTAACTGCCTAGTTGTTCAATACCATTTTTGCTAATTTGCGATGAGGCAATTTGAACTAAAATTTGCACATAATATGGTGCAGGAGATACAAATATTTCTTTGTTTGTTGGTTGTTATCACTCATATTCTAACATGTTGATGTATAACCAACCTTTTTTGGTTGATGCTTGACAGCTTCTGAAATTTAGCTATGCAACATGCATTGCCCTGAGTGAAAATACACTTCTAAGTAGAGCTAAAAAATAACTTGATTTCCTGACTTCAATTCAAGTTAATTATGCAAACTGATTGGTCACAACCTTTTGTTTTCTCCTTGAAATGTCCAAAACAAGAGGTTTGAAAAGTTATCACGTCACAGAAACAACCAAGTTTGAAAATTCATGTGACTTGGCTAACAAAGTTCCTAACTTACAATGAAAGTACAAGAAAACATTACTTTAGTTGCTTGACCTTGACCTACTATATTCATTTACATCTGAACGATCTTTGGTTCAACTAAGACATGACTCTAGGTCATCAGACTATAGGTCATTGGTCATCATCAGTCTGCCCTGCTTGTTTAGGCCACTTGACTAATGGGAAAATGTTAATGTTCTTTGACCTTTAGAACAAAAGGGCATCATTCATTATGCGCTATCATTTTTGGTCTCTGGCAGTTTGATTAAATGTCTGGTTTTTTTCACTCTTGTTTGGTACAACTGAAGTCATAAGTGCAGCATCTGTGATGATATATATCACAACCTAAACAACGGATTTTGCCATCTATTTTATGCTATTCAACAGCATATAACCCATTTAAACATTGATATTTCTACCATTGGAAAAGCCTGGATCAGATTGAAAAGCAATCAGAATATTCTATTTTTGGCCAAAATCGCAACTTAAAAGATATAGCTTTTAAAAGTGGAGTATGAGAATTCTCATTTACGGGGTTTCCGATGAATATATTAGACAATCATATTGCAAAATATCGACAAGATTTTGTTGAAACTCACCTACTCTTAGGTTTGTCTGTCTTATGTAAAGGATATATAAAAGAATGTGGCATACATTTTTTGTTATTAGTGAGACACCTAATTTTACAGGTGCTTTGCATACCTCTACTGCAAGAGGAATTTTGGGAGAGCTTTTAGCACTTCGGACGTCTCGTTGGTTTGCCAATCCCATCGAAAATGAGCATAGGCCTATAGTCTCAACTCTAATTTAACTTGTTTTGAATAACTTCATGTAAACTTTCATGACATAAATTTTTATGTTTACTAAACAAAAATGTATGTTTCTCCCGTGAATTTTACATTTCTGCAGTGATTGCAACAGCAGCAGCCTAGTTCCAGCCAGAGCGAGTGTTTAGAAAATATTTAGAAGACAGTTTAAGACCCTGTAGAAGGAACGAAGGAAGGAGTGATTTAATGTAGGAAGGGAGAAAAGGAATGAAGGTTGCATGGAAGAAAGGGACGACACTTACACCTAGATCATGACATCATGCATTTCTCCATTCGTGCGTATTGACATAGGAAGGAAGAAAGAATCTGACTGACCAAAATTAATTGTCGGACCAAATTATTCAAACTCTGAATCACTGAACATGTTAAGGTAAGGGCCTGTGAGGGTTACATGGTGTCACTTACACCTAGATCTTAAATTTATCCATTCATGCATATTGACGTAGTTTTCATCTTAAGCACTCTTCTGTACATATTTTAAGGAAGTGTGCTTATATGCGCCATCAATCTTGAGGATTACGTTTTCGTTTTGATAGAGCTGAGGCAATCAACAATTTATTGGGTTGTACTGTAGTTGGGTTCACAATTAATTATATACATTAATAGCTATCTTAGACATCTTCAAATTTCTTCATGTAGAAGTACTATGTTTGATTAAGTAGTCTGTTACGCCCTGAGCAATACCTTAATGGCTGGCATTCATGCCACGCTGTTTAAAATTGTGTCAAGATAGTCAGTTTTGTTAATTTTGTTAGTGTCAGTAATTAACTTCAGAAGTACGTACCCTGTCTACTCCTGAGAACTAGAATAATTATATAATGGTAGGCTGTCATGCTGTTTATAATTGTGTGGAGATCATGAGTCAAGCTATTTTGTTAATGTCAGTAATGACACCAATTTTGTAATGTCCTCTGAAGAAATTACATATACACATAGCAATGCAAAATAACAAGTTTAAGTGTCAAGGTTACCCATTCGATGATTAACTTTGTGTATCTTCACATGAGTGTATGAAGCTTCTATTTGAGTGTTGTACTTCCCTTATCAACTGCAGTGCCTAATAAACATGCTCTCCTACCTTATGTAAAAACGAAAAATAATGATAATTCTTGTTTATTGCCAAAAGTCTTTTTTTCAGCGAACGAAGTTCGAAGAAGGTGTGTACTATTGTAATCACTTTGGTCAAATGTTGTCCTTCGTCCAGGCGTCTGGGGGTACATGCATGTACATGGATGAAATTTGGCACACATAGAGCCTATATGGTCAAATTGTGCCTTTTGATGGTCTGATTGATGGTATTCTTTCCTTTTTGCATTACTGAGAAATATATAGAATAAATATTGTCTTCATATCTTGGCCAAAACTTGGCCACTATTAGATGTACATGGATGAAATTTGAGACACATATCACCTATATGATGTAGCTGTGCCTTTTGATATAGTGTGATCATGGAAGTTCGATATTCTTTTTAATATTGACAAACAATATTTCAGATTATTATGTTTTGTTTGTGGGCAAAAACTCAGCCACTCTTGCATGTACCTGGATGAAATTTGATCCACATATTACCTATATAGATATGATCTTTTACTGCCTTTTGATGGTCTGATTGATAGGTATTTGTAACACAGTTTGAAATATTTTGAAAAATTTTGAAAAATATCCACACCATAATTTAGCATCTTTGAAACTTTGTTGTTAATGGTTTACCTCAGCCAATCCTTCATCAATCACCACCAAATTTCCTCTACTGCACCTTGCTGCCGTTCTCCCTTGA
Source organism: Platynereis dumerilii (assembly GCA_026936325.1). Lineage (NCBI taxonomy): Eukaryota > Metazoa > Annelida > Polychaeta > Phyllodocida > Nereididae > Platynereis > Platynereis dumerilii. The sequence continues at coordinate 19,448,890 of JAPTHN010000014.1, read as the reverse complement.
AATAAGGCCTGCTATCCTTCTAACATACCTATATCCTCTGAAATCTGTCTTTATATCACGCTTAACCATCCAATCTCAACAAAACATCCATAATCTGACATTTTGCCCACAGCTTCCTCTCAGTTACACTAGGTGGCTTCCTGCATACTGCACAATTGCACCACCTGGCGGTTTTATCTTTTTCTCACTGTCACTCAACCTACAGGCATTTCATAGAGCCATATTTATGACATTTCTCCTCCATCAACACATTATGTCTGATAAAACTTTATTCTGCAGACTGGCAAATACCTCTCTCACTGCCATTTGACTTATTATCCTCTAGCACGGGTAAATCCTATAAATAGATAATAGACCTATTCCTAGAAAATCAGGTGCATCGCGACGCAGCTGTAAAAGAAAGATTAATTTTTTCCATCACAGAAGGGCACCAAAAGTGACTGGTCGAAAGTTAAAAACCTACAGAGAATGTAGAGTAAATTTGAATGAGATTAGTCAAAGAGAGTGACCTCCAGAGTGCTAACGAGATTGCATGAAATTCTTGGGGTAAGAGCAGCTGTGCTGCTGAAAATGGTCACTGCTGAAGGGAAAATGGTCACTGCAGAAGGGCCACCAATTAATTATGTAATGCTGTCCAGCTCATGTCTGTTCATGTTCTACGTCAAGTTTAATTGGAAATGGATTTAGTGAGCAAAAAACCGCGTCATGACAATGTAGCATAAATCAGAGGGCATCCATCAAAGCCAGTAGCTGTCCATGCTTAAAATGTGCATCACACGCTTTCATCAATGCATAAAAGCTGTGCCCTCATTAGCCCAAGTCAGAGGGTAATCAGGGTATCTATCAAAGTCATAGAATGATCAAAGTCAGTAGCTGTCCATGCTCTAAATGTGCATTACATGCTTCTTTGAATGCACCTGGAGACATAATTGGTGTTATGCAAGCTTAGCAAAATTAAACATCTATCTATACTAAATTCTATGAACCAAAAAATATTTTACCTGTAGAACAGCAAAATTTCAATTTCAATAAAATAATGGAGATTTATAGGTTATCCCATGGCTTGGGTAGAGGGACAATACTGGACAAGGGGGACAATATTGGGGAAATATTTCACAAGTCATGTTACAACATTTTTATATCATGTCATATTATCCCACTTTTTAGAACTTCATATTTCCATCCAAAAGTTGTATTTGAATGTAATGTCCCTCCTTTATATTCCAAACTCTCTCTTCCAAATTTCTGCATCATGGTCAGGTTAGATTCTGACCTATGAACATGAGACCCCCTAACACGAGAAACCATCTGTGCAATCTTGACATGGCATCACCAGACTTTAAGGTCATAGGTCTTCTTTGCTTGTTTTGGCTCCTTGACTAATGAGAAAATGTTAATCTTCTCTGACCTTTAGAACAAAAGCCATCAAGGGCATCATTCATTGTGAGCCATCCTTTATCTTTTGGCAGCGAGGTCTATTTTTGGCTCTCTGTCCCTTAGTTTTTGACTGCATGTGAACCTGCTACTTGAAATGTGACAAAACATTGGCTGCGAAGCAGCAAACCTTCTGCAAAGAACTTCACAACAGTTAATGTGGTATTCTGTCGTGGGTAGGGGAGAGGCAGGTTAGTTGAGACATTTTTCAGAAAAGCTTGCCTCCAAGCTGACGATGATATTGGAATGACGAATAGTCATGTGCATGGGGAGATACATTGTTCAAATATATGGAGAAACTTGACTTTCTCTGTTAGATAGTTTTTACCCCATATGGCGTCAAAGTAGGTCATGTCAAACGTATCAACTAACCCACCTGGTAAGGTTAGTTGATACACCCAGGTAGGTTAGTTGACACACAAAACCCTGATGGACAATGCAAAGAACAAGTCACATAATTCCGCCTTGGTTGGATACTATAAAACCATACGCCTTCACCGATCTGCTTTCTGTTCCCATGGATGCATATCTGCTACCATTGTGAGTCGGATCTGATGGTCGACCTGTTGGGAGGGGGAGATCTCATGATTATTTCAACCTAAGATTCATCTATAGAGCTTTTTGATGTAAACTACTGAGTAACATCTAGCATTTTGATTGTACTAATAGGTCAGGGTAGTTATTTTGACCAGGCCAGCCAACAAAACCCAACCAATCTGCTGTATCAACAAACCCATCCACTCGATTATGTCAGAAAACAGCAGGTCTCTGGACCACAGGTTAACCTAGGTCATCTTTGATGGCTAATAAATAAGCCTTTTCACACACCTTATCCATATACTAAGTTACTTTGAATCATCCTTCACTATAGCGAAAGAAAAAGAAAATGCAAGATTTCAGCACAAATTTACTCGGAACAGTGATTTTTGAATTTTTTGACTTTTCTCCTAAATCTTGATTCTGATTCTGCATTGACCAAGATGAGAAGACGTGTTTTTTTATTCTGCTTCTTACAAATGCCAACACTTTCTCAAATGATCATTTCTATGACCAGGAGGTGGGGCGTATCAACTAACCTTGCGTATCAACTAACCTGCCTCTCCCCTACTTCGGGCAGCAAGTGACCATTTTGATGGTGGAAGACAAGAAGACTCCACTTTGTTGAAGTTGTTGACAATTGTAAGAACAGTGACACCAACAAAGCTCTACTTTAAAATAAGAATTTGTTGGCTCTTTTTTATTATATGTGAAGCCATCTGGTGTTAACTAACTGATTGATTGAAGTTACATTGGCTGACCATTTGTGATCATAAAGGTCACTTGACTACCGTGGCGTCAGTGTAGGTGGGGCTGGTGGGGCATTTGCCCCACCACTTTTTGGCCAAAGCATAGGTGTTTTTGTGTTAACAAAATTTTAAGTTTCTGCAAGACGTTTTGAGTAAAGGCTTCAACCCAATTTGTCCCACCACTTTAAAATGAAACTGACGCCCTGCTTGACTACGGAGAAAATGTTGATTTCTCTGACCTTTAGAACTAAAACCATCAAGGGCATTGTTCATCATGGGCTAGCCAATGTCTTTAGGCAGTACTGTCTGGTATGTTTGGCTCTCTGTCCCTTTTTGTTTTTAACTGACAAGAAGCCCCTATAATACCACAGTACAACTCAAAATAAAGTATGACTGCCCAAGCAGGAGGGAGGAATCAGCCACTACTTTACCCTTTCACACCTTTTGGCTCCCCCCAAATCCCTTCCTACATTTAATTTCTTCCTGTAAACTACCTTTTAAAATTACATTTAATTTACATTCAGCCAACATCATTCAAACTCCTTCACCCCCATTGTGTTTCATTTCTTTGATATTGTGCCTATGTTTTCAAACTGAGTGAATGAATTCTGTTTGATAAAATTTTAATGCGAGTTATATGAGAGAAATAAAGAGACACAAAAGCAAGGCTATAACATTTCCTGCAGGACTGTTGTGTTTATCTGGGTCTGTCTTTATCTGTTTATTTGATTCATTTGCACCAGTGAATATAAATATATATGTGAATAAGGGGTTTTGTCAGGGGAGATGTAATTTCAGCCTTCAAGTACTCTAATTTTAGTCATGAAGAATAGTGAGCTAACTCGGTTGTCAAGGAGATGTCTTTACAGATTTTCAATTAGTACAATTCTACTCATGAAAAATAATGAACCAAACCATTTGTCAATGAGATGTATTTTAAAATTTTCAAATATTAGCCTACATTCCATTCACAAAGAATAGCGAACTATATGTAACTCATTTGTCAATGAGATGTATTTTCAGAATTTTGAGTGTTACAATTCTATAGACTAAAAAATAATGAAGCCACGCAGCTTATTTTCTGTAGGGGTCTCAAAATATGAGAAAGGCTGTATGTGACAACTTAATGGTACATCATTGCTTTAAGTACATTCTTGTGCAACTTTCCTGAAAATTTCATGACATTCTGTCTCATAGTTATTGAGATAGAGTTGAATTACATTGAAAAACAGGCATTTTTTCACCAAAAAAGCGTGACATAACATTTTTTACCACTTGAATTCTTTCAGTTTTACAAATTTGGACATATTCTAAGGCAATTTCCCAGCACTTTTTTGAATCTCCACATCCTCAGGCTTGATAAATCCATCAAATCAAGTATTTATATTTGCCTGTGTTGACATTATTGAGCTATTTGGATTCAAAGGTTGACTTCCAAAAATTAAGTAAAATTTGACACTTACTGATCTGGGATGCTATAGTGCCCCTTTGACATATGTCAGTTGAATCGTTTGGCCCTTGAGACCTAGTCTTATATCTGCTTACCCATTTTGGAGCTTCTTGTGGTTGTGGAAAATTTAGTTCACTAAAAAATTTCAATGAATAGCAGGGTAGGTGAATCCGTCGCAAGCGTAATGCCCAGAACACTTTGTAGTGCCACAGAGGAATAAAAGCTCCGTTTTAAATCTTGTTTGGCTTGTAATATTGCAAAATCTGTGTAGTATTGATAAACAATCAAGTAATCCATGTCCGCAGCTGGTTTCTGGTGGTAAAATACAAAAGGGGCTTTGTCGCAAGCGTAACGCTATGGAAAATATTGATCATATTTTCATGGTTTTCTTGGAAGGAGTAAAGCAGTCATTCTAGTATTACTTGTAGTGATAATCAACACAATAGTTCAGTAGTTGGAGTATGTTTCAATGTTTAATTATCAAAATTTTGCTCTTTGTGAAGCTTTCCTCAAAATTTTGGGCCAATTTGTCGAAATAGGCAATAACCAGTACAAATTTCACTTTTATTTTGAATTTACTCTTTCGCTTCATCCAGTTATTACTGATAATACATTTAAAATGGATTAGGGTCAAAACCAGAACACTTTTTTGACTTCTGTGTCACACAAGTACCCAAAATTGGCTTTTTTAGTGGAAAAATAGGCTAAAAAACACGCTTCTATCATCATTTGCTCTGTCCGTATTCATTTTGGTGGCACTTATTTGGTACCAACTCGAAGCCCACATTTGGGTGCATAACACAGGACAGGTGAAATCGTTTTAGAGGAAAATATGTACATCTGCGGAGAAAATTTGAACGTTTTTTTTTAAATATTGCGACAAAATTTCGAAAAATACTGTTTTCCTCATAAAATATTTCGTGAATTTGGATGAAAACAGCCATGGAGGCTTAAGAGTATATGAGTTTTGTCATCCAACAAAAAAATTAGATTTAATTTGATGATAAGTTACCATTTAGTCTACTTTTCTTTTACTGCCATGGAAATAAAAATAAATAAAATTTGGTAATATTCAGCTTTTATCAGCCATTTCCACAAACCATGGCAAAATGGTAAATACAGTTTCTAGAACTTAGACATGTTTGTTACAATATTATGTGGTCATTTGATACTTATAAACATTCTAAAATTTTGATGGTCATGTCACACTTTGGCTTCATTATTTTTGAACTAGGCCTTAGGCAAATTCCTTAGAAATACTTTGGCAGCAACACCCAAGCTCATCTCATTAAGAAAATGCAGAGCAGTGCTAAATTGCTCCCTACACCCGCATCACTCTCTCAGTATGCATTTACAATTTGATAGGAAAAGACAAAGTGCTTCTTACAGTCTCCTTGTCTCTTCAAACCAACATCTGTCAATTGCTTAACAACTTTAGTAATGGACTTGAATGTTTCTTACCGACATATATCTGCATTAGTGACATCAGGGGGTGATAGGCTGCTTTTTGAGTAGGAGCATTTGAATGTGAAGTGGTATCAAACTGTTGCTTGCTTGTCAGTACAAATGTAGGTATGGGCCAGCCTTGACCATCCTCACTTCTCAGTGTAAGCTCGCTGAGCCTGATACACTTTTTTGTGAAGTTGTAACAGAACGATTACCTCTCCTCTGGTGTGACATACATAATTAACAGTTTCAGTTCTCTCAAAGCAATTGAATGGATCGCTGAGTGTTTTGTTGTTTTCTGCTTGTTGTTTCAATCAGTTTCTTTGTAGATAAAAGCTGTTAAATGATTTGAAACGTTCAGAATTTTATGGCACTTATTGGCAAGGTGAGTGTTGATGAACCCTGCAACAGGTGAGTTGGGGAATACGGTTCAATTGAGTTGGGTTTGATTCTAGTTCTTGTCGTTACATCCTGAGCTGTGATGGACAGCAGTTTCGATCATCCTATCCTTCATTGTTGGCCCATGCCTGTTCTAGTTTGCTTGATACAGTGCATAAATGCAGGATATAAATCCCAAATCATCCTTCCATCCATTCCTTACTGCAATTTCAATTAGTATGAGTTGCCCGGCCAAGTTTTCCAGCTATCTACGTTGCATTTTAAACTAATCTGATTGGTGTATGAGCAATAAAACGTCCTTGAAATCTGAATGTTAAACTTTGGAAGCTGTGAAACGTGTAACAATTCTGCTTCAGTGAGCAGGAGAGTTTGGTTTGCAGATAAGATTAGCCACAAACAAGCACGTCCACTGTGCTTGACACACGTTTTATGGTATTCAAATTAGTTTTATGCCATGTAGTTCAGTGTCTCAACCAATCACATCCAGCACATTTGCTACGTTTTACTGTCTAATTGCCGAAACTCATACTTATTGAAATTGCAGTAAAACTAGCTGGCAGAAACTCGCGTGCTTCAGTTTATCATTCCTCAAATTCGATCTGAAGAAGCTGGCAACATACTGTAATAAGATCTGTAAATTTTTGTAAACACTTTATTTTACTTCAAGCTGCATCTATATGTTAGAACACAACTAGTTCAGACCAATTAACCTCATACTCTAAAAGGAAACATCTGATAGCTCACACCTCCTCAGGTCAGTGCTTTGTCGGAAGTGTTTAATGTCCACTATATACCACTGACCAGTTCAGCATCTACTCTAAAAGGAAACATCTGATAGCTCCCAGAGCTTGCTTTGAAGTGGTAAATGCCCACTTAATTCCACTGTGACCTTTTTGGAATACAAAAATTGCCAGTAGCAGCCTTGTCATGTGAGATCTATAAAAAATGAGGTCATTTTTTCCTGCTCTCTGTTTAAACTATATTTTCCGAAGATAACCAAATTCTGGATTGGCTGTTTGTTGTTTAAAATCAATATCCTCCAACTCAGTGACTGTCATTTGTGATATCTGATATAGTTTCTAACACTTTAATAGTTCTCAGCACAATTAAGAAGCCATGTTGCAAACTACAGATATGAAAATTCATTGTGTCCCAGGCCATTTTTTAAGCATAAAAGTGGTGGGGATTTGGCCCACCAGCCACTGCAAAATCCCCACCACTGACAGAGATTTGCCTCCCTCCCCCCCCCAGTAAGTGCCCTTTGATTATAAATTTCACACTAAAATTGCTAAAATGTAGCAATTCGCACGCAGTACAACTGGAGGTAAATCCATGAAATTTAAATCTATAATTCATTGAATTATTTATTTGTGAGAATAGTTCAATTTGAAATCTTTTCACCACACACGTCATGTTTCTATGACGCCATAGTAAAATGCCCTCCTCGGCCAAAATCCCCGCCACTAAAATTTGCTTAAAAAATGCCCTGTTGTGTCCTTTGTTGTAAACTGGATAATCCATATGACATGAGAGTGGCATCATGTTCTTTTTGGAAGAATCTGAATAGAACAAAGGCTCCATACGGAACAAAGGAATTAATTTATCATTTTCTTGCTTTTGTGCCATCACTACAGAATGTATGTGAAACACGAGTTTCTCATCATAAAGGCAAAGATGCATTTTACATATTCAATGTCTCTCTTAATTTATCATTGTGTGTCCGTTTTTTCATTATGGTATTCAACTAATCGAACTGGAACAAGTTTGTAAGATCCATATTTTTTATTGGATTTTTTTTTGCACCTAGCAGACTAATAAGAAGACACAGCAACAAGGTTTGTTTGTTTGTGTTTTACGCCTCTGCAGCGCCTTAGTGGGCTATATCGAGGCCGGCGATCGCCGTATGTTGATGAGGTGAGAAGACTGTGAGTCTGGCACATACCCTATTAATTCAGGGATGCTCAGGGTCTTTCAGTTACCCCAGCATAGAATACGGGATACAACCCGCCTCCATTTAATGTCCCATGGGCTCGGACTAAAGTGAGTTCCCGGGGTGAGATTTGAACCCACGCCCTCACAGCAACAAGGTAAAGGATCATTTAAACAGCTGTCAACATTGAACATGGGCAATTTAAAGCCAAGTACACTAACTAATATTGCTTACACAAATTCCTGAAGGAAAATGATAAAGTGACTTGTTCTGATTATTAAAATTAATCAAAATCAGTAGATCTCCTGGTTAATACACTCACTTTTCAAATTTTGGTCAAGTAAAAGAAGTAAAGATGGATCATGTTGTATTGTTATTATCCTCTGTCTATTTAATTGCTAAAAGTGAAGAGCCCCCTTGCTTGAAGCAAGTGATCTAATACAGAATTTTGACCACGTAGTATCAGTCACCAGGGAGGTCATCTGGAAGTAGCTAATCAACTTCATAATGAAATTAGTGTCAGAACACATGAGCACAGCCTCAAGCTGTTTAGTGGCCAGCTGCCTGAACAAGCAGGATGGGGCTACCAAATTTGCCCCGTACGTTAAACTGAGACATTATCAAAAGCAAAGATCAGGGATTAAGGCAAATGGGGATGGATTTAAAGAATGCTCAGCTTTCATGTCTGTTAGTCTATTGGGTTTTGAGCCAAGTAATTGGTCTTATCATGAGCTGTAAAGTTACTGGTTATTGATTTTGTCTTGTTTCTATCACTTTGCTTTGTAGAAGGTATAACATCAGGTATAGCACATTGGTATTCTTCAGCCGACATGTATTTTTCTTCTGGTTTACATGCAATCTATGACATCAAGTTGCCCATCTGATGGCCCTTGGAAGTGATATCACACAGAATGGATTGTACATATATATGAACAGGGGTGATGAATGTCTAAGACATCTTGGAAACTAGTAAGAGCTGAATTGATTGGTCTCTCTCAGATCTCTGCCTTCTATGACAATTGCTACATGTTGAAGCACCAGACTCAAATACATCTGCAAGGCATCAGAAGTTGTACTATGATTATAGTAGTGGCACACAATAAAATATTACTCTCTGACAGTATCAATGTCAATAGTGGATTTTTCGCTAGTTCTACCAAACTTACCTGGTTAGAATTACATTGTAAACCTGAATGTAAATAACTTACATTCAATTGTTGTAGTTATGTTCAAATTACTACAGTTTTGAGGCAAATCCTGAAGAAAAATGTCTGCAAACAAATTCTGATGCCATGAAAACCCTTTTTTATTGACAGTATGTTTATTGTTATGCTCTTTTGAAATTCTTGAATGTTTCAGAACATGGACATAATCAGTGACAAACCTATAGAAACTACAATTGTGACAAAATTAAATGAAGATATTCTACATCCACTATCCCCCTGTCCTAATTAGCCTACACTACCAAGTGCATGAATACAGGACGTGAAGCCCCAATCATCCATCCATCCATCTACATCCACCACCCTGGTTCGATTCTTTGCTTTGCAGGCAATCGCCTTCAGAAGGGTGGCATAGGCCAAGATCAGGACTTGCAATGAAACCACTGAGTCACCCAGCTGCCAAAAAACAATCAAGACAACACTTTTCAGAATCATTTCCTTCCATCTTCTGATCAAATCAAGGAAGTTTGTCTGTCTGTAGGAGATATAATCAGACTGTTAATCTGAAACCTGACCAACATGAGTAAATCTGTATCTCTGAATGACATTTTTCATCATATCAGTGAATAGACATATTGGAGGGGGGGACAGCAAGATTCGAGCAAAAGGCAAAAAAACTCGGGCTGATGATTAGATAAACACTATTGAAAATTATTGATTTACAGGCAATTTTACATGAAATGGTACTAAATCCGGATCTTGAAATTCGGGCAAATGTCGCTTGCCCCCGCTAAAAAACATGCACGCTGTCATATGCCTATGTATCAGTGTATTCTTTTTGTTGGTCTTCCGTATTAATGGCTCCATGAAGTGCATTTTCAATCTGAATTGACTTAAACTTCAGCCCATCTACTAGAATGTTTCTTGCAGTTTTATCTATGTGTTTGATAATGATGTGTGTGGGTGTGTGTCCGTAGGAGAGAGATTGATACAGCAACTTATTTTGAATGATACTCCACATCTTCTCTCTTCAGAATATAACATTCCTCAATTTGACATTTCACAATAGACAAGAATGAACCACGCCAAGATAAGTGAAGATTTCCTACAACATGTTGTCTATATGTCTGGCTACAAATTTCTGAAATCTCTGTGGAAATAGGTTGATTTACTGGAACTGCAGTGCATAATCTTTACACTTGTAAACCTCCAGGGAACAATATCCTGAACAAGTGTTAATTTATTCTATTCAATGACCACTTGACCTTAGCAGGATGAAATTCACGGAAACAATTTGCACTTCAAAACTACTCAGTCTCTCCAGGTAACGTGTTAATTAAATCAATGCCCTTGTTTTGATGAATCGTGTGTAGGGCTCAGACATTGATTTAAGTATTCCTGCAGAGTTAGCCAAAGTGGTTGGGCTTCTCTGTACACCATAAAGGGAATGGTAAAGTATCATGATCCTCAGTTCAAAATTTGGTATTGAGATTATTGGATGATAAGTGCAGTCTGCTTGGCATGGCTTTGCTATTCTCAAGGGTCAATTGGTACAACGAGGCAGGAAGGTGTCAATGTTGTACCAAGTACTACAAAACGCATGATGATGATGATTAGATAATTTACGGAGCTGTAGCTTTGTGACAAGAGCTTAATTTTACCAGTGAATTCTTCTTCAAATTGTTAGATATTGTTGGTAGAAACCATAACATCTGGTCGTCATAAGGCCTGCAGAAGTTGTAAAAGTTGACTAAAGATAATGAAGATTAACATATTTGCCAGGAAACGAAAGCATTTTTCATTATATGTAAAATGCAGTTGATTGCATTTCTTTGATTTCTATTCTGTTCATTTGTTAATTTGCTCATAGTTGTCTGAATAAAGGTTCGTCAACTTTCTTGACTTGCAATATTCTTCTTCAGCAAGTATGTCTAATGAGGCAAGTCTCCTTGAGTAATGATAGAATGGATCTGTTCAAGCATTTGCTTAATGTTGCATCAAAACTTGGCAGTATATAAGATGCAACTTCTTAATTTATTCATCCACATTCCCGAATTTTCTGTTGCAAAATTTTTTCTGATGCCAGAAAGCCAGAAGCTCTATCTTAAAGGTAAGTTGTCTAGACAAAGGGTTTAAAAGTTCTTGTGTGGCTTGAATAATTTACCTCAGGTCTAAAACCAAATCTCCTGTTTTCACTCTACTTGAAATTGCAAGTTGTGCAAATTGACAGAAATCTCTGACGCAAAGGCCAAACACCGAAGTTTCTTCAAAGTTGAAGTTGTAAATTTTTCTCTATGTTTCTTTTTACCTTCGGTGTCTCTTTCTTGCCCAACTCAAAAACTCAAAACTCATTTCCCGACTTTCCCTTTCACTCACTTATCAGTAAAATTATGTTTTCATAGATCAATTGAAATATATCTTTCGAAACTGCTTTTGTCACTAGAATAGCAATGACCTTTAAAGGACAAAGCAGTGTTTTTCACCAGATTTTTATATTTTAGCTGATTTCAAGTGATTTTAGTCTACATTGAGCTGGTAAGAGAGGGCATGGAAGGGGCGAGAGTATGAACTGAAGGCAGGGAGTAATTTTCGAGGAAATTGTTGGGGGGGGGGACATGCGGTGAAGCGGTCAAAATCGGCTGTCAGATTGGCAAATAAACCAAGTCAGTCAGGTTTTTACATTCATGTATTTCGAACTTTTTTATCGCATGGCAACCTGCCCAAGCAGAAAGGCGGGGGACATGTCTTTTAGAACTGCTCCTCACCAAATTGAGCCGAAAGGCCATTACCAATTTTTTTATTTCACTAAAAAAAGTGGGGTGGGGGGAACTTTTCATATTATGTCCCCAGGGGTCAAAAATGTGGAGGGGGGGGGGACATGTCGTCCTCCACCAAATTACGCCCATGAACATCTTCCTGAGAGCATGGGATTTAGGATAATTTTTGGAGTTTTACAACTTGTAGTGTAAGTAATATGGTTCAATTGGTTTGAGGATAGATGGCAATCAGACCTGTTACTTTGCATGCTATATGTATATTGGAAGAATTCTAAGGGATCTATGACATTGCTTGTTTGAAAAAGATGAACATTCCAAAATGTGACTTTCCGGTGAATTTCAGCTATGTCAAATTTTAATACTCCTATGAGCAAACTAACTTCTGAGGAAAGCCCTGCAACCCTGACAGACTGATCTATCTATAACAAATAAGGGATTTACAAAAGGCTTACTTGCAACTATATCTATAGCCAAATAAGGAACGGTTTGCGTAGCTTGCTTGAACAAACTAAATAATCATTCCGCTAATAAAATATCGGGTTAGGAAAGAAATCACAAACAAAAGGGTTGTTTCATTTTGTCGAACTCAATTAAACCTGCATTAACACACTGTAAACCCAGCTGCATTGTTTTTTGCGGCAGCTGCCGTTAAAATAGCAGCTTCTGATAAAAAAACTTTTCTACCACAAAATAGCACTTTTTTGTATTCATTACGGCAGCTGTCGTTAAAGTGACGCAGCAGATTTTACCGGTGACCTTCATCTCCCTATGGTTAAGTTTTTCTAAGTCAAAGATATTATTTCATGAAAAAGGTTGCGCAAATGTCCTTGAATTTATGGACAGTTTCAATGGGTGAGAGGAATTTGCCATAGTAATGTGTTTGTTACATGTCTAAAAGGCAAATTACAAGAAAGAAAAATCCAAATCATTCAAAGTCAACCGGTGTGCGGAGAGGAAGTCTGCATATTGATAAAAAGTTAAGTGAACAGGGTTCTTGCACACCGTAAAGCAACACTTAATCATGGTAATCCACTATTTTGAAAAGAAATGATAATGTTATGTTCATTATCACCACGATGTTTCATACGATTGCCGTTAAGTATTGTCGACGCCCGTGAACAGATTTATCTCGATGTATTTATACAATAAAACTCTAAATAAACTGAAGATATTTGCAAAAGTAACCTGAATATATATATGTGTATGTATATAAAATCATACTATAATATTTACATCATAGGACAAAATTTGACTTTCGTTCGAAAGCATTACAAGGTCCAAACATTTGTAAACTGAATCAAGAGGAAATACTCAAAGGTTTTGTTTTTTTCAGTATTACGATTCTATTCACAAAGAATCATTTTACGCTGATAAGTATAACAACACTATTCACAAGGAATAGTGAACTGATTAGCACAAAAGATTTGATTTCGTTGAATTGTCCTCAATGTGTGAAAAGGTTTTGGTAATATCCATACTCTTTACGTATTTATATATATATTATTGCTTTCTTTACATATATATATATTATTGCTTTCTTTACATATATATATATATTATTGCTTTCTTTAGTATATATATATTATTGCTTACTGATGTCTCAGGTCCATCTTGGACAAAGACCAAACAAAGACATTGGTGGCAACGCCCAAGCTCATCTCATTAAGAAAATGTAGAGCAGTGCTGAATTGCTCCCTCAACCCACATCATTCACTCATTATGCATTTACAATTTGATAGGAAAAGACAAAGTGTTTCTTGCCATCTCCTTGGCTCTTTAAACCAATATAGATCTGTCAATTGCTCAGCAACTTAAGCAATGGATTTTACTGTTTCTTACTAACTACCTACGAGAACAAAAGTATCTACTTTAGGAACGTCAGGATGATGTACAGTGTAAGCAACTTCTGAGTTGGGGCATTTGAATGTGGAATCTATAGGACTTATCCCCATTTACAACAGGTGTTCCAAATGAATTAAGGAATGTGACGTCAGCTCAGTTGGTACCCCTCTGTCTGCATGGGGTTCCAATCATAGGAAACTGGGATACGTTCAAGCCAGTGGGGTCATCTGGACCCATGTTGGACAGGAGATTCAGTTGATTTGCCCCCAGCTTGTGTTCTAGTTAGCCCGTACTGTAATATACTGCACAGTGCGCTGCATAAATAAAGGATGTAAAGCCCTGATCATGCATCCATCCCTCGAAACTATCTGGCTGAATTCGTATGATTCAGATGCCTCAATGGATTCAACGTTCAATTCTATAGGATTTTTTTATTTGCTTTAGTCTGTATTTGTCTGTCAGGCAGCTACAGGTTAAGACACATTTTCACTTACACACTAAATGGAAACATCTGATAGCTCCCAGAGCCTCAAGTCAGTGCTTGGTTTGAAGTGTTTAATGCCTAATTGTTTCCACTGTGACCCTTTTGGAATACAGAAGCTGCCAGAGCCTGGATGATTTACACATACTTTTAATTGACCCTACAGTTAAAAATGTCATTCAGTGAAATAAAACACTTACTTGATGATACAAGCTTTGACGCTGTCTTATTGTATTGTTATCTTCCTCTGTACATTTATTTGTGGAAATTGCAGACCCACCCTGCTTGAAGCAAATGATCCAATACAGAATTTTGACCACGTAGTATCAGTCACCAGGGACGTCATCTGGAAGTAGCTAATCAACCTCTTAATGAAATTAGTGTCAGAGCACATGAGCACAGCCTCAAGCTGTTTAGTGACCAGCTCTCTGAACAAACAAGATGGGGCCACCAAATTTGCCTAATACCTTAAACTGAGACATTATCAAAAGCAAAGATCATGGATTAAGGCAAATGGGGATGGATTTAAAGAAAGCTGTCAGTTTTCATGTCTGTTAGTCTGTTGTGTTTTGAGCCAAGTAATTGTTCTTACCATGAGCTGCAGAGTCACTGGTCATTGATTTTTTCTTGCCTATTTCACTTTGCTGTGAAAGTATAACATCTGGTACAGCACATCTGTATTTCTCAGCAAAAATGCATTTTTCTTTTGGTCTACTTGCAATCTATGGCATCAAGTTGCCCATCTGATGGCTCTTGGAAGTGATATCCCAAAAACATTTCACAGAATGGATTGCATATGAACAGGGGTGATGAATGTCTAAGACATCTTGGAAACCAGTAACAGCTGAATTGATTGGTCTCTCTCAGATCTCTGCCTTCTATGACAATTGCTACATTTTGTAGCACCAGACTCAAATACATCTGCAACTTCAACTAAAAGGTATCAGAAGTTGTACTAAGATTATAGTGGTGGGCCACTGGTGGCACATATTAAATACTCTCTGACAGTATCTTTGTCAATGGTGGATTTTTCGCAGATTTCTTCCAAACCTACCTGGTTAGAATTACATTGTAAACCTGAATGTATGCAACTTCCATTCAAGTGTAGTATTTATGTTCACATTACTACAGTAATAAGCCAATGAGGCAAATCCTGAAGAAAAATGTGTACAAACAAATTCTGATGCCATGAAAACCCTTTTTATTGACAGTATGTTTATTGTTATGCCGTTTTGAAATTCTTGAATGTTTTAGAACATGGACATAATCAGTGACAAGCCTGTAGAAACTACAATTGTAACAAAATTAAATGAAGATATTCTACATCCTCCATCCCCCTGTCCTAATTACCTGCACTACCAAGTGCATTAATACAGGACGTGAAGCCCATCATCCATCCATCCATCTACATCCACCACCCTGGTTTAATTCTTTGCATTTCAGGCAATGACCTTCAGAAGGGTGGCACAGGCCAGGATCAGGACTTGCAATGAAACCACTGAGTCACCCAGCTGCCAAAAAACCATCAAGACAACACTTTTCAGAATCATTTCTTTCCATCTTCTGATCAAATCAAGGAAGTTTGTCTGTCTGTAGGAGATATAATCAGAGTGTTAATCTGAAACCTGACCAACATGAGAAAATCTGTATCTCTGAATGATATTTTTCATTATATCAGTGAATAGACGTATTGGAGGGGGGGCAGTGGGGGGGGGGAATAGCAAGATTCGAGCAAAAGGCTAAAAAACTCGGGCTGATGATTAGATAAACACTATTGAAAATTATTGATTTACAGGCAATTTTACATGAAATGGTACTAAATCCGGATCTTGAAATTCGGGCAAATGTCGCTTGCCCCCGCTAAAAAACATGCACGCTGTCATATGCCTATGTATCAGTGTATTCTTTTTGTTGGTCTTCCGTATTAATGGCTCCATGAAGTGCATTTTCAATCTGAATTGACTTAAACTTCAGCCCATCTACTAGAATGTTTTTTGCAGTTTTATCTGTGTGTTTGATAATGATGTGTGTGGGTGTGTGTCCGTAGGAGAGAGGTTGATACAGCAACTTATTTTGAATGATATTCCACATGGTCTTTCTTCAGAAGTACTTGACACTCCTCAATTTTACATTTCACAATAGACAAGAATGAAACACACCAAGATAAGAAATCTTCATTGAAGATTCCCAACAATATGTTGTCAATAAGTCAAATCTCTGTGGAAATAGGTTGATTTACTAGAACGGCAGAGCATAATCGTTACACTTGTAACCCTCCAGGGAAAAATATCCTAAACAAGTGTGAATTTATTCCATTGAAAGACAACTTGACCTCAGCAGAATGGAATTCACGGAAACAATTTGCACTTCAAAACTACTCGGTCTCTCCAGGTAACGTGTTAATTAAATCAATGCCCTTGTTTTGATGAATCATGTGTAAGGCTCAGGCATTAATTGATTCAAGTACTCCTGCAGAGTTAGCCAAAGTGGTTGTGCTTCTCTGTACACAATAAAGGAAATGCACAAGGATCATTATCCTCATTTCAAAATTTGGTATCGAGATTATTGGATGATAAGTGCAGTCTGGTTGGCATGGCTTTGTTACTAACGAGGCAGAAAGGTGACAATGTCGTACCAAATACTACAAAGTGCATGATGGTGATGATGATATGATTGACTGGGCTATATAGAATTTTTGTGACAGGAGCTCAATATCACCAGCGATGCTCAAATTGTTAGATTTTTTGGAAAAAACCATAACATCTGGTCGGCAGAAGCTGTAAAAGTTTATTAAAGATAATGAAGATTAACACATTTTGAAAGTAAATTAAAGCATATTTCATTATATTTACCTAAAATTTAGTTGATTGCATTTCTTTGCTAATTTATTTTTCTGTTCATTTGTTAATTTGCTCATAGTTGTCTGAATAACGGTTTGTCAACTTTCTTGACTTGCAATATTCTTCTTCAGCAAGTATGTGTGATGCGGCAAGTCTCTTTAAGTAATGGTAGGGTGCTTAATGTTGCATCAAAACTTGGCAGTACTTATATAAGATGCGACTTCTTACCTTATTTCTAAATTCTCTTTCTCAAACTTGTTTCTGAAGGCAAGAACCTCTATCTTGAAGATAAGTTGTCCAGACGCAGGATTTAAAAGATCTTATGCAGCTTTAATAATTTACGTCAGGTCATAAGCCAAATCTCCTGTACATTTTCTCCACTTGAATTTACGAGTTGACAGAAATCTCTTACGCAAAGGCCACACTCCAAAGTTTCTTCGAAGTTGAAGTTGTGAATTTTGCTTTGTGTTTCTTTTCTATCTTTGGTGTCTCCTTCTTGTACAACTCAAAAACACTAATGAAGTAATTCGGAAAAACAATGCAGAAAAATTTGCGAGCGATCTGACAACCTGTGCTGACTCTAAAATGACCTGCAGCTTGCTGCTGGTCATAATTATTTAAGTTTACACCAAGGCTCATCATACACTCTATCTGAAAGCTAATGGTGAGGGTACAAAAGCAATATTGTTAAAATGTTAAATGAACGGGGTACTTGCACACCATAAAGCAATACTAGTCATGGCATTTCATAATTTTGAAAAGAAATGGTGATTTCATGATCATTATCACAAAGAACAATGTGGCAAAACTAAATTGCCCTTTTTGAGGAAAGGACAAATTGTTTGAGATGGAATTGGATGGTGTCTCAATAACATTGATTTATTAGTCTCAAGTCAGGCATTTTAGTTTATTTAAATGTGCGTTTCTGTTTTAAATATTGGTAAATAATAATGCTCACCTAAATTTACTTCTTTGAAATCAATTGACATTGCTAAACATCACTGTATGATTCAACAACAATAGATCACTTGCCCATGCCTCGCTGTTTTGTTGTTGTTGATACGAGCAATAGTTATGAGTATCAGACATGCAATGACATGGAGTTCCGAGAACACTTTTTTGTTTTTAAGAAATAATGATAATGAACTTGGCCCTTAACATTTGTGACAATAAAACAGAAAGTGTAACAGAAAACAAGTGCAAAGTCATTTGAAAACTCATTTGTCATAAAACTTTGAAGCAACTTGGCTTTCCATTACATGCTCTTTGATCTTTGTCCATATTTCTAAACAGCACAACAACTTTAAATAGTTGTTTTTTTTTAGATTATAAAGCATATGTAATGTCACCACCATGTATAGTTCAACTGTGGATGAAGTTTCATTTTACTTAAATTGCTGTCTTGTCTTATCTACATTATATTTCTTAATGTATCCAAGTAACAAAATAATTATTGTGGGTATTTTACCCACTTAAATGCAAACCATTTCACTCATCTGATGCAAATACAAACCATCAAAAATTTGTTTCTGGCATGTGTAAAGACATCAGTTCTTTGGTTTCAAATGCAGAAGCCACAAGGCAAAAGGAAACCTTGGGTTATCTGTCTTGAAGATGTCTTGCAAAACCGCATGGATTGTTCTGGTTATTGTTGCTTATGTTACAATTCTAAAGGGCAGCAAGACATTCAGGACAAGCAGACTGACTGGAAATTGATGGCATTGTTTGCAATTGACTGTGTCTAACAAGGATCTCACAATAAACATTATATTATATGAAATCTCTTAGTGCAAAGCATGGGTGTGATTTACATGTCTATGCCTTACATTGAAATCAAATAATTTTACATGAATATTGAAATTATTTGACAGGCAAACCGCTTTAAAACATCTTGTGTGTAGCAAAGAAGCCAGACTAAATTGTCTGCTGGCATGTGTAGCAGACATCAGTTCAATGGTATCAAATGAGGCAGCCACAAAGTGGAAGAAAATCTCAGGGATTTTTGTGTCAAACAGGAAGGATATTTCATGAGACACAACTTGGCTTTTTGTTGGCATGTGTGGCTTGCGGTGTTTAAAAGCTAACGTATGGGAAAAGCAAAAGTAAGTGAAACAAGGAATTCTACTGAAAAGACAATTGCAGAATTTAGAATGAAAACATTTATTCTTTGATTAGAGGAGGCAGCTTATTGAATAGTATGGGAAGGCAAAAGAAAACGAAACAAGAGATTCTGCTGACATTGATTGATACTTTATTAAAGTGATATATACATGAGGCTTATACATCACTACTAGGGTGGCTTAAAAAAAACGAAATTTTTAATTTCAAATCGCATACCCCTCAATTTTGTGTGGAATGGTAAAATAATCACAATGTTAAAATTTGCAATTTTACATGCAATTTTGAATCAAAGAGCACTTACTGCTGGGGTAAAGGTCTGTAAGTGGTGCGGATATTGCAGAGGCCGGTAGGCCGGTTCCCCACTACTTTAATACTTTAAAAATGGCCCAAGCAATTCCCCACTACTTTAATACTTTTAAAATGGCCTTACATCTACATCTATACGATACATTGAGCAGTCGTGGACGACTATTTTTCAACGGGTTGTGCTGTATGAAGGAATGTGAGAAGGATAAGATTCAGATAAAAACAGTAAGAGTAGAATAAAAGCGTAGGATAAAAACTCATCAGCTGTGTTCAACCCATCCCCTTTGACCTCCCCGGCAACCGTGGCGGCTAAGGAGCAAGCTCCACCGGTACAGCCTTAGAAATTTACTTTGTTGTATATTAATGTTTGTGCTATATTTGTTTTTGCCAACTTGTAACCTGTAACTTAAATAGTTTCCCAACTCTGTTGTATCCCTTCTCGTTGTTATTTGTAAATTATCACATTTTGTTAATGTATATAAATGAATGCGCTTAGCAACAAGAAAAAAAAAATCTTTCTGTCTATATCTATATTGGTTGACAAAAAGACAGAAAGATTGGAGGTAAGAAGCAAGATGACAGCAATATGAAGCGGTAAATGGTAATCAATGGGGCAAAAAGAGGGGTATAAAAAATATGACAGAAATATCAGAAAGTTTGTGAAAGACACAATAACTGCAAGGACAAACAGCCTTGTCCAGACATGTCTATCTGATATCAATTTTAATTCCATTCAACGACCTCTTGACCTTAGAAGGATGGAATTCACGGAAACAATTTGCACTTCAAAATTACTTGGTCTCTCCAGGTAACGTGTTAATTAAATCAATGCCCTTGTTTTGATCAATCAAGTGTGATGCTGGTATTGAAATTATTGGATAATAAGTGCAGTTCACTTAGCATGGCTTTGTTACTCTCAAGGGTCGATTGGAAAAACGAGGCAGAAAGGTGTCAATGTCGTACGAAGTACTACAAAGTGCATGATGAAAAAGAATATTGCAAGTCAAGAGAGTTAAACAACTATGAGCATGCACGAACATTAACAAATGAACAGAAAAAAAATTAGCAAAGAGATGCAATCAACTTAATTTTTGGTAAACATGATGAAATATGCTTTCATCTGCTTTGAAAATGTGTTAATCTTCGTTAACTCTAGTCAACTTTTACAACTTTTAATGTCTGAGCCTTACACATGATTCATCAAAACAAGGGCATTGATTTAATTAACACGTTACCTGGAGAGACTGAGTAGTTTGAAGTGCAAATTGTTTCCGTGAATTTCATCCTGCTGAGGTCAAGTGGTCATTGAATGGAATAAATTAACACTTGATCAGGATATTGTTCCCTGGAGGTTTACAAAAGTAAAGATTATGCATTGCAGTTCCAGTAAATCATCAATTTCCACAGAGATTTCAGAAATTTGTAGCCAGACATATAGACAACATGTTACTGTGAATCTTCAATAAAGATTCTACGGCGTGTTGTTGTTGTGTGTCATACATATCTAATTATGAAATGTCAAATTTAAGAATTTCAGCACTTCTGAAGACAGACCATGAGGAATATCATTCAAAATAAGTTGCTGCATCAAACCTTCTCCTACAGACACACGCACACATCATCATCAAACACATAGATAAAACTACAAGAAATATTCTAGTAGATCAGCTGAAGTTAAATTTAGTCCAGATTAAAAATTCACTTCACGGAGCCTCTAATATGGAAGACCAAGAAACATAATACACTGATATGATGAAAAATGTCATTCAGAGATAAGTATTTTCTCATGTTGGTCAGGTTTCAGATGAACACTCTGATTATATCTCGTACAGACGGACAGAACTTCCTTGATTTGATCAGAAGACGGAAAGAGGTGACTGATTCTGAAAAGTGTTGTCCTGATGGTTTTTTGGCAGCTGGGTGGCTGAGTGGTTTCAGTGCAGGTCTTGATCCCTGTGCCACCCTTCTGAAGGTCATTGCCTGAAATGCAAAGAATTAAACCAGGGTGGTGGATGTAGATGGATGGATGGATGATTGGAGCTACACGTCCTGTATTTATGCACTTGGTAGCGTAGGGTAATAAGGACTGAGGGATAGTGGAAGTAGAATATCTTCATTTAATTTTGTCACAATTGTAGTTTCTACAAGCTTGTCACTGATTATTTCGATCTGAAACATTCAAGAATTTCGGAAGAGCCCAACGATGAATATACTGTCAATAAAAAAGGTAATTTGTGGCATCAGAATTTGTTTGTACACATTTTTCTTCAGGATTTGCCTCATTGGCTTATTATTGCAAAATGTGACGTGATATACGTAATTATAATCAAATTGATATTGTCAACATTCAAGAGTACAATAAAATATACATCTTGCTGGAATATGCTAGGCAGAAGTCTGCAAAATATTCGCTCTTGACAAAGATACTACTATGAGACTCAGAGTATTTCAAAGGACATACCAAAAGAATCAAGGATCCATAATCAGAGTGCAACTACCGATGCTTTACACCTGCAATTGAGTCTTGTTCTATAAACACAGGGCCGGCTCCACCATTAGGCGATTTAGGCGAGTCGCCTAGGGCGCAGAGCAAAGAGGCACGTGCACGCGTAACCACATGAACTCACTTTTCTTGGCATAGTATTTAACACATAAAATGAAGGGCGAGAGAAATGGTATTCATTTAAGAATATAAATAAGACTTGAATATTTGCAATAAGTCATGCAGTTGTGTAAAGTTCAGAAGTACTGTGTATGTGATGCCATTTTAAATTAAAACTTAACTTTCCTGGCTATTTTTTCTATTAATTTCTCCTTATTCTTTTTGTTTCGAATTGCATTCCTCCTTGCTCTGTGACCCCTCCAAGGGCCCTCCTTGCTATGCGCCCCCTCCTTGCTCTACTCCCTCCTTGTTGCTCTGCACTCACCCTTGCTCTACGCCCCCTCCTTGCTCTCCACCCACTACTTTTGCACCCTCTTCTTGTTCTGCGCCCCCCTCGTTGCTGTCCACCTCCTCCTTGCTCTGTGCCCCTTCTTGCTATGCGCCCCTACTTGCTCTGTGCCCCCTCCTTGCTCTCGACCCCCTCCTTGCTCTGCGCCCCTCCTTGCTCTGCACCTCCTCCTTGCTCTGCGCCCCCTTCTTGCTATTCACCCCTACTTGCTCTGCGCCTCCTTCTTGCTCTGCGCCCTCCTCGTTGCTCTGCACCCCCTCCTTGCTATTTGCCTCCTCCTTTCTTTGCCTTTGCACCCCCTTCTTGCTATTCACCCATGCTTGTTCTGTGCCCCCTTCTTGCTATGCGCCCCTCTTTGCTCTGCACCCTCTCCTTGCTCTGCGATGGGGGTGGGGGCGCATCAGCATGGTGCTGCCTAGGGCGCATAATTGGCTGGAGCCAACCCTGTATAAACACTTGCCATAGAAGGCAAGGATCTGAGAGATACCAATCAATTCAGCTGTTACAAGTTCCCAAGATGTCTTTAATGTAACACCCCTGGTCATATGCAATCCATTCTGAGAAATTATTATGGGATATCACTTCTAAGTGCCAAGAAATCCGTAACTTGAAAGTCATAGTTTATAGGTAAACCAAAAGAAAAATACATGTTTGCTGAACAATACAGATGTTATACTTTCTAAACAACAAAGTAAAAGAGGCAAGAACTAATCAATGACCAGTAACTTTGCAGCTCATTGTAAGACCAATTACTTGGCTCAAACAGCCAATAGACTAACAGACATGAAAGCTGACAGCTTTCTGTCCTGCATTAATCCCCAACCTTTGCTTTTGTTAATGGCTCAGTTTAAAGTTTGGGGCAAAGCCCTATCCTGCTTGTTCAGGTGGCTGGTCCCTACACAAATTGAGGCCGTGCTCATGTGCTCTGACACTAATTTCATTATGAAGTTGATTAGGACTTCCAGATGACATCCCTGGTGACTGATACTATGTGGTAGAAATTCTGTGTTAGATCAGTTGCTTCAAGCAAGGTAGGTCTTCACTTTCAGGCTTCAGCAATTAAATGTACAGAGGAAGATAACAATACGATATGGTCATTGTTTACTTTGAAACCACTTGACTAAAATTTGAAAAGTGAGTGTATTAACAAGGAGAAAGAGATATAATGTTGCACTGATTTTGAATAATTGTCCAGAAGGAATTTGATTTCCCCAAGAGGGCATTTTTATTACTGTGTCAAAGAAATGGAAAGGCGTCACTCCAAAGATTTGAAATTGAAGCTATTCTCACAAATAAGTAGTTCAAACTTGAATATGGATTTAAATTCAAATTGAATCAATGGATTTGCCTTTGGTGGCACTGCCAATTTCTCTATTTTTTGCAATTTTACATGAAATTTAGAATCAAAGGGCACATACTGGTGGGGTAAATCGCTGTAAGTGGTGGGGATTTTGCAGAGGCCGGTAGGCCATTCCCCACTACTTTAATACTTTAAAAATAGCCCAAGCAATTCCCCAATACTTTAATACTTTAAAAATGGCCTGAGCAATTGTATTTGTTGTTTGTGTTATATTTGTATAGGCCTACTTGTAACCTGTATTAAACTATAAATGGTTTGCCAACTCTCTTGCATCCCGTCTTGTTGTTATTTTTAAATTATCACAGTTTGTTAGTATGATATAAATGTATGTGCTTAGCAACAAGAGAAATTAATTTCCATCTGTCTATATCTATATTGGTTGACAAAAAGACAGAAAGATTGGAGGTAAGAAAACGATGACAGCAATGTGAAACGGCTAATGGTAATCCATGGGGAAGAAGGAAGGGGTATAAAAAATATGACAGAAATATCAGAAAGTTTGTGAAAGACACAATAACTGCAAGGACAAACAGCCTTGTCCAGACATGTCTATCTGATATCAGTGTTTCTCATTACCTTAGAAAAACAATACAATATACCAAATTCATGCTGGAAGATTCATCCAATACATTCTTCATACAATCTGCTGTTGAGCCACCAAAAGCTACAACTCTCAATACTTTGCCCATCGACAAACTGCTACTATCAATGAAAGAAACTTCTTGCTTCTTCTGTGCTGCGGGTCATTTTTTTGGACATTGTGAGAAAAAGTAATAGAAAATGTTATCTAAAGGCATGGCAGAAAAATAAATGGAGTAGACAGGGAAATAAAAGAAATACTTGTATTGAAAAGAAAGTCTTGCATGCAAAGGATTAAGTTATCAAGGAATCGAACCCAACCCTAGAAAAAAAGTAAGAGCATCTTATTTCTTGGCCATAAAGAGGACGCAGATGATTTGATCCTCTGAATTGCTGACAATGACCTTCAGAAGGCAAAGTAGGTCTGGACTGAAACCACCCAGCCACCTGTCTGCCAAAACACCATCTTTAAAACACTTTGCCGAATCAGTCACCTCTTTCCATCTTCTGATCATATCAAAGTAGTTTGTCTGTCCGTAGGAGATATGATCAGAATGTAATCTGTATCTTGGAATTATACCTTTGATCATATTAGTTTATTTTACTGTTCTCATCTAACATCTCCATAAAGTGCATTTTTAAACTGGTCTGAACTAAACGTCAACCCCTATACCATAATATTTCCTGAGCTTTTTCCTATGTGTTTGTGTATATGTGTGCCTGTTGGAGAGCCTTTGAAAAATTGAGTTATATCTTCAGATGTGGAGGGCATTCTTCAATTTGATATTTCATAATTAGACAAGATTAGAAATCTTCATTGAAGATTCAAAATAGTATGATGTCAAAATATCTGGCTACAAATTTGTCAAATCTCTGTGGAAATTGGATGATTTACTGGAACTGCAGTGCATAATCTTTACACTTGTAAACCTCCAGGGAACAATATCCTGAACAAGTGTTGATTAATTCCATTCAATGACCACTTGACCTTAGCAGGACGGAATTCACGGAAACAATTTGCACTTCAAAACTACTCGGTCTCTCCAGGTAACGTGTTAATTAAATCAATGCCCTTGTTTTGATGAATCATGTGTAAGGCTCAGGCATTAATTGATTCAAGTATTCCTGCAGAGTTGTGGTTGTGCTTCTCTGTACACAATAAAGGAAATGTTCAAGTATTGTCATCCTCCGTTCAAAATTTGGTGTCGAGATTATTGGATGATAAGTGCAGTCTGCTTGGCAAAGGCTTTGTTACCCCCAAAGGTCGATTGGTACAATGAGGCAGGACCGTGTCAGTGTCGTACCAAGGACCACAAAGTGCATGATGATGATGCTAAGATGATTTACGCAGCTGTAGCTTTGTGACATTTAGCTTCATTTTACCATTAATATCTTCTTCAAATTGTTAGATATTGTTGGTGGAAACCATAACATCTGGTCGTCATAAGGCCTGCCGAAGTTGTAAAAGTTGACTAGAGATAATGAAGATTAACATATTTACTAGCAAACGAAAGCATTTTTCATTATATTTACCTAAAATTAAGTTGATTGCATCTCTTTGCTAATTTTTTTTCTGTTCATTTGTTAATGTGCGTGCATGCTCATAGTTGTCTGAATAAAGGTTTAACTCTCTTGACTTGCAATATTCTTCTTCAGCAAGTAGGTGTTATGAGGCAAGCCTCCTTAAGTAATAGTAGGGTGGAGAAGTTAAAGCATTTGCTTAATGTTGCGTCACAAATAAAGATGCAACTCCATCTTAACTTAATCTTGCTGAATTCTCTGTCGCAAACTTTTTTCTGATGCCAGAAAGCTAGAAGCTCTGAAGCCACAAGCTCTATCTTAAGGTGGCTCTATACTCGTGAACTTTCCGAGATAGGATTTCTCAAAAATAGTTTGGAGTGGTCCAAAATATAGTTTATAGCAAAGATATGAAAAAAAAAAGTGGTCGCTACCAGCCTTTTAAAAAAAATATTTGAGATTATGCACCAGAAAGTCAGTTCACCCAAACCTGAAAAACTGAATTTTTTTCTTAAATTTTTTACTGTGAAGTTTTCCCTGCTATTCGGTGGTCATGCATCCCATATTATGCAATGAAGCATGAAATTAAAGAAAACACTTGAAGGGAAAAGCTGATTGCAATTTCAAAGAGATATATTTAGTTTAAAGGACTTTCCAAGGGTCTCGGAATAAAAGTTTTGATTTTGACAATTTTTACTTTTTTTATAAACCATAGTGCCAAAAAAATTTTTCTAGATAGGATTTTTTAATTCTTTGTCATTTACTTCCAAAAATACTGGGGAACAATATGATAATACAGACAACCCTTCCTACCACACTTGAAATTGACATACAATTTAATTTTTATTACCAAGTCATTTTTGAGAAATTAAACCTGCTTGAGTAAAATCGCATGTAAAAATGTTCTATTCTGAGTATCTAGCTGAAACTTCGGCTACTTGTAGTACTCATCATAGCGCATCTAGTGCTGCAAACGGGAAGTCTCTAACCCTAATAGAAGTGGCGCAATTTGCAAACGAAGCGGCCAAAACTTGAAATTCTCAGAATTAAAAAAAGATGACAGCAGAGATCAGCTGCAATGGTGACATTACGATAGATAGGGCCTGCCTGGCTGCGCGGAAATATGTGCATGTGACGTAATTTCGTGAGTAGCGAGCCACCTTAAAGGTAAGTTGTCTAGACGAAGGATTTAAAAGATCTTATGCAGCTTGAATAATTTACCTCAGGTCTAAAACCAATCTCCTGTATTTTCTCCACTTGAAATTGTGAGTTGTACGAATTGACATAAATCCCTGACGCAAAGGCCAAACATCGAAGTTTCTTCAAAGTTGAAGTTGTAAATTTCGCTCTATGGTTTTTTAATTTTTGGTGTCTCTTTCTTGCCCACTCAAAAAGCACACATATAAGATATTCTTAAAACACAATACAAACTTAAGTTTACGCCAAACTCAACAAACACTGTATCTGAAAGCTGAAGGTGAGTGTCCATGTGCAATATGGCTCAATTTGTTTAAGAACTGCAGGGATTCAGCTCTATGAAACCTGTTACTATACATGCAAAATGTTTATACCATTTGAAGAATGCTAATGGATCTGTCTTTGCTTGGTTTAAAAAGACAGGCTGTAATGACACATGACCCTTAAAACAGCAAAAAATTCATATTATATACTAAATTGTACTTATACTACGATAAAATTAACTTCCGAGGAGAGTAAAACAGTGATAAGGGTCTTTAAAGGCTGGAAAAAATGTCAGCTGCCGAATATTTAGGAATGGTTTGCACAGTTTGAACAAACTGAACAATAGCCCAACTTCTAAAATATCACAAGTGGTCAGGAGAGGAATCATGAACAAAAAGGTTATTTCATTTACTCAAGCTAATTAAACTTGCATTGATCGCCCCATAAGTTAAGTTTTGCAGTCAAAGGCATTTGTTCATGAGATGGTTATTTTTGCAAACATCCTTCAGTTTATTGACGGTTTTAACAGGTGATGAGAATTTGCCTCAGAACTAATTGGTTTGTTACATGTCTAAAAGGAAAATTACAAGGGAAAAAAACTTAAATCATTCAAAATCAACAGGTGTGCGGAAAAGAATTCTGCTTATCGATAAAATGTTAAATGAATGGGGTACCTGCACACAATTAAACAATTCATAGTCATGGCATTTCATAATTTTGAAAAGAAATGGTGATTTGATGTTCATTATCGCTACAACAGTGAGAAGATTATCTGGAATGAGCACTATAAAACCACAAAGTATTTGTAACTGCAACAGGGAAGAAATGTTTTAAATGTTACCTTTTTTTCAAAGTATTGAAATAACTGGCTGCTTTAAACTGAAATGTCGAATTTTCTAATTTTTGCTCAAATCAAAGATACACCGTTAATTCGCAACGAAGGGCATTAATAAGCAAAAATAATGGTTGGATATGTATTTGCATGGCAGAATTTACAACTTGTATATATTGACATTGGCAGGCTTCTTAGGCCTAGAAGGATGAAAGAGTGCTCAATTAGGCAAAGGATGAGTGACCCTGCTGTCCAACAGAAATCTGGCATGTATGGATGAGTGGGCTTTATCACTTGTATTTGAGCACTAGGTAGGCTGAATAGGACCGGAAGAGGAAACAACAATGAGGCAAAATATTGAAAGAGCAGTCCAAAACACAGGGGCTTCTAAACCAGTGTACATTACATCAACTTATTATAATTATTGAATTATTTAATGAACATGCATGAACTTGGTTTAGAAGCCCCTGTGGTCAAAAATAGGTCTGTTGGTCTGTCTAGCTGTCTGTCTGTCTGTCTAACCGGAGGTTTGTTTCAAACCTGGTACCCAGCAATTTGCAGCTCAGGATATTACCACAGACCGGGAACTGAAATAACCTCCCCCTTCTGCTCAAAGTAAGAAGAAGAAAAAGAAAGAAAATAAAATTATTACGTAAATGATGAATTATCTCATTAGAACTAGATTAATTTAAAAAAGAACAAAGTGGCAGAACACCTTGGCAAAATTAGGTCGTTCTTAAGGGATAACTGTTTCAGATGGAATTGGATTGTGTTTATATTTATAACATTGATTTGTCACTACCGAGTTCAGGAATTATAGTTAGGCCTACTTAATTATATTTCTCTGATTTATAGGAAAGTATCAGTCTATAATAATGTTTACTTCAACTTACTTCTTTGAAGTCAATTGACATTGCTAAACATAATAATGTTTACTTCAACTTACTTCTTTGAAGTCAATTGACATTGCTAAACATAATAACGTTTACTTCAACTTACTTCTTTTGAAGTCAATTGACATTGCTAAATATAATAATGTTTACTTCAACTTACTTCTTTGAAGTCAATTGACATTGCTAAACATAATAATGTTTACTTCAACTTACTTCTTTTGAAGTCAATTGACGTTGCTAAACATAATAATGTTTACTTCAACTTACTTCTTTGACGTCAATTGACATTGCTAAACATAATAATGTTTACTTCAACTTACTTCTTTTGAAGTCAATTGGCATTGCTAAACATAATAATGTTTACTTCAACTTACTTTTTTGAAGTCAATTGACATTGCTAAACATAATAATGTTCACTTCAACTTACTTCTTTAAAGTCAACTGACATTGCTAAACATAATAATGTTCACTTCAACTTACTTCTTTGAAGTCAACTGGCATTGCTAAACATAATAATGTTTACTTCAACTTACTTCCTTTGAAGTCAATTGACATTGCTAAACATAATAATGTTTACTTCAACTTACTTCTTTGAAGTCAATTGACATTGCTAAACATAATAATGTTTACTTCAACTTACTTCTTTGAAGTCAATTGACATTGCTAAACATAATAATGTTTACTTCAACTTACTTCTTTGAAGTCAATTGACATTGCTAAACATAATAATGTTTACTTCAACTTACTTCTTTGAAGTCAACTGACATTGCTAAACATCTCTGTATGATTCAACAACAATAGATCACTTGCCCATTCCTCTCTGTTTTGTTGTTGTTGATATGAGCAATAGTTATGAGTTTCAGACATGCAATGACATGGAGTTTCGAGAACACTTTTTTGTTTTTAAGAAATAATGATAATGGACTTGGCCCTTAACATTTGTGGCAATAAAACAGAAAGTGTAACAGAAAACAAGTGCAAAGTCACTTGAAAACAGATTTGTCATAAAACTTTGAAGCAACTTGGCCTTCCATTACATGCTCTTTGATCTTTGTCCATATTTCTAAACATGCACAACTTTAAATTGGTTTTTTTTTTAGATTATAAAGCATATGTAATGTCACCGCCATATATAATTCAATTGTGGATGAAGTTTAATTTCACTTAAATTACCATCTTGCCTTATATACCTTGTATTTCTTAATGTATCCAAGTAACAAAATAATTATTTTACCCACTTAAATGCAAACCATTTCACTCATCTAATGCGAATACAAACCAACAAAAATTTGTTTCTGGCATGTGTAAAAGACATCAGTTCTTTGTTTTCAAGCCACAAAGCAAAAGGAAACCTTGGGTAATCTGTCTCGAAGATGTCTTGCAAAACCGCATGGATTGTTCGGGTTATTGTCGCTTATGTTACAATTCAAAAGGGCAGCAAGACATTCAGGACAAGCAGACTCTGTGGAATTATACTGACTGGAAATTAATGGCATTGTTTGCAATTGACTGTGTCTAACAAGGATCTCACAATGAACATTACATTATATAAAATCTCTTAGTGCAAAGCATGGGTGTGATTTACATGTCTATGCCTTACATTGAAATCAAATAATTTTACATGAATATTGAAATTATTTGACAGGCAAACCGCTTTAAAACATCTTGTGTGTAGCAAAGAAGCCAGACTAAATTGTCTGCTGGCATGTGTAGCAGACATCAGTTGAATAACAGCAAATGAGGCGGCCACAAAGTGGAAGAAAATCACAGGGATTTTTGTGTCAAACGGGAAGGATATTTCATGAGACACAACTTGGCTTTTTGTTGGATTGTGTGGCTTGCGGTGTTTGAAAGCTGGCATATGGGAACGGCAAAAAAGAAAACGAAACAAGAGATTCTGCTGAAAGGGCAATCGTAGAAAGGCAGAAGACACATATGGAGACATGCATTCCTTTATAAGAGGAGGTAGCTTGTTGAATAGTATGCAAGATATTCTATTGATATCATGATCTTGAAATCGCTTGAAATTTCGCTTGCCTTAACAAGGAAGAATTGCATTGTGATATGGCTATGTGGAAGATGGTGAATAAAGATTACCCAGACTACCTTACCAACATAGCTGAAGAAGTTAACTGTGCATGTACAACACCCGGATGGCAATCCAAAGAAATATTTATGTAACAAACAGTCACAAAAGCTCCTTGAAGATGAATGGTGCAAAGGTGTGGAATTCATTGCCAACCAATATCAGAGACTGCGATAATTATAAAATCTTTAAAAGGATGGTTGTTAGACACTTACACATGAAATCTTAGTTTTTAACTCAAACATTTTGAACTGTTTTTATGACTATATACTCCCGCTGCTTTTAAATTCTACTTAATTGCCAAATTTTATCACTGCATTAATTTTAATTTTATTGGTGTCAGTATTATGTATAATATATGTGTTGAAATTCGTTTATGAGGGCTCCAAAGCCAAACCAGTGTATTGCTGATAGTTGGACTCTATGTCTATGTCTATGTCTATACTGTTAGAGAACAGGCCAAGTAGGCACTTATGTTCAGGTTGCTGCCGATTTGGTTGCACGGTGCAAATTTAACAAGTGCAGGGATGACCCTCTCCACGTGAACCCTAGGGAACAAGTAGAACAAAACACCAAATAAGTAATAATTATAAGTTTTAAACAAAAAATAATTTTGTGAATAGATATATATAATTTTTCATAAAGAATGTACAGTATGTACAGAGGTGATGTGGTTTTTGAATTCTAGAACACGGCTCTTGGTAGTGAGTCTGAACCACTTCCAAGGCGGGGTCGATTGTAAATATCACGGGGAGGTACCATGACAATTTCATTGTTAATAACGGCTTTTGGAGGTTTGATTTAAAGGAATCAGGGGTGGGTGATGAGATGATTTGGGCAGGTATGATGTTCCAGCATCTTACAGTGCGTGGAAAAAAGCTATATTTGTAGCAATCGATATTCGCGGATGGTAATGTGAATTGATGAGGGTGGTAACCCCTCGTTATTCTATCGAATAAAACTTGTCAAACTTGTCATAATTATATTGTTTCTAAGGTTTGTATGCTTGCCTTAGGAGGTTTATTTATTGTTTTCTTGTAGTATTTCCATTCAATGCATAATTTCAAACATATCACTCATTTTTGTTTTGAAAGGCAGTATCAAGAAAATACATGAAACTAAAGTATGAATTTGATGTTTAGATCTTGACTAATCCTGCATTTATGACTTATCAAAAGCAACATAAATTCTGATGAAAAATGCAGTTACTCATGGCTGAGTTATTTGTAAATTGATTTTACAAGGATACTGAAAGATTGGAACGCAAATACGTTTAAAACATCTTGTGTAGCAAAGAAGCCAAACTAAATTGTTTGCTGGCATGTGTAGCAGACATCAGTTCAATGGTATCAAATGAGGCAGCCACAAAGTGGAAGAAAATCTCAGGGATTTTTGTGTCAAACAGGAAGGATATTTCATGAGACACAACTTGGCTTTTTGTTGGATTGTGTGGCTTGCGGTGTTTAAAAGCTGATATATGGGAAAGGCAAAAGAAAAAGAAATAAGAGACTCGGCCCAAAAGGAAATTATAGAACAAGAGACAAGTATGGAGACATTTACTCTTAAATGAGAGGAAACAACATTAAATTTTGGTTGTTTATTTTTACAATTGTATTGTATAAGTTTGTATTTTTAACTATGATTACTTTCTTGGTAGTCCGCACATCTGAAAGTACTTCGACGATTGGTTTGATTGCTGGTCTGAGTACTAATTACTATTGGTAGGTACAATGTATTAATTTGCAATATGCCAGTTATCTGATATCAATGTTTCTCATTACCTTAGAAAAACAATACAATATACCAAATTCATGCTGGAAGCTTCCTCCAATACATTCTTCATACAATCTGCTGTTGAGCCATAAAAAGCCGAAATTATCAATACTTCGCTAATAGACAAACTGTTACTATCAATGAAAGAAACTTCTTGCTTCTTCTGTGCTGCGGGTCATTTTTGTTGGACATTGTGAGAAAAAGTTGCAAAATCAAAGAAAATGTTTTCTAAAGGCATGCCAGAAAAATAATAGGATAGATAGGAAAATAATAGAAATACTTCCAGGAAAGTTATCAAGGAATCGAACCCAAGCCTGAAATATAAAACAAAAAACAAGAACAACAAATATCTCAGTTCTTGGCCATTTAGTGCAGATAACTACAGACTGCCTAATATAAGGATTCTTTTGAGGATATTGGGGAGAGAATATCATTGAAAATTGGAAATAAATGAATCTATTTGTGTTGTCCGTTGGTAAAAAATTGAATCCCATATAAAACAAGGTGGAAACCTCTCGGGTTTTTGTTATTTGTGGATTTTACAACAGATGGCAATAATAGCTAGTCTGCATTGCGAAGGACTTCAGTACAGATAGCAAGTTTAATTTCAGTGGCAGACCGGATGATACTGGAGGGGAGGGGGCAGGTGATGTGGATTTTACTGTATAGGCCTACGAAGGCTACGATGTGGTTTTATTTTATTTTCATGTGGTCAGGGGTGCTGGAACAGGGGGGCAGGGGGGACAATTGCCCCTCCTGCCCTAGTCCAAGGGGGGCAGAGGGGGCAAGGTGTGCCCTTTTGATCTAAAAAAAACCCATAATTCTGCCTGATTTTAATAATTTTTGGCACATTATTCTGCCTTATTCTAGTAATTGTTGGCACAAATTAGTAGTTATATATCAAAAATTATTATTAACTCTATTTGAATTTTTCACGTGAAATTGGCGCGAATATGATTTGCCCTTTTTCGTCCGACCCCCCCTGCCGCCCGCATTTCCTTCCAGCTACCTCTGCATGAGGTGAATAAACCTTTTTTTCACTGTTATACATGTGCGGAACCTCTTTTTCATACACCCTGTCCTCCAAGTGTCATCTGTTCTTTAGTCGCTCTTAGTGATAAATCATTCAGCTGATATATACACTGCAGGCCAAAAGTTTTGAAACAGTAGGTTGCTTGCCATTGGATTAGTGCTACGCAAATTTGCTTGTGGGTGCAAGGATTCTTATCTGATCAGAAGAAAATATATTATAATAGGAAGTGGGATTGTGTAGGTATTCTCTGCATGATTGGCACACAATTTCCTTTGTTGCTCAGAAAAATACAGATGAGTCAAAACAAGTGGATACAACATTCTCTTCAGTAACAATGGCGATGGCTTTGAAACAGCCCTATTTTTGAGAGCAACGTTTGAAATTTAATGCTATTTTCACTGATTTACCTCTCATAATCCTCTTCATAATATCATTGGTCGATTTAAACATAATCAAATGAGAATCTGAGTGCTCAGAAGCTATTAAGTGTAACGCTATTGCAATGGCAAGTATTAAATTTGCTTGATGCCTTTATAGGGTATATAATTTCTTACCTGTGTGAATATATGTTGATTAAATATGTCATTGTGATATGTGTGTATAAATTCAAATGCTGTCTCAGATAAGTATGTGTATATATTTTTATCCATTAATACGTTAATTGAAGAAGCTTTGTATACATTTTTTGGGCATATGGGGGGAGGGGGTGCACCCACCTTCGGGTCATGGCAGAAATTCTGCTCGGGTGCCCTCCAGCACAACATTGTAAATATTATACTTTATACTATAAATGATTGAACTAATGTATATATATTGTAAGTACATATGTTGTGTAAATAAATTTATCCAATCCAATCCAAATCAGCAAAGTGTTTCCCAACTTTTGGTAAGCAGTGGAGTTCTTCTCATTATTGTATTTTTTCACATTCTGTGTTGTCTCATATCTGATATAATACAATGGAGAATCAATAACAAGTTGGCTTTCATTTAGATAGCTGTTCCACTGAAGGACAGCTATCGACTCGAGGCAATGGTTTGCAATCAATATTTAGAAACTCCGACTAGGGTTAAATCCATGACTGTTACATTTTATTGTTGAATTGCTAAATTACATTTCACTTAAGATTTGTTAATTATTTTGGACCTTTGAAATACATTGTATATTATTTGACAGTCAAAAGAAAATTCAAATTCAGTTTATTGGACCATTATGTAATACATGTACATGAATACTGTATACACATTTGGCTGGCTGAGTCAGGCTGACACCAGGTGGGGTATTTGTCACTTGCAAAAAAAACATATATATATCAAGTAAGAGTTCAAAACCTATCCATTCATAATTGCATTAATAGCTTCAAAATTTGTTATTTTATATTTTACAAAAATGTGTTATTTCATACATGACAAAGTTATGATATATGTTAGTCATATCTCATATTTTAGTTATTTAAAAAATTGATGACAAGACAAAGATATGTGAGATGAAATGAAGTGAAATGATGTCGTCTTTTTACCTCCCTGTGCTGTAGATCAATCACTTTCTCATATGCAGTCTATCAAATAAATCTTCAGTCTCCTTTTAAATATGTGCAAACTGCATAACTTTGTGTAGCAAGCAAGGATATTTTTCTTCAGGATGGTTACTTGTGTTTCAATTCAATTCTATAGATAGATCGATTTCACTGATATAATTTGTTGTCCAGTATTCTCTCATGTAGACTGTTTGACAGTTTGTCTCATGGTTTAAGCTAGTTATTCAACATGGGATCTGGAATATGTGTTTATCACACCTCGGGCCAAAGCCCTCGCTGGTTAAACCACATATTTCCTTTCGCGGGGTGTATAACCTATGCATGTCGCATCAACGAGTCTATAGAACATACGATAATTGGTGATACGATATTACCTTGGAACAGTATTGAATGGCTATTGAACCCATTTCTTGTGCAATGAATTTGCTGCACCATTGCTTTAATCCGTTTTGATGATAAATCGCTAGTGGTATACTCGTAGCAATTACAAGATTCATATTATATGCCGATATGGATTATCATAAGAAATTAATCCATTTCCCTAATCCCTATTGACAGGCCCTTCATCCACCTCCAAACAATGATTATCCCATTATGGTGGTTCACGACCCCACTTGAGGAGCTTTCATCCACAAAGATTGCTTCCCTCTAATTAATTGCATCAGGAAGGCTGAGTGTTAAGGGCTATGTACATTATGGAAGGCTGGTTAGAATATTTAGGCAGGTAGACAGGTGGGCAGATGGATAACTAAATACAAAGTAAGACAAGGCTACATGGATGGATGGATGATTGGGGCTTTAAGTCATGTATTTACAGTATGTATGCACTTGGTTGGTTAGTTATGACAGGAGGAGGACACATCAATGAAGCACAGGATGATTGAAGCAACTGTCCAACATATATTGACCCGGCCAGAGCTGGATCTGAATTTGTGACCATGCAAGCGATCTGCAAACCAGCACACTGTCACTCAGCTAACACCCCCTCTCCAGACAGGTAGATACAAAGATATATGCGAAAGGAGAAAACATGAATGTAGAAGGTGAAATAGACAATGAGCAAAAGGATGAAGCAGAGGTAGATTCAGGGAACGTAGGTTAGAGAAGTTTGATGATTCATAGATACATGTATGGCTGCATTAGGGTGGTCCAAAAACACTTTCTTCTGAATTTCTTTGATTTGAAACTTGAATTGTGATGTCATTTGGATAGAAGGTATTGTGTAAAAATTTCAGAAAAATCAATTGATATTTAGAGGTGGCACAAAGCCGTTGAAGTTTAACATGCGATTGCCCATCGCCAGACCTCAAAATCATCGGAATGTGCAAATCTTGCTATAACAGCATATTATTTTGATCAAATATCCTTTTCCTTAGTATGTACAGGATGCCCACTGCTTTACTGATGTTCTGTCTGACTTATAATGCTTCGTAGCAGGTAAGCATAGATTTACATAGGTTAATTATCAAGCCTTTTTTCATAAAAACAGGCAAATATTTCACTTTCTACAAATA
Organism: Platynereis dumerilii; assembly: GCA_026936325.1. NCBI lineage: Eukaryota > Metazoa > Annelida > Polychaeta > Phyllodocida > Nereididae > Platynereis > Platynereis dumerilii. The sequence continues at coordinate 19,411,880 of JAPTHN010000014.1, read as the reverse complement.
ATAAATAAAAGATAACCCCCAGATATTACTTTGCCATGCCAATTTTATCATGTACTAAAAAATCAGGAAAAAATATTAACTTCTGAGAAAGATCTGGGAAATTGACCAATTTTTCAGTCGCGCCAATGAGGAATTACATTATAAACTTCGAGGGCTTTGTGCCACCTCTAAACGTTAACCGATTTGGTTGAAATTTTGCATGTGACTGCTTTACTTATGTGGTCATCAATTTCCACTTTCAAATTGGGGGTTTAATGAGATTTGATTTTTCCCATTGGAATGTGGACCACCCTAGGCTGCATGCATATTGAATAGGGTGATATGGCCCGTTTTAATGACTCTGTATGCTAATAAGGACATGAGGGTAAACAGCTATGAACAGCGGTTTTGCGACTTCCGGTCGACAGAGAAAGACGTCGTTAGGAAATCCTCAGTGAAAATCTAAAGAAAAGTAAGTTAAAAGCCGATAGCCAGCGAACATAACATAGAATATAAGAAACAGAAAAGCATAAAAGACAACAGAGAAAGAAGAGAAGACAATTTGATAGTGAAAAACAACAGAAAAGCCACATAGAAGAAAGAAAAACGGGCGGCGGCCCGCATTATCGCCCATAGGGAAAACATGGCGGACGGAGACGGCAAGGAAAAGGAACCAAAAAGAGACAGAGAAAATAGAACAGAGAAAGAAAATATAGAGAAAGAAAATACAGAGAAACTCAGTGAGCACGAAGACAACAATATGGCAACTAGAACAGGAGAACAAGATAGAAACAACAACACAGAAAAAGCCCATCACAGACAAGAACCACCCACAGGAGAAGAAAGCGAGAGTGAAATGGACCTAGGCAGTGAGATAGATGACAGAGTCCTAGACACCAGCACAGATACATTAGCAGAGACAATGAAAGGGTTATCAACAGCAGAGGAAACAGATGAAAAAGAGGAGGATAACAGAGAACCCGAAAAGAGAAGATCGAGCAGAACCAAGCACAAAGTTGACTACGGAAAATTATCAGGAAAACAAGCAAAAGGAAACAAGAAGAAACATGAACAATACAGACCAGACATGGACACCAGAATAAGCCAACTCAAGAAATCCAACCAGGAACTGAAAGAAGAAAATGAAGAGATGATAGAGAGAATCCAATACCTGGAAAGAGAGATAGATGAAAAAAATGAAGAGCAGACCCAAGACAGAGAGAAAATGGAAGAAGAATTCAAAATTATAAGAGAGAGAGAGCAACACCTACACAGACAGAACATAGCAGCAAGAGCAACAGAAGAAGAAAATCTAAAACAGATCAAAGAACTCCAAGAACATATCAAGAAAATCACAACAGAGAAAACAAACACAGACGAAATAGAAAAAATACAGAAGAAACATGAAAAAGAAGTTGCAGCCCTAGAGAAAGAAATAGAAGAACTCAAGTATGAAAACCAGCTGCTCATTCAGTACAATGAAGAATACCGTGAGTACATCGAAGAGACCAACCAGAGAAATGAAGACCTGGAAAGAAAAGTGAAACGCCTAAAGGAAGAAAGCAAGAGAGCACAAAAGAGACAGACAGCAGAAAACACAAGAGAAGAAAGACCGAAGAAGAAAACAAAACAGGATGCATCAGAAGACCAGACAATGAGAGAAGAAAGAGAACCTAGGCCAATAAGAGATGAACTACCACCGAAGGCATCGACCAGCAAAGCATCAGCGACAGCAATACAAGATAGTGAAGAAGATGATGATGACAGTGTAAGGGTCACATTCGAACAGAAGAACTACGAACAGAAAAAAACCACAGAACAGAGGAAAACACTCATAATGGTAGCAGCAGAACCGAGCGGAAGTAGGATCATGAGACATCTAAAACAGAAAACCAGAGACAAGATTTACAGAGAATGCCCTAGAACAGGAACAGTCAACGAACTAGAAGAAACACTTATGGCAGAAGAAGGACTAATTGAAATAATGAAAGTAGATCAAATTATCATCATACAGGGAACTAGAGATATCACCAGAGGAATGAGTGCAGGGGACCTGTACTACAGACTGACAACATTAGCGAAGAAGATCACTAGAGAAACAATGACGCAAGTCCTCATCAGCGAACTCCCAACAGCAGAAATCAGAGAAAGGGGCGAAATAGAGAAATTTAATGCAATGCTAAGGACGAAACAGCCAGAGAAATATACAGTGAAACTGGACAGAATAAGAAAACTAACAGTGAGAGAAACAGTAGAAGAAGACGGCAAGAGCCTAACAGAAGCAGCAGCAGAAGCCATAGCAAAAGACATCGAACAACAGGCGATACCCCCAGCTGCAGTAGCACACCTAGTGAAAGAACTCCTGGAAGCTACATCAGAAACAGTAGGCAGAATAATAGGGAAAGAAGGAAAGAACAGAAGAAGCCTAGAAGAAAACTACAATATCCACCTAATAGCGCATAACAGTACAATAATAGTAAAAGGCAAACCTGCAGACATCAGAGCAGTGAAAGAAGAAATCCGAGCACAGATAGAAGAATACAGGAGATACAAAAACCGAGGATACTCTAGGAGAAGAGAACACAGCCCCAGCGACTAGACAGAGAGTAAACAGGTAAAATATAAGAGAAAAACAAAATAAAAAAGAGAAAGAGAACAACACACTAATCAAATAAAGAAATAAATAAGAGTAAAACCAATCACAAAAAAATAAATAAATAAAAATTGCAAGCACTAATAAACTATGCCTATTACTAAAAAAACGTATGCTTATCTTTCAGAAGGAACAGCACAACGAACAGGAAAAACGACAGAAACAGAAAAAACCACAGAAATAGTAAAAATCATAGAAAACAGAAGACCGCAAAGAAAAGCACTTGATGACCTGAGGGACCCACAACTACACGACAGTATAAGCACAGAGATGGCCCAAACAGAAACAAGGCACAGAAACATCCGAGAGGACGATAACAATCATGAATACCAAGGTAAGACTAGAATAAGAAGGGGTAACAAAAATAAGAAAAATAGAAAATACCTCAATATATGGTATAACAACATAAACGGTATTATATCCAAAAAAAATAGCCTCCAAGTACTACTAACAACAGATCAACCACACATTGTAATACTGACAGAGACAAAGACAAACCAGCTACCCCCAATAACAGGATACAGATGGATAGCACAGAGCAAGCCAAACAAAGCAGGAGGAGTAGCTATAGCAGCTAGAGAAGATATAGCACATAATGTCTCGGAAACGGAAGCAGAGAAGGAAGAAGGCATGGAACTAATATGGGTCACTATGAAAACTAATAATATGAAAGTCTACATAGCAGCATACTATGGAAAACAAGAAGCAGAAAAAAGAGAAATAGTAGAAAACGAATACTCGACACTTACTACCAATATCATAAGACACCAAAACAAAGGACCAGTAATAATAATAGGAGACTTCAATGCCAAACTAAAAGTAGACAACCAAGGAACCACAATACAGGAAGAAAGCAACAACGGAAAACTACTACAACAGATGATGGATAATACAGGGCTAAAACCAGTATCGACTAAACCAAACATAGGACTCTGGACCAGAGTAAACAGAAACAAAACGGAAGAAAAATCAATAATAGACTACATAATAACAGAAAGAACCATTGCAAGGAACATTGAATACATGGAAATAGATGATAAGGGAATAAGAAGACCATCAGGCCTACATGAAACCGACCACAACACCATCACCATGAAAATAAAGATCCCAAGCAAAAAAGAAAAAAGAGAGATAACAAGATGGAACATAAAAGAAACCACAAACTGGGAAAAATATAACGAAATACTGCAGAACAAAACGACACCAGGAAACTACGAACAACTACAAGATAACATCAAGAAAACTCTGGAAGAAGCCATTGGAAAGAAAAAAATAATAATGAATAATAAACCCAAATTATCAACAGATGCAAAGATGCAAAAGGCAGAAATGAAAAGAACCAAAAGAAAGTTTGAAGAAGAATGTAAAAGCAACGGCAATAACAAACACAACATATACCAAAGCCTAGTGAAACAAACCATCAAACTGAGGCAAATAATACAAAGAGACGAAGAAGAAAGGATAACAAAAATTGCAAAGAAACTTGCCAAGGAAGGAGGAGTTAAATCAAAATACTTCTGGAACATACGCAAATCACTAATGAAAAAAAACCACGAAGAGTATGACCTAGTCACAGAAGATGATAGAATAATCGAAGACCCTATAAGAGCAAAAGAAGAAATTGCCACCTATTTCGAACAACTATACCAAGCAAGACCGCCTAAAGAAGGATACACAAAATGGACAGAACAAATAGAAAACAAACATACGGAGATAGAAGATGAAATGAAAACAAAGGAACAAATTGAGCAGATAACCGTGGAAGAACTAAAAACAGCAATAAAAAAACTAAAAGACGGCAAAGCGACAGGCCCCGATGAAATCCCAAACGAAGCAATAAAGAATCTAACAGACACAAACCTGAATAACATGAAAACTATAATGAACAAGATTACTGAAGACATAACCATACCTGAAAGCTGGCTGACTAGTAATATAATAAGGTTCTATAAAGGAAAAGGAAAACGAGGGAAATGCTCTTCAGAGAGAGGAATTACACTAAGCAGCAATGTAGGAAAACTATATGAAAGAATAATCAACGAAAGAATTATTAAAAACATTACAATAACAGATGAACAAGCAGGTGGAAGAAAAGGAAGGTCGACAACAGAGCACATTGCAGCCATCACAACGATCATAGACAGAAATAAAAAGAAAAGAAAACCAACATATATAACATTCCTAGACGTCACTAAAGCATATGACAAGGCATGGAACAAAGCAATAATGCATGTAATGTACAAACAGGGCCTACAAGAAAAGATTTGGCTTATAGTAAACCAACTGAACCAAAACCTGACAGCAAATATACAAACAAAATATGGACCAACTAGAGAAATTAAAATAAAAGACAGCATTAGACAAGGAGGAGTTCTATCAGTGGTACAGTATGCTCTATTAATAGATGAGATCAGCAAAGAAACATGACAGAACCTACAAGACCAGAACCAAGAAATTAATACACTCCTATGGATGGACGATATTGCACTGATATCAAATAACATAGAAGATATGGAAAAACTACTTCAACAAACTAACGAAATAGCAAGCAGATATAGGATAGAATTTAGCCCAGAAAAGTCCAACATAATACAAATCGGAAATGACCCACAAAATCCCAAAAAAGCACACAAATTCAAAGTAGGGACCCTACCAATAGATTATACAAAAAAATACAGATACCTCGGATATGTATTTAATGAAAAAGCAAACCTATCAGAACATATCTCAACAGTCAAAAGCAAAAGCGAAATAGCATACCAAACAATAATCAGCCTTTTGGGCAACAGGGAATTTGGTAATATCAGAATGACGGCAGTATGGAAACTACTAGAAACATGCGTGATCCCAGTAATAACATATGCTAGCGAAACATGGAATCCAAGTAAAAAGGACAGGAAAACCCTAAATGGCATACTCGATAACACAATCAAAAGAATACTAATGGTCCCTAGAAGCACCCCAAGAGAAGCAATATATATAGAAACAAACATGATGGATATCGACAGTATAATAGAGAAGAAGAAACTAAACATGTACTACAGGATTAAGAACAACAAAAACAAAATCAACAACTTCCTGACAAACGAAGGGGACAAGACGGCATGGCTGCAGAACACAGAGAAACTAATGCAGAAGTACAACATCAACAAACAGGAACTTATTGCAATGAAAGAAACCAGAGCAAAGAAATATATAAGGAAAGCAGTACATAGAGAATTCAGAACAAACTTATTCACTAACACGGAACAAAAAAACAAAATTAAATATCTAACAGGAGGGTATGTAGGAAATGAAAAAGCGAACTACACAAACGACTTGAATAGGGAAACAACCAGTTTAATATTCAAAGCAAGAACAAGAATGCTGGACATCAAAACCAACTATAGAAACAAATATAAAAATGACCTAACATGCAGACTATGTAAACAAGAAGAGGAAACGCAAGAACATGTATTCTCAGAATGTGAAGAAACAGAAAGGATGAACATACGCATAGACAAAGACCTGCTATTTGCAAGAAGCACCACAGTAATTAAAAAACAAGCAGAAAAAATAAAAATACTCATGCAAACCCTGGAGAAATGAACCACTAACAAATAATAGTGCAAACTAATATTAGGAAAAACAAAAAACATAAAAACAAACATAAACAGAAAGAGCAGTGACTTCTACTATTAATGAAACTTTTCTATTACAGAACCAACAACAGCAAAAGTGCAGCCCCCTCACATCAGAGGTTGAGCTACCCGGCGACCCGGGGTATACCAGCACAACGAGAGAAGAAGAAGAAGAAGAAGGTGGAATTAAACCTGGTACCAAGCAACCAGAAGCCCAGACCATACACGACAAACTGAGCTAGTACCCTTATTCAATGATTTACGAGGCAAACATTAAATAAAGATATTTTGATAAAGGACAAAATAGGCCTGGTGCCCAACTTGAAGCCCAGACCATGACAAATTGAGCTGCTCCCTTTTATTCAATGATTTAATAGGCAAACAATTAAAAAATATTTTAATATAGGACAAAAAAGACTATTTAAAGAAGAAAGAAAGAAAAATCATAAAGATACACAAAACCAGACTTGCGTCGCATATCTACAATTTACACCAGCCTAATGGATTACTAAGCACAGCAGTTGTTCTCTCTGTTGACATTGATTAAGACAGGACCTGATGTACGAAGATTGATATTCCAGTTATCCCTCTAACGAAGCGGTAAAGTACAGACACAACTTACCAGGGGAGGATCCAGAAAATTCCGGTGGGGGGGTCTATCGGGCTATCTTGTTGCGGAACGCATAATTCGCGACATAAAGCCCCTGAGCGCTGATAAAATTTACATGTAAAAGTATATAAATTTTGGTCTGGTGGGGGGGATGCATCCCACCCATCCCCCCCCCCCCCCCTGCGTCCGTCCCTGCAACTTACACAGTTGTAAAACAAGTTGAAGATTATGCGATTCATTAGTGTCAAACAAGCAAAACAAAACATGGAGAATGACAGAGCAGAGCATGGTTTAGTATTTATCACATCTTTTCATGAGATCTACAGACTCGATTTTTAAACCCACTGGTTTAATTTTGCAAGATGCCTTTTTTCGTGTGATGAAAGCAGTAACTGTTGTCCAAAGGCTGTATGAGAGGATGTATAAGAAAATTGTAAAATAAGCAAGAAAAACCTCTACAAAAAAATTAATTATGTCTATCTACACTCTAAAAAAATTCAGACAAAATTGGTTTCTTAGATTCAAAATGGTTTTTTGAAAAACCAAATTTCAATACAAAAAACCAACATGGATTTTTTAAAAAATCCATGTTGGTTTTGCATTGAAATTTGGTTTTTCAAAAAACCATTTTGAATGTAAAAAAACAATTGTTGTCCCGACATTTTTTTAGAGTGTAAGAAGCAATTTTAAAATGAATGATTAAGTTCATTTTAATACTCTAGGAGAGTCCTGCATTGCTTGATTTGCAAAAATAAAAGCAAGGGTTTTTCAGGTCATTGAAAACATTTGTCTACATTTTAGAAGGAATTTATCTTCATTATGTTGGTTTGGAATGACAATTACGAAAATTTAACACATTTTGACACACAGAGTAAGTGAAATATGGCTATTATCTTTATTTTAAGCAATAAGGATACGATATAGCTTTATTTAGCCCTATGTGTAGGCATATTCAATGCAAGTCTTACTTCATAATATTCGCGAAGCGAAACTTAGCACAAGAATGGTTTCAAAATTCTGTGCAGTCATGGTCTCAACATCAATGGTCGACAGCAGGAAATTAGGTCAAGTGGGACCAGCTTCTTATCAAGGATTTAGTTTCGAATTAAAAAAAAACATGACATATTATTCATATTCAAAAGTGTCTTAAAAATTCAATATTCTCCAGTAATATTCCCTGTATCTATAATTTTTATGGAATGGTTAATTATTAGCCTTAAAAAGCTAAATTATATTATTAACATGTGATTCATTTCATTTCAAAACAGACAACAAGAAAATATAACAAAATTAAAGTTACATAATTTTTGTCAACTGATGATTATGTAACAGTGAGCAATTAATCTACATGCGGATCATGTTATTGTTTTTGTTATCACTATTATGTAATATCAACAATCTAGCATAGATTTAAATTTGGCAGCTTTCAGTGTTGTCTTCGTTTTTACTATTTAGCTGATTATCTATCAATTTTATTTATTTGCTATCCTATGTATGTATGTATGTATGTATGTATGTATGTGTATGTATGTATGTATGTATGTATGTATGTATGTATGTATGTATGTATGTATGTATGTATGTATGTATGTATGTATGTATGTATGTATGTATGTATGTATGTATGTATGTATGTATGTATGTATGTATGTATCTATCTATCTATCTATCTATCTATCTATCTATGTATAGGTACATTTCTGTCTATTTTTTAATATATCCATCTTTCAATTTCTTTGAAACAGTAGCATAACTGCCTTTCATACATTGAATATTAAATAAATTTAATGAAAGTTATGGTAAAACCATAAGTCCTAAAAAAAACTTTTTAAGTGCTGTGCGAATTTCATGGCTGTGCCATTTACATATTAATATTATATTGCATTTCTGTGGAGCTCTATCATCGGCCAGTATAGCTGCCAACTTATAGATTCCCAGCATAAATTTGCCAGCACTGGCCAACTGCAGATGGAAAATTCAATGCCAGAATTCAGACACTGTAAGGTGCTGCCCCTAACGGGGCTGGCCAGCATGACAACAACACTTGAGAGTTCTATTGAGTTTGTGAACACATGGCTTTCAGCCTCTGAGTGACGGTGTTGTCTCTCTGTTAAGGATACTGATGTTCGTAATGGATTAAGTCAGTGACACAGGTAATTGATAAGGTATTAACTGCCTGATATACACAGATAAAGTAATATCAGTCTATGCACGTGTTTGATATGTGTATTAACTGTACTTGATAATGGATTTTTTGTGTGACTAAATTAATTATGGATTAATATGTTATAAAAGTGGTGCATATTGAAAGAGAATGGACGTACTTTAAATGAATGTTTATATCACTTTAATTTAATATATAATTATGTATCGAATTGTTTTGGACCTCATATACACGTGGTTTACCATGACATGAGATATGGCAAAAAGCTCTGTACATTGATGGACAATATATAGGCCTATGACTCATATTGATAGAGTGACTAGAATTGGTGAAAAGCTTGAAGCTATTTAAAACTGAAAAACACAAGGTAACTGAGAGGGAATTAAGTGTATTGTGTGTTTCATAGTTTCAAATAGTTGTGAATGATTCTAATTCCTTCAAGTAGAAACATGTGTCTTTCAGAGTGTGACTATTACCATGAAGGATAGCTGAAGCCGAATTGATGGACAGGGAATAATTTCTTTCAAAAGTGGATACCAAGTTGGACTGACCATGGATACAGTTGGATAATTGGATTAACTGTTGGATTATACATCTGGATTGTACATTAGGATTTTTCATGGGATATTAAAGCAAATCTATAAGAAAATTGGATTTGGAGTAACCTTAAAACGATTAAGCTTGGCACACATTTAACTTATCAAATAATGTAAAAACCAACTTCATGAAAATGATGAAGCACACAATGTGCCACATATGAAAGTTATTAATGTCATTGTTCGCCACTAGGATACGTTTGGACCAATCAGCTTTCAATCCAAAATGGCGGCCAAAGATCACATGACCAAATGATCATGGTATTGGACAAAATCCTTCTCAAAACTAGATTTGGCTCTGATACCTTTGACAGATAGTTTCAATGAAACAAAGGCTTTCAAAGACAACATGTTCATCAAGGGAATACATATGTGATACATAAGGATTATGATATACTTTGGTGGTGTAAGGTGCTCTAGGATTCTACTCTCAATGGATTGCTTTTAACTGGAACTAACTTTAAGGTAAGTTTCAAAAGTTCACATTGACTTTTTACATTTCTATGCATGTTATGACAGTTAGCATACTGTATTTTTTTGGTCATGTGATAGGAATGGGATAGGTATTACGTTGAGAATGACAGAAAGACTTGGTGGAAGTTTTATTTTGTCACAAGATTTGCAGATCATTGAAACTGCTGATTGGAAAAACCTTTGGCATGAACTCAGTCTCTTATCTGTGACGTCCCTCATAAAGGAAAACTTCAATCTGAATTTCTCCTTCTGTTCAAGAATCTAGGCCTATGTTCTTCTTCTTTTATTATTCTACTCTTCTTCTTCTCTTCTCTTCTCTTCTCTTCTCTTCTCTTCTCTTCTCTTCTCTTCTCTTCTCTTCTCTTCTCTTCTCTTCTCTTCTCTTCTCTTCTTCATTCTTTTTCTCTTCTTTTTCTAGAGCTTCTTCTTTTCTTCTTCTTTTCTTCCTCTTTTCTTGTTCTTTTCTATATCTTTTCTTCTTCTTTTCTACTTCTTTTCTTCTTCTTTTCTACTTCTTTTCTTCTTCTTTCTCTACTTCTTTCTCTTTTCTCTACTTCTTTTCTACTTTTTCTTTTCTCCTTTCTTTTCTTCTTCACAAAGTCTTCTTCTAAATTCTTCTTCTTCTGTATTCTGTTGCCTCTCTTTTTCTGTTCTTCTGTCCTTCTTCCCTTCTAAATTATTCTCTTATGCTGCTCCTATTGTTCTTCTTGATTCTTCTCTTCTTCTAAATTCTTCTTCTTTCCCAAGAACTACTCCTCTTAACATCTTTTTTTGGGTAAACATGAAGGAGACATAGGATATAAATAGGGTAAAAATAGTCCATCAAATCTGGATATATGACAGTCTTAAAGTCTACTATATATCTGTAGCTACAGACTTGTAATGTGTGTTAGGCCTATGTGACAGGTTAGCAACATTTTGACATATACGATCAAATAGATTTGCTTGGAAATATTTCCTTAAACAACCATAAGGTATTGTGAACAGTAACTGTTCTGCTTCCTGGTTAGCAATTTTTGAAAAGCGACAGAAAAAGCAAAGAAGTAAGGAGCTCATTTATTAATCAACCATTGCATAAAATTGTTAATATCAGTCAGTCCAGAAGGGAACGTTGTCTTGTCAAACAAACCTATCATCCTTATGGTACTTTGCAAATTAGCGATCCATAACAGTTTCTGAGTGAACATGAACTTGGCTATATAATGTCACTGGCTTTGGAAGGTTTTATTTGTTTTCTTCACTCACTGTTTATTGGTTTTATCAATATGACATTGTGTCATATGGCTATCAGCATAGGTGTCAAGAAACACTATTCCCCTATGTTAAGGCATGCACTCGATAAGGGGATAAGCAACTGTCTCGGCTACTCAGCGGCTATTCTCCAGACAGTGGGATACATTGAGGCAGGACCCCACTGGGTACTCTAATATCCTCATGAACATGAAATTCCCGTTGAAAAACTTTCATTGAATGGCCAAGAGCTGTGAGCAAAATAATATAAATGTTTCCTGTCTGCCATTTTGTATTGGCGGGAATTCAAAATCCACATGCAATCAGCTTGCAGGATGGGTCCCCCCCAGAAAAAGAGGGGAAACAGTTAAAATTTGGGCAAGGAGTCAAAAAGTGTGGCACAAGATCAAATGAACTGAAAATCAATGGTTAGCAATTAGCAAGACGTTACATTGTACTGTTGAAGTGGTATAATTTGGTATAATCTCGATAATGAAATTCAGGCAAGTATTCCACTATGCCTATTGGTGGCCTGTGGCAAAATCTGTGCCTTTTTGTGAACGAGCAATTTGAGAAATATAATTTTAAAAAAATGAAGTCAAGAAGATGACTGGTTTCGGTGACAATATTAAGAACAATATTATCCGGCATGGATTACCCACAGTAATTCGTCCCCTCTTCCACTACCATTTTAGAAAGTTGGTTTTTTATCAAACTTATTTTTGTCTGAATGTAATATACAGTGGTGACAGACAGGAAAATAAAGCAATGCAGTGCACAATAGACAGGTAATGACCATTAAAAAGACAGCTAGAAATGGACAACAACTGAGATAAAGACAGTCAGAAAACGATCAGGACATGTAGGGGACTGTTTAGATAGATAGATAGATAGATGGATAGATAGATAGATAGATAGATAGATAGATAGATTTTTGGTAGTTTGATCAATCCAACTATCAGTTTTTCTATTAAGATGTGTCATAATTCCTGCAGAAAAGATAAAATTACTATTTCATTTAAACTGCATAAAACTGAATTGCAATAAGGGTAGCTATTGTTTGAACAAAAATTAGATATCTATCAGTTCAATAAATTTCTGTCTGTAAATCTTATATCTAATCAAACAGTGTCATTGACTTCAGTTCTACATCATCTTGATCCTGGATCCATTTTAGAATGTAGCCATGTAAATTGTTGGATGTTGTAACAATTTCAGTTAAATTACATTATCCTTGCAGACATTCCCCTTAAAGGGGTTAAAGGGGCTTCCTTAGTCCCCCTCCTCAGCTGCTAAACACCCATATCAATTGGCTATTGTCTGCTGTACCCCAATCTTTTAATCACCTTATGCAATGCCATTATGTAACCTAACAAAAGAATGGAGGGTGGCATACTTCACACACCTCAGAAGTGTGCCACTGTGATGAGGGGGGGGGGCCAATGAAACACCCTGAAAGTCAATGGTTACCAAGAGATTAAACTTGAAATGATATATCTTCTAGTCAAAATGAAATCTGGATCATGTGATTCAGGCAAGTAGGCCTATGGCTGATTTTGTGCTTTTTGTAAAAAGAGATTAAATTGAGAAAATAGAATAATTCCAGTTGATGATTGGATTTTGTGATATATCCATGTATAGGAATCTTGAATCATTGTAAAGCTTTAGAAATTGTACAGGATTAAAATTACTCTAATAATCTATCCATCTATGTATGCATCTATCAATCTATCTATCTATCTATATATATATCTATCTATCTACATGTGTCTATCTACCTATCTACCTATCTATCTATCTATCTATCTATCTATCTATCTATCGATCTATCTATCTATCTATCTATCTCTATCCTTCTGTCTTTCTATCTTTCTATCTATCGATCTATCTATCTATCTATCTCTATCCTTCTATCTTTCTATCTTTCTATCTTTCTATCTATCTATCTATCTATCAATCTACCTATCTATCTATCTATCTATCTATCTATCTATCTATCTATCTATCTATCCATCTATCCATCTATCTATCTATCTATCTATCTATCTATCTATCTATCTATCTATCTAGTCTATCTAGTCTTAGCTATTCTTATCATAAATTACAAATATGGAATATGGGTCTAAAAACATAAATTATAGATAAGATGTCTCCAACCAAAACCATTGTAAATAGTAACACTAAAACAAGGTTTATGCCAGTATATATATATCTTTTAAGACTAAGCAAGTTGCTAGTTAATACAAAGGTTAAATGCTGGTCAAACTTTGGAGAATAACAATAGCTGTAAAGAAAAACAAAACAAGAGAAAGATGTCCCAACTCTGTGTACAGCCTGTATGGGCTACAAAAAGTCATATCTCAGCTTCTAGTTGGCCTAAATATTTTATTAAAATTGGAAATTTCTTTATTTGTTCAATATAAGACTACTAAGTTGGTGTCAATGCAGTTTGGACATATTTCTAAGAAAAAAGAAAATTTGTTAAAAAGTTAAGGGTGCTGTGCACTGCTTTTGTGCTCCTTTGTTCCCAGCTTTGGTCACTGGACAGGATTAGTGACACAATGTTACATAACATGAATGGCTGGAGGGGAGGGGTACAATGAAGCACAGACATACTGTCTCCAGGCCCATTCACAAAAAAACTGGACCCCTTCCAATGATGACACTTTTACCCCCTAAACAATATTTCTTTAAAATGCTAAAAATACAATTGGAGTGAGTTTTAAAATGAATTAAAAGACAGATTTATCCAATAATGTCTTGAAATGTAAAATTACACACTGAAATTTGCAGAAATTGGATTTGCATGCCAAGTAATTTTCTTTGATAACCCTCTATATATACATAGCGGTCTTATTGCCAGTCTGTCTTATATGTTTTTCATTAAAGACCAAGATAAAAGTAAGCTGACAGTACTTTATATGTTAAAATGTACATAACTGATGTTAGATTTAAACCATTAAGAACTTTACAATTGAGAGTTTAAGATTTCTTGTCAAAGGATTAGCAGGGAAGACAATTATCCTGTGACATAACATTACATAATCAAGACTTCTCCAGTGCTCCATTCAACAAAAGCCAATCTGTCTGATTCAATCACATTTAATTTTCATGCAAACAACTAAATAAAAGGGGCTGACATTTATTCATCTTCTAAAAATTTACATCACTGAGTTTAGATATTAACCATAAAGTTATAATAATTGGCAGTTTTCAAAAGATTTAGTGTCATATAATATTTCATGAGGAGAGGTAGAAAAAGTCAAATTTAGACATAATTGTGGCAAATTTGATTGACCAGGGCCAATATTTACTGATATATGATTATCTGAAAATCCTTAATATTTATCTAATTTTGTTAATATTGACCTATGCTGCCAATAAAAGTTTTCATATTGTTCAAAATCAGCATGATGATGATGTGAAACATGTCAGGTTTATTTTGACAAAAAAAATGTCAACGACTGGTATGACATCAGAAGGAAATGGAGAGTAAATAGACATTTTAATGATTTTTTGCCTTTTTTCAATCATACATTTCAATGGAAAAAATTGCAACAACTCATGCAATGGCTGTGAATATTAGTCAATAGTGTGTCTAACTACAATAAGACCTAAAGTTAACTAACTTACCCATTACCATTTGGCTTTTCATGCAGAAATATTGGAAAATTGGCATTTTTTCGAATTTTTGGGTTTTTATAAAAATTCATAGGACCAACATTCCAACTGATTAGAGATGTTTAAAGAGGCATAAGTTAGACACCTAAGTGGAAAATTTCATAGATTTAACTTCAAAATTGACTGAATTATACAAGTTTAAAATAATAGTATTTTTTCATATTTTTGGTAAATTGTCGTGCGTTCAACTTTCTCAGAGCATTTAGACCCACAAAAAACACATCTTGGGTATTTAATACATACAATATGCCAATTTCAGTGTCAAAAGTACTGCAGTTTTTTAGCTCTGTCACAGAAACAAAAAATAAACAATTTTTCACATTTTTCAATGTTGTGAGAAAAGTATTAATGTCATGGGGATTAGACCTATGAAAGGCTCAACTGGGATAAAAGATACAATATTTACCCAAAAATGATGAATATGCATGCCATAGTTTTGGCTTGACACCCAATACACAAAAAAATATTTTTTCACATTTTTCAATAATTGTGAGAAAAGTATTAATCTCATGTGGATTAAACCTCTAATAGGTACAACTAGGATAAAAGATATAATAATGTCCCAAAATAAAAAGTATACATTCCATAGTTTTGGCATTACTCCCAATACACAAGTGGGACGCCCGTTATCCGGACGCCCGCCCGTCCGCCCGCCCGCCCGCCCGCCGGACGGACAAATTTTCCCAAAGTAACTATATACATTGCCGAGGGTAAAAAGTTAAAACAAGTGATCGCTAATCAAAGAGCTCTAATATTAGGCTAGTCTGATCTTGCTTGCCAGATTTCTATAGTATCCCAGGTGAGCAACATGTTGTCACAAATTTACTTTAAGTGGTTACTTGGTGAACTTGTTAATAACTTTGACAAATTCACTCAAAAAAAGAAAAAAGGACAACTTTTGCCAACTTTTAAAAGCTGCTGAGCTACTTAGCCAATATGCATGGAGAGTTACGGAGACTCTTAAATTTAAAAGCTTTTCCTGGCAGGCGGATCAACATTCTTTTAACCTACTTTTTTTTCGTTATCGACCAATATATCTTGTTCTATATTGACTTAAATTCATTATTTTCATAGACTTAAATTCATTATTTTCATAGTTTCAAATATCAACATATATGACTAGTAGTAGCTAGGCAAGACATATTTGATTTGTAGCTTCTTGAATCGACCTAGCTTTGGACCCCTGGGGACAGGGGTCATGAATCCTCCCATTGGAAAATCATGAGATTTGAAAGAGAGGGTTAGGGAGAATCATGGTATCTTGAAATGTATGTAAATTGTGTTTTAATTATACCATCTAAAAGCATGCACAATTTCCGACTGACGGCACAAATTTCTATATCTCTACATGTTAAAATAAATGAACACTCATCCTGTGAAGTTCAAGAAATGATTTTTTTCTTTATACATTGAAAAAATTATGTCTTCTCATTGGCTGAGCGAGAGTGACGTCATAACAAACAATTATGATGTCATAGGCACTTTTGGTGACATCACAATGGTGACATCAAACATCAGAGTGAGGCGGATGGCTGTTTCTCTTCTTTTGTTTTTTTTGAGAAAATCCTCATTGTACATCAATTTTTACCATGCCAACCTTTGTGGAAATGCTTTCAAAAGTAGTGCCGTCAGCAGTAAAATCCGAGAAACTAACGATCAATTATGTGTGGATACAGTGGCGTAGCTGGGAAATTTTCCAGGGGGGGCAAAATATTCAAGTCAGCGATTGAAATTGAACATTTTTGTCGGGAGAGCTATTATCGCTGTCGCGGCAGAGGCGCGTCATCGGCAAAATGCAACGTTTGATGACAATGTAATCATTTCTTTCTTGGTCAGGATGGAGCCAGGGGGGGGTGACCGCCCCCCCTGCCCCCCCTGTAGCCTCGCCACTGTGTGGATAGATAGTAATGTTTGGATGGTAGCTTGCAAGAATTCTCCACAGCTCTGCATTATTCAAATAGGATTTTACTAATTAGTATAAATGCTAATTTTACTATTAGATATGTAAATGATAAGTACGTTAATGACATAGATAGGAAATATGCAAATCAAGAAAATATATGAATTTGTAAGTGAAATAAATGAATTCAAAATTCTGCAGTGTAATCAATAAGATTCTATTCAGCATATTGTTTTGCTTCATGTCCAAATAATAATGTAGGTTGATATGAATGCTAAAATATTTGTAGACACCTCAGTGTCCTAAGATTCAGGAAACTGCAGTATATTCAATATTCCAGTGGGTATAGGTATTTGGTACACTATATCAATACTTTCATGAGACAACGTGTATCTTCTAGTCCCAAGATCTAAATTTCCTTACAGAGATTCATGCGTCACTGGCTCTTGGGAGAAGATACTTTGTCGAAGTTATCAAAAAAGCAACAGAAGGCAAGAAGCAAATAACTTGAATATATTGAAGAATAGATATATATATACCTCACCTCATCCTAAATTTCATAACATTTATTTTATAGCATCCTAAGTTTCATAACATTAGCCTCATAACACAAATCTCATAACCCAAATTTCATAACAGAAATTCATAACTCTGCCCTACCTCTTGCATAGACACCAACAAGCATCTTATTTTAGTATGGTTGTCCCATATAAGAAACAGGCCATTATTTGGGAGTTACAGACATAGAGACGTCTGCTATTTGGATTACAGACGTCTGTTAAACTACTATTTCCTATATTTGCAGACGTCTCTATTACACCATTATCTAGCCATTTTAGACGTCTGCATTCAATGCTGTTGTGGAATCACCAGACAGTCACCGTTTGATGCTTTATTTGAGAAAATGATGGATTTTACTATTTTGTGGATACAGCAGACAGCCAAAGTTAACTTCTTTAATACACCTGTTACAGACGTCTGGATACTCTTGAAATATACCAGTTACAGACGTCTGGTTGCCATGAAAATACACCAGTTACAGATTTCTGGATAATATTGAAATGTTTCAGTTACAGACGTCTGGTTGCCAAGAAAATACACCAGTTACAGACGTCTGGATACTATTGAAATGTATTAGTTACAGACGTCTGGTTGCTATATAAATACACCAGTTACAGACGTCTGGATACTATTGAAATGTACCAGTTACAGACGTCTGGTTGCTGTATAAATACATCAGTTACAGACGTCTTGTTACTCTAAAAACCTACAGGAACATGTAATTATGTAAAAAATATACACAACTGTAAGTGGTCCTTGTCTGCAAATCCTAAAAATACCCTTCCAACAGGCTGTCTGTAAAAGGCTCCTGATTTACAATAACAGACGTCTAGTACCAGGATAAAACATTAAATAGCAGACGTCTGCATTTTAAATTGCAGACGGTCTGCAAAGAGTGCTGCAGACTGTCTGTTATGGCCAAATTATCAGTGTATACAGACGTCTGCTCATAGCTCAAAATACAAAATACAGACGTCTGCATGTCTGCTAAACCTATTTTTGAGGCTGTTTTTTAGCTCGGTTGTCCCCCACCTGGCCTGGGTGTGAATGAGTGATACTGTAGAGGTCATCTTGTAATGTCACTCTGACCTCAAACCTGGAGCTTCATCACACTGTAATGCTGTTTGTGATAATGTCAATGTTAGGCCCCTGTGGATTATGTCTGAAAATAATGTAATTCGTAGCCTCGTATATTAACAGTGTGGTTCATAATTAGGGCCTAGATATGCTTTTGCCGAATCTCTGTAATATAGCTATGTTCCAATACATGTTATTTAGATTTTAACTCGACTCATGAATCAGTTGACTATCAAACAAATGACTGACTCAACCGAAATTCAACTGGTTTAGTTGGTTCATCTAGCAGACAGAATTCAACTGCAACCAGTTGAATGAATCACGACTGACTTGTACATGAAATCTACTTTTCAAAAGATATTTACTGCAATAAGACAAAAAGTGAAGAGTCACAAACAAAGCCAATTTTAGTCTTCAAATTGAAATTACTTCAAAGATATTATCATAAATTCAAGAATGCCGTTTTTCTAACAGCTGACGCTCTTATCTGCTGTTAAAATCAAATAGTTTTGTCTTGCAATGTGTTGGGATAGGCCTATTATTCTTTCTCAGTCAGGTAGAGTGGAACAATTTCAACTGAATAATTTAGGCAAAAAGCACTAACGAACAATTGATCTTGAAGTGACTAAGTTGAAAATAAATTTTAACTTTTCCAGCTGAGGCTACTGTACAGTGTACACTGGCTCTAAAGTCACTCCAGTCAAAGCTTTATTTTTGTCTCTCAATTTGAAAGCTGCTTAAAAAAAAGATTAGAATCATATTTAACTTGAGCTATAAGGTTTTTGTAATTGCCATTATAAGCCCAACATATGAAGGTAAATTCCGTTGGAATTGTTAAGGTAAAGTAAAGTAAAATACTGAACGCAGGCTTCTGCAGAAGCCTCTATGTTCAGATCTAAATTAAAAGTTTGTGCTGCGGTAATAGCTAGGTATTGTTCTTGAATAGTTGAGTATCTGGAATTGTTGGCAAATAGTTTTTTTTAAATAGCTTTAAGGGGAGCATGGTGTCTTGCATTGCACTGCTCCTGGTGGTCAAATCAGGAACTATTTTTGACAGGGAAAATCTGGCCTTGACCACTTTGCTGGGGCATACTATCTGAAAAGCTCACTGATTGGAAGTGACTGTCACACTTTCAGACACTACAATGCCTTAACTAAATACCAGTAATGCAGAACTCTATGCATGTGAAACGATTTTCATGCAACTTGTGAAAAAAGTTTGACAAAAAATCAACTAAAATGGCCTCAAAACAGCCATTTTTCCAATTCAACACTGTTTCGTAGGCTGCAAAATTCAGAAGTTACAAGCTGCCTCTATGCCCAAGACATAAACCAAATGAGAGAGGACAAAATTTTATGCAACTTAGTGTAGGGAATTTTTTTTTAATTGCCTACTTTCCAAGAAAATGGACTCGGAACTGAATGTTCAGTTGAATTTCAGTGGTCATGAAATGTACTTTTGATCAATTTTCCAGAAGTTCAACTTCAAGTGATTGAATCTTCCATTTGAGGCCGAAAAACGAAAATTCCTTACACTAAGTTGCACAAAATGAAGTTAAAATTAATCTGCAATAACCAGAAATAATTACCTAGCAGTCAATTCTTCTGAATTTGCAGCCTACGAAATGATGTCAGTCTCCATTTTTTTTGTTTTTGTTCTTGTCTGATCACTTCACACTAACTGTGACGTTCATATTAGTGGGCAGATTTCAAGAAATCCAATCTGGAGGAACAACCTGCCTTCTGTTCATTCAGTCATTCTCATGTACACGAAGTGTTGCAGCAAGGCCATTCAATGATGGCCAACCAAGTATTCCCAGCATAATCCACGGCACAAAACAAGGAACTACTTCATTCAGGTCATTCACACCATTTCAACTCAGTGAATAAGTAGTGACGTCATTAGTTCAGGACTTACTGGACTATGACGTCACCCTCGACGTCATCAAAATAAAGTGCCACTAGGAGACGCCACAATCTGTTCTGGTGCAGCAAGAGTGCAAATCTGCAGTAACTAAATGGCCAATCGCCGTCAGGCTGTCCAGCATAGTACTGCTACTGTACAGCAGTGTAATTCAGCAGATAACAGAAGCAGTTCCACAATGCTAAATTGCAATTTTTTCGGATTCTTAGGCTTTGTTTCACCCTAATTGCCATTGAGGAACAACAACTTTGGTCAATCTGGCAGGTGTCAAAGCTGATTCCACTTTGCAATTTCTATTGATATGAATCTCATGTTGGATAAACTTCACTGGGAGCTGCTGGGAGTGAATTATTTTCAGAACTTCTGCATATAGTGTTACTTTTCATAAACGTTTATTGAAGTTTTCTCTTTCAAAAATTATTTAATCATTGGGTGAAATACGATTCAAATAGGCAATTGTCCCCATTTCAGATTATTTACAAATCTAATTGTGGAATAAGTCCAATACAAGTAGTAACAGAAATCCTGCAGACAGCTGCATGTCAGTTACCTGGAAACGTGCTGTTGACCCATAAAATATATATAAAGCCTATAAAAATAAATAGCACGCAATTATAACTCAATGGGATATGATCATCGCATAGACACATCTCATAAATTGTGTAAAGAGTACTATTCTATCTGTCTATCGATCTATCTAGATCTATTGGCTGAAGCATATATCTTAAGATTGTTGCCTTGTCATCCAGCACATATATGTGTGTCAATCCATTTTTTACTAAAAATTGACATATTGATGATGACAAAGGCCCTGAGGCCCTGCTCTAGGACACAAAAAGAAAACGACAACAATGAATTATATTCTTGGGCACCTCAGGGATCCGATGGATGATTTCAAGAGTCTTTTTCACTTGGTAGGCTAATTAGGACACGAGAACAATACAGAAAATGTCAGCAATGATTCAAAGGATGATTACAGCCTTTCACTTTGATAAAGAAAAAATGAGGACCAGTGCACTGTGAAAAATGCACTTTGTGACTCATAATAGCTGATGAAGTGTCATCTTCTCTACTTTCAACATGGGAAACATAGAGGCAGTTTGATTAGTCACGATCAAGAGAAGGCCATTTGACTTGTCATAACTGATTTTGGATTGAAAATCAAATGCATAATCCTTTCGTTTGGCTGTCACCAACAAGAGGGATATAGTCTCCTTAAGTCAAATTAACATTGAAAGTATTGGGTATGATTGTCACAAATCTTCAGTATGATGAAACATGAAGTGCCATTTTCAGAGTGCAACAGTACATTCTATTTCGGTATCAAGGTGATTGGCTGTAAAACTGCTGCCTATATAACATACAGTGAGTTTCAGAAGTATACAACCCCCCCTTGCAGTTTTTTTCTGTGAATGCACTGGTCCATGCATGCAACTTTAATATTATTTTGCATTGAGCCAGAACAAGTCAATAAGAGAAGACTGAGAAGCTATGCGACTCATTTTATGAAAGATACATGTTCTGATTGATAGGCACGCTGAAAGGCTGATGCACACATTTAGACATGTGCATGTGACATGGTCAGTGGTCGAAATAAGGGGGGGGGGTCAAGGGGGTTTTGACCCCCCCAATGCTCATGTGACCCCCTCAAATACATTTTTCACAAGGACACAGGGGGGGTCCTCAAACCCCCCCCCCCCCAAATACTGAAAATGTGCTGTGGAGTGAACATGAAGCAGCAAGTAAAGCCTAATCAGCAAACAACAACCTCTTGTAATTTATATACATTACCAATAAGGTTTTCACAACTCATTTTCTGAGATAAAACATACATTTAAAAAGCCCAGAGTTCATTTTTAGAGCATCTGAAACACTTCGGCTTCAGGGCACCTCTGGCGGCCCGCTGGTGGACCACGGATTGCCAGCTACAAGGGCTTCAACCCTTTGGGCCTTACAACTGAGAGACCCCCCCCCCCACATAACATGGCCTATTTCAACCACTGGACCCAGTTTAAACATGTTTGTTACCATGATGAAAACCAGCTGACTGCAAATGGCTTGCAGTTCAGCTTGGTGCCTTTCTAGAGATGCTGGGCTGGCTGACCAAATTTGTGGCTGGTTGCAGCTGGCTGCCATCCTGGGGGGGGGGGGGTAATTACTATTATGTTGAAGTTTACACCTATGCTCGGCTCAGTAGGCCCCCTTTTTCAACAGAAAAATTCCAAGAGTTGGGTCTAAAAATCTGGCATAATTTCTAGAGTTGGCCCATAAATTTTATTATGAACTTTTTGAATCGCGATGTTATTTATCTGGGAAAAACAGCCGAATACCATTGCGACGACACAAAAAAATCCTGGAGTTGGGGCATATTTGCGACGACCGACCATCTAGCAAGGGGTCTGGTTGTCGAAAAAAAATTTTGAGTACCCCCCCAGGGCTACCATTCGCATAATGACTTTGCTACGACTTTGTTGTTTCATAGTTTTTAGCAAATCACAGGACAGGGCCAGGGGCACACGTAAACCTCATCCACAGCTGTGGTACAGGGAATAATTCAGAAGTAAAATTAGTAAAATTGCACCTTTGAGTACAGGGAATCCTACTACAAAGAAGTCACCAGAAGTAGTTTAGAGAACTGATAGTGAATTGTATTGTGGCATTTGAAAGGTTTGAATCATGTTTGAAGCCCATTGAAATTTGGCCCAGGGGGAGGCAGATCATGTGTTGGAACAGCCAGCTGCAGTAAACAGAAGGCTAAATAGGATTATTACTCTATTATTAATGCCATTTTAATCTGTACACTGTGTCAGATAAGTCAAGTTGGTCTAATTCTATTTATTTGCCATGCAAGAAGTGGATGACACATTGTTAAAATGTCAATAAGTGATTTTTTTGTGGAACCCTCACACAAGCAGACAGCTACATTTTGCGTGGGCAGTGCTGCCACCTTTGCCCACTGTGTCCTCTCTCTCACAACGGCACTGCTGAGTGAAAACTTGCAAGCCACATTCTCTAACTCCCCTGCAAGGTTGTAGGCATGGTACAGTTGAGGTCAAATGTAATCATTCAGCGAGGGCTGCTGTTTTCAAAGCTACGTGGCATTGTAAAATCTGCCTATATTGAAATGAAAACACTTCAGATTATTTTCTGTGATTGTGTTTTAACTAATGGCAGAGAAAAAAAACAGAATCAAATGTGATTTGCAGTTGTTAAGAGGCTCTGAATTCAAAATGTCCAAAATTTGGTGGGTCAAAAGAAATCATACACTTGGATTTTCTCCAATATATGCAAAATAGGCATTGGTAAACCAACTAAACGATGGAAATTGATGTCAGAAATGGATGCCTCAATGCCTGATTATGTTTTGTAAATTTCTGAAATGCTAACTGTTGACTAACCTAATTTTTCTCAAGGGATGTGATAAGTAACCTACTATTTCCATTTGTCAAAACTTATTTAAAGGAAAAGCGTGTGGCTAATACACGGAAAGGTGAATAATTGAGTTCAAATGGCCAGGAAACAAATTGCATGCAGTATCTGAACAATTTCACAAACCAAGGTCCAACATATACACCGCCACAAGGAAGTATGCGGAAAATTGGTCAACAGAATCACTGCACATGTGGGAAATGGATGGAGCCTGTCTGTCAGAGAATGCACTTTAGTCAGTATGGTAACAAACAATACAAATTAACAATGAAAGAGCTCTGTGGTGAATTAAGGACACAGCTGCGCAGGGGACATAGCTGTCAACAAGTATTATGAACATTGCACCAACATGGCCTCTAAGAGGTCTCAATGCAAAGAAGAGCCAATGCAACAAAACAAAACGTCCAATTTCGTCTCTGATAACTTCATGAAGTAGGAGAAAGAATTTTGGGATAAGTTATGAATCTCGAGTTATTCTCGACTGTACCTTAAACCAGATGAAGTGACATTTTTATTGCATTGAAGGCCATCAGGCTGTGTTGAGGCAAAGCTGCTCTCCACAGAACGGCTTCTTTGTTAATTTTGGAGTGAGATCCACCTTTTTGACCAAAATGCATTCTTTTTTTGCAGATAGGCCCCATCTATTTACTGTTTATGCCATGATTCTGTTGACCGATAGGCTGCAGAGCCCTTGATGGTCATCTACATGAAGACATTGTCCTGTTAAATTGTTCATATACTACTTGATATCAGTGCCCAGACTCTCTGAATATGATTGCCATTGTTTCGATGTATTTTCTGCGTGTTTTTTTTATCTCTTTCAAATTATTTTGAAATTTTAGATAAAATATGTGAGCAGTAACTTATCACATCCCGCGGGAAAAACTAGGTCAGTCAATTTGTTACCATTCAGAAATTAACAAAACCTCATCAGACATTGACGCATTACTTTCTGATGTCAATTTCCATTGTTCAGTTGGTTTACCAAGGCTTATTTGCATATATTGGAGAAAAATCCTTGTGTATGATTTCTTTTGCCCCACAAAATTTTGGACATTTTGAATTCAGAGCCTCTTAGCAACTGTAAATCATATTTGATTCTGGTTTTTTTCACTGCCATGAGTTAACAAACAATCACAACAAATAATCTGAAGTGTTTTCATTCCAATATAGGCAGATTTTACGATGCCACATAACTTTGAATACAGCAGCCCTCGCTGTATGAATACATTAGACCTCAACTGTATCGTGTCCCAAAACTTGTGATATTATCACTATATGACTGTTACTCACATTGCCATGCATACCGGCCCACAACTCAATGCTGTCATTTCAATCAAATATAATCAGATAAAATCTTTACATTTCATTCATGTTTCATGGGCATTATACTTGTTCAAAGTAAAATGGCCAAGGGACAGAGGGACACAAAACCCATCCAGAGCCTCCCCACTGATTTCATGGGCCCACAAATTTGACATCTCAGAGTACAAAGTCTATCTGGGATTGTAGTTCCAGTTCATATTTTGGAATAATGCCAAGAGTTCGAACCCATGCTACATTACATGCAGGCAAACTCATTCAGCAGAGCATGTCTGTATATACTGTAACCACTTAGCCATCAATAAGCCGCTGAATTTTTGAAATGCACGCCTGCCAACCATAATCCTAAGTTTGGGGAAAAAATATAGGAAAAACAGAAATTTCTCAAATAAAATACAGGAATATACGGGAATTTTTCATTCAATAATACAATATTCGTAGGTTTGAATATATATAGGCTTAAGTGAAAAAAAGTTACACAAAATGTTTCCACTTCAAGAATCCCACACCAGTCCAAAATAGATAGAATGTTCATTTTGCTAATTTTTTTCTATCCTATCAAAATTTTTTTTGGCTGAACTATCTGTACCAGACTGGTCCAATTCAAACGTTTGTCCCAACAAAATGGTTGTGAATTCATAAAACTGACATTCAAAAGCAACAATGTGCCTCAGAAAGTAACTGTAGCTATTGAAAAGTGCAGAGTTTGCCCACTCTTTCCCAGCCCAAAACGCTGTTTCAATTGCAATTGTATGTGCATATTAGCACATGTAGACAGTTCACAATTTGTGCCAATTGTGGTGATCGAGATCGCACTCACACGAGAGACAAACCATGCTTCAGGCCCTCGCATTGTGTCAATTGTAGAGGGGACCACCCTGCGTTTAGCCACAATTGTGAAGAGAAAAAGAAATTGTACAATTTCAGATTGACACTGGATGTACGTTTCCTGAAGCCAGCATAATTGAACAGGACATGGACAAAACCATAGAAATACATAGAACGGACATGAGGCTCTGGCAGATGAAGCAACCAAATCCACCATCTTGGAACTGCCCTGTATCCTGAAACAATGGTATCGTGACGTCATCAATAACCGTGATGTCACTTATAACAATGGCATGACATCACATCATAATTAGTCTATTGTGACGTCATGTCTCAGGGCAGTTCCAATATGGCGGATTTGGTGACCTCATCTTGAGATGGCTTCATACAGCCTCATGTCCGTTCTATGTATTTCTATGGACAAAACTGACCAAGACGCGGATTACCCCAGACCAGTTTTACATTCGTCACCACGGAGAAGGATTCAACTTCATGGGAACCTTTTCATGGATGTCTTTCAGGCAACACCTTCACCAGACCGACCAAAGATGGGAGAAACTGTGAAATATCCTGAATCTGACTTATGCACATTGCCCAGTAAAAAGACTCAACAAAGTCAACCATCCTCTCCTTATGCATCACGGACAAAACTGTCACTCCAACAACCGAAGAAGAAATAAACGGCTTCTGAGTACAGGAAACCACCCAAATCAACAAATCGAGACAGCTCAACAGACCAACGATTTCCTTGCATAGACAAGAAAGGATGACAAGCAACAAAAAAGCATCCTTCACATCTCACAGACTTAACATATCAAGAACCTTGACACAAACCAAGTATGTCTCTGAATAGCCCACTCAGGTGCTGAAGAGACGTAAAACATCAACTCACTCACTCAGCCCCCTGTACCAGACTGGTAGATAAACCTGTGGACATGTATACATGTACGTATGTATGACCCATGAAATTACCATGGCATATGTTGTCTGCCAAGTCTTGTTAAATGCTGAATCGTAAACAGAAAAATCAGTCAAAATCAAGATCCAAATATCAAACTTTTTTATTTATAATTCATACAAATTTGACAATTGCTAAGGCAAAGTGATAAATTTATTTTTTTTAAATCGTTGTTTGTATAAATTTAAGAATCTTGTGATTGTTTACACCTCCTTCAAAATTAATATGATTTTTTCCTTGGCTTGATATCCTCTTGTGTTTGCTTGGAATCTGTCAGACATTATCCTTATCATTTCTGCCTCATCGTTGACCATGGCAATCAAGCTGCAAAAATAAGAAAGTAAGAAGTGGCACATTAGGACATCAGCCAGGGTACATTGACACATCAATTAAAAAATCATTTTAACACTGCATGTGCAATAGATACTAGATGAGCATATTTCCATATGCAAGACGAGCGGGCATGCAGTGATAGGCAGAATGCGATATAGGGTCGATCGTGTGGCCCTATAGAGTACGTCCTGTAAGTGAGTAGACTGCTGGGACTGTTAGACGCATTAGGTAACAAGTGAGTTATAACTGTGGACGCAAGTGAATTTGTTGAAATAATCCAAGAAATACTGAGGTAACTAAAGGTAGTGTGGAGATTGAATGGATCGCCGATGCTGTCCCACAGGGACTAAATGATCGCCTGTGTTACATAATACGCAAGCCAAAACCTTGTTTTGCGAATTTGATCGGGCAATACTTCACCAATACTAAGGAAATAATCCATCTCTTGCATGACAAATGGGGCTCTTTTTCCGCGGGGGTATGTCCCTATGTCCGCGGGGGTATGTCCCTATGTCCCCGAGGGTATGTCCCCATGTCCGCGGGGGTATGTCTCCATGTCCGCGGGGGTATGTCTCCATGTCCGCGGGGGTATGTCCCCATGTCCGCGGGGGTATGTCCCCATGTCCGCGGGGGTATGTCCAAAGTCCGCGGGGGTATGTCCCCATGTCTGCGGGGGTATGTCCCCATGTCCGTGGGGGTATGTCCGCGGGGGTATGTCTCCATGTCCGCGGGGGTATGTCCCAAAGTCCGCGGGGGTATGTCCCAAAGTCCGCGGGGGAATGTCCCCATGTCCGCGGGGGTATGTCCGCGTAGTATGTCCCCATGTCCGCGGGGGTATGTCCCCATGTCCGCGGGGGTATGTCCCCATGTCCCCGGGGTATGTCCCCGGGGGTATGTCCCCGGGGGTATGTCCCCGGGGGTATGTCCCCGGGGGTATGTCCCCGGGGGTATGTCCCCGGGGGTATGTCCCCGGGGGTATGTCCCCGGGGGTATGTCCCCGGGGGTATGTCCCCGGGGGTATGTCCCCGGGGGTATGTCCCCGGGGGTATGTCCCCGGGGGTATGTCCCCGGGGGTATGTCCCCGGGGGTATGTCCCCGGGGGTATGTCCCCGGGGGTATGTCCCCGGGGGTATGTCCCCGGGGGTATGTCCCCGGGGGTATGTCCCCGGGGGTATGTCCCCGGGGGTATGTCCCCGGGGGTATGTCCCCGGGGGTATGTCCCCGGGGGTATGTCCCCGGGGGTATGTCCCCGGGGGTATGTCCCCGGGGGTATGTCCCCGGGGGTATGTCCCCGGGGGTATGTCCCCGGGGGTATGTCCCCGGGGGTATGTCCCCGGGGGTATGTCCCCGGGGGTATGTCCCCGGGGGTATGTCCCCGGGGGTATGTCCCCGGGGGTATGTCCCCGGGGGTATGTCCCCGGGGGTATGTCCCCGGGGGTATGTCCCCGGGGGTATGTCCCCGGGGGTATGTCCCCGGGGGTATGTCCCCGGGGGTATGTCCCCGGGGGTATGTCCCCGGGGTATGTCCCCGGGGGTATGTCCCCGGGGACATGTCCCCGGGGGTATGTCCCCGGGGGTATGTCCCCGGGGGTATGTCCCCGGGGCCATGTCCCCGGGGCCATGTCCCCGGGGCCATGTCCCCGGGGCCATGTCCGTGGGGCACGGGGGTATGTCCCCATGTCCGTGGGGCGCGGCGGTATGTCCCCATGTCCCCGGGGGTATGTCCCCATGTCCCCGGGGGTATGTCCCCATGTCCCCGGGGGTATGTCCCCATGTCCCCGGGGGTATGTCCCCATGTCCCCGGGGGTATGTCCCCATGTCCCCGGGGGTATGTCCCCATGTCCGCGGGGGTATGTCCCCATGTCCCCGGGGGTATGTCCCCATGTCCCCGGGGGTATGTCCCCATGTCCCCGGGGGTATGTCCCCATGTCCGCGGGGGTATGGCCCTATGTCCCCGGGGTATGTCCCCATGTCCGCGGGGGTATGTCTCCATGTCCGCGGGGGTATGTCTCCATGTCCGCGGGGGTATGTCCTCATGTCCACGGGGGTATGCCCCCATGTCCGCAGGGGTATGTCCAAAGTCCGCGGGGGTATGTCCCCATGTCTGCGGGGGTATGTCCCCATGTCCGTGGGGGTATGTCCGCGGGGGTATGTCTCCATGTCCGCGGGGGTATGTCCCAAAGTCCGCGGGGGTATGTCCCAAAGTCCGCGGGGGAATGTCCCCATGTCCGCGGGGGTATGTCCGCGTAGTATGTCCCCATGTCCGCGGGGGTATGTCCCCATGTCTGCGGGGGTATGTCCCCATGTCCCCCCAGGGGTATGTCCCCGTGTCCCCGGGGGTATGTCCCCGGGGGTATGTCCCCGGGGGTATGTCCCCGGGGGTATGTCCCCGGGGTATGTCCCCGGGGGTATGTCCCCGGGGGTATGTCCCCGGGGGTATGTCCCCGGGGGTATGTCCCCGGGGGTATGTCCCGGGGGTATGTCCCCGGGGGTATGTCCCCGGGGGTATGTCCCCGGGGGTATGTCCCCGGGGGTATGTCCCCGGGGGTATGTCCCCGGGGGTATGTCCCCGGGGTTATGTCCCCGGGGGTATGTCCCCGGGGGTATGTCCCCGGGGGTATGTCCCCGGGGTTATGTCCCCGGGGGTATGTCCCCGGGGGTATGTCCCCGGGGGTATGTCCCCGGGGGTATGTCCCCGGGGGTATGTCCCCGGGGGTATGTCCCCGGGGGTATGTCCCCGGGGGTATGTCCCCGGGGGTATGTCCCCGGGGGTATGTCCCCGGGGGTATGTCCCCGGGGGTATGTCCCCGGGGGTATGTCCCCGGGGGTATGTCCCCGGGGGTATGTCCCCGGGGGTATGTCCCCGGGGGTATGTCCCCGGGGGTATGTCCCCGGGGGTATGTCCCGGGGGTATGTCCCCGGGGGTATGTCCCCGGGGGTATGTCCCCGGGGGTATGTCCCCGGGGGTATGTCCCCGGGGGTATGTCCCCGGGGGTATGTCCCCGGGGCCATGTCCCCGGGGCCATGTCCCCGGGGCCATGTCCCCGGGGCCATGTCCCCGGGGCCATGTCCGTGGGGCACGGGGGTATGTCCCCATGTCCGTGGGGCGCGGCGGTATGTCCCCATGTCCCCGGGGGTATGTCCCCATGTCCCCGGGGGTATGTCCCCATGTCCCCGGGGGTATGTCCCCATGTCCCCGGGGGTATGTCCCCATGTCCCCGGGGGTATGTCCCCATGTCCCCGGGGGTATGTCCCCATGTCCCCGGGGGTATGTCCCCATGTCCCCGGGGGTATGTCCCCATGTCCCCGGGGGTATGTCCCCATGTCCCCGGGGGTATGTCCCCATGTCCCCGGGGGTATGTCCCCATGTCCCCGGGGTATGTCCCCATGTCCCCGGGGGTATGTCCCCATGTCCAAACTGATTGCTTACATTTAAATAGAGAACTCGATGAAATTTCAAACTGGATGAAGCTAAATAAACTTTCATTAAATATAGCAAAGACAAAAGCTATTCTTTTTCATTCTTCACATCGAAATGTCCAATTCCCATTGCTAACAATCGATAATGTTCAAATAGCATTTGTAGAAATTTTCAATTTTTTAGGGATACATTTAAATCAAAATTTAAAATGGAACACTCACATTGATTTGATTACAAAGAAAGTTTCAAAAACAATAGGAATTATGGCAAGAGTTAAAAATTATTTACCTTCACAGGCTTTGCTAAACATTTACAGTGGGGTGCGAAAGTTTGGGCACCCTTGGAGGGGGAACAAATTTTTTCAAATTCCAGACAAAGCATTTGCAGAATCTTTCCAATGTGAATTGTGTGAGTGAAGGATACCCATGCACTCAATTTTACCCAGAAAGAACCATGGAAATATTAAAATGTAAAAAAATATGGTTATTTTGGTCGGATTTTACATGTGCAAAAGTTTGGGCACCCCTACAGATTCTGATCTTAATTTTTCTATAACTCTACATTAAAGCAACATAAAAGCTCTAAAATGCTTTGGATAACAATTTAAGCATCCCAGAACTTCATTTCTGTGATTTTTAAAAATTTTAATCCCATATAGAATGACTCCAAACTTGGCAGATTTGAGGTACATGGGGTATCTCAGATTATTTAATGAAATTTCAATTATTTTGAGTCCAGGAGTGGAAAAAGTTGATTTATCATGTTTATTTTTCATCACCTAAACATGACAGATCATTCTTTGATGACATTTTGGAGCATCTCACACATATATCCCACTGAAATACCTAAAATTCCACAAAAGTTCAACTTTCTGGGCATCTATGTCAGAGTACCTTGGCTTTTCTTGTAAAAATATTTGCGAAACCTGCTGTTTTTGAGTTGTGTTGTGTAGAAATGACAATTTCGCAATTATTACAGCTGTCATCCATAATTTTTGGCCTGCCTATTCTTGCCCTTGGTGAGTCAAACTTGTTTGTCACATTTTGGTGTATCGGAGTGATTTGATTTCAATGCATATTTTTACACCCTTGTCTCAAACACCACATTGACTGATCCAGAAGGCTTTCAAATAGCTAGGTGGGTCCTTTGGCATGACTCTGACTGTCCGATTAAGCTATGTAATTATGATACCTTGTATAGCTTGGCTTTTCACATCTGCATGCTGACGGTGGAATGATGCACCTGTGGACCACACTCAGTGTCATACCTGTGGGGGTCTCTGTAGTTGACAAATAAGATTTGATTGTTACAAAATAGCAAAATTGATTAAATAGCAACAAAATAAACCACAAATTGAATTTTTTTCAGCAAAAATAGTCCCTGGCTGGCAAAACAAAGTTGAACTGCACATTAATATTTTTAATTTTTCTGGATATTAACCTAAATAAATAATGGAAATCTTAAATATTTTTGGTTATTTTAGATGAAATGTTAGTTGTAGGTAAAGCAGAGGCTAACCAAGTCCCCTGGTCTAGAAATATTCAAAACTTTCAGTGTAACTGGACATGTGCATTTGATGCTATAGGCACCTCAAAGATGCAGCGGTTGGAGTCGCTCTGTTGGGCAGAACAATAAAAAATGCACAAGAAATGAAGTCCTGGGATGCTTACATCATTATCTAATCAGTTTCAGATTTTTTATATTGCTTAATGTAGATTTATAGAAAAATCAAGATCAGAATCTGTAGGGGTGCCCAAACTTTTGCACACATAAAATCTGACAAAAAGACCCATATTTTTTTACATTTTAATATTTTCATTGTTCTTTCTGGGTAAAATTGAGTGCATGAGTATCCTTCACTCACACAATCCACATTGGAAAGATTCTGCAAATGCTTTGCCTGGAATTTGAAAAAATGTGACCCCTCTCCAAGGGTGCCCAAACTTTCGCACCCCACTGTATCATGCGCTAATTGGGCCCCATCTAAATTATGGAATAACTATCTGGGGTGGGAATGTCAACAAAATTTTCAAACTTCAAAAAAAAGCAATTCGGATAATTACAAAAAGTAGATATAACGCTCATACTAGTAAACTATTTGGACAACTTGGAATACTGAAAATACATGACCTATGTGCACTGCATGACTTGAAATTTTGCTACAATTATGAAAACAATAACTTGCCTGAATATTTTCTTTCTGAAATGTTACAAAGAAATACTCGTATTCACAATATCAGTGCAAGAAACCAACAATATCGTCTGCCTGCTGTGAGCCACGAATATGCAAGGAATAGCATTTCATATAAATTTCCAAAAACTTTTAATGAAATGAGTGAGAATTTTAGGAGTAAAATATATAGTCATAGTTTGAATGGTTTTAAAAATTACATTAAGCAAATTTTCCTTAATGCTTATAACGTTGAATGTGAAGTCGAAAATTGTTACATTTGCAATAGAGTAGGTTAGCTGGTGTTAGTTGTTTCAGTACTTAGCATATTATAAATATAAGTATAAACTTGAAATTATTTCTTCCGTACTAAATATCTAGATACAATAAAAAAAAAATTTAAAAAAAGAAGAACAAAAAACAAGATTACCACTGTGATATGTCCTTCCTGATGGCTGTAGGAATTTACTTATTTTTTTAGTGTATTAAAATTATAGAACCATCTGGTTGACCCCTGGGTAGCGATACTGGCAGTATCATAAAGGGGTCAACCATCATAAAGCAGCATATTACGACATGATGATATTGATTAAAACCATTTGTATTTTTGATGCTTTATGTGAATAAAATGTCTGAATCTGAATCTGAATCTGATTGATATTATTGCCCAAGTGAAAGCAGCCACTGGCAAAAGTACAATTCACGAATTATCCACTAGGTGGAGCATAGAAGTGTGAAATGCTACTGCAGAGCCCCCTAGCGTATAATATTATGCAGATTAGCTTCGTTGCAACGCTATGCTTTATGCTTTCTTGGACGCGTGTTGCACCATTTCTAATTGTTGAACTTCGAGCGAGAAAATGCGTTGTAAACACTCAAAATAAAGCCATTAAATGGGGATCTAAGTAGAGGAAAGGCTTCAGATTTGGCATGTCGCATGATCATAGATTAGTTGACTGTTTGGACAGGTAAGCTTAGCATTAATCTGACGTTTCTAGCCCACGATTGAGAACGAGATGTGCACTCATTGACCCGTGATTTGAAACCGGAACCTCACTGGATCTAGTAATCCAATAGACGGCCCTGCTCGTCTAATTACATATAAGTAGTGCAGTGCGTAAGACAGTGCATTAACACCTTGTCGTGCCAATAGTTAACATCTTTAAACAGTTTTAAACATAAATGTCCTGGGTGCGGACATCTACGAAAGTAACACACAGCGCTTTGCGACAA
Source organism: Platynereis dumerilii (assembly GCA_026936325.1). Taxonomy (NCBI): domain Eukaryota; kingdom Metazoa; phylum Annelida; class Polychaeta; order Phyllodocida; family Nereididae; genus Platynereis; species Platynereis dumerilii. The sequence goes on along the minus strand of JAPTHN010000014.1, from coordinate 19,377,716 downwards.
ATTTATTCACAGAGCATGGTAATCCACTATACCTCTATTCACTGTGGCCTGAATACCTGTTGTGTGCTGTCCCAGGTCATTCAGTTGACTTGGACACTTAAATTCTGCCATATTAAGTGCGTCCCAATGAGCCCCGATATGACTTTTACACCAAAATGCTAATTTCTCAGGCACCAGTGAGTGTGTTTATCATGATAGCAATTCATAACTGTTTGTTACGATATATAAAATTCTTACAAGCACTGAGAAAGCCTCATTGTTCATGGTTTGTCCATAGAATGATTCGCTTTGAACCCATCCATGTTTATTTTAGTAGTAGGATAACAAACTTTTCCTCACCATACCTCTGCATGTGGCTGTAATTTGTCTATAAAACCATGGAAACATCAGGATGTGAAATTACAAGATATGATGGCACAACCATATCATATACCTTGCCAGGATCCAAGAAAATCCCACCGTCCCACAGTGCCCCGCGTCCCAACATGCCCCGGTTCCGCCTACCCCAGTAACCCCGACCTTAGGTTTCAAGCATATTTTTAGTACCTCAACATGCCAGGCAATAAACACATATATACAGTTAAACATGTGCCCTTGGACCGTCGTGCGTACAGATTTGTGGACTTTTACGTGAAAAAAGTGTGGATAAGCACGGAGTGTATGCACGTTTTATGACATTAATGTTTTGTTAAATTTCTTTTCTTTGATAAAATTTCTTCTTGGACTGGCGTGGGATTCTTGAAGTGGAAAAAAAAGTCGCCTGCATCCTTCTGGTGGTTGTTTAGGGGCGACCATTTAATATTCCAAACATTCATTCTTAAATCGCACAAAGTCTTCTCAAGAAATACCCCTAGCAGCATATCTATTTCAAGACTGCCGAAAAAGAATTTACTTATTTACCGAAACTGAACCTCAAATTATTTGTTTTAAAAAACTCCAAATCCCCCAAGATATTAAATAGTCGCCCCCTTACAATCTATTGTCACATTTTGCAACATTTCGCCCATGAGCACTTGAATCTATTAATAGATTTAAATAATCATAACGTCACAATTTGTTCAAGTGCTCCTGATTTCACCAATGTTCTTTGCGATTTTCTGCATCAAGTGGGAAACACACTACCCCCCTCCCACTGATAATCCAGTTGGCCCCTTATAATGGCTTACTATCTGAAGACACTCATCATTGTTATTTCATTTCATCTACCTGACAGGTTCTAGCTTCGCCGCTATAACTTTTTTCGTGTGCATGAAAGCAAATATACTATTAAAAATTCTAGATCTTGCCTTTCTCCGGTGTACTTTTCTTCGTAAAATTGTTGATGTCATAGTTCTAAACATGGGACGTAATTTTTTTTAATTTTGGGTGCATAACTGCTTAAAAGGCTTGTTTATCAGAAAGCGAAGCAGTGTTAAATGGCCACAGAAATTACTTATTCATCAAAACTAGGCAAGCAATTATTTTATCTATTCATTTTAAAGAACTTCATTTATAAGAATTCACCTGTGTATTGATTGTGCCACGGCAGTCCAAGGCTTTAGCTGGCCAAATAAATGCATTAAAGTTTAGCCAGATTGACTACAGTAGGCAAAATTCTCAGCCTGTTTGGCTAAAGCTAGAAAAAAAAAAAACAATAGTATTTTCAGGATTTCTTTTAGCCAGATTCAGATTCAGTTAGCATTTTGCTATCTGGCAAATGGCCAGCTAAACTTTAGCCTAAAGCCAGTGCTTTATTGGTGCCTAAGAAATAAGATGGGCCCTAGTCATGTGCACAGTTATTGCACTGACATGACAACGTCTTATTTACAATAAAATCAACAACACAGCTAAAGTCAAATCCCTACAATCATCACTGACATCAGCAGTAAACACTCAACTTCTCTGTCCTCTCAAGTCTGGATCTGAAAGATTTGCATGGTATTTCCTGAACAAAAATGAGGCTAGCAGTCTTAGAAATAAGAAACACTAGAGAGGAACTTGTAATGTAAAACAGACATCTTACCTTGCAACAGCACAGCAGTCAGCAGTCATGACTGTGGTGTCGATCTGCTCAGCTGAGCCACGCTGCAACTTTGCAGACGCTATGAGGTCAGTGACCTCACAGTCATGACGTCATCTAAAATAGTCCGGCGGCTGGTGCGATGACGTCACATGTTATTAGTGAACGTTCAAACAGCCAGAGGGGGCCACAATGCAAGACTCCACGCTCCCCTTAAGAATTTGCCTGAAGGTGAGTGCAACATATATTATCACTAGCAATAAGTGCCCGTGTAAATAGCTTTAAGAGGGGAGTTGTAACCTTTTAGGCCCATATATATATGGGATTGCATCTGTCAGAATGAAGTGTTATTATAACCTGGTGCTCAAAGGAAGGTGGTAGAGATCTTGCAGGTGCTGCCCTCTTGTGTGTTGTATACGAAACAGCTTAAAACTAATTATCATTAATTAGGACATTTAAAGTTAACCAATTTGGATGAAAATGTGGCAGTGGCACCCCATGAGTATAAGGAAGACACAGGAAAATTTAGAAGGCCAGGCATTAAGTAGGAAGCGAGATAAATCCCGGACACTGTTATTTTGATATTAATAAGAAGATAAGAAATTGTTGGCTTATGAAATTATATGATTCAGAAGCATCAAATGTTTTAGATAAATTGGCATTTATATCATGCATACTATTTTGCACCTGTGGAGTTTGAACAGTTTATCATTTACGATATATAATGTATAATTAGTGTATTATTGATATAAGATTGGAAGTAATTAGATACTCATGTTATTGGACACATTTTAATCAGTTGCTTATTTGCAAAATTAGTTGATAGCAAAATAATGTAGGCCTATGTATATTTTTTTTATTAACTTGGGAGTAATAATTAAGCTCATATTGCAACTTCCCAATTTATTGCAACTGTAATGACAGAATAATGTTTTTCGCATGACAAGTGTCAGCACAAATTATTTGAAATTATAGTTTTGCTTTTGAGAACCATAAGGGGCAGGCCATTTGTTTCCGGGGGGGGGGGGGTTTCCTCAGCGGATAATTATTTATTTCACGGTAACGGCAGCAGTGATTATTTATTTTGAGCCCATCATGTTCTACAGCAGAAAATGCAAAGTTGGGAATTTCTATAAAAATTGCTGAAAGTACTCAATATTTATGACCATGGGTGTACATGATTTTATGGATGTAGATAGCTTTCAGGTAGATATATAGTAAAAGTGATGATGTTAGATTTTACAGAAGAGTAGAAGTTGGGATTTTTTATAATCCACTCAATCATGCGCTTGTCAATTAAACATGCTAAACTTCGTAAATTTGACAGACAAATTTTCCAAGAAACGTCAATTTGGAGGAATAGGAATTTGCTCTCCCTGATACCTGGATCTGATTTTAACTCTCACTCAGGAGAATTCCATCTAAATAGGATATATGGAATACTTCTAGGAAGCCAAGCAAGAAAAAGCCTCATTTGAAAACTTTCTGGTATTTTTTGGCTCAGTCAAGTATTTTTGTTATGTTGACAAAATATACATAAGCACGCATTTGTTGGTAGGGTATAGTACGAATATAAGGATGGCAAGACAGATACCTTATTGTAAATGTAGATAAATGTAAAATGTTGAGTTTAACTAATGTCTGTAATCCTCATATGAACTCTGCCGAAATTTACAATTACATCCTTGACAGGCCTGATCAAGCTAGTATTTTTCTCAGCTCCCTGGTGAGCATGCAGCAGTGTACAGCGTTTTTCAAGTGCTCCTTAGATAAACATTACGCAATTTCCATCACTGCCTTTGGCCAAGTACCCATTTGCACCTGCGTCAGGTGAAGCAATGGTTTAAGGAGGATTTGCTTGGTTCATCCATGCCGTCACTAGGGCTCAAACCCATGACCATGCGCATATTTGATTGAGTAATACCCTTCATTGGTTGCTGCTCACTGGAGCTGCAGTCGAACACCTTATCCATTAAGCCACAACATCCATTGACTGTATTAAAAAACCAACAGATTGAAATTCAATGTGTTTGACAGATTCTTGACAGATGAAAGATTCGGGATAGATGTGAATGCATTGTATAAAGAGAAAAATTCTTTTGTAAAACATAATTAGAAGATTGAAGAATGTAAGTTCAGGTAGAATGTTGACAAAATTTGAGCATAGGTATAGTCTATGTTTAAGAAAAAACATGTATGTGAAATACACGTGTAGTTGGAGTTCCAGAAAGATGGAAAGAACAGAACTATCACAGAGATGTATAGAACTCGAAAGTGAGAAGGGGTAGGGGAGACCGGGGCTGGTTGTCACAGGTGCATGTTACCACACTTTTTATTGCATTAAAATGGGGAGTTACACAGCTCAACCAATCATTGTTTACTGCTTTTATAACCCACTGGAGTCTTTTTGAAAAATCTTGACCCCTGGAAGGGAGTTTTGTAGGCACACGGTCTATTAAAAATTGCCGGTCACAAAAAGTAAATGTTTACCTGCAACTTGCATATTATCCTACTCATTAAGGAATAGTTGTTGAAAAAGGTACAGTTTATACACATGCCATGTAAACAAATCTTTAAATAATAATAAAAATTTGATAAGAACAACCTTTGTCGCCCGTTTTTTTGCAATTTCATCAGTCGGGGCAGGTTGTCACAAAACAACGGGGCAGGATGTCACACTTTTTGGAGCTGGTTGTTACCCATTAGGATCAGTCTATTAAACCAAGAAAACTATCACAAATACAAGTTTGTTCTTTATACATGCTATTGATGACTGAAGATGCATGCAGATACTGCATTGTGTTTAAATAAATAGATTTCAAATTTATATATAAAATTTGCAAAAAAAATCTTAAAAATCCTCCTCCAGATCAGAATGCATTCCTACTGATTGGTAAATCTTCATTTGTAGTACCCTTGTACACAGCAGTGTGTTTGTTAAGGTTTTCACTGGGCAAGTAAAGGATTCCTCATATGTCCAAAGTAACTTTTATTGGTCAAGATCTGCCCTTCAGAGTTCCACTTCCTGCATCCAAGCTCGTAACCAAAAAAGTGACAAACTGCCCCGAGAGTGTGACAACCTGCCCCGAAAATGTGACAACCTGCCCCGAATTCTGAATTTTAAAAAATGTCCAATAGGACATCAAGATTTCGAATGATATCTAAATCAAGATACAATGCCCACACAGAACCTTTATTTAAACAACTAAGAATACTAAAGGTATCAGATCTCTTAACCCTACAAGAATGGAAATTTTATTACAGATTGGTCCACAAAACACTTCCAATTCACTTTTTAAGCACTGCCCTGCAAAGACACAGCGACCTTCACCAATATCCAACTAGATACAATAATCGTATGGTGATACCTAAATTAAAATATCAACTCTCCCTTTGTTCCGTAAAAAATCGACTACCTCGTTTGATAAATCAAGCTGCAAACTCAACACTAGAAAAAGTTTACACGCACAGTTTATTTGGAATAGGTTTCTATCTGACTTGTGAAATGACAACCTCCTTTGGACCAAGGCCTTTTATGAAGGTTAGCTCAGGCAGAATTTAGAATCTCTTTTGACACCAGATACAGACTGACATAATAGTGGAAACCATACTGACAAAATATTGACAGATTTGCAGGCAGGAAATAGAAAAGAGCTATCACATTTATAAAGGACACAAAATTGACAAGGGCCAATTGATAAATTTGTCATTTTTCTCACATATTTCTCAGCATGCAACACCTCACAAGAGCAACAAACACCATTTATCAAATGTTTGCAAAGAGACTACCATGTGTTATGGACACGTACTACTTGTGAAATGACAACCTCCTTTGGACCAAGGCCTTTTATGAAGGTTAGCTCAAGCAGAATTTATAATCATTTTTGACACCAGATACAGACTGACAATATAGTGGAAATCATACTGACAAAATATTGACAGATTTGCAGGAAGAGAAGAAAATAGAAAATAGCTATCACAATTATAAAGGACACAAAAGTGACAAGGGCTAATTGATAAATTTGTCATTTTGCAGACATATTTCTCAGCATGCAACACCTCACAAGAGTAACAAACACAATTTAGCAAATGCTTGCAAAGGGACTGCCATGTGTTATGGACACGTACCACTTGTGAAATGACAACCTCCTTCAGACCAAGGCCTTTTATCTTATAGAGCAAATAGGCAAAATTGGCCTTATTGGATGTGAAGGTGAATGGTACTGTAGGGGACACTTTATATCACTATATGAATTCAAACAGAATGCAAGATAACATACAGCACTTGGTAGAATTACATGTAGACACACAGGCTGACACAGCCTTAAAAATATCAGAATATCGCCTGTTTTTTAAAATGATTTATTTCTTATTCTTATGCATAGAGTCGTACGGCGAGCGCAATTTTTGGGGAGAGGTGAGCGACATCTGCCCGAATTTCAAGATCTAGATTTAATACCATTTTAAATAAAATTGGCTGGAAATCATTAATTTTCCATAGTGTTTATTTAATTATCTGCCCAAATTTTTTACCCTTTTTACCCCGAATCTTATTGTTTCCCAAACTTTTGGGGGCCCTGTTTCACAAACTTTTGGGGGGGTGAGCCCCCCCCCCCTCCGATACGCCTATGTTCTTATGACATTAAATTTTTACATTGTGATCATTTCTTATTATTTTATAGTATATATACTGAATCCGAAATAGTTGTAAACTCAGTATTTTACTGAATACTATGCTATTACATCTGGACAAACGGGTGGCGGCTCTGCAGCGACAAGTGCAATGTAAGTCTTTTAGAGGTCTCCTTTGCCGTTACTATGACAATTAATTGAAACAACTGAATACTGTAAATTATAATAAACATATGGGGAAATAAAAGAAATTTGAATATAAATCTTAGAAAAACCATTTGTTTCACTCAATATCATTTCATCAATTTGCACCAAGGTGGTCTGGGTTTCTCAATTGGAAATGGGTTTCTCTAATATGTACTATTATTAATTGATCTCAATTTGATTGCCAGAGAATAAATACTAACTGTTATTGGATAAAACTCTGTTGAGATAGAGAAACTCCACGAATAGAAGTGTCTCTTATCAGTTCAGTTAGTTGAAAACCGTACTCCCATATCACCGTTTTTTTGAAGGGCAATTTGCCAACAAAATGACACTTTTATATCATATCCACTTTACATGGTGATTATAAGGATGTACTGCAAATTGCTGTGGATTTTATTGCTGCCCAGGGGAGCCACATCCCACCCCTTTGGCAAAAGAGTACGCCCTCCCATCCCCCTGCATGATAAGTGGCGCAATTTTACACAAGACATATTGTGGCATTTCTGCGCTGTTCTGTCCGTAAGTTATTGGTGGCAGTTAATCTGTTTTGGCTTAAGAGATTGTGTATGTTTCCCATCAGCCAAATGACTGCAGCTTAGCTGGCAATATTTCCATACAATTCCTTCTTTGTGATATTTATTGCAGTCTTTTAGCGTTTTGCCACGAGGACTTTTTCATCAATCTTTTTGGCATATCTCTGGTATCCCTACAATTCTGACGCTAAATAGCCAAATGCTCATGTGGGCGAAGGCAGTTCTTCATGCATCCTCCCCACGCAAGCCCTGCTAAAATGGACAGGGCTTTCTGCTATTTCCAACCTCTTCTGTGATTGGCTGCTTATTTAGGTCAAAAGCATTTTGCAGGCAGATTTAGTCCGATTATGGACACTTAGAGGATTACTGGCAACTAAGAAAAACAGTGTAAAACAAGCAAACTTTCAAACAGTTTCATCTCAGAACTGTGAAAATACAGAATTCAATGGAATTTTCAGAACTGTGACAATACACAATTTCTCCATTTGTAACTGTGTGAAACAAAAGCAACAATTTCAAACTGTGATGTAGCAGTCCCTGATTGGCTGAGCCAAAACTGGGTCAGTTAATTAAGTATTCATGAATTAGCAAAGGTTATGGGCCATTTTGTCATGGTATGACTTGGGATGATGTTCTTCATTAAGCACAGTGCCAATGGTGACAAAAAGAATATGTTATATTCTCAATTCCTCGTGCACTGGCAGATCAAGGGGACCTAGACTGTCCTGAAGTCATTTAAATAGTTTGTTTATTGTCACCTATGCTGCTAGACATGATAAGCACACTGTAAAATTTGAAATTTTGAGTCAGCTCAAATGAATGAGCGAGATGGTTGCACAATTTGTTTGAGTCGGAGTCAGGAGTCGGAGTCGTGGAGTCGGAGGTTTTTGGATGGAGTCAGAGTCGAACTTGGATTTGAAGGTGGAGTATATGACCATCCATCCCAGTTATAGCTTAAAAAAAGGTATGCATGTTGTCTTCTCAAGATCCACTAATCAAAACTAACAACACTCAGTTGTTTTCCAGCCTCAAAGCAATTTGCCTGTGTCGACACTCAGTAAATGTAAATACCCAAGGCACGATGGCTTGGACTCTGGATGAGATAGCAGAAGTACTTTGGAAAGAGGAGAACACAGAGAATCCATTTACACACAATAGATGTCACCGTCAGACAGGGTCAGGGGTCTTGTCACCCTGATGTTGTCTGTTGTGACCACCGACCTCTCTCAGTTAATGGTCTCTGATAATGCAACAACAATTTCATGACATTACGTGGTGCTGATATGGAAGTTCATCATTTTGAACGAGTTTGTTGTTTTGTAAATTGATACAATAACTTGAATGTTGTTATCTTGAAAATTAAATTTGGATGTATTGCTGTTGTTTTCATTGTGGACTATCCTTGGACTATCCTTTGCAATCGTTATGTCTTATCCGTGATAAGGTAGACTCCCAGCAACAGATAGTATGGGACAAAATTTAGATTGACTTTCAAAACAAAACAAAAAACATTTAAAACAACCAGTTTTTCTTGTCTGAGGCTGATTATGTGTAATCATCATTGCTACAATTATGTTAAAGGATCAACAGCAATATATTATTTTCGTTAATTGTATGAGTTGTATCATTTCTCCAGAAGGGGAGTTACACTGCTCCCCAAGATATTTTGTCCAACTTTTATGAAATATTATCATTACAATTTGTCATCAAAAAGCCACAAACAAGTATGAAAATATTCATAAATTTGAAATTATCAGTGTTGGAGGTCTCGACGCCGGCCTCATCCTTGAGGCCAGTCTCGGAGCATATTTTGATGGCCTCGGCCTTGGCTCGGTCTCGGATAACAAATCCTTGGCCTTGCCTCGGTCTAGGATGTCCTGGCCTCGACTTCATCACTGGAAATTATATTAAATCATTTGTTATGTCATCAGGCCAATTCTTTGTTTCTTTGACACACAGCAGCAATTTCAACATGACTTTTTACAACATCACCCTCGCTGTTGTTCTTGTGGATGGAGCGGACACATTAGTTGTTTATGAGAATTGGAGTTTGCCCAAGGGGGAACAGAGTGCCCTCCTGCCAAACAACCACAATAAATTGAGCCATGCAAGATATACCCCACAACATAATATGTTGCTCCAATTACCACAAGACATATTGCACCAAGATGGTTGTCGCCTCCTTGTGTGACAATATGAGACATGATGGTTGTCTAAGAGGTCTTTCCAGTGACAATTACTGATGTGTACCATCCAACAAGCAACCACTCCATGACAATGACATGCTCTTTGTTTATGCAAACTATTAGGTTTGTTAAAATTACAACTTCCCTGTTTGTTATAAAAATACAGAGGACCAAACTACTGTACCAAATGCCTTTCATAACTCATGATAGCCCATGATGTGTCATGATCATACTTTTAACAAGGGATCCATAATTATGTTATAAATTATGTTTGAATTTGGCTAGCAGAAAACTCCAAGGACTAACGTTTATGTGTTGGACAATAAATGACTATCTATCAATCAGAAAGCGACAGATCCAGGCATGGTATTCTGGGGAGAGCGTTCGAGCAAAGGAGTGTTTTGGCTTTCCAATGTGCTTGTTAATTCTACTTTTCACTTCATGGTCTGGTGGTGGGTATTATGATAAAACCCCATGACGGTGTAGTTCACAGCTATGAACATCATGAGTGCCAGGTCTGCTCTGAATTAACACGAGTCCGAAGGACGAGTGTTATTCAGAAGGCAGACCTGACACGAATGATGTTCATAGCTGTGAACTACACTGTTATGGGGTTTTATTTATATCCCGCAATGATTTTATCAGTGGTTTTTATTAAATTTTTGTCTGATAACTTCAAATTCTCCCAAGTTTGGAGCAGCAGTTTGTTGTGACGTCACCAGCTGCCCATTGTGACATCATGACATAAACAATCGCTGCCCATTGTTTGCATAACAACGTCAGATAATTTATTTCATTGAGTTCAGTAGGATGAACTCAATGGTGTGAACTCAATGTTTTTTTCATGGTGTTCACTCGCAATTGCGGGATATTATATGTAACCCCTAGGCTTTCTCCTTGATCTGCCACTTTCTGTCAAAAACTAGATAACATAAACATAATGGCCAAATAATTGAAAATCTGCTTGGTTCAGTTGCAAGGTGACTTTCTAACAAATATATTTTAAAGCTTGATGCATAAAAGAATGATGATATATACAATTCTGTTACCAAACAAACAGGCCAAATATTAAGTAAACTACGACAAAACAATGACATTTATTGACAATCATTGTTAATGTAATCATATCGGACTTGAGAAACATTTAATCATGTTAAGTGATACCTTGTGACTGATTGTTGGTAGTCACAGCGATTTCAGTGCTTCAATTTGGCTAGCAGAAAACTCCAATGACTAACGTTTATGTGTTGACCAATAAATGACTATCTATCAATCAGAAAGCGACAGATCCAGGCATGGTATTCTGGGGAGAGCGTTTGAGCAAAGGTGACTCTCTAACAAATATATTTTAAAGCTTGATGCATAAAAGAATGATGATATATACAATTCTGTTACCAAACAAACAGGCCAAATATTAAGTAAACAACACCACAACAATGATATTAAATGACAATTATTGTTAAAATAATCATATCGGATTTGAGAAAAATTTAAACATGTTAACTGATACCTGCAGTTTGTGACTGATTTTTGGTTGTCAGAAAGTTATTATTTTAACTGATCCTGTTACTTGTTTCAAATTGGGCCTGTTATTGATAACTGATATGGACAACAGGCCAATTATTTTAACTACCAATTTTAACTAAACAAGTAATATAGTTATCCTTATAATGAATATTTCATAAAATGTGTCAATGCTGGTGAAAATAGCAGGCAACCATGACACTATAAATTTAATAATTTAATAATTTATGGAGAGCAAAGAGACCAAAAGTGTTGATATTATAAGTGATAAAAGATCTAGCTCAGACAGCGCCAAACCAAATTTTATATGAATATATGCATTACAAAATTGCTGAAATCAGTCTGATGTAGAATTCATACTTCTATTTCTAAAAAAAAAACAAGTGTCCACATGAAAAAAGAAGCCTCAAACTTTCTGAGCACCCTGATATCGCTTTAGCACCGTCACTACTCCATAGGAGCCTCTAAAACTTTGCCATATCCATTGACAAGGTTGCATGTTAAAGTTGATTGGTTTGCAGCTTTCAGTTACAGTGGTAACAATATTACTTGGGCTCCCTGGTCCCCGGTTCCAGATATTTGGCTCAATAGCTCAAGTTACATTGTTACTTGCTTAGCAGCCTTGGCTTACCAGCACTAGAGGCAGGTGTTTAGCTCTCATTTCTATCTCCTACCTCAACCACACATTGTTCATTCGCTCCCATACAATTCCATTCCTTTCTTTCCCTTTCAAAGATGCTTGACTACTCAAGGTGTTAATGTGTTGTTGGCTTTGTGTCAGTCCATGGCCATTGTGTTTAACTGTTGTTGTCAAATGAGTTGTTGACATTGTGTTGTGTCTTAGCAAGGTCATTGTTACTGCTGCTGCACTGAAGCCAAAGCACGGTTGGATATTACTGCAAGTTCAAGAAGTATGAGTTTCTGTTATAGGACAGTGAAACGTAGCAAATATAGTCCATGTGATTTGTGGAGGCACAGGATTACATAGCATAAATTTAATTTGAATAGCATGAAACGTATTTCAAGGCCAGTTGACGTGTCTGGTGGTCAGTTAACTGTCAGTTCTCTGCTGCTAATCTGATCCATTCATCAAACTAAGTTGCTCACTGAAGCAGAATGTTATGTTTTTCATACCTTCCTACGTTCAACTGAGAGATTTGACGGACGTTTCATTGCTTACCAACCAATCAGTAAAGCTGAATATGCTACGTGGATACTGAGAAAACTAACCAGAGAAACTCATACTGAATCTGCAGTAACGCCAGTGCCAACACTGTCTTAATATAATGCAATGCATATATAGTTTCAGCTTTATGCTGAAGAGGACTCTGTTTTATTCTCCCTCTCAAGTTTACAAGTTCATGCGTAAGCGTATTTGTAAGTATATGTTGTAAGTTTACAGCCTGACATCTCATATGGAAATGGATTTCTCTGTATTGCTCCACCTTGTGAAATCTATAGTAATAGAGTAAGGTGTACCCCTATTGATTATTTTAGATAAACTTACAGAAAATGAATATCAGGGATTTTGGGTTGGGTATTAAGTGAACTGACTGCCACCTCTGTTGGGTTTCTGAAAAGCGACTCCAACTGAGACTCTGACTCCTTAGGTCTCCTGAATTACTACTCTGACTCCCGACTCCACTTATTTTACACAAGACATATTGTGGTATTTCTGCCCTGTTCTGTTTGTAAGTTATTGGTGGCAGTTAATCGCTTTTGGCTGAAGAGATTGTGTATGTTTCCCATCAGCCAAATGACTGCAGTTTAGCTGGCACATTTCCATACAATTCCTTCTTTGTAATAATTATTGCAGTCTTTCAGCATTTTGACTCAAGGGACTTTTTCATCAATCTTTTTGGCGTGCCTCTCATATCATTACATTTCTGATGACAATGCCAAAGTCAGAAATCTTCTATTTTACAAGGAAGACCCTTTCAGTTTATACTGGTTTCCAGTGAAGTCCTGACACATGATAAGATGTTAAAAATAGTGAAACGCTCATGCACCTGTACACTCGCAATGCAAAAGGTTCTAAATGGTATATATGAAGAACCACAGCCGAAAAGAGTTTTCTAGTTCTTCATGAAGCTCAACGCAAAAAGTTTATATCCTCATGCATTGCAGGATCTAGGTGGACCTACAGATGTTGTTGAATCTTGAAGAAAAAAGTGAAGACACCTGCCTGCCAATTCCAAAATGCATCCAGCTCCTCTATACTACCATGTCTGCATGTGCTAAATGCTTCTCATATATTTAAATAGAAAATGGCCTGCTTTGTCATCATTAAAAGAAAAGAGACTTTTTGTTTTCTGTGGCTTTATTCTTGGGGCAACCAACAACGTCCAGATGTGAAGACTGAGTCAATATCAAATGGAGGAGAAATTCATGAATGGTTCAACCTTTTCAGGCTATAAATGTTTTGACCTCTCCTATAGATCTGAAATCTGATGTTATTACATTGCAAAACATTTCAATCACATTGAACATTATGGGGCCCCAGCCACAGGTGGAAAAAAAGTTTATATTTTCATGTGCTGAAAATTTTTTTTTTTCTGCATCAAGTGGCTAACTTCTTTTTTTTTAAAAACCAAAATGCTGTTGGATGGTGCCCTGATGTACTGTTAATACATTTGACAAATCTGAGGGAGAATACAGCAGATTCCTCTTTGGCATAAACCTGAAATAACATCAGATTCTATATGTGTAATGCATTATGACAGTGATGGTAGTGTTAGTATCTAACACCACTTAGGTTTCAGAACAGCAGCTGTTTGAGTGACCTTGCTGAGACAGGACACACTGTCAACAATTCATTTGACAACAACATTTAGACACAATGGCCATGGACTGACACAAAGCCAACAACACATTAACACCTTGAGTAGTCAACCATCTTTGAAAGGAAAAGAAAGGAATGGAATTGTATGGGAGCAAATGAACAATGTGTGGTTGAGGTAGGAGATAGAATTGTCAGCTCAACACCTGCCTCTTGTACTAGTAAACCAATGCTGTTACTTGTAGGCATGTACAATGCAACTTGAAGCTTTGAGCCAAACATCGAGAATCAAAGTAAAATAATTAGCACTGTAACCATAGGTTGCAAACCAATCAACTGCAACATGCAACCTCGTCAAAGGACATGGCATCTGTTAGTGGCTCCCTCTTGAATAGTGAAGTAAAATAAACATACTTCTTCCCAGTAGTTACAAAAGCCATTCCTGTTGCATCATGGCAACGGTAAAATTTCTGGACATATTGAATAAGGAGTCTCCGATGCTATACAATGTACAGTTGGTGCAAAGTCAAAAGCTTCCATGAGGGGATCTTTTATTCAGATTGACATTTGTTTTTGATGCAGAAATATGAATTTTCAATGGGAAAATTTATGGCAGTTTTGGAATGCAAGCAAATGGATTGGTATAACTCTGTGTGGGCTAATTTTTCTATATTACTCTCTTTGCTCTCGATCTGAAGTCTCTGTGAATTATTTAATGTAGAGTGTTGCCATTGTCAGTTATGAACAATTTAACCCTTTACAGATAGTTACCACAAATTAAATGAAAACTTAGTTATGAGGATAACCCGAATACTTATTGATTTTAAATTGTCTATCAAAATAATTGATATGTTGTCAACATCAGTTATAATTACTTATCAATAACACTCTAACAGGCCCAATTAGAAACAGGTAAGAGGGCCAATTTCAAATTATTACTTATTAACTGCTAACAATCAGTCACAGACAGCAGGTATCAGTTAACATGTTTGAATGTTTGCCTAATTCAATATAATAATTTGTTTACAATAACAATAATCGTGAATTAATATCATTGTTTTGTTGTTGTTTACTTGATATTTAGCCTGTTTGTTTGGTAATTGGCAGATCCACTGGTATTCATTATCATTCTTTAATACATAAAGCTTTAATAAAAATTTTCAATTATCTCTTTATTAGGTTCATGTTATTTAGTTTTGACAGACATTGGTGGATCTGGGGAAAGCCTGGGGGGTACATACCCTCCCCCTAGACCATGAGGTGAAAAGTAGCATTAAAAACACATTTGAATGCCAAAACACTCCATTGCTCCTGTATGTATGACATATTAAAATTATGATGATGACACATCATATCTATCACGAGTCACAAAGGGAATCTTTCAAAGTGAAATGTTCCTCTCTTTTTTCATAACTTTTAATCCAGCTGTAACTAATTCTTACCAGAGAGACCTCTTAGACAACTATCGCGTCTCATTTTGTCACACAAGGACAGGACAACCATGTTGCTGCAATATCGATATGTCTTGTGGTAATTGGAGCAACATATCAAGTTGGGGTATTTCTTGCATGGCTCAATTTATTGTGATTGTTTGGCAGGAGGGTGCTCTGTTCCCCTGGGGCTAACTCCAATTCTCATAAACAACTAATGTGTCCGCTCTATCTGCAAGAACAAGAGCGAGGGAAATGTTACAATATGTCATGTCGAAATTGTTGCCATACATCAAAGGAACAATGTATTAGCCTGTAGACATATCCTCCCATTGCAGGACTCGTTTACAATCACCCTGCCAACAGGCTCTACAAAATACTGAAGATTTCTAAAGCATTGTCAGTTTTTTTCCAACGTGATTAAATTAATTGTTAATGGTTTTCTACAAAGAAACTCATTGAAACAACATACAGGCAACTATGAAACACTCAAGCATTCATTCAATTGCTTTGAAAAATCTCAAACTGTTAATTATGTCTGTCACACTCTTTTTGTCATGTATATCAAATGATTTATTCCAATTTTAAATTTATGTAAATATTTCATACTCACTCATTTGTAGAATGCAGAAGCTCTTTGATGATTCATTATTACAATGTGTCATATCAGAAGTTAAAAATTGGATACCATTTCCGGGGAAAGCAGTACAACACTGCCTGTTTGAGAAATTGCACAACTTGCACTATTAAAGAACAACTTACCATTATGCATCTTTTGATAGTATTAACAGAAATATCATATGTATAGCAATGTAGATAATACAGGCCTAGTCAACTGCAAACAAGAATACCAGAATTGTTTTAAAATCTTATATATGTCTCTTATTTATGAAAATCCATCAAAATTGCATGCCATACTACCTGTCGCTGGGAGTTTATACACTGCAAAAACTTCTGCGTTACTTTAACAGCTGCTACTGTAATGTATACAAAAAGGTTTTTTGTGGCAGGAAACTCTTGTGTTTATGGCATGGACTGTTGTTTTAACAGTAACTGCTGTAAACGTAACACAGCAGCTATGTTTACAGTGGACCTCATCAAGGATAAGAGGTAATAATTGATAATAAACATAGGCTGCGCAGCAGCAAACCTTCAGCGAATAACACATTTAGAAGATTACAATTATATCATAAAATTGGTGTGTTTACCAAATTCCGTATATTATAGGTATGCAACAGTGGTCGAGTAGGTAAAGGTAAAGGTAAAGGTGTTCTTATTTAACGTGGGTAGCCAACGAAAGTCCCCACCTGGAATGGATGGTACAACTTATTTCCAGTTGAGCCCACGGCACGTGTCAGTTACCTCCCCGACATCCAGACTAGGCTAGTACTGCTGGCAACAGTACCCAATTAAGCAATCACCCAGCACTGAATTGTCAGTTGGGAACTCGGCCGCGGCCGGGAGTTGAACCCGGGCCGCCGGCGCAGCAGTCCAGCGTGCTAACCACTACACCACCGAGCCCCTCAAGTAATGGCATTCTATTATCTGTTATTTGCCTGCTGCCCTGCAATCTACCTGCGTGCTTGCCAGGGTTTGTAAAAACAGGGAAAGGCCTTATTATACTAATTTACTTATATTATGGCACGGTTTTATGCATGCACCAATTTGTTTCCGATCATTCAAAAAGTGTTAAATACAAGTCAAAAAGCACTGCTACATCTTATAGGTGATACGTGTAGGAAATGGCATTGCTGTATATGCAATAGTGGGCACGTTTTGGCTCCTATAAGAAAATAAGTATTTTTAATATTTTTTCTCAATATTACAAAAAGTATAGAATATGTATCAGTCAGACCATGAAAAGGCACAACTAAACCACATAAGTCATATGTGTACCAAACTTTATCCATGTACATACAATAGTGACCAAGTCTTGGGCCAGAAACAAAAAATATATTTTTTCTCTTTTTTTTCAATATTTCAAATAGCATTTAATATTTTCCACCAGACCTTTCAAAGGGCACAACTAGACCTTATAGGCCATGTGTGTACCAAACCTTTACCATTTACATGCAATAGTGACCGAGTCTCAGCCCAAAAAACTAAAAAAATACATATTTTTCTATTTTCCAAATTTTTGCAAAAAGTATAGAATATCCATCAATGAGACCATCAAAAGGCACAACTAGACCATATAGGCCACATCTGTACCAAATTT
Source organism: Platynereis dumerilii (assembly GCA_026936325.1). Lineage (NCBI taxonomy): Eukaryota > Metazoa > Annelida > Polychaeta > Phyllodocida > Nereididae > Platynereis > Platynereis dumerilii. The sequence continues at coordinate 19,360,208 of JAPTHN010000014.1, read as the reverse complement.
CATAAGTGCACATGCAATAGTGACTGAGATTTGGCCCGGAAACGAACAAAAATAATTTTTATATTTTCTCAATTATTTCAAAAGGTATTGAATATCTATCAATTAGACCATCAAAAGGCACAACTAGACCATACAGGCTATATGTGTACCAAATTTCATCCATGTACACTCAATAGAGGCCGAGTGCTGGCCCGGAAACGATCTATCCGCCCGCCGCCCGCCCGCCCGCCCGCCCGCCCGCCCGCCCGGCGGACGGACAACATTTTTACCCAAGTGATTACAATACCTTCGTTCGCTGAAGGTAAAAATTCGAGATGAAAACAGTAGTGACTCATCCTAAAAATTTTCAAGATAACAGCATGCAAGTTATTGTATTAATTTACAAAACAACAAACTCATTTCAATGAGTCATCATATCAGCATAACATAATGTCGTGAAATTGTTGTTGCATTATCAGAGACCATTAACTAAGAGAGGTCAGTGGTCACAACAGACAACAGCAGGATGACAAGACCCCTGACCCTGTCTGACGGTGACATCTATTGTGTGTAAATGGATTCTCTGTGTTCTCCTCTTTCCAAAGTACTTCTGCTATCTCATCCAGAGTCCAAGCCATTGTGCCTCAAGTATTTACGTGTACTGAGTGACGAAACAGACAAATAGTTTTTTAAAGTTCAAATGCAACTGCGTGCTGTTAGTATTGATCTGCGGATCTTAATAACATATCATGCGGTAATTATGCCTTTTTAAATCAATGTGTTCTGGATAGATCAATATTTTTACACTGTACCGTAAAACGGGGTAAAGTTGGAAATCTGGGGTAAAGTTGTTAAACTATTTTGACCATAGAAATACATAGAACGGACATGAGGCTCTGCCAGATGAAGCAACCAAATCCACCATCTTGGAACTGCCCTGGATCCTGACACAATGTAACCGTGACATCACCAATAACAGTGATGTCACTTATAACAATGGCATGACGTCACATCATAATTAGTCTATTGTGACGACATGTCTCAGGGCAGTTCCAATATGGCGGATTTGGTGACCTCATCTTGAGGTGGCTTCATACAGCCTAATGTCCGTTCTATGTATTCCCATGATTTTGACCCGCTTAATGCCAGAAATGCCAACTTTTCCTCACTGACACATATGGCAACTTTGCCCAAGATACCTGTGTCAGGGAGGAAGGTTGGCATTTCTTCCATTAAGTGGATCAAAATAGCGTGCCAACTTTACCACAGATTGCCAACTTTACCCCATTCTACGGTACACTGACAGTACAGCTTTCTTAGGCTTGTTCTTCTTATCACACGGGGGTCGAATGGGTGGTGAGAGAATGAGAGCAATTAACATATCTCCTATATATACCTCATATGCATGTGATACAGTACAACCCAAAATAAAGTACCACTACCCCAGCAGGAAGGAAGAATCAGCCACTACTTTACCCTTTCACACCTTTTGACTCCCCCTGAATCCCTTCCCACATTTTCCTACTTTAAAGTAACTTTTAAAATTACATTTAATTCACATTCAACCAACACCAATTCAACTTCATCACCCCCATTGTGTTTGATTTCTTTGATATTGTGCCCCTTTGGTAATTGCAATTTCATTGACAGCTGTTTTAATAGAGTTCTTAATGTGGGAAAAGGTTGTGTTGAGGAATCAGAGGTTGTTGTAAGGAGATTTGAGGGTGGAGACGAAAAACGAGGACAAAATAGTTAAACAGAGGACTTCTGACAGGAAAGTTTCTTACTTTCTTATGGGTTGTACTGTACCTCATATGCATGTGATATGGTATAGGTTAAAGTCATTTTCATTTATGTTGGTAGCGAATGAAAGTCCCCATCCAGAGTGGATGTAAAAAATTGTTTCTTGAAGGACCCACGGCAGGCATCTACTTAACTCCTAGCGTGAGTGATGTCTGCCAAGTGCATATGGCAGAAAAGGTGCATGTAAAAGGGACTGCTATTTTCACCTGATTTAATGTTGCTTGTTGGTCATCACGGTCATAGTATTTGTTGTTGTTTTGGTCGCTGACTTTCGAATGTTACATTATTCCACTCTTCCATTGTTTGTGCACAATATCTTCTGAAAAGAAGAATTGTTTAGACTTTCTTTCACCTGCAGTCTGTATTTGTCATCAGCCCTGACATATTCCATTTGGCTCTTCATCCATAAATTCATGGACATCCCCTTTGTGTTCTATGTTGTCTGTGTTGCTGCTGTGCTGAGTGAGTACCTTCTTTTTGAGTGGCATTGTTTTGGCAGGTAGGACAGGCTTCTGCGACAAGGCATTTGTAAGTGGGTGAGAAGTATCACAGGAAGTAATATTGGTAGTTCAGTGGAAATGTAAGCGGGTAGATAGAAAGTAGAAAACATGTAGATAATTATTATGGTGAAATGCTGTGTACTGGAAGCAATATCAGGATTGCATGCAAGAGAAGGTTAACATCTCTTATCAAGCAGGCGAAGTATATTATTAAGAACTGACATCAAATTTTGATTATGTAAATAGAACTGCCATTGAGAAGAAATACTCTAAATTATGAAGGATGACACTCACCCACATCCAAGGTGTTCTGTGAGGTGGTGAGTAGAATGCTTCTGCAGCCCCTCCCGGCGGCATCAGGGCAAAGGGAATAATATTATCAGGGCAAATCCTCATGATCCTAAGTTCCTAACCAATATCAGGGCAGGCCCATTGCCCTGGGCAAACCCGTCACATGTTAAAATCAGTGCAAAATAGCCAGATCCCTGCCCTCCCCCCCTTCGAAATGGCCGTCCCGTACGCATATGGATCATGTTTAATTGTTTAATAGTTTATTTGCCTTCAAAAATGAAGAGATATGTAAACAATGTAGAATACAATAATAAATACAGTAAAATCATATCATAAAATCACAAATAAAATCATTAAGTCAAGTCAGAGTTAAAAGCAAATCAGAAAGCAGATAATAGCAGTTTGGTTATATACTGGTCATCATCATTAAAATCGACAAATAGTGTTTTTAAACTGTCCACAAGGCCACCGCCAACAATCACAGGTTTAAAATGTTTACGACATGCACTGTACGAATCATTGAGCAGGTATCTGACTGGAGCGAGATTATATTTATCACAGATTCTGGAATTTCTTGCTAGCAATGTGGTACGATTATCATTCTGCATACGCCAAAGATAGAAATAAAAATCTTTACAAGATGAAGAACTGCACAATATTGATTTCATTAATTTTAGAGAATTGTGGTCATTCATTCTTAGTACACTATTAATATTCATAGCATTCAACAGGGGTGTACTGCGTAAAAATTTACTCAGTCCGAGTGATGATTTTAACAGTTTAGATTGCAACTTGTCCATCTCGAGTACTTCATGTAACTTGAAGGAGTGACATTCATTTGCATAGAGCAAAATAGGCTGGAGAGCAGCCTTCCACAAGTATGACACAATATTTGGCTTGGCACCGTTTTTATGTAGACCAACACTTTGCAATTAATAAAATCCATTTCTACTTGACTTGATCCGCTTATCTTTGTGATAACTGGCAGAGTTAGACAATACAGCACCGAGGTATTCGATAGATTCTTCACATCTCAGGAGATTGTTTTGAAGATACCAGTCGGGAGAGGGTGTAAGGTACTGTTTTCCGAAGGCAATACAGTATGTTTTGTCACTATTAAAGCGGAGACCATGTTTATTTATATGGTCATTTGCACAATTTATAAGATGCTGCAAACCAGAGGCAGTAGTACTTAATAAAAGCAGATCATCGGCGTATGCTATCACATTGTATGGGCAGTCATTAATTCTGATTCCGCCAGAGGTATTCGACAAGGCAGTCACAAGATCTTGATAAAAAATATTAAATAGAAAGGGAGATGTCAAGCCTCCCTGCCGTGTGCCCTTTTCTATGTTGAAACAATCTGACATGGTGTTTTTCCATTTGATTTTAACTTTTAGTTGCTTGTATCATGTATAAAACAGTCTGTTATCATGCTAATGAAATACATAATCATAACAGTATATTATCATGCTAATAAAGTATTCCAGTGAAATGATAATAATAGTCATCAAGGAAGAGTCTGTGCATGGTATTACGTTATATGATGAAGTACCACCAACTTGAAAATGTATACCTTTTTGATTAATTTCCATGATAACTACTACTTATACTATTTCAATGTATTATATTTCATGTGGTCCTTCTATAGTAACACACCATTTCATTAGAATTATTACAGACTCATGATGATTTAGGTGTTTTAACCTGTTAACAACATTGCGTTTATCATTTAGCTGATTATCACACTTCACCTCTCAAATAATTATGAGGAGTGGCTCAATCTTGTGATTCTAATCATAGTTTCAACATCAGTCACAGGTTTTGTGGATACTTCATTATTATAGCTCAGCTGGCTGCCTTTGTTCCAGATCTAAAAATAAGTTCATTTCCATTAGAAGTGTTTATCACACTGCCTTCACTTATACATGGAACTATTTATGAAATTAAGTCTGCCAGCAGCAGGCCGTATGTGATGAGCCAGATTCTATTCTATGTGTGACTCTGTGCAGATAATCCTGCTAAAGCTACACATTTTATGAATCTTTTTATTTGTACTACTATGTATGCTTTCGTGTGACTCATTGAAACCTCTTTTCAATTATGATCCGCCTCCCCCTCCGTACGGACGCCTCTGCCATAGATACAAACATAGATAGGTGAATAGATATATTAAGTATGCACTCTCTGGGTGTTTGTCCTTTTTGCAGGTGTATAGTACTTGTACATAACATTTAGTAAGTCCCTAACTCGGAGTGCTTTTTTCACAACTCACGTAACACTTGTTTGAATAAGTGGGTATATGAATTATTAATGATTAGATATTGTTGCCTTCGTATTGTTATGTTAATCTATATGTGGGTGTGATGTTACTGAACTTAGAATACTAATCACCAGTAATCAGTGTATTGTTCTTGAACTGTTTATCGGTGATTTGTTACATTGACAACTTCATAATGTGTGTAATTATATATAATTGACTGTTTGTTACCTCTAGCTGTCAACCACAGTTAGGTTGCTCACAACCAGTACCGGATTAAATTAATGCTTAACATGGTTATCCTGAAGTGGTTAAATCATGTTACTGATATTGTGCCAATGTTGAGCGTGAGTTAGATAACTCGCTTTTAATCAACTGAACTTGTGTTATAACATTACAAAAACCTGTTACAAATAACCCTGGTAGAAGAAAAGTTATAGGAGGTAACCAGTTTAGGATGACCTGTGTTAAGCATTGATACCATCCGGTACAGCAGTAATTCATACTTCATTGACGGATTTCAAAAGGATATATTGCCCCTTGCTAATTGCAATTACTTTACCAGCTGTCCCAATAGAGTTCTTAATGAGGGATAAAGTTGTGGTGAGGAGTCAAATGTAGTTGTAAGGAGATTTGGGGTGGAGAGGAGAAAGGAGGGCAAAATAGATACAAACAGAGGACCTCTGACAGAAGTTGTTCTTACTTTATTCTGGGTTGTTCTGCAATGCCACCACCCACTCCTTCTGCAGATAAGTCCACAACATGGACAAGCTGTCACCAGCACAGAAGGAACAGTTTGTTTTCTTGATTGTCAAACAGTCTTTTGTGTGCAATGTAAAAGATCAGGATCCTGTTTAATGGCTGAAGAAAGGGAGTTTACTTTACATTACTCTGTATGTTCCTTGTACATAAAAAGTAATGATCATTCTGTTTGGTCTGTCTGACCTGTCTCCTTAAAAAGATAGATGGGTTGGAAGGTTCTTTGGTATATTCTTGCTCTATATTCATAAACTGGGATTTTTGCCCAAAGCAATGGTGTCCATCTTAGCAGTAGATTGTAGATGGCTGCAAACACCTTTTGTACTGGATCAGTTTAAGGAGGACAGTTGTGTATGCCCAAAGCATATAAAATCACTCACAAATATCCACAAATAACCCCAAAAAGACTGTCATGGATTTTGGCTTAGTCTTTTGACTTTGACCAAAGAGCCTATTTGACTATTAGCCTATTTGATATTAGGCTCAATTTCCATTGGCTGTTGGATATTAGATTGGAATCTCATTGAATTCTCAGTGTGTCCAATGAGAATGCAGCTTTATATCCACTGGCCAATCATGGCTCTGTGGATATTAGGCTTGACTGTCATTGGTAGGATATTTGGTCAGATTCTCATTGGACAGAATATTAGTTGGCATTCTCATTGGACAAACTATTAACTACAGTGCCCCCCTAGTGTGGATATTAGGGTGGATTCTCATTGGTCAAGATATTAGGGTGTATTCTCATTGGTCAGTTCACTATTAACAGGAGTTGGATATTTGTCAGAATCCACAATAGTCTAAAAGAGTTATTGCGAGTGACTTGGGCATGTATCCAAAGTGTAAGATCTTTGCCAAAATCCACTATAGTCGGGAGTGAGCGAAAATGAGTGATTTAGGCATGCGCCCAAAGGACCTATGTTTTGCCCAAAGCCCTCGCGGATATTTTGAAGGATGCGATGACTTTGGGAAAGTCATGCCCAAAGGAGTCATAATGCCCAATTTCCATATACTTTGCCCAAGGACCCTATAATTTGCCAAAAGACCCTATATTTTGCCCAAAGGCCTAATATCCATGCCCAGTAGGCCTATTGGGCACAATAGTGGATATTGGCGGTAACAACAGTGTTATATAATGTTCATGTATGTATAAAACTAGCAGGCTATGATACTTTTAACCAGTGCCTTTATCAGTGAGTCCCGAAAGTTCAGTGTGATACCTTGACCTGGACCACATACCATAACAGCATGTACAGTACAACTTAAAATGTAGTTGACTTCCCCAGCAGGAAAGGAGAATCAGCCACTACTTTACCCTTTCGCACCTTTAGGCTTCCCCCAAATCAAGTCCTACCTTTTCCTACTTTAAACTACCTTTTAAAATTGCATTAGATTTACATTAAACCAACATCAGTTCAAACTCCATCACGCTAATTGCATTTACATTTCTAGCTGTCTTAATGAAGTTTTTCAGGATAAGAGAACGTAGCTGGCTACTAAGAATTGTTGGTACTTGAGCTTGAGGGAGGTTATTACAGAACTTTTTCACTAAGTTTTTAAAATATGACATAATTTCAAAGTTTCAAAGTTTCACATTTATAGTAGCAATGAGATTAATTATTTATGTTCTTGTGATATGTGGAATGCAAATATAGACTGTCCTTCTAAGGGGGCATCCTTAGTAGACTTCTGTAAGGGGGTAGAACCAGTGTGAGCAGCTATGTTTGCCTCTCAGTGGATTCTTGGGTGCCTCTCAATTGTCACTAGTAGCAAAATCTGCTGCTACTACCCATGTATAGGACCATGTCCACTAGTTATAGTAGCTAAGTAACTCATAAGTGGGGGTTTCATGTCTTAGTGGCCGTCTTAGTTCCCTTATCCTGAAAAACTTCACTAGAGTTCTTAATATGGGAAAAGATTGTGGTGCGGAGTCAAAGGTAGTTCTAAGGAGATTTGGGTTGGAGAGGAGAAAGGAGGGAAAAATGGGTGAACAGAGGACTTCGGACAGAAAATGTTCTTACTCTATTTGGGCTGTACTGTAACACTCAACATCATTCATTCTGTAAAAAAAAAGAAATAGAAGGCATATCATGTCATTTGGTACCAAAATTATCCTGCAATGCTGCTGTTTGATATTCATATTTATTGGTGCCAAACAACAATACATGTACATCTTGGACTACTCAGCTATTATTGATTCATGAACAATTTGGATTTGCGCAACATTTCAAAATGACACGTTCAGTCAATACTGTCACAAAAATCTGTAATAATGTTTATCAGCATTAATGGGCCTCAATATTGGCTGATATTATGTTAATGGGAAGATATTGTGAAGTTGAGCTTGTACCATTTGTGCTCTGTTTGGTAGAAACATGAATATTCACAGGCATATTGCCAATCCTTGGTTAAAATAAAACCTTAAACATATTTGTAGTATCTTGGTAGCAATGCCAACCTGACAATGCAGCGCCATCTATGAGAAATTTTTTTTATCCTTTGTTACATATCGCACTGAGCGGCCTCTTTCAGGGTCATCAGTTAAATTTGAGATTGGGGCATCATGTAAGACATATTTCTTTTCATCTTGTGGCAATTCTCTCCATTACTCTTCATTACCATGGTCCCAATCAGCGCACAAACATGTTATGGGTAGTATCTCACCCATAGGCTGCTGCATATATGTCAACAGTCAGAACATTGGAATGAGTGGATGTTCTTGTTCCAATTCTGCTTAACACATCCATCGCAAACAGCATAATATTGTGTGATCAAGTTATTACCACAACAACTGATTACTGTGATTCTATTTGCTCAGCAACACTACATCATCCACTCACAGTCTCACACTCAGAAAAAAAACAACCACTAACATACTGTGTGTACATATTCCCAGGCACGATTCCATTGACCGAAATGATGGCAATGGAGCACAGGGTTACTCCAATGATGGTAATTACATAGGACTGCAAGGGCCCTTTTCCCCACACATGAGTGGCCATTAATCCAGAGTAATCTTGTCTTAATATAGGCTAATCAGTGTTTTACATCTCATGCTGAATAAAGATTAGCCAAGTCAGTGGTTTGGAGGTTAATGCTGGTTATTTAAAGGGGTTTTCTGCTAACATCTAGATTAATTTGGCCAATTGTTGGATTTCTATGCTAATCTAGAGATTGCCCCAATATTCAAACTTCTGTTTATGTCTTACATCAATTGGCTGAGCCAGAATTAACCTTGTTGCTAGAAGTAAGCAGCTATGTAGGTACAGTACCTTTTTATCTAGACTCAGGCCACAGCTACAATGAGAAGTGCACACAAGCTATGCTATAGTTGAAAGAAAATACATCATTGCGCTGCGCAAGCTCACCGCTAGGTGGCTAGCAGTGCCTTCTTTTTGTAGGCTTCAAGATTCGTCAACTAACATTTGGTGCAAATTTTATGTATGAGCTCCTAGCCTTCTCACACCACTTTTAGCTCTTCAATTCACATGGATCTTCCATTCCCAGCCTGAAGGTTTTCACCCTTGTCTTCATATACATCTTCAGAGCTCTATTGTGTCATAGTGCAACAATTTTGCCCCATCTCTCTCTGATCTCTTCACCATGGTGAACATGCTTCTTTGGCCATGAAGCGCAGTTTTAGTACACAAGTTGGCCACCGCAATCTTAAGTGAGGCAGCACTGTAGTGGTCAGAGGTAAAGATTTAGGACATTATATTGGCACTGCAAAGAAAAATCTGAGGCTTTTAAATGGGTCAGGAGCTCAGTAAAACCACTGGAACTTCTTTAATAGATGCTTTGTGTCATGTTGATAATGTCAAAGCACAGAACTGTTTTATTTAGAATATATTTTAAGAAATATTTAAAAGGGTTACCATATCAGACAACTGTTTTTCAATGGGCCCTTTCAATGGATACCAACCACAGCATTGCTGCATTCCAAGCAAAATACTGTACCATGCACTTCACTTAATTCCTCTCCTTTCCCAGCTCTTCATACTTAATGTATATATATCTGTTATATATTTCATAAATAAAAAACAGGCTATATATACACTAGGTAAATCAAGGATTTAAATAATTATATCCTTTGTGCTGCATGTAAGAGAAAAAAAAGAACAAGGAAGATAGTTAGAAAAAAGGATACATAAGACAGATAAGATTGATAGATAGACAGATAGATAGACAGACAGACAGACAGATAGATATATATAACTTAATAAATACATAGATTACAACTCAGTAGGAATATCCAAGAAATTTAATTTTTACTCGGTCCCATGGCAATTTTTCACTCTTTCCAGTGGCGGATCTAGAGGGGGGGGCCTAGGAGCCAGGCACCCAATTTACCACTGAAATGCCAAACAATGAACAAGCAGGAGAAAAATAATAAATGCTATACATTGCCGCATATTCGACCCAACTCTCGAAATTTCTAGAGTAAGATACACCTACAATAACTTCATGCACGTGACTCAGTAGCGCAGCGCATCACTCACCACTCCGTGGTTAGGCCCGTCTAGTTTATAATTGCATTTGGTACCAAGCTCATCTTGCAGTGCAAATATTGAATATTGATAATTACCGTTGCCAAATAATGATTCATCAATCACTGATCAACAATATTGGTTCATCACCAAGTTACATTTGCACAACATGTCAAATTCGACCTGTGATTAGTTATCTTAATACAGTCTGGTCCAGCTGTATTCACTAGGCAGCTCTGAGCTGGGTCTTTGGCATGGCAACACATAAACCTCCACATAATTTATACAGCAAACATTATCTTTCATTTGGTACCAAACTGATCCTGCTGTTCAAATCTTAGGTATTGATAGACACTGATGCCAAACAGTGATACATCATTCCGATCATCAATTTTGATTCCTCACCAATTAACATTCGCACCACATGTTAAAATCTATGTAAAATGACAGGTTTAGTCAACATTGACACACCGATCTGTAATTGTGTTTATCGGCAAGTAATTGGCCACAATATTGGCTAACAAGCTAACAGGAATATTCTGTGTAGTTAAAGTTGCCCCGAACCATAAATTACTTGCCTTAATGTATGTGATTTTGTATGTAGGGTAGTACAGACTTATGTTCAGGAATATTTCTGACTGTTTTATTTCGTCTTTACTCAAGATTTATCCACTGGAAAACATTATTTAGTTATTTCATTCACATTTACTGGTAGTTCCTCCCTGGATCAGCCACGTCACTGCAGATGACGTCACAATTACCATTGTTATAACTACATAGCTACAAATTGATAAATTCAAACAATAGTGATGACGTCACAAAGTTGACTGCACTCAAAAACTGATTTTTTTTCCGTGCGTACCCGAAATAAATCCAGGGGTCATTTGGTGCATATAAGAGATCATTTGAGCAAGAAAAAATAATCCTACAGTAAAGAAACTTTACACGCTAAACATTGAGACCAAGATACACCAGATAGTGTGAAAATTAGCATTTTTTTCATTCGAAACCTGACCTATCATTCTGGGTAACTTTAAGCCTGTACTATTTGTTTTCTGTCTGGCAGACACATGAATATTCACAAGCACATCACAATTCCTTGGCTAACTCCATCTTACTTAGACTAAGTACAAGGTATATTGAATAAGTGCAAGGCAGAATAGATGATGAAAAAGAGTAACATATCTTGCAGCTGAGCTCTGATGCTGGTAACAGAGATACAAGTATATTGTACATTCCTTGTTTTGTCAAGCTCAGTCAAATTATTGTTGCATGCATATATTGCACAAATCATGCAGGAATTAATATACTTTTATAAATTGGGTGCATTGGCCAGTTTCCAACACTTTTTCAGTCTTTTCCAGTTTCTTGGAAACCTTTCTGATTTTTTAATTTTCTTACTCTAGACTTTTTCAAGAAAATTTGTCAGTTTTTCCCATGATCTGACTGCGTGCTATGACCATTCTCCTACACAACAGCAGTCCATCCAAGTGTCGTTTTGAAGACTTTTCTCATGGAGGCAACACGAAATATTTGCATAGACATTAGTTGGTTGAATGGTTTTGTTTTGAATTGGCTGACAATGGCTTTTGACACATTTGATGCATGAGACTGTGTTGTTACTTGGAAGGCTATGTGCTAAACTTCATAACCTATGGCAGTGTTATTGGTAGATATAATCAGTTCATATGAACTTGTTTCTATAACCATTTGTTTTTGCGATATAGGTCACTTTCTTGTTTGCATGTCAGGTAAAGATTCATTGTACTTGTAGTTGAAATTATGCATTGATTCAAACCATATATACATATAAACAAATCAAACTGAAGGTCAGGGGCAGAGGTGTATATATCAGAGCAGCCTAAGATGGTTGAGTCCTCATGAGCAATTGTTCCTAATTCCAATTGAAGACTCGAAAGTACATTTCAGATGTTAGCCCATTGGAGAGTTTTGATTCTGCTTTAAGATTCGTCTTATATTGATAAAGATATGAAAAATGCAGTCCCAGCAGTTTCCTTCATGGCTTTGTAATAAAATGGAATTCGGCAAGAATGAAAAATATTCCCAATTTGTTTACATTGCTTATTAATATCTGAAGCCTAAAAGGATGAATTTGTTTAAACTGATGATCATGGTCAATTCTGATTCTGTACATTGGGGTGTTTTTTGAGACATATTTCTTGCACAGAAAATCTAGCCTTTTAAAAAATACAACCTGGAGTTTTCTTTTAGTCTCTCTCTCTTTCTTTAAAGTCTTGCTACCATTTCCTGAAAGGTTTAATCAATAAAAAAATCCATTGTCCTGAAGTCTTTTGAATTGACACCAAAGCATTGATTCAGGGTCCTTTTGTGTGATTTATTTCTTTTTTGGTTGTACACATCAACAATCAATCTCAGATGAATGGATCCTCTTATTCTCTCTAATTCAACACATTTGCTTGTCTTGTAATATAAAGGCCACTTGTTGCAAAGGCTGTCTAACTGTTACAAGAAGAAACTGGCTCGTTTGTAATGGAAGAAAAGGAAGTTGACTAACACTGAAACTAACACTGAAATTGGGAAAAAAAAATCCTTTCCGTTTGTAATCATTCTCTTCCACCAGGGTCACCTATGCATAAATGTGCACATTGAAATAAAAGTTTCTCAGAAAAATGCCTTTGCTTGTGGTGAAGTAATGGGCAATGACAAGCAACATTCTTTGCAAAAATAGACAAATTTAATTCTTACCACTATCACAAACGAAACTCGAGATGCAGTAACTTGCTCCGTGCCTGAATAAAGTTTTACTAGCATTTAGTGAAGTGTCATATCTTGCGAGCAGCATATTTGAAAATTTCATTTTAGGTCTTTGAATAAACATAAACCTCATAAATATTTGCTGAAATGTGAATTTTAATTGTAACCATCACTTCCGTTTGTTGTGTTATTCTGGAAAATGGTTCGACTACGTTGTGGAATCTATGACGATGAATGATACTCACTATTGATACCTGAGCACACTCAAGAAATATTTCATGTTCTTTGATAGATTTGTATAATTTTTGTTATTGTATGAACATCTGAAGGCTTGTTGGCGTCCGTCTCATCAGTTTTTACTTGTATTTCAAAAGGCATTATATGCAACTCTGGCTACTAATCTTGGTTGTCAATTAGTGGTGACTGTTCTTATTTCCTCAAGTTTTCTAAATAGTTGCACTAATGCTTGGATTTGATCAATTTAAAAATGCATGATGATTCTTCATCATGCAGCGATTTAGACAAAATGTCACATCTATATGCACAGAAAACTGATCAGGAATTTACAGGCAATTTTTGGGCTATTGCCAGGAATGCTTGTATATTTAATGGTCATGCATTTCTTGCTTGAGAAATGTAACAATGTCAAGTGTTTCACTGACAATACTGTGAATGCATGAAATGTAGTGTTGCTGTAGCAGAGAGATTCTCAAGGAAATTGCTCTGTCACTGCTCTGTCATTGCCTATTAACCACACATTAAGTCTTCAAGTTATGGATGACTGTTTGCATAATGCTAAAAACCACTCAACCTCAAACGGGAATTCTCATACCCAGTTTTCATGTGGCAAGATTGTATTGTTGAACGAAAGATTGCGGGAAGTATTATAATGTATAATGTTCCACCACAGCTCAATAACTCGATTCACATCCCCAAGTAACTGCAGGTGCAATTTATAATTCCCACATACATAACCTGCAGACTGACGCAAACCTGCTTTATTATTTATGTGCTTATGAAATTTGCCATTCCCTCATTGTGTGAGAATGTCAGAAATCATTCCAACAATACACATTTGAAGTCACTTCCCTCTTTTCTGAAGAAAGATCTGTGAGACCAATTTAGGAGAAAACCGATGTCATAAATTACACAATCAAGCTGATGGTATCATGAATCTAAGATATCTATGAAAATTCTACAGATTCCCTAGGATAAGCAAGTCATTGTAGAATTTTGATTTGATAAGTTCTAGTTATCCCGAATTAATGATTGCCAATGAAGACACCACTAACAGTGCATTTTGTAATTTAATAAACAACTGAGGCCTGTGGCTTAAAAACTGTGATTACTTTTCAAGTACTTTTCAACTATAACTGACCTGTTACTTTTTACCGTGATCCTTGCATTATAAGACCGCTCCATCTGCAACATTAAGATGGTCTCCAGTGGGGGTTTGGTCTCTCATCTGTATTGTATTTATGTCATTGATTTTTCAATTGAACTAAACTATTTTTATTTTCTTTCAGGTAAGAGTTGAGTGAAAAAAGGCATTTCTGATTGATACTGGTAATATGACATTCAAGATAAGGTAAAATTCATTGAACCTTTCAAAATCCTAGTTTCCAGTCTTGTGAGTTATGAACATTCTGTACATATGTTGACAGCAGTTTTACTGCCAGCGATGTACGTTTCAGGACAGTCTCTAAGGAACTGTGAAGATAATTTGCTATATTTAGGAAACGCTAAATATTTAGAAATTGTGAATTATTTCAAAGATGCTGATTGATTACTGATAGGACCGGTCTTTGAAATTTGTGGTTTGGAATCAAGATTTTGACCTGGATTTTCCAAAGACATGGCATACTTGATTACGTCATTCTCCTTTTTTGGCTATTCCCATATGCTCTCACTATAGAGCATCCTTGGCCAACAATGCCACCACCCACTCGATCCTATTGGTAAAACCTCCACAACATGGACAAGCTGTCACTGACACAGAAGGAGCAGTTTGTTTTCTTGATTGTCAAACAGTCTTTTGTATAAAATGTAAAAGATCAGGATCCTGTTTAATTTCAGAAGAAATGGAGTTTCCTTTACACTACTCTGTACGTTCCTTGTAGATAAAAAGAAATGATCATTCTATTTGGTCTGTCTGACCTGTCTCCTTAAAAAGATAGATGGGTTAGATGGTTCTTTGGTAAACTCTTGATCTACATATACAAATTTGGTATTGGCCCAAGCCACTGGTGTGACTGTAGACGACTCCAAACACCTTTTGTACTAGATCTGTTTAAGGAGGTTAGTATAATACCTTTAACCAGCACCTTTATCGTTGAGTTCCAGAAGGAGGAAGTTCAGTCTGATACCTTGAGCTAGACCTCAGACCATGACAGCATGTAAGACCGAATATCATTGATACTGTAGTTCAAGAAGAAACAGTAGGCCCATTGTGTTATTTGGTACCAAAATTATCCTGCCCTACCTCTGCCAGGTATTGATGTTTACTGATGCCAAGCAGCAATACATCATGTACTAGTCAGCAATTATTAATTCACTTACATTCATGTAACATGTCAAATTCCTGGTGACACGTTCAGTAAATATCGACACACAAATCTGTAATTGGGTTGATCAGCATTAATTGGCCTCAATATTGGCTAATATGCTATCAGGAAGTTATTGTGTGGTTTGTCTAGTACCATCTGTGCTCTGTCTAGCAGAGCCATGAATATTCACAGGCACATGGCCAATCCTTGGCTAAATAACCATAATAGTTTTAACATAAATAAAATCTTAAATCTTCAATCTATAAAACTATTTGAGGTATCTTGGTAGCAACGCCAAACTGACAATGCAGCTCCATCAATGAGCCAATTCGTTTCCATCTTATTTTTTTATCCTTTGTTATGTATCGAAGTAAGCAGCCTCCTTTGGGGACCAGGCTTAAATTCAAGATCGGGCGCATCATGTAAGACAGATGTTATTTCATTCTTTGCCAAGAAGGCTGCTGCATGAACAGTGGATGTTCTTGTTCCAATTCTGCTTAACACATCTATCGCAAACAGCATAATATTGTGTGATCAAGTTATTACCACAACAACTGATTACTGTGATTCTGTTTGCTCAGCAACACTACATCATCCACTCACAGTCTCACACTCAGAAAAACAACCACTAACATACTGTGTGTACATATTCCCAGGCACGATTCCATTGACCGAAATGATGGCAATGGAGCACAGGGTTACTCCAATGATGGTAATTACATAAAGGGGTTTTCTGCTAACATCTAGATTAATTTGGCCAATTGTTGGATTTCTATGCTAATCTAGAGATTGCCCCAATATTCAAACTTCTGTTTATTTGTCTTACATCAATTGGCTGAGCCAGAATTAACCTTGATGCCAGAAGTAAGCAGCTATGTAGGTACAGTACCTTTTTATCTAGACTCAGGCCACAGCTACATAGAGAAGTGCACACAAGCTATGCTATAGTTGAAAGAAAATACATCATAATTGCATTTGGTACCAAGCTCATCTTGCAGTGCAAATATTGAATATTGATAATTACCGTTGCCAAATAATGATTCATCAATCACTGATCAACAATATTGGTTCATCACCAAGTTACATTTGCACAACATGTCAAATTCGACCTGTGATTACTTATCTTAATAGAATCTGGTCCAGCTGTATTCCCTAGGCAGCTCTGAGCTTGGTCTTTGGCATGGCAACACGTAACCTCCACATAATTTATACAGCGGTTTAAAAAGAAACATTATCTTTCATTTGGTACCAAACTGATCCTGCTGTTCAAATCTTAGGTATTGATAGACACTGATGCCAAACAGTGATACATCATTCCGATCATCAATTTTGATTCCTCACCAATTAACATTCGCACCACATGTTAAAATCTATGTAAAATGACAGGTTTAGTCAACATTGACACACCGATCTGTAATTGTGTTTATCGGCAAGTAATTTGCCACAATATTGGCTAACAAGCTAACAGGAATATTCTGTGTAGTTAAGCCTGTACTATTTGTTTTCTGTCTGGCAGCAACATGAATATTCACAAGCACATCACAATTCCTTGGCTAACTCCATCTTACTTAGACTAAGTACAAGGTATATTGAATAAGTGCAAGGCAGAATTGATGATGAAAAAGAGTAACATATCTTGCAACTGAGCTCTGATGCTGGTGTCAGAGATACAAGCATATTGTTCACTAGAATTTCCCAGTAGATAGGGGAGGGTAGAAAAGTTTGTTGTTATGTAGTTTTTTGAAGTTGGTTGCTAGTGTCCTGATTGTAACAATTAGACCCTAACTTTATATTTTATTTGATCCCTCCCTCTTCTCTCCTCGGAAAACATTCTACTGGTAAGCCTACTACGTGAATAGAGACCTGTGTGGATAGCATACATATATGTGTCGATATCGTGTTAGAGGAGACTGATAGGTCTGTAAAGATGAAAAATCTCTAGAGCTGTTAAAAAGATGAAGATTGATGTATAGCATAGGAAGTTTCGTTGAAAATTTGCGATTTGCATACAAAAACAAATAAGATTCCCTGTGTACATTCCTTGTTTTAAACCCCCACACTTGTCAGTCCTTTCCAGTCTCTCAGGAACCTTTTAATATTTTACCATTCCATTCTTGGTCTTACCTTTTGTTTGCACAAAACAATTCAGTTTTTTCCCCCTTTGGTCTGACTTTGAGCACTCTCTAGTCTCATGCACAACAAGAGTCCATCCAAGTGTTTTCTGGAAGTCTTTTCTCACATGAAATCATTGTATAAACTGGTAAAGGACCCAACTTTCTAGCTCGCAAGCCATTATTCCTATCAAGGGAACAACCTTGGACTTTTTTGGTCAGGAGTCTGTTTATTTGAACACCGTTCATTTCCCATGAGGCGCAAATAACAATGCACCTGATTACTGAACTCAGTAGGCCTGTAAAGGGAACTGAATGAAAAACTAGGTTAATTAACTTAGATGGTAAGCAGAATTGTGACATGTTGTTAGTTAGATGTTGCCATCTATGTGTTTGCAATGGACTTGATTTTATATCTTACATAGATACACATTAGTGCACGGGTAATTCTCATTAATAAAATTTAGTCTGACGTGGAAGGTTTCACACGGTTGACATCGAATTAGCAGATTGCTGATGTTATCAGTACAAATTTTGGCATTCTAGGTTTAGAAATTAAGGTTTTGAAGATAAAATTCATCTGACCAGCTATGATCTGGGTCCTGACCGGAAGAAGATGACTGCTTTTGGCAGTAAAAAATGAGATGAAATAAAGCAACATTCATGTGCCCTGTGTACTGCATATTCCGCAGAACAAAACTATAGAAGATATATGCCGAACAATATTTGTGCCTTTCACTATAATGCAGCACAACACTACCTTGAGGAATTCTGCAGCATAAACTAGGCTTTTCTGTTCGAGAAATCTACTCTACTTGCAAGAATGCAGATAAAACAGATGCATGAAATGACATTAGTCTTTTTGATCTGAAAGTACTCTGCTTGTAAGCTATGAAAGAGTAGTATATATGTACATATAGGGAATACAGCCATAAATTCTTTATATATTGTATTTGAGATGATGCAGTTAGTGTATCAGCAACTTGTCACCATTGACCGTGCTTAAAAAAATAGATTTTGTCAACCTCAGCATTAGTCTTATATAATAGTAAAACGATTTCAGGCCTTACGTCTTTTAAAACATCAAATTCAGATTATGGTCCAAATTGGTCAATTTACAGTATCCAATAAGCAGTGACAATTTCAGAACAGAGTAAATTAACCAAATATTGTGGAATTACTCCAGTGAGTAGTTTAAACTCTGGGGAAAAAGAGAATTCTTAAATTTCTTGTCCGTAACTGCAATCTTGTATAATTATGGGTTATGGTATGATGTGTCGCGCGTACAATTATTTTTCCATAGGAGACTACAAACAGACACTCTACAAATCTATGGCATAAGAGGAAATCATAATTACCCTAAGCAGCTTGTTGAAGGAGGACATCAACAGTATTTGTTAGTCGTGTCTTAGTGATATTTTTGAGGCTTTTTGGGTTCAAAAATGAATTGAAGAAGTCTTCAGAAAGAATCAAGTGTGTCTGAGAGAGACACTCCCATAAGAGACTGTGGTTTGCCTTCCAAAAGTCGATAATCAATCAAGCAAACCTCTAAATCCCACATCGCTTGTAAAGCTGACAGCAGCTCAAGATATCGCAACTTGATAGCTGCTTTGTAATTTTTGCCACTCTATCCGCATGTTGGATTGCTGAAATCTGGACATTAGTTGGTTGACTGGTTTTGTTTGGCACTGGCTGACAATAGCGTGAGGCATATATGATGTATTAGCCTGGTTCAGAAGGCTTTGCGAAACGGCAAACTTCATTACCTACTGCTGTGTTATTGGTAGGTCTATTTTACGTATCAGTTAAAAATATCCTTCAATAGTACGAGCAACATAAGAATATTTCCACACATTAATGAAGTCTTTCTTGTATAATTATGGGATACTGTATGATGTGTAGGGCGTACAATTATTTTTCCATAGGAGACTACAGGCAGACACTCTCTGAATCTATCAGATAAGAGGAAATCATATTCACCGTAAGAGGCTTATATAAAAGAGACATCAACAGTATTTGCCTGTCATGTTTGAAAGATATTTCCCATACAGTTTTAGCTCCAAGAATAACTGAGAAACTCTTCAGCAAGAATTGAGTGGGTCTCTGAGAAACTTTCCCATAAGAGACATGGGTTTGACCTCAGAAAGTCGATAATCAATCAAGCAAACCTCTAAATCCCACGTGGCTTGTAAAACTGACAGCAGCTCATGATATCACAACTTGACAGCTGCTTTGTAACTATTGCGATTCTGTCTGCATCTTGATTTGCTGAAATGTGGACATTAATTGGTTGAATGGTTTTGTTTGGCACTGGGCTGACAATAGCTTGAGACACATTTGATATATGAGACTGTCTTGCAACTTGGAAGGCTATGTGCTAAACTTCATCACCTATGGCTGTGTTATTGGTAGATATATTCTCTTCATATGAACTTGTTTCCATAACTATTTGTTTTCCGATATAGATCAATTTCTTGTTTGCATGTCAGTCAAACATACATTGTGCTTGCAGTTGAAATTCTGCATTTATTCAAATGCATTAAACAGTCCCAATATACATACAAATCAATTTAAACGTCAGGGGCAGAGGTGTATAAATCAGAGCAATCGAAGATGGTTGAGTTCACATGAGTAAATATGCGTCATATCAATTGAAGACTCAAAAGTACCTGTCAGATGTTGGCCTATTGGAGAGTTTTGATTCTGCTCTGACAATGGTCTTATATTGATATAGATATGAAAAAGCTGTCCCAGCAGTTTATTCCATGGCTTTGTGATCAAATGGAATTCAGTAACCAATTTGTTTACATTGCTTAATAATATCTAAAGCCCAAAAGAATGAATTTGTTTAAAAAAAACCGATGATAATGGCCAATTCTGATTCTGTACATTTGGGTGTAGTTGAGACATCTTTCTCGCACCAAGAAGAGAGCCTTGTATCGACCTGATGTTTTCTTTTAGACAGTGTTTCTCTTTCTTCAAAGTCTTCTTTCCATTTCATGAAATGTCAAATCAGTAAAAAAAATCCATTGTCCTGAAGTCTTTAGAATTGACACCAAAGCAATGATTGAGGATCCTTTTGTGTGCTTTATTTCTTTTTTGGTTGTACACATCAAAAATAAATCTCGGAAGAATCGATCCTCTTGTTATCCAACATATTTGCTTGTCTTGTAATAAAATGGGCCACTTTTTGCAAAGGCTGTGTAACTGTTACAAGAAGAAACTGGTTTGTTTGTAATAAAAGAAAAGAAAGTTTCAAGAGAAAAGCCATTTCCTCTTGGCTTATCTCAGACTAACTGAAAGTGAGAACAAAATAAATCCTTTCCATTTGTAATCATTCTCTTCCACCAGGGTCACCTATGCATAAATGTGCACAGTGAAATAAAAGTTCAACAGAAAAATGTCTTTTCTTGTGTTGAATTATGACAAGGAACGAGCGATGACAAGCAACCTTCTTTGCCATAATTAGATCATTTAATTTTTACCACTATCACAAACGAAACTCGAGTCTCGGGACGTAGTAACTTACTCCGTGCTTGAATAAAATTGTACTAGCATTTAGTGTTGTGTCATATCTCGCGAGCAGCATTTTTGAAAATTTCTTTTAAGATCTTCGAATAAACGAAAAACTTAAATATTTGCTGAAAGGTGAATTTTAATAGTAACCATCGCTTCCGTTTGTTGTGTTATTCTGGAAAATGGTTCGACTACGTTGTGGAATCTACGACGACTGATGATACTCGCCATTGATACCTGAGCACACTCAAGAAATATTTCATGTTTGTTGACAGATTTGTATCCGTTTTTAAAATTGTATGAACATCTGAAGACTTATTGCCAGTTATTGGCGTTCGTCTCATCAGTTTTTACTTGTATTTCAAAAGGCCTTACATGCAACTCTTTGTTGCAACTTTCTCTATTAATCTTGGTTGTTAATTAGTGGGTGAGTTTTCTTGTTTCCTCAAGTTTTAAGTAGTTTCCCTGAATGCCCCAACCCTGTTCTAATGAGATAGTTAACTTCAGCCAGTTGTAGAAGAGAAAGTCTTTAGTATTTCTGTTTGTTAATAGGTTTTTGCAACTTTTGTTTTCCGCAGGTTTCTGTTCATTCACTTGAGACTACCCTGTCAATTAGTGGAGAACTCCCAATAAGTTAGAGACAAAATTTAAAGAAGCTTATTACGGGGAGTGCCGCAAATTGGTTCTAAGAATTTGTAAACATCCAGCAATCCTGGAATAGAAAAAATAAAAATTCTTAAAGACAGATGACTTGATAGCAAGTCCTTTATATGTTATGCCTTCACCCCATGTGGCGGATATTGGGTTAGCCGAACAATGGGCCACCATAGACACTTGCATCAAACGCTGCAAATTTTTAACCTTTTAATATCTATTTCCAACTAGGATATTCGGCAGGAACGTATTCTAAAAATTCTTTGGACACAACGCAGGATAAAATCCATGCTTGCACAGAACTCTCATTTATCACATTTTCAACTGCTGTAGGCCACTAAAAACAAACGACTGGCAGCTGAGCTGGCTAATGGATCAGTTGCATAAAGGCTTCTTCAGTTTGCTTCATGCCTCTAAGTAGTCCATACTGTGACATGGATAACAAACTCACTCACTCTTCGCTCTTCAGCTTCCTTTGTCTTTCATATTTTAGCATGGTCATTGCGATAATATTCACTGACTTTCTTTTGACCGAGTGAGTGATGCTAACTTGCATGTTTTCCTGATTAATCGATTTTATTGTGTTACTGTCTTTCTGAAAACTATTCTCGTAATGGATTCTTAATTGATTCCAAGAGTATAATGGTCGTAAATATAGCAGCTATTAAGATCGGGTAATATGTCACTGAGATGCTAAGAGGATGGTCTATATTATCTATCGTCAGGCAAATGGAGCATTATGATTTTATTGCAGTTGTAAGTTGCTTATGTTAAGTCAGCTTTTAGTTTTGTGCTAAGAAAAATCATCTTATTGAGGTAATTAGTGACTACTTATAACTTAGCGGAGGCCATTGGAGGGGTAGCAATTTGTATCAAATGGACAGTATATCTTCAAAATGTTTTGCTTTTCGTATGCATTCACAATTTATGATACATTTGGCATCTCATCTCTCTGACTTTGTGATAACTTTTTCGGATGTCGACTTACCAGGGATACCTCCAGATTTGTGGCAGAATTTAAGGAATATAGGAAAAGATTGTGAGATTAGCCAGCAAAATAATCGCATCATGTTAAGGAAATAATGTGTATTGGTCCAGGAATGATATAATGCATGCACTGCTCGTACAAGAGATGATGATTTTGCCCAGCAGAGTTCATTGCTCTGTTTGAGATAATGAAGTTCCTGTATTTGGTTGCATTTCCTACTTGTGCAAGTTATACGTGATAATTACCAAACTTTCCGAGGTGATACTGGAGAAGAAAAGAAAAGTGTTAGAGCAGGTCAATGTCCACTGCTAAGCAGTGAAATAATTATTTCAGGCAACAATTCACTGGTATTGATTAGCAGCCCACAATTCTAACCAATATTGGGCTTTTACCTGATGTGTGGTCTCGGTATAAAGAAAGATGCTGCATTAAAAACATGAGTTGTCTGATCTTAGTCAGTTGAATTGTTTTCTATCTGATTTAGAACTTTTGATACGGTAAGCAAATATTTTTTTCGGTGTCTACCATCTTTCATAACCAAAAAAGGGTTATGCCAATGAATTCTCAAAAGCAAATGACAAAGGCTGTCCAAGAGTAATTAAAGAAACTTCAAACTCACAAGAATAAATGAGATATTGGCTGAAAAGTAAAATGAAAAATCGAATTTGTCTTTGCAAAAATTCTCTCCTCAAAACCCAAGATGAAATTGACAAATTGATAGACAACTTAATGGGATGAAAAGTCAGCAGGACTTCAGCATCCACTTGTGGTGGAAAAAGATAGATTGTCGTTGGAAAAAGTGATTGTCATCTATCTGAGATTCCTGATTGCTAAGCTACGAAATATTGCTAAGGAGGAATTGTCTTCATAAAACCATAAATCCTCGTAGATGTGATCATAAAGTGAGCAAAGTGCTCTTATATTATCCCATTCAGCCGTCAAAGAGTGTCATTTGCACCTACGACAAGACAGTAATTTGCGTGAACTTCTCAGATGAGGAGAAAACTTTCGATGATAGCAATTAATCTGTCAGGTTGGCATTTGGTGCTTATGTATTGCATCATTTACACACTTCTCGTATCATTGACAAATTACCGAAAAAGACTAGCCGTGGTGTAGATGGACTCCCTAAAAAATTCTTGAAAAAATAAATGAAAGATGTCTTAGTAGCCCTCTTAAAATTATGATAAACCAATCGATTTAAACAGGCCGGTTCCCACAGAAATTATAAAATTGAAAAAATTGTCCCGTCCATAAAAAAGATGAAAATACTGTCCTAGCAAACTATCTCACAATTTCAGTATAACCAGCAATATAAAAAGTTTTTGAAAAAGTTATGCACCAGCAATTAAATACTTTGAGTCCCTCTGCTTGATATTTCCCAGTCGACTGAAGAATATTTTCTGTTTGAACCCTACAAGAAAATTCTGTAAATTCTCAGCACTGGTTGGAATTATCATTTTAGACATTTTCTAAGTAAATATATAAACTTAATTTACAAAACTTTGAGAGACTTTTGTCCTTAGTGATTGAATTGACAAAGAAAGTCAACATAATCAAGACACTTTAAATGTCTACAAGAAATTCCTACTTTTAGGATTTCAAAACTCTCCCCAAACCCAAGCTTGACAAAGTGATTTTCATCTGACAGAAAAAGTAATGAGAAGACAAATTGCCCAAATTCCTGATTGTGCATAATTCAGGGGAGTGCTGTCCTGAGTGATGCAAATGATGTTTTTGGAAAGCTCTGAGGTTGAAAAACACAAAATATCACTCAGAAAGTGAGGACAGTGAGCTTTAAACGAGAAACTATTTCTTGATTGCGGTGATAACACCTCAACCTTTCACATTTTCAGTCATTTTTTGTAAATCAGGCAAATTTCAACATAATATACGTAACTAATGCTTGGAATTGATCAATATAAAAATGCATGATGATTCTTCATCATGCTGTAATTTACACAAAATGTCACATCTATATGCACAGAAAACCGATCAGAAATTTAAAAACAATTTTAGATGCTTGTATATTTATTGGTCATGCATTTCTTGCTTGAGAAATGTAACAATGTCAAGTGTTTCACGGACAATACTGCACATGCATGAAATGTAGTGTTGCTGTAGCAGGGATATTCTCAAGGAAATTGCTCTGTCACTGCTCTGTCATTGCCTATTAACCACACATAAAGTCTTCAAGTTAGGGATGACTGTTTGCATAATGCTGAAAACCATTCAACCTCAAATGGGAATTCCTATTCCAAGCATTCATCTGGCAAGATTGAGTTGTTGAAGGAAAGATTTTGGGAATTATGTAATGTTCCACCATGGCTCAATAACTTGATTCACATCTCCAAGTAACTGCAGCTGCAATTTATAATTCCCACATACATAACCTGCAGACTGACGTAAACCTGCTTAATTATTTATTTGCTTGTGCAGTCTGCCATTTTCTGCAATTTCTTTCACACACTCTCCTCATTGTCTGAGAATGTCGTAAATCCTGCCAACAATACACAGAGTCACTTTCCCCTGTTTTTGGAGAAAAGTGATGTCATAAATTATTACGACAGTAGAATGTGACCTGAATGTCTTATCGTGCTTGCTTCTATCAAGCTGATAATATCATGCCTGTAGGATATCATTATTTAATCCCATAGAAAAGCTAGTCATCATCCAATGGGTGTAGAAATTTGATTTAATAAGTTAAATATCCTGAATTAATAATTGCCGATGACGATACCACTAACACTGCATTTTATAATCTAAATAAACATTTGAGGTCTGTGGTTTAAAAACTGTCTTTACTTTTCAAGAACTCACCTGTTGATATTTTTACAGTGGACCCTGCATAATAAGACGGCCCCGTATTCAATATTAAGACGGTCTCTTGTGGGGGCGCGGTCTCTCGTCTGCATTTTACTTATGCCATTGATTTTTCTATGCAACTAAACTATTTCTATGTCCTTTCAGGTGAGACTTGAGTGATCGAAGGCATGTCTGGTTAATACTGGTAATATATGACATTCAAGGTAAGGTAAAATTAAGTCATTGGAACTTTCAAATTGCTGGATTAATTTTGTTTCCATTCTTGTGAGTTATGATCATTCTGTATATAAACGTTGAAAGCAGTTTTACTGCCAGAGATGTCAATAACCATTTCAGTACAGTCTCTAAGGAACTCATAATAAGAACCACTAACAAGTAACAAAAAATAAAAACTTTACTTCCGTCATTGTTACCTGTGAAGATAATTTGCTATATTTGGGAAATGCTAAACCTTTAAAATGGTGTATTATTTGAAGGCAGCTGCTGGATCATAAGACCGGTGATAGAAATTTTTGGTTTGGAAACACAATATTGTCCTAGAGTTACCAAAAACATTGTGTTCTTGACGCTACCATCCTTCTTTTTTTTGGGGGTTAGGTCCCATGGGCTCTCACTATTGGGCGTCCTTGGCCAACAATGCCACCACCCACTTCTACTGCAGATACGTCCACAACATGGACAAGCTGTCACCAGCACGTAAGGAACAGTTTGTTTTCTTGATTGTCAAACAGTCTTTTGTGTGCAATGTAAAAGATCAGGATCCTGTTTAATGGCTGAAGAAGTGAAGTTTACCTTACATTGCACAGTGTGTTCCTTGCAAATGAAAAATAATGACCATTCTGTTTGGTCTGTCTGACCTGTCTCTTTGAAAAAGATGGATTGGTTAGATGGTTCTTTGGTACACTCTTGAACTATATTATATACATTTGGTATTGGTCTAGAGCCACTGGTGCCCTTTTTTCTCAACAGTAGACGGCAGACCACCCTAAACACCCTTGACCTTCCGTTTAACAACCTTTGTAACAACTTATTTTCTATGATACCTTTAACCAGTGCCTTCTGGCCCGTGACCTCAGTAGCATGCACAACTCCACATCATACTGCAGTTTAAGGAGAAACATTACTATATCATTTGGTAACAAACTCATCCTGTCATGCCACTATTAGGTATTGATATTTACTGATGATCATGTGCTAATCAGCAATTATTGGTTCACGACCAACTTACATTCGAACAACATGTCAAAATGCAGGTGATATGACACGTTCAGTCTATATCAACACACATATCTGTAATTGTGTTGAATGGCATTAATGGGCCTCAGTATTGGCTATCATCTAACAGGAAGATATTGTGTAGTTAGGCTTGCATTATTTGTTCTCTGTCTAGTAAAAAACATGAATATTCACAGGCACATGGCCATTCCTTGGCTAAATCTCATCATAATGGTTTTTACAAAAAATAAAATCTCAAATCTATGGAAAAATTGTGTAGTATTTCAGTAGCAATGACAAGCTAATAATGCGGTTCAATCGTACAGCTAATTTTAGTTTCTCTCTTCCATTTTACATTTGTTATGTATCGAACTGAGCTGCCTCCTTCTGAGACCAGGTTAAATTTCAGATTAAGCACATCATGTAAGACAGAATTTTTTCATTCTGTGCCAAAAGTGCATCTCTTTTAGTTACCATAATCAGTGCAAAACATGTAATGTAAGCACTCTCACCCTTAGATTGCCTATATGTCAACAAGCAGAGATGCGGATGTCTTTGTTCTAATTCAACATAACCCATCTATAGCAAAGATATAGATAGATAGATGGATAGATATGGTAAGTGCAGCCCTCTAAGCCCAGTTCTGGGTGTCACGAAGCAAACAGCATAATATGGTGTGATAATAAAAGTGATCACTACTTTACTACAACAGCTGATTACTGCGATTCTATTTGCTCAATAACACATCATCTACTCACGGTCTCACACTCAGAGTAACAACTACTAACACACTGTGTGTACATATTCCCAGGCACGATTCCATTGACCTAAGTGATGGCAATGGAGCACAGGGTTACTCCAATGATGGTAATTACATAGGACTGCAAGGACCCTTTTCCCCAGACATGAGTGGCCATTAATCCAGAGTAATCTTGTCTTAATATAGGCTAATCAGTGTTTTACATCTCATGCTGAATAAAGATTAGCCAAGTCAGTGGTTTGGAGGTTAATGCTGCTTATTTAAAGGGGTTTTCTGCTAACGTCTAGAATAATTTGGCCAATTGTTGGATTTCTATGCTAATCTAGGGATTGCCCCAATATTCAAACTTCTGTTTATTTGTCTTACATCAATTGGCTGAGCCAAAATTAACCTCGATGCCAGAAGTAAGCAGCTATGTAGGTACAGTACCTTTTTATCTAGACTCAGGCCACAGCTACAATGAGAAGTGCACACAAGCTATGCTATAGTTGAAAGAAAATACATCGTAATTGCATTTGGTACCAAGCTCATCTTGCAGTGCAAATATTGAATATTGATAATTACTGTTGCTAAATAATGATTCATCAATCACTGATCAACAATATTGGTTCATCACCAAGTCGCACAACATGTCAAATTCGACCTGTGAATAGTTATCTTAATACAGTCTGGTCCAGCTGTATTCACTAGGCAGCTCTGAGCTGGGTCTTTGGCATGGCAACACATAAACCTCCACATAACTTATACTGCAAACATTATCTTTCATTTGGTACCAAAATGATCCTGCTGTTCAAATCTTAGGTATTGATAGACACTGATGCCAAACAGTGATACGTCATTTACCGATCATCAATTATTGATTCCTCACCAATTAACATTCGCACTACATGTTAAATTCTAGGTAAAATGACAGGTTTAGTCAACATTGACACACCGATCTGTTATTGTGTTGATCGGCAAGTAATTTGCCACAATATTGGCTAACAAGCTAACAGGAATATTCTGTGTAGTTAAGCCTGTACTATTTGTTTTCTGTCTGGCAGACACATGAATATTCACAAGCACATCACTATTCGTTGGCTAACTCCATCTTACTTAGACTAAGTACAAGGTATATTGAAGTGCAAGGCAAAATAGATGACGAAAAATAGTAACATATCTTGCAGCTGAGCTCTGATGCTGGTAACAGAGATACAAGCATATTGTTCACTAGAATTTCCCAGTAGATAGGGGAGGGTAGAAAAGATTGTTGTTATGTAGTTTTTCGAAGTTGGTTGCTAGTGTCCTGATTTGTAACAATTTGGCCCTAACTTTACATTGTTTATTTGATCCCTCCCTCTTCTCCCCACACTGAAAAAAAAAGGATTGTCTGACAACAGACAATAATTGTGTAATATGTGTCCGATCAAGCGATTGTCGAATCCAGACAATTGAATTGTTCAAAATGTCAAAGAACTTGTTTGTTTCATTCAATCAATTGTCTGGTTCATACAATCAATAGATAGAAACAAACAAGTTCTTTGACATTTTGAACAATTCAATTGTCTGGATTAGACAATCGCTTGATCGGACACATATTAGACAATTATTGTCTGTTGTCAGACAATCCTTTTTTTCAGTGCAGGCAAAACATTCTACTGGTAAGACTACTACATGAATAGAGACCTGTGTGGATAGCATACATATATGTGTGGATAGCGTGTTAGAGGAGACTGATAGTAGGGCCCTGCACGGGACTAGATTTTTGTCTCACTCCCGCCAGTTCTTTCCAAATCTGCTCCCGTTCTCGTCCCGTTCTAGGCATTGCAATGATAAAATTTTCCGAATTTTGACCCACTCCCGCCAAATTTGTCAAGTTCAGTCCCGTTCCCGTGCAGGGCCCTAACTGATAGGTCTGTAAAGATGAAAAAATTCTAGAGCTGTTAAAAAGATGAAGATTGATGTATAGCATGGGAAGATTCGTTGAAAATTCGCGATTTGCATACAAAAACAAATAAGATTCCTTGTGTACATTCCTTGTTTTAAACCCCCACACTTGTCAGTCCTTTCCAGTCTCTTGGGAACCTTTTAATATTTTACCATTCCATTCTTGGTCTTACCTTTTGTTTGCACAAAAAAATTCAGTTTTTTTCCCCCTACGGTCTGACTTTGAGCACTCTCTAGTCTCATACACAACAAGAGTCCATCCAAGTGTTTTCTGGAAGTCTTTTCTCACTTGAAATCATTGTATAAACTGGCAAAGGACCCAACTTTCTAGCTCGCAAGCCATTAATGACCTTGAACGTATTCGGTCAAGAGTCTGTTTATTCGAACATCGTTCATTTCCCATGAGGCACAAATGATAATGCAACTGTGATTACTAAACTAGGTTAATTAACTAAGATGTAAGCAGAATTGTGACATGTTGCTAGTTAGATGTTGCCATCTATGTGTTTGCAATGGAAGTGATTTTTTATCTTACATAGGTACACGTTCACGCAGGATCAGTCCCATTAATAAAATAAGTAGTCTGACATGGATGACTTTGTACAAAATCGTCTTTCCAAAAGAATGGTAATTCTCAAAGGTAGAACACCGTGAGCATAATTTTCCCTGAAATAAAAGCAATTGACTTGGAATAAGTAGATTACGTATGATATTATCAATGGATACTTTTGAATTCAATTTTTTTTTTATAGATAAATATTTGAAGATAGAAATCATAATGTGACCGGCTGCTCTGCCACTATGCCCTGACTGGATTCAGACAACTGCTTTTTGCAGTGAGAAAGAGATGAAATAAAGCAACGTTGAACAAAACAACAGAAAATCTATGCCAACAATATCTGTGCCTTTCACCATAAAGGAGCACACACAGCCTTGAGGAATTCTGCTGCATAACTTAGCCCTTTCTGCTGGAGAAATCTACTTTAATGCGAGGAAGCAGATAAAACAGATGCATGAAATGACATTAGTCTTTATGATCTTTGATCTGGAAGTAAGCTATGAAAGAGTAGTATATGTACATAAAGGGAATACAGCTATAAATTATTGATATATTATATTTGAGATAATGCAGTTAGTGTATCAGCAACTTTTCACCATTTATTGTGCCTGAAAAATAGATTTTGTCAACCTCAGCATTAGTCTTTTTTAATAGTAGATCAGGAAAAGGATTCAGGCCTTACTTCTTAACATCAGCTTCAGATGATGGTCCATTCTCATTATCCAATAAGCAGTGGAAATTTGGAAGAACAGAGGAAAATATTATGGGAGGACTCCAAAAAATAATTGAAACTCTGGAAAAAAACAGCGGCAACAATGAAGGATTGATTTCATAAACTGTACCCTCTAATATTAAAAATCGTTTGAGAAAGATACATGCCATCAAATGCCATTGTATACAAGTCTATTATAAATAAATAGAAAACATATTCTTCGATAATACAGCACACCACATAGCAATATTTTAATACACGCATCACTTATCAGATATAGAATGTACAATGTAATATCCTCTGATAGCACAACAAGCAATATTAGAATATTTTTGCGCAGTAATGAAGTCTCACTTGTATCATTAGGGGTTATGGTATGATGTGTGGAGCATACAATTATTTTCCACAGGAGACTATAAACCGGTACTCTTCAAATCTATGCGATAAGAGGAAATCATATTCACTATAAGCAGTTTTTTGAAGGAGGAAATCAACAGTATTTGTCAGTCGTGCGTCAGAGACATTTTGGCTACAAGAATAACTGAGAAACTCTTTAGCAAGAATAAAGTGTCTCTGAGAAACACTCCCATAAGAGACTGTGGTTTGCCCTCCAAAAGTCGATAATCAATCAAGAAAACCTCTAAATCCCACATGGCTTGTAAAACTGACAGCAGCTCGAGATATCACAACTTGACAGCTGTTTTGTAATTTTTGCGATTATGTCTGCATCTTGATTTGCTGTAATCTGGACATTAGTTGGTTGACTGGTTTTGTTTGGCACTGGGACGACAATAGCTTGAGACACATTTGATATATGAGACTGTGTTGCAACTTGGAAGGCTATGTGCTAAACTTCATAACCTATGGCTGTGTAATTGGAAAATATATTCAGTTCATATGAACTTGTTTCTATAACCATTTGTTTTGCGATATAGATCACTTTCTTGTTTGCATGTCAGGTAAAGATATATTGTATTGCAGTTGAAATTCTGCATTTATTCAAATGCATTAAACAGACCCAGATCTCTTGCCGCGCACTTTGTGCTATGGCGCCTTCGGGGCAAGACCCTGGCATGGCTACTTGTCAGGGCACTTGTCACCTACATGCTACATAGCTATGGCAAGGCTCTTGTCATATTAACCTAATGGGGGCAAGGCTTCTTGTCTCTATATGGTTTATTACGTAACTCATTTTAACTATTCTGTATATGTATTTCATTATCTAAACCTACATAGAATGATGTTTTATCAATATCCTTGCATTACCTTATATTTCTGTATTGCAAATTTATGTAATTTCCAAACTTAAATGGTATACCATTTCTATGGTTATCCGTTATTATATCATTTATATACATTTCTCTATATTTACCCTATTACATTATATATGGGTAATTGTATAGATATATTAGATTTACTTTAACTACTTATATTTTGTACTCACATTAATGTGCTTTTCACAACTAAACATTATATTTTATAATTAAATATTTTAAAGGCACATTGTGTGTATGTTGTTTGTTCTGGCTGCTCAAAACCAGCATTATTGGAACAATAATGCACTTTGACACCAGAACTAACAATGACTGCTCCCTGGATCACACCCCACGATGGGGTAACTGGCTGCTCCCCTCCAGCTTCAGCCTCCCTTGGTGTGAACAAAGGATCAAAAAGCATCTCAACAAAACGTCCACCACCTCCCCTCCTCCTCCTGCACTTCGTGTGCCACTGGGCAAACGGTAAAGGTTTGACCCCTCCGGTGGGTAATGTTCTGGAACCTCTTACTCCTTGGCGTCGCCTTCGGGGCAAGACCCTGGCATGGCTACTTGTCAGGGCACTTGTCACCTACATGCTACATAGCTATGGCAAGGCTCTTGTCATATTAACCTAATGGGGGCAAGGCTTCTTGTCTCTATATGGTTTATTACGTAACTCATTTTAACTATTCTGTATATGTATTTCATTATCTAAACCTACATAGAATGATGTTTTATCATTATCCTTGCATTACCTTATATTTCTGTATTGCAAATTTATGTAATTTCCAAACTTAAATGGTATACTATTTCTATGGTTATCCGTTATTATATCATTTATATACATTTCTCTATATTTACCCTATTACATTATATATGGGTAATTGTATAGATATATTAGATTTACTTTAACTACTTATATTTTGTACTCACATTAATGTGCTTTTCACAACTAAACATTATATTTTATAATTAAATATTTTAAAGGCACATTGTGTGTATGTTGTTTGTTCTGGCTGCTCAAATAAAATAATCAAATAAAGGTCAGGGACTGAGGCATATATATCAGAGCAGTCGAAGAAGGTCGAGTCTTCATGAGTAAATATGCATCATTCCAATTGAAGACTCAAAAGTACCTGTCAGATGTTAGCCCATTGGAGAATTTTGATTCTGCTCTGACATCCGTCTTATATTAATATAGATATGAAAAATGCAGTCCCAAGCAGTTTCTTCCATGGCTTTGTGATCAAATGGAATTCGGCAAGAATGAAAGTATTACTTATTTGTCTACTTTGCTGATTAATATCTAAGGCCTAATTTTAAGGATGAATTTTAATAAAATTGATAATAATTGTCAATTCTACTTCTGTACGTTTGGGTGTAGGTGAGACATCTTGCTAGCACAGAAAAGAGAGCCTTATATCAACCTGATGTTTTCTTTGAGTCTGTGTCTCTCTTTCTTTAAAGTATTCTTTCCATTTCCTGAAATGTCAAATCAATAAAAAAATCCATTGTTCTGAAGTCTTTGAACTGACACCAAAGCAATGATTGAGGATCCTTCTGTGTGCTTTATTTCTTTTTAGGTAGTACACATCAAAAATCAATCTCAGATGAATGGATCCTCTTATTCTCTCTAATTCAACACATTTGCTTGTCTTGTAATATGAAGGCCACTTGTTGCAAAGGCTGTGTAACTGTTACAAGAAGAAACAGGCTCATTTGTAATGGAATAAAAGGCGGTTTCAAGAGAAAAGCCATTTCCTCTTGGCTTATCTCAGACTAACACTGAAAGTGAGAACAAAATAATTCCTTTCCATTTGTAATCATTCTCTTCCACCAGGGTCAACTATGCATAAATGTGCACAGTGAAATAAAAGTTCAACAGAAAAATGCCTTTTCTTGTGTTGAATTATGACAAGGAACGAGCGATGACAAGCAACCTTCTTTGCAAAAATAGACACATTTACTTTTCACCACTATCACAAAATCTTCGCATATGAAACTCGAGAAGCAGTAACTTGCTCCGTGCCTGAATAAAATTGTATTAGCATTAAGTGTAGTGTCATATCTCGCGAACAGCATTTTCGAATAAGCGAAACACTTCATAAATATTTCCTGAAATGTAAATTTTGGTTGCAAGCATCATTTTCATCTGTTCTGTAATTCTAGAAAATGATTCGACTAAGTTGAGGAATCTTTGAAGATGAATGATTGACACCTGAAGTAGACTCAAGAAAATATTTGATGTTCTTTGACAGATTTTTATATCATAATTTGTTTTTATTGTGTAAACATCCCCAAGACTTGTTGGCTTTTGTCTCATCAGTTTTTACTTATAATTCAAAATGCATTTTTTGCAACTTTTTGTTGCTACTTTGGCTACTAATTAGGCTATGTATTAGTGGGTGAGTTTCTTGTTTCCTCAAGTTTTCTAACAAGTTGCCCTGAATGCCCCCACTCTGTTCTAATGAGATAGTTAACTTCAGCCTGTTGTAGAAGAGAAAGTCTTTGGTATTTCAGTTTGTTAATAATACTTTTTTGCGTAACTTTCGTTCGTTCACTTGAGTCTCCCTCTTAGTTAGTAGAGAAGTCCTAACAAATTGGTGATGGAATTTATAAGCTAATTACGCAACATAATACAGCTTGACCTGGGTAAACATTTGAGCAATGCTCAAATATAAATAATTATTGATCATTTATCAAATCACAGATGAATGGATTACGGAAAAGGAGGAAATGTTTAGTTAGTTCTTCTAAATCATTGCTTGGGAATATTAAGTGGGGAGTATACTGACACTACAAGCAGTGCATGGCTACTTTGCTTTTAAGAGGAGTTATTCTAACACTGCAGTGGTCAGCATCTTCCATTCGCCCAAGGCAACACTTTAAAGAATTGTTTTGTTCTCATTTGTCACATTTTCACCTGCTACTTGGCCACTAAAGACAAATGACCGACAGCTAAGATAACTAATGGATAAGTTTCATACTAAAGCTAATAAAGACTTCTTCAGTTTATTTCATACCTCTAAAATACACTGCGTTCCCAATTATTATGCAACTATGCTTATTTGCATTATCTCAAAAAGAAATCACAGTATTTGAATTTTCTTTACACATAATGATAAGTGTACGATGGAGCGAATATCCTGCCAATTTTGTCCAATTCCATTGACTCAGTTTGGAGTTATGCCACATAATGATGTTTTGGGGTGTTCCCAATTATTATGCAAGTTCCTGGAAAAGCATCAATGGCCACTCAAAATGACCCAAACTAATCTGAAGACGCAATCAACATATACCCCATAACACAAAAGAAAAAGTGTAACCATCATTTCAAACATAGATGCATTCAAATCCAAGAAATTCAAGTTATTTTACTGCATTGAAATAGCATTGAAATTACAGTTTTATTGCAATAAAAACCCTCTGATAGCCAGACAAAATGAAAAATCATTACCTAACCCATTTACCACTTTCCTTGGGTTAAGAACTGTCCTGTAAACCAATGGAAATTAAGTTGCACCACTATATTTGACAAATATCTTGAAATGAATTGAACGCATCCAGTTGCCAATGCTATTCCAATGGGAAACAGAAGTGTGAGTTTTTGATTTGGTGTCATATTTTGTAGAGATACAGGATCTGGTGTTTCATCTCACAGAATGACTGTGCTGTGCTATAGATATATTCTAAGCTGGAATTTTATTGATACTAAATTTTTTAAGAGCATGGGAGGCTTCTTTATTAAGAAAAAAAGCCAATTTCAATGGTTTTTCAATGCAGTTGTATTATATTGATTTCTTGGTCATGAAGGCATCCACATTTGAAATGATGGTTCCATTTTTTATTTAGTGTTATGAGGTATATTTTAATGTCAATTTATAATCAACTTTGTTCATTTCGGGTGGCAATGGAAGCTTTTCAAGAAATTGCATAATAATTGGGAACACCCCAAAAACCTGATTATATAGCATAACTCCTCATTGAACCAACAGAATTGGACAAAAGTCACAGAATATTTGGTTCATGGTACACATGACATTGTGTGTAAAGGATATCCCAATAGTTTTATTTCTTTTTGACATATTGCATAATAATTGGGAACGCAGTGTAGGACTCACTGGGACATAAACAACACACTTGCTCACTTCTTCAGCTTGCTTTGTCTTTCATATTTAAGCATGATGATTGAAATAAGGTTCATTGACATTCATTGACTGAGTAAGTGTAGCTTAAAGTCATAAGGCCCTTTTAGTGACCGATTATTTGTGCAAAATTATTGTTTTGCTGTTCTTCCAAAATTATTATCATAATTTATTCATAATTGTTTCGAAGTGTCTAATGCTAAGGTGCTAAGAGGATGGTCTATATTATTTATCATTATACAGATGGAGAATCATGATTTTCTGCAGTTGTAAGATGCTTATACAAAGTCTGCTAATAATTGTGTTCCAACAGAAATCTTCTTTCGGTGATTGCTGATTAGTGACTATTTATAATGTTGAGGGGGGGGGGTGATGTTATGTATTAATTGGACACTGCAGTCTTGCAATGTTTTGATTTGCGCATACATTATCAATTTATGCAATATTTTCACAATGCATTCTCTGACGTTGTGATAACTTTTTCGGATGTCTACTTACCATGAATACCTTCAGATTTGTGGCAAAATCTGTGGAACAGAGGAAAAGATTGTCAGATTAGCCAGCAAAGTAACCAAATCATGATAAGGAAATAATGTGTTTTTATTCAAGGAATGATATTATGAGGGGACTACCTGTACAAAAGTAGATGATTTTGCCTAGCAGAGTTCATCGCTCTATGTGAGATAATGAAGTTCCTGTATTTGGTTGCATTTCCTACTTGTGCAAGTTATACCGTTTAATTACAAGAGTTTTCGTGGGAGAAACTAGATAATCGTTAGAGCAGGTCAATGTCCACTGCTAAGCAGTGAAAGAGTTGTTTCAGGTAACAATTCACTGGTGTTGATTAGCCGTCCAGAATTCTTACCAACATTGGGCTGATGTGTGGTCTCAATATATAAAGAAAGTTTATAAAATTGCCAATCTTATCATGATTTTGCTGCATTAAGAACAGGAATTATCTGATCTTGGTCAATTGATTTTATTTCTATCTGATCTAGAACATTCAATTTTGTGCAAAAATGATTTGGGAGAAAAAGAGATGTCATAAATCAGGGTGGAATCATTTTATCAGTATTTGCCATCTTTCATCAAAAAGGGTTATGTCAATGAATTGTCAAAAGTGAATGACGAAGGTTGTCAAAGAGTAATTAAAGAAACATCAAACTCACTGCAATAAATGAGAGATTGGCAGAAAAAAGAAATGAAAAATCTCCACATTTGTGATTGCAAAATGCTCTCCTCTACATCCAAGTGAAAAGTGGCTGTCTTTTGACAGACAATATAATGAGAGAAAGTCAGCAAGCCTCTGGGATCTACTTGTGGGAAAAGGATAGATTTTCACTGGAAAAAGTGATTGTCATCTGTCTGAGATTCCTGACTGCTAAGCGACTAAATGGTGCTAAGGAGGAATTGTCTTCATAAAACCATAAATCCTCGTAGATGTGATCATAAAGTGAGCAAAGTGCTCTTATATTATCCCATTCAGCCGTCAAAGAGTGTCATTTGCACCAACGACAAGACAGTAATTTGCGTGAACTTCTCAGATGAGAAGACTTTCGATGATAGCAATTAATCTGTCAGGTTAGCATTTGGTACTTATGTATTGCATCATTTACAGGCAGTATACACTTCTCGTATCATTGACAAATTACCGAAAAAGACTAGCCGTGGTGTAGATGGACTCCCTATAAAAACTTCTTGAAAAAATAAATGAAAGATGTCTTAGTAGCCCTCTTAAAATTATGATAAACCAAACGATTTAAACAGGCCGGATCCCACAGAAATTATAAAATTGAAAAAATTGTCCCGCCAATAAAAAAGATGAAAATACTGTCCTAGCAAACTATCCCACAATTTCAGTATAACCCGCAATATCAAAAGTTTTTGAAAAAGTTATGCACCAGCAATTAAATACTTTGAGTCCCTCTGCTTGATATTTCCCAGTCGACTGAAGTATGTTTTCTGTTTGAACCCTACAAGAAAATTCTGTAAATTCTCAGCACTGGTTGGAATTATCATTTTAGACATTTTCTAAGTAAATATATAAACTTAATTTACAAACTTTGACAGACTTTTGTCCTTAGTGATTGAATTGACAAGGAAAGTCAACATAATCAAGACACTTTAAATGTCTACAAGAAATTCCTACTTTTAGGATTTCAAAAGTCTCCCCAAACCCAAGCTTGACAAAGTGATTTTCATCTGACAGAAAAAGTAATGAGAAGACAAATTGCCCAAATTCCTGATTGTGGATAACTCAGGGGAGTGCTGTCCTGAGTGATGCAAATGGTGTTTTTGGAAAGCTCTGAGGTTGAAAAACACAAAATATCACTCAGAAAGTGAGGACAGTGAGCTTTAAACGAGAAAATATTTCTTGATTGTGGTGATAACACCTCAACCTGTCACATTTTCAGTCATTTTTTGTAAATCTCCCAAATTTCAACATAATATACGTATCTAATGCTTGGAATTGATCAATATAAAAATGCATGATGATTCTTCATCATGCTGTAATTTACACAAAATGTCACATCTATATGCACAGAAAACTGATTAGACATTTAGAAAAAATTTTAGAGCTGTTGCCAGGAATGCTTGTATATTTATTGGTCATGCATTTCTTGCTTGAGAAATGTAACAATGTCAAGTGTTTCACTTACAATACTGCGCATGCATGAAATGTAGTGTTACTGTATAGCAGAGAGATTCGCAAGGAAATTGTCATTGCTCTGTCATTGCCTATTAACCACACATTAAGTCTTCAAGTTGGGGATGACTGTTTGCATAATGCTAAAAACCACTCAACCTCAAACAGGAATTCCCATTCCCAGCTTTCATGTGGCAAGATTGTGTTGTTGAAAGAAAGATTTCGGGAAGTATGTAATGTTCCACCACGGCTCAATAACTTGATTCACATCTCCAAGTAACTGCAGTTGCAGTTTACAATTCCCACATACATAACCTGCAGATTGACGCAAACCTGCTTAATTATTTATGTGCTTGTGCAGTCTGCCATTTTCTGCACTTTCTTTCACACACTCTCCTCATTGTTTGAAAATGTCATATATCCTGCTAACAATACACAGAGTCACTTTCCCCTTTTTTGGAGAAAAGTGATGTCATAAATTATTACGACAATAGAATGTGACCTGAATGTCTTATATTGCTTGCTTCTATCAAGCTGATAGTATCATGCATCTAGGAATCCTAGAGTAGGATATCACTATCTAATCCCTCAGATAAGCACGTCATCGTCCAATGGGTGTAGAAATTTGATTTAATAAGTTCATTATCCTGAATTAATGATTGCCAATGAAAACAACACTAACACTACAACAACTGATTACTGTGATTCTATTTGCTCAGCAACACTACATCATCCACTCACAGTCACACACTCAGAGTAACAACTACTAACATACCGTGTGTTCATATTCCCAGGCACGATTCCATTGACCTAAGTGATGGCAATGGAGCACAGGGTTACTTCTTGATGGTAATTACATAGGACTGCAAGGACCCTTTTCCCCAGACATGAGTGGCCATTAATCCATAGTAATCTTGTCTTAATATAGGCTAATCAGTGCTTTACATCTCACGCTGAATAAAGCTTAGCCAAATCACTGATTTGGAGGTTAATGCTGCTTGTTTAAAGGGGTTTTCTGCTAACATCTGGCATTAATTTGGCCAATTGTTGGATTTCTATGCTTATCCAGAGATTGGCCCAATATTCAAATAATATTTATTTGTCTAACATCAGTTGCTTTAGCCAGAATTTAACCAGGTCTCAAAAGTGATGTGGTCTGCGCAGTACATTCAGCTTTTAAAATTGTTTGATTTGTTGGTTGACCTCCAGACTGCTTCAGTATACAACACTTATATCAATGCACCTTAACATCAATTGCCAGAGCCAGAATTAACCTTGATGCTAGAAGAAAGCAGCCGTGTATATTACCATTTTATCTAGACTCAGGCCACAGCTATGCATATAGAAGTGCACACTAGTTATGCTATAGTTGAAAGAAAATACATCGTAATTGCATTTGGCACCAAGCTCATCTTGCAGTGATTGATAATTATTAACATTGATCAACGATATTGGTTCATCACCAAGTTACATTTAAATAATATGTCAAATTCGATCTGAGATTACTATCTTAATAGAATCTGGTTCAGATGTATTCACTAGGCAGCTCTGAGCTTGGTCTTTGGCATGGCAACACGTAAACCTCCACATAATTTATACAGCGGTTTAAAAAGAAACATTATCTTTCATTTGATACCAAACTGATCCTTCTGTTCAAATCTTAGGTATTGATTATAATACTGTCCCCCTTAAGGTCCGCTATCAAACCAGTTGAGCTAAAGGGCCGGCCCCCAAGCCAAGTGCTTAGGAGCAACCTATTATACCCAACCCACTATACTATATCCCCCAACTTCCCTGAGATTTTGACACACTCCAGTCAACAATCTCACCTCAATGCCACCTGCCACCATGACTGGGATTCGAACCAGCTACCTCTGAGTAGCCTCAGGCCGATGCACCATATAATACTGTCCCCCTTAAGGTCCGCTATCAAACCAGTTGAGCTAAAGGGCCGGCCCCCAAGCCAAGTGCTTAGGAGCAACCTATTATACCCAACCCACTATACTATATGATAGACACTGATGCCAAACAGTGATACATCATTTACCGACCATCAGTTATTGATTCCTCACCAATTAACATTCGCACTACATGTTAAAATCTATGTAAAATGATAGGTTCAGTAAACATTGACACACTGATCTGTAATTGTGTTTATCGGCAAGTAATTGGCCACAATATTGGCTAACAAGCTAACAGGAAGATTCTGTGTAGTTAAGCCTGTACTATTTGTTTTCTGTCTGGCAGACACATGAATATTCACAAGCACATCACAATTCCTTGGCTAACTCCATCTTACTTAGACTAAGTACAAGGTATATTGAATAAGTGCAAGGCAGAATCGATGATGAAAAAGAGTAACATATCTTGCAGCTGAGCTCTGATGCTGGCGTACAAGCATATTGTTCACTAGAATTTCCCAGTAGATAGGGGAAAGTAGAAAAGATTGTTGTTATGTAGTTTTTTGAAGTTGGTTGCTAGTGTCCTGATTTGTAACAATTAGGCCCTAACTTTATATTGTTTATTTGATCCCTCCCTCTTCTCCCCACACTGAAAAAAAAAACAACTAACAACAGACCATAATTGTCTAATATGTGTCCGATCAAGCGATTGTCTAATCCAGACAATTGAATTGTTCAAAATGTCAAAGAACTTGTTTGTTTCATTCAATCAATTGTCTGGTTCAAACAATCAATAGATCAATCCTTTTTTACAGTGCAGGGAAAACATTCTACTGGTAAGACTACTACATGAATAGAGACCTGTGTGGATAGCATACATATATGTGTGAATAGCGTGTTAGAGGAGACTGATAGTAGGGCCCTGCACGGGACTAGATTTTTGTCTCACTCCCGCCCGTTCTTTCCAAATCTGCTCCCGTTCCCGTCCCGTTCTAGGCATTACAATGATAAAATTTTCCGAATTTTGACCCACTCCCGCCAATTTTTGTCAAGTTCAGTCCCGTTCCCTTCCCGTGCAGGGCCCTAACTGATAGGTCTGTAAAGATGAAAATATTCTAGAGCTGTTAAAAAGGTGAAGATTGATGTGTAGCATGGGAAGTTTCGTTGAAAATTGGCGATTTGCATACAAAAACAAATAAGATTCCTTGTGTACATTCCTTGTTTTAAACCCCCACACTTGTCAGTCCTTTCCAGTCTCTCAGGAACCATAAAATATTTTACCATTCCATTCTTGGTCTTACCTTTTGTTTGCACAAAACAATTCAGTTTTTTTTTCCCTGTGGTCTGACTTTGAGCACTCTCTAGTCCCATGCCCAACAGTGTCCATCCAAGTGTTTTCTGGAAGTCTTTTCTCACATGAAATCATTGTATAAACTGGCAAAGGACCCAACTTTCTAGCTCGCAAGCCATCATTCCTGTCAGGCGACCAACCTTGGACTTATTCGGTCAAGAGTCTGTTTATTTGAACATCGTTCATTTCCCATGAGGCACAAGACAATGCAACTGTGATTGCGGA
Source organism: Platynereis dumerilii (assembly GCA_026936325.1). Taxonomy (NCBI): domain Eukaryota; kingdom Metazoa; phylum Annelida; class Polychaeta; order Phyllodocida; family Nereididae; genus Platynereis; species Platynereis dumerilii. The sequence continues at coordinate 19,318,055 of JAPTHN010000014.1, read as the reverse complement.
ACTCAATAGGCTTGTGCAGTGCACCAAATGAAAAACTAGGTTAATTAACTAAGATGGTAAGCAGAATTGTGACCAGTTGTTAGTTAGATGTTGCCATCTATGTGTTTGCAATGGAAGTGATTTTTTATCTTACATAGATACACGTTAACACAGGACCAGTCCCATTAATAAAATAAGTAGTCTGACGTGGATGACTTTGCACAAAATCATCTTTCCAAGAGGATGGTAATTCTCAAAGGTAGAACGCCGTGAGCATAATTTTCCCTGAAATAAAAGCAATTGACCTGGAATAAGTAGATTGCGTATGATATTATATCAATGGATACTTTTGAATTCAATTTTTATTATTATTATTTTTTTAAAATAAATATTTGAAGATAGAAATTATAATATGACCGGCTGCTCTGCTACTATGCCCTGACTGGATTCAGACAACTGCTTTTTGCAGTGAGAAAGAGATGAAATAAAGCAACATTGAACAAAACAACAGAAAATCTATGCTGAACAATATCTGTGCCTTTCACCATAATGGAGCACACACAGCCTTGAGGGATTCTGCTGCATAAATTAGGCCTTTCTGTTGGAGAAATCGACTTTACTTGCGAGGATGCAGCTAAAACAGATGCATGAAATGACATTAGTCTTTTTGATCTTTGATCTGGAAGTAAGCTATGAGAGAGTAGTATATGTATATAAAGGGATTACAGCTATAAATTATTGAGATATTTCTTTGAGCATGTTGAGATAGTGCAGTTAGTGTATCAGCAACTTTTCACCATTTATTGTGCCTGAAAAATAGATTCCGTCAACCTCAGCATTATTCTTTTGTAATAGTAGATCAGGAAAAGGATTCTGGCATTACTTCTTAACATCAGCTTCAGATGATGGTCCATTCTTGATCATTATCCAATAAGCAGTGAAAATTTGGAAGAACAGAGTAAAATATTGTGGAAGGACTCCAAAGAATAATTGCACCTCTGGGAAAAAAAACAGCTGCAAAAATGAAGCATTGATTTTATAAATTGTACCCTCTAATATTTGCCAGCGTGGGAGAAAGATACTTTTGTTCCATCGAGTGATGAAATAATATAGTTGCTTCTGAAATTATGCAGAATCATGCCTAACATCTATTTCAAACAAAATGTACATTAGACTGGCGGGATTTCTGAAATATGTGAAAGGTACGAGCATTTTGGGGTAAAAGTCGGGAACCCATCTTTTTAGCATATTTCAGGTATGCTGAATCCGAAAAAACCGGTTCCCAAGCGATATTCCGGGTCCTTCATCTCCTAATTTGCATATCAAAATGGCCGCCAAATTAGCAATTTTTGATCGTTTCAAAACCATAACCTTCAATATCTTTCTGTTTAGGAAAGCAAAAAAGGCAAACCAAGTGGATCAATCCATGTTATGAAGACCAGGGTATAACACACACCATTTTTAAATCAATTATACAAGCTTGATGGTCATTAATATGCTAATTAGTAGCCGCCATTATGCAAGAATGCATTTTCTTCAATAACTTCTTTACTAATCAAGCAAATTAAACAAATTAAAGTTATATACCCATGTTTTAAGGGTCAATGAAGATGATGAACTCATCTAAAAAGTTATAGCATTCATCAAATACTAATTATGCAAGCATAATGGTCATTAGTATGCTAATTAGCAATAATATATCACAGAAAAGAACAATCTTCTTAGTATCTGTTTATCCAGCAAACTTTACAAATTAAAATTCTATAGCAATTTTTTAAGAGTCAAAGAAGAAGATGAACTTATTTATGTCACAACACTCATCAAATATTAATTATTTAAATAATAGTCATTAGTATGCTAATTAGCGATGCCATATTTCAGAAAGGAACAGTCTTCTTTGTATCTTCCGCGCTTGTCCTGCTAAGTTTGCCAACTAAAGTTCTCTTACAGCAATTTTTTAAGGGTCAATGAAGATGATGAACTAATTAGTGATGATATAATAACACTCATCAAAATTGATTAGGGAAAGATTAATAGTCATTATAGTATGCTAATTAACACTGAAATATTACAGAAAAAAAAAGTTTTTTCATATCCTCTCTGCTAATCCAGCATACTTTGCAAATAAAAGTTCAGTACCAAAATTAATAGAGTCAAGGGATGATGAATCATTTATAGAATTATGGATTTCATCAAATGTTAATTCTGCAAGAATAATCATCATTAAAAAATATTCTAATTAGCAATGCCTTATTACTGAAAAAAAAGTTTTTCTTAATATCTTCCTCAATAATCCAACAAATTTTGAAAATAAAACTTCCATACCACTGGTTTAAGGGTCAATGCTCTCATTCATCGAGTCATAAATAATATATTAATAATGCAAAAATAATAGTTATAATTGTATGATTATTAGTGACGCTGTATTTGTAGGAACAAGTGTTTCTTCTGAATTTTCAGGGACTCAATGCATGGTGGCACATGTCACCCTTGAAATCCAGCAAAGATTACACCGTATCATCCTGACTGGGTGTGTCAAGATGACATCATATGCATTATTGGAAGACACCACTACTCAGAAATGAAGTCATCTTGATGCTTCCAATACTCAAAAAATATTCTGCGGCAATTGTGTCAAGTGCTCCTACTATAATAAACTGCTACTTTTCCCTTACACCCAGTAAGGCTTACATGAAGAGCAGATAGAGTATTCATTCTTTTAATTCTAAAAATGCGTGCATGGAACATCGGTAGTGAGCGAGAGAGGTAGGGATGGTCTTGAAATTTGCAGATATTCTTAAAGAACCAATTGATGGAGACAATTGAGCAACTAGGGAGAGGAAGGAGCCAAGAGAAACTGGGAGCAAGCACTGCCAAGCAGGGTAGGAGGATGAGTTTATATCTAGGAGTAGGCAGAGAGTGATGGAAGAACCACTCTGGAGGAGGAGGCAAGAGCTAGGGGAAGTAGACAAAAGAGGGGAGAGCAGACGGGTAAGAGGAAATGCAGGGAGGAGGAAACCAATTTATGCAAGGAGTTAAGAAGTAGACAGTAATGGGGGGACAGATGAGCAATTAAGTAGGGAGGCAGGAGTTAGGCAGGAAGCAGAGGAGAATGCAGATGTGGTGGAGGCAAAGAAAGATGAGCAGAGAGGTAGGAAACACAATTCGATGAGGCAAGAGCTGTTGGAATGGGACAATAGATTGGGAGGGGGCTGCATGGAAGAAGACATAGGTCAGAGAAAGGAGAAAAGAGTTGTTGCACAGGCAAGAGCTAAGAGGAGGCAGTCAGGTTAGAGACAGGAGCTATCAGGTCGGAGGGGAGAACTGGGAAGGAGGTGGAAAGGGAGAATATGGAGAATGGGTTCACTGGAAAGAATGGAGGATGCAATGAAGAAGGCAAGAGCTAGAGATGAGGCAAGAGCTAGAGATGAGGCAAGAGCTTTTGAGAAGAGACAAGAGCTATTGATAGGGAAATGTCATGAAGAAGGCATATTATAGAAAATATGCTTTGGTGAGGCAGTGAGAAAAAACAGAGTTTTCAAATTTGTTTGCTGCATCTGATCCTACACCGAATACCAAATAATAACAGTTTGAATTGTGATGCCATTCTTTAGTTTGCTCATAAACTTTCATGATAGGCCTAATTGTTTTAAGGCCTTTGAGTGACTGTTTCATGATCATGTTTGGTGTAGCTCTATAGGGACATTGGATGATGGTTCAGCAGGCATTTCCATTTATTGCGTGTATGGTGTGCGAATTTCACTGAATTGGACACTATATAAAATGATAATACGACATATATACAGCGACTCCTTGTCTTTTATGGGGAATTAGTGCTTCAGATTGCTTAGAAGGCATCTTGGGTGATCCCGAGACACAACTGAATTCTGGGAGCTCCTACCTAATTTTGCCCCCCCCAAAACAGAATTCCTGCTACAGCCCTGATCTTCCCTGCTAATCCAGCAAACTTGAACAAATTTAGGTCAGATATCAATGATATTATTATGTTATGAATGAGTTCATGGTACACATGCACCCTTAAATTATTACAGCATAACTTTGAAAAATCTAAATATTATTAGAGGACTTCATTTGCTAAAGTTTGCTTGATGCATAGGAAATATTTATGATTTATAAGAATAAGCTTTTTTTTTCGGTAATATGACACTGCTACTATACTACTGACTACAGCTCTTGCATAACTATTATTATCAGATGAGTGTAATGACTTTATCATTGACTTCTTCATTGACCCTAAAAAATATATACCCTTTTTTGTAATGTTTGCAGGATTAGCAGCTTCGTTATAACGAAAACTATTCTTTTTGGAAATATATGTCATCGCTAATTAGCATAAATGATAATGACTGTCATTTTTTCTTAATTAATATTTGATGATTGTCATGGCTTTATAAATGAGTTCATTATCTTCATTGACTCTTAAAACATTGCTATAAAATTTTAATTTGTAAAGTTTGCTGGATAAACAGAGAAGATACTAAGAAGATTGTCATTTTCTGTAATATTTCATCGCTAATTAGCATACTAATGACCATTATGCTTGCATAATTAGTATTTGATGAATGCTATAACTTTTTAGAAGAGTTCATCATCTTCATTGACCCTTAAAACATGGGTATGGAACTTTAATTTGTTTAATTTGCTTGATTAGTAAGGAATTTATTGAAGAAAATGCATTCTTGTATAATGGCGGCTACTAATTAGCATATTAATGACCGTCAAACTTGTATAATTGATTTAAAAATGGTGTGTGTTATACCCTGGTCTTCATAACATGGATTGATCAACTTGGTTTGCCTTTTTTGCTTTCCTAAACAGAAAGATATTGAAGGTTATGGTTTTGAAACGATCAAAAATTGCTAATTTGGCGGCCATTTTGATATGCAAATTAGGAGGTGAAGGACCCGGAATATCGCTTGGGAACCGGTTTTTTCGGATTCAGCATACCTGAAATATGCTAAAAAGATGGGTTCCCGACTTTTACCCCAAAATGCTCGTACCTCTCTAAATAAAGCCTTTTTCTTAAAATCCCGCCAGTCTATTGACATAAATTGTTTAAGTGGAATCAACTATTTTTCTTTTTTTAAGCTGTGTCAGCTTATATACTATTTGTCAGTTTCAATGAATTGATATTTTAAGTCAACACAACACAACCTTTTTCAGCCATACTCAGGAACTTCTGAGACACAAGTAGATTAAGTTTACTCAGCTTGATTAGCTGAAGCCTGGTTTGTGAATGACAATAGTTGAACATTCTATTTATAATTGAATCATTGGACAAGCAAAAATAACCTTGTCTTAGCTACTTACTCTGTGGCCGCATGGGTTAGTGGTTTGTTTTGTAATCTGAAGGTGTTGGCTTCAAAACCAGTGAGATTTAGATATTTTTCATTACACCTTATATTTATGGTACAAAGGTTGGAGCAAAGGTCAACATATTTTAATATTTTGATTCGTTTGTCATTGTGGACGCTGGTTAGTGTCCTCTCCCACTACGCAGAATCTGAGTCAAATCACGTATTTCGTTTTTCATAGTCTATTTATAGAATTTTTGAGGAGACTAGGTGAAACAGCTTGTTGCACTCGCTTGACTTCGTGGCCACATTGGTTAAGTGGCTGATCATGTAATGCAAAGATCTTGAGTTCGAATCTGGAACAGAGTGACTTTTTCTTACAATGCAATCTGTTATAAAAAAAGACTTGAAGAAACAACCTGGTGTGTTGACTGGACATTGTGGCCACATTGGTTAAGTGACTGATCTTGTAATGCAAAGGTCTTGAGTTCAAATCTGTAACGGAGTGACATTTTCTTAATAACACAATTTTTTATTTAAAAAAATACTTGAAGAAACAACCTGGTGTGTTGAGTGGACATTGTGGCCACATTGGTTAAGTGACTGATCTTGTAATGCAAAGGTCTTGAGTTCGAATCTGGAACAGAGTGACTTTTTCTTAACAATGCAATCTGTTATAAAAAAATACTTGAAGAAACAACCTGGTGTGTTGGGTGGACATTGTGGCGACATTGGTTAAGTGACTGGTCTTGTAATCAAAAGGTCTTGAGTTCAAATCTGTAACAAAGTGATATTTTCTAAATACCCTCTGTTGTACAACTTATGAGAAGACTAGCAGAAACAACCTGATGTGTTGAGTGGACATTGTGGCCACCTTGGTTGAGTGACTAGCCCTGTAATACAGAGGTCTTTAGTTCAAATCCGCGACAGCTTGAAATTTTCTTAATAATACTATGTATTGTAGAATTAGTGAGAAGACTATGAAAAACAACTTGGTGTGTTCACCGGTCTTTGCGGCGACATTGGTAAAATGACTAGTGTTAAGATACAGACTTATTGAGTTCAAATCCCAGACAATTTGAAATTTTCTGTATATTATGTAATTAATTGTAGAATTTTTGAAAATATCAAATGAAAGAATGTCAACTTGACATTGTGGATGTGGACATGTTGATCATCTGTGTGCATTGCCTTGACATATTTGCAGGCATTATGAGCAAGAATTCCAAATTTTGTTGTAATTTAATGGTGTTTTTTCCAGCAGTTTTATTGAACTTGGAGATATTTTAAAAAATTGCCTAACTGTAGAAAAGGATCAAAATATTGAACTTTTCTTTTTCACACACTGCAGGGTGTATTACCACCATAATAAGTTTTTAATAATTACTTCAGGAAAAAATATATATGTAATTATGCTTCCATTGAAATACTTAATATTGGTTTGTGAGCGGCCTTGTAAAAATCTTTGAGCAAGCTGACCTGGGCTGCAGGCTATTATTTTATCTTAATTACAATCAGGATGATATGATCTAAAGATTACAAAGATCACTAAATCATTATGATAAGTTGTTTTAATAAATGTGACTGTATATGAGTGTTTTTGTAAACATTAACTGGATATCTTGTTATAATAAGTAAAGTGCTGACATCTATATGCAGAAAGTGGTGTTACCCACACTCCAGATGTTTTTAGCAGTTTTTATTGTCATAATTCCTCTGGATGTTGTTAGCATTTTTCCTACAACCTTCAAGTGGCTTATTGCCTTAAGGACCATTTCTAACACCTTCAAGACTGCTAACTTGACACAGTAAAGCCATTCTATTGATTTCTCAAATTAGAAGAACTCAACATTTTTAAAGGTAAGAGAACTTGGATATTCTGTAACAATTAATGCATGCGTCAATATTGAATACTTATTTCATTGTTATGAATATCAATAGATCATGAACATTTACTTTTTTTAATACAACAACTTAAAACTGTAATGCGCAATTCAGTATTAAACTCTGGGGCATCATGATGTCAAACTGATTCAAAAGCCAGAGATTGAAAACTAGCAAATGGGAAAGCAATGTCATTATTGCAATATTATCTTGGTGGATTTAGAAGTGAATATTTGGTGACTTTGCACACTCAACATTTGTAATTGGTGCCCTTGCCCTGAAATAAAGAGGAAAACTCCAAGCTCCCTTGGAAATTTAATGGTCGCCCTTTGTCTTGGCATTTCTATGATTAGCCGGCTGGCAACAAAGATAAGCAGTTGAATAGCTACAGAAATATTTTTTGATGTTCATAAGGTTCATTTGCACTCATTTATTAAAATGTTCATAATGTACAGACAGAAAAATTCCGGTGTGTCTCAAGCTGCCCTTCGGCTTCGTTTTGAGCCAGATATTTTCAGACTGCATAATTTACTAATAGTAATTATGTCCTAAAATGTGAAGATTATGAAGCCGAGCAATGGGACTAGTTATTGCATATTGCATTAAATTTAAACAGGCAATACACTTTGTTGTAAAACTCTATTCTCAGTCACACCTGTAGAATATGCATTCAGTTGGTTGTTGCAAGTAATAAGCATTACTTAAATTTTCTGGCAAATATATAAATAAATATTTCGGACCAACTCAAAACACTCAAAATATTATCCAGTAATCAGGACTTCAAATTTATTGTTAATCATATTCCTAATTCCCAATGAATTTGCACATTAATAATAATATTAATATAATTATATTATGTTTTATATAAATTTTTCAGATTTACAAGCAGTATTCTTGACATGTCGACCAGAGGAAAATTCATGGAGGCACCAGCTGAACTATCTAATTACATTGGATGCAGGAGACTCGAAAATTTACCAGGTAATCATTATAATACATGTTCTTGGGTTTCTGGTCTTAAAAAACTCAATTCTCGTAAATGTACTTTGTGTGGAAAGCAGGACATAACTGAACATGCCTTTTTTAATTTGGCAAAGGCAGTATAAATTCCACCTCACAACAGCTGTATCCTTTTGTTAGATGACATGCTCAACATAAAAATGACTTTTTAGTCCCTCTGCGGGAATAATTTTTCCATACATGCTTGTTTGTCTGTCCACTTGTCTGTGTATTTACAAATGACATCATTCTATGTTGCTATCAAATGTTGCCAGATAGGAAAAGGGATGCACATGTGGACCATTGGGACTTTTAAACTGTTGGAATTTCAAAACTTTCACCAAATTTATGTCTGTTTCTTTCATATTTGCGGAAGAAAATGCTTATGAGGCCTGTCGCACCTTAGCAGCACTCCAAGCATGCTACACTTCTTCAGGGATACAATCTGAGGTCAAAAGCACATTTTTTGCAGGTATGTACAATTCGGTCCATTAAATTAGCCTAAGTGTTCAGAAAAATTGGAGCAGCTTTCCTCTGTCGCAAGTAAATTTGAAAAAAAAGAAGAAAAACATAAAGAAATCCAAACAACAGTTGAAGAATGTTGACAATGATTAACAGAGATATCTTGAGATCTATGCTGATTGATGATCATTTGCCATGTTGGGTATCCTTTTTCAATTAGTGCCAGTGAGCCACTGGTCACATAAGGATGACAATACATTATGCCATTTAAAAAAATTAATAAGGTAAATGAATAATTCTGCAAAGGCCACATAGTGAATATTTTTTGAGAAAATTGATTTCTGCAAATGTCTTAAAACCACACAGTAAATATTGTTCGATAACATCATATCATCGACATGCAATACAATGTATGTTTTCTTTTTCAGGATGGAACTTCAAAGGCTACCTTGACTGAGCAACACTGGCTTTGCTTTGTGAGGATCGCGACATTACAACCAACCTCAGTACTGTCACTTGTCACACAAACTGTCCAAGAAATTGCTCATACTTCCTCCTTGATTTCATCTTTAGACGAAAGAACATTTAACATGGAAGTTTTGAAATTTCTGATGTCCAAACAATGAACAGAATAATCAACTGCACCTCAGGACATTTGAAAAATTTCCCCTAAGACTTACTGATGGACAATTTGCTCATTGAAAATTATCCTTGCTTACTTTCTTTATGGAAAAACAACTAGTTGGCTTTGAGTAAAAATTGTTTGCTTGGGATTTGTGGTCACTCGAAATTTCAGATTTGTTGCAGTCACAAATTTGTCTGGATATATGCATAACCTTTGTCAGATTTTGGTTCAATAAATGATTTTTTATGCTTGAATAATGCAATGTATTTGTTCCTTGTAAATACCTTTCTTATGTACATTCTGTTTTTATGTTATGTCTTTCTGTGTGTTTTTGTTGCTCAAGTATAATTTGTCATCCTTTTACTTCAAAATCATGTGAATGAAAAATCGTCTTTTATCTAAAATTCATGAAGTAAAAGACTTATATTGACCATTGATTTTATTGACTTCCTATTTGCTTTATTGAAAATAAATGCCTTTTAGACTTATCTCTGGTGCTTTATTTTGTTTGTTCAATCTATCTGTTTAACTTCTAAGTTCTAACGGTATTATTGATTAAAATTCATAGGGTGTCCAAAGATGTCCAATTTCATCTTGGTCCAGACCAATGACCAGTGGTTGTTTATAATCCGGTCACTTTTCCTGCCAATTATGCTATATCTTGTTAATCACTTGAAAACAGCATAGTATAATCCATCCAGAATAATCCAATTTATTTGAGCAAGCTCATCCTTTTTCAATTTGGCAAAGGCAGTATAATTGAATCAATTCAGGTTAATCTAATTGATATGAGCTATGACAACACCTTTTTATCAGGTTCATCTCGCATAAAAGTATTTGTTTAGATGAACTTAAATAAAATTTGCCATGTTTTCTCAAGTAATTCAGCATATTACAGCTTAATAAAAAAAGGCATATTAACTAATTAACATTAAGCCACATTCAGTGACTTGATTGTGTTATTTCAGCCATTCTTGCTCAATTCAGATTCCCCTAATCACATTTTGCTATTCTGCCTTATTTTGACTATGTGTTTATGAATTATAACTTTTTCATTTTATAGAGTAAAATTGATTTAGTCAGTCAGCCTCAGCTGTTTTATGTCAGATAAACTTGAAGCCTTTGTTAATTTTGGTTTGATTATATCGTACTAGCATGACCTATTTGCAGAATATTGTCTTGTCCAATTGAAAATTTGTTGACTCAACTCAATTCACTTTATGTGAAACACTGAATTCGGCTTATTTAATGTAGGCCAGGCTAGTGTATCTCAGTTGAGTTTCAGCCCATTTTTTAATTTCTTTAAGTCAGGTAAACTTAATTCACTTAAAATTATTGACACTTAAACTGTGAACTTTTGGATAAACTGAGAGATACAACTTCAAATGAACAAGCTGAACTGACTCAATAAATATATTGCAGCACCGTTGCCCCAATTGAATTAAGTCAAGTCAGCTTGCTGGGGCTTAGAGTGCATAAGCATCTTACAACTGCATTAAAATCATGATGCTACATTTGTATAATGATAGATAATATACACTATCCTCTTAGCATCTCAGTGACATATTACCCGATCTTAATAGCTGCTATATTTACGACCATGATACTCTTGGAATCAATTATGAATCCATTATGATAATAGTTTTTGGAAAGACAGTAACACAAAGAAATGGATTAATCAGCAAAACAGTCTTATACAAGTAAGCATCACTGTCAAAAGAAAGTCAGTGAATATATTATCGCAATGATCATGCTAAAATATGAAAGACAAAGGAAGCTTAAGGGTTTGTTTGTTTGTGTTTTACGCCTCAGCAGCACCTTAGTGGGCTATATTGAGGCAGGCGATCGCCGTATGATGATGAGATGAGAAGGCTGAGTCTGGTACATACCCTATTAATTCAGGGATGCCCAGGGTCTTTCAGTTACCCCAGCATAGAACACTGGATACAACCCGCCTCCATTTAATGTCCCATGGGCTCGGACTAAATTGAGTTCCAGGGTGGGATTCGAACCCACGCCCTCAGAGCCAGTGGTTGTGCAAACAAGCACTCTTAACCATTAGGCCACGGAGGAACTCCTAGGAAGCTGAAGAGCGAAGTGTGAGTGAGTTTGTTATCCATGTCACAGTATGGACTACTTAGAGGCATGAAGCAAACTGAAGAAGCCTTTATGCAACTGATCCATTAGCCAGCTCAGCTGCCAGTCGTTTGTCTTTAGTGGTCAAATAGCAGGTGAAAATGTGATAAATGAGAGTGAAACAATTCTTTAAAGTGTTGCTTTGGGCGAAAGAAAGATGCTGACCATTGCCGTGTTAGAGTAACTCCTCTTAAAAGCAAAGCAGTAGCCATGCACTGCTTGTAGTGACCGCATGCTGCTCCAATGAATATAAAGTACTGTGTAAGCATGGGTTATATCCTGGGTTGTGCCCAAAGAATTTTTAGAATAAATTCCTGCCAAGTATCCCAGTTGGAAAAAGTTATTAAAAGGTGAAAAATTTGCAGCATGTGATGCAAGCGTCTATGGTGGCCCATTGTTCGGCAAGCCCAATATCCGTCACATGGGGTGCAGGCGTAACATATGAAAGACTTGCTATCAAGTCATCTGTCTTTAAGATTTTATTTTTTCCAATATTGCAGGATGTTAACAAATTCTTAGAACCAATTTGTGGCATTCCCCATAATAAGCTTCTTTAAATTTTGTCTCTAATTTATTGGGAGTTTTCCACTAATTGACAGGGTAGTCTCAAGTGAATGAACAGAAACCTGCGGAAAACAAAAGTTGCAAAAACCTATTAACAAACAGGAATACTAAAGGCTTCCTCTTCTACAACTGGCTGAAGTTAACTATCTCATTAGAACAGGGTGGGGGCATTGAGGGCAACTACTCAGAAAACTTGAGGAAACAAGAAAACTCACCCACTAATTGACAACCAAGATTATTAGCCAAAGTTGCAACAAAGAGCTGCATATAAAGCCTTTTGAAATACAATTAAAAACTGATGAGGCGAATGTCAACAAGTCTTCGGATGTTCATACAATAAAAAAAATTATACAAATCTATCAAAGAACATGAAATATTTCTTGAGTGTGCTCAGGTATCAATAGTGAGTATCATTCATCATCATAGATTCCACAACGATTGGAACCATTTCCAGAATAACACAACAAACGGAAGTGATGGTTACAATTAAAATTCACATTTCAGCAAATATTTATGAATTTTTTTTTTATTCGAAGATCTTAAATGAAATTTTCAAAAATGCTGCTCGCAAGATATGACACTTCACTAAATGCTAGTACAACTTTATTCAGGCACGGAGCAAGTTACTGCATCTCGAGTTTCGTATGTGAAGATTTTGTGATAGTGTTGAAAAGTAAATGTGTCTATTTTTGCAAAGAACATTGCTTGTCATCGCCAGCTCCTTGTTATAATTCAACAAAAGAAATAAAAAAGCATTTTTCTGTTGAACTTGTATTTCACTGTGCACATTTATGCATAGTTGACCCTGGTGGAAGAGAATGATCACAAATGGAAAGGATTTATTTTGTTCTCACCAGCACTGTTGGTCTGAGATAAGCCAAGAGGAAATGGCATTTCTCTTGAAACCGCCTTTTATTCCATTACAAATGAGCTTGTTTCTTCTTGTAACAGTTACACAGCCTTTGCAACAAGTGGCCTTCATATTACAAGACAAGCAAATGTGTTGAATTAGAGAGAATAAGAGGATCCATTCATCTGAGATTGATTTTTGATGTGTACTACCTAAAAAGAAATAAAGCATACAAAAGGATCCTCAATCATTGCTTTGGTGTCAGTTCAAAGACTTCAGGACAATGGATTTTTTTATTGATTTGACATTTCAGGAAATGGAAAGATGACTTTAAAGAAAGAGAGACACAGACTCAAAGAAAACATCAGGTTGATATAAATGCTAGTACAACTTTATTCAGGCACGGAGCAAGTTACTGCATCTCGAGTTTCGTATGTGAAGATTTTGTGATAGTGTTGAAAAGTAAATGTGTCTATTTTTGCAAAGAACATTGCTTGTCATCGCCAGCTCCTTGTTATAATTCAACAAAAGAGATAAAAAAGCATTTTTCTGTTGAACTTGTATTTCACTGTGCACATTTATGCATAGTTGACCCTGGTGGAAGAGAATGATCACAAATGGAAAGGATTTATTTTGTTCTCACCAGCACTGTTGGTCTGAGATAAGCCAAGAGGAAATGGCATTTCTCTTGAAACCGCCTTTTATTCCATTACAAATGAGCTTGTTTCTTCTTGTAACAGTTACACAGCCTTTGCAACAAGTGGCCTTCATATTACAAGACAAGCAAATGTGTTGAATTAGAGAGAATAAGAGGATCCATTCATCTGAGATTGATTTTTGATGTGTACTACCTAAAAAGAAATAAAGCATACAAAAGGATCCTCAATCATTGCTTTGGTGTCAGTTCAAAGACTTCAGGACAATGGATTTTTTTATTGATTTGACATTTCAGGAAATGGAAAGATGACTTTAAAGAAAGAGAGACACAGACTCAAAGAAAACATCAGGTTGATATAAGGCTCTCTTTTCTGTGCTAGTAAGATGTCTCAGCTACACCCAAACGTACAGAAGTAGAATTGACAATTATTATTAATTTTATCAAATTCATCCTTAAAAGTAGGCCTTAGATATTAATCAGCAATGTAGACAAATAAGTAATATTTTCATTCTTGCCGAATTCCATTTGATCACAAAGCCATGGAAGAAACTGCTGGGACTGCATTTTTCATATCTATATCAATACAAGACGAATCTCAGAGCAGAATCAAAACTTTCCAATGGGCTAACATCTGACAGGTACTTTTGAGTCTTCAATTGGAATGAGGAATAATTGCTCATATGGACTCAAACATCTTAGGCTGCTCTGACATATACACCTCTGTCCCTGACCTTCAGTTTGATTTGTTTATATGTATATTGGGTTTGAATAAATGTAGAATTTCAACTGCAAGTACAATGTATCTTTACCTGACTTGCAAACAAGAAATTGATCTATATCGCAAAACAAATGGTTATGGAAACAAGTTCATACGAAGTGAATACATCTACCAATAACACAGCCATAGGTTGTGAAGTTTAGCACACAGCCTTCCAAGTTGCAACACAGTCATATATATCAAATGTGTCTCAAGCTATTGTCAGCCACTGCCAAACAAAACCAGTCAACCAACTAATGTCCAGATTTAAGCAAATAACATGCAAAAATTCCAAAGCAGCTGTCAAGTTGTGATATCTCGAGCTGTGTCAGTTTTACAAGCGATGTGGGATTTAGAGGCTTGGTTGATTGATTATTGACTTTGGGAGGGCAAACCACAGTCTCTTATGGGAGTGTTTGTAAGAGACACACTCGATTCTTGCTGAAGAGTTTCTCAGTTATTCTTGGAGCCAAAATATCTCTGACACACGACTGACAAATACTCTTGATGTCCTCCTTCAACAAACTGCTTATAGTGAATATGATTTTCTCTTATCCCATAGATTTGGATAGTGCCTGTTGGTAGTCTCCTGTGGAAAAAAATGCATGCTCCACACATCATACCACAACTCATAATTATAAAGTAAGACTTCATTGCTGCGCAAAAATATTCTTATATTGCTTGTTGTGCTATTGAAGGATATTACATTTTATATCTGATGAGTGTGTAAAAATATTGCTATGTGGCTATCTGTATTATAGAAGAATATGTTTTCTATTTATTTATAATAGACTGGTATACAAT
The DNA here is from genome assembly GCA_026936325.1 of Platynereis dumerilii. Taxonomy (NCBI): domain Eukaryota; kingdom Metazoa; phylum Annelida; class Polychaeta; order Phyllodocida; family Nereididae; genus Platynereis; species Platynereis dumerilii. The sequence goes on along the minus strand of JAPTHN010000014.1, from coordinate 19,303,022 downwards.
GGCATTTGATGGCATGTAGATTCAAGCCACGTGAATAAAAAAAAGAGTTACAATGAACACCAGTGGCGGATCCAGACTACGTGGTCTATCGGGGTGGGGTGGTTGGACGTTGTTTTGGGATTCAATGGTTTTGGGATTAAATGGTCCACATTGGCGTCATTTCTGCATTCACGGGTGCACGTTGCCCCGTATTTTCCAAGAAATATCATTTCTGTCACAGTGATCTTGGGGGGGGGGGGGTCAATTCTTTTCATAAAATGTAAGAAAATTCAGTTCAATACAAAATTTTATGTTTCTATTAACTTGCCTGGGGTTTGGCACAATTAGCTAACTTACACTATGTGCTTTGAAGAGTGAAATATATCTAGCGTTGATAATTTAGTGCAGTGACATAGATTTGTATTTTTAGTCCACAAACAATAGCAGCAAAGGCCTAAAAATTGGGACACAGTTGATGGTCCAGACACTCGTCAGTCAGGGACCAGTACAAAAGTTTGATCAGAGCTCTGGCTTCTGGAGTGCATGCTTCTCAGTTCTTGTAAAATTACATCACCAGGGCGATCATGCAGGAAACAAATTATTGGACAGTTTGAATAGCTGAACTACAATTTTCAAGGTGCAGTAAATGGATCCAGTGTCTTCTTAGCTCATCTGTGTTACAATGTGCTGTAAAAAGAAAAAAGGAATTATGGGAGTATTTAGTAAACAAACAAAAATGAGATTTTGTTACTGTATAAGTATATACCATATTTCAGTGACACACACAAACACATGATTATATTTGCAAAGTATCTAAAAAATGGGGTCATATGATTATATATGTTGGGCCTGAGTGATGGAAATGGAAAATTTTCGTTGGGGGAGCTCTCGGCTCGTGCGGCAGTCATTCCAAATTCTTAAAATGGAAAGAATTCTTCCACAACAGCATAATTTTGGCTAAAAATACCATGAAGACAGAAAAAGTAACATGATAATTGTAATTTCACCACTGATCATTGGGGGAGCTGTAGCAGGGTACAGCTCCCCCTGTTTTTTGGTCAAGGGTGCTCAACTCCCCCGAGCTCCCCCCCATTTCCATCACTGATATTGTTGGCCTCAGCATAACATGATAAATCATCTTGTCCTTGCATCATAATTTTGACACAAAAAATTGTAATCTAGAATAGATTTGTCAGTTTGAGGTTTAAAATTTGGTTTAAAAAGAATATAATATTATAGACTGGTATGTATAACCATCATTCGATTATAATAATTTGTTAATTAATATTTAATCAATATAAATCTATAATTTGTTCCTACATATGGCTGTTTTCTTTTTTAATTTGGTATTTTGATTAATTTGTTACCTGCATTATTCGGCAGCGGTTCATTTGACAGAACATCAACTGGCGAAGGCGTTGACGACTGAAGAAGCGCCTGGAAGAAAAATTATAATCAAAATCGGATATATAATATTATCTAAACGGTTCAATGATAATAAGTCCCTCTTTACGAAAACATGAATATCTCAAAGCTAGCTTCTCCCGATTTCTGTGAAAGTTGGCCAGTTTGTATGCCTGCATATTGACCAGGGCTTTGGAGTCGGAGTCGGGAGTCGGAGGTTTTTGGGTGGAGTCGGGAGTCGCAGTCGAACTTTGATTTTCAGGTGGAGTCGGAGCCGAAAATTAAAGTGGTGACTCCTGACTCCTACAATAATTAATGCAATTCACAAAAACACAGTTCCAAAAATGTGAAATGAATCCCAAATTTGTATATAAAACTTCCTAAGCAAGTATTCATGAACAAAATCCTATGAAAACTTTGTAGCATGACATTTGCTTCTCTGTTAACCATGTAATATTTATGTGCAATAATGACGATAAGCGGAGTCCGGAGTCGTAATTCAGAAGACTCAAGGAGTCGGAGTCGCTTTTCAGAAAGCCAAAGGAGTCGGGCATCGGAGGCGGTTCACTTATGACCAGACTCCAAAGCCCTGATATTGATTTATTGACAGTGTGTGTGTGTGTATTTGTAGCTTTATTGCTTAAGTTTTGTCTGAGCCAGCAGACTCTTAGTGCACATACCCCTGTTTTCAAAAATTTGAAGTTTTGGCTTTTCCAAAAATAATTTTACCAAAAGGTGTTTAAACTCCACTCATATTATTTGTTATTGCATCCAAGGAACCAAAACAGTTACTGTGAAATTGTTACAAAAGAAGTTCTTAGTTATCTTCTAAACACAATTTAGAAAATTTTCTCCAGACACATGATGAAGTTTATCCAGCTGGTGGCTCCCTCCGAGTCCCTCACATGGTGAAATTGTTCATATCCATTGGAAAAGCATTGGATTTTTGAAAACAGGGATAGCCTGACTCGAAGGCTGCTGGCTCAGCCAGGGAAAATGTCGCCAAGCTATAAATACACATTTGTAAGGTCGTTTTGCGGTGCTATAATTAAGCCAACTGTCAAACAAATTAGCGAAGGAATCTTTAAGATATTCACTTATTTTTGTTGAACTGTTTATGATATTCTGAGACATTAAGTTAAATTATTTAGAATGTGTTTGCAATAAAGCAAAATTATAAACTATTATCTAGTTATTTATAACTGTGTAGGTTAGATGTAGTTTGGAATATATACTCTATTATCTAGTTATTATAAACATCTCCATCTAAGTACATGTATCTGCATCAGACCAAGTAAATTGTAAAGCATACCTTCTGTCATACGGCACCGGTGTTTTCGTCAAGGCCTAAGGTGGTAACCTGGCTTTGCAAAGACCTGAAAAAAAAATCAACCATCAAAATTGCTATTCAGAAGCGATTCACCAGGAACTAGAAGGGATGTTTGCTAACCAAAAATAACAATGACAAAGTGGAGAAATAGGTTTTAAAATTATTAAAGGAAAATCCAAAATTTGCAACAATATTTATGAATCCTCATTAAATTACTTGAAACGTGAACAAAAGCTGACTATATTGCCCAGGCAATAAATTAAAAAGCACCGTAGTTGTATCGTGAGTGAACATGACAAGACGGAAAGTATTTTTTGTTAATTATAGAAAATACTAAATTAGCCATAATATTTACAAATCTGCGTCAAATTATCCGAAACTTGAACAAAAGCTTGCTAGATTTGTCCAGACAATAAATTAGAAATCACGAAAGGCTTAACATAAGTGGTACATAAAAGACGGAGAAGTATGTTTTTAAAATTACGTAAAATACTAAATTAGCCATGATATTTACAAATCTGCATCAAATTATTCGAAACTTGAACAAAAGCTTGCTAGATTTGTCCAGACAATAAATTTAAATCACGAAAGGTATGACGTAGACAGTAAATTTATACAAGACGGAGAAGTATGTGTTTAAAAGTACAGAAAATACAAAAGTAGCCATGATATTTATAAATCTGCGTCAAATTATCCGAAACTTGAACAAAAGCTTGCTAGATTTGTCCAGACAATAAATTTAAAAGCACGAAAGGTATAACATAGCAACAACTACAAGACGGAGAAGTATGTTTCGAAAATTACGTAAAATACTAAATTAGCCATGATATTTACAAATTTGCATCAAATTAACCGAACCTTGAACAAAAGCATGCTAAGTATGTCCAGACAATAAATTTAAAAGCACAAAAGGTATGACGTAAACAGTAAATACAAGACGGAAAAGTACGTGTTTAAAATTACCTAAAATACTAAATTAGCCATGATATTTACAAATCTGCATTAAATTATGCGAAACTTGAACAATAGCTAGCTAGATTTGTCCAGACAATAAATTTAAAAGCACGAAAGGTATAACATAACAACAACTACAAGACGGAGAAGTATGTTTTGAAAATTACGTAAAATACTAAATTAGCCATGATATTTACTAATCTGAATCAAATTATCCGAAACTTGAACAAAAGCTTGCTAGATTTGTCCAGACAATAAATTTAAAAGCACGAAAGGTATGATGTAAACAGTAAATACAAGACGGAGAAGTATGTGTTTAAAATTACGTAAAATACTAAATTAGCCATGATATTTATTAATTTGCATCAAATTAACCGAAACTTGAACAAAGCTTGCTAGCTTTGTCCAGACAATTATTTAAAAGCAATGAAGGTATAACATAACAACAACTACAAGACGGAGAAGTATGTTTTGAAAATTACGTAAAATACTAAATTAGCCATGATATTTACAAATCTGCGTCAAATTATCCTAAACTTGAACAAAAGCTTCCTAGATTTGTCCAGACAATAAATTTAAAAGCACTGAAGGTATGAAATGTTGCCCCTGTTGTGAAGAAATGTTGCCCCTGTTGTGAAAAATAGACTGTTTCACTCCTATTGCACCTCGTTTTATGGAGTTCAATTATGTAACCTTCACAAATTACAAAAGTTACATGTGGCTTACAGAAAAAGCGTACGTCGTCTGTGGGGTATCCCTTACAGAACACACTGTAACTTGATTCCATCATTGACTGAATCTGCATGCATTGAACACTTGATCATTAGCCGCTTCGCCAAATTTGGTTTGTGTGGGTTGGACCATGACTTTCCGGTTGTAAGGTACATTCTGAGAAATTCCCTAAACGAGAAGAGGTCACCTTTTGCCCTGAACTGTAATTATGCCAGAGGGAAATGTAACCTCGACTTTCATGACAGTTCATTATGCTCAAAGATCAAGCTCCAATGCAATGAATCATGCACTACGACAACATCGAGAGCCACAGCAAGAGCTATCATTGAACTGTTAAATTGTAAATTTGGACTGATGGAATGTGGACTTTCCAATTTTGAAATTGACTCTTTCATCCCTGTGCTATGCACAGGGTAAGTCTTTCAATTTACAAAATTACTTTTCTTTGCTACAAATTGTACTCACTGTACGAATAAACATAATAATAATAATAATAATAACATTACAACAACTACAAGACGGAGAAGTATGTTTTTAAAATTACGTAAAATACTAAATTAGCCATGATATTTACAAATCTGCATCGAATTATCCGAAACTTGAACGAAAGCTTCCTAAATATGTCAAGACAATAAATTTAAAAGCACTGAAGGTATAACATAATAACAACTACAAGACAGAGAAGTATGTGTTTAAAATTAAGGAAAATACAAAATTAGCCATGATATTTACCAATCTCAATTCAATTCAATTCAATTTATTCAGCTCACCAAATGATGGCATGGAGCCAGTACACATTCAAATAAAGTAAATAGCATTAAATAATCCCTAAGTTCAAATTTCATGTCAGATATAGGAGACACAAGGAATCCAATGTTGGCTTGCAGTTGCTTCACTTGCTCAGACACATTTCTGCATTGTACACAAGGCCACCATGTCAAGTCACTGGTCTTAGGGAGACCCACACAGTCATTGTGAAACCACAGGAAGCAAAGTGAACACTGGGTCATTTCAATCTTCTTGTTCTTACTATTCTTATCCTTTCTTTCATACTTGCACTCTTCCAGGCAGTACAGCTCTCCAGTGGCTGACATCTTCACGGACCCAATGTCAACAAACAGACAGCCAGCTGGTCAAGATCTGGGTCAAGATGTAGGTCAATTTTCGTCACGGTTGACTAACCTCACTTCACAGACTCATAGCTCCTCATTTGTAGCCCAAAAGTGCTGAAAACATCTTCCCCAGTTGGCACTGATGTCTTAAATCATTACTGGTGTGGTCAATCGTTTTCACAGAGCTTGTAAAATCCAAATAATCACATAAAAGGGCAGAGCAAAATTCAATGGCTTCCAAATCAAATCACCACCAGAGGGCATGCCTCTGCGCGACCTATTTTCGTGACCTAGTTACGAATCAATGTCACCAAGGGTCAAGGGCACGTGCGCAACGTCATTTTCACCATTATTGGTCCGGTAGCTGAATTTCAGGGAAAACTTTTTTTGGACATGAAGAATGGCCCGTGAACAAGCTGTCATTACACATGCCACATCTGCTCTAACGACATAAAACAGCTGCCATTAAACAGCCAATACCCTTGTTGCCTAAATGCTCTGCGATTCAGTATCCAAACAGGTTCGTAATGCAAGCTTGCCTGACTAATGTAACAGGTGATCAGGAATCTTTGCGATTCTTAGTGAGAGGGCTAGCCCTCTCAAATAATGTGTATTGGTCCAGGAATGATATAATGCGTGCACTGCCCAAAAAAGAGATGATGATTTTGCCCAGCACAGTTCATTGCTCTGTGTGAGATAATGAAGTTCCTGTATTTGGTTGCATTTCCTACTTGTGCAAGTTATACATAATAATTACCAAAGTTTTCGAGGTGAGACCACAGAAACAAGAAAAGTCATAGAGCAGGTCAATGTCCTCTCCTAATCATAAAATGAGTTATATCAGGTAACAATTCGAAGGTGTTGATTAGAAGCCCTGATTTTTTATCAGCATCGGACTTATATCTGATGTGTGGTCTCGAAACAAAGAAAGGTCATAAAATGCCAATCTGATCATGATTCTGTTGCATCAAAAACATCGGTTACCTGGACTTAGTCAATTGATTTGATTTTTATCTGATTTAGAACATTCGATTTTTGTGAAAAAATGATCAGCAAAATTCATTTTATCAGTGTTTGCCATCTTTCATAACCGAAAAAGGGTTATGCCAATGAATTGTCAAAATAGAAGTAAATGATAAAGGTTGTCAAAGAGTAATTAAAAAATAATAAATGAGAGATTGACAGAAAAGAGAAGTGAAAAACCTCCACATTTGTGATTGCAAAATGCTCTCCTCAAAAACCAAGGGAAACATCATCTTTCTGAGATTCCTCATTGCTGAGCCACTAAATGGTGCTAAGAAGGAATTGTCTTCATAGAACCATAAATCCTCATAGATGTCATCATAAAGTGAGCGTAGTGCTCCTACATTATCCCATTCAGCCATCAAAGAGTGTCATTTGCACCAACGACAAGACAGTAATTTGCCTGAACTTCTCAGATGAGGAAAAGACTTTCAATGATAGCAATTAATCTGTCAGGTTGGCATTTGGTGCTTATGTATTGCATCATTCACAGGCAGTATACACTGTATGTGATTTACCGCTGAAAGACAGACAGACAGAAATGTTTATAAATTTGACATGAATCCACATACAGTTACAATGAATACAAAACATGGTTTTATTACCGCAATTTCAATTAGTATGAGTTTCTTTGGCTAGTTTTCTCAGAATCCACGTAGTATTTTCAGCTTGCCTGATTGGTCCACAAGCAATAAAACGTCAGATTAGTAATGTCAAACTGTTAAAGTGGTGTCCCTTTTGGGGCTGACCAGATAATACATGAGGGGATGGGGGGGGGGGGCTGGAATTTCGATGAAAAAAAGGTTCAGCACATGACACTGGAAAATAAAAGTTTGTTCACAACATAAGAAAAGGACTAATTCAGTCCCTCAACCAATCAGATGAACTACATTTGCTACGTTTTGCTATCTCGTGGCAGAAACTCATACTTGTTGAAATTGCAGTAATTAAATGTCAGGAGACATTCACTTTGCCATGAATATGGCGCTAGCATGAATGCCACCTATTAGAAAAGAAAATATCAATTTAAATTTTAAATTAATTACCACAAATTTTCACATTATGTCAAATAAATTGAAAATCACAATTTTCTTAAAAAATAAAAGATGATAGGTGAAATGATAAATGAAAGGTGAAGGGGGATAAATGAAAATGATATGAGGGTCGATGGGATGAAAGAAAATGTGAGGGCCATGCAATTTTTTGAATGATGACATTCATATTTCAAGATCTTCTCTCAAATATGGCACTTTCTATATAAGATCTTTTTAGGGCCTGTCACACTCCCTGGCTTATTTATTAATGTGTGTATTTTTACAGGAATAATTTATTCATTAAATCAAAGTTGGCAAAACCTCTCATAACTTTTAGGATTATTGGCTTATTAACATCAATAATAATATTTTCTCAGATATCTTGTGACACTATCAACCTGATGATATCAAGAGATGGCAATCTATTCAAGTCGCACTGTATGGTACCCAAGCACCCTGATTTATGATATCTCTTTTTCTCCTAAATTGGTCGCACAGATATTCCCACACAAAAGAGGAAAGTGGCTCAGTACATTGTTGCTAGGATTTATGACATCCTCACAATGGCGAGGGAGTGTGAAGAAAAGAGCAGAAAATGGCAGATCCAGAAGGGTATAAATATATTAAGCAGGTCTGTTTCTGCAGGTTGTGAATGTGGGAATTGCATTCTAGTCTCTTGGAGATATGTATGTAGTTACTAAGCGTGGTTGTATATTATGTTGTAATAGTATCCCGCATACTCATGATAAAGCACTATTCTTTGGTTGAACAATTCTGTGTCCTGTATATTATTATGCTATGAAGGTTGCTATATCACCACATCAATATTCAAATCAAATTTTGGAAATTGTAACTTTAATTCCAAAAGTTGAATGGCAACTACATCTAACACTATGGAAAGCAATCATATTTGATTAGAAGATGCTTGTGAAGCTAGTATGCAACAATGCAACCATTTGCTGGTAATATCTTTAGTATTCCTTTATGAATTCTTGATTTGCTTTTCAGCCATTTGCTGAAATATCATCATGATAAAAAATCATATGTTCTGTCAATTTGACAGCGCTAGTTTGAAATATCATTTTACATTTTCTTGATCAAAGAAAAGGAAAGTCCTGCTTGTATATTTATTTGTCATGCATTTCTTGCTTGAGAAATGTGACAATTAAATGTTTCACGGACAATACCGTACATGCATGGTAGTGTTTCTAGAGTTGAGAGATTCTCAAGAAAATTACTCGGTCATTGCCTTTTAACTATTCATTAAGTCTTCGGGTTTGGGGTGACTGTTTTTTCTTAACGCTAAAAACTATTCAACCCCTGTAACTAGAATTCCCATTCCCCCGCATTCATGTGGCAAGATTGTGTTGTTTAGAGAAAGAGTTTGTGAAGAATGTTTAACCAAGGCTCTATAACTTCATTCATATCTTCAAGAGACTGCAAATACGATTTGTAATTAATTCTCACATACATAACCCGCAGACTAACGCAAACCTGCTCAATTATTTATGTGATTATGCAGTCTGCCGTTTTCTGCACTCTGTCTGAGAATGTCATAAATCCTGCCAACAATACACATTTGAATTCACTTTCCCCGTTTTTGAAGAAAGATCTAGGGCTATGTGACCAATTTCGGAAAAGTGATGACATAAATAATTATTATTCTCATTAAGAAAATATCAAATGATATTTCAAACTAATGCTGCCTATGTGACCAATTTCGGAAAAGTGATGACATAAATAATTATGACTGTAGAATGTGACTATAATATCTGGTCGTACTTGATACGATCAAGCTGATTGTATCATGAATCAAGGAAATCTTGGAAAAAAAACTACATATTTTCCTTCAGATAAGCAAGTCATCTTCCAATGGGTGTAGATATTTTGATTTAATAAGTAATTATTCTGAATAAATGATTGTCAATGAAAAAATTATTGTCATATTTATCACAGAGATATCAGGTTGTTAAGTTTAATGGTAAAGTTTCTGATGTCCGAAACATTTCCATAGGGGTGCCTCAAGGTTCTATATTAGGACCACTTTTGTTTGTAATTTTTGTTAACGACATTAGCCAACATGTTGGTATTGCATCTGCAAATTTATATGCTGATGACACGCTCATTTATTGCAATTCTGATTCAATGTCTGATCTAAATGATATGTTACAAGGCTGTGTTGACAATGTATCTGAATGGTATCGCAGAAATAATATAGTTATCAACACAGATAAGTCATGTGCTATGGTAGTAAAGTCAAAACGAAATTTGTCTAATATGTCACTAGATATCACTGTCAATGATTGTCCCATAGAACAAGTTAATATTCTGAAATATTTAGGCGTAGAAATTGATGAAGCTCTGACATGGAACAGTCATATTTCAAAACTGTGTAGAAAACTCGCTTTTAAGGCTTCTAAATTAGCTCGTCTGAGCAAAATACTTCATAAAAGTATACTTTTAAAGATATATAATGCAACAATTCAGCCTTGTATCGACTATGCCATATCAGTATGGGGAAGCACCAGTCAGCACAATTTGAATAAGGTACAAAGATTACAAAATCATTGTGCTAGAATTATTGAACATAATTTTGATTACGTTAATATTAGAGGTTTAGATCTTGTTAAACGTATTGGCTGGATGAATGTACGTCAGCGCTTCATCTATTTTCAGATACTGTTAATTTTCAAATGCATTTATGGCTTGGCGCCAAATTATCTTACAAATAATGTTGTCTTTGATTTTGAGGTATCATCTAGAAATACAAGAAGGCATGATATGAATTTGTATGTAGGTATACCTGATAACGAATTTCATCGAAATATGCTATTTAGTAATGGTGCTAAAGAATGGAACAAATTACCTGCTAATTTGAAAGGGTGCTCTGACATTGTTAACTTTAAAAGACTGTTGAAGAGTTATATAAAAAATAGAAGATGAACGTTTATTGTTAGGAGATGTATCTACAGATGTTGTTGTAATTTTACTTACGGTTTTATGTTTGTTTTTCTCTTGTTACTGATTAGTTTTTACATGTTTTTATTTTTCTCTTGATATTTGTTCTTATCTACCGAAGGGCCCGGTTTCAAAACAGCTCCGCTGATCCGGCTTTTACCCTTGTAAAATATATTCAAAATAAAAAAAAAAAATAAAAAAAACGCCAATAACATTGCATTTTGTAATTCAGTGAGCATATTGATGCTTGTTTCTTATAATAACTTTAACTTTATAACTAATATTTATTTCATGAGTAATTATCCTGAATAAATGATTGTCAATGAAGACACCAATAACACTGCATTTTGTAATTCAATGAGCATATTGATGCCTGTATCTTTATACATTGCAAATTATGACTTCAACTTTATAATTAATTTCACGAGTAATTATCCTGAATAAATTGAAGACACCAATAACACTGCATTTTGTAATTTCAATGAGCATAGTGATGCTTGTTTCTTTACTTCACAAATATAACTTCCACCTGATAATTGGTATTTAGTATGTGCATATTGTTTTCAATGTACTTAACAACCATGTTTTACTTTCTTTCAGGTAAGAATGGGTGAAAAAATATCTGGAAAAGTACTGGTTATATGGTCATTCAAACTAAGGTAAAATTCATTAGAACTTTCAAATGCTAGATCAATTTTGTTTTCATTATTGCAAGTTATGACCATTCTGTCATGGACACTACAACAAGTGAATGCTATAAGGACGTCTTCATTTTCAAATTCACTCTAAAAAATTTCAGACAAAATTGGTTTTTTAGATTCAAAATGGTTTTTTGAAAAACCAAATTTCAATGCAAAAAACCAACATGGATTTTTTTAAAAATCCATGTTGGTTTTGCATTGAAATTTTTAGATTCAAAAAACCATTTTGAATCTAAAAAACCAATTTTGTCCCGACATTTTTTAGACTGTTGCACTGTGTGTTTATTGTTAAGGTTCTTGTTCGAGTAGGTATGGATTTTTGGGGGCTACATTTATGTTGCATGGTATGAAAATGTAAAAATGTATGTGAATTGTACTTTAAAATAGAAAATACAACAGTATGAGATGTACAAGGGATTTGATTGGACTATATTCTTGCAGTTCACGATCTTGGGCTTCTGAGATTTATTTCCTAACTTTAACCTTAAATTGGGAGTCATACTGTTCTTACCGATATTATCGGCAGAATTTATGATGATCCTATCGGATATACATACTGTCGTGCACTCAGTTTGGGTTCCTGTCCTTAACTATGGGGCTTCCTTCTTTAAAAATCTCTTATCTCGTTACTCCATGGGCGAAATTCAATAGCAATAATTTTAATCTTCTTTTCAATCTCAGCCGTTGTAACATTTTATGACTCATGATTAATTTTAAGCACGAGACACTTTTCTGTAATTTTAAAAAAGAGCACCAGTTTTTACAACCTCTTTTATCAGCATCCAAGGAGTGGGCATAGATGCGTCATTTAATGGCTTCTTAATAGTATCTGTTAAATGCGCACACTCTAAAGGGATTTGATCCCTTCTTGAATCTACTAAAAAGTTACTGTCCTTCTCGTCGCGTAAATCAATATTCTTGGATGGCATCCTTTGCCTTCTACCCAGTCGTTTCAGAAAGGCAATATTTCTTAAATCAAGTTATAGTCCAGGACCCAAGGTTTTTCAAAAAGACAGACTGCAACACATGCAACTTCTTGAATGGCAAACTCTTTCTTTACAGTAGACAAGCGTTAAGTGCTTGCAGAATTGGACTGAAATGATCCATGTGAGGTCATATCCCTATTCATGCCATGTTGTTCTTCGTTGCTCATATGCAGTTAATGACAAAAAACCTATACTTTCAATTTCATCGAAACGAGTCACCTGCTGGTCCAAGGCACTCATCAGTGAGGTCACAAGTTACTCTATGACTAATTGGCAGTTCAATTCAAGGCATTGGATAGGTCCTGTTGTGAGGTCATTGACACCCAATAGCAGCTGAATGTAAGTACTCGTCATTCATTTACTGTAATACATGTATGCGCAATACCTTCAGGAGTGGTCTATTTACAAGTGCAAAGGAGTCGCATTCATCGTTGTTTCCATTAATATGAGGAGTCATGGCCTACTTCATTTCAGATAAGTGGCCCTCAAAAATCCCAATGTTATCAAAAAAGATCATGCGTTGACATGCTTTCACACTCTGGAATCTTATGCATGCACACTCGTGAATCAGGAAGTCTCTCTCATGATAATTGTATGGAATCGGGTTTGAATTTTCTGTTATTGACTGTATTTTTGAAAAGAAATATGAAATACACTTCTGGGATTTAATATGTCACTACTCTGTGACTCTCATCAAAAGTTTACTTTTACACTTTCACCTTTATATTTCTTGTTTTCAAATTTGACTTCATATGGGATCTGGCAACAGAGTTCTAGCATGCTTCACCATGTTACTTAAGGCTGCTCATCTCTCATCATTTCATTCTCATCCCTCTTTCATCTTGGTGAGCTCTCAAATAACTCTCTGGAGTGCGAGAGCCAGCGACTATTACTGTTTCACTTTTTATATCGCATATTGTGAACAAATAAAGACCATGTCATAAAAAAAGAGTGTGACCGTAAAATTAATAAGCACAGATTTATATGGAGTGCTCTAACTGCAGCAAACAGAAGGGAAGTTAGCTTAGTTGATGGTGCTCTGAGCTTCCAGCCGCTGGGTTAAATTTCTACCCTGGCCCGGCATTTTGGACATATGTTGGACGTCGGCTTGAATCATCCTTCATATCATTGCTCCTCCCTCTTGTTATCCTGATTAGCCTGCCAAGGTGCATAAAAACAGGACAGAAAGCCCAAATCAGCCATCCATCCATGAATCAAGGACCTGACGCATTGGGGGAGGGAGGTGGGGCAACCACTTAATTTTTTTAAGGGGGTTCGGAGTGTTCGTCAGTCATAAATGATTTATATCACGACAACAGTGACGGTGATTATTTATTCCAAGCATGCCATTCCCAATAAGAAATACCTCACCAGAAATTATTTATTCCAAGACAGCCTGAACAGAATTCATTTATTTCACCAAAACTGAGCAAGAAATTATCTATTTTAAAAACTCCAGCCCCCCCCCCCCCGCGATAAAATGGTTGTGCCCCCCCCCCTGCCCAGGGATGCAAAATAACTGCAGATAGCTGACTAAATACAGGAACTTTTTCTGTCTATGGAAAAGAGGAAATCATATTCTCCCTAAGCGGCTTATGGGAGTGAGACATCAACAGTGTTTGCTTGTCGTGCACTCTAAAAAATTTCAGACAAAATTGGTTTTTTAGATTCAAAATGGTTTTTTGAAAAACCAAATTTCAGACAAAATTGGTTTTTTAGATTCAAAATGGTTTTTTGAAAAACCAAATTTCAATGCAAAAAACCAACATGGATTTTTTTAAAAATCCATGTTGGTTTTTCATTGAAATTTGGTTTTTCAATAAACCATTTTGAATCTAAAAAACCAATTTTGTCCCGGCATTTTTTAGAGTGTGCCTTTGGACACTTCTCATCCAGTTTTTGGGCTCCGAGAATTGAGAGCGACTTAAACAAACAACAGCCGCCTACAAGTGAGACTGAAGGCCGCCCCCACAAAACTCTCTCAGAAGCTGCATGATAATCAACCGGCATACTTAATGTCGCTTTAAATTACTGAGATTTCAATTCATAAGTATGAAATTCTGTAATAGAATAGTGAAACGTAGCAAATTAAGTGGACGTGATTGGTTGAGACCTTGAATTGAATACAAAAAATCTCATTAGAATAGCACAAAAATGTATCGCAACGCCTGAAAAGTGTTACACTGTTGTCTGGAATCATAGAAATACATAGAAAGGACATGAGGCTGTATGATGCCACCTCAAGATGAGGTCACCAAATCTGCCATATTGGAACTGCCCTGAGACATGACGTCACAATAGACTAATTATGATGTGACGTCATGCCATTGTTATAAGTGACATCACAGTTATTGGTGACGTCACGATCCATTGTGCCAGTATTCAGGGCAGTTCCATGATGGTGGATTTGGTTGCTTCATCTGCCAGAGCCTCATGTCCCTTCTATGTATTTCTATGTCTGGAATGGACAGTGACTGTTGGTGTTTGCCTGCTCATCTTGGTATTATCAACTAATAAAACTCAGCTGCTGACTTGGGCAGAATAATACATTTTTCATTGCTTTCTGCGTTCAGCTTGCGGATTTACAGGACGTTTGATTGCTCACAGACCAATCAGATCAGCTTGAAATGGCCAGGGACAGTGAAAAAACTAGCCATAGAAACTCACAGTAATTGAATCTGCTGTAACAGTACCTAGTGTCAGGGAAAATGGTATGCTATAGAAAAAGTAAACCCTTTCAAAAATTTGGGTTTATATATGTGAAGTTTCAAGGCAGAATGCCCATAGAAAACATACTCTATGTTTCTAATGAATAAAATCTTCACAGAGTACTATTTTTCCTATGCGAAATACCCAAGTTTGACAGACTCTCTGTAAGAAACAAGAACTATCTTCATGGAGTCCTGGTTTGGCAATCACAAACTGCTTCAATGGTGCTCATACACTTGGAAAGATAATTATGTGTGAACACATCCATGATTTTTGGACTTATATTGAATTGTTTGTTCATATCAGGGCATGACGGTATACATTTTTTGTCTGCTATTTCATGTGCAATGTATACCATCTCAGGCTGACCCTAGCTTTATGTACATTTGAATTGATTTTTTGTAAGTTGGTCTTTACTGTGCAAAGCATATGAAGTTATGAATTTGTGAATTTAAATATACTTTTTGATTTGTCATTATTCAAAAGTCCATCAGGTGTGATAAAGTCAATCGAGTCTCCGCATTGAAACAGCAGCTATCGGCAGCTACAAACATGAAATTAATGTCAAAAGTCAATTTAATGGCAATAAACTCTATTGCCACACTGTTTTAACTGCGCAATAAAATTGGTTGATGCTTTGAACTTTGGTTATAATTTGTTTTATTACTTATTTCAGCTGGCCTACAGTGACAGCCTGTTGTCTACAAAAGCCATCAAATTAATGATTGATTATGCATGTAATTTCTGAAGTGCATATGTTGCATTTGACAGAATACTATTTAAAATTGAAACTATAATGTCATAGAACTGTCTGAAGCCCGTCATTACACATGTTGATATATGGTAATGTGATGTGGTTTATAGGATTCTTATAGATCTACATTGACAATTTCAAAGTTAATTGGAAGATTCCATGCCCTGTATTTTAAAGAGGTGAATAAAAACGCCATCTAGCATGAAATATAATAACCATTGTATTGTAATACACTCACTGTTATGAATCATAATGTGATCCCCCCCAAAAAAGTTAGGGAAACAGTAAGATTCAGGCAAAAAGGCTAAACAATTTGGGCAGATAATTAAATAAACACTATTGAAAATTAATGGTTTCCAGCCAATTTTATTTGAAATGGTATTAAATCTAGAGCTTGAAATTTGGACAGATGTCGCTCACCGCCCCCCCCCCCCCAAAAATCGCGCGCACCATACGCCTATGCAGCTCAGGGTAGCCATAGAAGGGTAGGCCTATCCATTCGCAGAGAAACAGTGAAATTTTTCCAGAGTGCCCGTGCCTTAGAATCCTCTAGTTTGGGTGATAGCCATGTGATAGCGAGTGACGATACAATTGGAGTACCTATTTATTTGGAAATATCCAGAGAGTTTCAGTTGCCGCAGCGCAGAATGGTTGTATCCAGAATGCTTGATACAACCTATCTGTTAAATGTTCCAGACTTTCTGAAAAATTGAATTCCGGGTGTGGGATTTAAGTACATCACCATGGAACCAATTGTGGCTCAAAAAACACTTTCTTGAAACTATCAGGCCACTGTGAGCCCTTCAGGCCACAGTGAATTCTTATGGAGGTACAAATTGAAATCACAATTACTGCTTTTAACTTTCGATAATTTGGAATTGCATTTTATTGAACTATAGTATTGTGATTGATTGATTGATTAATTAATTGATTTCTGACAACATGAAATCCAGCAGCATGTTTTTAAAGTTACATGTATTCATTGTAGTCATGTAATATATAGACCTAATGAAAGTGATTATTTAACATTTAAATGAGATGAGAATAAGCATGGATTAGTGAGGGGGAAAGCGTAATTCAGAAAACATCATTTTCTAAGAATAACGTCAAAGATAAAAAATGTAAACTATCATAAGGGTAAGTGGAGCTCTATTAATAAGAAATGAAATTCCTTTGTCTACCATATATCTTTAATGAAAGAGATTATTTTACAATTTAATGAAATGAGAATACGTATTGATAAATGAGAGGGAAGAGCTGATAAAAAAATCATTACATTAGAAAGATATAATTGTAGGGCAAGCAGTATTCTATTGATAAGAAATAAAATTCCTTTGCTCTGTTCGTTTGCTCTCAGCAGGTCCACATATGACTGACTGGCAATGTAACCCCAACTGGGTTTAACACTATGAGAATGGCTTGATAGGCTCCAGACTCCATTGCCAGCTCTCTCCAAATGCTATGTATGAGAACAATGTGGCCTATGGACAGATAGGTATTTCAGCAGATACACTGAGAAACACTGCTGTGATTTGAACAGTCTTTGTAGTTCCAGGAAAAGCAAGAATAATGGAGTCATGAGAGTAATAGGTAGATAGATAGATAGATAGACAGAAAGATAGATAGATAGGTAGATTAGATAGATCGATAGATAGATTGATAGATAGTGTAGTCATCTATGCCCAGTTCTGGACACTCACACAGGTTGATTGATGAGATTGGAGAGAGAGTCCTCAACATGTTACACATTTACCCCATGTGAGGGATCTTTTACCTGCCGAGCAGAGACACTGACACAAGGGGCCACCCATTTAACATCTCATCCGAACGACATCCAACTGGGAATTTTCTCATAAAGGTTGACTGTATATTTCGGGCTCCTCAACTGAGGTTCGAACCCATGCAGGCAAAGACCTTCAGCGTAATCTTATTAACATGTGGAACGACAATCGTTTTTCTGATTGGAACTAATGAGGCATTAAACTTTTTTTCATGAGATTGACTTGCTCAAATCAATACTGTTTTGTGTTTAGATCCTATCCTAAGAAAAGATCAAAACCCACAAGGCAGTATATTGTAACATTTACACTGTACATTTCACAGTGCAGATAGAGCCAAATCCTAGGGTGGTCTAGGGCCAGGAAGGTAATGAGGTGAGATAGCGGGGCAGATTTGTCATGAATAGGGAAGAAATATTGCATTTATACATAGAAGCATGAAACTTGGCACACAGTTAAAAAACATCTTAAAGAAAATATTTAGATAGGGAGCCACTTCAGATTTGACCTGGTTGAGCCATGGCAGCCATTTTCCAAAATGGCGGCTAATTTTCTCATTTTCCTGCTTCCTGTGAAGTGCCTATAGTTCGACTGTATGAAAACAGTGCTAATTATTCCTTCTACAGATCTAAAAAACATTTTCAATTGATTTGTGAATTGAACTAAGGAATTTTAGGGTGGTCAGGGTCCATTTTGTCAGAACTGTTGAAGAAAATACAGCATTTTCGCGGTTTCCCATATTTTCGTGGAATCTCAATTGATATTTAATCAGACTACATATTTGAAATCCTTACAAAAAGAGCTTTCAAATGAATGGTAGCATCAATAGTTTTCGTGATTTTTTTGTCAAGATTAAACTAAAACCGAAATCTTCAAAAATCATTTTATTTTCATTTTTTCCATTTTCATACCAAATTTTCGAAACCCATTGATGCGGGTACTCATTTGAAAGCTCTTTTTACAAGGAATTCAAATATGTAACTAATTTTGAGATTTATAAAGAATTGGCGTAACCATGCGTAACCGCGAAATCCAGCATTTGAATCAATATTTCTACCAAAATGGATTCTAAAAAGCCTGAAAATAGTCCAGGCTACCAAAAAATGTTATAGTAATGTACTGAATACCTAAAGAAGGAATAAAAAACACAATTTGCATGTATTATGATTGTAGGAACTACACAGAAAGCAGCAAAATGGAAGAATTGTCCGCCATTTTGGAAAATGGCTGCCAATAGCCACCTAAGCTAAATTTGAGGTGGCTCCCTATCCAAATATATTCATATAGATGTTTTTTAAGTGTGCACCAAGTTTCATGCTTCTATGTATAAATGCACTATTTTTTTACATACCTGCCCCGCTAAGAAGTCTGATGCGAATTTAAGTAGGATTCCAATCTTCTCATTTCTCTGGGATAGAAGCTGTGTGGTTTACTATAGAGCTGGAAGTTAGTGCAAGTAAATAAGGTGGAATTTTGTGTAATGCGAAAGTGCAGGGAGGGCGATGATCAGTTGGGATTCAGTAGGGCGACGTGGGCGAATAAAAAGATAGACAGACAGAAATGAATAATAAAAACTTATAGAGCTATCTGGAGTCAAATATATGTTTTGAATGGCCATGATGTATTTGCATAGATATTTGCATAGATATTCGAATATGCGGTAGACAATTTTGACACACATCTATCAAGCAAAAGATAGACCTTGGTATAAACAACGATAAGCAAGTAAATCTATGGAACACACAAGGCGTTGCTGTTATTACATTGGATGTTGATGAAAACTTACAATTTTATACATAGCCATGCACAAACACATTTATATAACAATGCTAGATAACTGGGATATGACTTTTACATATATAAGAGTCATCGAATTATTCGTATAAATATATGCTCACAAATACAAAATGATAAATAAAAGTATCAAGACTCTTATAATATAACCTGCCTCCCCTGAATCTTTCTTACAATGACATTGAGTCACCTTGGCATGGTCTAATAATGAAATCACAATAGCATTGATTTGACACTACAAGATCAACTATTTTAAAGTGTACTATAGGAATAAATAACACACTGATGAGATACATAGGTATCTGGTAGACAACAATATGAGTGGCAAATTTTAACCACTTTTGTTAATCTTCTTCTTCCTGAGAGATTTAGTCCGCTTATTATATTGCCTTAATTTGGTGTATCTTCAAACCATATTAATTGGTACAAATTTGCGAAAAGATTTATTCGTACACATAAACTTGTAGTAACATGGCAACAAAACAACACTACAGTACTACAACACTGCTTGATAACTATTCAACCCAACAACTTGACACTACAAGAGCACTTCTGGAAACCTGTTATCGTCAAAGGTTGCTGTGACTACACAACAAATGAGCCTTTCACACCGTTTCATTTGTCCCGGTAACTCCACTGACATGTTCATGTGATTGATGGGGCTGGTTTTCTCACTTTTCTATAGGTGCACCAACTCCTCATGCTAATACCTGGTTTGTATAGAAAAGTGTAAGTGTAGCCAAGAGGGTTATTGTGGGCGTATTGTCACAGTATTGTGTACGTGTCACATATACATTCTGTCATTGATTGCAAGTTGGCAAGTATAGATATACAGATAATTTATTACATAATATATAGACAGGTACATGGATAAATAACAACAATGGAAACTCTATTTCCAGAAAGATTGGATGAATCACTACAATGGAAACTTTATTTCCACAAAGATAGATTTATGATAAGATGAATAGATGAAGAAAGGTGGTACAGTGCCGCCTGTAAGTAAGTGAAACGCTTGATATTGTGTCATTGCATCAATGTTAAACATCCTTAACCAAAATGCTTCTGGGAAGACAAATTCTCATCTGATGAAAGGAAAACATTTTGGGTCATAAAGGCCGATATGTGAGGCATGTGGGATAAAAATAGCAGCCAATTTTCTTTGCTGTAGTTGGAGTTAGGTGTGGGTCAAAGTCTTTGATAAGTAAGTGAAACGCAGGCCCAATGTTAAAACATAGGGAAGGGTGGTTCACTTACTTATCAAAGACTTTGACCCATACCTAACTCCGACTACATTGAAGAAAATGGGCTGCTATTTTTATCCCACTTGCCTCACACATCGACCTTTATGACCCACTTTATTTCCCTTTCATCTGATGAGAATTCATGCCTCCACAAGCAGTTTGGCTGAGGATGTTTAGCATTGAGGCAATGGCACAATGTCATGCATTTCACTTACTTACAGGCGGCACTGTAAAATGGATGGATGGATGGATAGATACAATCCTCCAGATAGCACCCAGATTGCTGAAGTGCAAGATAGATGCATGGATAGATATTCTGACAAAACAATATACAAGCTGAAAAAGAGAGTGACACAAAGATAGACAGTCAGATAAAGAGACTGATCTGTCTCAATATATAAAAATGAGAAAAGTTTGGGTGTTTGAGTGTATTTTGGTGCCAAATTAATTTCTTATCTGTGATAGTCCAACAAATCACATGATTTGCTTATTGGACAATCATTCAAATAATCAGCTAACATTATATGGAAACTTGGGAAGAGTTATTTCTGCAATAGTGAAGAAATGGGGTCAGCTCGGTCGGATCATTCTTCTAGGTTTTCAATCACTGGGTACCGGGTTCAATTGCAGAAACAGTCTTAGAGACTCAGATCAAATTTTTTTGCTGTTTAGGGAGGGTAGGGTTAGCTCAGTGGTAGCATGCTGGACTGCCAGTAGCTGGGTCCTGGGTTCAAATCCAGCTGTTGCCAGGTCACCCGGACCCATGTTGGATGGCTGTTTCAATCATCATTTGCCTCATTGTCTTGTCCTCCTCTGGTCCTCCAAAAACATAAAATTGGGAAAATTTGTGCAGAACATGTATACGATAAGTATTGCCATTATATATCCTTGGTTGTTGATACCCATAAGATTGGAAGCCATTAGGCCAATTGGAATGCCATTTAGTCGAGATATAGCAAGACATAAAGTCAATAGGATCATTATTATTGTGTAATGGCCATTTAAATTGCTGTTTACCTAGCTCAAGATGGAAAAGGTAATGGTTATACAGGCTCTTAGCACATACTTGAGGATTTCATGGAGATATTATCACTATTAACACACCTTAAAATATTCAACTGATGAATTTCTGCCTGCAAAATCATGAACTGTGCGATCTCTTAGAACTGGGATGAGGGGTCTTCACTCACCACATCTACCAATATTTATCTATCCAACTTTATCTTCATGTTGGGAGAAATCAAGAACAAGATACTCAATAAAGGGAAAAGACAAGATAAACAATAAAATTTGTCAACATATTTACCATGTGGTGATTTTACCAATCTTGCCAAGCAAAAGATACTGGAAGTCAAAACATAACTTCTTGCAATTATACCTTGAATTTTAACAACTCTTCTTGGCAATAAGCAAAATTTCTACAAAATGTTTTACACTACATTTATATCTAAAAGCATATCTGAATATTGCTTGTAATTTTGTATTGTCTAGAAGAAGAGAGCCACGGAATAAAGATCAATCAGAAGTGCTGGACTTATGTAAACTTTAAACAAATAACATATACCATTTCTATTGGAGTTTGGCCTTGATCATGACAGTACAACTTGATAATTATAATTTTCTCTTGTCAGATGCTCTCACTTGCTTGGCCAGATACATCCTTGCACTTCTTGGCCTTTGCCCTCCCCGGCCCACGCAGCTTGAAAATACCTTGTTTTTAATTACAAAAAAAAATTAATTATTTAAATTATAATTTCTTGTTTATGTAAAAATGGCGATTAGTTGCAAGTCATACAATAGCCATACAATAGGTTTCGTCCTTAATTTGCAATATTTTAGGTCATATTTAAAATAAAATATTGGGGAAGGTACATGTACATGCATCTCCCTTAGGGCGTGGGGTTTTTGAAATTTTTAGTTGCTTGTGCTGTATGAATATATATATTGGCGGAAACAAACCAGATGATATAGGCATACCGTGTGCAAACTTTTTGAGGTGGGGGGAGTGACTGACATTTGCCCGAATTTCAAGATCCAGCTTAAAACTCATTTCAATTATTAATT
This sequence comes from Platynereis dumerilii, assembly GCA_026936325.1. NCBI lineage: Eukaryota > Metazoa > Annelida > Polychaeta > Phyllodocida > Nereididae > Platynereis > Platynereis dumerilii. The sequence continues at coordinate 19,280,466 of JAPTHN010000014.1, read as the reverse complement.
CGTTGGGAAACCATTTAGATTCAGTAATGTTTATTTTAATATCATCAGGCCCAAATTTTTAGGCCTTAGCCGTTTGGCCTGAATCTCTGTCTTTCCCATATTTTTTTGCTTGAAGCCTACCCCCCTCCGGTATGACTATGCCAGATAATGTGAGAAATCATGATGAATCAGCAGTGCTTGTTTTTCCTTGGGAGTGTGTCGCATGGTATCGGCTTACATAATGACTCAATGTAGTACGTTACAAATTGCTAGTTTGTTGCTCGTGTTTTGAATACGAAAAAAATTATATGAACGTAATATTACATGTAACCATGCTGTTTTCCTAATAATGATATACAGTGACAACCCAGTGGCTGCAGCCAACACTTGATATGAATAAATTGAAATTGGATATTTTCAATCATGTCCAAAACTGTCTTAAGGTATCATATTTTGATTCTTGTTAAGTGTTAATCATAGCGAAATAGCAAGATTGCATATCGTCTAGAATAACAAATCTTCAGAATTCCTGGTAAATTTACTACATACAGTTTGAGTTTATTACACCTGCATGTTGTAAGCCATTCTATCTACATTTCTATTACCCATGCTGGGTGGGCTAAGGGTGGCTGAGTGGTTTGATGTCAGGCCTGCTCTGCCAAAAGTCTTCGCCTGCATGAGTTCGAACCCTGGTTGGCGAACCCTAACTTTTCAGTGGACCTTCACAAGCAAAATCCCAGCTGGATGTCGTTTGGATGAGACGTAAAATTAGCAGCCCCAGCAGTAGGGTGCATCATCTGCCCCTTTCGTCTCCAAAACTTCATGCACTTTTGCAGTAATGTTCCTTAATGTCACAAAAGTGGCCCTGTAAAATGTTTTTAAAAAATTCCAATATCTAAGGGTGGCACAACAGGCTTGAAATTTGAGCATAAGGTATTATTTTGCCGTTTCGCGGGTGTCAATAATATTTTCAGTTTTTATTTGATTGACTTATAAATGGTGCAGTTAGATTTCTTAGTAAAAGAGCTTCAATTTGAATATTGACATCAATGGTTTCCACTAAGGAGGAGTTGTGTTAGTACAGTGATATTTTCTTTTTGAATTATTGAAATTTGATGAATCTAAAAAACAATGTTAATATGTCTTTCGAAACCCAAAGAAGTCTCTAAGCTGATTAAGTGATCTACCACATCATTTGGTAAAACCTTGATGGAATTATAATGTACTAAAAAAAAAGGACATAGAAGAATGACGTTTCATTGAAGTGATTTATTTCTCATATTTTCATGTATTTAATGTAAATTTGTATATTTGGAAATTGTTGAATATACGAGGGGTGTCCCAAAAGTTCTGACCAATTTTTTTGGCAGACATTTCTATTTGAAGTAGCTGTATGAAATTTTCACAGAATCAATTTCAGGTATTTCACTATCCATTATGAAAATATGGTACGTGTTCAAACATGTTTAATAACTTTTCTGCTGCCATAGAAACAGAAGGTCAGTGCACCCAGCGCAGCTCAATTTTTTAGGCCAAATCCAAGTGTCTAGGCTTCAAGGAATTTACTGTAAATATGCAATGGATGATCATGAAAAATACTATTTGGAAACCTAACAGTATTTCAAGGTTTTTCATTTACATTTAAAGTTGCTGTGGATCAGTTTAACCCATGTGCAGAGTCGATCACCTGGGTCCTCCAAACTGGGCTGTTCCTAAATCGTGGAATTTCAGTGTATGTGGCGACTGCTTCATTTCTCGTTATGACTATTATTTCTTTAATTTTTGAACTGGTATATATATTTTGGTATCACACAAAGTTACAGAAGGCCAAATCTGGTAATTAAAGCAGATGAGATTGGGTTTTGAACCTAAGGTTCTTGAGTACTGCCTCTTGACAGCAGATTGTTTCAGCCAAACAGTCTCAAGCGCTGTTTGGCAACTGCCGGAAAAAGCCTTTGGTAATTGCCTCAGCTGATCAGGTTGAAATATAAATAAATGTTTATAATCTAATGGAAGATATCTTGAAAGACTGCAAGCTTATCAGGAAATACGTTTTCTTGCAATCATTTGCTTTTTTACTATAAATTCTCTGACTTTTAACACAACTAATTTGCTGAATTTCGTCTGAGAAATTGAGCTGTGCTGGGTTCACTGACCTCTCTTAACCATGGTAACAGAACACCAACTTAAACACTTCTTACAGTCTTGATTTTTTCAGAACAGATGGTCAAATACCTGAAATTTATTCTGTGAATATTCCATTTAGCTATTTCAAATAGAAAGGCCTGCCAAAAAAATTGGTCAGAACTTTTGGGACACCCCTCGTATATTTGAAAAACATGTTGAAATTCTAACTTTCTTCACCAAAGTGTGCCTCATACTTTATTCCAATGGAGATGTGACAGTTATGCAAAAGTTGACCTTTTAAGCAGTTCATTACAAACATTTTTTCACCATAGTCCGAAACTTTCTACATTTTGAATTACTTTAAAGTGAATAATTTTCAGAAATATAGCTTTCTACCATTCAAATTGAAGCTTATTTTCTTCTAAGAACAATGGTATATGAATCAAATTTCAAAATCAAATAATATAGATATTTGTGACGGCGATTACACAAAACATAAATTTTTTTCATTCTTGGAACAAACTTTAGGCCTAATGCAATTGTGCCACCCTAAGGCCACCACCAATCTTAATGAAATTTTGCAGAATGTCTTTTTACTGGCAATGGAATAACATGGCAAAAGTGCAAAAGAATACGACAATTTAAGGGGCAGACGATGCACCCTACCCGGCAGCCCCTTGTAGGACTGTCTGTGTTGGGTTACGATACGATACGATAATACTTAATTAAATCATTGAAAACAATATGACACTCATTTGATTTACATGGCTCTAACACAATCACGTGCAATTAACATCGACAAAAATAAATAAATAAATATATATATGGTTAGTAAAAGATCCATCACGTGGGGTAATTATGTTGAGGACTCCCTCTATCTCTCTCTTCCATCTCATTAATCAATACCTATGTGGCTTAGAAGTATGAATACATCATTCTGAAGTAAACTCTTACCCAGCATACACTCTAAAAAATGTCGGGACAAAATTGGTTTTTTAGATTCAAAATGGTTTTTTGAAAAACCGAATTTCAATGCAAAACCAACATGGATTTTTCAAAAATCCAATTTTGTTTTTTTGCATTGAAATTTGGTTTTTTCAAAAAAGTGTAGTAATGATCACTCCCCTGTACTCAGCACACACAGTTCATACTAAACATTTACAAAGAGATGGTATTCCCTTCACATACACAATCAAAATCACTTGAAGGAAACTCTTTAAAGTTGTCCAATTATCAGATAAAGCAGCTGAAAGAATTCATTGCTGCGGTACATTTTGTTCAATTTGGCTGCAACGCCAAGAATCCAATTCTGCTATAGAATTCCACCTCTTACAAAGTATGCTTCATTGAAAATGGCAATTTCATTTGGGAACTGGATATGGAGAATGTAAGAAAAAGCCAGAATCAATTGTCTTTTGTTTGTTTATGGAAACATAATAGGTCCTAATGAATCTTTTGTTTGAAAATGCTTTTGTCTGTTTTACAAAACAAGCTTGTTTTTCAATGTTTTTCCAAAGCATAGCTATAGAAAATTGAAGGACATTTAATTTTTTGAGAATAATATATCACATGTTATTTGTGTTTTGAGGCTGGCTAATGGATGATATGTAAAGACTTTATTAGTCTTTTGTGGAGTCCATATATTCATCTTCACATCCTCTTTTGTAGCTATCAAGAAGGATTACACAGATATTATATCTGATTAAAAAGAATTTTCGAAAAAATATCCTAAATAAATCGGATATTTTGATAGCGATAGAGAAAATATGATCTCTAAGGAAAATCTTCTATCAGTTGCGAGTCGACTACACTGATTGAAATAGTAATGCGTAGAATAAACGTGTCAGATCAGTACATAATGCTGCCAATCTCTGGGTACAGGGTTTCATTTAACTGCGTCTGATTCCCCTAGGTATATGTTGCACAATGGACAGTATGGTTTCAACTTTCAATCGACATTCTGTTTGCCTCAGTACTGTGTCCCTTTTCTGTCCTAATAGGCCAATCACACCCCAATATTGGATTTGTGCCCCCCAGGTGCACCCCATATGAACTTCTTGACAATGGCTATAATATGTAAACAGTAAATTTAGTGGGTGAGCTCTTGCCGGGTCACCTGGGCCCATGTTGGAAGCTAGTTTCAATCATCATTCGCATCATTGCTGTATCCTCCTCTTGTCCTAAGGGTTGTTTTTCAATCGGGGTACGCTCTGGAAAGTGACACGAGATCCAAAATACCAGAAATACAATGCATATATGTGGAAAAAACCTTACAAAGAATGATTGAACATACTGAGAGGGACCTACAGTAGCGAAAAAATTATTCAAATCGGTTGATAAATGCCCGAAAAAAATTTATTTGTGTCATTTTGACCAAAATTGACTGTCTCATTTGCAAATTACGCAAATATCGCTTCAGATTTTTCAGTCCTCACCTAACAGTAAGTTTTAACCAATGTGAATATGCTTTCAACATGGTCCCGAGAGTTCAACATTAGAATTACATGCAACAACTATGATTAGTCTCTTCAGAATCCTGCATTTAATACTTAACGGTCAATTCCGTCAAATATTGTCCTCTCCGAAATTGGGTCGGCTAAAACAGTGAAAACATCAAATTAAGAGTATTTTTATTTTACAGAAATACTCCTTCAATAGTTTAGACAACGTTTTTTTAAGTTTTTCACTTCAGTTGTACCAACTGCGCGATACTCGTAGCACGGAAAACGCCGAAAACAGCTTTCCGTCAAATCTTGTCCTCTCCGAAAAATGAGGAAAAATGGCTGTTATTTCCTTACAAAAGGATTTACCTGACTTTTAAGACTTTGAAATTGTAGTGCTAATAGGTTTTGAGACACTGACAAAGCACATCTCACTAACATTAATGCTTATGCTGAATTGAGCCTGTCAAATGTCATTGTCCTCTCCGAACCAAAAGTTGGGTTTCTTGGTGGTATCATATCCAAGGGCATAATCTTGCTAATTGCTGTCCCTAGCCATTGATATTTAGTATGTGCACAATATGCAATGTAATTTGTCATTTTGAGTTATTTTTAACTGCTCAAATGCTCCAGTGCCACCTCCTGTGGACTCCTCAGAACATGGTTGATATACATATTTCTTTTTCAATTGCTTAAAGAGAGATTTAAATACCCCACTACTTGCGATGTTCTCATGGTTGTTTTGCCTTGTTATTTCCTTTATAGTTAGGTCATTCAAATTAATTTAATCATTACCTGGTACACCCTAACGTGTGAATGAAGCCGTTCTACTCTTTAAGGGGGAGAGGACAAATGTTTGACAAGAAAAGCAATTGTAGTTTTCTGCTTGCCTTTGCCTTAAACGATATTGCTCGGTTAGCTGGATAGACACTAATGAGTAATATAATAAGTGTCATTACTATGTCTGAATGAACAAGCAATATATATGTAGTATACGTCTCACAAATTTCTGCAGAAATGAAAACTCTATAGTGCCAATAAGAACTATTGTATTTGCGAACATACATAGCTTTAATTACAATTTTAAAGAAAACGAAAAGGTATCCTTAGTCACCTAATTCTATGACGAAAATTTGTTTCAAGGTCTGATTCGTCCACAACTGCGAGAAGTATGCCACAGAGACTTTATATTATAAACATTGTCATGTCAAAATAAGTGTCCTCTCCGAATGAATTTATGTTGTCGTATTTGTTAACTTCAGCGGGTCATACCATGACTATCAGTACGAATAAACTGTTGAAATTTGGTGGAGTTGTTCTATTTTTTCTTGCAGACCAGTCAGTCTGTGAAAATGTGGGGTCAATGGCAGATAGGAGTTGCTATGTAGAAGATATAGTATTGTTATCGGAAAAATGGTTCCCAAAATGTTTGTTTTTCTTGGTATAGACAAAGTGCTTGGCCAAATTAAGCAAATAAGATTATTTTTCATTGCCATATGTCTATCTACCCACTCAGCATAAGCCGATACAATGAGGAACGCTATAAACCAGTAATAGAGGGATGGGCATGATAGTTGTTTTTGGTCAAATTTATCAATACCACAACACAAAATGTCAAATAAAAAAAAATTCAGAATACTTGTAGCCCTAAAATTTTCAGAAATTCAAGGCAAGATATATTGCAATAGAAAAAAGTTAATTTGGTGAAAAATAAAAGACCCTTATTTTTGACCCCCTTGAGACAAAACCATGTACCCCGATTGAAAAACAACCCCTAATTAACCTACCGAATGTGTAAATAAAGACGTAAAGTCCAAATCATCTGTCCATCAACATGACTTGTCATGTCGCATAAGTGTTGCATTTCGACCATAATATGATTTTCTTAAAAAGTTATGCCTAAAATGTCTGGATTTAACTATTTTGAAGTTACTTGATTTGATGAAATTGTCGATCAAGGTATTGTGTTTCCTTCCATGAGGTCAGCAAAATTAAACCTTAACTCAATTAAATGAAGTAATGCATTCATAAGGGGGAAATTGATATTCCGAGGTGTCATAGGACAATCTGGTGCCTGTATCATCTTTATTAATATGCCATTAATTTAATAACATGAAATTGATAGTAAAATTTCACACATTTCCTTTCTGGGGAACTAACCTAATAATAGGATAAATTTATGAAAAAATGGAAATAAATATGATAACCAGAGAAACTTAAATGATCATGATGCACAGGCTGATTGTGGCCCAATTTACATTGAAAATTTTGGTTGGGGGAGCTCTCTGCTTGTGCAACAGTGACCCACCACTCCAAATTTTTAAAAAGGAACAAATTCCCACCAGAAGAGTATAATTTTGGCTGATAGTACCTGTAAAACGAAAAAGTGAACAGAGATTGTATTTTCCCCACTGATCATTGGGGGAGCTGTAGCATGGAAGAGCTCCCCCAGTTTTTCGATCAAGGGAGCTCAGCTCATCCCAGACTACGCCCCCCCCCCCATTTCCATCATTGCATTGGCCGTGATTTTAGATTTGAAGTTAAACATATTTGATTTTTTTTTGAAGGTCATATATGTAAGAATAATAATGCTTTTAGTGACATTTAAATGTCAGAAATGATACATTTGTCAGTGTTAGTATCGCAAGAGAACAGGGGTTAGTAAAATTGATTGTGATAAAAAAATACATGTATGTACATTGCACACATATTACTGCAATAATGCAGATTTTTTAAATATAAGTCTATCTATCTATCTATCTATCTATCTATCTATCTATCTATCTATCTATCTATCTATCTATATATCTATCTGTCTATCTGTCTATCTGTCTATCTGTCTGTCTGTCTATCTGTCTACCTGTCTATCTGTCTATCTATCTATCTATCTATCTATCTATCTATCTATCTATCTATCTATCTATCTATCTATCTATCTATCTGTCTATCTGCCTATCTATCTGTCTATCTATCTATCTATCTATCTATCTATCTATCTATCTATCTATCTATCTATTTATCTATTTATCTATTTATCTATTTATCTATTTATCTATCTATCTATCTATCTATCTATCTATCTATCTATCTAGTGAAACTGCTTATTGGCTGTTTTAAAAGGTGTAAGCATAACTGAATAAGCAGCACCGATTGGCCTATTCAGTTATGCAGTTACATTCACATCTTGTGGCATAACATTCTAAAGTGGCAAAGTTTAAGTATTATTTTCTCCACACTCTAAAAAATGTCCATGTTGGTTTTTTGCATTGAAATTTGGTTTTTCAAAAAACCATTTTGAATCTAAAAAAACAATTTTGTCTGAAATTTTTTAGAGTGCATGCAATGCTTCCTATCATTATCACACTGATGCCTCATGGATGCAGATTAGTTTAATTTATTTATATGCTTATGGAGTCTGCCATTTTCTGCACTTTCTTGCAGTCTCTCTTGCCATTGTGAGAATGTCATAAATCTTACCAACAATACACTGAGCCACTTTCCTCTTTTGTGAGGGAATATCTATGTGACCAATTTAGGAGAAAAGTGATGTCATAAATCACTGAGACCATTGAGTGTGACTTGAATATGTTACATGATAATATCAAGATCTTAGGTTTCTCTGATGTCTTTGCTATTTGTAGTGAGACCGCAGCTGAAGACACTAGCATCATAATCTTATCAAACTGTGTAACTTTTGGCGCTATGCCCCTGGGCCCTGAAGTATTCAAGAAATACTACATGCCTTCCTTTCAGCCAATATTATTTGCCTGGATATATGCATGCATGTAAATGTGAAAAATTTACCCTCCCAGCACAGTTCTTGCTGAATAACTGTTGATTGATAAGGCATAAGGTATCAGAGAGGGTGTGAGTCCTCAAGGTGTTAGATATTTACAAGATATGAAGAACATTTTGCTATCACAGCATGAACACTGACAGCCTGAAACAGTGTTAGAAAGAGATATCTATCATGCAGATTTCCCAAAAAGCTAAAAATTATGATCTGCTGGGAATTACGAAAATAATAGTACCCATAATCATTGGAAAGGTGTATTGTCAGTTGTTAATTTTAGATAAATCGGTATCTTTTTACATCATTTTGATGGCTAAATGGGGCAACTTAGTTGACTTTCAAGTCTTGCGAATGACATATCTTGGCAATTTTGCGACAATTTCTCCTTGGCACCACAAGAGATCTCAGCATCAAAGGATTTCTGACACATAACTGTTATTTTCTCACAAAGTTTCTCCTTTGCAATGCTTAGCAGTGAGTATCTTTGCATTCACAAGTCTTGCTGACTTTTCTTCTCATTAATCTATCTGTTAAAGGACAGTCACTTCTTAAATGGGGTTTGAGGGTAGCATTTCACAATTTCAAATATCGAGATTATTCTTGTGAGTTCTGTCTCTTTTTTAATTACTTCTGACATCCCTTGTCGTCTTAGTCGGTCCAATTAGGCAATGCCTGGTTGGACGAATAATGGCAAACTATGATGAAAAGATCTGTTGCTCCTGTTGCCTATTGACGATGAATGTGGCCAAAAATCAGGTCAATTACAGATTGTTCATCCCTGGAAGGCATTGTCCTTTTGTAAAATTGCCACTTAAAAACATTGCTACCTGCAAATTGGTTGTTTGGCTGTCACTCACGACAACCCAAAAGCCATATTGATTTGCCAGGTTAAGTGATCTAATTATTGCTGTAACTTAATTTCATGATCATGCAATTGTCATCAATTGGTAATTACATTTCAATAAGCAGGCTCACAAATCTCAATCAACTCCATTTTCATAGTGTCAAATGCTTTCTAGAGCTGATTTTGGCTACGTAATAACCCTGAAAACCTTTTGGGTTGCAAAGGTCCATTTTGCCATATCTCAGATAGATTAACTTCAGGGTTGTTACCACTGAATGTAATTGTATCAAGTATTCTGAGATGTTTTGCATAAGTCAGAGAAAGTCACATTGCATATAATTATTTCCATATACTGATTAGGGCTGCACGATAATCACATTAAGTGTTATATGCGATGACAAGCTGTCATATCGCGATGATGATAAATCAGCGATAAAACCAATTTCGGGCCTGTTCCGCACCCAGTCCGCCTGGTCCGCAATTCACAGTATTTTCCGATCGCATTTTACGTTTTTTGCACTTTGCTGATATTTCTTGCTCAAATTCATTAATAAAAGAAGTTTTGCATGTGGATTTGTGTATGCAGACGAAACTACAGTACCTGTTTGAAGTATCCAAGTACTTTTCATTGAAGTTTAGACTTTAATTCCTGGTGAAGTGAGAGATTTGAAGTCGGTGAGTGATAATATGTGGATTTCACTGTTTATTAAATTTTATTTATTTATCGCACTGAACTGCGATGACGTTATCGGACTGTCTCATATCGCGATATTGATAAATTTACGATTAATCATGCAGCCCTAATACTGTTGGATGTCTCCTCTCTCAATGACATTATAAGTAGTCACTTATTACTTCAATAAGATTTCCTCAGCGCATGACCGTAAAACTGCAATTAAAACACGAAGATCCATTAGCATAATTATTGGAAAGTGTAGGATCCTCTTAACTCCTTAGTAACAATTCAATTAAATTAAATTCAATTTCAATCACTTATTTTGCTCATTAGTTTTATGCAGATCAATAGTCAGAGTAAGAAAAAAACAAGAATACTAATGAGCTAGGTGACCCCTTTAAGATACCTACAAGTATTGATATCAAGGGGCCACCTAGGCTACATAAAATTTGTAGGTCTTGCACTGCTTCTGCTATCTTAATAGCTGCTATAATATAATGGTTAAGCATGATTCTCGTTGGACACGTATTGGCCACAGCCTATTGTGCTGAATTTAAGGCATAAAAGCAGTTTTTGGTAGATAACCTGAAAATTGATTATAATTATCACCATTGGTAAGCTTAGATACTGCTTAGACATCTGAGATCTCTGCAACTTTTCATCCTAAATAGTGATTGCCTTCAAATTTTGAAATCTTGCTGACTTTGACTTTGTCAAAAGTTTGTCACTCTCAAATTTGGGTTTGAAGAGTGCATTTTGCAATTACAATTTTTGAGATTTTTTCTTTTCTTTTCTGTCAATTTTTCATCTATTCTTGTACGTTCTGTCTCTTTCTTAATTACTTCGACTTTCTTTGTCATTTTCCTCAGTTGCACATTGGCATTATAGACTTCCATACTGATGAAAAGTTCTGTTACCCTTCTTGTGACCTGTTGACAATGAATGTGGCCAGAAATCAGGTCAATTTCAGACTGTTCATTCCTTGAAGGCATTGTCTTTTTGTAAAATTGCTACTTAAAAACATTGCTGCCTGCAAAGTGGTTGTTTGGCTGTCTCGACAACCCAAACGCCATGTCACGTTAAACAGGTTTTATGATCCCATTATTGCTGTAACTTAATTTCATGATGAGGCAACTGTCATCAATAGGTAATTATATTTTCAATAAGCAGGCTCCCAAATCTCAATCAACTCCATTTTCATAGTGTCAAATGCTTTCTAGAGCTGAGGTGGGCTATTTAATGACCCTACAACCATTTTTGGTTACACAGGTCCATTTTGCAATATCTGAGACTGACACATTTCTGGGTTGTTACCACTGAATGTAAAATTATTTTTTGTATACAGTTTTCTGCAATGTTTTGCATAAAGGATGGAAAAAATTGCATTCTATACTATTCCACAGGCACACCCCTGTATTAGTCAATTGATATTCAGTATAAATATCATCAAGGCGCATGACTCCAAAGCTGAGGCAAATACCAGCTCCATTTTCAGGGTTCAATTTCAAGAATCTAACATTTTGTCACAGCTGTAAGTTTGGTCAAATCTCTTCACAGATAAGTCAACTCCGAATTCCACACCTTAACTCTATGCAATTATAGATATTTTGCCTGTAATTAAGGGAATTCCTTGCAGATCTGTGGCTTATTGAACAACTGCAAGTTTGCTCACCCAAGCTGGCAGGAGAGGTACCTATGGGGTTTTACACAACAAGTCCTTCCTCTGAAAAAAATGTGAATATGAATGGGACTTTGTGAAAGATCCTTAGAAATATAATGTATCAATAAATAGAAGTAGTTTGGACCTATACATTTTTGTTATACAACCAAAATTTTGGACTTGAATCCTTCATGAGGACTCCCACATGGTGCCTCAGATATAAACAGAGCCCTCTCTTGGATATTGCAGAACCAGAAATTTTGTGAAACCAATGCTGATTGGCTCTGCCTTATGATATCACTGCTAGCTAGGATGAGCGGGTTTTCTGCAGAGTCAGTCACCTTGTGTAATTTTAAGCAGACTGTGCAGTCAGTCCAGGCGACTGCCTGTGACTATTCCATCTACTGCCAAATCTTGCTACTCCCTATGACATTGTAAGTAGTCACTTATCACTTCAATACAATGTCCTCAGCAAATGTCTATTAGAAGACTAAGTATCTCAAAGCTGCAACGAAAGTTTGATGGGCCATTTGCATAATGATTGGGAGAGCGTAGCATCCTCTTAACTTCTTAGCAACAGCTTCTGCTATCTTAATAGCTGCCATAATTGCTGAGCATTATTCTCTTTGGACCCATAATGGCCACAGCCTATTGTGCTACATTCATGGCATAAAGAGATTTGGTAAAGAACGGGGAAATTGATTATAATCATCACTATTGGCAAGCTTAGATACTGCACAAACCCCCGATAATAGCCCAGGCATGGATAGCCACAAGATATCTTAGCAAAGAGGGATCTTAGAGAGATGACTTTCAAATCTTCTTGCCAAATAGTGATTGCCTTCACATTTTGAAATCTTACTGACTTTTCTTCTTATTAATGCATCTGTCGAAAGTTTGTCACTTTCAAATATGGGTTTGAAGAGCGCATTTTGCAATTACAATTGTTGAGATTTTCCATTTCTCTTTTCTGTCAATCTGTCATCTATTCTTTGAGTTCTGTCTCTTTCTTAATCACTAATGTCGTCCCTTGTCAACTTAGTTGATCAATTAGGCAATGCCTTCTTGGATGAATAATGGCAAACACTGATGAAAAGACATGTTGTCCCTCTTGTGACCTGTTGACAATGAATGTGGCCAGAAATCAGGTCAATTTCAGATTGTTCATTCCTAGAAGGCATTGTCATTTTGTAAAATTGCTACTTAAAAACATTGCTGCCTGCAAATTGGTCGTTTGGTTGTCACGACAACCCAAATACCATATTGGGTTAACCAGATTCAATGATCCAATTATTGCTGTAACTTAATTTCAAGACGCAATTGTTAGCAATTAGTTAATAAGTTTACAGTAAGCAGGCTCACAAATCTCAATCAGCTCCAAATTCATGGTTTCAAATGTTCAGCACAATGTAATACACCAAACAAATGTGCAACGACTACTCTAATGATTTTTGACACTGTAGAATAAATCATCTTTGGTTGGTAATATGGCTATCATGGTTCATGGTTTATCATAATCCCTCTTGAAATTTCTGATATGGAAAACTCGAATAGTTTTTAAGTGTATGAAAATCAGATGCAAGTTAGGTTTAAATGCAGTACCATTTGGCAAGGAGGCATTTTGGAGATTGACCTGTACCAAACAAATTCAGAAAACTGAAAAATGTAAATACTTTACTTTTTACAAATGAATGTTTTCACTCTCTATAACATAGTAAGTACTATAATCACTTCAATTGGATTTTTATTAGCACATGACCATTATTTCAAAGCAGCAATGAATGCATGATGGGCTACTTGCATAATGATGGGGAAAGCGCTTCTGCTGTGTAATAGCATCATCCCAAGTCATACCATGACAAAATGGCCCATGACCTTTGCTAATTCATGAATACTTAATTAACTGACCCAGTTTTGGCTCAGCCAATCAGGGACTGCTGCATCACAGTTTGAAATTGTTGCTTCTGTTTCACACAGTTACAAATGGAGAAATTGTGTATTGTTGATAGGTGCTATCACAGTTCCGAAAATTCCATTGAATTATGTATTTTCACAGTTCTGAAATGAAACTGTTTGAAAGTTTGCTTGTTTTACACTGTTTTTCTTAGTTGCCAGTAATCCTCTAAGTGTCCATAATCGGACTAAATCTGCCTGCAAAATGCTAATGACCTAAATAAGCAGCCAATCACAGAAGAGGTTGGAAATAGCAGAAAGCCCTGTCCATTTTAGCAGGGCTTGCGTGGGGAGGATGTGTAATAGCTGCTACATGGACACTGACATTGAATGTGCAGCTCCTTCCACAGCTGATCTGGTGCATACCAGCATATCATATTCATAAGTAACCTAATTCTCCTTATCTGAAAAAACATCCTTACACCATGCACCTACTCAGATAAGGCCCCTTTTTGGCTGTCTGATCACACTTCCCAAAGGAAATGGTCCCTCTGTAGCAATTGTCAGTGCCAATTCACACTTGGCTGTGTTTGCTTGAGATAGGCACCAGGCGCGGAATTTCTTTTTCACTTTCTTTTCTGTCCTTTGCTGACAAACGAGCCAATTTCTACTTATAACAGTGACACTGCTTTGCGATGATTAGCCTAAATTGTCGGACAGCGAAATGTGTTGATTCAAAGAAAATGAGCAGATCAATTTCCTGAAGATTGATTGCAGACACCCACAATCAAGCACAAGAAAAGAAACCTTTGCAGTCAATTGTTAAACCTCAGGAAAATTCCTTTATTGACCTATCAGAGGACATGAGGGTATTGACAAAGCACTTAAAAAGAAAGTAGAAACGGGCCATTATAGGATTTTTGTACACCAAACATTTCAGAATAACTATGGTCCATTGTATTCTACATCACTAAAATTACCAGTTCAAAACAAATTAACATGAACATTTTAAAATGATTGAAATTAACCAAGTATGATGAAAAAGTGCCTTGTATCTATGTTACAATGGCAAATGGAGACACACGATGGAAAAGCTTTTACGGTTGGAAACGTGTCATATAAATAATATTATTAGTATCTTCAGATCTTAATCATCCAGATGCCTTCTGTGTGCATACTTGGTTTAATTCATTGATATGCTTCTGAAGCTTGCTATTGTCTGCACTTTCTTTCACACTCACCAATTTGCGAAAATGGCATAATTATATCCTGTTACAGTAAACAAATGACGATACTTACATTCTGCTGCTAGTGTACATCAATGGCCTCACAACAGGCCCTATCAATTGCATTGAAATTGACTGTCAATTGTCATTGGGAAGTTTGTGACCTCATTGGCAAGTGGTATAAGTTGGTCAGTGATTCTGATAAATAACATTGCATGTACAGTACAACCCAAAATAAAGTAAGAACATTTTCTGTCAGAAGTCCTCTTTTTACCTATTTTGCCCTCCTCTCTCCTCTCCACCCAAAATCTCCTTACAACTACCTTTGACCCCTTACAACAACCTTAGCCCACATCAATAACTCTATATAGACAGCTACCAACTGCAATTAGCAAAGGGGCACAAAATCAAATAAATCAAACACAATGGGGGTGATTGAGTTTAAAATGGTGTTGTTTAAATGTGATTTTAATGTAATTTTAAAAGGTAGTTTCAAGAAGGTAAAAGTAGGAAGTGATTCAGGGGTAGCCAAAAGGTGTGAAAGGGTAAAGTAGTGGCTGATTCTTCCTTCCTGCTGGGGTAATCGTACTTTATTTTGAGTTGTACTGTATAGGGCTACGACCTCACAAGGAACATTTCTGTCCAATTCTGTAAGCACTTGACGTTTGTCTACTGTAACAATACATTGACCCACATACCTCTTCGGTGCCCATATGCTATATATAAAGAAGGAAAAGTAGAATTCCTTACTTGCCAATTTAATGAGATTTCCTCAGCCCTTGGCCATTAGAAGACAAAGTATCTCAATTTGATTCCTCACAGCCAGGTGTGAATGACAAGAATTGCATGGCAATGAAACCAACTGTAAGAACTGACTGTCATCTCATAAGAAAATTATTGACAGAAAAGCATAGCAAGGTTTGTTGAATTAAGGGGACAAAGAAATTAAGGGTAATTTGAGGATCTGCTGGGAAAATTAATTCTGTGTTCTTTAGGTAGCATCAATATATAAAACCCATTGTCCTGAAGTATTTAGCAATTGACTGCAATGGTTTGACAAAGGGTCTTTTTGTATGCTTGATTTCTTTCAGGTTGTAGATTTCAGCAATCAATCTTCAAGAAATTGATCAGCTCATTTCCTTTGATTCAACACAGTCAGTTGTCTGCAATTTAGACTAATCATTGTCAAAGTGTGACACCTTTATTAGTTGGAATTGGCTTTTTTGGAAGAGATGAAAAACGAAGGAAATGAAACACAATATACTCTGTACTGCAATTTAAGCCATACAAAATGGAGAATGACCAAACTACACTTGCATCTTGCTTGCGGTCATTTCAAGCAGTTACACAGTATGATAGAAGCACCAGGCAGTGGTAAACAGTCAACACCTTTCCTTTAGCCTAAGGGGACACTTCCTGAAATTGGCTTAGCTCTCATTTCTCATACCTTCACCTGCTTTCCAGCCACTTTAGATGCACAAGTGGCTGCTATGCTAACTTTTGAAAGTTTCTTACTTTTGTGCAATGTGCATACACCAACATTTTCCTGACTTAACTGTTGCGAGTCAAATTTTTAAAGGAAAAACAAAGAGGACCTGATCCTAATTGCTTCTCTCACTTACCAACTTGTGTCCGGGAAACATAAAACACAATACACCGGGTTGCCACTGTAGAAGCAATACAAAATGGCAAATTACCACAATTGCTACTGAATTTTCCTGGTGGTCACTTCAAGCAGTTACACAAAGTATCAGAGAAGCACCAGGCAGAGGTCAACACCTTTCCTTTAGCCTAAGGGGACACTTCCAGAAATTGGTTTGCTCACATTTGTCACACCTTCGCCTGCTTTCTAGCAACTTTAGATGCAAAAGTGGCTGTCATGCTAATTTAACTTTCTTTCTTTGTGCATACACCTGCATTTTCCTGCCTTTTAAAACTGCTGTGAGTCAATTTTTAAAGGAAAAACAATCAGGTCCTGATCCAAAGTGCTTCTCTCACTTATTAACTTTCCATGGGTGCAACTTTCATGGTCATCACATTTTATTGGCCTTATATAAACTTATAAGCAAATAAAAAATTAATTTTAATCACCCATAATCATGGGTTTTGATGACAGGAATAACAATTATTTCAAACTTGGAAGATCCAAGCTGCTAACAACTGCTCACACCTGAAGTCTGGGCCTACTAAGAGGTCAGCGCAGCATCTAAGCTCATTAACGGTGATTATCATTCTCCCCACAATTTACCCCATCTCTTGTAAGCAGTAAATGTAGCACAATAGGAGGTAGCCATAATGGGTCCTCAGAGAATGATGCTGATCAATTATAGCAGCCATTAATACAGGACAAGCTTTATGTTCTGATTTTTATCATTATGTAGATGACCCATCATGCTTTGATAAATGGCAGAATGTGATATACTCAGTCTGCATGGAATATTTTTGACGTGTGGTGCCCTTAATAATGTAATGCTACATAGTGCAACGGCCATATCAGCTTCTAACAAAAAGCGTCAAAATCAGTGTCTAACTAATGCACAATTAATGTCAAAATTCTTCACAAATTTTAATTTTGAAAGTATCTCTGTCACAGAAAGTGGCCTTTGAAAATCAGATGGTCTGTAGAGTCTGGCTGGAACAGGCTTGGCTCATTTGTAAGTGCGCCAACTGTCATTGAACCTTTAACACCATGATAATGTAACTGATTGCGATTTGTGCTTCAGATTTTCGTTAACCTCATCACTAATTGCTGACAATTGTCTCAGAAAATTAACTTACAGCCCGTAACAGCCTTAATTGGATCACTTGATCTGGATAAACCAACACGGTTTTGGGTTGTTGTCACAACCAAACAACCTAATTTTCAGGAGAACAAGTGGTACTGTTTACAAAAGACAATACCTTCCAGGAACAAACAATCAGTAATTGACCTAATTTCTGGCCACATTCATTGTCAATAGGTCACAAAGAAAGTAAAACACAGACTTGTGAGTTTTGACTTTTTCTTCTAGGGTCAAAACAATGGCTTTTAATATATAGCAAGGCATTTCTAAATGATTTGAGCAAATCATGGTAGCATTCACGGGAGTGATTTGCTCAAATCACAATTTTTTTTGGACCCTTCAAGAAACGGACAAAACCAACAAGACAGAGTTGAATGAAGAATTTGCCATATTTCTCTCAAAAAGGCAATGCCACAACACAAAATGAAGAAGAAAGTAATTAAAAAAGAGATGGACCTCACAGGAATAGATGACAGATTGACAGAGAAAAGAAATGACAATTTTTTTCATTTGCAAAAATGTTCTCCTCAAACCGAAATTAAGAAGTGACTGTCTTTTGATGGATAGATTAACGAGAAGAAAAGTCAGCAAGATTTCAGAATATGGGGACCCTCACAGCAAAGGAGAACAATGACAGTTATCTCTCTGAGATCCCTTGATACAGAGATCTCTTGTGGTTCTTGAAAAGAAATTGTCACAGTCGCATAAAATTGCCAAAGGACGCCATTTTCTAGACAATGATCAGCAACTAATTTATCCCATTTAGTCATCAAAATGATGGAGATTCGATTGATGAGGCTGTATTTCATGAATGAATAAAAAAAAAAGTTCTACTGTACATTTCTATATGACAACAGATGATTTCACTACCAATCAGCAACAATGCATGTGTAAACATCACTTGCTCATTGATATATATACCAAATTCGAAATATTTTCAAGGCCTTGTCAAAACCACGACGTCCTCTGTTGGGTCAAATCAATACCGAAATCCATTTTCCTGAAGTTTAACAATTGACTACAAAGGTTTCTTTTCTTGTATTTGATTGTGGGAGTCTGCAATCAATCTTCAAGAAATTGATCAGCTCATTTTCTTTGAGTCAACACATTCGACTGTCCTACAATTTAGGCTAATCATCGCAAAGCTGTGTTACTGTCATGAGTGGGGATTGGCCCCTGGGTCAGAGAAGGATAAAAAAAAAGAAAGTGAAAAGAAATATGTCAGGGAAACACCGCCAAGTGTGAATTGGTGTTGACGATGGCTAAAAAGGGGCCATTTCCTTTTAATGCTGCGATGAGACAGCCAAGTAAAGTAATTTGAAAAGTTTGATATAAACCTCTGCAATAGAATACCATAATGCATTTTTGCTCAAAGAAAAAAAATTAACTGAGTTGGCGTAATGACAACAATCAATACCACAACAGCGTTGTACTAACTTGGAACTTCTTGGCTGTCTACTCATTGTAGTAGAGCCAACCATACAAAGTCAAGAAAAATATTTCCGCAAGTAGGATCCATGCTTATCATTTGGAATATAAATCTTTTTAAATTGAAGGTTAACTAATTAGCAGATTGTTAGGTCAGGGACAGAAATTACACTGTCAAATTATATTTAGTCTTTTTGAAGAGAAAAAATTTCAAATGAATCAATTATTTTTTTCAGTCACTGATTCTGAAGATCGCGGTCTTGTAACCAGACCTGTGCAAAAGCAGTAAGTTGTATTGATGATCATACAGGTCCAAACACACCCCCCCCCCAAACCTTTGAAAAAAGGTCCAAATTCAGGGATTTTAAAAGGCTAACAATTCGAACATATGATCAGATATTGTATTATAAAAATCAGGGGTTTCTCAGCAATTTCATTGAATATGGCATATAATTTAGATCGTGACATTTGGACAAAAATCGCTTGCAGCTCCCCACAATTCCACCTGCCATACACCTATGAATGATTATAGGGTTATGCACACTGACGGGCATAAAAAGACAATCCTTTTATCCTTGTTACAGCAAATATTCTTCAACTTTTGAGTGAATATTTGAGTGAGTTTGTGTTTGCACCAGTGTGAGTTATTCAGGGGCAATTTTCAACTTTTGACTCTTATTTTTGGAATTGTCATGTGCAACATAGACACTGAAGCAATGGTATATATAGACAGAATCAAGACTATGTGAAGTTGAAAGATATTTGACAGCTGCAACAGACATCGCAAGTTTGTGGTATGGAAGAATTCACACAAAATTATCTTTCCAGGTGCGTGAATATTTCAAAACAGACCAAGAAATAGACCCATCATTCAGTGGAAGAGGTTTGTATGAGATGCAGAAATCCATGTATATATATGCCATATAGGTGGTACTGTGAGTCTTTGTTTTGTATAAATTGTGGAGAATTATCCGTTCTCTAGAAAATGTAAAAGAATGTGTACAATTGATGTATACATTTGTTTTTATTAAATAAGCAGATAGAATTATTGCCAGATGAGCTCTGAGAGGCATTTACACTAACTGTGTGACACATTTTCACTAACTAAAGAGGCACTTACACTAACTGTATGAGTCATTTACATTAATTATATGAGTCATTTACACTAACTACAGTTTTTCTCACAACATGCGAAATGGTGTTTGACCTGATTGCTCCTCATCTACAGATCATACAGTAGAAATACACATACTCATGGATAGATGAGCTAATTTGTAATTTATTCTGCACATTTTTGTGATGTTTTGGTGCCGTTTTGGTCAGATTTTTTACCAAGACCGCTCACTCTAGAAGTGAGACAGACTGTAAAGACGCATTTACACTAACTTCCATGAGACAGTCAAAAAAATAAAGAAACAAAAACTGAATGACAGTGTACATTTTAAAAGTCCTGAACAACAATTTAGAATGATAATTATGATAGCTGTGACTCAGTACACTGAGTATGTGGAATTCTGCAAACAACACACAATTTTGAAATGACAAAATACCATCTAAACATTTCTGACTGTTTTCAGTGTGGGGTAAAATCATTGATTCCATAAATCTGACTTGTCATGAAATACTTCAAACCAGATGAGTGCCTTACAAGAATCATATTTTATATTTGAGTGAAAAACTGTATAAATATGTACAGCACAACTCATTTAATTTCTCAGTTCATGCTCAGGTTTGCATTACTTTACACTTCCATGAACTTCCATTTTTCTGACCTCTTGTCTGCTTTTTCAAAACCCAAAAACAGCATGTTTGTACAATACTAAAGCTATTGCTGTGAGAATTGACCAAACTTTTCAGATATTTTGACTGTTTTACATTGTACTTCAGTGATTGTGCTATAGGGCTGGGTTGTCACATGAGTTGCATGAACTTTCGTCAAATCTAGGTTCATCAAATTAATGTTTCCTGAGATGAAGAATCTACATTTTAGATGAAAAGATTGCTTTGAATGAAGCCAGTTGTTATCTGAACTTAAAAATGACAATTATTCGTCTTAAGTTAAATAATTGATGTTAGCTTTTCGTTTGAATTCAAGGTTATCTTTGATGAGTAAAAATCATGAGATATGTAAGATATGTAAATTGGTGTGAGGAAGCCAGTGCATCTCCTTCCGGTATTGGATACCAAACAATTTATTGTGTTTTACTGTACTTTCATACCTTCATATGATTTTCTCCTCCAGAGTAATACCAGAGAGCTGTCTAGAGTACGATAAGCAGCACAAGAATATTTATAGACACTAATTAACCTCTTCTTGCATAATTAAAGAATCAGGTTTGATATACGGGCCATACAATTAATGTAGACAGCAGAGCATATGAGACAGAGTTGGAGACACTTTTCTGAATGTATGGAAACGAGGAAATCATATTCTTCATGGCGCTGCTTATGGGAGAAAAATGTCAACTGTGTTTGCTAGTCGTGCCTTCAGAGATTTTTCAGCCAGGCTTGAGCATGTTTTAGCAAAAAAAAACTCAGAAGCTCTTCAGTCTGAATCAAGTGTGTCACAAACAAACACTTCACTCCTCCAACTGAAGAGACTGAAATATGCTCTTGAAGTCTGCCTAATTCAAAAATTAATCAGAAAAATAAGAAAATCAATATGTCGGACTAAAACAACAGTTGTTCATGACATCACAATGTGATACCCACTTGATAACTTCAGTCTTTCACAATGCTGTCTGGCTCATGACAAGGCATTGCTGAAATCAACTTGAAATTATTTAAGTTTGTGTTATTCAGTGATAGTTCAGCAGTTTTGCATTTTGCTTCCAGTGGTCAAGTAGTCTATTTGATTTCAGCAGTATATTCGTAAAAAAATTTTGATTTATATGTTTTTACTCGAAGTCAAAGGAAGTCTCCACGAAACATCATCATCGGATATTGCAGAAAAGGTCCTTCTGCTGATTATCTGCATTCGTAACTTTTTTTAAAAGGTTTTTAAGAGATTTAGACAGCAATATAAAATGGACTGCATTTCCAGGCTTATCTCTTAAAAGCCTCAATTCAATTATCCCGAATGACTAATTCAGTCACTCTGCATAAAACCTAGATACTTTCTTAAATTTTAATGCAGGCATTACAATGCCATTAAAATGATTATATCTTAGAATTTGGCCATATATTACATCGAGAATAGTTGTTTTGCTGGATATTTTCTATTGACATACATGCATATAATCATGGAAATGTATTCATCATATTTTTTCACAATTTTCATTAAATGAAAGCATTGCTTCTACGAATGTAACAAATCACACTAGATATGTGATACACGTAGTTGTCCTTTTGATATTTGCTGTGAAATTCTTCCCTTTGTATACAGTGGTTGCTGCGTTTCAAGACTGCCCAATCTGTGGTCATGAAACGGTCTCTCGTCGGGGTGCAAAATGCACTAAAAATACTACCTAGTGCAGGAGAAAGGCGGTCACATATTGCAAGATGGTCTTACAACAGGGGGTCTTACAACGCAGGGACCACTGTATTACCAAACATAAAATTGTGCCCAGCAAACACCTGCAGATAGCATTCCACCATGTTGATGAATTGGTACGCGAAATCAAAAACCATTATCTGAGACAGTAATGAATACAAACAAGATTCATCAGCCATTTTATTTCATTACGGAATTGTATGACAAATCTTTGTCACACCAATAATCAAGCTTTTGCTGCAGAGCCTAAATATGTTAAACTGGAAAATCAATGGGCTACAGTGATTTGGTCTACATTACCTTGGCTGAGGTGATATTAAAGAAACTTAATTTTCATAAAATTTAATCTGATTACCAACTGAGAAAAATTAAAATGAAAATAGTCCACTATTACCTTTGCTTTCCCCTCGCATGTACGCCCATTAGATATACCATTTTCCTACCTGAAAACAAAAATAAAACAATTAATTCAGTTGTTGGAATATGAATGCAATTTAGACTAGTCACACAGAGACAATATTAGCAACAATGTCAAAAGAATATCGGTGCATAAATGTAAAAGTAAATAACTAGTAAATCGATAAGCCAAAAATATTGTTAAAATTTATTTTAAAAAATTATGTTATCTTGTATAAAAGATCCCCGTTGGTGGCAGGGAGAGGAAAAAAGGGTTAGGGAATGCATAGGTATGAAGGAGCATGAAAAATGAAATGTTAGGCATGATCATCTCCTGTGAATATTATTTGGTTAATTGTAGCAAAAACTATGCAATGACCACATTACAGTCTGTCACTTTGATATGGAAAAAGAGTGGGCTCTTGCACTGTGAAAATGGCACTTCGTGTGTCATCATGCTGATGATCATACCCAATACAGTGGTCCCTGCCTTGAACGACCTCCTAATAAGCGACCAGACCCCTATATGCGACCATAGACCCTCTGCATTAACGTTTTTCTTCATAAATAACACCCCAATGAGCGACCAACCTGTCTAACGCGACCAGCGACCGCTAAAATGGCAAAAATTGGCTCATTCCATCCTCATATGCGACCAACAACTGACCAGAAACAACCAAAAGCCTGCAATGAAGCCGCGATGCTTTGTAGTATCTGGGCCATAGCCGATTGCCATCCAGTTAATTGCTATGCAAACAGTTGCTAAATTTCTTAATTGGTTGATTGTCTGCTGCATGCTTCGATTGAGCTAATTGAGGTTTTAAGACCATGATCCAACTGTGGGTTATGGTGTCTAATATTAGGGCTTCTTTTACAATTACAATTTTATTGATATTGACTTTATTTTGCCTTCAAAAGAAGAGATGAAACATACATTTTATAAAGCAGTTATAAACCTTTTGCAAAATTGTTATCGCTTACTCACACTCAAGTCATAATGAAAAACTTCATATTTCTATCGCCTTTTTATGCACCATTTTTCATCCGTAATCATGCATAGCTGACAAGCAGAATGCTATATCCCTAATAACTTCAAGTAAATTACAATTGCAACCCATTTTTGTGCTTCATCGTAGGAGACTGCGCAATGTCTTTGCTCATTATTGGTGATAAGCATTCTACCCATAATTTACCAAATCTCTTGTATGTCGTAAATGTAGCACAATAGGCTGTGGCCATAATGGATCCACTGAGAATAATGCTCATCAATTATAGCAGCTATTAAGAGCAGAAAAGTAGTTGCAAAGATGCTAAGAGGATGTTCTGCTCCCATCATCATTATGCAAATGACCCATCAATAGAATCATGCTTTTATTGCAGCTGCAACATACTAAATCTTCCAAGGGAAATCTTATTGAAGTGATAAGTAACTTTCAACTCTCTGAGAGACTAGGCAAGTATGCTTTATGGTAGAGGGGGATAAGTCACAGTGTCCGCCTGCAAGTAAGCGAAACAGGTGATGTTTTGCCATTGGGTCAATGCTATACATCCTAAACCAAACTGCCAGTTAAAGCAAGGATATTCATTCAATGTGATAGATAGATAGATAGATAGATAGATAGATAGATAGATAGATAGATAGATAGATAGATAGATAGATAGATAGATAGATAGATAGATAGATAAAAATGTTAAGCAGTTAAAGAAGAGAAACTCCCATAACTTTGAATCCCAGAAAAGAAAAGGAAAACATTTCCATAAATTTCTGATTGCGGAATCTGTTCTTCTCCAAGCAATGAATGACTGTCATCTGACAAGAAAAATAATGAGTAGACAAGTCACCCTGATTCCCAGGGCAAGGCATAATTGATCTTTAGCGTCTCAGATCTTCTTGGTGATCTTTCTACACTCTAAAAAATTTCAGACAAAATTGTTTTTTTAGATTCAAATTGGTTTTTTGAAAAACCAAATTTCAATGCAAAAAACCAACATGGATATTTTTAAAAATCCATGTTGGTTTTGCATTGAAATTTGGTTTTTCAGAAAACCATTTTGAATCTAAAAAACCAATTTTGTCCCAACATTTTTTAGAGTGTAGGTCAGTCGGTAGGACACACAAAAAAAAGCTGTTATCTCAGTTACTTATCATTTCAATTTCATCAAAATTTTTGGTAAGCTCAATTTATTTTCTGAAGGCAGAAAATCTGTTTGGTCGGTAAACCAGAGAAGCTAAAGGTTAAATATGTCGGCCTAATTGTGCAGATTCCTGTGCTTCTTGGGAGAAATTGTTGGAGTCAAAATCCCCAGAGACATCAATTGTGAGACAGTGAAGTACACTCTAAAAAATGTCGGGACAAAATTGGTTTTTTAGATTCAAAATGGTTTTTTGAAAAACCAAATTTCAATGCAAAACCAAAATGGATTTTTAAAAAAATCCATTTTGGTTTTTTGCATTGAAATTTGGTTTTTCAAAAAACCATTTTGAATCTAAAAAACCAATTTTGTCTGAATTTTTTTAGAGTGTACTCCTACGCCGTCCCATTTATGCATCAAAAAGACTCATTTGCAAAGGAAGAAGGAGCAGATTTGTGAGCACTTCTTAAATGAGAAAAAGACTTGATGATGGCAATTGATCTGTCACATCAGCTTATGTGGTGATGTATTCTGTTACTCTTTGTCTATAAAAGAGATTGGTTACTGCATGGCGTCTTATCTGAAGCAGTACCTTTGGAGAACATAATGCGCAATATGACACGTAGAAGCAACTTATACATTTACCGTATTATATTATGCATATAAGTGAAGAGTAAAAATTTGGTCTCAAATTTTTGCAGATCGCACATAACTAACACTAACAAATTATAACACACTGGTAACCGCATTCATAGTCTTTCACATAAATCACCATTTGTTATTTCATTGGAAGATATATCATTTTCATTCGATCATTTGCCACAAAGTGATAAAACTACATACATAGTATAAATAGTATACCGACGGAAGCTAATCAATGTATCATTTCCGGGAAAAGGACTTATTGGTATTGAAGGTAGACAACAACAGTTACTGGAGAAAACACCAAGGAAATAGATGACTCTAGTATCATATAAATTAATTATAAAATGTTAAAATTGGATTATTTTGTTGCACCAAAACTTATCAGTCTCAGGGGAAAAATAAAAGCTACCAAGGAACATTCTCTACCACAAAGACTTCACAGCCATCAGCATGATTATGTGCATTAAATTCTAACTCAAGCCACTAACTCTGACATTCCCTTTCAACATCCCTTATCTATTTCCCCCATGTGTGAAAAACCACAGCATTAAATTTCATCTTCTTTTGAATGTTTTTGGTGAAAAGCTGTAAATCCACTTTTACGACTCTTTTTCGTCCTTAGCATTGTATGCTGCAGGATTTGATGTAAACTTTGCAATTTAAAAGTTTCAATGAAGCAGAATTTTATGGCCCACATAGTTAGTTTATGGGCAAACTACTCTACTCCTTCACTCATGGAGAAAGAAAGTCATAGTAATAATTAAAAGAGAAACTATTTAAATACTGCAATGGCAGAAACATGAAATGAAAGAAATATCACTTTTTGAACAGCAAAATGTCATCCTTAAAATCAGTGTCAAACATCAAGTCATCAATGTGACAATTTAATGAAAAGAAATTAACCGAGAGTTGATGAAGCAAGAATTTGTAATTGCAAAGTGCCCATGCAAGTGGAAGCATCTGCAGGGAAAATTTATTCTGTGTACTGTAGGGCACATCAATAGAAAATCTATTGTCCTGAAGTCTTTAGCAATTGACTGCTATGGTTTGACAAAGAGTCTTTCAGTGTGCTTGATTTCTTCAGGTTGTAGATGTCAGCAATCAATCTTTAAGAAATTGATCGGCTCATTTTCTTTGATTCAACACGTTTGGCTGTCCCACAATTTAGGCTAATGATCACCAAACCGCATCACCATTATATGTTCGAACTGGCAAGTTTTTACGAAAAAAAAAAGCAATAGATGGATGATTAGGGCTTTACATCCTGTATTTATTCGCTTGGTTTGCTAATTAAAACAGGAGGAGGATATAGCAAAAAGTCGAACGATGATTGAAACTGCCATCCAAAATAGGACCAGGACCAGGTGACACGGCTAGAGCTGAATTCTAACAGAGAATCCAAATCTTTTCAGCTCAGTCCACTGCCACTGAGCTTATACTCCTCCCAAGGGAAGCATGACAAAGTCATTTCTGCTTGTTGGCAAGCAATGCAAAGTCTAAATTGGAATTTATAAGTGTAACAGAATGATCGTTTCCAATAAGAGTTATTCTCAGGCAGCAGGCACCCCTAGATAAAAAATGAAATAAAATAATTACCATACCGAATAAAACATGAGTATCAGAAGATGTATAATGCTTTTCAAACCAGCTCCAAAAAATTAATACATGTAGTTTCTTAATGCCATTGGTCCCCCTAACAAAATACTAATTGTGGTGTCTGCTTTTATTACAATATGCCATTCGATTGATTGATTGATTGAATTTTTATTGTTAAAGTGAGAGGTACACAAAAAATAACAATGATGCAACAAAATCGATCTATGGTAAAAGCCTTTCTGGGGGCTTATCTGTCACTATAAATCAGTGAATATTTATATATTCACCAGGGGGGTTACAATCAAATAACTGTCACAACATATTGAACTTTCAAATGTATGAAAATGCCTTTTTTCTACAGATAATGCATTGATCGACACCCGATAATGTTTTAGATTTTCCTTTGGTTAGTTGGTTCATTTTCTTAATTTTCTTAGAAACATTTGTCTGATGCATATTTCTTATATATATTCTTTTTCTCTGTTATATGTCCTTATTTTGATATTTCTACTCACAACAGAAATGTAGAGGAGTCTCTTCACTTCAACAGCTTTATGGAACTTGTGCAGCAAAGAGGAAACACAATAGGGGAGAGGGGGGCACAGTGAGACACTTTTTTTATTTTCAAGTGTTCCAAAATGTTGGCAGTAACGAGTTAAATGAGATCAGGTCTACATTATAGGTAATGACGTTGGGTATATTGTCAAGTAGTTTCAGGTTCCTACCTTTTACAGGTTTGGAGAAATTTTGAGTTACATCCATGCTCGTTAAGTGTCTCACTGTGCCCCGTGGGCGGGGCACAGTGAGACAGCAGGCGGGGTACAGTGAGACAGGGCATCTGCTGCCATAACCGCCGATCCTCGGGACCTGCAGAATTGTTCCATCAATTGTTGCTACAGAAACTACTGTAATCTTATAAAAGCAGCTGGCTAGGTGATTTTTTAGGTCCGTTTTTGAGCATGTTTCGAAACTTCATCGCACAGGACACATGCATGACTTATTTAACCTGCCGCACCTGTTACATACTAATCAAAATTCATTCTGATGCTTCTCTTTGAATATGACTCACTAAAATCAGGAGTTTATTGCAGGCATTTTGTTTTTACTAGTGAATTGTAAGCTATGCCTTACATTCAGGTCGTTTCGAGTGTATTTTACCATGTCTCACTGTGCCCCGCCTCCAACTGTCTCACTTTGCCCCACGCAGCTCTTTTTAAAAAATTTTTGTATCCTGCGGACCAGATACCTGTATTGTGGTTCATTATCTCACTAAACTAAGGCAAATAATCAAGGTTTGAATTCCTGGCAATTGATTTGCGTTATACCATTTTTCTTGGGAATTATAACAAAAAGTCGTTTAGCAAAATTATTTACTTTTATCGGCTAAAAACCTAAATATTGAAATTCCACTCTCGATATGCTGTGTAGGCATTCCGGATATAGGTCAGACTCTCACTTACTTACTTTTTGTACTATACAAAAGAGGGTTGATCTGTAAACAGTACCAGCTAGACGCTACGGGCTTTGTCTCACTGTGCCCGCCGTCTCACTGTGCCCCGCTCTCCCCTACACCCTGTTACCACTTTGGGAGCCATACACTCTAAAAACTGAGGGGACAAAATTGGTTTTTTAAGATTCCAAATGGTTTTTTGAAAAACCAAATTTAAATGCAAAACCAACATGGATTTTTTAAAAAATCCATGTTGGTTTTCTGCATTGAAATTTGGTTTTCAAAAAACCATTTGGAATCTAAAAAACCAATTTTGTCTGAAATTTTTTAGTGTACAAAAAGAATAATGACCACAACTACTCTTGCATTTTGCTTGTGGTCATTTCAAGCAGATACACAGTATCTCAGAAACACAAGGCAGTGGTCGACACCTTTCCCTTAGCCTGAGGGGACGCTTTCAGAAATTGGTTTGCTCTCATTTGTCACACCTTCACCTGCTTTCTAGCCACTTTAGATGCACAAGTGGCTGCTATGCTAACTTAAGTTTCTTGCTTTTGTGCATACACCTATATTATCCTGCCTAATCTGCTGTGAGTCAATTTTTAAAGGAAAAACAAAATAGCCGGGCACTGTGGGCAGGTATGTAAAAAAAATAGTGCATTTATACAAAGAAGCATGAAACTTGGTGTACACTTAAAAAGCATCTTTACAAACATATCTGGATAGAGAGCCACCTCAGATTTAGCTTAGGTGGCTGCTGGCAGCCATTTTCCAAAATGGCGGTCAATTCTTCCATTTTGTTGCTTTCTGTGCGGTTCCTACAAATAGAATACATGCAAATAGTGTTTATTATTCCTTCTCTTGGTATTCAGAACATTACTATAACATTTTTTGGTAGCCTGAACTATTTCGATCTTGTTGGCATCCATTTTGGTAGAAATATTACATATTTGGATTCCTTGCAAGAAGAGCTTTCAAATGAGTACTCGCATCAATGGGTTATTCCAATTTTGTATGAAAATGGAAAAAGTGGGAAAAAAAGTTTTTTGAAGATTTCGGTTATCAAGTTCATTTGACAAAGACTTCACGGAAACTATCGATGCTACCATTCATTTGAAAGCTCTTCTTTCAGGAATTCAAATATGCAGTCTATTTAAATATCAATTGAGATTCCATGAAACTATAGGAAACCGCGAAAATGCTCCATTTCTACAAAAATTCCAACAAAATGGACCCTGACGGCCCTGAAATTTCTCTGTTCAATCCAGAAATCAAGTGATTATGTTTTTTAGATCTGTAAAAGGAATAATGAGTACTGTTTTCATGCGGTTAAACTATAGGTGCTCAACATAATGCAGGAAAATGATAGAATTAGCCGCCATTTTGGAAAATGGCTGCCATGGGTCAACCAGGTCAAATCTGAAGTGGCTCCCTATCTATTTAAGATGTTTTTAAACTCTGTGCCAAGCTTCATGCTTCTATGTATAAATGCAATATTACTCCCCTATTCATGACAAATCTGCCCCGCTAAAAGGGTCCCGATACTAAGTGCTTCTCTCACTTATCAACTTTCCAATGGTGCGACTTTCATAGCCATCACATTTATTAGCCTAATATACTTATAAGGTAATAAAACATTAATTTCATTCACCAAAAATCATGGGTTTTCATGACAGGAATAATAATTATCCCAAACCTGGAAGGTCCCAGCTACTAACAACTGCTCGCACATGGATTCTGGGCCTACTCTGAGGTCAGTGCAGCATCTAAGCTCATTAATGATGATTATCATTCTCCCCATAATACCCTTTTAAATCTCTTGTAATTAGTAAATGTAGCACAATAGGTGGTAGCCATAATGGGTCCTCAGAGAATAATGCTCATCAATTATAGCAGCCATTAAGCATGTTGAGACAGGACAAGTTTTTACCAAGAAGTTGGCAGGATGTTCCGCTTTTCCCGTGATGATGTAAATGACCCATCATGCTTTTATAAATGCAGAATGTGACGACTTGGTGTGCTAAGGAAAATCTTTTCGGAATATGTAGTGTCTAAATTATGTATGTACATACATATAAACTATGCTATAGCAATTGAATGGCCATATTACCAATTTAAGTTGATACACTTCAAGTGTGAACGATTGTGGGAAAGTTTTCACAAGTCTGCTTTACTTATTAGGCAGTGCAAGCATTACAATGGAGTCTCCAAGAATAGGATACATGTATGCAAAGAGGTACGCTGAAAGAAGGAGCATGCAATTGCGTCTCAAAAGACAGAAAGACATATTTATGGAAAGTCATGTCATTATTATATAAAATTCCTCAAAAAGATTTTAGTTTTTAGAGTTCCTCCGCCACAGGGAGTGGCATCTGCAAGGAGTCTGACGGAAACAGGCTCGGCTCATTCGTCAGTGTGTCAGCTGTCCTTGACCCTTTACACCATGAGAATGTGATTTGTGCTTCAGATTTTCGTTAACGTCATCACTAATTGCTTACAACCGTCTCACAAAATTAACTCAGAGCAATAATCGGGTCACTTAACCTGGATAACCCAACACAGTTGTGGGTTGTCGTGACAGCAAAACAAGCTAATCTGCAGGAGAATAAGCAGTGCTGTTGAAAAAAGACAATGCCTTCCAGGGATAAACAATCAGTAATAGACCTGATTTCTGGCCACATTCATTGTCAACAGGTCACAAAGAGAGTAAAACACAGACTTGTGAGTTTTGACATTTTCTTATAGGGTCAAAACAATGGCTTTTAGTATATTGTAAGGAACTTCTCAGTGAGCAAATCACTGCACATGTAGCATTGACGGAAGCTATTTGTTTTGGACCCTTCAAGAAAATATCAAAACCCTCAAGACAGTGTTGAATGAAGATTTTGCCATGTTTCTCTCCAAAAGGCAATGCCAAAACTCAAATGACAAAGAAAGTCAAAGTAATTAGAAAAGGGATGGAACTCACAAGAATAGATGACAGATTGACAGAGAACACAAATGAAAATTTCCTCATTTGCAAAAATGTTCTCCTCAAAACCTAAATTCAGAAGTGACTGTCTTTTGACAGATAGATTAATGAGAAGAAAAGTCAGCAAGATTTCTGAATAAGGAAACCCTCACAGCAAAGGATGGCTTGTGAAATGAGAGTTAAGTTTTCTCTCCAAGATCCCTTGATACTGAGATCTCTTGTGGTGCTTTTTAGAAGAAGAAATTGTCAAAGTCAATGTTCAGCAACCAATTTATTTCATTTATAAATAGTCATCAAAATGATGGAAAGAGGATTGCTGAGACCATAGCTAATAATGAATGAATATAATTTCGTACCAAACATATGTACATGGCAAAAGATAAATTCCCAGCTGATTAGCAATACTGCATGTGTAAACGTTACTTGCTGATTGATATATTTGCCTACATGTAATTCAACATATTTTCAAGTGCCCTGTCAATAACCTGACGTCAAATCAATACCCAGAATCAATTTTCCTGAAGTTTAGCAATTGACTGCAAAGGTTTCTTTTCTTGTGCTTAATTTTTGGTGTCTGCAATCAATCTTCAAGAAATTGATCTTGTCATTTTTTTTTGAATCAACACATTCGACTGTCCTACAATTTAGGCTAATCATGGTAAAGCTGTGTCACTGTTATAAGTAGAAATTGGCTCGTTTGTCAGCAAAGGACAGAAAAGAAAGTGAAAAAGAAATTCCGTGCCTGGTGCCTATCTCAAGCAAACACAGCCAAGTGTGAATTGGCTTTGGCAATTGCTACAGAGGGACCATTTCCTTTTTTCTTCTTACCTCAGAGGTCTGCTGAGCATCACAGCTTGCTAATGATAATAATTTTTCATCAAAATCAATTTCCATATAATTTAAGTCTCTTTATGCCTTAAAAGGAGCACAATGGGCTGCAGCCATTATACCAAAGAGAATAATGCTCAGCAATTATAGCAGCTTTTAAGATAGCAAAAGCTGTTGCTAAGAAGCTAAGAAGATGCTACACTCTCCGCACCATTATGCAAATCTTCAAATGAAGGAATAAAGTAGCTACCCCACTAACCAACTATGTGGACCATAAAAATCTGGTTTATTCAAACTTTTAAATTGCAACGTTTGCTTCAAATCCTGCTGCATACAATGCTTTTGACGAAAAAGAGTCGTAAATGTGGATTTACAGCTTTTCACCAAAAATATTCAAAAGAAGATGAAATTTAATGCTGTGGTTTTTCACACATGGGGGAAATAGATAAGGGAAGTTGAAAGGGAATGTCAGAGTTGATGGCTTGAGTTAAAATTTAATGCACATAAAAGCTGATAGCTTTGAAGTCTTTGTCGCTGGGAATGTTCCTTGGTAGCTTTTGCACTTTATTCATTTTTTCCTCTGAGACTGATAAGTTTCAATGCAACAAATAATTCAATTCTAACTTTTTATAATAAACTACCACCTGAAAATACTTCAATGATCAGTGAATACAGTTACCAGTGGTTTATAATTTCACAGATTTAATTGTGTGAAGATCTGCACAAATTTGAGACCAAATATTTACTCTTCAATCAATCAATCAATCACAAGGTTTCAGGCACTGTTAGGAAATTTCCTTTGTAAGCCTTCCTTTTTCAGATTTTTTTATCTGTGACGTGGTGTAGTAAATTACAGTTTTTGTATATCTTTGACTGCTCTTGCTTCCTTATACAATGATAAAAACAAAAGAAGGCAATTCATTACATTTTTTTAAAACAGTAAGTTCTGTTGAACTTTAAAAACAGTATTTACAATGGCTGCTCTTGCTGCCATGTACTGTTTCCTTATATCATGATAAGCATAACAAATCACTAAAAATAACAGCTATGTAATATTGCACATTATATTTTCTGAAATTACTGGTTCAGAAAAGATACCAGAAATCAATCTCTTTTATAGACAATGAGTGACAGAATGCATCGCCACATACAATACGACTCCAAATAAAGTAAGAACCTTTTCTGTCAGAAGTCCTCCATTTGCTTATTTTGCCCTCCTTTCTCCTCTCCACCCCAAATCTCCTTACAACTACTTTTGACTCCTCACCACAACTCTATCCAATATTAAAAACTCTATTAAGACAGCGGGCAATGTAATTGAAATAAGCAAGGGACAGTATATCAAAGAAATCAAACACAGAGGGGGGGGGGGGTTATGGAGTTTGAATTGATATTGGCCTAATGTTAATATAATGTAATTTTAAAAGGTAGTTTTTAAAACGTAGGTAAATATAGGAAGGAATTAAGAGGGAGCCAAAAGGTGTGAAAGAGTGAAGTAGTGGCTGATTCTTCCTTCCTGCTGGAGTATTCGTACTTTATTTTGGGTTGTACTGTAAGCTGGTGTGACAGATCAATTGCCTCCAACAAGTTTTATTCTCATTAAAGAAGTGGTCACAAATCAGCGCAATGTTTTCCTTTGCAAACCTTCACAAATCTCACAAATGACATCTGTGGGGATTTTGACTCCAGCAATTTCAACCAAGAAGCACAGGAATCTGCACAATTAGGGCAGACAAATTTAACCTTTAGCTTCTCGGGTTGACCGACCAAACAAGATTTTCTGCCTTCAGAAAATAAATTGAGCTTACCACAAATGTTGATGAAATTGACATTATAAAAAATTGAGATGACAGCTTTTTTTGTGGCCTACCAAGCTCACCAACCCTAGCAAAATTGCCTTGGGAAGATCCGAGAAGCTCAAGATCAATTATGCCTGGCCTTAGGAATCTGGATGAATAGTCTACTCATTAGTTTTTTTTTGTCAGAAGACAGTCACTCATTGCTTGGGGTTAGGACAGATTTTGCAATCAGAAATGAAAATGTTTCCTTTTTCTTTTCTGTCAATCTGTGATTCAAAGTTGTGGGAGTTTCTCTTCTTTAATTTCTTTGCCTTTCTTTGTCATTCGAATCAGCCAGAAGTCTAACAAAAGAGAAAATTAACAATACTGCTTTTGAGAAACGGGTTATATTTTGCTTTTTGGTCAATCCTGAACATACCCAACCAAACCGCTTGTGGGAGCATGGATTCTCAGCCGATTGGATAAACACCTGTAATTGCATCGGAAAGGCAGATATTTTAGACATGTCTGGAATGAACGTTTTCTTCACATTAAAAGAATATCCTTGCTGCCACAAGCAGTTAGGTTGAGGATGTTTAGCATTGACCCAATGGCAAAACTTTGCCAATTTCACTTATTTACAGGTGGACACTGTGACTTATCTGCCTCTACCATAATGCGTACTTTTGTCGTCTCTCAGAGAGTTGAAAGTCACAGATAACTTCAATGAGAAGAATTAGTATGTTACAGATGCAATAAAAGTATGATTATATTGATGGGTGACATCATGGGTCATTTGCGTAATGTTGGGAAGAGCAGAACATCCTCTCAGTATTTTTTG